>CM072885.1:66779784-69179784 GCA_037013685.1 Acridotheres tristis
GAGGCCCTACTATTGCCAGCTGTGGCAGTGTGGGGTTGGTGAGGGTGGGAATCACAGGCTTAGAAACAAGCCTGGCACAGCAGGGTTCCATGGGAAGTGGCACCCAGCAGTGCTGGCCTGGGGACAAAGACAGGCACTTGCTGAACCTGCACAACAGGAACCACAGCACAGTTCAAGCAGGAGGAGCTGCTTGTCATGAACTGAACACATCGGTGGCCGTGCAGCTCCAGCCACCAGTCTCCACCAAAGTAAATCACTGTCTGGGCATTCTCAGCCTCTGTAACGTGCACAGGAGGAAGCTTTAGAAGCACCAGCAGCCACCACTGTGCCCCACGTGCAGCCAGGCAGGGAGTAAAGCACTCCCGACCCCTGAGGAAAGCAAGCTTACATGTGTGCTCTGGCTGGTAAGTTCCATTACCTTTTCCCATCTTAACAGAACACAGCTTTGTTACAAATGCACATTTGAATGAAGCTTTCCATCAGGATGTAACAACTTATGTTCACCATGTAGGGCAGGGAGGATTTAATTTCTTTCCTGTTTTCTCCCTTTTACCAGTTTAAAGTGTCATTTGCTCGAATTACATTCCTTTCCTCCCTCTGCTACTTGGCCCCTGGGGGGGAAAAAGCCAAAAAACTGAACAAACCAAAAATGGCTTTACTCTGTTCACTTAAACTTGCTTAAAATCATATCTCCCAGCATCTGAATATGTTTCTAGCAGTTTACTTCCAACTTGCTGTATTTCTGCAGAAAAATGATTCTGTCTGAACACACACAAGCTGCAAGCTTGTGGAGTCTCAGGAAGTGACCTGTAGCAGTGCTTGGACTTGCTGTCCAAACAGCATTACAATAGGAAACTATGGATAAGAATATGTCCTACAGCTGGCTTTGTCCAATGCAAATAAAATTAACACAATACTGTAAAACTTACTTCTGAGAAAGCAAGACGTGTCAGTTCTTACTAATGGCCCCAGATATTCCTTCAACATATCAGCTGTCTCAGCTGTCTGTCTGGAATGTGTCCTGTGCATTACAGGCTCTTTGCTGGGAAGGCTCTAACAATGCTGGAATTCTGTATTATGCTTAGTAAGTGACACAAATGCCTTTGTATTTACAGAAACACACACAAAAATAATCAAGTCAAAAACCATAAGCTTCGAACTTAAAAGAACAGACTGACTTCTTGTTTAATTTTTTTTTCCTTTTTTTATTTGGGAAAAGTGCTTCTTACAAAAGGCAGCTGCAAAACAATACGTTATAGACCTCAGAACAATTTCTCATTCCATTTAAAAGTGAAAGGAGAGGCAGTCTAGGGGACAAGAGCAGCAGGAGAACAGATCACGGGGCATC
The DNA here is from genome assembly GCA_037013685.1 of Acridotheres tristis. NCBI lineage: Eukaryota > Metazoa > Chordata > Aves > Passeriformes > Sturnidae > Acridotheres > Acridotheres tristis. The sequence goes on from CM072885.1 coordinate 66,781,133, forward strand.
CACAAGTCAATAAAAAACAGCAATAATGTAATGCAAGGTTAAAATTCCTGTGCTGGGGCTTTGGTGGCAAAGTAATTTCTGAATGCAAATTACAGCCAGAAACTGCACGACTGCCTTTGTAAGCAGTAACTCACATAAACTGAACAGCTTTACCAGGCAACCTGCCCAACCCAGCTGCAGAGAGGCACAGGTACCTCAAAGCAGCTGGGAGGCACAGCGAGTTTCTAGCAAAGCTCACGGCTTAAGTGTTTACATGAAGTTCTAAAACTTACAGAGCAATAAAGCTAAAGGGTCCTCTCTGGTGTTCCTCTGACCCCACCTTGGCTAACCGGATTTCTGCTCCTGGACAACCCTAATCATACACATGAAAGAGAGCTGGTGTATTAGGGAGTGCCATCTATCAAGTTCAGTGATAGTCAGGATCGTTTCCCAGTCTGGGCTGAGACCACTAGACCAGTTTCATGTCCAATTGGAGGCAAGACTTCATGCACCAAGAGGGGGTGAAAGATGGTTTTGTTATTTTTAACTTACACAGAGTCTCCCCATCCTTGAGGTCCAACTCTACATTTATCTGTATATACACATAGAGAGTTCTCCTTTCACAAAGACATTTTCCTTTCATGCTAAACACAGTAAAAATCCAGAACGTTCACACCTGGTTCTGGTTACACAGTAGTAATAGTAATGTGCAAGTAAACAGAGACCAAAAGTCACAAATGAAGACGTGTACATGAGGGGGCTGGAACGGAGCTGATTCCAGAAAGAATATTTTTATCTGGCCTGAAATCAGAAATATTGGTACAAAGACAGAATAAAGGCCATCAGCCAATTAACATCCCCACTGCATGGCCACTGCTCATTTTTGTATCTGGGCTCTTCAAAATGAGTGTGGGAGTCCTGTAAACACTTTAACCCTGGAACTGGGTGAACTCTGTTGGGTACACAGATGAAGCAACAAACCTAAGCTAACTGTTTGACAGTTAAATTCATTTTTACAAAAACTAACATTTTAAAGATTTATTTCTTGTTATTTGTTGAAACAGAGGAAAAACAACACTCCTGGGGTGGGAGAGGAGGGGAAGGGAAGAGACAGACCCTGGGTAAAAGTTATTACAACAGCACCTGGAATTGATCGGCCTGCCTAGGAGAAACACAGGCACTGCCACAACACCACAGGTAATAGCTACTGCCTGAAGCCAAGACAACAGTCCACACTCCACTGACAGGTGCTATAGATCCAAATCATAATAATCTTCCAGCTCATCATGAAATAAGTCCCACTCATCCTCGGAATCCGTTAGCTCATCATCACCGCCGGCTGCCAACAGCATGAGCAACATCTCACCGAGCTCGAAGGTCACCACCTCATCCTCGTCAGTTTCGAAGGGATCACCATTCTCTCGCTCCTCGATGAACTCCCAGAACCGATTCCTCCGCTGGGCCTGCAAACGGAACACAAGGATTTCCCCAGGTGACCCAGTGGTACAAAGCAGGAGCCTTTCCAGAGGCTGACGTGCCCCTGGTGTACTTTCTGACATGCAAGAAATCACATTTCTCTTTCAGGGAGATACTGACCTCCAGCAGAATTTACCCTTACACACCCCTATTAATGCTACCCAACATTTCTACTTCAGTATGTTGTAGGAAAGTTTTTTAAATTTAGTCTTTCCATCTTGGCCTCCAGCATTCACAAACTTTAGAGCACCGCTTCCTTCAAATTCACCATTACAGAGGTCTATCAGAAGTGGAAAAAAGAAAAGTCAGTATTTCCCTGTCCTCTTCTCAAGGCAGAAGACATAATGCACACCCCTCTTGTGCTGTCTACCGAAAGGACAATTAATCAGCAGCACTAACCCGGTATCTACTTGAGGTTCCTACTTTGGGTCTTTGTGGCTCCTCTTGGCGGCCATCAGGATATTCGTGCTTGTAAAAACAGTTCCCTCCAAATGGACAGCTCCCACGGCCTTCATCGAAATACCTGCATGGCTTGTTGCTGGAAAGGAAAATATTGCAACCCTTACTTACAGCACACCCCAATCACACTTCAGAACTGCATTTACCTGCAGTCCATAAGGATCTCAGATAGCAGGAAGGTATTTTGTGAATAAAAAACCTACACACAGAAGTGATTTATTACACTATGTGTGGACTGATACATGCAAGGGACACCAATGGTGTGCAGTGCACGAGCTTGGACTGCCTTATGGCTACACCACCAGTGTTTTGTGTAGAGAAGGGAAAGACTGAGGTGAAAGAACACAGGAATAGCTTTGGGACTGTGTGCATGCATCTGTGGGCAGATAAGCAAAGACAGGCTTCACACGTGGTGGAAGAAAGGACGTGTGAAAAGGGGCTTTACATCAACACCCTTCTTCTCCATGTGTGCCTTTATCTCTGCAGTCTCAATTTGATAAAAGGCTGCATTGCTCATACCTCATTGCCTCCTTGTATTTCTGAATGAGTTTCTGCTTCTCTTCCTTCTCCTCCACCCAGTACTCACTTGGAATGACAAAGTTAGATGTGATCCGGCATTCTGGGCAGGACCTGGGAAACGAACAGACTGTGCTGCAAAATTCCACATTACAGGGTGCTCTCTCCTATATAACAAGTCATGGCATATATCCACCTTTAAAGAGGTACTGTACTCATACACTTGCTGTACAACCTTCTCAATCTAGACTCTCTTATCCATGAAGATAACCTAAACTCTCTTCTTCAAGAACTTAATGGCAATGGCAGCTGGTCAGCTTGTCTCAGAAAAGCTTGAAAAAACACTTCACACAGACTCCTTTTTCTTTAGAATTAAATAAATTTATTTTGGTATTTTTCCTATATTTATTTGATTGGAACTTGGTATTTTCGAGAACAGCCTTAAATGGAGAAATGTTTTGCCAACTGAGTAATGCTCTAAGGCAGTAATGAATTATGCAGCATACATTCTGAACTGGGTAATCTGTTTTCAGATTCCTGCCTGGGTGTCCAAGACATACACAGTAACCATTGGACAACATGCTACTAAATAAACAACAGTTATTTACTACCATTGAGTTTTGCAAACTTAACCGGTATTAATCAAATCAGAGTGTAAATGTTTTCCCTAGCAATTATTTCACTCCTAAACGAAAGGTTAGTATGCATTAAATGCCATCTCTGTGCAGTCTGCATCTGGAACACTGTTTCAAGTTGTCACGTTACTAAGTTCTTCCACAGTAACAAAGCACAACCGAAATGGGAAAGTGCCTCACTTTATAATCTTGCTCTCAAATTGTTTAGCACTCCTCCACTTGCGGATACACTTGAGACAGTAAGTGTGGCTGCAGTTGGAGAGGATCCCAAAGCGGCGCTCGCTGGGATTGGCTTTCTCATACACCACCTCCATGCAGATCCCGCACACCATGTCTTTGCTACGCTGGACGGCAAAGGAAAGCTCCATGTCCTTCTCGTGAGCTTCAATGCAAGACTGGAAAGGAGACACAAAGAAAACAACTACAGAGATGACTGGGCACCTGGGGAGGTCTAAGCAGGTTTTTTAACTCACTTTGCTGTTTTGCATAATGCATGAAATGTGACTGAGCTGAAAAAAAAAAATCGTTCAAGTACTGGGGAACAATCAATTCAGAGTTCAAATTCCTTCCTTCAGACACTACTTTTAAACATGAAAAGGCAATCTAAAAGACCATCCACTTTGACTAGGCAAAGAACAAAGCTTTAGTATCTTCAAGCAGACTGCTCTCCCAACAGAGATAAGGAAATCCAGCTGCTTTTGAGTATGGCCCTGGCAGGAAACAGTCTAGTTTACAACCGGAATTTCATTCACTGCCTGACCTGCACACACCTTCAAATGAAAGGGAATTAGTAACAAGTGATTGAGGGGAGCTAGGAAGCAATAACTTATAGCTGTTAAACACCAGACAGTTGTTTGCTTACCTTTATGTGCTGAGATCTCTGTGCAGCATCAATGGGATGCAAGACCTGCAGGCCACACATATCACACACATCCCCATGGATGTACACACAGTTTTCTCCATAACGACATTCTCCTAATGCAGCGTAGGGGCACAGCTCCTTCTTCATCTCCACGTCTGCCTGCTGCTTCTCATATTCTTCCTCAATCACCATTTCCTGCAAGGGTGCTTCAGCACAGAAAGGAGCAGCTGGGAACAGAATTAAGAATAGTAAGCAGCACATTCAGATTTTGAGCACCGGGAGTAAGAACACTCAGGGCTACCCAAACAGAATAATAGAAACAACCTAGGTGCATTTCAGTCCAAGTTCACACACCCTCAACCTGAACTAAATTATTTTCCCTACTCGATTAATTTCAAGTCCAATTTCTTCATCTTTCAACCCAGACAAGGTTAAAGCTATCAAAATTTCAGTGGTCAGGGAAGATCCATTTACAGGCTAAGTCCACCTAGAAAAATTGCACTAGTCCTCAGTAGCTTACATACACTGTTACACACACTGGTTCAGCAACCATTAATTAAGGCTACAAATCTCTCACTGCTTTTAGAATCAATTTCACTCCAGCTAAAATTTTCACATCAGCTAAAGTCCATAGTTTTTTTCACAGAAATTACACAGCTGAAGTAAAAAAAGGTGTATCCAGCATAACAAAATGCTAGTATGGCAATACCATGTTAGGAATTCCTTAAGTGCAGGCTAATTAACATACTGTTCTTCAGCCTGGACAAACTTTCATTTCCAGATTCCCATGCACCTCTAGGATTGATAGAGAGACGTGGACACCACTTTTCTAATTCCATTCTACATATTTGTCAAAAAGCCTGTCCTAAACAGATATATGGTCAATTAGCCAGACACACAAACCCAGGAAACTGAAACTCAGGCTATTATCAATGCATTCTAAGCTAGCTATCAGTTTTGCAAAATCCTAAATAAATTCTCTTACCTAATTCTAAACTGAACTGAAATCTGTATCTTTTCTCTTCCCCCTTTAGACAACTACTGCTGAACACTTCTCCCTGTACCTCAAACACATGCTTGTCTGCCTCACCACAAGTCAGCCTTTTGAGATTGTTACATAAGTAGGATGACGGCTGAATTAGAGGACAAAAGCAGTCAGTGAGAAAATGAAGACGTAATAAACATAAAGCATTACTATATTCAGAGTAAACACCAGAAAGAAAAGCAGCTGGAGTTTATTTACATAACCAGAAGCTGTTACAAGAGTAACAAGTCATCTATGCTATAAGAAAATAACTTTTTTAGAAGCTGTTGAAGTACTAGACTTGGAGAAGCAAGCCAGAACTACAAAAGGCATACTTGGATCAGTTAAAGTGAAGGACAGACTCCTTCTCTAAATTAATCAGAGGCTGCACACTCACACAATTTTCATCCCCATGGAGCAGAGACATAACAATAGGCATGTATCAGTCTGTTAGTTTTAGGACAAAGAAAAAGAAAATGCAGGTCCCTGCGACTTAAGTTTTGAGGAATAAGCAAATATTGAAGATTAGTGTAGAAAAATATTAGCTCTCAAGACAAGATCAAATCAGCTTCTTGAACCATCTCTAACTGTAGTGGTCACTCAGTGATCCTGGAGCAGTCTGTTTGTTAGAAACATACTTTTCAAAACAAGTGAGTAACTCAGTAACAAGTCACCTGGCAACCTGCTCGTTTTCAGTCAGAGATTCCCAAACAAACTATGTTCATTAGTTCTTCCTCATGAGCTTTAGTGAACTAGCACCAAGTGACAAGGCTCTACATTCTCTCCTGAGTAGCTCAGTATAACATGAAAATATGTTCTTATTTACTGAAATCCCACTTGCCCTCCCATTTGAAATCCCGTCTCCACTTCCATAAGAAATAACAAAAATCACAACTACCATTCAGTTCCCAGTCCCTCAAGCATTGCATTTGCCAGTGTTTGCTCGAGTTAATGTTGTCACAGATTTTTTTACCTAGTTGAGGGCCATGAAGATGGTTGGAGGGATGGAACACCTCCCCTATGAGGAAAGGCTCGGAGAGTGGGGGCTGCTCGGCCTGGAGAAGAGAAGGCTCCGGGGGGACCTTACTGCAGCCTTCCAGGACCTGAAGGGGGCCTAAGAGAAAGATGAAGAGCGACTTTTTACAAAGACATGTAGAAATAAGACAAGGGGTAACAGTTTCAAACTAAAATTCAACCTGAAAGAGGGTGAGTTTAGATTAGATAGCCACAAGAAACTCATTTACTGTAAGGCTGGAACAGCATGCATATCTTCTGTATCTACTGCACTGTAGCAGCTACAGCTCTACTTCCTCTGAAAACACAATTAGAAAAATTCAGAAGACTTCACTGCCTCAGCAGTTACAAATCCAACACTCCTCAGAGTAACACTTGTTCTCTATGATTCTGTTTGCTGTTTTCCAAACCTCTGCTCGCCAGTAGGTGGACTCAATCCCCAGCTTCTCACTGCCCATTTCCCAGCCAGCTGGGTTAAATTCATACTAAGTGGAACAACTGGTTTGTTACCTTTGATCCACACGCCACCTGCTTGCACTTTAGGACACACTTTGTAGCATTAAACACGTTAATCTTTCAGTAACAGCAAACAGACACCCAATTTAGTGTTTCTTGTATTTCTGCCTTTCTACTCTTGCTCAATTACTGCAGAACATCAAGCAGCAACAGCTGCAGAACAAGTATGGAAATGTGGCACATCTGTACAACTAACAAGTGAATACCTGAAGAATCATCACTATTTTCTATGCTAGGTCCTGAAGTCATCTTCAAGATACCAGGTTTAGTCTCAAATCAGAGAATTTTGATAAAAGGTGAGCATTATAGTCCCAGCTATGCACAGTTAAACTGTCAACCTTGAATCTTTATCATTTTAAGACAATTTTAAACACACAGGCTTCTAGGTAACCTTGAGAAATAGGTTCCATTTTGAAGTTTCCAATTATCTGTACATTTCTCCAGTGATTTGACAAGAATAATCTGCTTTAAGGCAAACACTACAGAACACACTGCACACATTTTTATTTCTGTAGCTCAATAAACACAGTTGCTTCAGAAGAATAAAGTTTTTTTAAAGTCACCATGGGAATTAGCATCGTGTAGCACTGTTCAGAACAGAAACAGATGAGTATGTTTGTACATTAAAATACATCAAGTTTCAAAGGCTATAAAACAGAGATTTGCAACAAGATTCACAGAAGAGAATGCTATTTAACTTAATCTGGCACAAGTTTGCATGAAAAGTAAGTCTAATCCCTAGGAAAAAAAATTGCTTTAGTAAAACTAAGTTAACAGTGTAATGACTTAGACTTCAGGAAGAAGCACCAGCTCTTCTCTAAGGACTGTGTGTGTTTAAAACATCTCTGACTGTTCAAACTAGCAGTGAATTGATTCCAGTGGAGGGCCAGCCAGTCATTAATGGGGCTGATGCCCAAGAAAAGAGACTGACTCTTCTCAGATGTGCAAATGACAAGAGACAGAAGGCAAGCTGAGGCAGGGAAAAATCCAATTACATACTAGGAAAGAGGCTTTCTTTGTGAAAGAAGTCAAACTCCACAAAGGATACCCAGAGGTTATGGCCCTTTGAACATCTCTGAGGATAGAGATTCAAACTAAACAAAGCCCCTGGCAACCTTTAAGCAGGAAATGAACTAGATGAAACCCAGAGGTTCCTTGCAATCTAAATATTATATTCTGATTAAAGTATTTTCAAAAATCCTTTGTCTCAACAAGCACAGAAGCTGTATCTTCCATGACAGTAAGGTGGCACATTAACAGGTAGTGGTCAAGTTTTCACTCCTTTGGGATACACTGAAGTCACAGATCTATTACACAATTCCATAATCAAACTTCTCTACACTAGCAAACTGCTTGTATCACTTGACCATTCCTCTTTTCACCCTCCTCCAACTGGATGGCAGGAGGCTCCAAGCAGCACCCTGTAACACTGAGAAGGTTCTTTTTCCAAATCTGAGAAGTGCCATGGAGATGAAGCAGTATAATCTGAGCACTCTATGACTTCTTCAAACTCTTCTGGATGCAAGCTGTCCATTTTTTTTTCGTCATTTATTTAAGTACTCATAGCCTACTCATGCCTTAGAGAGATAAATATTAGAAACTATGTTAAAGTGCACACCTTCAGCCTACTTTTCACTTCAATTTGAAGACTGTTATATTTTGGCAGGAAAAACAGATGACAAGTATGCTACTCAAATAGTCTGGTCCCATATGATGAGCTTCTGCAGTCTCATTCTCATCATGAGCTGTATTAGAAAGTTGAGTTCCAGAAAGCTAACTAGAAGAAATAATTTTCAGTCTCTGGCCATGGGATTCACAAAAGTAAACATTAGACTTCAATTCCTTCTACAGGAATCTGTATCTCCACTGAAAAACCTTTGAAAGACTGCAAAACCACCCCAAACCAAATCAACCAACCCAAAACACAAAGGTAGCAGATTATCTCTCCAGAGTAGCCATATTAATTTTATCACCAATAATTTCCTCTCCCATCCCATATGCAAACTAAACTTCAAAGGAGATTCTCAAGTCATTCAGAAACACAGCAAGAGAAAGGCAGTCATGCAGAGACTGACCTGAAATACACCTGGTTTCAGAATGAAACAGTCAGACTACTCATGTTGAAAAACCCAACCTCACTTGAACTGATCAGTAAATATGAATAGCTGTACTCAAAAGCATTAAAATAAATGCACTACACATAGAAACTGTCGATCTGTGATGGAAATTCACTGTTATCCCATGATCAGCTTACCACGTCCACAGTATGGCTGCCCAGGGACAAACTCCACTGCATTCACCCAGTCTTCAGCCCCTACTCCTGCTGCTGCCAGATCTGTATTTTCATCTTCTATCTCAGCAATAAATTCTTCAACTGTTTCAGGGAGCGATGCAAACTCTGAGGACACTGATGGATAGATTTCTGCCTCTGGATTCACATCAGTCACTTCTTCTTGTATTAGTGGCTTGGTATGTTCATATCTAAATGTTAAAACACATCATGTCAACTTTCCACAAAAAAAAATACCTCCAGACAGCAGCCCCATGTATTGAAAATAAACTAATAAAGCTGTAAAAATGCTATTTGGAAGGAGGACCCAGAAATGGCTAAGAAGAGAAAGTTACTGATGACCCTTTATAGAGAAATGCTTCCACTTGTGCAATCTGTCAGCATTGCTGAAGAAAACGTAAAGTACTCAGATTTTGGAGGAAAAAAGAGCACAATTCTTACTTAACTTACAGAGAACAATCTTCAAATGTGTCCCAAACTGGTCAGTTAATTATTACACATGTGTAGTATTGCTGAATGAGAAAAGTGATTTCCTTCAGCTTTATAAAGAGAAGACTAAGGACAGACACTGCTGTCTCCAACTACCTCACAGGAAAGATCAGCCAGAGTCTTCTAACAGGTGCAGTGATAGAATCACAGTCAGCAGACACCAGCCCAAAATGGGAAGTTACAGTTATAAATATTAGGAAAAAAATTTGCTTGAAGAGTAGTTAAACACTAGAATGGGTGCACAATGCTTGCAGACTGTCAAAACTTGACTGGACAATGTCTTGGGCAACCTGGCCTCAGCTGGCACAGATTCAGAGATCCCTACCAACATAAATTATTATTTTCCTGTGTCTAAAATCTTGCCTCATGCAGATTTTACACTGAGTTTGAGTACTTACTTCTAATGCCTCTTTTCAGCTCATTGTGGAAAATGATAATCAGAACACTTTGAGTCCTACCACCCACAATAAACAGGAAGGCACCATTTCCCTCAAAAATCTGTCTTCCAGCAACTAGGAGACTACATGGGGAAAATAAATGACAAATACACTGTAGTCTTAGATATCTGCTGACTAATTTCAAGGACAACAGGAGGGAATTTTTTGAGATCATACAGAAATTTAAAGTGATTGTGATTCATTTAGCTTGTGTCAGATTAAAAACAACCAAGTGCCACAGTTCTTGCATATTAAAGAGATGCTTCTAACCAAATGTCAGCTTGGAAATCCTAATCCCATGAAGCATAAATTTAAAATTCAAGCCTTCAGATCTCTACATCTGTGGCCTCTAAAGCATTTGCCCCATACGAGGTGCCCAAGGCAACCCAGTGGGGTGCAGGAAGGAAATACTAGAACTTCATGGTTTTTTCCCCTTAAAAAATATAATAAATTACTATAATTATTAAGATACATGTTGTTGGCACTGTCTTCACAGTCCATACATCAGAGGGAGGGCTCATGTGTGGTACATGTGAGGTGCCCTGAAGGAGGAGATGTTTTACCACCCAGTGGACTGACAGTGGCACCCCCTTGTCTGCTCACTTTCAGTATATTGTGACATATTGCAGTTTGCCAGGGCTCACTTAATGAATCAACAGATTATCTGATCTTCTTTTACCTAAACTAACCCTGACAAAGCTAACAAGTGGCTTGAAAAGATGCCTCCAACTGTGGGCTAAGGACAACACTGATCATGTGAACAAAAGCCAACAAGAAAATGTCAGAGCTAACACTTCTATTATGAGCTACTCATCAGCCACACTATGCAGTAAAACAATGCAACCTAATCAGCTCTTCAACTCAGGGGGAGGGGAACCACAGAAGAGATCAAGACTACCAAGAAGGCAACCTGAAATATGGATTTACAGTCATTATTACTGATGAAGAACAGTGCCCTCAGTGTACACTGTACCTTGAGATATTGGCTACTGCAAGGATGAAGCCATCTCAATTAGAAAGGCACTGAAAACCAAAGCATCCAGAACAGAGACAAACATCCACATTTTTTTCCAAGATGTTTCAAGTCACGTGCTACTCAATCCAGTACTTTACAGAACTTTACAATAAGGGTTTAGAAATCTCTTCTGAGGCTTATCACATAACAATGAAAGACAAAAAGCCATATGCCACTGGACCACTTTTTCTTCCTATTGTGGTAAAAATAACTGAAACAACTCATGGAAAACAATATGGTGACAAAGTAAAAGGCATTGCTTTGTCAGCAAATACTGTTGGGAAATGCATAGAAAACACTGGTAGAGATTTGCAGAAAAAAGCAGTAGAACAAATTCTGCAGTGTGGGAAGTTTGCTATATGACAAAAGGAAAAGTACAGATGTTTTTCACATGTCTCAGCTTATGATACTTGCTAGATTCTGTTTCAATAATGAACTACTTTTTGTGAGACACCAAAGAAAAGATGTACCAACAGAGAAACATTCTCAACAAATTACTTCTTTAACAAAGACAAAAAGATTCACTGGAAGAGATATCTTCTCAATAGTAGACAATTACTTTAATTAAAAAAAATAAGCTTTATGGAAAAAATGTGCAAGTAAAACCACTGAAGCAGCAGCTGCTCTGACCACAATAAGAGATTCCAGGGTAAGGTTACAGGGATAGCACCCCACCAGAAATTCATCACCACATCATTCATAGGCAAGATATTGTAGCAAAGATGGATCCAGAAGCACCCAAGTGACACTAGAGAATGTCATCAATATAGACCTTTAAACAGTCAAATATTTAGCATGGTGATGAGGTGGAGAGCCACCATGAAAATCTTCTGTACCACACAGATTATCTCATGGTAAAGCACTTAAGGATGAGTTATGCATGTTTATTTCACCAAGTGCACCAAATTTGCTGCCCTTTTCTGCGATGACAAATCAGTACCAGCAGCATGAGCTGAGCAGATATTTTAAAAAAAAACAAAAAAAACAAACCAAACCCAACCACATTCAAACTGTCCCTCCACGATAAAGTCATTCTATGAACAGATAACTGCTTTTTGAAGGAAATTTCTGGTATGGAGATAACACTTTGAAAATGAAGCATTCCCACCATTATGTGATTTTTATTGCCAAAAACTACCCACGTGTCAACTACAAAAACACCTTTCAGATCTTGTACACTTAAAAAATTCGATAAGTGATTTCTCTAACATATTCAAAAACCTTTCAAATTCAGAATTCCAGTGTATTTTGGACCCATTTGCCAAAAATCCCAAAAATGCAACGTGTTCCAGTTAATCTGCACTAACAGCTGATTGACATCAGGGAAGGTGGAAACTCACGAGCTAAATTTATCACACATCAGTACATGCAGCCAACAATACACTTCCTTCTGGATCTGCATATCTTTGTGAAAGATCTTTTTCCACTACGACTGCCATTAAAACCAAGGGCTGAAATAAACTGAACTTAGAATGAGACCTTCAAATAACTGTATAACAAAATGCTTTATTTTAAATAATAAAAAGCCCATTGAACCAACATTATTGTCAGTAAAAAAATATTATTACTAATAAGGCTTTTAGTGACAGTAAAAATTGCTTTGAACTGTGTATAAAATATTTATTAAATATTTTCTATTTCACCTTTAATACACAGGTATAGGTAAGTCTCTAGATAACAAGTTGCAAACTCTGAACTCACTGGAAATATCAAGACCTAGTAAACAAATTCTGGTTTGGGGTGATGCTTTATAATGCACATAGCATTGGTATAGCAGTAGATGTAAATATATACATATAAACTATAAATAAATGTGGAAGTTGGTGGGAGCTCAAAAATATTGAGATGAGGGGGTGCATGATCCAAAGTTGGAAGACCACTGATCTACATGACCTAAAAAACAACAGACAGACAGAAGACTACAGAGAGATTTTCTTTGCTATCTTTCTTACATATAGTAACCCTTTATTAAGCATGAAAACAAAGCTAACTATGAGCTACCATATAAGATCATGATGCAAACGTTTAATCACGAATTACAGCTGCAATAAGATAATGTTAAAACTTCTGGTGAGTTAAAATAAAATGAATGATGAAACACACCTAAGCCCTTGTAAAGCTTTGCTCCAGTAGGAAAGCATCTGTTTTTCTTCTTCACAATTTGTTTTTTATTATAATGTCAGGGGTATAGCTCAATTCATACCATGTTTTCATGAAGTAAAGCGATTTTGTACAGGCAACATTTTAGAACTTAGTTACTTTTCCAAAATGGTAGTTACAGTGTCAGAGTATCAATTCCTCAAGAGAAAACATGAAGAAAAAAAATTCTTACCTGTTCAGACTTTTATGATCACTTAAAATAATGCAACTCAGTTTCATCCATTCAGCTAGTCTGAATGTAGTCTCAGATTTCAATTCATCCACTCATGTTATTAATAAAAAATAAGAAGACTCCCCACGCTGACAACTATCACTTTTATGAAAACCAGCTGTCACCTTGCCTTTGCTTATTTATTTGCATAGCAAACACTGGTGTTTAGCAAGAGTCAGTGCAAAGCTTTTTTTTATAAATATCTGAAGTTGCAAGGGAAAAGGAAAGCACTAAGATTTACTGTCTTTCCCTAAGCTCCCTACTCAGGGATTCAGCGTGGAAGGACTCCTGCAGGATGGCCAGGGGCGTTTCTTTACCTGCAGTGATCTCCATAAGCACAGCATCCTCGCTGGTAGTACCTGCACACCATGGTGCTCTGGCTGCTGGACAGGTCATGTGAGTAGCGGCAGTTGTCCCCCTCCTTGCAGACTCCGTGCATGAAGTATCTGTAAGACAACATAATGCTGAGGTAAGGAGAGCACTGAAGCTGCAAAAGCATTTGGACGATCTTGTTATTCTATAAATCAAGGTGTGTTGCATTAAGAACAGCACTGAAGACTCACTGGACCCTCCTTGCCCCAGTATAACCACAAAAATAAGAACATCTGAGGAAAGATGAAGCCTCAGTTACTCTTCGCACACATTTGGGGACTTGTTCTTACAAAAACCAGAGGAAAGAAAACCAAACATGTAAAAGCAAAGTTATCCTGGGCTGTGACACGAAGAGGAAAGAGCCTTGGACCAGGTAGATTGGCACCGAGTTTTACTTGTAGGCCCTGTGTCCTGACACAAGCAAAGACCTTAGAGAAATTCAACAATGGATACAAGAATCAAATCCAGACACACCCTAAATCACCCAAGGTTTTAAATTTATTCTGGATTCATAAGTAATTCAATCAAATGCGATTTCCTCTCCAGGAATGAAAAACATGTTTGTGATGGATAATTACATCTGACAAAACACACATATTGGTTCCTGCAATAGAAGCCAAATAAATTGAAGCACACTGCTTCAATACTGTGCTGCTTGTCTTGAAAAACTTGGACAGTTTCAAAGCTTTTGAGGACAGTTTCATCAATTTTAGCATGTCAAGTAGCACAAGTTTAATTTAGCATCTTCAGTTATTCAAGAGAACTCAAGAAGAACAAGCTTCCAGAAAACTCAGTGCACCATAACTGTTCAGATTCAGTATGTTCAAAACTACAACTGAAAAGTTCTAGTACACCTTTCCCAATCCACGTAACAGGAAAAAAAAGGAAAAAAAATTTAAAATCCTGTGTGAAAACTGAATCCATAAATGTTTACCAACACTTCAGTTTAGAAGGAAGCAACACTGTAAGTAGAGCTACATCTGCAGTCGACTTCTAGGGAAATATTAAAACTTGAGGTTGAATGTTTAGAGACTTGATAACCCTACATGTCAATACCACTGGTGTATTCAACATACTAAGGAATAAAAAAAAAAAATCTCAACTAGCTTTACAGACCACAAGCTGACACTTGCCATCAGGCTGCAATTCACACTCAAAACTCTCAAATCCTCTGTCTGTACCCTACAGACAAATTAACCAGGTAACAAATGTGATCTTACACAAAAAACAAGCAGAACAAGACCCAGACGAGGCTCTGCAGGGTCAGGTGGAGGCACAAACAGCTATGCCAGCAGGAATACGATGTTGCAAAAACAGGACAAGACCCATCCCTGCTATACAATCAGCACTCTCTACCATGAACAAAAACCACACAAACTCTGTAAAGTCACACCCACCCAGCAACAGCATAATCCTCCTACAAATCCCCACCTCAAAAGGAAAAAAAAAACCAACAAAACTAAAACCCAACCAAAAAAACCCAACCCCTATTTAACCTCCTCTCTTCCACAAACAAACACAAAAAGCCCCCAAAACAAAACAAAAAAAAACCCCTAACCACCCGTGAAGTCACTTGAATGTAACTGGAATTTCTGGCTTGATTGCTTTGAAGAAACAGGGGTCACACCGATAGGGTAAAAAAGACTTCAGGCTGTTTAACGTTTGTTCTTTAACAAGTGTTATCTCCACCCTTTGCTTATTTGCACACATCATCCCTTCCCCCGAGCTGGGGCAGCAACTCCACAGCCAGGGGCTGGCACAGACCAGGAAATGGCTGCAGTGGAACCTGACATTCCTTTAGCTGCCCCCATGGTTATTTTTAATCGGGATCAGATCCCTGTCCAGCCACTCTGCTCCTTGAGGCAACCAAGGGCTGGGACACCACTACAGCTGAAATAAGTGAGTGGCAGAAAGGCTCCTGCCTGAAGTGAGGACATCTGATAGAAACTATGTGGTTAACATGACTAATGCTAAGTACCTAAGCCCCAAAATTAGAGTCTCCCATTGCATGATAGGGAAAACGAAGCTCCAGACTCCTTTCCTTCCTTCCCGGTTTATGTCAGAAAATCCTCTGCAAATGCAGATTGTGTAATTCTGAAAGTTGTCACAACGTATTATATTGAAATGGTAGGCTATTAAGGGAAAAATAGAAACATAAAACATTTCATCACATAACTTTTAAAGGCCTTCAATCCTATGCAGCAAACTCAGCATTATTTGAACAAGAAAGCTGAAGTGTGAGGGGAAAAAACATGCATGTCTTAGGATTACACCCCAATTTCTTCCACAACCCTCCCCCTCACCAAGAGGTAAGACTTTTACTTTAAGATCACAAAGTATGTAACACTTTAGATATCAAATTTGGCTAAAACACTTTGACCAAGTAAAAAAAAAATAAACAGAGTGGATTATTTTTGGGGTAAGATAATGAAATTTATTTTGGGGAGCATCTTTACTCACACAGAGTATTCAATTTAACCCTACTCAACAGCAATACCAGCCTATTCATTCTGGTTATAGGAAAAAAAGCTTAAAACTGAGAATTATATGAGTTATCTGCCTTACACACTGCCGTGCAGAAGGACATCTGAAATTTGCATTTGGTCAAGTAGTCAGAGAACACATGTAATTTCATCTGAAAAAATAAAACTAGATCAAGACAAGCACATAATTGGATTTTCTCTGAGCCTCTGTGATGCTATCATCCAAAAAAGCACTTATTCTGGCACTATTCTCCGTCCTTCCAATTCAAATATTCGAGTGTAATTCGGTTAAGCAGCCTGGGGAGCCAGACCAGAGAAGTCAACAGGGTCCAAGTCCAGATAATTTCCCCAGTTCAGTTCACTGCACGTTTGTACAAAACATGAGTGACACCAACACATGGAACAACCAGACAAAATTAAGAATTGCCTGCACTGGCATTTTATCACTGAAAAAGGTTCAACACATGTCTAGTCAGGAATGCCTTGATGGAAATAGCATATCCTGATTTTCACGGGTATTTCTCAGTAGGTATTGTTACCTCCCATAACTTTGGAAGCTTGCAATGCGTTTCCTTATTCAGATGTGTTCTCTTTACTTTAGGTTTCTGCTTTCAGGTAATGCTAATTTGTTTCATCAATCTACTGGTTCAGCTAAATTAGAATGCTACAGCCAAGGGCAAACCTCCTTCAAAACCCAAGACACTGCCATGACTGGCAGATGGGGAAGCTCAGGATAACAGCATTTGCAGTCATCAGCTTCTCCAGGTGCCATACAGAGACCAAGAATTCCTGGGAAGAAGGTAGCAGGAAAAGAGGCTAAAGCACGCTGCTCTAGCACAGCTCCTGGGTGTTCAGCCACATTACAGGCCAATGAAATTCTGCTGGAGTTAGGAAAAGGGGGAAAAGGGGGGGAAAAGTTGATCTTAACAGCATTTAGCTCGTTGTGTCTTCTCCATAACCTCCTTCAGAAGTTATCAGGGGATGCAGACCAGAGCAGCCGAGAAAAGGGCAATGCAGGCAGGCTTTTGTGCTCTGCACCTCTGCCTGGTGCTGCACTGAATTAAGGAGGCCTTACTTTACTGAGGCACACTCTTCACATGAAAGAAAAAAATACCTGACCCAGGTTTTCAGGAAGAACAGCTAAGGTACAAACACGTAGACAGCTCTCAAAGTACACCACTTAGTTGCTATGGGTTTTATTTACATTCAGTTCTAAAACAAACAAGTGAAATGTAATTTGTTTACATCAACTTGATGACTTTTAACGTAGCATGACATCTGGAAAATGCAAGCACAGAACAAACAGTGTCAAGCCTTTGGGAAAAAAAATCGTCTACAGCAGTGCTCAATAAAACCATGTAGCCATCTGAACTGGAAGGACTGAGGAACCTGGTAAGGACTGCCTTGTTTTTGTAATTTGAAACCTATCAATAAGAAAAAGATCCTAATATTAAACAAGTTCTGAATTAGCTTTGTTTCCCTGCTATTTATTCCAGATTAAAATACTATAAATTTTTACTAAACACAAGCCTTGAACACTGCTAAACCACAGAAGTTAAAAAAAATCCAAACTTTTTTCATCATCTCTGAGATAAAATTATTTCCTATACTTCACCCTGAGACTTCTAAAATTTAGCTGTAAGAAAAACAGAAGGGTAAGTTCAGCAAAACTGTATGTGTAGGAGAAATCTAAATCCTTCATCTTAGTCACTGTGTCTCTCACTCTGAGATATTAATCATCCATCCCAAGGATATTACATTGGTATATTAAAACTCATTAACCAACCTATTTATCATACCAGATAGTCATAGGAGCAGCAAGAACTTATGGTACCAATTTTAAGCCTTCCAGCAGTATTTCTGCACCAGCCATCACGTGCTAGCTCCTTATACTGAAGGGACTGTCTCACAAAAGTTTTTCAGGCAGCATTTACTGTCACCTATATGATGATTCAACTAAAAAAGCCTGTGAACAAAAAGAATTGTGCAGTTATTCAAACAGAAACTGCTCTACCTCCTACACTAAAAACCTGCATTTTGAAATTTAACTCCTTCATCTCATTTTAAATCCTCCAGCTCATTTATAAAGGTAAAATCAAATTTAATAGTAAGAAACGTATCTTTCTAGTTATGAATATATCCTATCAAAACCAAACTTAGAAATCCAAAATTTTTACCACCAGAACGGTAAGTTAAAATGAAATTAGCAATTTTGAAGCCTCAGTAAAGCTATTCTCCCTCCAACTTGAATGGGCCCATAAAAATTAATAAAGCAAGCAATGGGATAACTAGCAGGATTAGCCAAAGAGAACAAAGAATGGAAACGTTCATTAGATCCAAGGGCGAGATCCCATTGTTTAAGCTCAAATTAAAGCACATTAACCATTATGAAAGAGTAGCTTTAGCTTCTCACTCGGCCTGAGTGTTTGCAAATAAATATATTCCCTACGCTCTCCGCACTGCAGGACACCGATGAACTTGACTGCTGCTGTACTATGGCAGCCGCTGTCTTCAATAAATCGATCCTGCATCTACACCTATTCTAGAGCTGTCTCACGAATCCAATTTGCCTAATTGAGCCTTTCGATCTTCAGAAATTAGGAGGCAAACTTAAACAGAGGGAGCGCTGACCTTGCGTCTGACTGAAAGCTGAGCTAAGCACGGTTCATCTCCGGCACCGCACATGAACCCGGGGGTTCGCAGGCTGAACCCCCCGCCCGCAGCAGCGCCCCGGGAACGCTGCGGAACGGTGACTCCCGAAGGGAAAGGCCATGAGTCAAAATACAGCAGCGAGCAGGGATCACTGAAACACCGCAGGGCACGCGGAACACACACAGCGAGAGCTCCCGGCGAAAGCCGAGCAGCGGCTCCTCATGCTGCAATCCGCCCTTGAAACAAACGGGGAAAAAAGCAAGCAGGAGAGATATAAAAAACCTCGATCAAGATCTAGAGCCTCTTCCTTCCTAACATAACCTAAGTGATGTTCCTTTCTGCTTCCGAGTGACTTGGAATTTATTAGCTTACAAAAACGATAAACGTAATTTAATTAATTTCTTTAAATAGATAAATTTTTAAAAATCGAGAGACGCTCATCGATATTAATCTTGGATTATCACTTGCCTTTATATTAACTAATATATGTCTACGTTCACAGAACTGTTTTAAATTCCTTTCTGCCTGCCAACCGACCAGCAGTGTAGGTTTAAAAATAGTCCATCTGGCAAGCTTTAAACACGCAGTACGGCTTGCATAACCCCAGGGAAAAGATTTATCAGAAATATAGTTTAAAGGGAAACACGGATAGGAAATGACGCAGCACACAGAACCTCGATGTGACACAGGCAGGCCCGCTTCGCACATTCTGAAACATGTCACGACCTATTCCTGTTCTCCGCTTTAATAAATAGTTCTCACTGTATCAATCACGAGTTATTGCCCAATTCTAAATTTCGACCGAAACGCACACGGATTTAAATTCCGTCGCATTTCCTGCTTTGTCGCGCTTTGCGGAACGCGGCTGCAGGACTTCCTTTCACACGGCGCCCTTCGCGCCGAGCACCGCGGGCCCGTTCCCGCACAATGAAGAGCGGCCCGCGGCTCCTGCCGAGGCGTCGGGAACGCTCCCGGCGCCCGGCCCGGCCCGGCGGCCGCAGGCACTAGGCCGCAGGGAACACCCTCGCACGAGGCCGCGGCTGGAGAAAGGCCGCGGGCCGCACCGCCCCCACCGGCGGGCCCGGCTGGCGGCACCGCGGCCGCGCCGCCCTCCCCGGTAGCCCCGCCCGGGACCGGTCCCGCCCGGGGCCGGGGCCGCTCGCCACCCCCGGGAACGCGCGCGGGGCGGGGCCGGAGCGCGCCCCGAGCGGGCGCGCGCGGCGCGTACGTGACCGTGGGGGGAGGGGCGGGGGGGGGCAGCGGCGGTGAGGGAAAAGGCCCCGGGGCGAGGGGGGCGCAGTGCAGAGAGAAAGGAAGGGAAAGGAAAAGAAGGACATGGAAGGGCGGCCGCGCCCGCCCGCTTCCCTGCCCCCCCCCCACACCCGCCGCGGACGGCGCGTACCTGCAGGTGACCTGCTTGGTCCAACCGCCTCCCCCCGGCCCCGCGGAGGGCGGCGGCACGGCCGCGAAGTCGAAGGCGACGGCCGCCGCTCCCGCAGCCGCCGCGGGCGACCCCAGGGCCGCGGCGGCCGCGCCCGCCGTTGTCTCCAGCGCCGCCACCGCCTCCGCCATTACTGTTTATCCCGCAAAGCGGCGGCAGCGCCGGAACTTCCGGGAGCGGATCCTTCCGGCCGAGCGGGGCGGGGCGCGAGTGCGGCACCGCCCCCCCGGCCGAGCGGCGGCTCCCATTGGCCGAGCGGGACGGGCTCGCGCGAACGCGCCGGGGGCGGGGCCGCGCCGGTGCTGCCATCGCGCGGCCGCAGGGGCCCGCGCGCGCCCCCGTGGCGCAGCCGGGAGCGCGCCCGGCGCGGCCCCGCGGGCGGGCATGGGGCCCGGCTCGCCCCGCCGGGATCCGGCGGTGACGGGAAAGGGCCGTTTCCATGAGGGAACGACACTGAACGGCGACGTGGCGCCGGCGGGGGGCAGGGAGCGAGACGGGACAGTGGTGCCGCAAAGGCCCGGCCCGAAAGTTGGCGCTGAGCCACGCAGTGCTGCGCTAATGGGGTGAGAAACATCGCGTCCTGCTGCTGTTATCTGGAATATCTCCCTCGCTGCAGATATTCCAGAACCCTCTGGGCACAAATCCTGTTTGCCCTAGGACGACCCTGCGTGAGCAGCGAGATTGGGCCAGATGATGGTCCCACCAACTCGGCCTATTCTGTGACTCTAATAAATAAAACCAGTGGTTTCACAACTGCTGTTCGCCTGATCCACATGGTGCCCTTGGCTTCCTGCTGCCAAGAACTTTAAGCCAAGTACTAAACATGTTCCAAAAAGATAGTGACAAGCTGGGGTACAGGGACAAGGTGAAGGGAGAAGCCTGTCAGTGCAGTGTTACTGATATTTTGCCTCTTTCCTTGAAAATATATTAATAAATCAAACGTATCCAAGCCATCAGTCACTCTAGAAAATACTGAAATGACGCCCTTGATCTGAACATAGTAGGACGGTACCCTAAGATGCTGGACTTTAGGCAGGAGATATGAGGTAAATCTGTTTTCAGGTTTCCTTGAAACAATGACTTCAGTGCCTTAGAGCTACCCAAGGAATGAGGCAATGGGAATGCTTGCTGGCATTTTCTGGAATATGCAGAACCCAGACGTGGACGAACACAGCTCTGAATTAAAAGGAAGTGAAATACACATGTCAGTTTTAACAGGCTTCAAAACAAGGTGCAGGTAGGTATAAAACACAAAAAAAGTGAACTTTGAACTCCAACAGTCTTGGAATGAACAACTTCTTTGAATGATTGTATAAGACCAACCTTCATCCAGGACATGGAGCACCTGGATCCAGCCTTATAAAGACCTTGATCCAGGCTCTCTATGCAGCAGACTCCCTCCTGATATTATCAGCACAGTGATCAATGCCAAATAGTTCATAAATTCAGTTCCTCAAATCCCTGTAATGAGAAAGCCTGGATGTTCAATGGAAAACTGTCCCATGAGAATTGGGAAGACCTTTTTTGATATCTAAAAGAAGAAACTTATTTTCTGCACCTGATTCCATCACAGAGCATTTTTCACGCAATGTTCAGCACTGAAATAAAAGTTCAAAAACTACACCAGATGTTTATGTTCAGTCTTCCATTCTGTTAGAAGCAGCTGGAGGAAAAAAATACTTCATGTTAGGGAAAAAAACGCTTTTTTTAAAAAAAGCTGGCTTTTAAACCATTAAGATAATCTAGGAAGTTATTTTTATTCTGGATCCATTAGAATGATCATGAAAATCTGCTGATGAAAGTGGAAGGATATCAAGACAGTTAAAGAGGTTAAGTCTCTAAAGAGCAATTTTATCAGACCTTTGTATTGGTTAGATTGTTGCCCTGACAAGACAGTTCCAGGCACCATAGCTCTCACTCAAGTAAAATAAGTGAATGCTTAAATGTGTTCTGTAGGACTCTGTCCCTAGGAGGTCTCCTGGATATTGGCAGAAGCAAACTTCAAAAACAGAGAAACATCAATGAGCAAATCCCAAATCCCAACCTAACAACTGTAAATAGACTCTTAGAAATCAGGTGCACAGGGAAAGGAAAATACTGTCCCATGGTGGACATGACAGAGTGACAAAATTAATGTGGAGTTTCTAATTTCCTTAATACCCCTGGCAGGAACACCCTGAGAGAGGAAGGGTTTCAGGGGAGATGTTAACTCTAGGAATCACTCAGGAAGAAAAATGCCCAGCTCCCAGCGGGCAGTAGGAATTTGCCACGGGAATTTCTTTGTTCCCAGCCACACCCATTTTACTCGGGAACCTGTTTAATATTAACTCCTACTTCTGAGGCCCGGAGGGGGAAGTAGCAGCAGCAAGCTCCGGGTCACAGGCAGGCAGAAAGGACTGGAAAGGCAGCTAACACTGCAGCAGGCAGAGGAGTGACTTAAACACCGCCCCACACTTTCATACAAACCTCTCTCCAGCACTTCTCCAGGGATTTCTCTCCTGCCAGTCACCTACTGGCTGCTTCCAAGTCATTGTCAGCCATATATCCCATGTATCATATATCCCTTCTGCTGGGAGCAGTGCCAGAGCTGGGACATGCACAAGTCTGCAGTAGTGCCCTCAGAGACCTGTGTGACTTGCCCCATTTTGTCTGAGAGACAGACAGGTTCATATTGGAAAGCTGAGTTAAAAATCCAACAGGATGATTTTCTACTGGATTTAAGGAAAAAAAAATGAAAAATCAAGCAAAACATCCTTACCCCTGACTTACCAATAATATGACAGGCTGGACTTGGGTGCCTGCTGATCACCTTGAGATGATGTTGAGAATTGAAAACTGAGTGACCAGCTTGGTTACTAAACCATCTTGCCTGAGAGTATGTCAAAAACATGATGGTCCAGATAGATTCCTACAATACTGCAGTCTTTCCAAATAGATTTAATGGAAAATAAAGTTATGTCATTATAATTTGTGTGTATTTTTAAAAAATATTATTTTACCTACAGACTTTCTTTCCAATACATCTGACTACCCATCCTCTTAGGAAAAAGATATTGTTCACAAAATCTTCAGCATCCATTTATGGTATCTGAGGATGCAATCTATCATTCCTGCAATTAAATTCCCTCCAGACTGAGTAGCAGAAGTCGGAGGCAGATTGTCTTTGTAACTCAGCAAGCTTTGTTTGAAGTTTCCTTGGATGTGTTTAACTGAAGAGATTGGAAGGATGTAGAAAGCAAGACACAATTTGTTACTGGTGGGTTAAACAAAAGTTGTGAGAAATTTCCTTTGAAAGGGACGAATGTAAAGTGCAAGTACTGCTTTAACAGCCTATGTTTTACAATTTCCTGATTAATGGATTGCAGTAAAATCAGCTCCCTGACACTGATTACTTCAGCAATACATTTGTAATTACTTCAGCTAGTTTTATGTTGTGCATAGAAGCTGCACAGAATCATGTCTGTCTTTTAACCTGTAAATCACTTCCTTCATGGACATTGAACTCTCAACTCTTGATATTTTCTGCAGAATATAAAACTGAAACATGTACAATACCAATGCATTAGATATCAAAGTATCATGTTTTTTTTAGGAGGCGACAAACATTCATCTCACAGTCCTTGTTCAAAGCTGCCCTTGAGCTGCTAGAATGGATTGTCTTTATAGGAGGAGACTATGAAAGTTTTTGCTGTGAGCTCAGCTCGTGTTCTGGGCGTAGCCAGGTGTCTGCACCATAAAAATCGTGGCCACAACTGTCTTTAGACCTACAGCTTTCCTTGCTAGAGAGGCCAAGAACTGGGTAGAGTTCTCACCCTGGGAAGAAAGAGTTTTAGCAGCTGCATTTGGCAACGTTGTGGGGGAGGCATGGATGTGATTCCTCTGCTTTTTAGGAATAAGCACAAAGGGGCTCAGTCTGCAAAGGCATTGTTTTAGCGAGCAAGGAATTCACCGATTTAAAAAAATCTAATAGGAAAGGAATCTGAAAAATGAGAAAAGTCTTTTAAAGAGCAAGGGGAAAATCTGGCTCTGCATGAGCAAAAATAATCACAGAAGCTTTCCTGGCCCTGCTGTGAAGTGGCCCCCTGCACCCTGGGCAGGGAGCAGTTGTAGAGCTCAGCTGTGCCTGTGGTTAATAATAAATAGACTCTCTTGGCCAGGAGTCCTGGCCAGCACCCCCTCCTCCTCCTCCTCCCAGGGCTGCCCAGGCGCTGCTCCAGTACCCACCCAGCCTCCCTCCATGAGAGGACACCCCCAGGTAAGAGACACCAGGCCACTGCTCCATGAGCTTGGATACACCCATGGGTCACAGGGGAGGTGGGAGGAGAGCAGCTCCGTGTGCTGGAGCTGCCTGAAACGTGCACTGTAAATGTGCAAAGTTTGGTTACGAGGCAAAAGGTCGTATGGGTCTTGCAGCAAAACTTGCCAAGCTTCCAAAATCTTTGAGCCAGCTCAGGCTGAATGTTGGCCGAGCTCCCCTTGAATATCAGCTCAGCCCTCTTGGGTTTCAGGTGGTGACCAGCTGGTTTTTATCCACTGCCCAGTACAGCTTGGGCACTCCCTGGTGCTGTGCTTCAGAGTTTGGGTGGTTGTTAAAATTCAGAGCACAACTCAAGCAGCTCAACGGATCCCTGGCATAACCCTGTTGGCTTAATGAATTTATCCTGAAGCTGACTTTGCCCCAGAGAGCGAGGGGTGTGTAGGCACACACACAGCCATGCCAGAACATTTGCATGAACCCATGAACAGCTCAAGCTGCTGAGCTTAGCACTGAAAGGATTTGGAAAGTGGAAAATCTTAGTGTTTCAGTCAGGTGTGTATTGTGTCTAGTTGATCCAGTCCCACATTTCTTAAATAGCACAGCCCAAGCTATCCTGTATAGTTGAAGTCTTTAGATTTGGGCAAATACACTCTCCCTGGGTATAAGAATTTTCTGTAGCTGAAGTGCCACACACTACTGAGAGCAGAGCCATGTTCTGCTAAGTGTAACATGAACACAGTACGGTATTTTAATTAATTAATTTGCCATCTGAATTAACAATAGGCACAAAGGACTGAGAAAGGGAATCCTTTCCTCCTAGTGAAGGGGTGAGGAACAGGGAGACTGGAGGGATATGGCCAAAAGCCCAGGGAAAGAATGTGAAGCAGCCAGGCATTGAGTGAAACTGCCCTGAGGCCCAGACAGACCACTCTCTCCACATTTACAGCTCTCCCCCTCTTTCTCTGTTTGGGAATGAATTTAATTAGAGTGAAAAGGAGTTGCTAAGAGACCGGAGGAGTTCTGGAGTTTGTTGCTGGGGCTGAATTGCCACTCAGCTTCCAAGGCACTGTGCTAAGAAGGATGATGTAACATGAGCCTGCATAAAGCACTCCCAGCTCTAGGGAAAGCTGCTCTCTCCTCCTTGCAGTTCCAGTCTGGTTTGTCAGTTCTCAGCTCCTTTTTGAGCTGCTTATTTTCTCCTAGACACCGGCAAAAAACAGGTTCACATCCCTATAGCACTATTCTGCTTTGTAGATGCCTCCTTGTGGCCTTTCATGTTGGAGGTGGCAGTGCCTGGGCCTGACATCTATCACGAGCAGGTCACTTTGGAATTTAAAAGGTTTTCTGCTTCAGAATTCTCCCTAGTTTGTTAGTCCTCATCCTTTCCTCTGTTCCACCACGATTTCAGCCCAGCATTGACAACGGGCCGGGTGACCCCTTCCAACCTCATTTCTGCAGCTTAACATTTTGTTTTGACACCCTGGCTCATGCTGGAAGCACCAGGAGATCCCAGGCAATCTCCTAGGCAAGGGCTGTCCACCTTCCAAGGCCAAGGCAGGAACAGTTTAGCTTCTCAGGGTCCCATCATTGCTAAATTACATCTTCCCACTTGCCTTTTGTTATCTCAGGACCATCCATAGGCACAGGATGATTAGGAAGACAATGTTGAGCCTGGGAAGACACGTGTCCTCCATGGCACGTGGGACCACCCAGGTGAGAAGACTTCTGCATGGTGAGTAGAGCACTGAGTTACTACGGTGTTCCTGGTGCTTCCACTCCTTTAAAACGTATTTCCATCCTCAGGCATGGTTGCAGGGCTTGGTTTGTTCACAATTACGTTCAAGAAATGTTACTGGAGCCACTAACCAAACAACTGCAAAAATGGTGGCAGAGGATCCTTCAGTGATGGTGATGAGGATTATAATTCATATTAACAGTAGAACTATTTTGCACACATTTCACTTACATAAAACACAGCTCTAGTCTTCCTAAAGTTATTTGTAAATTCACCCCAAAGAACAGCTGAAGAGGGGGATAAATTTGTTGTGATGATGACAATTTGCTTTTTATAAAACAGCTCAGTACTGCAAATACCCACACAAATAACTCACTCTTCTGTGTTTATCCCCAGGTGGTTATGTCAGGATTCATCCCTCTGTACAGGAAGCTCTGGTGGAGGGGAGACCCGTTGTAGCCTTGGAAAGCACCATCATTACACATGGCATGGCCTATCCTCTGAATTTGAGGTGGTGGATTTTCCTGTTCCTCATTCAGTGAAGTTGTAAGAATGAAGCACATAAATTATTGGATTGGTGTCGGTATTCTTGGTCAAGCCAAAGCTGTTGCAAGAGCAAATGGAAAGGTCAGGTTGTTAGGCTTGCAGACTGTGAGCTCAAATGTAAAACAATTGTATTTCGACTTCTAAGGACAAATATGGAGAACTTAGTTATCTCCTTATCCAACACCTTAAGTTTCTGGCTTCCTTTAAAACAGAGCAGCAGATAATGTCACCACTGGCTCTAAAAGAGAGCAATCAGCCTTTTCAGCTGCATAGTTTGTAAAGACATTGGAAACACTCTGCAGTTTCTTTTCCTGTATCTTTTGTAATGCAAAAAGGATTGAAACACAATAGTGAAATCTGTTCCTTATCCCACTCAGAGCCGCTACTGTGAGAGCTCCTGGTCCCTTCTCACTGTCTTCTGTACCCTGCATGGAACCCCCCACTGCTACTCTTTTTTTATCAATTTTCAGTAGACTTGTGTTTCATTGAGTTACAGTGCCAGAAATCGTTGTGCTCTCCCCTCCATCCTTGCTTCCAGAAAGCACAAAAAGGTTTTGGCATTGATTTTCCATCTTGCTTTTTACCTGGCCATTATTCTGCCTGACATTCTGTCTTAAAATGAAGCTCCAAAAACTCGATTTTGGGGAAGAAGCAGTTTCAATACTTAAAGATTGCCAAGAAGATGTCCAGATAGCTGAGAAAGGGAGAAGAAGCTGCTCCTAAAATAGGTAGTGTATGAATGATCAAGTAGAAAATCTGCTAAACTTAGTCTTAGTCTGCAGCCCTGGAGTACCGTAAGGCACTAGATTTTTGGCACTGTTGTTACTCTATATCTCACTGTATATATCTCATTGTATTATGAAAAATATATCCTGGTCATTTGAGCAGGACTTGAACTGCCTGGGGTTTTTGTGAAGGTCTATGATGTCAGAGAAATAACAGGTAAAAGATACAGAAAAGTCCTATTTTGAGAAGATGCCTATTTTCAGTAGTATATTGTACAACCAGATTTGCTCGTAAACCAAAGGATTTTTCTCAGAAATGAAACACAGAGCTTGGACATTGGCATCCTTGAAAATGGCTCTTCTCTTCTGCAAGTCCAAGTGCAAAGATTTCTGCCATGAGACAGATACAAGAAGAACAGGAGGTAGCTGAAATCACAAGAAGTGTAGAACTGTGAATGATGGCCATCAAACACGGCAGTTTTCATGCCCGATTGTTTCCATCCTTAATTTTATGATTATTGTCTTGTTTATCTTATTTCAGCATGGCCAGAGAGGTGGAAGAAATTGTAAGAACAAATGGAGCAGTGCCAGCCACTGTAGGTATTTTAAGGGGGCAAATCCACGTGGGACTCACAGACGAGGAACTCGAGTTCTTGGCAAGCAGTAAAAATGCAGTTAAGGTGTCTCGCAGAGATTTTCCTTTTGTCCTCAGCCAGGTAAGGTGGGCAAACTTTCTAGTTTGGGAGTCTTTCCTAGTAAAGTAAAGTTGCTTTTCTAGCAACAGTAGCTTGAAGCTCTCCAGCTTCAAGCCAGGTGGCTTTTAAAGCTCTCAAAAATATCATGGAGGGTGGTATCTTAGTGGTAAGCACAAAAGTGGCCCTAACTAGTCAAAATACAACAGAGAAAGGGAATAACACACATGAAATAGGGCTCCTGAAAAGTCATTCTGGTTGTGCTGGCAAGCCATGGGCACTTGGCTAAGAATATTCTTATTGGCATGATAGGACATTATCACATTGCATGTAAACTATGTGACACTTAGGCCATCCCAGGCTTAAAGTGACAGCTAAAGGTGCCACTAGCTGCCCCTGGAGTACCCTGGACAGCAAAGGCCTCTGCTATCAGGGCAAGAACAACTTATAGAGCAGGGATGACAGATGATTCACAGAATCACAGAATATTCTGGGTTGGAAGGGATCCACAAGGATTATAGAGTCCAGCTCCTAAATGGATTCCTCTGCCTTTTTGGCTAAAGGAGTATTTGTGTTAGAATTTCAGTGCTCACACAGCTGTAGCTGCTTCTCCATGTGCCCCTGGGTGCTGACTGTGGCTGGTTGTTCCCTGACAGGGCTTGTCTGGAGGCACTACCGTGTCTGGAACAATGATTGCAGCACACAAAGCAGGAATTCCTGTGTTTGTGTCAGGTGGCATAGGAGGTGTCCATCGGGATGGGGAGAACAGTAAGAACATCAATACTTCCTGCTTTTCACTCTGTTGCTGCAGTTTTATTCAATTCCTGCTTTTCCCTTTTTCCCAGCTTGTCCTATAGTAACTGTCTGTCCAGAAGAATAAAGTTAACATTCTTCTTAATCAAACTATGGTTGCTTTTTCCCTGATGTCCCCTTTCCAGAAGCTTCCAAATATTCCTCTTGAGCCCTGGACAGTTGTGGAAGGGGGGTGGAAGTTTCTCTTTATCCTTTGCTTACATGGGGTTATGTTGATATTGTTTGCTGGTGCAACAGGAGCTGACTGCACCTCTGCCTCTTTGTAATGGCTGGATAACCTGATACTGGCTGCCAAGCACAGTGTTGTTATTAACTCTGTCAGCTGAGGAGAAGAGCCTTGCCACAAAAGAGTGTGCTCTGTGTCAGAGGTGTGTGCTCCCCTCTGGAAGATGGGCTGGTCTTGGCTGTACAGTTTGTGACTTTTAAGTGCTTTCTCTCTTCTCAGCTGTTTATATTTCCAACACAGCCCAAGTGCAGTGCCCTGTTGTATGCCATCCCTTTCAGATGTGATGTAAATTCCAGACCAAGGAGTTTCCCGAGGTCAGCTCCTGTGGTACTTTCTTTGTTTGCAAGCATTGTTAGTTCCAAACTCAAAATCTACTTCAATGCTACTGCATCTCATGGAACCTCATCCTTGCTGTACAACACCTTTTTCTTTCTTTTCTACCAAATTTTTGCCTGCTCTTTATAATGTGATCAAAGAGCCAAGAGACAGAGTACAAGGCTGCACCTCTGCCCTTAGCCATGTGATTCTTTTTGTCAATACCTCTTTCAATGTCAACACCTAAAGACACGATCTAAACCTTTAATATTTGCTTGTGGATCTAGCCAGTTATGAAGTCAGGCAGTGTCATCCTGGGCATATGTGGCTTTTTGGGAGGTCAGATCTCATCAGCTTGGGGTACAACACAATCACCAACACCATGCTGCTTGCCTCCTGACAGCTCTGGATGTGAGTGCTGACTTGACAGAGCTAGGACGAACTCCAGTCGCTGTTGTAGCTGCAGGAGCCAAGTCTATCCTTGATATTGGCAGGACACTGGAATATCTGGTAAGTACCGTGGGCTGTGGTGTCTGAAAGCAGATAACATTGTTCTTTGTGCACAGAGTGCCCAGTGGCATTGGGATGGGTCCTAAGCTGAAGATTTTCAGAAATTGCTGCTGAGAGGATGTGAAGCCATATTTACAGTTCTGTAGCCCTGGGGCTGCACAAGCACTTGGCTGCTCCCTAACATAAATCCATCCATGTTCAAGGGGCTGTGCCAGCAGCTGCTCCAACTGAGGTCAAAGGTAGTGATATCCATGTCCTTTTCCTTTGTCATTAGATTTTCTTTTCTGGGATGATGTTCCCAGAAACTGATGGATCAGGAAAGTTAGATCCATTAAACACTAAAATACAATCAGAATTAAAAAGGGAATCAGATGATTTTCAGCAGCCACCTTTTAAGGTTTGGCCATGTTGGAAACCACCAGGGCCAGCACTTCAGGTAACAGCCAACATTGATATTTCTCAATTGCAAGCAGAACTCGTTGATATCCTGTCAGTTCATGACATATCTTCAGATCCCTGGGTGTTATCTTGGACTCAGGATGGTGTCAATGACAGCTGCATGGCTTTGGATCAGCCCCAAGCACACACAAAGGATGCACATGCCTCCTCTGCCTCAGTGAGCCAGATCTGTTCTACCCACTTACCATGTCTGGCTCTTGGTGAGAGGATAGAATAGAATGGGATGAACTGAAATAACCATGACCTGTGCCAAAGAAAGGCAGTTTCTTTAGTTGGCTCCCCTTTCCCTGCACTGATCACCTGCTTGTCTCACCTCCACTGCTGCAGGAGACCCAGGGTGTGTGTGTGGCTGCCTTTGGAGAATCAAGAGAGTTCCCAGCCTTCTTCTCACGCCAGAGTGGCTTCCAAGCACCATATCATGTCCGGGATGAAGAGGAGGCAGCTAAACTCATCGGTGTGTTTCACATGGCAAAGGCCCCTGTAAGGTCTTGGAAAGGAGGGATACAAGAATTACCCGGATGAGGCACTTTCTTTAAGTCTGCAGAAAAATTTGCTCTAAAACATTTACTATCCCACCTCCCCCATTCCTGCATTAAAAGTGCTTTGAAAATACAGTAGCAGAGAAGTAGCAGTCTCTACAGCAAGTAAAACTGCAAGTCAGCTGCAGCCAGCCACATGGTTTTTATTCCACCTGGTGAAGTGGAGGCAACACATAATAATATATTGACAAAAATGGCTTCTGGGCCTTTAGAAGGGGAATCAGTTTAAAAAAGAGAAAAAAAAAAAACCTTTGCCCCTTTTGCTGTACAGACAGACTCAAAGGAAATAGGCAGGTGTGGATTGCTTGGTAGCTGGAGAAAATCCTGATCTTGGGTCAGCTAAGAACTGGAGCTTGAGCTCTGAGGCTTCCTACACCTCGTGCCCACCTTTCTCTGTCCTTTTCCTTCAGCACCTGACTTCTCCAAGGAGTGCCACTAACAATATTCCCATCCTCTCCAGACAGTGCCCTGGGGCTGGGGCTGGGCAGTGGAGTGCTGATAGCAGTGCCCTGTCCCCAGGAGCGAGCTGCCCAGGGCCAGGCCATCGAAGAGGCCATCCAGCAAGCTCTCAGCCAAGCCAGGTGAGAAGCAACCTAAGCCTTTGCCTTTGCTCAGCCCGTGCTCTTGGGGGAATAAACAAATTCAGGGACACTGCTGCAGGAGCCCTAGCACAGCTTAACCTTGGGCATGGGTGAGCCCACAACTTATTTTCAACTTTATCTAACCCCAAGCTTGTTTACAGGACTTGCTGTGGTATGTGGTTATGGAGATAAAGTATCTGCTGGCAACAGTGGCTCTCTTCTGATGTCATTTCAGCTCATCTCTGGGCATTTTCTTTATATTTGCAGGTCCAAAGGAATCACAGGCAAAGAAGTGACTCCCTTTTTGTTACAGAAGCTCGTGGAGTTAACTGATGGGAAATCATTGGACTCCAGTATCCTCTTACTAAATGGGGGGAAAAAGAAAGTACTTCAGTGTGTTTCCTATTTCTGCCAATGCCTGGTAGGAAACACCATCACTTTATTGATGGTCTAGCAAGGAGCAAACACTTCAGTATCTGCAAACAGATGGGAGCTCAGCACCTGCATCCTGATTTTTGAGGAACATCCTTACTGCCTTCATCCCCTTTTACATTAAAAACTGAAGGGCAGCACAGGTGGCAGGTGGCCCAGAGCCCAAAGAAATCCCTCACATCTGACCCTGGAGCTTGCCTGCTCTGTGATGGAATCTCAGGATGCTGTTGTCTGTGCTGGGGTTGCACACTGGAAGGTGCCTGGGCTTCCCAGAGCACTGTGCTGTACATCACACTGCCTTGTCATTATAACATTCCTTATAGCATTCCCTGTGGGCACAGGGAAAGAGAGACTGGGAGGACAAACACCCCTGGGTGAGCAGGAATCCACTGCACAGCCAAGAGAAAGCAGGGACTGACTGGGATGCCAGTGCAGGATTTGGGAGAGCCAGATTCACATCCAGGCTCTGCTGCCAGCCCTCTAGGCCTGACCAGTCAGGGTATTTTTGGATATAAGAGCTATATGCACCCACAAAGTACGATTTTTAAAGCCTCTGATATTCTGCTCCCAGTGCGATTTGCTAAAAAAAAAAAAAAAAATTTGCTTATAGTGGCTTGGCAAAATCTCAGTAGGTATCTCTTTCTGGAAAAGCTGACCAAGATCCTCTAAGGTTTTTAGGCTCTCTGCTGTAATTTAAGCACTTCACCTTCTCTTTTCTCTGTGAAGCCTTTGTTTCTATCCTCCACCTGTCAAAGATAGGTTTCTTCTCTGTGGACACTGGGAGAGGAAGGTGAACAAAAAGAAAAGAAAAAAGAAAGATCAGAGCTTTAATGCAGCATTGTAACCCACTATAATTGTCCCTAAAGGATTATGGTATGGGGGATCAAACCTATCAAGCCCCAGCATGTATTTTCTGCTTTCTCTCTCTAAACAGTTCCTACATAAGTTTCTAACAGGTAAGACTCGCTGGTATTTTTAATTTTCCTCAAAGAAATGCTAAACAGACCTTGCACTGATCCAGAACAATGCCAGAGTGGGAAGCTGCATTGCAGTGGCCCTGAGCAAACTGCAGAAAGCCAGAAGGGAAAGGAACCTGCCTCGGCCAGGGGACGTGACAGCACCACAACCAGTGAGTCCTCTGCTGGCCTCCATATGATGCCTCTCTGCTGACAGCACAAGATAAATTTATATCTGTTCCCAAAAGTAAAAGATGACTCAGCCAGGCACCAATCATTCTCCTTCACACTCTCAGACGTTCTCCCTTCAGTTTTGCCTTGTTATTCTTGAAAGATAAGTGTCTTCTCCTCCTCCCCCTATCCACATTTACAAGGAGCAGACACTGACAATGGCCTAATCTCATTAAGTCTTAGGCCATCAAGGCCGCTAAAACTTTAATCACCTTTTCACCTTTTACTGTGCCCTTAAGTACAGCTTCAGCTCTATAGCTCTGAGTACCAGGGAACTTGTGACTACAAGAGTAGACCTGGAAGAGGGTGGGGAGAGATATTTTGAGCTACTGAGCCATCAATGTTTATAAATATCTCTTTTTGTTGGCCTCTTGCTCATGATTGACAAAATCGCAAGATTTACAGCACATCCTGAACAAGATCCACTATAACCCTAGTACTCTATTCACTCTCTTGGATTTTGTCTGTGCCATGTAATTTGCAGGAAATCTATTTTAGGTGGTCTTTAGAGACATGAAAGATTTTCTAAAACCCATTTGCAATAAGATTTGTCAACATAAAAGAGAGCAGTGACTCCAGAGGCAATAACCCACCATTTGATGAGAAAAAACAGCAGCTGTATGTCCCCAAAGAATCTGGAAACTTCCTGTTTTTGGAGCTGAACTGCTTATTATGGCTTTGTAGGACAATAAAAGAAGTGATCTGTAAAGTGTCACTGGGTTTGGCAATTTCTCCTGGGAGCTTGCAAGAAATTACTGCATTTTTCTGCCTACTTTTTCCCATTTTTTTGCTTTTTTACACACCAGTGCTTGAATGTTTCTGAGGCCTGGTCTATCACACAGAGGAACCATCAGCATCCCTGTGTGTCCACTGTAATATCCCACCTGCCACACTGGGGCTGGCTGTCAGCAGGCATAATTCAGAAAGCAGCAAAGAATTGATTCTTTCTGATTGGGATTGTGCAAACCTGTGTCTATTCAAAATAAGCACTGGCCCTTCAACTGTAAATGAGAGAGTTTTCAAGAGGGTGGGAAAAGTGACTAGGCAAAGCAAAGAAGACTTGGAAACTTTTTCCTGAAGTCCTTCCAACCACTTTTTACCTCTTTATTCCCTCTTAAAGGTGGTGATTGGCGGTATCAACGTTGACTTTATAGCCAAGGCACAGAACCCTGACATCCTGGTACTGTATCTGTAGCAGTTTTCTTAGCACCAATGTATTTCCAGCTACTTTTGCAGGAGTGCCAAGCCAAAGGGGTTGGGGGAAGGTGTTATCCATGTATGAGATCCACATGTGTGCATGCACACGCTTGGGAGGTGTAGTGCTGCCTGTTTAGTGTGTGGTTTAGGTGGATAATGGAGTGACATATACTGACCTACTCTGTCCCCATGGTGAAAATCACCACCCCTGACACTCAAGAGAGGGAGAAAGCAATGTATCATCCATATATACCTGGGAAATCCTCAGGTAAGAGCCATCTCTGGCTGGCTGAGACTGCCTTAACTACAGAAAGCAGAACAAGAGTCTCTGTGCAGAGTACTCATGAAGGAATCGAATCTCATACACACACACACAAACCAACAAAAAAAAAAAAAAAAAAAAAAAAAGAAAAAGAAAAACAAACTCCAAAGATGGCTTTAAAAAATAGAACATTTTAAATGTTACCAGACTCTCTTTGTCTCAATTTGGGTTGAGCAAGAAGCAAACAAGAAGCTAAAGTGGACCAAACCTGGGACTCCCCCATGCAAATGACAGCTATTTGCATGGCCTGTACAATTTTTGTTGAGCTGCAGATTGAGGTGGTGAAGCTTGCTCCAAAATTATTTGATGTCTCAAATTACTCTGTGATGATAGCCAAGGCAGGAAGCTTCTGCCATCAGATGGGCCAGCCTGTGAAGGCCTCTCAGTCAGAGGGGGAAAATGTGCTGGGGAAGCTGTCTGTAAGGAATTTGGCTATTTAATGATACAGGGGCCAAACGATGTCATGATGGTCAAGGGTGAAATATGCCATGGCATCTGTTATGAAAGCTTGCAAAAGGAAAAGTTCAGCTGCTTCAGCTGATGTAAGCAATACCATCCAGAGCCCACACTCAGCCATCAGGACACGGAGCTGAGCTGTGTCCAAGGGAGGACAGGCACTCCCTGTTATATCAGACATGGGTGCAGAGCCCTGCACCACCTGTAGCACAGTGAGGGGGCCAAGGACCAGGGGAGGTCCTGCTGGGAGCAGCTGACAGGGGAAAAAGGGAGCTTTTAATGTTGCATTAAGAAGTGAGGCTGAAGGTTCTGCCTTCAGCGAGCCCTGGAGCTCATGGGGCATCGTGGTTGGTACCCAAGGGCCAAGCTGCAGGAGGATTTGGGAACTGCCAGCCAGAAGGCTCCTGCTGACAGCTACTGTGCTTAGGCACAGAGGAAAAGCCCCTCTCAATACCATTGTTTTGGCTTTTTAAAGACAGATGTTTGTTTTCAAAGGGCTCAACACCCAGCAGATCTCACTTTATGCCTGCTGGATTTGTTGCAGAGCACTGGGTACCACTCACCCCTCGTGCTGTCTCAGCAGGAAAGCAGCTCTGTTCTGACCTGGCTGTAATTCTCACATGGCTTTCAAAGCTACCCAGAAGCTAAATGCTTAATATGTAACTATCTGACCTGCTGAGAAGGATGAACAATTTTGCTCAGAGAAAGTTGCTGGGAAAAGCATTATGGTTATCATTCTCTCAGGATACCCAGAAATTGAGCAGAGTCTCATTTTTACATTAAGAATTCAAACCTCTTAGGACATGGAAGAAGGTTCCAGAGACTTGCTCAATTCTCTGAAACTTTGCCAGAAAGCATCAGCCCAGCCTCATTTCAGATCACTTTTAGCAAGCCCATTTCTACCTAAATTCTTTAATCTGAGCCAGCCCCACCGAACCCAAGAAGAGATATTTGAATACCACTCAGACTTGGAGTTACAACTGAGTTGGCAAGGTGTGATGAGAGCCACTCATTTCTTCTTTAAAAGCCAGCTGCTGGTTTCTCTCTCACTGTACCCACCTACTACTTTAAAAAGAGATTTAGCATCTTCATTTTTTTAGGCCCTCTGGGGTTGTACAAGAGGAGAGGTCACCCACAGCTGGATCCCTGAGCAGGAGGCTGCTACATCTGCTCTTAGGGCAAGTCTTGGCATAAAAAAGAAACTCTGTCTCTGGGGTATATGGGAAAAAGAGAGGATCAGCATGCCAGGCAGCAAAAGGAGCTGATGAGTATTTCCACCATTCCTACAGGCATCAGTTTTAAAACACAGATAATGGAATTGCATAAACTGCAGTTTGTCCTTATTGCTGATGGCAGCCAGCACCCTCTTTTAGGACTGAAATAGGGGCCAATGTTCAAAGCCATGTTGTTTGACTTGCCTAAAAAAGTCAGAGGGGTTTGGGGTTTTTCCCCCTTGGCCGCCTATATTACAGAGAGTGAACTTCAGAATTAAATTAGCCAAACTCACTTTGCTTTTGAGATCTGCACTCTCAACAGGATCCAGTTGCATATGGAAATATCCTCATTCCCAACAGTACCAGTGGCAATTCCCAGGGAGCACAAGCAAAGATAAGGGAGGGGCATTTGTGTTAGTGAGGACAAGCAGTGCAAAGATGAACAAAGGCCACAGGTTGCTTATGTACAGGCAGTTCTGCTCTGGTTGCCTGAACAGTTTAGGGCTTGGAGGAGTGCCAGACAGAACAGCAAAGGTATCAAAAATTAGCACCAAGTCTTACAGACTACAGAACTGAGGGGAGTCAGAGCTAAGAAAAAGAGCCTGGAGGTCACATGAGAGAAATAAAAAAATCATATTTAGATGGGAGAGCAGCCTCTCACAGGGCTGGATGCAGGAGAAAGCATTGTGTGCAAAGGACAGATGTGCAGCTTCACACAGGGGAAGAAGAATCCTTGGGAAGCTTCAGAATGAATTTAAGGAATGCCCAAGCACAGGGATGGGTTGGGGGCAGAATATTCCTTACAGTGAGATGGCAAGACATGTTCTTGGTTAGAACAGACAGTGCTGTTTACAAACAGGGGAAATGTAATGTGCAGGGGTGTTCTTGTGCACCTGGGTTGGTGTAGGGCAGAGGGACTGGGCCAGGAGCTTCTCCTGTAGGCCTTAGGGCTGTCTTCAGAGATGGAAAATGGTTTTCAGGATTTTGTGCAACAAGAGCTCTAAAACCATTTGATAGTCAGATGAAGCCCAAATTGATCTGAGCACTTACTGATGTAATTCTTCTGGCAGAAGAATTAGAATGAGATGGGTAAGTGACTGCCTATGTTCTGACAATTTGCCTGTGACAGGGCAGTGGAAGGCAGAGGCAAGAGAAAATAATTTGGTAGCCAGGAATGTGGAAAAGAAGGGTATTTTTAATGAGGGTGATGTTTGGGAAGGAACGGGTGAGTGAAAAACTCTTCAGTCTGAAACAGATCCTTCCATGAATAAAGTAAAGAGGCAGTATAGGCAAAGATAACAAATCTCATTTTACATTCAAAGAGAGAAATAAATAAATAAGTAAATAACTCTCACAAACTGCATAAGGTGGGAGCCAAGTGGCCTGGAAGGCAGAGCCCAAACAACTTTGGAGTCCCAGGTTGTGGTGAGCAGGTGAATTCAGAGGGCTGCTCACACTGACTGAAACGCTCATTATCCATTCTGGGAGGTCTCAGCAAGTAAAACCAAACTAGCAATTCATGGGGACATCAAGTGGGTCTCTTGTCATTGAGACAGGAGTCAGTGGCTGGCTCTAGACGTTTGTATCGCCCTGAGCCTGTGAGCTGGATGCCCTCTGCTCCCCCTGACTGCTGGTCTGTGTTTCAGCAATACCAACCTCACATGGCAATGCAGGCACAGCTGTGCCAGGCAGCCCTCCCCGTGTTGCCAATTGATAATTCTTTCTTCCAGGGCGGCGGGCAAACAAATGCTGGCAGAGTGAGACGAACCTTTGGCGGTGTTGGAAGGAATTTGGCAGGTGCCTGGTGCTCGGGTTTGCCTGGGGGTGCATGCCAGCTGGGATTTGTCCTTTGGGATTCCTTCAACAGCGGGACAGGCTGGATGTTGACAAGACTTGGGACACGTTGGGCAATATCCTAGCGGGCAGGCTGCCTGGAAAAGGCAGAGCCCATTCCAAGAAATAAGAGGGGAGGGAGTTGAGATCAGGAAAAGGAAGGTCCACAAATATGAAGTTGAGTAGCACATGGTGCAGTAACCCCGAATCAAAGTCAATAAGCATCAGTATCTCCAATTGTGAGAGCCAAGGGATGCAGGGCTCCAGACTGGCTCTTTAAAATGCTGTTTATTATATCTGGATGATACAGCAATTCATGGGCCGTGAGTGACGAGAGTTTAGCCCACAGCTTTTTTAGTCACAGCTGTAGGTTCGTTTGAAGCTACTTTAGTTTTGGTTACAATGCTTTATATACTTTTCTTTGCTGAACATTCTAATATATGACAACTAATTAACACTCTCACTATTACTTATAGCCTAGCATAACTACTAACATGACTATATTTATGTTACTATGTTTTAATCACAAGAAGTTAGTATGTTACAGTTTAAGTTAGAAGTTGTTTTTCAGTTTTTTTGCATTGGAAAATGTTGAGGTTTTTTTTACTTGCAACGTTGGTTTTTTGTTTGCTTGTGAAATTTTTTTGCTTGCTAAAAACATTTTTTGTTTGAGGTGGATTTATTTTTGTTTTGAGTCATAAAAACCCTTTCTAACTCACATACTAACATACTTTTGGCTTTTTTAGTTATTTAGTAAGACTGGCTTAGCAATTTTTGTCTTTTATATTAAAACTTGCTATTATTTCTATTTCTTCTTTAGATT
This sequence comes from Acridotheres tristis, assembly GCA_037013685.1. Classification (NCBI taxonomy): domain Eukaryota; kingdom Metazoa; phylum Chordata; class Aves; order Passeriformes; family Sturnidae; genus Acridotheres; species Acridotheres tristis. The sequence goes on from CM072885.1 coordinate 66,820,027, forward strand.
TTACATTTAATTTTTTTTTTTTTTGTTATACATACATATTTGTGAGACTTTCTTGTCAAATTCTTATCCTTCCCAACATCCAATGACTACTGGGCAGCCTCAGATTTAATTAATGCCAGGATATAGACACAATGGAAACATGCTTAGAGCAAGAAGTTGAAAGGAATAATCCTGGTTCCAGACTGATAAACCACATCCCATGGACAAAAGGAACTGGGGTACAGCAGTTAGTGTAAAAGGAGAAAGGCTACAGTCCTGTTGATGAGAAAGCAGCACACAGTACCTGTGGCTCCACCACGAGCAGCAGCAGACCAATATTCTTGTACTGAACAGGGACAGATTACAGAAAGATTTTAGGATTATTCTGGCTTTTAGACTTTTCTCAATCTCCTAAAACATAGCTACTGTCACTTTAGATCACTAATGAAGAAGCTGGAGTGGAAAAAATCCCCAAAATCCCCACGCCACCCACAGAACTACAATTTGTGGTAACTTGAGAGGAGGAAGGGTTTCCCATTAATGCATTCAGATTCAGTGGTTCTAGTAAAATATCATGGTGGGAACAGCAGTGTGGGAGGGCCAGCACCAGAAAAGGCTGTGCTCAGAAGCAGCATGGGAAAACCCACATGCCTGTGATGCTAAAGGAGATGATGCCAGAAAAGAGCAGAATTTGCTTCCCTCTCTTTTCCTCCACTCCCAGATGTTCCAAAGAATGCTAAATTTCAGGGTGCTGGTTCAGCTCTCTGTAGGAAACCTCATTCAGCCCTAAGCAGTCATTTGCAGCAGCTACAGCTCAATTTCATCTTGAACATCCTTCTAGGCAAGGACTGATGAGCATTAAGTTTTTCAGGAGAGGGCTTTCCTAGAGACACCCATGCTGCACTGGCTGTCACTGTGTGCAGAGCTCTCTGGGGGTTTGTTAATAGCTTTTATTTCCATTTTGCTTTTTAGACTGTCTAAGCCGTCTTGGACAAACTCCTCTCCTTTTATCAGCAGTGGGGAAGGATGAGCACTTAGAGTCTGTCCTGCACTACTGCCACCACATGGTATGTTACACAGAAGTGGCACCTCAGAAACATGGAAGAGGTGACATCACATAGAGGGAAAATTCTTCCCAACCCTGGCAGACATCAGAGCCACCTTCCATCAGGCTGAGAGTAGGAATATTTCAATGTTTCTTTAGCTACAGACAATTAGAAGGCAAGGAACCAAACAAAACCAAAACACGGGCTAGGTTTATTTTGGAGTCTGAGCCATGGGCTCTGAGTTCAGCTCCAGAAAGTGGTGCTTGGAAGAGACAGAGGTAAATCAGGAGCCACCATGTACAATTCTAGTGAAGGCTAAACACAGAGAGAAATACGCAAACCTTGAACAGGTGGACACACAAAGCACTGCCAAAGTCAACCTGGTTTGGTTACAGCCCAAGACAGAGAAAATGTGAAACTGGAATTGCAGGTTGGACACCTCCCAAGCTCAGAGGAGCAGGATCCTCTACAGAGCTGCATACACTGCTTACCTGTGAGCAGGGGAATACTTGTGCACAGGTCAGGGAGCACATCACCATCCAGCAGGGAGAAAAAAAGCCAGGAGGGCAGCTCTAACCTAAGCCAGCAGGCAACTCCATGGAGAAACGGCAGGACTGAAGGCAAGGCAGGGTGTGGGGTGTGAGTGCAGCCCCCAGGTGAGGCTGGTCAGGGTCACTGACTGTTGTTATTTGTGCCCTTGTGACCCTGGGATCCAAACACAGCCCATGGGGCCTTGGTTCTGGCCACCTGAGCGACTTGGCAAATGAAGAAATGAGAACATAACTCTATTTTGTGTTATAAAGGCTTCACCATGGCAGGTCTGTATTCTCTACACAGCACAGTTTGTGTCATCCGAGTGAGCAGACTCCCAGGGGAAGGTGGAATTGCTCCAAGCCCCAAGCAATCCCTGCCTGTAACAAAATACATTCCCACCAGTGTTGGAGAGGAGCCTTTCCCTAAAAACTCCAGCTTCCCTGTCAGCTGCAGAGATGGATACATTTCTCCATCCATGTGTTCTATCCCAGATATGCCCTGTGTTCCCTAAGCAGATCATTCCCAGGAGTCACAAAGGAAGGACACCCCACAGCTCTCTGCCTCACTGCTGTAGAAATGGCTCCAGGGTGTGCTCAGAATCAGGCTGGGCACTGGGTGAGATGGCCAGCATAAGTCACTGCTGTCTGCAGAGTGCCACCAAGACATGCTGTCCCACACAGGCTGTGAGAATGGGTGACTGGAGCAGGCAGGGCTGCAGACCACTCCTCTGGGGGACATAACCTGGGGAACTGCACAGCACTCATTTACTAAAGGATTGCTTTAACCTGCAGCATTTTTTGCATTGCAAATATTAACAAATAGCCACGTGCCAGCATTGTGTAGACTGAGATACCCCTGACAGGCTGCTTATCCCGAGGGAGAGCAGTGAGCTGGGCTGGAGACCAGGTGGGCACAGAAAGAGTGAGCTGAGGGTGGCAGGGAAGAGAAATGTGCTCAGTGTATAACTTTCCTCCCTGTTTCAGGACGTGAGCAGCATCCTTCAGCTGGAGGGGAAGAGCACAGCCACTTACTGTGCTGTGATCACCAGTGCTGGGGAGCTCAGCGTTGGCTTGGGAGACATGGACATCCACCACCAGATAACAGAGCACTATGTATGCACTGCCTCAGATTTGTGAGCTTTTCTTATGAGAAAGAGTGACATTTGTACCAGGTGACATTTGCACCAGGAGGGAATGGGTGTGCAGAGGGCATGGGAGATGCTCAGGTTAACCCCAGGCATTGGCCACTGGCACAGCAGCATAAGAAGCCACCAGAACCCTCTAATACTGCTGGCCCAGATGGAGTTTCTATCTGTTTCTGCTTCATGAATATCTCCACTGCCATCATCCATGATATGTAGACCAGAATCCTCTTCATTAACTTGTCCAAGCTAACTTATAATTTCGCATCTTAAAGCCAGGAAGAAATCAACCTGATTATAACCCTTACCTTAACCCTAACTCATATTTCTTCCTTTAGGGAAAAGCAGGAAAAAAAAAGTGAACAGAACCCTGGTTAAAGCAAGTTGTCCTGTTCCATCCCCTTGTTTCTACACGCTGAGTTGTATCAATAGAAACTGTTGCTCTGCACATCCAAACATTCAAAAACATCAGGGGAGCAGAATGGCAGCAGTGATTAAGGAATGATTCAGTGAAAGCCCCATCACTGCACCCTCCTTTCCTACCCAACCTTTTATTGACAGAACAAAAGCCTGTGCTTCATGACTGACAGCAACATGGAAGTTAAGTGCAGTTTATTTACCAGTGGCATCTCCATGAGATGGAGCCTTCCTGGGGAAAAATCTGGTCATTACTCCCACTTCCATCCCCACCCTGCCTCCCCCAAGCCTTGGCACAGGAAACCATTACATGAGGGTTTAATTCTCCTGAGCTTTACAAAGCAGCTGCCATCAGTGGAAATTCTGAACCAGTCTTGTGCTGCAAAGTGCATTTTGGCAGCCCCTCTTTCCACCAGGGCTGGCAGAGACACGGGGGGGATGCTGCTCCAGAGCCCAGAGCACTGGCCTGGCATCCCAGCAAGTGGCTGTGCAACCCCAGTGAGCCAAGGGAGAGAACAGCAGCTCTCTACTCCACTGCTCCACTGCACCCATCCCTGTGGGATTCAGTGGGGCCCAGGAGTAAAACACTCTGCTGAAAATCCTGTCTTAGGAGAGGCTGCAGAGAGGATCCAAATGACACACACGGTGGTGGAGTCAAGGCAGGCATGGCCCAGGGGATCCTGCAGGGGCATTAAACAGCAGCATTCCATTTCCCTGCAGTGCTCCAGTGAGGACCAGCAATTGTCTTTCTCTGCTGGAGGAGTCCTGCCAGTTGAGTCCTGCTCTTAATGGCCAGGAGCAGGGGGAGGAGAAGGGGAGGAGATGAGGCAAATGGAAAAATCCGTTTTCTTTAGGGAATCACTCTTTTAGGTTCATGCCTGCTGGAATACAAGTCAAAATCCTACATCAAATCTGACTAGCAATGATTTTGTCCCTCTGCAATGACTCAGGCTGTCTCTCCTTGTGTCCTGGATTTTAACTAGGTGTCCCAGTTCAAGGAGAGCCTGTGCCAGGCCCCGCTTGTTTGCATGGATGGAAATGTGCCTCTCTCCACTATTCAGTACGTCTGCCAACTAGCCAGAGAGCACCAGCTAGCAGGTGAGGAGAACCTGCCCTCTCAGCATCACAGCACGTGTGCCAAGACAGCCCAGGCACATCCCTGCTGCTTGCTGGAGACACCCACTTACTGTCTGATAGGCTGGGTTATTCAGCACCTCTTTCTGTACCCTGCCACTCTGCTTCAAATGGATAAAACATTTTGGATTTCTCTGGAGATTTCCTCTTTGTGCTGCTGAACCACATTTCCTGAGGCATGGTTGGTAAAGCCCTTGAGCACTGCCAGAAGGCCAGGGAGTGCTGCTCTCTGAGCCTTTAAATCTCCATGCAAGTGGCAATTTGAGCACTTCTGCCAGTTTGAACAGCAATATAGTTTGCTTCTCAGAAAAAGTGCTAAAGCATCTTTTGAGAGGAATTCTCTCCCATTCCCTTAATTTAAATGCTCCCCTCCACTGCTATGCTGGGGACCATTCAGAAGGCTTCCTAAACCTTTGGAGTTACACCTCCCTTTTTAAAAGCAAATCCCAAAGAAGGACACAGTGATCTGAAAACCTGGCAGAAAAATCAGCTAATTGCAGTAACAAAAGTAGGGTCTGGTTGTACCATCCAGAGCCAGAAGCACTTGTCTTATTGCTGAACACTGAGAAGGAAACTTTGGGAGACCTTGTCCCAAGTTTGGTGGAAATAATATTTAAATGTCTCATAATTTAAAGGTGTAACTCTTGTTGTGCAGATTATGCTAAGTGTTCTACCCTGCAGCCTGCTCTGACACAGAGACGAGCCACTAATTAATTAATTAACTAACCAAGTGCATTGTTGTTTTGAAGTGTGCTATGAGCCAACAGATGAGAACAAAGCCTCTAAGCCGTTCCTGTCAGACAGCTGGAAAGCACTCACATACATTTCCCCCAACCTGCAAGAGCTGAGAGCAATAAATCGGACCCTTGGGAACCCTCTGCCAGCAGGTATTCAATACTCAGAAGGGTCAGTCAGACTTTGAGATAACCTAGATCCTGGAGAAGAGCATTTTCTGCTTCAGAAAATGCTAATACAGCTAATAGAGGCTAATAATTTGCCTCTAATACAGGCGAATTGGTTTATAACACAGTGGGGATTCATAAGTGCTGATGGTATCTTGCACCTTACTGCCATCTCTCAGAGACCACAGCAGGCCTGGGATGGCTCCTTGACCAAAACCAGAGGTCCCATTTGCCTCACTTCATCACCTAAGCAGGAGTAATATCTGGTTTATCAATGTGGCCCTGAAGCACGATGCTCAGAGGACACCTGTCCCAGCAGCACCACCCTTTGCAGGAATGAAACAGCCCACCAAATGCAGATGGAAATCCAACAGCATTGAAACAAGGGAGCCATACTTCAAGACAGCTTTTTGATCTCTACAGACATTGAGAGCACAAAAGTAGAGTGTGGAAGTCTGACTCTGGAGAATTCCATGTTTCCCATAACATAAAGAAAAAAAAATTTACCAACCACATTTCAGAAGTGGTTACCTAACCACTTATGGTGGTTATGGTGGCTACCATAAATAGTAGTAGAAGTGCTCACAAATAGGCTGTCAGCCCACAGAAAGGCTGGTTGGGGACCTGTGCAGTTAAGAGTACATTTCTCCCTCTGCTTTTTCTGAAGAGCTGCCATCCAGGTTGGAGGATGTTGTCCAGGCTGCAGTGGCCCTGGCCTGCCCTTTGCTGGCCCACCTGCACTGTGTGGTGGTGACCCTCGGTGCTCACGGTGTCCTCCTGTGTGGGAAGAGCCTGGGAGGGAGCATCTCCCTTTATCCAGGAGCTCATGAGCAGGTAAGGGCATGGAAAACCAACTCTGAGCTCTCAGCTGCCTCTTTCTTGGACCATATGGCACTGTTGCTATTTCTGGTGGCGTGGCAGCAGTCCTGGGAAACATAGCATCGCTGCTGGAAAATGTTTGTGTTTTGGGGGGTGGAATACACAGCTCTGAAAGAAAATCAAGTTGTCTGTCCCTGTACTGCTGGCTCCTAGCAGCAGTGTTTAGAGTCAGCTAGAATTAAATGTGCTTGTGTGAATATTCATGAGCGCCAGCTTCATCTGCAGGAAGCTTCATTTAAATGATCCAAGTGTGAAAAAAGATTATTGCCTTTTTTTCAGCCTTTCCTTTATCCACGGTGGCATCAGGTGTATCAGGCCTTACCAGCTTGAGCAATTCCCACTAATTTCCCTTCCCTCCCCCCACAGACTGCTGCTGCCAGGCTCTGTGCTGCCCACTACCCTGCCATCCCCATCGGCAGGGAGGAGATAGTCAACGTCTCAGGAGCTGGTGACAGGTATATCCCTGCTGCTTTGTCCTCTCCAGCTGCATGTCAAAGGGCCATAATCGGATCCCTTTGAAATTCCACTGGAAAAGCAACTGCTGCTTGAGGAAGAGACACTCAGGAATGTGAGAACAGGGCTTGTTACAGTGAGTCCTTGAAAAGTTTGCTAAAAATGTCCCCCGGAGCATCTTGGAAGCCAGGCTTGCCATTATTAGTTTTGCTTTTCTTCGAGATCCAAGCCTTTCCTGGCAATCTAAGAATTCTGAATTACTCTGGGCTGAGCTTCTAAAAGCAAAGTAAACCACCTTACATCAAAGCTGTCTTACTAACTAACTGCCTTACTTCCACACTTCTCCAATGGAAGTGGAACTGCCACTCAAGAGCTAAAATGGCCCTGTAAAAGCACTTCATCACATGCTGCATTTGCCTCTGGCAATTTTGAAGCTCTTGCTTCAAAAGAGTCTGCTGTATAATTCGCCTGGCTGTTCACACAATGCCATACATAGAAGTGGGAAATGACAGCTATTATTCCTAGCCCCAGTGATCAATTCTCAGTCTGTCAGAGTAATATTTTATTATGCTCCTTGTTAACTTGACAAACTATATGTAGCAGTCAGGTTGGTTTTTTTCTTCTTGCTTCATACGTTGCAGTAATTGATTCTGTCCTTTCATTGCCTTGGGCTACACCAAAAGTCTGTATGTGACAGATATTTCCTTTTCCCTTTCTACTCCTACCTAGCAATAACTCAACATAGCAACACTTCTTTTTTCTCTGATCAGTGTGCAGAATGAAAACGTTTTTGTGGTTTGTTTTTTTTCTAGAACATAGAGTCCTCAATATTTTGCTTAAAATCAATCAATAACTTCTTGCCAAGCTGGTGAGTCCACTCAACACCAGGACAAGTGTCCCAGATCAGCTCTGAGAGGAGCTGACTGCAGCTGCAAGCTGGTCTTCTCCAAAGGAGACCAAATGGTTGTTTGGAGCAATAGGTGCAATACAGCAGAGGAAAGGGGGCTGGAGGAGCCTCGTGGAGTCAGTCTGACCTAAGGAAAGCTCAGCTTTGCTCAGTGCCTCGGGGAGGTGTCCCCAGCCAGCCCCTCCAGGGACACAGCCTCCCCTCTGCACCATCTGCTCACAAAGTACAAACACAAGTACTCCTTACTGCAGGACAAGTTTTGTTTTTTTCTAGAGGCTAATGTAAACAAAACGTCTTTCTTAGGGGTTCCTTTCCTTTTTAAAATTCAAGGAAAGACCAAAGGTGAGATAAAATGTGCCACTGCCAGCCACCTCCATTGAGTTACACTGAAGAACTTGGAAGCTTGTTTTTCCTCCCAAACCTATCTGAAAGCTTGGGGCCCACTCCTGCTCCCATTCCTGAAGTAACACTGGTCTGGAAATTCCTCTCCCTGGCCCCAAGGCCATGGGGGGGGGGGAATTTTCATAGTCCCCATGTTTATCCAGGGTTTTCCTTCCTAAGAACCCCATCTGCTGAACTCTGGAAATCCCTGTTCTACAGAGTAAGAGTGCCAGAAATGCCAGGACACTGCAATGCCATACAAGCCATCTCCACACCATATAAACTGGTTATGTGTCCCAAGCCCAGCCTGGTGGCACTTTAGAAACACAGAATGGTTTGGGTTGGAAGGGACCTTCAGTGGTCATCTAGTCTGAACCCTTCTGCAATGAGCAGGGACATTTCAACTAGATCAGGTTGCTCAAGCCCCATCCAACCAGGGATGGGGCATCCACCACCTCTATGGCCAAACATGTTTCACCATTCTCATTGCAAATAAATTTTCCCTAATATCTAAAATGTAATTAAATGCCTTTCCCAGCTTAGCCCCCGTGAACCTTCACACTTCAGAAGCACTGGTCAAGGGGACAATGCAATCCAGGAATAGTGACCCGGGGCACTTCATGCCTCCCCTCCACCCTGTGGCTCTTCTGCAGCTGCAGAGATCTGCCCCTGAGCTGAGCCTGTGTGCAGTGTTTGCTCCTCGCCCCCAGCTGCCATGACAACCTAACACCACATGCCCACACATGGCATTGCTAGGGGATGCTCCCCCAAATATTTACCCTCAACTCCTGGAGCTGTTGAGAGATTGAACGCTCTGTGGAAGTCATAATCTTCTGTGCCTTTGTTATGGATAAAAACACATAATTGATGTAATTAGGTGGAGTGCACAATAAGGGCTCCTTTTGCCTTCCCCATAGATGTGCTTATTACTCCTCCCTGCCATCACATTTTCCTGTCTTTGCTTCTTTCTCTAAAATGTGACTTTCTTCTCTGTTCTCTTTCCCTTCTCCTTTGTCCTCTCCTGGCTTCTGAACATTGTTACAGAGGTTGCTGTGAATAGAATAGTTGCTCCCAATCTATCCCAAACACTGCACTTGCATCACTTTTACTGGGAATTCTCAAATGAAAAACCATAGCAAATGTTTCCCAAAAGTCTGACTTTCCAATGTAATTTCAGCTTTGGATTTCTTTTTCCAGCTGTGCCTGTTGTCCCTCTCACATAGATACAGAAACTTTATCTCTCACCCCATCTAACCCTTTGGGGACAAGAGGCATCAATACAGCAGGGACATAATGAGGCACCAACAAAGTGCAGCGAAGTAACAAAATAACTAGAGAGCAGGGGAAAATTGGATTCTTCCCTTCTTAGGTCCTTTCTTTTCTCCTGCCTCACCTGGAAAACTGAGGAGAATAGAAAACATGGTACAAGAGGAAGTACCTCAACTTCTCAAATGGGAAGAACAAAAAATGCAAATAAATGACACTATTTGGTACTCACAAAATAGATATAGAAAAAGCAAAACCCATTCATTGTAACCTCAGCCTTCCTGTGTGACATATTCTGCTGCTGAAAGTGCTGTTGGGATCCAAATGAAAACTCTTACAAATGAACAGCCACATTCCTGGGTTCAAAGCTGTTCCCCCCATGCTCAAAATCACCTTTCTTTCCCTCCACAGCTTGATGGCAGGAATCCTTGCAGGGATGCTTGCTAAACATGACACAGACACGTGTGTCAGGATGGGTCTGCTGGCTGCCAGCTTGAGTCTCCGTTCCTATGAGCCCATTTCCCCAGAAATCAGCACTTCCAGTGTCAGCCAGGAGCAAGTCCAGAGCAGGAGCTGGCCAGAGGTGAAGGTGTGGAATATGGACTAGAACACTGTGGCTTTCTCATCTATCACCTCACTGCACTCACAGCATTCCTATTTTCAAGAACTGGACTGTGTTTTGAGTTTTGAGAACAGTCATCTACTTTGGTCCTGAGTAAACCCTCAGGAAAGGAGGCCTCAACCCAGGGAACTTCTGTGGAATGAAAAGCAGATTTCTGGTCTTTCAGACCTCCTGGTTTTCTGACCTCCAGGCCTTCTAGATTTTCTATTGAGGGAATTTTTTCTTCCTCCACCTTGTGTCACTGTTGTCCATTTTCACAGTAGCTCCTCTGTCACTGACTCCTGGATCTTCAGGACCAGTTCCCTTCAGCTGGGCCCAGCAGCAACCTCTGCTCTCGCTGCTTATCTTTCCTATCCAAGAGGTCCCAAGGATCACAAGCTGTGGCAGGGTGCAGCTGGCAGGAACAGGACACTGTAGGATAACCTCATCCATCTTCCCAAGGCTGCCAGCACACACCACACCTTCTTGCTCTGAAGTCCAATGCCCCTGGAGAAAATAGGCAAGACAAAGTAAAGAAGAGTGACCAGGGGCCAGCTGGTGGCCTTTAAAAGATGACAGCCCCTTGTTCCACATGCTTTCCTCTGAACTTGGGACTTCCTTTCTTCTTCAGTCCTGAGTGTCAAGTCTGAAGTGAAAGAGATCAGAGGGAGCCAAGGCATCTGCCATGGAAGCAGTGAGGAAAAGTCAGCTTCTCTCTCTGAGCATGGAACGTGCACAGGATGCAACTGTGGGTGCCAACAGATTGGTGAACACTGAAACTCATTAAAACTGATTTCTAGTGGAGTTGGTGCTGGCTGGTTCTTGAACCTAACTGATAGTAAACCTGGAGTACAGACTCACCCTCCATTTCACCCACAGAGCACTGTCAGGGAGGCCCCTTGGCTGAGGAGCAGATCCCTGGTGTCTGACACAGCACTGAGGTCAAAAGCTTCATCAGGGCAGCTCTAACACCAGTCTCCTGGGTGGGCTCTGCTGTTTAACAATGCAATGGATGGAGGCATTAACTGGGTGCCTTTCCTCTACCTGAGACTATTTCCACCAGGCTCGTAGCAACTCCATCCCTCTGAGCCCACCACCTTTCCATCAGACACACAAACATTCACCATCAGCTCTCCCTTTACCAAGACCTTGCTTGCAGCTGTGGTTCAGCTGAAAGATTCTGTGCTCAGATGCCACACACCCATGTGTGTACCCCGAGCAAGGACAGGGTGGCTGTGCCAGAAGGGTGCTGGGATGTTTGGGAACACAAGGGAGGGGGATTGGGGCCCATGTAAGCAGCTGGGTTTGCTCACAAGCTGGGAGGTGGGACACAGCAGGGGCGGGGGAAGAGGGCTGTGCCCCCAAGGTATGTCCCTGCACTATAAAAATTACTTTGCTCAGGATCCTCCTGCCTGGACAAGGCTGTTGGAGTCAGTAGCAGAGGTGGAAGCTGCTTTTTCCCCCTGACTCTGGATCCAGCCAAAGGCAGGACCTGAGGATGAATATCCAGGCACTGACAGTCACCACGCTCCTCCTGGTGCTGCTCTGCTCAGCTCCAGCACATTCTGGGGCACTGGGGAGCCAGGCCAGCACCCTGGAGAGGCAGGCAGTGGCTGGGGGCCCTGAAGAAGCCCCTTGGCCACCTGGAGATGGAGGGGACAAGCTGCCTGGGCAGGGCTCAGAGAGGAGCCACCCTCTGACCAACGCATGGAAAGTGATGAGAGAGGCACAGCCCAGCTCCAAGTCCTCCAAAGCCCTGCTGGGCAGTGGGGAGCAGCTTCCCCCTGGCAAGCCCTGGAGGCTCCCACTGCAGCCCTCTCGCAGCAGGATGGGGAGGCTGAGCCACCAGCTGAGGGACTACGGGAAATTCAACAGTGACACGGTAAGCACAGCCTGTCATGGGACAGCAGGGTTTGTGCTGGGGGGTGCAGGGTGAGCAGGGCACCAGTCAGGATCAGACAGGACTGGGGACAGCAGGAGCAGGTGCTGAGCATGCTGTGACCCTGCAAACATCAGGTAGATGCGTGTGAAGGTGCCAAGCACAACGTGACACCCCCAGATCCCCAGCTGGTACCTGGCAAAGCTCAGAGCAGAGCTGATGGCTGTGAGTGCAGGTGGTGAGCAGCTCAGGAGGAGAGTGCAGGTCTGGCTGCAGTTGTCCCCATGTGCTGCCCTCAGAGTTGCAGGGACAGTCCTGCCCCAGCCCAGCCCCTGCAGTGCTCTCCAAAATTTCGTGTTCATTTCCCGCAGTGCTAACAAAGCTCTCCAAGCTCTGCAATGGGGGCACCGTGCCCTGCTGCCCCATGGGCACAGCTCCTCTCAGCACTGCCCTGAGGAAGGCACAGCCTTTCTCTGCCTGTGGCTCAGCACAGCATCCCACAAACAACCAACTTCTCCTTTATCAAACCCAAACCCTGCTTTGGTGGCACAAGTAGACCTTGCCTTAACCACCAAGTGCTGGGTGACGCAGTGCCAGATGCCACTCAGCTGGGCGGGTGCCACCACAGCAAAAGAGCAGAGGCACTGGAGGCTGTGTTGTGGCTGTAGGGGTCAGCTTAGAGGGCTTCCAGCCAAAACCAGTAATGAACTGCCACTGGAAGCACTTCCTTGGGCCCCAGCTTCTCCAGCTCCCTGCGATGAAGCTGCTGCTCTAGACCCTGAGTTGCTTGTCCTGCTACTGCAGAGTGAAGATGCTCCTGATGCTCTTGCTGCTCCTGCTGTTGCAGAGTGAGGATGCAGCTGTGACTGGGCTGGTCCTGGCTGCCATGGGCATTGCAGCCACCACTTTCCTTCTCTCCGCAGCACTCCTGCCACAGCATCCAGTCCCGGCCCTGCCAGAAGCCCTCTGACTGTGGTGGATGCCTGGGGCTCTACGCCTGCAAGCTGCCTGCTGGCACCTGCAACCTGAAATCTGTCTCCAGGCAGAGAGGTGAGCCCTAAATCTCCTGCAACTGGCACCAGGGATCCCCACAGGCAGCAAAGTGCAAGCACAGCCCCTTGGCTGCAACACTCCAAGCCCAAGTCTGACTGCCCAGGGCTGGCTGGCTGTCCTGCCAGCAGTGGCTACAGAATCAACAACTGCATGGTGGATGGGACATTCCCAAAAGTTTCTGGGGGGGCTGGGATTTCACAAGTGTCCTGAGCTATTGCAGGACACCAACAGCCTGTGCTGGAAAACCAAGGAGGAGTACAGGCTAGGGATTTAGCCAGTAGCTTGGGAGTCAGCAAGGGCAGTTCTGCACATCATGGGCCCTGCAGAGCTGCTCACGTTGGTGTGTGAGAGCTGTTTAATTAGGCAGGAACTGTCAGGGAGCAGAGATTACAGCTTTTAATGTTTAACCAGTGTCCTGATTCTCCAGCTCCCTTTGGTACTGCCCCAAGATTGGCCTCTTGCCTCAGCCTGTTTGCCTTCACCCATGTGCACATGGTCATGGAATAGAAACTCATCCAAGGCTACTAAACACAGAGACCCAGCTCTGGTGCAGGAAACCCCTGGCACGTAGAGCAGGCAAGTTTAATGCTGCTGTACAGTACAGTGTGTGTAGCATATAGAGCATCCCCAGTGTATGTGCTCTGTTCAGTCTTTGGCCACCTGCTGCTGGCAGCCTCCATAGGAGGACACACAGACCCATGGCCAGAGCCAGCACAGATGGTCTTATGCCTTTTCCTTACAGGTGGCTTCCTCCAAAGCATACAGAGCCCTTAGATGGAGAGTCAAGCTCATCTTGGAGCAGCACAGCTCAAACTAAAGCTGAAGAGGTTGTCCTGCAGCTGGAGATCAACAATTCCTGTCCAAGTTTCATTTTAAACCTTAATGACACAGTTGTAAATGTATTTTTTTTCATTGTACTTCTCATGCTGCTGCTTTTTAACACCCCCTTTGGATTTTGTACACTATGTAGGCTTGATTCCCACTTTCCTGAGAGCAGCCAATAAATGCACTGAGTGGTCATGGAGCCCTGTGCAGAGCCCCCTTGGAGCTCCCCAGTGAGGCAAACAGGGCTATTTCACAACCATTTTAAATGTGAGCCATTAGGATATTGTAGCAAAAGCTGCCAGTATCTCAGCATGCTCACATACCAGTTCAAGCTGAGCTAAGCCTTGGGCAACCTGGGATCCCTCCTTAGCACAGCTCCTGCCAAGGAAGGCCAAGTCCCAGGCTGCTGAAAACATCACTTAAGGAGAGGAATGTGCAGTCCCCAGGAGCAGCCTTGGCAGTGTGGGACCATGTAGGAGACCTGCTTCTGAAGGCTGAGACACAGATCACCTTTATTTAGCATCCCACAGAGCTTTGCAGGCATCCTGGCCCCCTTTATCAGTGTGGGGGTGACCCCAGCTTTGCAAAGCTTCATGATGTTCCTATTAAAAATTCCTTCCAAAATGAGAACCAAAGTATTACATTTGATTCACCTCGAGCCCCACTGCAGCTCCCTTCAATGAGCCACCACCACCTCCTGTGACTGTGAAGTGGCACCAATTTTGCTCATCACACCCAAGGGGTGATCCTCACCCTCCACCTAATCACCCCTGAGGGACCCTGGGTGGGGACAGGAGTAGAAGCTGCTGGCTTCTCTGAGCCCCTCTGCTGTTGCTTCCTCTGTCCCTGCACAGAATTTGGGGGGGCACAGAGCTGCAGGTGCTGCCAGCCTGTCTCCTGCCTGCTGTGACGCCATGGCCGTCCAGCATTTACTGTGCTCACCACAGATCCACTGAGAGGCTGAGGTGGGAAGGGACCTATGGGGGTCACCTGGGCCATGCCCCTGCTCAAGCAGGGCCACCCAGAGACATTTGCCCAACCTACCTGGTGGCATGGCTTCAAAAGATTCACAGAGCAGCACTGGACCCACTGCACTGCACTGCTCTGGTGTGGAATGCAGGTGAGGTCCCCTGAACTCCACTGCTGGTCAGAAAGGTCCTCTCACCATGGAGCACAGGGATCATTTCCAAAGCCTCTGGGAGTGCTGTGCAGCCCAGCATAGCACAGCTGGAGCAAAGGTACCCACATGCAGCTTTCACCCTGCAACCCCACAGCAGCTGGGAAGGAGACTCTCCTCCACAGAGCAGACTCAAGGATGCTCCAGGTGCTCTTGCCCTCAAAGCAGTGCAAAAAAAAAAAAAAAAAAAGCTCTCACCTCTCACCCTGCCTCATCCTCCATTCTACTTCCCTGACATCTCCTCACCAAAGCAGGTCACCAAGACAGAGAGGTGAGCAAGAGGCCACCTCCTGCCCAGGTAGGAGCACAGAAGGCAGCAGCAGACACTCTGCCCTTGCCTGTTTCCTGCTGTGCTTCCCAGCAGCAACACCCACGATAGGAGAGCCCTTTGGGAAGCAGGGCTCCAGACAAGATCCTGCAGGTGAGCTCCACCTTGGGCTCCCAGACAGCTGCCAGGTGAGGGATGGAGGCCACCCTACCTGTGAGGGCCTGGCCAGGCCATGGTTCCAGCTGCTGGATGTCCTCTCTGGGTGGGAAGATGGTGGGAAGACACAGCTCACCCCTTTCCATGAAAACACCACGGATCCACTTGCCTTTTACACAACTCGCTTTTAATTACACTGCATGAGGAAAGGCCTCTCCTCGTGCCAAGACTCCCTGGTACAGCCACCCAGGGAGCTGGCTGGCCCAGCAAGTCCTCAGTAGGTTTAGTGGTTCCCCCTCACCCTTTTCCCTTGCTTGGAAGCTCCTCCTGGCCAGTCCATCTCATCCCTGCAGCTCTCAGTGTCCTTGCTTTGCAGAGCTCTACTTTCATACATCTCTGCTCCTCCTCCCCTCCACGCCTGAGCTTTGCCTGCTCAGTCCCACTTCAGCCTCCTGCAGCACCAGGCAGAGAGGAAGCAGGGCAAGAGTCATTGGTTAATAACTGTTCTAACCTCAATATAAATAGAAAAATACAACCAAATAAAGAATTGACTAGCTAAGAGATCCAATCCGCCGGGATGCCTGCAACGTGCTAGTGCAGAGTTCAGAGAGAGTGCTTGGTCCAGTGCTTGCTACTGTAGACATCCAGAAACGTGTCCAGGCAGCCCTGCAGCCATCCCATCCTCCTGCAGCACCACAGGTCTGTGCAGCACATCCTGGCTGTGGCCAGCCTGCCCAAGGCTCCTGGGAGCAGGCTGAATGGGAATGGTTGATGAGTCTGATTTATTGCTGCTAAATGGTAAAGCCATTCTCTTCTGTGGAATGAGGATGTGCTCCGCTCTTACTTTTTGTGGAGGAATTTCATTTTGCTGCCTGAAGAGACAGAGAAAAGGAAATGGACTCCCCACAGTGACAGGCAAAACAAATGTCATTTCCCACCACCTCTGTCCTATGCTGTACTGGCCCTGCTGCCTTCCCTGGCTCCTTGTCCACAGCCAGCTGCAGGCAGAGCTCTGCCCATTCCCAGGAAGCAGTGCTGCAGGCTGGGACCTTGCAAGCTCCCAGGCACACCCTCCAGAGCCCATTTGTCCAGGGCACACCAGCCCCTCAGGCACTGCTGCTCTTAAATGGCCAAGAACAAACAAGAGGACCAGGGATGTGATTAACACTTGATCAAACAGTCACGGTGTCCAATGACTTATCAAGGACTTGTAACTTCAGTCTGAAGCTCTTGGCTAGTCCCCCTTACAGTGGAAAATAGATTCAATCTTAGAATACTCCTGGGCAGTTCTCACTGCTGATCCCTAAGGGCAAACCTGGAGGCAATGAAAACTGTGTCATCCTCCCATCAGGACCTGCATCCACCACCCCCAAGTCACCGGTTGCTCCACTGCCTCCTCAGACCCAGCTGTCTCCTTTAGAAGACAGGGATACAGCTCATGGCCCAATCTTTGGTTCTCCACCAGCCTCCAGACAGTGACTGACCAGGGCCAGAGCCAACCGTGGGCCAGCACAGGGATACGTGGCCAGGCACTGGATGCCACACATAGTCACAGGCCCTGCCACCCTTGGGCAGCTTCTGTGCTGCCCAGCCTGAAGGCAGCAAGAAACCCAGCCCTCCCGAGAAAGGTTTTGCTGGTTCCTTACCTAGGCCTTTCAGGAACCTATTGACTCCACTCTGCTCCCCACTGGGAAGTGTTTCCAGGTACTCCTGAGCCCGTACCTCAAACAGACCTGCAGGAAGACAGAAATGAACAGCTTCTCTTTTGTGTTGCTATAAATCCAAGTAAGAATGCCCACCTGAAAGTGTTCTGTCTCAGCTTACCCACACATTATGGCACAGGAGAGAGAACAACTCACCCCACCTCCTCCATCAGCTGAGGCCAGATTTGGCACAGAAGCTTTGGTCTGCCCCCTCCCTCCCCACTGCAAGGCTGACTGAGCTGCAGGGTACAGAATGTACCTCCCTTCATTCTGCTAGGAACACAGCTAAACCCAGGCAGTGACATCATCTGGGGAATCATCCTGCAGAATCTTTTACTCAGCCATCTATTCAGACATCCTCTGCTTATTAATGCTTGGGAGGAAGCTGCTAAGCCAGAACTGAGTAGCAGCAGGAATAAGAAATTTCAGCTGCCAGCAGAGCTCTTGGGACTGTGGGATAACAGGAATGAAACTGCAGTAGCAGCTCTGGGAAGGAGATGAGCATCCAAGCTTTCTACTGGACAAAAGAACCATGACCAATCCAGCCCATTTTTCCTCTAGACACATGAAGAGGACATGAGGGACTGCAAGAATAAACATCACTCCCTCAGTGGAATTCAATCTGGAATGGAAGAGGCACACACATGGAGGATACTGCAAGGGTGAAAGATGCCTGCAATCCCAGCCCCATGAAGAAACCACCAGATTCCCTCCTGGAGATCCCGTACAGCCACTGCAGCCTCCAGCCACGGAGCTGGGGATGGAGGTGATGGCTGGGGAGCATCTCCCTGCTCTCATAGGAGCAACAGCAGCTTCCAGCAGAGCAGAGCTCAGTGGGAGCCCTCACCTCTGACCCCCTGCTTCCGCAGCTCCCGCTCCTGGATGAAGCCCCCAAACATCTGAGTCTCCATGAAAACCTCCAGGAAGCGTCGGAGGCTCTTGGAAGAGACGGATTTGCGGAAAGCCTCGCGCTGCAGGGTCCGCTCCTCTCGCTCCGTGGGGGTCAGGAACAGGGAATAGTGGCCCACAATCTCCACAAAGAAACGCACAAAAGCCTCAGACACCACCTCGTTCAAAGGGCTGGTTTCTAAGGGAAAAATAAAGAGGCAGTGGTGAGGATAGTGCTGTAAGAATGTGCTAGGAAAAAATCTCTGGGTAAAAATTTCCTGGCTTTTTTCAGATCCAGCCTGAGGAGAAAAAGCTGCTCAAGAGAGAGAGCATCCCAGGAAATGCTTGTCATGGAAGTAGACCAAATTGCTGCTACTCTGAAAGATATCAAGCTTTGTTTTGGTGCTCACTTCTCTCTGGTGGCATGGGGGAGAGAATCAGAAGAGTAAAAGTGATAAAACTTATGGGCTAAGATAAAGAGAGTTTAATGGATGAATCTAAAACTGTGCACACAAGCAAAGCAAAATAATTGATTTAGTCAGCAGCTCCCATGGGCAGGCAGGTGTTCATCCCTCCCCAGGAAAGCAGGGCTCCAGCACACGTGCCTTGGGAAGACAAAACGCCCTATTTCCAAATGACCCCCCACTTCCTCCTCCTTCCTGCAGCTTTATATGCTGAGCATGACTCCATGAACATCACTCCATGTGGAACATCTCTTTGGTCATCTGGGGTCAGCTGTCCTGGCTGTGTCCCCTCCCCACTCCTTGTGCACCCTCTCACTGGTGGGGTGGGTCGAGAAGCAGAAAGGTGTTGGCTCAGTGTGAGCTCTGCTCAGCAACAACTGAAACATCCCTGTATTATCAACACCATTTCCAGCACAAATCCAAAGCACAGCCCCATACCAGCTATGGAGAAAATTAACTCTGTCCTAGCCAAAACCAGCACATTCTGCAGGCTCCTCTGCACCAAGGAGATGCCCATACTGTCCCCCAAGAGAGCTGTCTCAGCCCAGTCACCCATGAGCCACATGGATCTGCAGCTCTGCAGGTGCTGTCCCCTGGAGGAGCCTGCATCACTCATGGCCAGCAGCAGAAAGAAGCCTGAACACTCTGAAAAGGAGTACAGGTGTTCCCTGGAATGGTAAGGGAAGGATGGCCAGAGCTGGGAAGAGATAACTACTGCTGCTCTTCACACAGAGAACTGCCCCCTGCTGGAATATTTCATACAGCTTAACCAAAATCCTGATCTACCCCCAATACCTGTGGTGTTAAATTCAGTACAAGCCTAGCTCTCCTCTAAGAAGTGACAGACAAAACAGGGGCAGGAAAAGACACGTTTGTAAGCTGAAAGGCACTGTGCTTTACCCTGCTTGCCATTGACAGGACCCTCCTCCTTGTCACTTGCCAGCTCATTCCTCTGCTCCAAGATGTGCTCCAGGGCGGCCTGCAGCTTGCGGGGCAGGATGGAGTCCTCATCTTCCATCTGTAAGACAGAGCCACCTCCTCAGGGACTGGGACAAAAACATCTCCTACCCTGTCCCCAGCACAGCAGGGGGAGCACTAGAAATGAGCCGTGAGGAGAGGAAAAGGCATAATATGCTTGGCACATTCCCAGCACCACCCATCACAGTAGTACCAAGAAGCACAGGAGGAAGGAGAAAGGGGGTGTCTTTTCCTAAATAATCCCCTATTCTGGAGGAATTTTACATGTCTGAGAGGCTACTGGGCAGGGCTCACCCATGGCCCCATCATGAAGAGTGTGAACAATGCTGGCACCTGGCCAGGTGAGCAGAGCCCCTGCTCAGGCACCAATCCTCTTACACGGGCATGAGGAATTCCCAGGGAGCAATGGAGCCAAGGAACTGCCAGTGACTGTGCAGAGCTCCTGGCTGAGTTGGCTCATTCAGCTTAAGCCTCCAGAAGAGAGCTGCAAGGTAAAGCATTACCCCAGAGCTGAGGCAGCTGGCAAGTGAGGACTGTGGGAGGGCTTGGCCTTCACCCACACTCTGCTCCCTGCAGCAGGAGGAGCATCCATCCCATCTCTCATCCCATCTTCTCATCCCATCACGGCACAGACTGGCTCTGCCAGCGCTGCTCTGTGATCTGCCAAAGAGCTCTGGGAAAAAAGAGCTGCCTGGGCCAGGAGGATGTTTGCTCATTTATGCTCTTCCCTTCCCCCTCCCCACAACAAAGGGAAGTGAAAATCAGCAGGCAGTCTTGCCTGCACACCAACACACAGGTTCCCATGTACCACCTTCCTGCTTCTCACCCATCCAGTGCAAGGACCGGAGTGTGGAACCAAAAGCTCCCAAGGCAGAAAGGATTTCAAAAAATCATCAAGGCTCCCTTCCCACTGAGGGGAGAGTATGTGATGTATGTGATGGGGGATGGACTGACAGACACAGGCTGGAAGAACCCATACTGCTCCCCAGCAGACAGTGCTGAGCCAAGGCTTTCCAGCTCTGTCCTCTGCCTTACAGGATGACACTGAAAGACTGAATAGTGTTCAAGTGCCACCATTTTCCCTCTTAAAAAAAAACAGATAAAGAGGTAATTCCCAATGATTTAGTCCTCAACAGCTGTGGTTCGGGATGCTGATGTTACATATATACACAGCAACCCCTATAATGCTGCTGACTGCAAGCCCTGCCTCGTTTTTTGAGTAGGGAGAAAGTGATGCATCCATCCAGGCAGGTCAGCAAACACAGATGGGGGTAAGTTATGGAGGAAAAAAGGGAGAAAAGGATTAGCTCTGCTCACCTGTCTCAGAAACCGATTATTTACAAGGTCAACAACGAGGACCTAAGAATGAAAGAGCAAGAATTAAAACGGGAAGTAATTACTTCCATCATCAGAGTTTATCTTAGTCTGTAACTGCTCTGGAGGAAACACTTCCCTCCTCCTCCTACCCACCACTGCAGCTGGAGGAGCATGACCCAGGAGCAGAGCCCTTGTTGTGGCTTTCTGGGAATGTCACTGCAAACCACAGCCCAGCTTGGACAACAGCAGGCTGTGCTCCAGAACTGGCCCACTGCTCATCACTGCACAGTCAGAGCTCCATCCTTTCTCCTCTGTGCTGCACTCCTGACTCCTAGGAGGCAGGGAGGGAAATCCCTCCCTCAGTGTAAGAGCCAAAGGATGCAGGACTCCAGACTGGCTCTTTAAAATGCTGTTTATTGTATCCAGATGATGCAGCAATTCATGGGTTGTGGGTGACAAGAACCTAGCCTACAGCTTTTCAGCCACAGCTGGAGGCTCATCGGAATCCCCTTCTAGTTCTGGTTACAATATACTTACATATAATTACATTATATACCTTCCATTGCTGGGCATCCTAATACATAACAACTAATCAATACCTTTACTATTACTCATAGCCTATCACAACTACTAATATTATTATATTTATGTTACTATTTTTTAATTACAAAAAGTAAGTATGTTACAGTTTAAGCTAGAAGTTATTTTTCAGTTTTCTTGCGGTAGAAAATTCTGAGACCTATTTTCTACTTGCAACAACGGCATTCTTGTTTATCTGTGAAATCTTTTTACTTGGTAAAAACATCTTCTGTTTGAGGTGGATTGATCCTTTACTTTGAGCTACAAAAATCTCTTCCAACTAACATAGCCTTGCTTCCTTAGTTATCTAGTAAAACTGGCTCAGCAATTCTTCTACAACAAAACTTGCTGTTGTTTCTATTCCTTCTTCAGATTCTACATTCAAAGATCCCACATTCTGCTAAACATACACATCTGTGAGACCTTCTTGTCAAATCCCCATCCATCCCAACACCTCAGCACGTTCAGCCTTGCTGTGCACAAGGAATGCAATTCTTTATTAATTATTGCTGTGAGGAGGCACCTGTGCTAACCCGAGGGGCAGCTATCCTGTAGCAATCACACTTCAGAATGACAGGATTTGCATGCAGCCCCTGGGCAGCACTATGCAGAAACCAGGATAAACTGTAATAAAACCATCAGCAGCCCCACACTGGGACATTCCAGCCTCCTGCCTTCGCAAGCAGTGGCCAAGGCAGAGCGCAGACTGGGGGAACATCCCCCTCTGCCTTTGCCGCAGCCAGAGGATGGGAGCTCTGCTCCCTGGCTGCCAGAACACAGCAAACAACTTGGAGCAGGGGTGTGGTGTGGGTGCAGGGCTCACCTCCTCCACGGGCAGCTCCTTGAGGCGGGGCAGGGAGCTGGAGAGGAGGCCGATGAGGAAGGGGGTGGGCGAGCACACGATGTCGATCATGGAAGGCGGCAGCACGGGGATGTAGGTGTGCTGCCACGTGAAGGGGTACAGCAGGGCCACCGTGGCGTGGCAACACTTGGACAGAGTGCTGGAACACAAAGCACAACCAAGGACAAAGGCTGGTCAGTCAGAGAATGAGGGGTGCTTCCCAAAAATCGACTGGTCCCTGATTGATCTCTCTGATTACTTGGGGCTTTCCCACATTTTGGACCCCGTTTTTCAGCTTCAGAAGCAATGACTTCTGAAAGATGAGCCCAGCCCATACTCTTATGAAAAGACATGGGTTCTACTGAATCAGAGATCTGCTGCTCCAGTGTCCTGATGGGAAATATCAGACAAACACGGCATCTTCTAAGCCACTGCCTCTCCTTAGAGAAATGAGTTCATTCTCCCACAGCTCTCTGGCAGGAGTCAGGCAGGATATCCAGTTAGCCATGGCAGAGCTTGCCACAGGGCACCAGTTATTCATCTGTTCTGGGTCTGGAAGCATTTTTATGTGTTGAGAGAGGGAAGCCTAGCTGCTGTAAATCCTGTATGTATAACATCATTTCGTTTTACCAGCAGCCAGTAAAGGAGAGGAGGGAGAGGAGGCAGAGGAAGGAGACTGATGCAGCATGGAGGAGCCACGAGGACAGAGAGGGATGCCCCAGCTGGCTCCCATTAAACTCCATGGGAGAATTTACATTCAGCAAGCTGGGTATATTGCTGCCTTGAGAGGGAAAGGGGTTTCTTGAAAACCTTTCTGGGTTTGGACTTGAGCTTGCTCTGAAAAGTGAAGGCTGCTTTCCCTCCCCACTGCAGTGAAGTTTGGTGGATTTGCATCCCTGTGCTGTGGCTGGGGGACAGCTGGCTGGCTTCCATCATCTAAGTTCAGGCTAGCAGAACAAAATTGGAGTTGCTGGGACATCAGTGTGACAGCACAAAGTAATCGGGCAACAAACATTGTTTAACACACACTTTTTGGAGATAAGGAGACCCCAGGGGAGAGGCTGGAATCTGCTTAACCTGAAAATTTTGGGAAAGATGTGTGTCTTCACAAAATGGGGACAGTTTCATCTCTCTTCACTCCCAGAGTGTTTTTAAGGGGATACTCTATAAAAACAGAGGAAGACCCTTCAAAGGCTGTGTTACAGACTGGTAGCTTTAAGCCTTTAAATGGGAAAACCCCTTCATTTCCACACCCTTGTTTGGGAAAGTGTGAATGTATCCCCCTGCCTGCATTCACTCCTCCAGGCTGCCTCTCTGTTGCTGCTCTCCAGCTGTGCCTCCCATCATCAGCAATCCCACACCTTGCTGTGTCTATCACAAATGCGAGGTAGATAATGAATCTGTGAGAAGCAAAACTAAAATAATGAGAAAACATGGAGCTAGCAAGAAACAGAAACATTAAAATTAAAAAAAAATACCACCCAGAAAAAATGTGGGAATAATATCAAAGTAGATGATTTTTGTTATATCTTTTGTACAAACTAATCTTTAAAGGGACTGCAACAAAAGTGAATGTGTCATCATAGAAGTGCACTCCAAGCTAATGAGATCCTTTAAAAACCGTCTCCTTCAAAGCTGTGCTGCTCGTACATTTCAGGTCATGTTAGCACATACAAAAGCAGGGGCTTCTCTTCCTCCCCATTACTGCAGAGTGCATTTTCCACTCCTCAATTTCTGACTGATAATAGGCCTGGTAATAGCAGTAGCAGCATGGTGAAAGCTGAAAGAACTGCACCTTTCATCACTTGTGCACAGCAGTGGGGCATTATCACCACCCACTGTTCCTCTTCTTTGAGGAGAGGGTGAATGTGGAAGTGTTAGAAGTTTCACATCTGTCACCAATCCTCTATTTTGAAGGCATATCCAAATTTTCTGCCTAAACACGGGACCTGTATTTATAGACAGCATGTGAAAACCTATGGAAAACATCTCTGAGTGCAGGTAGCTCCACAGAAGAGCAGTGAGCAGCTGAAGTACGTGGTTATTTATGGCATGGTGAGATATTATGGCAAGCTATCTCCTACTATATTTATGGCGACTTGTTCTTCCCTCAGCCCAACTCTCCAGTCCCA
Source organism: Acridotheres tristis (assembly GCA_037013685.1). Classification (NCBI taxonomy): domain Eukaryota; kingdom Metazoa; phylum Chordata; class Aves; order Passeriformes; family Sturnidae; genus Acridotheres; species Acridotheres tristis. The sequence continues at coordinate 66,843,927 of CM072885.1, forward strand.
CATGGTACACATGGTGTGTGAGAGATTGAGTGGGAGGAGAGGTGGCTGAGCTCCAGTGAGTGGAAGTCAAAGGCAGAGCTGTGCTCAGTCTGAAATTGTACACACCAGGCAGTGGGAAGCAAAGATAACTTCCCCTTCCACCCTTCCATCTGTGCATGACTCGACGCCTCCAGGGTGAAACCCAGTGATCTCTGCTCCCAAACAGTTCTCACTGGGCAAGAACTTTCCAGGGAACAACAGTGGCAGGGTTGAGCTCTGTGAGCCTCCTTTGTAGGCAGAGCAGGACACAGAGGAGGTATCCCTGAGGTCTCAGGGAGCTGCAGGTTGCCAGGAGCCCAGAAGATTCGTGGCCCTTTGGAGTGACTCAAGCCTAAGATCTCTCTTTCTCTTGCATTTGGCACTGCAACAAGCACTAAGGGACTGCTGATTCACACCAGGCTGCTGAGCCTTGCAAAAGAATCCAGCTTGATAAATCCCTTTTATGCCACCTGTGTGTCTGTGCACTCTTTGGCCAGCAGCCACGTGTGCAGTGTGCTCTGGCAAGTGTCATGGACACAGGTCCAGTCCAGCTCTTCAAACGGGACACAGACACCACTTTTTAAGGCTTTAGGTTTCATGAGTAATCTTTAAAATGCTGCAGGTCTTTGAAGAACACTTTCAAGTTTGCTGAGCACATTTTCGTGGGTTCATTCAGCCTTCTGCAGGGAATATGGCTGAGCTGCATGTTGCTTGCAGTTAAGACTGAGATGTCAGTGGTACAGAGGCTAAAAAGCACTGAGGTACAGAAAAACCCTCAGAGCCCTCCCTGAAGGGCTGATTTGGATAGGGACTGACACACAGATCTCTCTGGGTTAGTATTCCCTTGGTCAGAACAATGATACTGCAGCAACCTGGGACATTTGTCGTGGCCTTGCCACCACACAACACCCTGTGAAGCTGCTGCTTCTTGGTGGCCAACTTGAACACAGGTGGCCAATAGAGAAACTGAACACAACAGCTGCAACTACATAGAAACCCTTCTTCCTCTCCTGGGAAAACTTGCTCCAAGACTAGCTTGACTTGCTCTAAAAGACACTTTGACAAGTTGCAACACTTTCTACAAAGGGACACTGGCTGTTTTGCCTGGTTGCTCCCACTCCAAAGGCAAGCATATATGACAAAAAGCCCTCCAAAACTGACTCCCTCTTTGGGTTTTGCATGATTTCTGAAAAACACCAATCAAGCACCCTGCTGCAGTTTAATACCAGGAAGTCCTGTGGTCCCTGCACTAACCAAACTGCTCAAAATATGTTGGCATTTGGCAATTTAAGATTGTTTGAATATGTATCTTTTAAAATTTTTTTATAAGCTTTGCCACAGTAGGATTTGTTTTACAAACACCTTCAGATTTCTGACACTGTGTCACATCTGGATTTACTTATGATGGATTACAGATCTGGTTTACAACATGTAGCAGACACAGGAACTTCCAAGCATTGTCCCATGACTTCACACAGCCCTGCTGCAAATCCCACCAGGGGGATGCCAAGTTCCACCAGCTCTCTGGGGACCCTCATTGACTCCCACCAACCTGGCAGGTTCCTGCAGGTGAAGAAATGAGCATTAAGACGATCTGAAGGGACAACACTATTATCCGACATCCAAACATCATCCTTGGGTTCCTTCTTCTCCCTAATCACAGGGCAAAAAGGGAGAAACCTGCGAGGCCAATATTTGCAGTCCTGGGTTTGGTTTTGTTGCACTCTGTAAAGTGTTCCTCCTGATGATTTATTACCTTTTGCTGGGGATGACCACATTTAAAGTGTCTACTCTAATTCTTTCAGATCTGCCTTTGATAACAATGACCACTTTGTGTTGTTGATACAGCTGTGGTTTCTGGCAGAGACAGAGGCAATTGCTGGTGTTGGTCAGATCCACAAAAAGCTTTTGAGATCTGGAAAAAGGAAGCCTTGATTTTAAGCCTTTGCAAGCTTTTCTTTTTAAAGAGCCTTCTGAATCACAAAGACCTCCTGCTCAGGACACTAAAAACTGCCCAGCTCGTGGTACCTTGTGACATCAGGTGATTTTAGCTGAAAGATTCCTTCTAAAAGGTTGGTTGGCAGTGCCTGGAGCTGCATGCCAGGCAACATCCCTTTGAAACAAAAGCAGCTCTCATGCTGCAGTGTCTAACCCGTGCCACAGCCTCCACTGCCCCAGGACTAAAGTTAAGAGGGCAGGAATGAACAAAAGCTGGGGGGAGACTACACAGACCAACACAGCTTTAACAAAGTCATTTTCCTGGGTTGCAAGGCAATGTATACTCCAGTATCCATAGTGACAGAGAAAAAAAACCCACCCAAAAACTAATAAACCAAATTCTTTCCTTTTCCGCTGCCAAGCTGTGGATTGACAGGTATTTAAACACTCAATGCTCATTCTAAAGATGGAAAAGACAAAGTATTTCACTTGCTCTACACTTGTTAGATGCATTTTTTGGCTCAGCTTGAAAACATTTCACAGTTCATGCAGTATTTGGCAGAAGACCTTTCAGCTTTCTTTTCCCACAGACTGATTTTATAGCAATTAAAGGGCGTAAATAAATTGTACACATCATTTCTCTGTCACTAAGACCCAGATACACCTTTTCAAACACATAGATAGTTATTGATAATCCTCACACGAAGAACAGAAAAGATGAATGATAAACATAATTTATTGTGCATCTTTCACTGTGTCACCTGCACTCTTCCCATTAATCCATCTCAGCTGGATTATTTCTAGCATTCCTAACCTCTGAGCACTTTCCAACAGCTGCTTTTATAGTTTTTTTCCTTCTCTTCAGCTATGTCCAAAAAGTGTTTCTTTTCTTTCCTCTCAAGTTGGCATTTTCACTCCTATAGTAGATACTACTTAATACTCATTGTGTTCCTGTCCCAGGAAAAATATAATTTGGACACGAGATCCTGTATCTACAATAGCATCAGCTTTCAAAATATGGAAGGTCCACCTATGAGTAGAAGAGACTGTTTACCTTAGGAAAAGCTCACAAAGTCCATTTGTGACTGTTAATTCTGTCACTGAACTGGATTAAAATACAGTAGTTACTTATTTTGAGGGCCACTTTCTTTGTTTTCTGCATTTCACTCCTTTACAGTCCTTTGGGATAATTTCCAAGCTTTTGCTCCACAAAAATGAGCCAGAGGAACTTCATATTTTGTAAGAGGAAAAGAAAAAGACTCTCTTGAAATTGCTCAGAGCAAGGTCTTCTCAGAAACATCAAATATTAAAAGTCTCATAGAGAGCTGGCAAATCTATGGTAAATAATTGAATCTGAGCCCTGTGGTCTAAGAGACCCTGGATCTTTTAAACATAATAATTCATTTCTCACAGGGAAAAAAAAAAAAGCTGTTTATGAGATATTTGGAGATTCTAGAAACCGTGATTCTATAGCTCTCTCCCACTCTCTTTACAAGCCTGTACAGCTGGATTAATTCCTAAGGATCCTAGATATCCTGACAAAATATACAGGGGTGGGAAAAGAACACCAAAACCCATCAAGGTGCTTTCTATTAGAGATATCACACCCATGCTCAGAATACACAGTGTTGTGCTGTCATGTAAAGATGTGATAGGAAAAGATTTGTTAAATAAATGTTCATTCTAAAGTGATGTCTCACCCCCTCCCAAAAGTTCCCTGCCATTTCCTGATACCACCCAGCTCTCACGTAGAGATTACAATGTCTCTGTGTCCTTAAATTTTTTTCTCAGAATGTAAAATTTATCCTACAGAGGAAGAGAAAAATGTTTGAGAGCCTGCGATCATAGATTATGTCATAAATCATATATGTGACACAGATCTAGTGTTTGCATGAATTCTCTTTCAATATAAATCTAAATGCTCTGCATGAAATATGTGGTTCAAGTATCCAGAATACCAAGTCTCTACACAGATAATGTATCAGTGATTATAAAGAGGCAAAATTTCCCCTTTCTGAACCAAGACAGCTGCCAAAACCTGGAAGCAGACAGTGCTTCAGCTTCCCTCTCCCCAGCCTTTCTATTCCTGTGATGGGACTGCCTGAGCTCTGCCCACGAGAGCCCTGCATCCATGCAGAATGTATTTTCCCCCTTCATTTTTCTCTAGCAGGGGCCTCTCCATTCTTTGCCCCAGTGCTCAGTCCCAGAGCTGCAGGCTGCTGCCTGGAAGTTGTGAAAACAGACAGCTTAGGGGCATTGTACACTCCTGAAACCTGAGCGTGCTCCAAAGTGTCATTACTCATCCAGGCAGCTTTGCTTTCCCCAGCCTTGGCAAACTTTCCTCCCTGAATCCTCAAGTGCTTCAAGGGCTGGAGAGCTGCCAGCCACCAGCTGCACAAGATCTTAAAGAAACCTGGACCCATTTTCATAATTTAGGAGAGCAAACAAATACATTTTAAAATCGAGCAGATTCAAAATAGAAGGGGGAACGTCCTCTGTCTCATTTCTTCATGCTGCATCCTTTACTTTCATCCCCATAAGAAAGAAGAAGTCTTTAGAAACCAATATGAAAATACAAGCTGAAAAATTAAGAAGATTTTGTGACATCAGGGAAAAACTCAGATGGGACAGTGATCCCTGCACAAGGCTTGATCCCTGGAAAGCCAAGTACAGCTCAGCAGGGGTCATGGATCAGGGATCACAGTGCAGCATCATGGAGCAAAAGGAGGGGATTTGCTTCCTCAGCACCAGGGATCTGCTCTGAAATTGTCTGGAGGAAGTGGAAATTGGTTCTCCCTGGGGAGAGAAGCGGCACTTCTTGCAAGCTGAAAAATGAAATTATGATTCATGGCCTAAGTTCCCCATTCCTGGGAAAAACTGCCCTATTCACATCGTTATGAGGTTGGAAAAGAGCAGAGAAGAAAAGGAACAAAGCAGAGAGATCGGTCCCTGCAGCCTTCCCGAGCCTCCCTTCCTCACCAGCATTTTCTTTAGGGAAATGCAAGAGGGTACCTGAGCTTGTCTGCAATGAAGATCACCCTCCTTTCCAGCAGCAAGGAGGCAAAGACCCTGCTCAGGTGCCTCACACTCAGGGAGGTGAACAAGGACTCGAAATCCACGTGCTCCAGCCTGGAGTCCAGCGGCCGCCGCAGCTCGATGACCTGGGGGGACAAAAAGAGCACAGCTGAGCCCCTGCTGTGTGCCAAGCAAGGACCCAGAGGATATTTTAACTTTATTTTCACTATTTTCACAGCTAGCAGCACTCTCTGACTGCTGGTGAGCACCACACAGCAGTAAGTCCTCAAATAGAGTCTGCCCAAAGGCCTCCCATAAATGCATCTTCCAGATGAAGATGATCCAGAGTCCACTCCAATAGGCACAGCATGAGACCAACCACAAGTTCTTCCCACTGGACTCAGGACAGGGAGCTCTTCAGAAGGAGGAAAACTAGTTTGTGTCCAGTTAGGAGTGGTTTTCAGGCTTTCTGGTATTCAAGCAGCAGAATGCCAGGGAGCCTTTCAAATCTGCACTCTGACTTTCACAGTTAAAATTTCTTTTTTTCTTACTGCAAGAATCTGGATGCCTAACCTCCTGACCAAAATTTTTTTATATCAGTTACAGACAAGAGCAGCCTGTGGGTATTTTTCTTTGTTCACATCTACTTAAATAATGCCTATCATAGCACCTTAGCACTTCATACTCCTTATCTTAGACAGATGCTTATCTAAATTGTTTTTGAAAGCCTCCAACACCACATATTTCATAAATCCCACAAGAAAATTACTCCAGTTCTGAACTACTCTCACCAACACCAAGCCTGCAGCTGAAACATGTCAGTGGCAAATTACTTCAATTACTTGTTGTCTTACTTTCAGTATACACTCAGAACAACTGGTCACATTCCTCTGTGTAGGAAACTTCTTGTGTATTGAAAGGTTGTCACGTGTCTTCCTTTGTCTTTTGTTTTCTATATTAAGTAAATAATTTTTCTCACGCTTTGCCTGTATTTTCTAGACCACTTAGTAAGCAGAACTACCCTTCTGGGGCGTTCTCCTAGTGGTTGCATGTTTTGGAAAAATAATACTCTAAATAAAATTCCAGCAGCACTGGAAAGCAGAAAAATTGCTTTCCTTTATTATTCACCCTACAATTTCTTTCACAATGAAGGATTTTGTCTAAATAATAACACACTGTTACTTTTGCTCACTTTATGGCCCACTACACCACCAGATCCTTCTCTGGAGTACTGCTGCTCACTCAGTTACTTTTATGTTGCATTAGACTACTCCTTTCTTCCTCTCAGCATTTTGCTCTTGTCCATATTGATGCTCACACCAAATCTTCAATTTACAGAATCACAGAATCATTTAGACTGGAAAAGATCTCTAAGATAATTGAGTCCAACTGATCACCACCACAACTAGACCACAGTGCCACATCCAGTCATTTCTTGAACACTTGAACATGTTTTATGAACTTAGGAGAGTGGGGCACTTTGACTTTTAATCCCTTACTCTCCAAAGTGCCTGCCCCCATCCCAGTCCTGTACTGTGTAAATGTGGAGTTTATGCCATCAGTCAGATAATTAATGAACAGAATCCCAGACACAAACCAGCCACAACATTCTCACAGCACACCACTGGGACTTTGCTCCTCCAGCACATTTTTAACCAGCTTTGCCTGCTCTCTGCAGTAATGTCATTTAGTTGGGACTGCTCTCAGTTGGGTTGAGGAGAATGTCAGATGTAGTGCTCTGCTGAAAGCCTGCAGACACAACTTTATCAACCGGCTTGCTTTCCTCCCTCTCACATTCAAGGCATACCATGCCCTGCAGCAAGTGTGGCCAAAACTAGGTTCAATTTGTCTCCTTCCATCCTCCCACAGTTCTTCCATGCTACACCTAAAGCTCAGCACTCTTAAAACCCTCCTGCTGTCCTCACACCACATCGTGTGATACACAGCACAGATCTTTACCTCCACACCGTGAAAATGCCATTCTCAAAGGCTGCAACATCAGCCTGGTGTGGTTTCAAGGATTTTTTGACCTGATCCACACAAAGAGAGGTTCTCTATTAAGGATGCTGGAGCACATTGTGCAAACCTGTTGTTAGGAAGTTAAGTGTGGTGTCCTTGAGCAGATCCAAGGTCGCATGCTGGGCAGCACAGACCTACTGTCTGTGCCTCTTGGCCTCCAGGCCAATGTCCTGTTTCCTTTTGCTATATTAGGCTGTGTGCTTACATTCATTTTTACTGCAGGATTTCCATTTTGATTTTGAGCTCACTGAAGTCTCCATACCATCCTCTCTGGTCACCTGTTTTACTCCCCAGCTTCCCTCCCCAGCTGACAGATCATCTGTTCTTGAAGATCCCCAGTGCTATGTCATGGTCCCAACTTCCAGTCACTAGTTCTGCACCATTTGCTGGTTTCCCTCTCTCTAGGAAGTGTCTTTACCTCTGTTCCTGAGCCTGGCAAGAAGTTCTTGACTGTAATTGTCCTGCCCAGAGCTGGGAAAGGTGCCTCCATGACACTCCTCATGAGAGGCTGCACCAGGGCTGGGGAGATGCCCCGTCTCTTCTCAACCTCATCCAAGATCTGAAATAAAGGCATGAAGGCACAGAAACATGCAAATCAGGAGGAGGGAGATAACACCAGGAATGAAATGCACCAGCATCTATGTCCTCTGCTCAATCCAGTATTGACACAGAGCTTTGTATTAAAAGAAAGAAAGCAAAAGGTGCAGCTGAAAACCCTTGATTTCTTTTCTCAAGAGAAACACAGCTCCAGTGAGGTCACTGTAAAGCTGAGAATTTGCAAACTCCCCACTGCACTCAGAGTCAGGACTCCACTTTTTAACCTCTCCTGCAATCTGGGAGTTCTGCTGAAGGGAGAAGGCAAGAGATGAATCTAGTTTTCTTATTAGCTGTGCTTTTGCTAGGCTCTGCAATTATCATGTGCTTGCCTCACCAACACCATTTCAGACCCTTTCTTCAGCAATCAGCTTCCCTTATCCCCGTTCTTCAGGTGCTGACTTCACTTTCAGGTCCCTCTTGACCTACAGCACAAATTTCCCCTCTTTCTCCCTCCTCACCTTAGAGAAGAGATTGAAGCATCCAAGGCGACTCACAATGCAGTAAACCTCTGGGAGACGCTTCCCTTTTCCACTGGGCTTTCAAGACAAACACAAATACACACAAAAAAACCACCAAGAAAATGTCAGAGTTAAAACTACTGCAAAGGTAGAGTGACTGGTCTCTTAGCTGTGCATCTCACTGGCTGGCTCAGAAACTGGCAGGCATTTGACAGTACAGTGATGATGACAACCTGGCTCAAACCCTACTACATCAGAACCAGTGAGGAGAAATGGGCACATCCACAGTATGGTCCCAGCTTACCTAAATCAAATGACAAAGGCAGAGCAGACTGATCTACAGAGACAACTCTGAACCTACACGACCAGCACAGGTTTAGACAATTGTTTAATAGGTACCCAAACCTAAAGAGGATAAACCCTGTCTTCAGCTTAGGGGTGAAACAGCAGTCCATGGTCATGCTAAAGTGCTGGTGCAAGGAAAATGCAAGAGAGTTGTGTCTGGAGTGGAGGATGGGACACAGAGAGGGACTTTGGCACTGAACAGAAGAGAGCAAAGCTGCTCTGTTGCTGTTATTTTCAATCCACACTGAAAGAGAAGAACAGCAGCTTTCCACTTTCCAGAATAGGTGCCAGTAACACCAACCCCACAGAAAAGGAAAGAAACTCAGGGATAATTACCAGCAGCCTCCTACAATACCCAAATCGCCTGCTTCCATCTTCCCCCGTCAGGACAAATGAGAATGTCTCACTGCAAAGAGAAACCAGAATTACAAGATACCCATCAGCCACATTAGCAGTCTCAGACATACAAACCAAATAAACCCCCAGTATTTCTGCATTTCCCATGCATCCCTCTCAGAGCTCTGCCCAATCTTCTACCTTAACAGCTCTTGTATTTAATTAGGTAGATATAGAAATCTGTTTCTCATGAATCAGGATACAAAGTACAATACTTACCTGGCAAACTGATGGATGGGGGCCCAGTCCTTTGCATCAGGGAAGCAAAACTGGGGAATAGCTTTCAACTGATCTTCTGCCTCACGCATGAATTTGAACGAGCGCTCAAGCTAGCAGAACAGAGAGAAGGAATGTTTCCAATTAGTCATGTGGGGATGGAATGGCTTCAAATATTTTTCCTGTGACAAATGAAGAGGTGATGACAGAGGCTAAGCTTCTGCCTGGAAGATATTAAAATTTCTGTGATTCTGGCTCACCTAATCTTTAGATATCTCAAGGTAACTCTGTGGCCCCAATTCCACCAAGCCCTGTCTCTGCAGCACCTGCCCCTGCTGTATTGTGCCTCTAATCTGGGACACAACTTCCAGCAAGGGGCATGAGAACTGAAGTCTGAGGGCAGCTCTGGTCACATCCCATTTACAATGACTCTGTCACACTCTGTGTTTCTCCCATTCCTCCTTCCCCATTTTGAGCTAGACTATCACCAAAAGCTGTTCCTTCCCTTTCAGAACATGTATGTTCTCCCAACCATCAGTTTTCTTTAAAGAGGAAAGGGGGAGAAAGGGAATAGCTACACAAAAGTCATAGCAAAGTGCAGCAAAAGATCTAAGTCAGCTGCTCTTTCAGGAGTGAGCAATACCATGACAATTCTCAGGCAGTGACTGAAGCCCTCCCACTATCCTCTGACACAGCAGAGGGGTCACTGATACAACACGTGGAGAAGCTGCAGCTCCTCCAGCCCTCCAAGTGCACCCCACAATGTGAGCCAGGTGGGGCAGACCTTCAGTGGGAACTGCTGGGTGACCTCGGGGATGTAGGCAGCCCCAGCCTGCTTCTTGTGCAGCGACACCACGACGAAATACTCGAAGAGCTGCCTCTCCTGGTACTCGATCAGGTCCCGCTCCAGGCTCTGGTACCGCGGCGTTTGCTTCAGCCGGGACTTCACGTGCACCAGGCGCTGGCTGTGAGCTGTGGAAACAAGGGGAGATGCTGCCTTTGGCTCTCTGCACAGGGCACCAACACAGCTCTGCAGGGACGAGGGACACACCTGAAAGCACCTCACTGCACTGGCACTGGCACTGGCACTGGCAGAGCATTTGGAAGCTGCGCTGTAAATATTGATAGAGATGGGCCATAATCTTGTGTCATCACCCCGAGGAATTTTGGCAGCAGGAGGATTTAATGGATAGCTTTTACAGCTGAAACAGCCCAAGCTGAGACCCATATAGGACATGTAACAGATAATATCCAGGCATTCATCCTAGCACTCATTTATGCAGTTTTCAAAGCCAGCACAGTGAGGTGGGTGACCACATTTGTTCAGAGGAGGCTGTGGGCAGCAATCCCCACGGTTTTACAAGACCAGCATTTGGGTGAGGCCAGGGCTCTGCTGTCTGAGTAATGCTGGGGACTCCCAGCTCCAGCACACAGGCTGGGCTGTAGGCCAACAACAAAAGAGAGGTGCCAGTGAAAAATGCTGGCTCATGCCAGTTCTTCCTGTGCCTAAAACTAATCTCCCAGTGCCATGCTTCTACAAGTTCACCCAAGACAATGGGAAAACAAGAAAAATTGCCAAGCAAGCTGTAACTGCAACACACACATGAGCCATGGGAAATTAAACATTCAAGCATGGAAAGTCATGAAAAGTTGCTTGCTGAGAAAAGACCAGATGAGATTCCCTGAGATCACCCCCCTGCTTTGTTCTACAGTTGCATCCCAAATTAAATCTCCATGATGTCTCCCTTATCCCTGCTACAAAGGAAAGAAAGAATTAACTACCAGCAGAGACTACAGCACATTCTCACAGCTTTGCTTTTTGGAAAGTTGGGTGGCAATGCAACTTTTTGATGGGAATAACAACCACAGAGACACTATAGGAATTCCAAAACATAAGGTATCTGCTTGGGAGACAGGACTTCATGAGAGATGGTATATACTTGTTGATCTTTTGTCTAGTAAAGTTGTGCCACTCATGGACTATTCCAGACAATGTAATTTAAAGCCATCTTGAGGTGCCTCTCAAATTAGAAAGTGTAACAAGCCCTGGACAGGTAAAGCCCTGGAAAAATGGCTTAGACTCCTTTCTCTTGTCACCTACTATGTTATTTGCTCTAGGGATGCAAAGCTTTCAGAAGTGGTTTCTGTTTCACCAGGGACTTCAAAAGGAGCAGTGTCATAGCAATGCTGAGTGCTTCTGAAATGATCTGTGCTGTTATATTCTAAAGATACCAGAATTTTACTGCTGTCATCATGGCAGAGTTTGTCTTCCAAGCTTTTTCCTTTCCAAGGGCCAGCACTTGCAGCTCTGACACACAGACTTATGATTTACTGTGTCTCAGAAGATGTACAGTGACTTCCAGCAGAGGTAGCTGGCTGGGGTGATTGATGTGTTACACAAAATGTAAAAAGTCCCAAATACAAGAGACTTGCTAAATCATCTCACTTTCCTATTTAAAAATAGGGAACTCAACAGTTCAACGAGGCATAAAGCAAAATACAGGTATAGTTAGAGCAAACAGCAAGTGCCAGAGCTCCTGATCACACTTATGCAGACTTGCACAGTCACTCAGACCCAGGTCTGGATCTGGATATTATTCAGAGCCCAGTGCTGTTGGATTTGAGGTGACTTCCTATGATCCCCATCATCCTCTCTCTAGGGAGTTCTGAGCTGCAGTTACAGAGAATCACAGGATGATGCACATGATTCACTATGGCAACCAGCAGCAGACAAGAGTTCAAGTCTTCCTGGCCACATCTACACTGCCTTCTCAGCTAAATCTGAACATGGTCTGTATTTCACAACACCACATTTCAGGAGGGTTGTGAAAGTCGTTCCTGCACCATCCTGGTGCAAACCCTCTCTCCTGTCTCCAGGCTAAGCCTTAGAACCTGTCAAAAGGCAGGCAGTGGCAGCAGTTTTCAGCTTGATCTTGCTAACATAGCAATACAGATAGAAGATTTCAACGCAGATGAAGGCAAGAGCATACAGTAGTTCTTGAGTGGGAAGCTGTGCTCACAAGAGGGAACTCAGTCTGAGCTTTCACTTCTAAAAACCTGGAAGAGGGTGAGAACGAGCACTCCCACTCACAATGCACTGTGGCTCACGCACAGCCCAGCTGCTGCTCATGCCTGTCTTTTCAGCCTGGAACTCAACTGTCCTGCTATCCAGATCTGATGTGCACGTGAGTCAGGAAACTTTGGAATGTGAGGGAGTTTCCATCTTGCATTCTAACTCTGCCAGGACTTTGAATTTGCCACACAAATTCCCAAAAGACAGCAACGTCCCCACAATGTCCAGGGGCTGGACAACCAGTACAAGGTTTCAGGAGAGTATTTTGGAGACCAGTACACCAAATAATCCTACAGGAGTGAAGAAAGAAATGCAGTGCTTTATCCCAACCCAGCCAGTGCAGGAAAGTTTAACCAGCAATAAATCACATAGTGCAACTCTGTTTTCCTAGCTAGCCAGCCTGGCTGGTGGCTTTTCTCCCATGGTAAGCATGTGGTGAGATGTGTGGACATCCAGTGCCATGCAACACCGCTGCTGCCAGCCTGGCCACACACTTGTGGCTCTGCACTCAGAGAAATCTCACTGTATTTCCTCAGTGTCCAATACTCTTCCTGGGAAAGTCAGTCCACGAGGAGCTTTGATGGGAGTTGGAAGAGATGTTTGTTTTGGGCTCCTACAGCCCCTCTGCCCATGGATTTTCTTCTGCAGTGTTGAGATCTTTGTCTTCTTGCTGTGTTCTATGCAGAAACAAGGTCCTTCTCCAAAGGTGGGACACAGAGGAGAGATTCTTGTCCTGGGAGCTCAGAGTTTATCAGGAGCCATTTGCTCTCTCCACACATTTGCCTTACCTTTCAGTTTCTCTTCAGTGTCACTGTCTGATTCACTGTTTTCATCTGTAACTAGATAAAAAAAGAAAAGGAAAGATGAATTAAGGAAAGTCTGTTTATAGCTGTGCATTTCTTATCCCTGGAAAGAAAAGCTGGGCCTGGCAACTTCAGGGGAAGCAGTTTAGGTCTCAAGGGCCTTGTTCTTTTCAAGGGTGCACATACCCACAGATATTCAGCTTACCAACCCTGGTGTCTTCCCATTCATACCCAAACAAACAACAACAACAAAATAGATTTTGCACAGCCAGAAGAGTTGTATAAAGAATAAAATGCCAGAACAGGATTTTATCCAAGTCTGTACAAGCACAACACCAAGGCAAAATACTCATTAATATGCAGAAGTTTGTGGGACATGGAATAAAACAAGGAAAGGAAGGGAAGGGAAGGGAAGGGAAGGGAAGGGAAGGGAAGGGAAGAGAAGAGAAGAGAAGAGAAGAGAAGAGAAGAGAAGAGAAGAGAAGAGAAGAGAAGAGAAGAGAAGAGAAGAGAAGAGAAGAGAAGAGAAGAGAAGAGAAGAGAAGAGAAGAGAAGAGAAGAGAAGAGAAGAGAAGAGAAGAGAAGAGAAGAGAAGAGAAGAGAAGAGAAGAGAAGAGAAAAAAAAGAAAGAAAAGAAACAAATTATCATACTGAATCAGATTCAAGGTCTATATGGACCAATGATCTATTTCTCTGAATGATGCTTTAGGGAGGTGTGTAAAACATCTGGGATGCTTCCCCTGAAAGTTCATATAAACACACTCATCCACATTGTGGCTGTCTATGCTTTATGGAATAGGATAAACAGTAACAAATAATTGTGGGAAACAAATAGAGGTGGTCACCTTTTGCTGGAAATTAAAGTGTTTTGGAAAAAAATCCTGTGTTGGAAAGACACAATCTTAATTTTACAGAGCTGAGATGCTTAAAAGTAATTGCTCTGAAGTGCCTGAATGCTTTGGGCAAGTTGTTAATTGACAGTGGGAGGCTGAAAGTCTCAATCCTGCTAAGATGGAAATGGTCCTACAGTCAGTTGTAGAAACTCTGATTCCCAGCTAAGGCTATTTGTTTATTGGGATGGTAAAAGAACCAGGGCTGCTCCAAAATCTCCTGTCTTCCATTGGACACTTCACTGAAGTGACACATTCCCACAAAATATTTTGATCTCAACAAATCAGCGTTTTTGGACAGAACATTCCTCTCCACAGCTTCCAGCATGTTCCAGAAATAAACATCAAAAAGAGGAAACATGTTTGGTGTGACCCATAAGGTTATCATGCAAAGCCATGGAATGAAAATGAAGCAAGAAAACCAGAAAACTTCCATTTTAACTAAAGTCCTTCGGGCAGAGGAATAGCCCTTATCTTACAAAAAAAAAAAAAAAAAAGAGTGGAAACCCCAACTCAACCTTAGTCTGGACTGGAAGAAGTGCCTGGAAGAAGTGCTAGAAAGTGTCACATAAACCACTAAGGAAGTCTAAAGTGCAAGGCAAGTCCTCAGAAAGTCTTGGATGTATGATGATGATTTGAAGCTCCTTTACCTTTCCCTGAATTGCTCTCTGTAGACTGGGACAGTCTCTTGACACGTTTCTTTCCCCTCCGTGCCTCGTAAATGGCATTGATTTTCAACACGAGCTGCTCAGCAAACACACCAAAAAACATAAACAAAGAAGGTTAATTTCTTCCCCAGGCAAGAAATTAAGTTAGAATTTCATGCAAAGAACTCTTTACCCCAACCCTGGCCACGCTGAAACTCTTCACTTGATATGAAGGTCCCCAAATTCCCAGGATCTGTGCTGTAGTGCCAGCTCCACGCAGGAGCCCAGGGTAACAAACCCTGATGAAAGCCCACACCTTAAAGCACTTCCACACTGTGCAGCCTGACAGAATCCATCTCTCCATACCATGATCCATGCTCCAGGGAGCACCACAGCGTCCCTTGGTGACCTGTCCTGGTCTGCAGCTTTGGGAGCACAAAACTGGCTGGAGGATGGCTGAAGAAATTGAGAAGGGTGGAGGGCAGTGATACTGAAATATTTTACACCAGTGGTTTCCTTTGCAAATCCTGTAATCTCTGTGCTCCCAGCACAAGAGGGGACATTTCAGTGCTGGGCAATGCTGGGCTTAGTGGCTCATTCAGTGTCTCTGGTCTCCTTGTCCATTCCTGAAGGGGAGGGGACTTGCAGCAGAGCCATGCCAGGCTTCCTGCTGCAGCAGATCTGCCTCCTTCTCAAGGTGCCAGGCAGGAGCTGCTGGATATGGCCACAGCATTCAGATTTATTCCATAAATAATCAGAATAAATTTGGATTCCAGATTGACCTCCACACATCTTGCCAGCTCAAGGTAAGACACTCCCACCACCTACTTGGTCAAGAACTCTGAATACAAATATTTAAGTGGGAGGCAGGATGCTCTGATGTGGAAGTGCAGCCTTCACCCAGATGCCCAGCTCAAGCTCTAGGTGATGCTGCCCTTGACACAGCAAACCTCAGCTCTGAGCTGGCCCTGCAAGACTGCCCCTGGCACTGTGGGGTAAATAAATACTTGGAATCCTCTCTTCAACTGACATAAAAGTATGTGTGAACACACTGACAAGAACTCAAGCCCATGCACAGATATGAAGACATACTGGGAAAGAAACCCTAAACATTTGCAGTCTTTGGCTCATTCCTGAAAGGCTGAGGCACACAGAGAGGGCATTCAAAAATCAGATATGCAAACATGAACACAGATCTGGCAACCAGGAAACAAAGAAGATACACAAACACATCCCTTTTTCCCCAAATGCAAACTGTGGGTTTGGAAAAAAATCACCACAGACTGTCTCTGGTAGCCTCTGCTTGTCCTGCAAAGACTGGGATAAGCAACTGTGTTTTTATAACTGTGTTTTTGAAACATTCAATAGATAGACTGCTGCCAAACCTCATTTGGACTGAATACACATCCTGCCAGATCTGAAAGAAAATAAAATTTAAAGGGAGTAATTCTGTATCCAAGTATGAAATAGGAAATGTTGCTGCAGAAAGTGCTCATAACTGCAGACAAGTCCTTTTTGTCACTCAGTTGTCATTATGTTCATTGCTCTCCTACAATCACACCTTACCTTAAATTATCAACAGCCAGTGCACCAACCAGAATGAACAAAGAGCAACAGATTTCCAGGAGGAAACAAACACACACAACACACAGACAGTTTCTGACTGTCCCATTCAGGAAGCACAGAAGGAAGTATGATGGGGTACATCTTTTGCAAAATATGAACTGCCTTTTTCCCCCCTGACATACTTCAACTTCTATCCCAAAATTACAATACCCTTTTTTTTTAATTATTATGAAATGTCTTGGACAAAAAAAACCCTTCTTTGAAACGTGCAGACATGTTTGTGTGCCTTCTCTTTCAGGCAGAAAGGGGGTTAAACACAAGTCAAGTCAAGAGCCAGGACAGCAGCTACCTTGCAGGGATGCCACACGCTGGAAATTAAATAAAACCTGATCTCATACTCACATTCCCGCCTGGAAGAAGCCAAACAAAAAAGACAAAGCCCTAGATTTACCTTGGGAATCTTCCTTCTCCTCTTGCCATTCTGAGAGTCTCCCAAGGAGAAGAAGGTGTCATCTGGACTGCTGGGGGTTGAGGGAGGGCTGATTTTGGATGGTGACCCAGTCCCATCACGGCTCAGTTTCCGTATGTCGGGCAGTTTGAAGCTGCGCCGCTCCGAGTTTTGCCGGAAAAACATGGGCTTGGAAAGCAACTGGAAATGAAGCAGAAGGGATGAATGGCCACAGCACCTCGTGTATCTTCACTCCATTGTTACACTGTCACATCAGCAAATCCACGGGGCAGCCACTGCACTGAGTTGTCAAATTCAGTTTGTAGCCTGAGAGTGCTCACGGATTTCTGCACATGCAAGAAACCCATCCAGCTGCCAGGCTACATCCTGACCAGCAATTTAACCATCCCATTCTCATTCCAGAACTGAACACAAGCTCAAGGGTTGGCCAAGAAGGCCTCACTCCAGTGTGGAAAAAAATCTCCCAGGATTTGGGTAATCCAGAGGCTGGGATTGTAAACAGGACAAGACCAACCAACCAACCACAAGCATTTAGGATAAGGAGCAGCTAGCCAGGAGGAACAGAGAAGCAGTGAGAGCAGGCAAAAAGCACTGTCAGCATGGCTGCCTTTGACAGGAGCCAGAATCAGGTATTTCAGAGGGTACAAGAGATGCTGTTAGACAATTATGGAGACTGCTTTCCTCCTAAACTCATTAGCAAGTTTGGTGGGAGTACAATAGAAGATGCTTAAGAAGTAGAGTAAAGTTCCTAAAGTCCCTGACCAAAAATAGCATCAGAGAAGTAGAAAGCTCAGCTCCAGATAAAGAGGGATAAACTATTTCTCACCAGAAAGATGCTCAATAAGAGCCCTTTTTATCTTCTCCTACAGAAGTTCCCGGTAGTTATGACAAGGTAAATTGCACCTTTTGTGGGAACAGATCTGCACTGCCAGAGGATCTGGCACTAAGAAGTGTGGGGGAGAGTTATCCAGCCTAGTTCTGAAAAATTCACTGCAGCACCATGACTGTAGCTGAGACAGCACCACCATCTGCCTCCATCAGCAGTTATTAGTCAGAACAATTAATCCATTCAGATTAGTTCAGGTGTCTCTGGATTCGGCAGAAGATGCTCAGATCACAAAAACGTTTGCCACCTCCAGAGAAATCTTGTCAAAATGAGGCTGGAAGGAGTCTTTGCACTGAAGAATCTCATTCTGTACCAGGGATATGAGCTACTACTTTTAAAGCAGTCCTGAAAGTCTGTCTATGGTGGCCACAACAGAACCAGGTAAAAATAATAAACATAGAAACTGCATGGCACAAGGGGCAACCTCCAAAGACCTCGAAACCCAGAGAGCACAGAGGTGTATAGATGGGGTGGAGGGCACAGGATCCAATCAATAACAAGGATAAGGAACAGAATCATAGATGTAGCTGACCATTAGCCAACCATATCTCAAAACCAAGAATATCTTATTTGTAACAAACTGGTTAACATATTAGTTCCCATGAGACAACTCTATTCTCTCACTAGGATGTCAAAGGATGTCTTTCCTCCTAGCTGGGTGTCTCCCAGGGTTTCAAGCTGAAGCTCTCTGCATCTGGAGGTGAAGCCAGCTCCCTGTCCACCTCAATTCTCACGTCTGTCCAGACCCATTCCCCCTCTCACTGCAGCCTGGCCAGGCTCTCCAGCAGGATGAATGCTGCCCTTGCAAACCCACTGGCTGCCAAGAGAGCTGCAGCATCTCCTGTTTTTGACTGATGAAGATGATGGCCTTTAGAGGCCAAAGCACTGCTGAGTAATATAAACTCCTGCTCAGCTCTCCTGCTGGGAACAGTATCTCTGGTGAAAGGCATTCCTGTGCAGCACTGCAGCCCCCTTTGGATAACACATGTGGGAAATCTGGGTGCAAATCTCTCTGAGGGAGATCAGTCTCATCCCAACACTCATACACATGGCCCCTTGCTGCTCTAGACCTAACTAGCAACAAGGAGAATGGATTGAGAACCACAGAACAATTTTCATTTTAAAGAGCTGAATTATCCAAAGGCACCTTAGTTGCTGATGGAGCTGGCTGGAAAAGAACAGCATGTCAAGGAATGCTGCACATAAAACTTCTGAAAATGCTGGGTAACAAGCTCTAATAATAGTTGTTACTTGGAAAGCATTAGAAAACCCTTTGGCCAGGAAAGCTGTGTTTAGATCCCTGCTATCCACTCTGAACGAATTCATTACCAAGATGACTTTGGCCATCACGCTGTCCCTGCTGCCCCAGGCTTGGATTATTCAAACAGGCAACATGAATCAACCAAAGCAGCTTGGGAGGCTGAGAGAGCAGGGCTGGCCTTGGTAAACCCTGAGCTCTGAGCAAGAGGTGCCAGCCAAAGTTTTACCTCTTCTTTTGGTTCCATGGACAAGGAGGAAAAAGGCACCGAGCTGTGAGCTGTGATGGGGACGCCCTTCTAGCACCAGCTCTCCACCCAGGGCACTGGCACTGTGTTACTTACCAGCAAATTGTCTCATGGAGAGAGCAAAAAAAGACTCCTGGGGGGAAGGGAGACCTGCAGAGGCACCTGGGCACCAGCATGGGCAGACTACACTGCCCACAGACACTGGGACAAGGCAACTGCAGGCCTTGATTACCCAAATACTTCCATGCCCTCTTGGAGGGGAGGAAGGTCTTCTCACACCACCAGGGAAAGCAAAAAAAAAGTGAAAGCAAACAAACCATTTATGTAAGGGAATGCTGGTTTGTTTTTTTACCTCACTGAAGGGCAGTAAATCCCCTCTCATCACACTGTATTCTGTGGCAAAAGACATAAAAGAAAAGTCTTAACATGGACTGGATTTCACCCAAAAACTTTTTTGAGCAGAAGAGGTGGTCACTTGAATCAAAGTACCTTTGTGGGAGTCCCAGGTACAGAAGAGGTGGGGGATGCTGGGAAGGTCAGGACACATTTCTTCCCCAAACAGCGGCTGTTGGTCTCAATGTCCTCGTAAGGATTTTCCTTTGATGGTGGATCTGCAGCAAAAAGCCAAAAGCAAAAGGTTCTAAGTGCACAAAATCTCTGAGGTTTGCCAAAAAAATCCGTTTAGGGATCCGCTGGTCTTCTCCCACTTCCCACATCAGACATAAAGACCTGTTCTCAAGCATTCCTGCAATTGCTTCATTCTCTCCATAGCCCTAAAAATCCAGCTGCTTGCTGGACAGTGTCCAAACCCTGACAGACAAATGCAGCCACAGAAACATATCACAGATAGTACAGATGGAAAAGACCCTGTGAGCCCTCAAGTTCATTTTCCTGTGTCCAGAAGAGCTGTGATGTTCTCATGCACACTATTTCATAAATATATTTCCTTCTTTCCAGTCCTCTGCTTGGAGTTGCTCAATAAAATTGTGAGGTGAAGCCTAGCATGAAGGTCCTCTCTGTTTAAACCCCACATTTAGGGGGATGACATCTGGTCATCACTTACTTGGGGCTGAACCAATGCCCTGCTCTTGGGCTGACTGCCCAAGATTTAATCCACACTCTGAACATGGATCTCTCTCACACAATCCAGGATTTCAAACACATCTACCAATCATGGAGACCTCAATCTCACAAGCTGGACTTTAGAAAGAGGGAAGGATTAAGCCACTCAAAGCTGGGATGCTCTTGCCCTGGAGAAGGATGGGGGGAGGGGATGTGGGATACAACACACATCTCTGAAGTAGATGTAGGTTCCTTTCTTCCCAGTAATTCTGCAGATGAGACACACAAATAATTTGATCCTATGTAATGAACGTCTTATATCCCACTCTTCAGCAGTACTAGGGAATGTAAGCCTAAGTGTGTTCAAAAAGAGCACAACTCTGACAAAGCAGGTTGTGACATCTCCACCCAAGCATTTAAGAAATCACTGACAAAAGCTCAGCCCAAGCATCTGCACAGGCAAATGATAAGTTATGAGCCTTGTCTCTTCACTGCCTCATTTCATGCCCTATCCCAGTGGACAGCTGGGACTTGAAGCAACTGCCTTTCTCTTACTGTCACATAATGCTTGGCTGAGAGTAAAGACTGGGAGTCAGTGGTGCTGCAAGGCTCTGCAGCAGGACCAGTAATGGCTGTGGGATCTGTCTAACCAGTGCACTCCCACCTGCCCGCCCAGCTGGGGCAGGGCTGCAGCTGAACTCTTCAGACAAGGACAGAAACCCAAGTGTTTCCCAGCACTGTCCTCTCCAGTAGCTGGTGACACCCAGTGCTCCAGCAGGGAATCCAAATTCACCATGGAGAGGGCAAGTGGGTGACACCAGCAAAGCAAGGCTGCACTAACACTTGGTCAGCAAACATTCTCCTGTCCCTGAAACTGGCTCCACTTTCTAATTTCAATGGCCTCTTCAGTATTGAAAATATATTTTAGCTGTCATGCAACTGGGAAGACTGAAGAAAAACAGAATAAGTCTGGATTCTGTTTGGCTGTTCCATCCTCAAACTGCTAAACAAGTCCAATTAACTTCAATCTAGAAGAAAGAAGAACCATTTCCCTCTTTTTTACAAATAAACCTTGTCATCCATCAGCCAGCTTCCAATATTCCAGGTAAGCAATGGTGAACAGGGGGAAAAAAGGGTACATGAAGGAAATCTGTGTGACTTGCTGAGAATTGGAGCCATTATCCCACCAGCAGCTGAACCCCCCCCTAAATCACACATATGGGTGTGTGTAGGTGTGTGCTTGCATGTCGTGATGGGCACAGGGATTGTCTGTGGGCCAGCAGCAGTGTCCTGTGGCTGAAGTCTTGGTTCCCCCTCCACTGATGAGGTTTTCACATGTTGTTTGTTTCGTGGATTAAACTTGTCTGTGGTCTTGTGAAAAACAAAGCTTCAGCTTTTTATTTTGAGCTATCCCTGTCCACCCTTTTTCCCAAGCTTCCATGGTAACACCACCAGGATTGCAGGAACCAATTAAAGATCACTGACTCCAGGCAAAGCCTTAACATGCAGCAAGAAAACAAAAAAACAAACACGCTCTATTAGCTGACAATTACCTATAACTTTGTTTTCTTCTAATCTTTGCAACTAAAAGCTGGAGGGGAGAGGAACTTCAGGCTGATATTTGAGTTCCCTGCACACTTGGGACACGGGGGTGTGCTTGTGTTTGAATAGATGGATTTGCCTCCACAGCCACTCTGTAATGCTATCCATGTTATTCCAGCTGACAAGGTGACCCTTACTCAGTGGTTTCTGAGACCTCCCATCATGCCTCAACACAAAAACCCCACAGCAGCTGCTTAGATACTCCCTGTCACTTTGGCCCCCCAAATAAAAAGAAAAAAAGCAAACACAAGGCCCTTAGCTCCACAAATGAGGCTGACAGCTTCAAAAATGCCAGAAAGGATGGATTAGAATTGTCTTGTCTGCCATCAGTCCCAAAGGAACACAATTCCTTTAAGAGTTCTTTCTCATCAAGTATGATCAGATTTTATTAATATCAAAAGAGTAATGCCTGGTCTGTTCCTGAGAAAGTGCAACTCCTCCTATGGTGAACAACACAGAGCACCTTTGTAGGATTACAGCAGCATGGCAAGAGCTGATGCAGCTTTTCCCTTCCTAATCTACTGACCTCAGCCAAGAGATTTACACAGCACCAGCCTAGAGCTACTAAAACTCATTAAGGCTTTCTCAAGGGGGACACTTCTATCCTATGGTCCATCAAAGGCCACCTAACTCACAATATTAAAAAACACTACATAAATGGAGAGAGTTAAAGGAAATAATCTTCAGAATGGCATTGATCTGACACTGAAGTTAGAGAACTAAATATAACTCAATTTCAAAGATTGTGGGACCCAGTTTCTTAACTGCAATGGTACCTGAAGCCATACACAATCCTATTCCTGAGCTGACTTCAAGGCTACATTTTCAGACTGTTTGCATTATCTCAGCAGTGACAAAATCACCACAATGGACAGATCAGAGCTGTGAGAATTAATCCACAGGACAAAAAGAAGGCAGAGGAGATATGCCAGCAAAAAATAAAAGCTGCCTCCCATATGCCTCAGGTTTATCTTTGAAGCTATGAGCTTTGAAGTTCCTTGTCCAGTTTTCTTATTACTTGCCAATAATATGTGCAAAATGTGTCCTGGTTTACATTTGGATAATAAACATACTTTATTCAGCACCTCTGCTGAATGTCTGTTGAGCACGAGTCCCTGCTACTCAGGACTAGCAGGCAGCTGCCTTCCTTGTGCAGAATTCCTGTTATAAATACATATTATGGTATTGGCTTTTTGTAAATATTAGAGTGGATACTATATGTGTAGTGTTAAAATAATTTTTAAGATATAATTTTATTTAAAAGTAAAATTAGCTAATAAAGTATCTTTGTAGTAAGTAAACTACCTACTTAGTTAAATAACACCCTGTAAAAACACCTGCTACTAATATACCAATTACCAACACTGACCATCTGCAAAAATTGAAGACCATACCCCAAATTGAAACTAATAAAAAAAAAATTAAAACCACAGTCAAAACCCACGCATACTCTAAAAAAACAAACTCAAAAAGTAGCCATGTAAAACAGTTCTTAAAATATAAAAAATAGTTTATAAAAAAGTTTGAAAATGTGTAATAGGTCTATAAATATGCAACGGGCTGATGAATTTTAGGGGTGTCTCCAAAACAGCAAGTGAATGCCAAGCACCCGGCCGCTATAACCTTCTGCTTTATTGTTTGTCTCTTATTGCCTTTTTTGAAACTTTTTAAATTCCACCCAAGAAGTGAGCGTGGTTTGTCACAGCCCCTACCCAGGATGTCCTCGTAGACGTTCTCCTCGGATAAAGTGCGTGTCAGGGCCAGCTTGGTCTGCGCATACCAATCCACCCGGCCGTGCTCGGACGATGACTGCAGCAAGTCCTCAAACTCATAGGATTTCCTGCACCACGGATGGGGGGAGGAGGAGCACAGAGAGGACAGTGATGCAGTTAACAGGTATTTATAACCAAATTACAGCTAATTCACTTCTCCACACTAATTACTGAGAAGGTTTCACTGCCTCATCCCATATAAAGCGTGGAAAAGCAATACTGAGGTTGGCTGGTTTTATCAGCCATGCAAATAGAGGCGTTTGGGGGTGCCACAGATAATCTGGGTTGTCATGGCAATAGCACACTGTGAAGATGCAAGTGTTAAATGGCACATCCTGGAACACTGCACACAACCTTAGGACATGGGAGGTCCCATTTACAGCACAGATCTCACCTGCTAAAAGCATGAGAGGGCCCCAAAATCAGCTCTCTAAGCAGCATAGAAAAACAAAACTTGCTTGCAGAATGGTAGAAAGGGTAAAACTCTGCCCTCCATGAGCAAACCCAGCAAGTTTTGATTTCCTTTCTGCAATGGAGCCAGGAATTTTTAAGTGACAATTTATCCAGAGGGCATTAGAAAAGCAGTGTACTTTATGTTCCCCACCCCAAAAATGTGTGACAATCATGTAGAAGGGGATAAAAGGCAAGCAAGCACTGCAGAAGAATATATAACATCAGATTCACTGAGGTTTACTATGGACAGTGAAAATACTGCAGTAGAGACTAGAGATTATCATTCCAAACACTGTTCCAGACCAGCTGTGGTCATTTTGCAATTAACTAGAGTTTCTGCTAAGCAAACCAAAACAAAACCCCAAATCCCTCAATTTTGGGCTTGAAGGTTAAGCCATGTAATACAGTGACCTTAAATCTGACTTATCCCTTCACAGTTACCCTGTGGAGTAGTGCTGGCCACCCATCCATGCTAGGAGAGATGACTGAGTGCTGATTATGCTGGAGATTCTGAGCAAAAAGGAAAGATGGGAAGGTGGGGACTCCACCATGAAGACCAACAGCTTCATAAAACACAACCCCAATACCTGTGGTCAGCGTTGTTCTTGTGCTTCCCACTCCAGAGCCTCCTGCTCACAGCTGATGGGGGTGGAGAAGAGGGCAGAGGAGGGGGAGGAATGGATGGCAGGGGGGGTAAGTTCCTTTTATTCCTAACTGCTGGCACCCAGTCCTCTTCCCCCTCGTGTTTGAAAGTCCTCCGAGGCTTGGGCAGGGGGTTGATGAAGGGTTTCTTCTCTGGCACCCCCGGCTCTGTGTACACATTCTCCACCGTGCACTGCTTGGATTTCACATGAGAAGTTCTTATCTCTTCTAGAGTCCCAAAAATTGGCTCACTGATGTCAGAGTCCAGGCCAGGAAGCCTTTTGTTGAGCTCAGTCCCTCCACATACGCCCTCATGGCCCTCGGGAGCGGTGTGCCCTTGTGCTGCCTTCTCCTGCAAGCACTGTGGGGAATAGTAAGTACCAGGCAACTGTGGCTGCAGCTCTGCTGGGCCATCTTTCAAAGCCTGCTCTAGCTTCTTGACCTGACTAAGCACTGAAAGATTCTCCTTCTGGACCTCCCACTTCCCACTTTTCACCTCCTTGCATTTTCCAGGGCTGAGCTCCATTTCCTCATCCTTCTGCCCTTCCCCTTTTCGCTCTGCTGCTTGCCCCGTGCCTTTCTGAGTTCCTGCTTTCCTCTCATTCTCTTTGCCTGCCCCTTTGCACTCCAGTTCCCAGCTCATCAGTCTCTTGGCCTCTGCTTTTCGAGTCACCAGTGCCTCCCCACTCATTTTCTCAGTCACACAAGGCATCTTGTGCTCCTCTTTGACTCCTGGCTCCTCCTCTCTGCGAGGAGCACACTGCGTTTCCTTCTTCCCTTCCCATTCTGAAATTTTCTCCTTGATGCTGAAGGATTTATTCCTCAAGCCAATTTTCCCAGGTATATTCTGAGTGCCTCCTATCTGCCTCCTGATGATTTTATTGTTTTCTTTGACATTCAGATCCACAGATGGGTCACTGATGATCATTTTAGGACTAAGCATGTTCTGCTGAAAGCAGTCGAGCCTTGGATCCAGCATCAAGTTCTCCAAGGCTCCCAATGGGCTCTTCACCACAGAAGAAACTGGTTCAGCTTCAGGTGTTAAACCCAGGGCAATAGAGGAACCTTCAGAACATTTCTCACTCAAAAATCCACACAAAGGTTTTTCTAATTCCTTCACAGCTGCTGTATTGTTCTTATCTGCAAGCTTGATCCTGCATATCGAAGACAAAAAGGAAAGAAACATTCACTGCCATTGCTCATCCTTGGCTTAGTTCCTCAGCTCCTCAAGCTTTACTCATAAAGCTGATGGCAGAGGATGCTCAAATCAAGCACTGGATATGGCCTTAGAGGGGAGGATGCCCAGGGAAAGAACATACTGCCCTTCTCTCATTAAAACCAGGTTTGAAACGGAGCCGTTCTCTCTGGACCAAGTAGGCTGCAGGTGAGAGAGATGGTTTTTTGTACATGAGCCATGCTGATACCAATGAGAGCTTCACCAATGTGTGTATGTGTGTGTGTAGAAGTGCAGCAGAGCTTTGGACATCATCAGGCATTAAGAAAACAAATGCAAAATGGACCACTTGCAAACAACAACAAAATTATTGTTGTTACACAAAGGAGGAAGCATATGGTAAAGCTGGCATTCCTGTAGTGCCTGCTCAGAGGATCTCTCTCTCATCCATCCTAATGTTCCCCAAATGCATATTGATGCCCAAAGACTGCACTTTTATTATTCCATTTCTATGGGCTCTACCTTCCCAGTCCACAGGTGCACTTAGGCCCCTAGGCACACTCCCACAGCACCCAGAAACCAGATTCAACATTCTCAGATTTAACATCTTCACTGTTTGGGTCCAAAGTGCAACAAAAATTCCAAATCTATTTAGTCTAGAGATTTCCAGGTGTGTGGTATCACAGGATCAATACTGTGATATTTCATCAATATCCTGCTGAACAGGCAGTTATTCCAACACAAAATGTTTCTGAACTGAAGCACTTGGCCATGTCTTTGAGGTTTGCCTGGGCTTGGGAAAGAGCACCAAGACAACAAAAGGTAATTACTAGGATGAAAACCCATATCATTAGTCCCATTTAACCACAATCCCAACATAAGATTCAGCTTGGGAAATTGCCCCATTAACTTAAACATGTCAATTGTGCCTCTTCCAGAACTCAGCAGTCTTGTAAGAGCATCTCTGGGGATACTCTGTGTGCTGCAGGCCTGGAGCTTTGTCCTGGAGCTAAGCAGTGCTGGCAGCCATTGCAGACTTGGTCATGGTGCAAATTGAGTCTGGGACAGGTTTGAGAGAGGAAATGGGACCTGAGCCACACCTGTTCTTCCTTAGCCTCACAGATATTTAACTCCTGGCTGTGGCAGTGACACTGACACTGTGCTTTGGTTAAGAGCTGGTGCTGTAAACACCATGGTCCTT
Organism: Acridotheres tristis; assembly: GCA_037013685.1. Classification (NCBI taxonomy): domain Eukaryota; kingdom Metazoa; phylum Chordata; class Aves; order Passeriformes; family Sturnidae; genus Acridotheres; species Acridotheres tristis. The sequence goes on from CM072885.1 coordinate 66,870,674, forward strand.
CCCAAGCTGGGAATCACAGTGCCACTGGTGGCTGGACCTCGGAGTAGAAGCCACGCTGCAATGGGTGGGGACACTGGGGCTCTTCTGAGGAGTCCCCAGGGTTGAAGACTTCAAGTGCAGGCAGAGATATCATCAGCACAAATGCCTTGGGGCAGACCTTTTCCAGCACTGTGAGTCTGGAATATTAGAATATTAGAATATCTGACTGAAGAGTTAATACACATAAGATGGGACCTATGGGGTATGTTTTAATGTGGGAGGAGAGAGGGACAGCCCCCAGCAGAGAGAAGGTTTCCTTCCTTTGGTTTTCTTTGTGTTGGGGCTAATAAAGACAAGCAAAGCACACTGGCACAGGAACAGGGAAAGCTCTCACCTCTCAGACTTGCAGACAGCACCCCCAGACTTGCTGCTCACATCGGCCGCCTTGCTTGCTGTCATCATGTCAGCACACAGCAGGGCAGCAGGTCACCTGCAGACACACACAAGGAAGAGGCATTGCTCTCTGCTCAGCATCCTTCTCTTTGCCTTCTACACACACACCTTTCTCCTTGAAATCCAGGAGAGGAGCTGAAGCAAGACATGACAGCTTTCTGAGGTCAGCCCAGTGAGGAGTTGATGATTTTTGAGGGCAAAAATTGTCTTTGACTCATCATCAATTGCTGCACCTTGAATTATATATGGAGCATATTTCAAGAAGGCTTTTATTGCTGTCAAAATTTCATCAGATTTAGATTTTTTTTCCCCTTGAAGAAGACTAAACCAAAACCAATTTTACAACAACCTATGTTAAGGCCACAAGTCTGAAGTGGTTGCTGGGCATAAAGCACTGTCACAACATTGAAAGCTTGGGATAAGAAAACATTTTAGCCTGAAGAGACACTGCACTGCAGCCACTGGTCTTCTCTCTGGTGGGCCATGTTAGCCTGCTACTGATCTCATTTCACTGGACAACTCCTTGTGGGCATGAGATAAATCATTCACAAAAATGAGTCATTCTGTTTGCCTCATGATTTCTAGCACTCTTGGAATGACTGTCCCTCTCTGAGTGCCACTGCTACCCAGTCAATGCAACAGACTCCATCTCCACTTTATTGTGCTACAATGCTCTTTTCTGTTGAAAAGAAAATAGAAGAATTACCCTGTTATTCTGCAGCACCATCTCTGCTCACTTACCAGGGTGGTCTGCCTGATCTAAAGCATTGCAATGACAACAGGCAATCTTGTAGGCAATACATGGAAAAGTCTCTCAGATCTCTCCACCAGCTGGTCTGCCAGAGGCTGCTCTGCCATGCCTGGCATTTGACAAGACCAAGTGCCTCTTGTCATTAAAAAAAAATACAGCCCACCACACCAGAAACAGTAAAGAACAAAAGGATCTCTCCTTTCCACTGTTTTTGGGCAGAGAAAGGAAAAAGGGGGGTGGGGGGAAATCAGTTTTGTTTGTTCACAGTTTTCTCTCCCTCCTTTTATTCCGTACTGGCAATGTTCCTGAGGCAAAGAGTGAACTCTGGGTCAACTCAATGTGTACACACTCGGGGCAGCTCATTGCTAACCATTAGGCAGACTCTCTTTTTCCCAGACAATAAACCCCCTTGGCTTCTCTCCCTCATTAGTAACTGGAACAAGCACCCATTTCACATCTAGACATAGAGCAGCCTTGCAACACTGTCAAGAAAATTTACCAGCCCAAGGAACAAAATCTATTCATCTATCCATTAACTGTTATGGATTGAAAATAATGAAAAACTAACCATACTTGTGGCCTTGGCCAAAGAATGACTCACCCAGGCAGCCAAAGCAGATTCCTGCAAAGCTGCAACAGAGTCTGCTCTGCACTTGGTTTACAACATCCCTAGAGCAGGGATCACTCAGCACTCATTTGGTGCCTTGCAGCTCCTCGTCTGCCTTTAGCAGTGTGAAATACAACATTTCTTGTGTCCACACACACAATCCCTGGGGCTCTGCCGAAACATCAAATGTTTGCTGGGGATGTACTACTCTGTCCTCATAAATCCCCCAGTTTCCCCATCAGGAAACTCCATCTCTCAGCCTTTTCCAACAGCCTGCTAACAAACCCTGCCCTGAAAACGAACATCTGGGAACAGGCAGATGTGTGCTGATGCTCAGCACAGTCAGCTCCCTGGCAGTGGGACAGGCTGAAAAGAGGATGATACAGAATAAGAGGTGCACTTGTTTCTTCATCTGTGGTGGATGGGACAGACCCCATGAGCCTTGATTTGCAGAAGTGAGCCACAAAGCAGCTGCTGAGTGCTGCAAGAGTCTCATGGGAAAGAAGCACCACTGCAAGCAGCAGATCAGCATGACTTGGAACCAAGGGCAGAGGGATGTCTGTCCCTGCCAGGCACAAGTGTGGCTGGAGTAACCAAAGCAACACACTCACACTAGGCAGATTAAAGAGTGTTCCAGGAGCTTCCAAAGCTGTGACAACATCTAGGTACCTGCTGACACCCCCAGTGACAACACACACTACTTAGAGAGTAAAATCATCCCTAGGAGATACACGGGTGGCTGTGCCTTCCCTCTGAGCAGCAGGGCACACATGGTGCCCTCAGCATCACCTAGAGGATTATTACAGCACATTAGCTGGCTCTGCTCAAAAGAGTAAATATTTATCCAAACACGTCAGAAGACACACGAGGGGGAAAAGAGTCACCTCTGGAATAAAATAGCAGAAAATAATAAGGTACTTCTCAATAAGTCCAACAGCCAAATAATTTCCTGGGGCCAAGCACAAGGCCAGATGAGCTTCAGAGATGATATGATCATCTCTTCCAATAATAAGATCACCAGAAATAACTCGAAGGCCTGACCCACAGGCATATGCCAACATCTGACCAGAGGAATTGTGATGGCAATGATGGAAAACTGCCTCCAGTAGACAGAGAATATCTACTTTTGTTTTCCAAGTTTTGGCTCCACAAGGCATCCAGAGCTAACACGACAGCTCATTGTGAAGGGCAGAGGGAACTCTTGTCCCTCCTGACTGCCCCATCTCTCCTACAATCACCCACGCACTACCCTGTGTGCTGGCTCAGGCCCTTTGGAGCACCTCTGTGACCTGCTACAGCTCATGGAGAGTTTTTGACAAAGCAGCACATGGAAGGGAACACAAACCCAATCTGTTACAAGGGAAGTAATGAGGTTGTGTGCACAGGAGGGAGAGATGGAGGGCCGTGGGGAGAGAGCACAAAAAATCGTGTGTAAGGCTGGGGAAGGGAGTCCTGCCAGGGGCTGAGAAGCGTTACCTGAAATGCTTTGCTTGCCTGCCTCATCAGCAATGTGACCAGGGACCTACAAATTGCCCAGAAGAAACAAGCAGGGCTGAGTTCAGTCAGCTGGAGACCCAAGAAGGACATACACACACCCACCAAGCTGGTACTTCTTGACAGGTTGCTACTTTCTCTAAAAACCACATAAGAACTTTCTACCAGCAATGGGAGGCACAGCCCCACAGAACCCCAGCCTGAGGCCACTGCACCTGGCACATACATCCTGGAGCAGGACATCAAGGCTATGAAAGGGAGAGAAGATACTGAGAACCTTGCCACTGCAATTTTTCTCCATTTGGAGAACCTTGCCACTGCAATTTATTCCCTGCCATTGTCTGGGGGAACAAAGCAGTCATCTGATAGCGTTTCAAAATTAAACTGGGAAAGGAAGGACAGGGGAGGAGGCAGGAGGAAAGAGGGAGGGGAGGGAGTTCTCAAACCTGTTGGCTGGACCCTGGGAAGGATGTGAAGTCTCCCAGCAGAAGCCTCTCGGCGTATCTCCCACATGCACAATTCCCAGGGCCATGTGATAGGGGCTTCCTGCCACCAAGTGAAGTGAGACCTACCCCGACCTCTCTCTTCCAAACAGAGTTCCTGCCTGCTTTGTGTTCGCAGAGAGGCGTTTGTTTACTGATCTATCATTGGCATGCAGGAAACAGCCTTGACATGAGCTGTAATCATCTGTCTCCAGCAATAGCTGTTTGGCTTTCTTCTAATTTAAGTTTTCCTCCCGCCCCCCTTCCCCAGTGCCCTCTTCCCCACTTCCGATCCAAACGTTTTTGGAGTACGCACATCTGGTTCAGGGATGCTACGCGATGTTTCCAGAGCAATCAAGGAACAAAAAAGAGGCACACTTCCACCCTCAAAGGGCAGAGAAGGCTTCCAGAGGAGCACCTCCAGGGAGAGGAAGACACCAGCACCTGGTATGGCCACCAGACGTTGACAAAAGGCAGGGGAGTGCAAAGACCCCGCAGTCCATATTATTGGAAATGCACACTGGTCACACACAGGGATTCTTATCTCTGGGAAGGTCAGGCAGTGATTCCAGCAGGTCTCACAGGCCTCCCTTCTTTGCAGTTTTGTTTGTGGGGAATAAAGCAAGCATTCTTCACAGGTGGTTTGGGGATGGGTATTACCCTTGCTGAAGGTCATATCTCAAGGTTTCCTTTGCTCTGTTTACTCTCCCAAAATTTACAACCACTTCCACAAGTGGCCACACTGATGGTGCATATGAACAGCAAGGCTTCACAGCAACAGGAGCAACCTGCAGCTGGTCCAACTCTCCTCCAAGAAGAAAAAAAATATGTTGTGCTTCTCCTTGGTGCTCAAAACCTGATTAACTCCCAGCAGCCAAAGCCTCCCTGCTATGGTGCTTTACACAACAAAGGGTGCAGCATAAAGACAGCAACAAGGAGGCAATAATATGTAACATATATACGCATATAAAGAACAGGAAGGATGCCAAGAAGACAAAACACTAACAGGAAAAACATGAGTAAGGGGAAGCCAACAGTTAAAGCCTTCAAGGCTCCATCCCCCAGCCCTTGCTCTGTTTGGAGCCTGTTTTCCTTTGGGGGAAGAAGCAGGCATGAGGATGCGTGCCTGTGCTCACACACACACACAGAGCCCCAGCACCGGGCAGTGTCCATGTTCCCAGCAGGAGCACTGCCTTCCTGAGGTCACTGGCAGGGTGTAACCCCAGGGAGCGAGCCCCTGCTCAGCAAGGGATGAGCCAAGCAGGGATGCAGCCAGAGCTGGGAAGGGCAGCAGGACCCAGGAGAGGCTCTCTTGGTGAAACAAGAGGTTTTCAGTGGAGGAAGCCCTGACTCGAGGTGCCCAACACCAACCCAGCAGCAAGGCACAGGTTTTCTCAAACCTGAGCTCCACAACACGTGCCATGAGCCTTCCCTTGCTGACAGCCCAAACAGTTTCTCCTCAGACACCTTAAACAAAGTCCACTTCTCTCCCCTCCTGGTCAGCCCTGCAGATGGGCCACCTCCACAGCAGCAGGGCTTCTCAGAAAGGATCAATCAGCTTACTCATGAGGAAAAACCTTTTTACCAAGAGCATGACCAAGAGCAGAGAGATGGTGGAGGCTCTGCCCTTGGAGATACCCAGTACCCAACTGGACAATGACCCAGACAAGCTGCTCCAATGACCACACTGAGCATGGGGCTGTACTTGCCACCTCCAGAGGTGCCTTCCCATCTCGGCTACTCTGCCATCCTGTGCTGGGCACAGTCAGTTTAGGGCAAGGTGACCTCTTTGCAGACACTGATTGTCCTGGCTATGTTAATCTGTGAAGACACCACCAGCAGGATTGTTCAGTTCATCACACTCATAATGGGATCCTAATCGTAGATAATTCTAAATAATTGGAGCCAAGTCATTCGTTAAAGAGAAAAAAGCAGGATAAACTTATGCAAAACATATCAATGAAGGAGCAACGACTGGGAAATGACATGTTCCTACAGTATCTTTCAGAGCCAGGTCCTACACAGCCTCCTATTCCCCTCACCCCACTCTGCCCTAACTTTCCCTTTGATCTATCATATCTTACACCACAGGGCTTACAAGGGGGTCGGGAGAATCCCACGTGTCAAAACAAACTGTATTTTCAAAAACCCCAAGTGGAACTGACGTTCCACAACCTCTGCCTTTGTGCCAGCACCCCACATCAGGGGACAATGTGAGGAATGCAGGAACTTGCCACGTCCAGCAAAGCTGTGCTGGGTGTCATGGCATGTCTTTAATTTCATGATATAATTCCATCCCCTGACCTTCTCCCTCTCTAAGCATGCAGAACAAACTCTGCCTTCTGTTATGTCTTTAACCTGCCTGGAAGGATTACTCTGGTTCAAGGGCCTGCCCTGCTCCTCCCTTGGCTGCCAGCAAGGTGGTCCCATCCCTGCCCTTGGTAAAAGACATGCCTGATCACATCTGATGGTTGCCTTTGACTAAGGGTGTGCCTACTTTTTTTCCTCCCTTCTTGCTTTTGCTTTGTATCAGCTCCAAGGCTTTTCCTTTCAAGCTAGGATGGGCTCACAAGCTGCCTGGTTCAACACCCTAAACCAGCAAAGAAATAAAAAGTGGGGTAAGCAAAAATTTTCTGCTCAGATAGCAACATCAGTCACCTGTCTGGGAAAACCTAATGAGCACTGAAGTACATGGAAGGAATCATAGAATGATTTGGGCTGGAAGGGGCCTTGAAGATTATTGAATTCCAATCTCCCTTGCCAGGGCTGGCAACAAGACTCTGCTTGTAAACAAGTTAACCCTCAGCAACGAGAACAGTGAGCCAGCAGGACCTGCTGTGGGCAATATTAGGGGGTCACCCCAGGTCTCAACTTCACCCTGACACCATCCTTATTCTGTAGTAAAGCAGATGGACCCTTGAGGAACTGCTCTCACCTCCTGTCCATTACTTCCCTCCACCAACCACTTGCTGAAGGTTGTAGGTCAAGCTCCACAGGGGTATCACCAGCATCACCTGCCTGACACCCTGAGCTGGAAGCACATCTGCTAACAAGGTAGCTCGAAAAATCTCTGCTGACCATGGGCCAGCTTGAAACTTTCTTCCCACAGAGCCCTGAAAAAGTCAGGGCAGAGATGGCTCAGGAATGGCAGAAGACATTCCTGATCCAAATAGCACTTCTGTTTCAAGGCATAAAAGATAAATTTTAGCAAAAGAAAAGCCTGTTTTTTCTTTTTAAACACAGGGGAAGTGGCAGCAATTTTCTCCCCAGGCTCCACGCTGAAACAGCTGAACCATTTTGGCTGAAGGCTTTCAAAAGTAATTCAGGCAGAGGCAATGCTCAGCATGGAAAAGTGTAGACTGAAACAAAAATTAAATCTTGACCTGAAGACAGTAATCATGACCTGAAGACAGTAATCAAAAACAGGGTCTCACAATATGAATTGTCTTCTGTTAAAGGTGGGGCTCGTTGCACCCACTATTATTAAGCTTGTCCTACATTTTCCATTGTCTTCTTTTCTCTTTGTTCCTCCCTCTAAACACATAACAAACAGAAAAAAACAACTCAAAGGGTATTTGACATTTCTTCAGTTTCCTTCAGGCAGACACACCCTCAGCTAAAAAACACAGCATTTTCAGGGTTTAGTGGTAGGAAGTTTCATGACCATGACCCTGTCAAAAAACTCAGAAACACTCTTTTTCTAATTCACTGCCCCCAACCACAGATTTAGTCCTGCATGTATAGAAGGTAAATACTTTAGAGACATGATGAGTCTTAACTCCTGCAGGTAGGTTAACAAATAGTGAGAAAAAATTCCCATGGAAAGGAAGAGAATGATTCAGTATTTTCCAATCTGGCTGCTAAAATGATTGCAATGCTTAATGGAATTAGGTGTTTCAGGCTATGCCTTCTACAAGGAAGTAATGAAAAAAAAAAAAGAAAAAAACCCTGTAATTCCAGATGAGGAATCCAAGACCCAGGGAGGTGATGATGGCAGGAGTAAAGGACAACCCCTCTGGGACAGTTCCTGGCATTACTAGATCATCTCCCTGTGTTTAAGGTTTTGTGTGAGTGTGTGTGCACACATGAGGTTGCTCATCCCCTTTGACGGGGTTATAATATTTGCTTTTGCTTTACAGCCTAATAAATGAAAATTCAGTTACTTGAAGTCAAGGCTGAAGAAGGCACTGGTGGTGTATCCTTGCCTGCAGATTACATCAGTGGAAATGGTGATCCATACCTGGTTGGTTTGGCTTTGAAACTACCCACAGAGAAAAATACTGTGGTCAATAGAAAGTAAAACAAGAGAGGTATGAACCAGATTGACACAAGCACACATCTGCCAGCAGAATCATCTATCAGCCACATGGAGAGACAGGATTCCAGCAGATGCAGTGGAACTGGCTTCAAGTCCCAACAAAGTCAAAAATAAATTGGCAAATACTCATTTCTACCAGTGCAGCTAGCTGATGTAGGTGCTTTTCCCTCCTCTAATAGGAGTGCTGTGTTACAAACATACCGGTCCTACTGTATCAGTAAATCACTTCTAGTGTAAAAGAACTGGAAAGAATTCAGGGTAATTATGCTTATAACAAACCCAAACATTTGACAGCATAGGAAACAACCTGTCACTAAAAAATAGTGTTCAGCTCATGAACCACACTGGAATTCATTTTTGATGTGGTGAGATAATCTCTGCTATTCTAACAAAAATGGGACCCAGAGAGGTCCCTTCGAGGAGCAACTCTGCAAAGAGTTTCCTGGCAGGAAGACAAATTGTCTCACATTCAGAAAGGAAATGAGAGCATTAAAACGAAGAACTTCAACTTCTTCCAAAATAAGTTATCATCAGGGAGACAAATAGAGGCTCAGCAAATCTCTCCTTTGGTGGCCTTCACCCTGCAGGATGCTGATTCTTGTCTCTCCTGATGAGGATTTAGCACACAGCTTCCTGAAGTGTCCATCACCACAACCTTGGGGCACCATCTGCATGCTCCATGAGACCTTCCTGTACCCACTCCAAGTCCATGACCTTCCACTACATTTTGTCTCCATCCAGCATCACCTTCTGAGCTCAAGAAAAAAGTCACCCACGGATTGCCTTTCAGTTCAGGAGATCCCTCTTCCCTCTGTCTCCTTCAGCCTCCTCTTTGCTCCTCCATACTCTCCCATGTGTCTTGGCCATCACAAAGGCAGAATTTGTTTATTGCAGACCTGATTCTTGATGGAAACCTTCCAACCACAGCACAGCATATCATCCCCTCGCTCAGCCTTCCTGAGCAGAGAGCAGCACGTGAGCTGCCCAAGATTCAGCCAGCACCAGGAGGAAGCTCACACAGCTCCAAGGAGGAACAAACCTCTGCAGAGAGGGCTTGCATTTATTTATTTTTCCAGGAGGAAAGCTGCTCTCGGTGGGTGTGTGCGTGCATGTGTGCGTGTGTTTGTGTCAGGACAATGGGAAAAAAGACAGTGGAGCGGGGCTGCCAGGAAACAGTCGGCCATCTGCCCGTGCAGAGAGCAGTTTTTCCTTTCCTTTTGTATTGAGAGGAATGTAGCTGCGAGCCTGGGAGGAAATCTGAGCGACTGTGCTTAGCCAGGGAGAGGAAGCGAGGGGGAGGGAGCCAGCCCCGCTCCCTGTGGTTGTGCGGTCACTGCACTCACGGCCAATAGAAGTGGGGAAAAAAGCCCTACCAAAACCCCCAAATCCTAGGGAAAATGGCTCTTCCTCCTCCACCCTTTCACCTGTGGTTGGATGGTTTCTTGTTGGATCCCAGAAACCTGGGGTTTTGGAGCTTTCTGTGCTGTCAGGCACTGACCCCCTGGAGAACACTGCTTTTGACCTGAGGCTTTGGAGAAGGCTTCTAAATTTGAGTGATGGAGTTAAAATCACAGGTGTGTAGTTAAATAGAAATGTGTACTTTGACACAGTAAATTTGAGGTTTTTATAGTATATAAAAGTATGTAATATATAGTATATAGTAAGTATGGGACAAGATGGAGAATTTTGGGTGGTGTCTTTTTCAGTGTTCATCTTCCTTCTTCATGGGTTTCAAGTATTAGTTTCTGGTTAGTCAGTCAGTGTCACACTGAAGGCCATGGGAGGTTAGTTATTAAGTTAAAAAAAATAAATAATATAGGTGTTAATTCTCTATTGGACTGTTTAGCTTTAAGAGACCTTGTAGCTGGATCTTCCTCCATTTTCCTCCCTTCTAGCAGGTGGCTAGAAGTGCTGCTGAACACTCTGTACTTTCTAATGAGATTTAATAAACCAAGCCCGAACACAAAACAATCCATTTCCATAGTGTATTTGTTAATCCTGGCTCTGAGTGAAGGCAGAAGAGACTGAGACAAACCACTAATTAAGTGGTGCAAAACTCCCACTGCTGTTAAATTTTCTCCCTTGCTGGTGATGCTGGGCACAGGGCTTGGCAGAGCAGTGCCCCAGGGACACCAGCACAAGGCTTTGTCCAGCCAGGACAAGAAAAACACAGAGAGAGAAAATCAACTCACATCACCCTCTCCACAACCAGGAATTTGGCAACCTGAGCACAAAGCAACCCTTTGCTCTGAGAAGGCTCCCCAAGCCCAGCAGAGCCCCAGCAAAGGGCAGAGCCTGCTGCAGGTGACCATCCATCCATCCTGCCCCAGGGGCTTCAGTACAGCTTCTGACCAGAAAACTCTTTAAGAGAGGGCAGAAAAGAGCTGACATCCTGGTACTGCCATGCAAAAATGCTGGCAAAACATCATGATGGCTTGGTGGTACATTCTTCTGCCACTTTTTGTGGTAGAAAAGCCCCAGGGAAAGAAAGAAAGGAATAAAATGGAGAAGGGCAACATTTTCAAAAGTGACTACATGACTTTGAAGTGTAAGACCCATTTTCACAACCGAGGATCAAATTTTTTTAAACAAACATTCCTACTAGACTTGCACTTATACTTGCAATTCCATCTCCTTATTTTAAGTCCCAAATAAGTCCCAGCTTTGACTGAATTAGCTCCACACTGTATTCACGTGGCACTTAGGGATGGTGTGGTGGTGGATGTGGCAGCTTTAGGTCAATGGTTGGACTCCATTTTCTTGGAGGTCTCTGCCAATCTAAATGATGCTGTGACTGTAGAAGCAGCTAACATTTTCAAAGAGCTGTAAGCACACATTCCTTTTTCACTGACTGCAACAGGAGACAGGTCTAGGTATGGCAGGGAAAATCAAGAGCACACTTCTCTACACCTTTGTGCACCCACACATACTCTGCTGCTCACCAGGGGCCAGATCCACAGAGCTGGCAGAGCTTGCCAATATGAGAGATGTCTCAGAGAACAGATCACAGTCCTGAAAAGGGAACTTCCAGAAGAAATAATTCATCCACATATGTCTAAAGAGCTTCCTCACACCTGGCAGCTTGGAGGACAGACTGACACAGTGATGCTGTAAATCTAAGCATGTCCAGGTCACATCTGAACTGACACCAGTCCCTTTCACAGACATGACACAGGTTTCCACATTCTTGTGACTTTTTAGGTTTCTTTTTCTTTTTTTTTTTCATAAAAACAAAACCATTGGTGTAGCACAGTTTGTGACCTGAAGCAAATTCCTTGGCTGTTTCTCTCTTGGTGGGATGAGAGACAAGATGAGAGGGAGCATAGAGACTTGATATAAGGAAAACTCTCTTTTTCACTATGAGGATAAAAGAGCCTTTTCACCATGAGGAAAACAGAGCTCTGGAACAGCCCTGCTGTCTCCATTACTGGAGGTTTTCAAGACACAACCAAAGCTCTGAGCAATCTGGTCTGAGCTCAGACCTGAACCTATTTGAGAAGGAGACTGCAGTACAGGCCTCGTGTAATCCCTCCAAACCTGGATTATCCTCAGATAACAGATCATGAATTACTGTAAGTGTGAGTAATCACTCCCATATTCTCTGTGGAAAATAACAACAAAAAATCCCTTTCAAAACATTATTACTAGACATTTTCGTCCCCAAGTTTTTTGCCTTCCTCCAACTGATCAGCAAGAAAGCAGTAAAAAATAGCTGCCAAAACAAGATATATAATTATTCTATCCCTAGCACATTTCCACTGTCTTTTGTCCTTAGTCATTCTGCAGTGCCTAACAAACTTCAACAGCTCCATGGAAGTGAGGCCATGAATCCATCAATAACGCTGCCTTGGCAAATACTGATGAGTGCTGCAAATTTTCACTATTAGAAAAGGAAAATATTTTCTTCTCAAGTTCATTCCACTTTCAGAGAGATCAAGGAACAGATTTTTGAAAAGCTTAAAGTTATTTCATAACTAAATTAAAAACTAACCAACCAACCAACTACTAAACAACGGTGAGAAATATTGAAAGCATTTATTTGGGAGATTTGGCTTTTTCCTTTGCTGAAGTGTTCCTTTGGGCTTCTTGCAGCAGAAAACCTAGAAACTGGAGTTATCAAACAAGCACATATTGTTCACTGCTCTCTTCCAAAGGATGTGCTAAAGCCAATGCATACATAAAGGACTTTAATTTCACTGTTTACTTTCTTTCACATACATCACACTGCTGGATAATGGAGCAAAAGCAGAGCACCCATGTACAATTGTCTCCATCAGCCCTTATCTCTCAATTGAAGCAGAGCCATTTGTACATAAGCTTCCAACCCAGAGAATGTGCATCCAAGTTCTGTATTCCAGGGTAACCACTAGGGCATACTCCACCCAAGATGTTTGGATGTTGTGCTGGACTGGGCTCTGATATTGTTTATTGTGCACAGGAAAAACTCATCACTACAAAGCAGCCAGCACTGACTGTGTTTCACAAGGGCACGTTTTACTGGACTCAGAACAAAATATCAAAGTAGGAATCTTCTGGAGTTCAACCCTTTGCAGAAGCCCTGTCCCCTGAACTATTCTTTAAACATCATCCCCTTTCATCTTAAATGCTCATAAAGATGCCATTTCCAGCCCAATGCAAGGGGAAATCCCAGCTGCACTGAAGGTTTTGGTGTGGCTCCCACCTCACCCTCCACATTCACCTCATTTCTGCTCAGCCCCAACACACATGTCCCTACAGAAACACAAGCACAGCCCCCTCTGCTCAAGTCCATAAACCCTTTTTGGATGGGATGGGACATCTCTTACAGGTTCTCATGTGATGTTAAAAGAACAGAAGGGTTTCCTGCAGGACAAGAGATGAGGTGTCCCACAGCAGAGGGCCAGCACTAGAGTGACCCATCTGGTATAACACCCTGATGGTTTGCAAGTTCCTCTGTGAAATCCCCATCCCCACTGTCCCAAAAGCATCAGTGTTACACACTCAGCTTTGAAGACCTGGCTCAGGAGAGAGGCTGCCTGTAAATGTTTGTTTGCTTATTTTTTTCCTCTGTAGAAGATGGCGATTGCAGCAAATGTACATTTTCCATCGATTCAATACTCTCTGAACAGGTCAGTTAGGTCACAGAATGGTTTGGGTTGGAAGGAACCTTAAAGATCATCTGGTTCCAACTCCCCATCCATGGACAGGGATACATTTCACTAGATCAGGTTTCTTAAAGCCTCATCCAGCCTGGCCTTGAACAGTTCCAAGGATGGGGCATCCACAGCATCCAGGGACAGGGCATCCTGCTGCACTGCCTCACCAGCCTCACAATAAGGAATTTCCTCCTAACATTTAATCGAAATCTCCCCTCTTTTAGGTAATATTTTTTAAATAATATTATCTTTAGATAATAATTTCTTTAGATATTCCTCACCAGAACAAAGGTAAAAACAAAGGTAAAGCTGCCCAATGCTGCCTCAGTTATCTGCAGTTGAACACAATGGATGTTTGATAACAACTGTATTTTCTTTACTGGAAAGAGAATGTCTACAGTCATAACTGGAAAACTAAACCTAAACTTTATCTTTTAGGGGAAATTCCCCAAACATTTTCTTCTATTAGAAGAGGAACAAGAAGAGTTTAAATAATGTTATACTTGATTTACTTCTCGGTTGGTAAGAAAGATGTTTGGCATTCAAGTAGGCATTCTTCTTCCCATCTCTTCTGCATGTAATAACTCAAATTTTCAGACTGCATAGCATCTACTTAACAAAAATCTTCCCTGAGTGGGTTCACTGCAGTCATATTAAAAAGATAAGTAAGGTACAGGAGAAATTTCAGCCCTGAAAATAGGTTAGCAAGATGTTATCTTTGCTTATACACCTTCCCAAGCAAAAAGAATATTAGAGATGCACAGTGTTTGCAAATCTGGTTATCATATAAAACTAAGAATATTCCCCAGAGGTGATTTGTGCTCTAAAAGTACTCTCTCTTCCTGAAACAGCATCTCCCAAACTCTGAACCACAGTGTAAAAGTGCCTGTTTCTCTTACCTGATCAGAAATGCTCCAGAAAATCACTTCTCTGGTCAAGATGCACTCACATACCTGAAATGCAGCTGTATGGTATCAGCAATTCAATTTGCAGGAATCACAAACAGGTTTGAGTGTTGCTGGATGAGTAAATTACTTATGGTTTCTGACTAACTTAAATAATTTTTGCCAAGTTTGATCTAAATTCAGTATGCCCTCAAAAAACCCCAAACCCAACAGAGAGAAACTTTCAGGGAAACATTTGAGGCAATCTAATGAAGCTTGCAAGAGTCAGGTTCTTTACTGTGAAATGACATTACTTACCAAAATTTAGCTACATTGAGGGGGTGTGTGTTGAACCCTCCTTTTACAAGGAGCTGGAACACTATTTAGGGTTTCTCTCCTTCCTATTTATTTTATTGAAGGGAAAAAAGGAGGGAAGAAAACAGATAGGGCTACCCTGCCACCTTTCACCAAGTAGTTAGTTATAAATTTTTTTTTACTCAATCATGAAACTGAAAAACCAATAGCACAAAATTTCTTCCAAAGCATCAAAAAACTCCTGACCTCACTTTGAGGTCATTGCTCAGCTTAAGTTAATGAAGCAATGACAGTGACATCACCTTGTTCTTCTGGGTAACCTCATCCACACACACATCTCACTGTGCTCCATCACTGTATCACCAAGTCATGCTGATTCTGTGAAAATACTGCCTAAGAAAAGGTGCATTATGCATTCTTCTGCTTAATTCTGCATTCAAGGATTTCACAGCAAATCATACCAAAATCTCCTACGTTAAAAATAGCCCATTGTTTACATGTTGGAAAAAAAATAATTACATGTGCAACCGGGACAGTGAAACAGCTGATCTGCTGAAGTCTGTCAGGAAAAAAAGAATGGGTTGGTGATTACCTGTTTCCAGGGAGAGACAGAGAAAGAAAGGGAGAGAAAACAAACTCAATGGAATCCAAGGTCAGGCTTGATTTTTCAAAAAGCAGATCTTGATCGGGAGCCTGAAGTAAAAATAAAACACCCTTCATGGTTCTCTACAGCTTCCTGAGGAGGGGAAGTGCAGAGGGAGATGCTCAGCCCCTCTCCCTGCCACCCAGTGATACACATGGGAATGGTTCACAGCTGCAGCAGGGGGGGCTCACACTGGACATTTGGAGGCATTTCTTTACCAAGAGGGTGCCAAACATTGGAGCAGATTTCCTACAGAGGTGGTCAGTGTCCCATGTCTGTCAGTGGGTAAAAGGCATTTGGTCAATGGCCTTAATAATATGCTTTAACTTTTGCCCTGAAGTGGCCAGGCAGCTGGGCAAGATGATCCCTGTGGGTCCCTTCCAAACTCAGTCTAGTCTAGTTGTTTATTATTATTATTATTAATATAATAATAATAATAATAATGAAAGGCTGCATTGGATATGAATGGCAAGAGGGATTGGGTTAGACATCTGGGAACACTGGTTTGAAGGACAGAAAAAGATAGAATTTGTATTCCTGCGGTGGTTGCTGGTCAGCTGAAGTCCTTCACTGCTCTAAAATGCCAAGTTTCTGTTTCTGATAATGTTTCCAGATTGCTTTGGATAAGAAAAATGATTTCACCCCATGCAAACAAACATTAAGCAAGTGGAACTGAAGCAATATATTACATGTCAGAATAAGTTATTAAAAAAACCCAAGCAACCAAAAAACCACCTCATCAAATTCTGACAACATTTTATGAAATTTGTGCCTTTTAGAGGTGATCCTAATTTTCCTTGAAACATACCCAAAATTGTCTTTGACTAGTGGAGGAATTTATGAATTTAACAGGGGAAAAACCTTGGTTTCCCACTGAATTTGAGTAAGCTAAATCATTCTATAAGGAAAGTTTCCTACTGTGCAAACAAGAGGATACTGATGGGGCAAGGTTTAGCCCAGACTAAGCAGCAATAGCTGTCAGTATCCTTCACCACCACAAGTACAGGACTGTTATGTGAGAGGTGGCACCATGGCAAGACTTCAGCTTGGAGTCACTCACAGTAATCTCAGGGGACAGAGACAGAAATCTGATGCAAAAACAGTTACCATGTGTTAGTTTCCCAGTAGGAAACCTCTCAGGCTTCTCTCAGAATTTGACAAAGCTGAGAAACAAGAGCCAGATAGATCAGGGCTTCTGACATCATCTGGAAAAAGCTCAATATCTTACACATTTCTTTACAGTAACAAATGGTCTTGTAGAATTTGACTAGGGATTGCTGTACTTGCAGCCTAGTATGTCAAGGCAGGGAAAACCAGATTCTCAGTTACTTAATCCCAAGCTCCCTGAATTCAAGGAAAAAGCTCTCACAGACCAGTAAATTGTGGGGGATGCTCCAGGGTCTGGTTTTGGCCAGATGTTGATTTTTGAAGTGCTTCATGTGCTGGTGCAGAGACTTCCTTCTCAGTTTTAGTAAGGGGCATTTATTTCCCACTTTGAGCTCTGGATAATCCAAGACTCAACTCTTGCCCAAAAGCCTTGTGAAACCTTTGGGATCACAGCATCCTTTGCAGCTGAAACACATTGTATTTTTGTATGTAGAAAACACACATCTTCTGCAGGGGCTTAATGTTTTTAAAGAGAAACCTCCAATAGTCTGAAAAGTCTCTGGGAGCTCTTTCCTTTTTAATTTAGAAAGGCGGTGTTTGGCTGACACTGGCCAAACTCATATTTATGAAGTGCCCTCTCAGTGTCCCGTGAAATTTGCCATTTCCCTCCATGACAGTCAGCACTATCTATCACGAGAACATAATCCCCTGGGACAGGAGCCCCGAGCCCCTTTGCTGCTCTCCTCTGCAAACAGATGTGTGCACGTTCCCCAGCTCCAAAAGTCACGGCCGCCTTTTGGCAGAGAGCTACAGCAGCTGCACATCTGCAGAGGGGAAAAGCTTTCAGCAAAAACTAGAGGGGGATCTCATCCTCCCCCCCCTCCCCGCCTGCAAAGCAAGCTCAGCATTTGTTCCTCTGCAGATGACACCCCGATGGGTTGATTTAATCACTCACACATGCATGCCTATCCACAATGCTTCCAAAATACCAGGCCTGTGACAGCATCTCACCTGAACTGCTCACAGTAACACGGCTTATCAGCAAGCCCTTGGCAAGAGGATAAGAGAAAATCCATGTATTTTATCTTGCAGGATAAGAAGAGAAAAATCCATGTTCAAGGGCGCTGCTAATATAAAATGAGTCTACAGAATACGGAATTCTGCAGTGGGTGACTGAGAGACCACTTGTGATGAGAACACCTAAAGCACATGCTTAGTTTTAAGTCTGTGCTCAAAGCACATCACTATGTTCAGTTAGACTCTGTGAAATCCAGTTCCAAACTTCCCAGAGCAGGAACGATGTACTGCACTGGGAGCCAAAGCACTGGGATGGGTGGATTTAAGCATGAGCTGTGACCTACATGTCTGCCTAAACGATTTGCCAGACTGGGGGCACACTACAGAATATTGAAATGTAGCAGGATCACAGAAACACTTCACCACTTTTATTCCCAGAGAGAAATCTAATTAAAACACAGAGCATCTAGCCATTTAAAGTTATTCTGGTTACAAAGAACAGCAAGTCCTTGCTCCCTGAAACAGTCTCTCTAGTGGATCACCAGAGTCCCCAGTAAATTTCTGGAAACACAACATGTACCTGGACTTGGTCAGGAGCCATCTGCTCTCTGGGATCTGTAGGATCAGGATTCTCAAGGTCTGGCAGGGTCTCATCCAGAACTCTTCCAACCACTTCTAAGTGAGGTGGCAACTTTCCCCACTCAAGCTGCCCCTACCCATCATCAGTTCTTGACATTTTAAGTGTCTGGGCCAGATTTTCAAACGAGCTCAGAGCAAAGCTTTTGTGAGTGCTTCTCCAAGACCAGCTCCTCTGCCAGGCACAGTCTCCTGCACAGATACCCTACCAAGGCAAAGCCTTTCCAAGCAGGGTCAGCACCCCATATGCTGAACTGTTCAGCCAATCTGATTACTTACCACGATACCTGATGAGATGGGCATCACAAAACACAGCTGCCAGCACCTCCTGGCAGAACCTATCTTCACACTAGGTGCCATTCAGATCAACAGCTCTCTGCTGTACATATTCCACAGGGAATGACAGCAGTGGAACAAACCTCCACCAGCATCAGCAATGCTGTTTTACAGAGGAGGCAAGACTGGCCACATTTAAAGGATGCCACACTTGAGAACACAGCAGTGCTCCTACAATGGCTCACACAGCAGCACCTGCCTTATTAGAGGCACAGCACCAGCAAGTCCCAGAGTCCACTTCAGGCATCACAGAAAGGGCTGAACCACACCTGGCTTACCTTCCTTCCTTTTGCCTTTTACTCTGATCTTCCATCACACGTCCCAAAATGGTTCAGGCCCCTTACTCACACTTCTAGATGAGATCTTGTCAGCACTGCACGTGGAGCCAACTGCATGAAGAGCCCAGGGGATGGCCAGGGCCATCTGTTACAGGCTTTTCTCTCTCTGAGTTGGTGTTTTTATTTTAACTCCCTCTGCTTCTGGGCCCCTCTTCATCTCTCGCTCCTCCCATCTCCCTCTCTCTGCTCATGAGGACAGAGTTTCCATCCTGGCCCCGGGCCAGCATATGTATGGGCAAAGGCAGAGCTCAGGAAAAGCCATCTTCTGCTCCCTTTCATCACGTAAACACTGCCAGTTCCCAGCCCAGGAGCACAGGGCTGAGCCAGAGCTCTGCCTGCAGTGCAAACACCTCCCCTCCCTGCCCTCCTGCTCCCAGTGAGCAGCCCCAGCCTTCACCCCAGCCAAGGAATTGCTTGTTAGAAGGCAGACACAGATGGATCTCACATTCAGCAAAGGTCGTGTGACAGTATATGCAGGTGACAGGTAACAGTCAAGCCAAATTCTTGTTTGTGCCAGCCATTAAAAACAAGAAAACCAGAAGACCCCAAGCAAACCTGACTGGCAGTGCCTCAGCACTGGGAAGACAATCTTGCCCTAAAAAGGCCTCAGAGATGTATTAGCTCCTGAAAAGTTTAGTCAATCAAAACTGACCTTGAATCACCATTAACTCTTGAATCTGCTTTGCTAAATCCTTGAAAGTAACTATGCCAACTGCAGCTGGTTTCCCTAACCTGGGGAGGGGAAAAAGCACTGAAGCAAAGAATGAAGACTGTACCAGCACTCACAGCATTCATTCCAGCAGGACATTACTCTTTCAAGCCTCTGCCCTTCCAGCTATGCTTGACTTCCTTCAGCTTTACCATGGGACAGTATTATTTCCAAAGAAGACAGAAATTATGTCCTCAATACATGTTATCTGCATTAAATAAAGGAGTCAGAGTGTTTCAAACTTCTTGCAAGGAAGATTTCCTATGAACTCCCTTTTGAGGTTTTTGCTGCACACACACAGCACCCCACATTTGCCCAGTAAATGTTTAGGCAATGTCTTTACCTCAGAGCAGCACAAACTCAGGGGGTTTCAGCACAGGATCACCCCAGCCATCATGCCAGGATTATTCCAAGAGCACAGTCTCTGTGAGCAGCTCCAAGGAACCACATCACAGGGTTCAGAGCTGCTCAGAGCTGTCTTGACACATCATGATGGCAGAGCCCCAAAGGAGTCTTGCTGCCATGAGTTCCCATGGAGCTTCCAGCTCACTGAAAGACTTAAACTGGTGAAGACTCACCTGAGTGGCAGGTAATCCACTGCTTTGATCAGGAAAGGCCTGGGGAATTATGACTTTCACCTCATCAGTCCCATGCCCACAGGCACAGAGCACCTTGACCCAGCTGGGTGGTGAACCATGTAAAGGCTGGGAGAGATCTTGAATAGGACCAGCCTATAGGACCTTAAGTATTTATTTATTTATGTGAGACACTGATGATGCCTTTTAGTGCTTTATATACAGAAACCTTGAAGTGATCCTCAGCCTGTTCTGTGCTAAGCTTCCACCAAAGGACACAGGGCTCGGTTGAAATCCCAGGGTATGGAGCTCAGAGGCTCCAGGGATTCTAGATTGTCTCAGGCACCACTTCAAGGTCACTTGAGGCCCCTGCAGAAGTTACATTTCAAAAGTACAGCCTTCATGAAGTTGGGAGCTCAGTCATACAGTTATCTTCACTAAAAACTGGGCTGAAGCCACCCCCAAATGCTGTGCATATCCTCACATTTCAGCCTTTGCTTCAATTTCTAGGAGCTGATAAAGCACCTCCAAGGTGAAGACCAGAAAAAAAAAATCCCATAAACCAGATCAACATGATACTGCCCTTTCCATTGCACTTCAGAGCTACAGTCAAGAAAACACTGTGTCTTTTCCTGCTTTGTGCTGTAAAAGGGCACTTACAGATACTTCAGATATATTGTTATTTGAGCTGCATCTAAGCAAAGCCAGGATCACTCATTTACTGTCAGGACTTGAATGAAACAAGAAATTTCTTTCCAGCTCCATCCCACTCTCTCCTTCCCTCCAGAGAGTTTTCTCAGCCTGTAAGGAGCTGCTATGCAAGTGCATTAAAAGTCCTATTTCAGCATTTCTTTCAGAGTAGAGGCCTCTTCCAGCCAGCTCTTGGGATCCTGCCAACAGACATATCAGCCACTAGTACTTAAATCCTTCCGCTAAAAAATGCTTCCCTAAAGAGCTTACACCCCAGTTCTGAAGGCCTAACATCATCACAATTAACCAGCTTCAGCAATTTAAGAGAGGTTCTTCTCCACTCTCACGGGCTTAATGGTGCACTACACAACCTTTTCTCCCCTTGGTCTGGCCTCCACTTAGGAAGGAGCAGCTTCCACACAGTTCCAGTCAGGAAATAAATGTCAGGTGTTACAAAAGGAAGGGAGAACCAGCTGCTTTGAATGATGCATTCAGGGGATCCAAAAGAAAATGGCACTTATCAGACACTTCTGAAATGCCCAGCATCTCTCCATCTTTAGGAAGCCGGCTCTGTTGTGTGATGATTTCAAAGTTCTTAAACTTGGGGGAGGATTGCTTCTGTGCTCCCAGAGTGCCCAGCAAAATGGAGATTTTAACTCCTGTCCATATGAATTAGTTGTTACGGCTGATATTAAGAATAACTCGTTGGAAAAGCTACTCCTGGATTAAGA
The DNA here is from genome assembly GCA_037013685.1 of Acridotheres tristis. NCBI lineage: Eukaryota > Metazoa > Chordata > Aves > Passeriformes > Sturnidae > Acridotheres > Acridotheres tristis. The sequence goes on from CM072885.1 coordinate 66,891,874, forward strand.
TCATCTCCAAAAAACACAGCTTACGTGGTCTTTATTATCTCCTCGTCAAAATTAACATTTCTAACATGTAAATACACCAGGCATGGGAGAAAGACAAGCCTATTGTGTCTGACAAAGGATATAAATGCTCTTCTTGTTTCTGGAGAACAGAAAGCACACACAGAGGTTGTCTTTGCAGACAAAATGTCCTAAACGCTTTCCCAAGGCAGCGAGCTGGGGGCAGTACCAAAAGCAGCACTTTGGGACACTCTACATGCACTTGTGGTCTACAGGGAATACTGAACTTTGGATCTGAGCTGATGAACAGGGCAGGGCGGATCTTCTGCTGGACATGGATGTGCTGAGGCCAACCCAGGCTTCAGCACACAACCTTCTCACCCACGCAGGCAGAGAGTGGTCCCAGCAGAGCCATAAATCTTTACTCTGCTTTTCACATCCCCAGCCACTCCAGCGCCCTTTGTTTTCAGTGCTTTCTCTTCCGTTTCTCAAAAAGGCGCCTTATTACCCTGGGAAATCCTGCGGCTTTTCTCTCATTTCCATACTTAGCGTTTTCAGTTGCTTCCAAGCCTGACCCAACATAGTAGTTATCCATTTTCACAGGCTGAAACACAGCCTGGATTACTTTAAAAACCCAAACAACAACCAAACAAAACCCCTCAAAGTCAACATGCACCAAACCCCACAAACACTACCCCAATGACAAACAGTTCAGAACACAACACAAGGGTGGAGGAAATGCATTCCTTTCCTCTGCCAGGATGCAATAACAACTCCCTTTTTGGTGGTTCAGAAAACAGAGCCAGTACACATTATTGGACCTCAGTACCACACACCAAGAACCAGCAATGAGTAAGGTGGCAGCCAACACAGAAAATAGCTTTTTAATCCACCACCAACACCAGCAGCTCCCCTCACAATAGCAAATAAAAGCCCCATGGAAATCCCTCTGGTCATCTCTTTATCCTCCAGCTGAGTTCCAGGCTGGAGATGCTCTTTTCCAAAAGCAACAAACTTAAACAACTACTTAAATGGCAAGAGCAAAGGTGGCTGGGAATACCTCAGGGTCAGGAGCAACTTGCTGACCTGTCTTGGAAACAAGCTGTGTTCTTGTGAAGAGCAGAATTAAGGGCCCATGTTTAGCACTTAGTCCCTGCTCCTGTGAGGAGCTCCAGTGCAGACAGAAGCAGTCAGAAAACCTCACTCACCCATGACTATCACTTTTCCAGCACCAAGCACCAAGAGACATGCTTATTGGACACTCAAAAAGCCAAAAGCGTCCCAAATACATCTGGCATGGTTTGGTCTCCCAGTTTGCATTTGACACCTTGGGACCACAGCAGCAGCCAGCTGTAACTTCTTCCTTGTTCCCTTCCCAAACAACATTCCCCTCCACCAACCCCATCCCTAACTCATCAGTGCCCATCATCCCTGGGTACAAGAGCGGGAAGACAAGAATGGGTTTTTCTCCCCAGGACAGGTGAATACCCCCACCGATCCCCACCGGGACTCACAAATGCCACCCTAGTAAGCCACAGGCTGCACACAACTGCGGGCGTTCCTTCCAGCCGAAGGCAAAGTAAGAGGGAAGCAGGCTATCCAGAGCAGAGAGAAGCGCAGGGCTAATATCACAGGGGGATTCAGGGTTTTGCCGAGCCGATAACTCCGGCTGTTTGCTCCAGCAGGGCCTGGGCTTCCCCCAAAGAATGTGTTTAGCGTTTCCTGCTCTGTTTTGTGCTGGAGACCGAGGCAGGGTTGAGTTCACTCAGGGGCCCCGTGCTGGGTGGCGGGGCTGCCGCTGCTCCTCCGCCCCACCGCTCCCGACCCGCTCGGCTCGGCTTTTCAGCATCTCCGCGGCTTTTCAGCATCTCCCCAGGTCCCCTCGGTCCCTCTGCCCCGGCTCGAGCAGCGGGCCCGGCCCCCCGTGTCCGACGGGAGCGGCAGCCTCCCGGTCCCGGCGGGAAAGCGGTGCTGCCCGGGGGCGCGGGGGGATCCGGATCGCTGCTCCCGCTTTCCCTCGCTGCACCGGGGATGGAGAAAAACCAGTTCGGGGGGGCGGAAAGGAAGAGGGAATTAGAGATTTTTTTTTTTTTTTTTTTTTTTTTTGTAGCGGCACCTCTGCCTGCTCTCCCGCGTTAGCGTCCCCTCGGCGCCTCCCTACCTTCCTCGGCGGCGGCGGAGCGGCGGGGCCGTGTCCCGGCATGACGGCGGCGGCGCCCGGCGCCGGGCTGGCGGCTGCGGACCCGCGGCTGGGGGCTCCCCGCCCGCCCCCCGCCGCCACCGGCCCCGGCCCCGGCCCCGGCTCCGCTCCGGCGGGAGCGCCGCCCCGGACCGGCCCGGCCCGCCCCGTCCCGCCCCGCCGCCGAGGCAGCCGCGCCCGCCCCTCGCTCCGGACATGGAGCGTCCTGGGCTGCGCGCCCGGGGGAAGGTGTCCTGGGCTGCGGGGTCGAGGCCAGCAGGGCAAAGCCTAGCTGAGTGTAAAGCTGCCGTTCTGGCTCAAATTGAAAGATTTCCGGGGAAATGTAGAAAGTCCTGGGTTGTATCAGCCCGGTACCTGTCACTGGCACGGCTTCCCGAGGCTGGCCCGGTCACAGACTCCTCGCGGGACAGCACCTGGCCGGGAATGCCTCAAACCTGCAGCACGGTTTCTGTGCCCTGACCTGAGACTGGGTATTAGGGAAAGGTTCTTCACCCAGGGGCTGGTCAGACACTGGAACAGCTGCCCAGGGCAGCGGTCACAGCACCAAGCCTGGCAGAGCTCAGGAAGTGTTTGGACAACGCTCTCAGGCACATGGGGTGACTCTGGGGGTGTCCTGTGCAGGACCAGGAGTTGGACTCCATGATCCTGATGGGTCCCTTCCAGCTCAGGCTATTCAGTGTTCCTGTTACTCTAAACAGACGGAGATGTGAAGGCCCCCGGCCCAAGCGCGGCCGTTCCCGCCTGTCCCCGTCCAGCACAGCGCGATCCCGAGGGAACGCTCCCGGCGCGGAGGGGACATCTCGGGCACGCGCCTCCCTCACGGCACCCGGGTGCCGCCCGCGTGCCCACGCACGAGCTCCCGCCAGGCTCTCGCTGCTGGCCCTTTAAGGGGCGGGGCGTCACCGCCCTCCGCGGCGCTGATTGGCTGGGCGCGCCCCCCTCCCGCCCCCTGGCCCCGGCGGGGCCGGCGCGGGCGGCGGGAGCGCGCGCCGTGGCGGCGGGAGCGCGCGCGATGGTGGCAGGCGGCGCCGCGCGGCTGCTCCCGCTCCCGCTGCTCGCGCGCGCCGCCGCGGCCAGGATCAGGCCGGCGCTGCCCGGGCGGGCGGGCTTGGGGCGCTCCGGGCTGCGCGCCCCGCGCTGGAGCGCTCTGGCCTTGGCCGTGCCCGCGGCCGTGCCCGCCGGGACCGGCTGGAAGGAGAGGCCGGGGCAGCGCGGCCCGGCGTGGGCGGCGGAGCGCGGCGCGGAGCGGCCGCCCCGGGGGCTGCTGCGGCGCTTGGGGCTGGTGCTGCGGCTGGGGGTCCGCGCCTGCGGGCTCCTGCTGCGCTTCGGGCCGCTGCTGCTGCTCTACCCGCTGAGCCGGCTGTGGCCCGGCATGGGCCAGCGCTGGCTGCGGCTGCTGCGCAGGGCGGCCGAGGCCGCCGGCCCCACGTGTGTCAAGCTGGGCCAGTGGGCCAGCACTCGCAGGGACCTCTTCTCGGAGGCCTTCTGTGATGAGTTTTCCAAGCTGCACGTCGAAGTGAGCCCGCACCCGTGGGGCCACACCGACGAGCTCTTGAGGAAGGCCTTCGGTGAGGACTGGACGGGCATCCTCTCGTTCCCGAGCCGGGAGCCGGTCGGCTCGGGCTGCGTTGCCCAGGTGTATAAAGCCTATGCTGACTTGGCTGCTATTGCCGGCTCCCGGGCCAAGGAGCTGGAGCGACGCTCGGAGTTCAGGTCCGCCTTTGAAGCGTGGGAAGTGTCAGGATTTAGAGGCCTCCTCGGGTGGCTGAGAAGGAGGAAGAGCGAGGAGATACGGGATGAGAGGAGAAGGGATGAACTGAGTTTTGCAGACCGCTCCCAGGGAAGTCCCGTGAGCAGGATGTCCCTTACGGAGCAGGGGGCCAAGCCATTCCTGAACGCAAATCCGACAGCAGCCAGACATCTCATGCCTGTAGCCATTAAAGTAAGTCATGTGTCTGGATGGTAGATGTGTGTAAATGGAGTGTGCTGGATGAGGTCTGTCGGATTTTTAACTGCCATGGAGAGGAGTAGCTGGCTAGGGCCAGGTAGAACAAGAAGGGATGCTGACTCTGAGTCTTAGTGCCCTTTCTCAGTGCTTTTGTTCCAGCCAGTCACAATCTACACTTGCAGTGGCCTCAGCTCTTCCCAAACCGAGAGCTCAAGGTCTGACGTGGCATGTGGGTACAAGGAATGCCTCCAAGGGCCCAATTTACATTAAAAGAATTAGTATTAAGACAGCAGACAGCAAGCCTCCTTCTCTGCTCACATGAAGAAATCTGGAACATAAAAGTGTGTTCCCGCGAAGTTTATTTAAAGAAACCTTATATTTGAGCAGCTTCAAACACTAATCAGCGACAGGGCAAGACTGAAAGTGGTGGAAAATGACTTTAGGTGAGACTGTTGTCTGCAGCACAGATACACTGAATTTGACAGTGATAAAATGTTTCTGTATAGCTTAATCAATGGAAAATGTGAATTCTTCTGAGGACTAGCCAATGAAGCTGGTTGCCTCCCATTCTAACAAGCTGGGTTCTGTATATTTAAAATGTATCACTTCAGCTCATTGAACCGGAGTGTCTGGGGCGTTGATGCTGCCACTGCTCGTTCTTGTGCAGGTCCTGCACCCTGGGCTGGTCCACCAAGTCCAGATGGATCTGTTTCTCATGAAGATGGGCAGCCGCATCATTGGACTTCTCCCTGGGTTCAAGTGGCTCAGTTTGACAGAGATTGTGGAGGAGTTTGAGAAGCTCATGATGCAACAGGTATGTGCCAGGCCATGGCTCCTAGCTACTGAAACAAACCTGCCCTTTGTCTTGCTACTGGTTGGCTCTATGCTCTCACCACATTTTAAATGGTTAGATGAAGGCTGGCTTGTTCTTTACTTCTGTTCTTTAGTCTAATCAAATCACATAACGTTACTGTAGGAAAGCTTATATGCTCACAAAGTAGCAAAACAACGAAAAAACAGTCTTTATTAGATCTAAAATTATTTTTTTTAGACTTTGAAAATAATGTTTAGACTTTGAATGTCTTTTCTAGTGGACAGCCTGAACAGTTAGCTAGCCACAGTCACAGTCCTTTTTGCAGCATTGTGAAAGGTGAACACTGGTGAGACACCTCTCCTTAGGAAAGAATCTCTCCAAGCAAGTACTTAGGCAAGTGGGTTTTTTGTATAATTTTACATTTATGTTTACAGTCTGTACTCACTAGTCATGTTTGTTAGCACTGAGATATATAGAAACATATATATAGGCATAAATGATGTTTTCATAGAAGTTAATAACACATTCTACTTTGCATTATCATCAGACTCACAGTGTCAGTAAAATTTGGCAAACAGATCTGAAAACTGTGTCTTCTAAAGACACAGTCCTGAAACATTGCTACTGTCAAACTTACAGAGATCTCACTGCAGGCTTAATTCGGCTTATGTTTCTATAAAACGAGCCATTATCTGCTAATTTCATTTTTGTGTCTAGATTGCAGAGTCTGAAGTCTGTAACAAGCTTTTGAAAACATTAATTGTTTTCTACAATTGCAAAACCTCTACACAGTAAATCCATGCTGGGAACTGTTGACTGTGGTCAGCTGTGACTTGAGGTCATTCATACCAGTTTGGCAGAGCTTGGGTGGATGTGCAGAAGGGTGAGGGTTAGGAGAACAGCTGATAGGCTCATTGTAGCTTTTTCCCTTTGAATTAACAAGAAGCATTCCTGAGATATTCCCCATTGCCAGACAAGGGAGGTGAGGCAAGGTTATCCTGGTTTCTTGAGCAGTAGCAAGCAGTAGGAGAGATGCCCTTGTGTCGAGACACTGGATCACTGAAGAACCAGGGCCTGGACTCGGCACAGTGGATTATTTTGTATGCATTACATTGAATTTCTTCCTGCTGTGGCTGCCTCTCTATCACGTGGGGCTGGGGCTGCAGTTCTTCTATTCTGTCTGCCTGCCCTGCTGTTTAGACAGCAAACTTTGGTTCAGGATAGGATTCAGTTTGTTGCATTTTTGAATATGACGTGGTCCTGGTCTATTTTGAGACACCATGCCTCTAGTAAGGGACCCATATTTTGAAAGTGTTGGGATGTGGACCATCCATTATCCAGTCTGCTCCTCTTCCATCAGGGAGGCTGTGAGCATGTAAAAGAGCACCACTGTTTTTTTTTTTTTTGTTTCCATTCTGGCTTTCTGACTAATATTGTTGGTGTTGAGCATTGCAACTCACACAGGATCCTGAAGGTCTAATCCTAGTTGGATCTAATTTCCAACCTGTTTTTCTATTTCTCCCTTGAGATTGACTTACGCTACGAAGCCAGAAATCTGGAGCGCTTCCGACAGAATTTCCTAGATGTCGATTTTGTGAAGTTTCCAACTCCCCTTTGGCCCTTGGTAACGGCAGATGTTCTAGTGGAAACATTTGAGGTAAGAATTGCAGGGTCTGGGTGCAATGGTAGCAGTGAGAAGGCCCCAGGGAGAACATGGCAAGGAGGGGTTTCTTTTTGAGAAGGAGGAATCAGAGGCAGAAGGATGCGTTTTCCTAATTTCCTTAAGGAGATTGATGTCCTTCCTTAGTGTCTCGACCACTCTCTTTGTTTGCAAGCAGTGCATCCCAGAAGACAGGTAGCAGACAACTCCATATAGAAGTGAACACCTGGCCTGAAACCAAGCAGACCAGCAGTGTGTCCAGCCACCCTGTGCTTGTCTGTGCTTTGCAAACCAACACCACGCTTCACCTCTCCTCTGTGGTGGGTCAAAGCAAGGAGCTCAGCAATCTGACACTTCCTGATCCTTGCCTCACTTCCCATGTGGATGTTTGAGTCACAGACTAAAGCTACTCTCAGGCTTAGTTTTCCTGCATGTGACCCTGGCAAGGGTGTTTCCGTCCCTGGAATACCTCTGTCTTTCTAAGGAACAAACCTTTAGTTCTCTCACATTCTCCATCACTCCAGGTACAGGCTCTTTCTGCCAAGTCCTCCCGAGGGTATTCTCATCACCTTTCTCCCACTCGTGACACCCAGGTGAAGGTGTGTTGGGAGGTGGGATGCAGGGGGTGCTGGACTCTGTCTCTGTTTCAGGAGAGTGAGCCCATTTCGCGCTACCTGCACGTGGAGATTGGCACGGAGCTGCGGCAGAGACTGGCCAGGATGGGCATGGACATGCTGCTAAAGATGGTAGGCACTTGGCTGGAGCTGCAGGTGAAGGTTGTTTTCCTGCAGAAGCTACTCACTACTTACTATGGATAGTAAGACAATGTGGCTAAAGAGAGAATCAATTTCCTTCCTACTTGTACCTGGTCTAGGTAAAGCCTGGGCTGGTTACACCTCTGTTTAGGCTCTGCCACAGGGCTCTGCCACTGCATGCAGAGGGGCCATCTGCCTACACACAGCAGGACTGGCCTGTGCACCTTGGTCAGCCTTTGCTCAGGACACCCACTAATCCACTCAATGAATATTCACATATTGCCCAAGTACCTTAAAGTGCAACATTATTAACAAATGTCATGTGCTCTGCAGAGACTGTGGATGTGACTCAGAGGGAAAACAATGAGCTGATTTCTTCATTTATCAACTCCTATAAAACTGCCTTTTTGTTAGGGAGAACTAAATTTGGAGTAAAGACAACAAACCTGACCAGATTCAGCTTCTGATTATCTAGTTCTTCTGTAGCTGAAATAATCCCAAATAATCTGGAAAGGAGTGTTGAGAGGGTGGTACAAGTGTCTTGTGAGGAGCCACGAGAAGAAGCAGGAAAGAGTTGCAAAAGCTCCTGACAGTACTGAGTGTGTGGGCAGTGTGTGTCAGATGAAATGCTGCTGCTAACTGCAGCATTGTGCTAGGGCAATAGTGAACCTCCAGTTCTGGCTCCAGGTAGTATGACAGGCTCTGAAATAGCTTTTACCACTCAGAAAACCAGTGCTGGAACCAGAATAGTTTTATGCTAAGATTGTTTCAAAGTTTAGGAGTAGAAAAAAATTAAAGGGCAAAGAAACAACATTATATCTGTAAGTAAAACAAATACCTCTTTCTTGAGTACTCTGCAGTTCCAGTCCCTTGCTGTCCAGGACCCTCCATTTCAAGGGCTGTAGTAGAACTAGAAGAGGTGCACAGGAAGGCAGATAGGATGATTACTCGTGTGGAGTAGCTTCCATACCAGAATAGTGAAATAATTTGGACTCTTAACTCTGGAAAGCAGAAAGATGAATAGCTTCTGACAGAGATTATGCAGTCATGAGTGCATGAGAATAAAGGTGGATCTGTTGTGTAGGGTTTCTCAATAAGGAGGACATACAATTAGCAGAAGTAATTTTTTTCAGGCAACACCAAAACCATATTTTTCCACACAGCAATAATTATTTACATGGCAGTTGAACAAATTCATTGGAGAAATCCATGAAATACAAAGATAATCTCCTTGTGCCAGGAAGTCCTGCAGTCCCAAGTCGCCAGGAGGGGGGAAGTACTGTTTTGTTCTTGTCTCTTTCCAATCCTTTCTGGTAGCAGAGTCAGAGAAGAGCTACACAGATTTGTTTCCTCTTCTCTTGTTTTCCTTACTTCTCAATACAGTTGTAATGTGGGTTGGTGTCCTACACTAGACAAACTTAACCATTCACTGTCCCCTTTCCCACTGAATGGCAAACAGCCTATTCTTACTGCAGTACTCTTTGCTAAGGCCCACCAGTGTGCCCCAATTTAGGGCTAATTGCCAAAGGGCACTGCCGTTCCCTGCTGGGACTCCTGGCTGTCCTACCTGACCTCTAGCAAACACTGGATTACTTCACACAGCTCTGATGACTTCCTGAGTACCAGAGCTGGTCTGCAGCAGAAGCCACCTGCTGTGGTGCTGCCAAGGATGATGCCCCATTGTTTGCTATGGAAAATTAGCCCATTTAAAATAAGAATTATCATCTTCCAGGCAAATGGCAGATAGTAAATAGGTTTTTCCTGGGAACTAGCTAGAGGGGAGAGCAGCTCTCCACACGTCTAAAGTTTTAGTCATTTATCATTTTGAAGTCAATTCAGAGCTTTTGGCAGTTTATGTAATCTTAAGCCACTCTTCTCATCTTTGTTGCAGAATTCTCAATCAAGTCCTTTTTAGTTAACATCACTGCTTATTTCATTGAGAAGGAAATAACATTTTAGTAACAAGGTGTGCCTTTGGCTTTGAGTTAACATCTTCAGAGAGCAGCTAGGTTTTGTGCACATCACAGAGCAGATGCTTTTAAAACACTGCTGTTAAGAATCGAATAACACATTTTTGGCCATGACTTCTCGGGCACATTTTCCCCCAGTTTACAAGACCAGCGATAATCCACTTGTCCTGCATTGTGTCCCCAAGAGAGAAGTGCCTGGGGCATCTGGAGCCTCCCATGCTCTGTTGGGAGAGAACAGCCCACAAACAACCCTCTGCCGTTTGCCTGCGGGCTTTGGTGTGACCAGCTTTGCTTGCAACGAGCTGCTCTCACTCTTACCTGTCCTCCAGATCTTTGTTGACAACTTTGTCCACGCCGACCTGCACCCGGGGAACATCCTGGTGCAGGGCACGGCCCGGGAGCAGGCGGCCGTGCTGGACCTGTGTGACACGCTGGTGCTGGAGGTGCGGCCGCCCCCGCGGCAGCTGCGCCTGGTGCTGCTGGATGCAGGGATCGTGGCGGAGCTGCAGAGCGCCGACATGCAGAACTTCCGTGCCGTGTTCACCGCCGTGGTCCAGGGACAGGTGAGGAGGCCCCTCTCAGACATGTGTGGATGCGGAATCTGATGGCCAAAGTGAGAGTTTTCTTTTTGCCCTTCAGATGCTAAGAGAGGCAAGGAGCCTTGCTAGCACCTTATCTCCAAACACAGGGAGAAGTTGTTCAGCTGCAGCAAGGGGGCTGCCAGAGTGGAGCAATTTCAGAAGGTGCTAAATGGGAAGCATTGGCTGCTCCTTCCTGGTTAGGAGTGCTTCTGCTGCAAGTTAGGACTGCCTGGAAGCCACTGCTGCAGAATCTGTCAGGTTTTGCTAGAGAAGAGTAGGGAATGGGTTAACATCTTGATCTGCCATCCTCTGCAGCCTTGCTGTTGGAAGGCCTATATGCCTTCCTCTATTTTGGTGTTGTGTCAGCATCTATAGGGGAGAGGAAGGAAAACCGGTGTGTGTGGAGAGGTCTGACATCTGCTAGGCTCCTCCAATTGAGGGGAACTACATTATCCTCCTCCCCCCTTGAAACCCACTGTTAGATGGACTAAAGAACCCAGTGCTAGTGCCTTCTGTTCATTCTGAGAACAAGCGTTGTGCTGTCTCTCAGCTGCAGGGCTCACTAACACACCTCATGTGGGACACAGGTAGTCTTGGTCTGCCAAAGCATGCCAAAGAATCCGTGCTAAACCCTGTATCCCTGTAGGCCCATCCTATGCTGCCAGGGACACTTCTTAGCTACTTAAAGCAAGAACTGCAAACATCTGATTGCAAGTCACCAGTGATCAGGCTCTGATGGTGCTGTTCAACCTGTTTCCCAGGGGGAGAGGGTGGCAGAGCTGATCCTCCACCATGCCCGTGCCAACCAGTGCCAGGACATCGAGCGCTTCAAGGCTGAGATGGCAGAACTTGTGACCAAGGTCCGGGGGAACACCATTGCCTTGGGAAAGGCAAGTGCACCATGTCACAGTCTCACTCACCTGCAGTTCAGTGCAGCTTGGCACTGAAAACTGAAACAAAAAGGTTTTTTGGTCACCTGTTAAATTCTCTTTGTGTATTCCAGCTTCAGGTGGGAAATCTCCTCTCAAGTGTCTTCAAACTATTGATGACCCATAAGGTGAGGTCCTGTCCCTGTCTGCCTTTAGTAGCTGGAAGTTCATGTGGGGAGGGAAACACTACTGGAAACATGAGGAGCTAACAAGGAGGGGTTCTGACTTCTGAAATAAACTGCTAGGAGAGGAACTGCAGGAATGCACCCAAGCCTTGCAGGCATGCTGTTTCTCAGGTCTTATACACACTCTGCCAAGCCAAATTTCTAGTTTGGATTTGGTTTTTTGTTTTGTCTATTTTTATTTTTATTTTTTGGTCGCAATATTTCATGTAATGGTTGGTCTTGTTTACTAAAAGGGATATTTTTGTAACACATAGTTTTTCCTACCTTTTTTACAGTTCCTTACACTATAGATACCTCCTTATAACTGATTATTTGGGGGACAATTTTCCACAGTTGCAAACAACTTTGGAAATCAAAAGGTCTATGGTGGCTTGAACTAGGGTTGTCAGCCACAGGGCTGCACAGTTCAACTGCTAGAGTTGCATTGTAGTTTCAGATGTGCAAATGCTCTCCCCAGCCTCTTCCCTTCCCTCCCAGCTTAGGCAGAGCTGGTACCTTGGTTGAAGGGGTACAGAAGAAAATAATGTCCACTGAGTCCATTCAGTCTGTTGTGTTTCTAGGTGAAGCTTGAGAGTAATTTTGCTTCCATCATCTTTGCCATCATGGTTCTGGAAGGACTGGGACGTTCACTGGACCCTGACCTGGACATCCTGGAGGCAGCTAAGCCATTGCTCATCAAAACTGCAGCTTCTGCTCTCAAATAAACTCGTGTGGCTGCTGCCCTCTCGCTGTGGGGGGGTACCTGGGCTGCCTGGGAGCTGACACAGAGCCAAGCTGAAGGTGAGAAGTCAGGTGTACCCCAGGGATGTGATGTGTAGTGGCTGCTCTCCACTAATGCTGCCTTCAGTCATTGCAGCCAAGCACCAGGCATGGGATGATCAGAAGGTCTATTCCAGAAAGCAGGAAGAATTTGCACAATTGGACAGTTCTATGAGCTAATGTGCTCTGGTAGTTTTTAAAAACATCATCAAAAAGATGGTCATTGATCAAGTCTGTTTTAAAATATATCAGGTTAAATATTTAATTTACTGACTTACCTGTCACTGTGGTATGAGAAATGATGTTCTAGCATCACTTAAGCAACACATTCAGGCTGAAAAAAGCCAGTAAAACTGTTTGTTTTTTGTACTTTTAACTTCTACTTTTATTGTAGAAGTATCCTAACATCCTGCATGTAGTGGTCTGTTCTTAGTCATTTTGGATGACAAAAACAGACTATTTCAATTTTTTTTCAAACTCCTGTACTCTAGTACATTATGATAGGAGTTTGGATTATAAACAACATAATAAAATATTTACCTAGGCAGAAAAACTTAATTCCATAATAAAAAGCAACTTCTGGGAATATTTGTTCTTGTCTTAATTTTTCTGTTTCTGAAACTTAAGAGGTTTTTGTTTCCCCCTCTCTGTGATTTTCTCTACTACCCTCCCTGGTACTCCCCTGGTTTCACTCTATTCAATTGATATGCAGATACTTCGAAATTTTTTCCTGCAGGTTTCAAACCTGAGTCCAAGCATTTTCCTGATGGATCAAAACCACATTGTGAATGTTTAAAATCAAATAAAGCCAGCAGAAGAGCTGGATTACACGTGGCATTTACAGTCAATTATTTTAATAGCAGTATTAAAATGATTTTATGGCTGCATTTTAATAGTGAGAAATACAGTCCATAAATGATTGAAAATAGTGTGGTACTGAATATATTCCCAGACATACCCTGTGTGAAACAGCAGTGGAGCAGGGTCTCTGCAGTGGTGTGTTCTCAGGTGGTTAAGCAATGAAGAGAAAGTGCAAAAGCAATCTGCTATTTTATGGTGATTATAAAGTAATGATGAATAGCATATAAATGAAATCTAAAAAATAAGTTTAGATTCAGCTCAGTATATTTCATGTACTTTCCTTTAATCACTGCATATTCCATTTCCAAAGCATAAGGATAAAAGCAGGAGTAGAGTTTAACACCTTTTAGGTTTTCAGACTTGTTTCTTTAAGTCTAGTTAGAGTCATAAGCAGGCAGAGCACATGATTTTATATAAAAGAGAACTCAAACAAGGCGAGAAGCAAGGAACCCCCAAACATTACCTAAAGAAAATCTCCATGTGCCACCAGCACCCACGTTCCCTTGGCAGGGTGTGTGCCAGGCACAACCATCCATATTCTTGCTGAGCAAATTCCAGCCAACTTTTCCAGACACTCAACAGAGTGGAAACTGTTCCAAATGATGAGATTTCATGTCTAAAATGCAAAACTGTGCCTCCATAATCTGAGGCAAGTTACATTTCAGACCTTAACTTTGACATTTTGTTTGTTAAAGCCTTCACCTTCTATTTAAGTTCATCCTTCCTTTTCCCTCTTTTTTTTTTTTTTTTTTTTTTTTTTCTGTAAGCAAAAGTCTGAGGATGGCTCATGCACATTTTGGATCCTTAAGTTTAAAAATACCCATTTTAGCTATTAAGGTCTCAGAGTAGTTTGTAAACATCTGGATGAGGGATTTAACTTTGTCTTTTTAGGGAAAAGCTGAAGGCATAGATTCTCCATTATCCCTGGAGGAATGCAGTCTGACACTTACTGCTAGGAAACTGCTGGCCATTCAGAAGATTTGGCAGGATTTCAAAGGAGCTCCCTTTTACAAGTTTTCTTAATTTTACTTTTTTTCTTTTTTTTTTTTTTTAAAGCAACTGCCATTATCACTGGTGCTGTATACTAGTAAGAGGCATAAATTTTTATAATGTGCCAGAAAATGTGTATCATGTTTCTAAGTGTACACAGAAAGTCAGGCCGAATTTAAATTTTGTATCTAGTTTGGTTCTAGGCATTACTTGAAACAAGGTATCACATATATAGTATTCATGTTAGCATAATTCTGTGTAAAATAAAGATATTTCCATATAGCTCTTCTATAGCAAATAAATGGTGCCATGTCCATTCTCCTTTCCTAAATACCCACCTGAAATTTCTGGTTTCCCAGAGCTGATCAGCACATTGCTGTGCCACAGGGAATTTTGTACCTCAGATGATGTGAGGAAGGGGGAGCACTTCAGGATGTGAAATGCCCAACCTCCTCCTCCTCTCCTTTGGCACCTCCACTCACCATAGTGCCATGCACTAGAAACCCTCTCCTTTCTGATGCAGAGAAGTGCCTCTGGATGTGTCCTGCTGCTCCCTCTCAGCAGATGGGGAAGCCAGTGACCCCAGGAAGAAAGGCTACAGGTAAAGGACAGAGCAGTGGAAATGCACTCTGGCTGCAGTGAAAGGGAGATTAAAGACATCTCCAGGAATCCTCATGTAACAACTCTGCTCTGGCACACGGACTCACACCTGACAGGACACAGCAGGTCTGTGAACTCCAGGCCCTGCCCTTCCTTACGTGAGCAGGGATGTCCGGAGCAGCAGAAGGTTCTGTTCCCTGAGGTATTGCTGCAGGGCACGGAGTTTCTGGCCTTCTTTTTCCATCTTCAAATGAGAATTCTCTCTCCTCTGGAACACTCTCACTTTGGCAGCCTGATGCTGGTTTTGCTGTTTGTCCTGCTCCTGGGATTCTTTTTCCAGCACTTCCTGCTGTGACTGCATTCTGCTCCTCAGGAACTCCTACATAAAGACATTCAAAACTGTACAGTCAGCCTTCATGCCAAATTTCATCCTCACTTTTCATCTCTGTCCAGCTCTAGGGCCTCCAGCATAAGGACATGGACCTGCTGGAGTGAGTCCAGAGAAGGATCATGAAGATGCTGAGAGGGCTGGAGCACCTCTGCTATGGAGCCAGGCTGAGAGAGCTGGGGTTGTTCAGCCTGGAGAAGAGAAGGCTCTGGGGAGACATTAGAGCACTTTCCAGTGCCTAAAGGGGCTACAAGAGCTGGAGAGGGACTTTTTACAAGGGTGTGAAGTGATAGGACAAGGGGGAATGGCTTTAAACTGAAAAAGAAGAGGTTTAGAGTAGATATTAGGATGAAATGCTTTCCTATGAGGGTGGAGAGGTATTGGCACAGGCTGCCCAGAGAAGCTGTGGCTGTTCCATCCCTGGCAGTGTCTGAGGCCAGGCTGGATGGGACTCTGAGCAACCCGGGATAGTGGCAGGTGTCTCTCTGCCCATGGCAGGGGGTTGGAATTGGATTAATGCAATCCAAATAATCCTATAGTACTATGATTCTCACTAGTAGAAGTCAGAAATGGATATAATCTATGGAAATTCATTCCTTGCATGCAGAAACACTTCTTTTATGGCAGAGATAGGGAATTCTACTTTCCACCTTTCATCTTTATACACAAGGCAAAAAAAGTTACCCTTTTTTATCTGTAAATAATATATTGGATGTAAAACAGGTGAAATATACAAGTACTCCAGATGCTGCTGGAAACATGGCAGAAGAGGAAAATAACTTCTGGAATTGCCCTTACCAGCCTTTCTTTCTCTTGTTGACATCTCCTTTTGTTACTTTCTGCCTGCAACTCCTCTCTCTGCAAACGCTGTTTCTTTAAGAACTGAAGCTTCTGCCTTGCCTTCCTCTCCTCCTCCTCTTGAAAGAAGGATTCCTTCCTGCTCCTCTCAGCCCCAGCAGCCTGGAGCAGTGCCATGTGCTGCAAAGCTCTTTCTTTGTGCTCCAGCTGTTTCTTCAGCCCTTGCAATGTTCTCTGACGCAATCGCTGCCTGTTTCCAAAACAAAATTTCTCAAATTTCTCATAAAGAAAGAGCAATAAAAAAGAAAGACAGTGCATAAGACACAAAGCAGATATTTTGGCAATCCATGTTCAGTTAATATTGCAGGACTCTTTGTTAGGTTATGAGGATTAAACCTGTGCCCAGAACAGAGGTAGCAAAAGCTCCACATAGGCTGGTGCCTGATGTCAGCACTTTTGGTCTGAGAACAGCATGGAAGGGAATTTGCCCTTGGGGATAATGCTGTGTACCCACTCCCTCACACCTCAAGCACCGATTTTATTCCCAGTAGGGAATCACTGTGACCCCTCTGAGGCAGAGTCCAGCAAAAAGCACAACACGGGATGTGCAGGGACTGAAGGAGAGCAGCAGGGAGCAGATGTTACCAACCTTCCAACATTTAGCACAAAAAGCAGTCAGTTCCCAGCATCACCTCTGGCTGTCCCTGTGCAGCCGGTGTCGGGTGCCATCTGCCTCTTGCTGCTGCTCCCTCTTCAGCTGCCTCTGCTCCTCTTGCCACCTTTTGTGCTCAATCTTGGCTCTGCTGAAGTTCAGCTCTTTCCACCTCTCCTGAGATGCACCACTAAGGAACGATTTCTAAGAGGAAAAAAAGCAAACTGAACCTTAGTCCCAACAGTGTATTTTTCTAATGCAAACTGTAAACACACAAAACCTGAACAGCCCCGTTTTAATGTCACTCCCGAGACCTAGAAGCTACAAAGGCTCACAAACACTGTAGTGCTGATTCCCTCCCATGAAAACACTGAGGATGATGCTAAAACCTGTAAAAAACACTAGGCTTAATCAACGAAGAGATGCCCCAAAATTCAGTCTTAAGAGTTGTCTATAGGTGAGTAGGCTGTGCTGTTCTGGTGTTGAGCCAATGCCTAAAGCTCCCCAGTCTTTGGATCAGCTTCTGGATTGGATGGAAAATCCAGGTTCTGATCACAAAAAATAGATATTCCTTATTAGATTTTATTAGCAAGAGAAATACCTGCCCCCCTCTGGCCAAACCCAGAACATTCCTGGAGTTCTCTGCCGGTGTTCCAACTCTTCACCTCTTGCTGTCTGAGTTTTCTACCCATGCTCAAGCAGTCCTTGTCTTTTCTTCAGTAGCAGCTTCATTTCAATGCTGTAGTGTTGTTGATTTGTGTTTTTAAATGCACTGTGCTGTGTACAGAGATGAAGGAGCACCTAAAAGGCCTCTTCTCACAGCCATAGTGAAATGTTTATTTGTTTCTGAACTCCTTACAATGCCCTTTATGAGGGAAGTGCAAGTAACCACCACCAAACTTTACATGTATCGCAGTTTGCTAGAGCTGTTTGGGGCTGGAACAGAGTTCCCCCAAAATATTTTCCTCTGTCAAATGCATCCTCCTTCCTCCTATTCCCAGGTGAAGTTAGCATGTTCCTGCTATATCAGCTGCTCCTCTGCAAACAGACTGTCTCCTTCCAGTGCTTTCCGGGGGACAACTTGAATACCATAAGCTGGAAAACACTTCGGGACTTTCAAACAATGTTCCTGCCAGTCTTACACAGCATTTTCACTGGTTTCTCTTAACACATTGATCTGTATGGCTTCCCAGGGGCTGTAAACAGCTTTGTTCTCCAGAGTATTGCTATTCTTAGCAAAAAAAAGTACCTTGTGGGTGTTTGTGTTTAATGACACACACAAGGAGAGATCAAAGAAAGAATCAAAGGTGTTTTATAGGTGGGAGGTGAACAAATGATGTTTTCCAGCAGGCAAACTACCAGCCTACAGATCAGGAGACTTCTAATTCCACCCCTGCCCTAACATGCACTCTTTGCTGTGGGCCTCAGATGACTGCCTAAATTTTCTCTTTTTTGCTTTCAGTATGTGTAAAAGAGGAATATTTTTTTTGTTATCTAGTAGAGCTGGCTGAGAAGCTTATTTAGAAGAGCTTAGATCTAACATAGAAAAACATTCTGTCAAAAGAGCTGAGCAAAAATACCACATGTGCCCTGCACTGCACAACGTGGGTTCCCAAGTGGAGTCCTTTAAGTTTCTATTTATGCATAACTATTATTCTACACAGGCATCATTTTTGTTGCAGCAAAAACCTTTGTGAAAGATCAATGAAGAGAACATTCTGACATGACACAAACAAATCTCCTCTTCCTAAGAACTAAACCTGGTTTGCACCAAATACTCACTGTGATGCTTTTGACTTTTAGAAGATCTGGCAGAAGTGTGGATCTCCCAGGCAGCAGGTTGGTGGTGCTGTGTGGTGTCTGCACACGGAGGGCTGATCTGATGGTCAGGCTGTCTTTCTCCAGGGACTGATTCACTTGGGCAAAGAAGCTCTGGTGCCTGAAAGGAACCAAAGCACTGCTTCCCAGGGAGGGGCTCCTCTGGGAATGCTGGACTGGAACTTCTGCCACTCTGGACTCAAACAGGCCTTTCAAATAA
The DNA here is from genome assembly GCA_037013685.1 of Acridotheres tristis. Taxonomy (NCBI): domain Eukaryota; kingdom Metazoa; phylum Chordata; class Aves; order Passeriformes; family Sturnidae; genus Acridotheres; species Acridotheres tristis. The sequence goes on from CM072885.1 coordinate 66,909,999, forward strand.
ATCAGGGCAAGGACATATGAGAATATAGGAGGCTTATAAAAAGAAAGCAAATTAAAAGAACAAAAGGTCTGCTCATTTGAAATATATTCAAGCAAGGATTTTATTACATTTTCCTCTGGAAGTGTGGCAGTTTTTAGCCTGCACAAAAGAGGTTCCAGCTTTTCAGAAACAAGCTGCTTGCCATTACATTTAGGCAAGAGTTTTGCCTGACCCTTCTTACAGCTACTCAGGCTAAAGGATTGTTTACATGGTATCTCACAGACAGGCATGAACTGCTCTGAGATGAGTAAAAATGACAAATATTTTGACAGGGCAAAGCCTGAGCTCTACATCCTGCTGAGAGACAGGAGACATTAGCAGGGGCATAACCCTGCTAACACAGCTTTTGGGTAACTGAGAACACGAGCAGAGTTTGCTCACACCTTTCTGCCAAGGACAGGGCAGACCTGAGTGGCAACTGTTGCATGGAATGATGCTGGAACACCAGCTGGGAGGAATTCTACACTCCTGTTTGACTTTTCATTCTCCCTCTTCCAGCAGTGTCACAAAGCAATAAAAGAAAAAGCTTTAGGCTTTCAGAATCCTTTCTTAGATTCCAGCAATTGTTATAAAGCTGAGAACAGCAACAAATTGATCAAAATCATGATCCAGCCCCTTTTGGCTGTTCAGGGAACAAAATTTTACTCAGCGACATTATAAAGCAGTAATTTTAAGCACAGATAAGAGGATTGTTCTGCACAATAGTCCTGATGAGATCTTGTTGCTATACACAGTCACAGTTAATGTTATATATTAATTTTTAAGGTAAGGAAATTTTTATTTATTCTAAGCTCTATGATATAGATTAAAAAAAACTCAAAAGCTGCTACTGCAGTAGCTGAGCTATAAAAGCCAAAAAATCTCAACTTCCATCTGAAAATTCTTTCACCTTGAGAGAAGATTAATAGCTTCTCAAGCCATGTCACCATTAATACCTATATATAAAGATGGCATTATGGCATTTTCTTGTGAAGCACCAAGAATTTTGGTGACAGATGTTATACATGATGCATCCTGATATTATGTGCTAAGTTTTATGTTTGGGTAAGAGTTAACAGTTCCAATACCATGCTCACGTTCAAAATTAGCTTCAGTTTCAGCATCCTGCTGTCTGTTCTCTGCTTCTTTCTTGTGATCTGTCTCCATTAACCAGCTGTCTGTGTTGACAGCAGCATCGACCACAGCATGTGCCATCTCCCTCTGAGGGCTCTAGAAATAACAAGAAATGCAATCATAATCCAGACCTGATGAGGAAAAGAAAAGGAAGAATAGGTTTATTTAATGAATTTACAGCATAAGATCTTACGTTGTAACTGAAATTTAAGAGAAAATGAAAAAAAAAAACCAAAGCAACCAAATTCTGGGGGAGTTCTTTACTGAAGAAACAACTCATAGGTAGTTTCTGATCACTTTCTGAGTTTTCCTACGTCTCTAAATGACCTAAAGTACTTTTGCCTGAAAGGGTCCAAACTGGTACAAAAGAGATAAGGCTAGAGGAGCTCTGGCTGAAAGGCAGCCCTGCTTCTGGCATGTGCCAGAATTTGGATTCTAACCCTTGCAGAGCAATGGAGGTAAGTGTGGCACTAGCTGGTGCACATGAACCTCCTCCTTACTGATCATCACCCAGTGGCTGCTCACAGGCACCAAATCAGCTGCTGAGGACTGCATAAGTCTCTTGTGGTCTTTGACTGGGAGAGGGGACACCTCTAACAGGGTGGAGAAGTATGTTAAAAGAATCATGCAAGAACTTGCCTCGGTAGGAATAATCCCTACTGTAATCCTTATCTAATGTCAAGTCTTCTGACACTTTTTCCTTTTCTTGCCTTTACCTCCTTCACACAGAAGCAGAATGCAGAATATAGAGGGACTGGGCTATGCAACACTTCTCATATTCTGAATCCATGGAAGAGGTTCTAGAAGCCTGCTCCAGCCAGGGACAATGACAGATTATAGCTCTTACCCCAGTCAAAGGAAGACAGGGCAAGTCTCTCCATTCTTTAGCAGGCAGGTATAAGGACCAGGCCTGAAACCTCTAGCAATTGCTTGGTGCCAAGGGTAGTAAACTTGAAGTAACAAAGCAGATATTTATACAAATAGCAGACCATATATTAACAGAAAAGCCAGGGCGAATCCCTTTTTACCTTCTCAATTTCTATAACCTCACAGTTCTCTTCTAAACAAGACCTAACATCTTTTGCAATGTTTTCTGTCTCCAATCTCTTATCTTCCTTTTTCTCTTCCTCTCTAGAAACACTTTCTGAAGATGCAATCCTCAATTCAGACAGTTCCTGTTCTATTTTCTTGCTGAGCTTTTCTTCAGACAAGCTTGCCCCTGGGATGAAAGCATTTTCCTGCTGCACTTGGCACTCTGCAGTCCGTGTGGACTCCCAGGCTCCAAGGCAGCACCCCCAGCTGCACTTTGCACAGCGATGAGTGGAATACAGAGCCCCTGGGCAGCAGTCCACCTCCAGGTGACCCTGGCTGTAGTGCCCTGAGGCTCTATAACCTGGTGCTACAAGGTATGGGTAATCCAAGCTTGAATCTACCACCATCTGCCGGGCTGCCAAAGGCATCTGCAGCTCCAGGATGATGCGTTCACTCAGGGGCAGCGGAATCCGCAGAGCCTGGACAGAAGACACCTCCTTAGTCTGCCCGTTCCAGAAACTCACAAGCACTCCCCTTTCATTGTGTGCTGTGCATACTGGGGAAAAAAAAAAGGGCAAGTAATGCATTAGCAACATGTCAATCTGTGTGATTTATCTCCTAGAGAGCAGGAGGTAAAAGTAATGACTTGTGTTTCAGACAATTCTGTAACAACTTCCATGATTTTATTCTTTACAGGTTTAAAATCTGACTTTCTCCTGAATTTCCTGTGAAGAGACAGCAGATATAAAAAAAATCTCACTTGCCACAACAGGTGGGATTTTACCCTGAAATAGCTGGAAAGCAGACTAAGAGATAATCAGGTGACCCTCAGGAGGATGAGAAATGTTTTTTGACTTGTGTTGGAATGATGCTACCCCCAACCCCTAACGTTTTAGGAAGTTTTCACCCATAGAACAAAGCAAAGGCAATTTCTGTGAGCTGCGTTAATTCTGGCCCTGAAAAAGTGGCTTAGTGCCAATAAAAACACCATGAAGAGAACCCAAGCAGCAGGAGGCAAATCCAGTTCTGCTAAGAAAACCAAAACTCCCATAGCAGGTACCTAAAGGTGCCTCTGTGCTCTCCACAACCCTTAGCACAGTGCCAGGGCCAAAACGTTTGGCTGGAGCCTCCCATGGTGCCAAGACCCTGTCCCCTGGAGCAAGAGGGTGTCGCTGGGCGTCCTCGTAGTGCAGAATGTCATAGAGAGGTGTTTCCTGCTGGCCACGCTGGACTTTGCCCTTCAGAGCACAACTTTGGTCAAACTCAATTAAAAATCGTTCCCTCGAGCCCTGCAAGGGTAAAACATGAAGTGTGCAAGGCAGTTTGCAAGGTCCAATTAACAGCCAAGCTGAAGTGCTAAGAGGGAAGTGGCAGAAATCCCAGGAAGTGGAACATGATCTGGGAATGCAGCTTTCCTCTTCTACCAGGGTTTCACAGTGGTACTGTGTCCATACCACTTTAAAAGTAAATAAAAAGCGAGGCATAAAGGGCTGACAGATTTTCTCTTCCTTTCACTTTGGACCTAGATTTTAGGAACAACACAGTTAACAAGCTAAGGCAGACCTCTATCAGGAAAACCTCCCACCAGAAAAAGAGCAGCCGAAGGAAACTGTGTATGATGCAGTAAATTACAATCAGAAGGAAAACAAACAATTCTTCAGCAACCAGAAGGGTAACAAAGCAGTAAAAAGTCAAAACTGTCATAAATTTAAATACTTTAATTGAAGCCTTCAGCAGTGAGTGTGGGCAAGATCTGTTGCCAGAATCTCAGCCTTCTCTGAAGGTCTCTGAGTGCACTTACACAAAGAATACTGTCAGTTCCTACTCCAGCTGATGTCACTCGTGCCTGTAGCTGTCCCAATCTGTTCTACCCCACACTGAAGCTTATAGACATCTTCACCTATACTTGCACCAAAATCTATTTAACTAACCTGAAAAATGCAAAATGAACTGGATTTTAAAAGAAAACCTGCAGGGGGGATTTTCCGTCTGGCATCCAAAATCATCTTGCAATTCTCAGAAACACAGGTGGGAAAGAATGAGGAAAGCTCTCAGTTTGGTAAAGAGGAAGTGGACCCTGGAGACAAACATTTTGAATTACTAGCTGCTGTTTAACTAACCAACTCTGCTGCTAGGCTGGGCAAAAATAGGGATAAGGGACCTGTTCTGTCTGTCTCTGAATAACAACTCTTTATACCCATTATTAACTACAAAAACGGATTGATCTCCAGGCTGCTCTTACTTGCAGGGCTCCTCACAGCAAACAGCCAGACAGCACCAGGTAACATGAAAATAGGGTGTGGGGAGGCAACAGTGGCTATGAAGTGCACTCTAACACTGGAGGAACACCCCACAGCAAGGGCTTGGGACTGGTGAGGTATGGGAAGAACAGAGAAAAAAACCATAGATGCTCTTACAGGCAAGTTCCCAATCAACAGTTACCTTCACCTCCTGGACAATGTGGCCCGGGTAGTAATAGCCATCAGTTTCTCTCCTTGCCAACACACGAGCCCCCCTCAGGACACGGGAAGCCTCTGGGGATGAACCAGTGAAATTCCTTTTGGCTGAGAGTGTCAAGGGCCTGCAAAAGGGACCTGGGCTCCATGCACAAACAGGACAGCTGTGGAAAACAAAAATACAAGAACTAATGAAAACCTTGGCAACTGATACTCTGCAACTTACTGCAGTGCAGACAAACTAAATCAACATAGAACAAAACCCCCACCCTGCAATAACTGTCTTTGTTTCCCAGCTTTTTCTTTTCTACTTTTCCAGTGCCTCACCTACAGATTATGAGCTTACTGTGTTACTGGACATCTTGGCAGCAGAGAGCTACAGGAATCCTTATTAGGTGTGTGGCAGCACTGGACATGTGAGATGGATGTGGAGCTTACCTGGAAGGGGGAACGAGGAGATGGACGCAGAAAATTAGCATGATTTTTGAACAATTAAATCCTTAAACAGGAATATTGTCTACAAAGTTGAAATTTACTTTCAGTTTATTACTTCTCTTCATAATTCTTCCACCATATCTTGTGGTACTATGCTCCTTAACTGTAAATTCATCACAAATGGTTTTGATTTTGAGAAATCAAGTTTGTAAAGAAGGAATATTAAAAAAAACACCTTAAGAACTATATGATAACCCCCTCCTTGCACCTGGTTTCTATTCAGCTGCTAGGTACGTAGCAGGGGTGGGCAGCCAGTGGCCATGTGTGCACTGCTGCTGCTGCTGCTTACACAGCTTCCAAGCTCCCCTGGCAAGCAAAGCTGAAAGGTCAATGAAAGGAGCTGAAGTGAAGGAAGAGTGAAGAAGGTGGGGGTTCAGTCTAGGGGGACAAAGTTGCCTCTGCAGGTCAAAGCCAGCAGTGGAGACATCTGGCATGAGCAAGATGAGAAATGTGGGATGCTTGAGGACAAGGACACGGGACAGCATGCCAGGGGCTGCAAGAAGATAGAAAGGCATAATACAAGGCAGTTGTAAGGCAGACCTGGCAATAAAACTGTGAATTTTGTGTCAAGGAATCCAGCTTTTATGGAAAAACATAAGCTCAGTATAGAGCACATTGCAAGGTTGCAACACGTTGCACATGGTAAGCAAAAACAGTGGTTGAAAAGCTTGCTGCTATTCCCTGTAAACTGCTGCTGAAAATGCATTAGGGATGCTACAAGGCTCAGATGAGCAGGGAAATTAAAATTCCTTAACTATATGGCTACCCATGGCTGTTTCAGCTGAGGATGTCTGGGGTGTTAACAGATGGAGAAGATATTATTGCTTATTTAAAATACCTTCAGGAGGGTCGAAGAAGCTCCTCTCCAATTCTTTGTGGAGTGCTATCTAATAAAGATTCAGGAGGAGCTACAAGTGTGGATTAATCTTATATTGGCATCATACCTTGTCAGGAGGAGGAGGGGAGTGTTGGGTTCCTCGAAAGGACTCCTCTGATAGTCTGGCTACTTTCTCCATTCTTTTTTGATTGCTTCCTTCGTGATCACCTCAATGTCCCCGAAGGCACACCATATGCACTACTGGCATACACCGGTGAACAGATCCACCCACCGGCAGGATGGGTTTTCCATCACCCTCAAAGGCTGCAGCTTCAGGAACACCGCCGAGCGAGCACTAAGCAGGCAGGCACACTGCTGTAACACCCGTGGGAGAGGGAAAAAGGGAAAAAAGAAGAACAAAACTCTCTCAGATGCTCAGGTGGCAATTCTGAACTGGCTGTTTCTATGCCGAGGCATCGCTCCTGCGTTTCTCTTTCCGGACAAGCTGCTTCCTTCGCGGCACCCCGGCCCTGAGGGCAATTCCCGTATCCCGACCCCGAGGGCGACTCTCGCACCCCGGCCCCGAGGGCAATTCCCGTATCCCGACCCCGAGGGCGACTCTCGCACCCCGGCCCCGAGGGCAATTCCCGTATCCCGACCCCGAGGGCGACTCTCGCACCCCGGCCCCGAGGGCAATTCCCGTATCCCGGCCCCGCCGCTCGACGCCGCCCGTGTCCCGTTGCTCCGCAACCGCACTGCTTGGCTGGACAGCCGGGCCGCCCAGGCTGGGACAGGGGGACGCGCTGCTGCTTTTGCCCTGTCCTTAAACACCAGCCGCTGGAGCTGTCTCCCCGCCCCTCCAAAAAGGAGCAGCTTGGCTGGGGAGGTCGCCCCGCTCTGCGCCCTCCGTGGGCGACGCCAACTTTTGGGAGAACTCACGGAGAACCCACCTTTGGTGCTGCGCCGGCGCTCCCAAGTGCTGAGGGGAGTGAGGGGGCAATGTGCGCGGGCAGTGCTGTGTCTGTGCCCCGGGATAATCCTCTGCCCCGGCTCCCCTTCCTTTCCCGGTTCCCTCCGTGCCCCGGGTCCTCTCCCTCTGTGCCCCGAGCCGTGCCCGTGTCCCGGGCTGTCTCGGTGCCCCGGCTCCCCTCTCTTTCCCGGTTCCCCAAGCAGTCCCCTTGCCCCGGGATCCCTCAGTGCCCTGGCTCCTCTCTCTTTCCCGGCTCCCCAAGCAGTCCCTGTGCCCCGTTATCCCTCAGTGCCCCGGGTCCGCTCTCTTTCCCGGCTCCCCAGGCAGTTCCCTTGCCCGGGATCCCTCAGCGCTCCGGGTCCCCTCCCTCTCCCGGCTCTCTCGGTGCTGTCCCCGCCCCGGAAGGCGGCGGCGGCTCCAATCGGCGGGGCCGTTGCTGGGCGGTGCGGGTGACATTGGGCACAGCCATGGTGGTGGCGGCGCTGGGCCGGGCGGCGGGGCGGCTGCTGCGGGCAGGGGCCGCCGTGCCCGGGCGGCGGTGGTGAGCGGGGCGGGCCGGGTAGCGGGGCGGGCCGGGACCGGGGCTGAGGCCGGCGGGGCCCGGAGTGAGGCGCGGCCGTGCTGTGTTGCAGCGCGGGCGGCGGGGTGCACATCCCGCCGCGGTACCGGCAGTTCCCGGAGCTGACGCGGGCGCAGGTGATTCGAAGCGAGTTGCTCAGCGGCTTCATGTGGTTCTGGATCCTCTGGCAGTTCTGGCACCACTCGGACATGGTGCTGGTGAGGCTGGCGCGGCGGCCGGGGGCGGGGGGCTCGGGCCGGGCCCCGGCCGGGCTCTGACGAGCCTCTCTCGCAGGGACATTTCCCGTATCCCGACGCTTCGGCCTGGACGGACGAGGAGCTCGGCATCCCTCCGGACGATGAGGAATAGCGGCACATCGGTACGGCCCCCATCGCCCCTCCCCGGCTGGTCCCGCTGCAGGGCCGCGCTCCCCGCAGGTGTGTGGGCACTGCCCAGGGGACTGCACGGTGCCCGAGCTCCGCAGGAGGTGCAGGAGGCAGGGCCCGCACTGCTCCCTGCCTTCACACGCGCGTCTCGGGTGCCTGAGAGCAGGGAGCCCGGTTTTGGCAATATAAACCTGCACTGTAACAACCGAGTTTGTTATGAGTTGTAAGGTACCTGGTAACAGTTCTAAATTATTTTCTTCATGCTGTTTTGTGAACCCAGCATGATCTAACTTCAAAGACAGGCTCTGTTTCTAGAGAAATCTGTCCAGATATCCCCTTAAACGTTTGCGGGTTTTGTTTGTTTTCAGTTCTTTAATTACCGAGTCCTTTTTCAAGATGTTGCGTCACACATCACAGCTCTAAACCAAAATTTTCAACTAAAGGCAGTATTGAAGAGGTCCTTCTTCTGCTCTGCACGGTGGAAAAAGGATAAGTGAAAAGGTTCTCAGGTTTTTCTTCTGTTACTTTCAGGTTCCTGGAACTAATTGAGGCCCCTTGAACCAAATCTTTGGCTCCTGGGTCCTTATGTCAATAAAACTGTAAAATCGAAGCTGAATTGTATTTTTTTCTATTTTAAGTAGAATTTTTGGAAAATTACCATGACAGCTTTAACGTTGTGGTACTTGAGTACACATGAGCTTCTGTAATGCCTGCTTGCTAGAGAATGTGTTTACCCCAAGAAATAAGGTCCATGAGTGCACAGCAGGTAACAGTCTTATCAACAGAGGCCCTGCCAAATAACCAATGAAGAGGTGAGGGGAAATTGCCATAAGAAGCAGGAGAATTTGCCCAGAAGAGAACCCAGAGCAATTGGTGCCAGGCTTTTCCCAGGATGAGGGAGAATTCCCCTCGGGTATATCAAAGTTCAGAACAGTAAAGGTAAAAATGTCTTAGGGCTCAGCACAGCAGGCAGGGAGGCAGTGATCCAGCTTAAGGAAGATGAGGAGAGGGGGATTACACTGCACGAGTCCCTTGATTTTATTTTTTGCCTTCTCCTTCCGTTCCAGAGTTACACCCCTAAAGTAACTTTTTCACTCCCCTTAACCACCTGAGTTGCACCTCTCCAACTTCATGGAGAAAAGTCATGCATGACACAACAAACAATCTCCTTCAGACTTTTCCATGCAGTCAATCTTTATTATAGCAGTATTCTCATATTCACATCAAGTACATAGAACTTTTTGCCTTTCATATAATACAGAGTTCTTTAAATAACTTTACACTGAAATAGTTTTCTTCAATCTGAATTCAGCTATCAAATTTTAATATGTTTTAAGTCTCCATGCTCTCTAACCAAACTGGACAATATTTCCCATTGTACAAATTTACATGAGAAAAACTCCAAAGTACAAATGAAGGGACAACAAAAGTAAAGGAAAAAGGAACGAACAAGAAAAATAAGTTGTATTGGCAATTACAGGGAAACTGGAGAAGGAACGAAGGGGAGTTGCCATGACCTACATAACAGGAAACCAAAAATAAACATTTTGTTATGAATTAAAAAATAAATACAAGTTTCAAAACAATTACTCCATTGCAGATTTTAAAAAGCAGCTATGGAAATCTACTAACACAATGGGTTGTTTTTTTTTTTAAGTAACCAGACTGGACCTTCTATTTTGCAGTCATAAGCCCCTTGCAAACCTCTGGTGGTCAAAAAAAAAAAAAGCTGAAAGGAATGTGTTAGCACGGAGTTTAAAGTGGTGGGACATACATTTCATTGCACTAAGGAACAAACAAACAAGAAATCAAATTATATAAATTTCCCTTTCCTCTCCTTACTACATACTTTGCCTCTCATAAACAAGCCTCTGTATTATGAGGTAATGCCATTGTCTTGACTACATATAAAAATAATAAAGTTTAAAGGATATAGATCTGGGTATCTATAAACTTTAAACAAGCCAGTCCTCTCTTACTCCCCCCAGAGGGTCCAACCAGTGAGTGCTACCCCTTCTGTCACTGCTCCATGCATCGTGCTCTCCTGGGAAGCTCAGGAGCCCTGTGCCCCTTTCCTAATCTAGGAAAAGCAGCCTGTGCTCAAGTAAGAAAGAGAGACAGTGCAAGTAATGCACAACAGGTTACACACACCTACACCTGCTCCTGCAAAACAAGGCAGAGTCACAGAAGGCAACAGTGGCCAGCCTGCACATGTGTTGGGGCAGGGAAAAGGGATCCCATTAGGCAGCTGATGGCTGATTCCTTTTGCAATTGCTCAAGAATAATGTCACTGCCCAGCCCGGGGAGAGCCTTCACTACACCCTGCTGAGGTGGGGAGGAGGGTTACACCTGGGCAATGGAGGGCCAGGATGACCACAGAGCAGATGGGCTGGCTCGTGTATCCCAGGCCGTGGCAGACCCTGCTCCAGAGGCACAGGGCAGTACTGAATCCCAAGATTTCAAGGGTGGAGAAGAAACAGGGGACAGGTCTTGCCCCTATCCCAAAAATGAGATCAGCAATGTTAATTTGGGTTGCCAACACAGGCAAGTTGGCCACTGTCAGGTTTCTGTCAGTTGAGAAGTGTGGAGAAGGGGAGGAAGGGGAGGCAGGTAGGACACAAGGCTCATGAAAGAATGATGTGCTTTTTTTTTGGTTGATTTTTTTTTGTGTTTTTTTTTTTTTCTAAAGGTTCACAGCTTTGAATAAAAAAGCACATTTATTGCACTTACACTTTATTTTAGACAGAGTTAATTTAAATTATGCCCTCACAACCCCCCACCATCCCCAAATAACCCAACACCCAAGTTTGGTCCATTTTTCCCCCTAGACCCAACATCCATGCCCAGATGATGGGCTTCATTTCTTCTCCTAATGTTCCACTGAACCCTCAGACACAGATGGATTTTTCTCTTCAACAAGTGTGAACACACAAATGCAACACAGAATGACATTTATCGAAACAAAACCTGACCATTTTCCAAACCCAAATAAACAACAAAAAAAACCATTTATTTTTGCGGTTTACTTACTCAAAAGTAAGTATCACACAAGGCTTATTCTAAAGTACAGCTGCTGCAAACATGACAAACTAGACAAAATGACCAGACAGGCCACTGTTGGCTCTTGAGGAGGCTGGGTGAGCTAAACACACTGCTGCTGGATGCTATGAAGCAAATACTAGGTAGTTTAGAAGTTCCTAAACAAAAAAAAGACAAAACAATCCCAAAACCAAAACACCCCCCCCACCAAAAGAAAAAAAAAAAAAAAAAAAAAGAGACAAAACAACTATCACATGTACTTTTAGTGCAGAATTTGGGGTAGGTAGAAGGATTCCAGATAGTTCCTGGAACGTAAGTAAAACATTTTTACACTTTGTTTTCTAAATAGAACAAACCCAAATTGAAATTGGTCTGATATTTCATATGAACTGTGTATTTAGACATAACTTCATAAGTTACAATTATGCCAAAAGTCCTGCCCCAAGGAAGGAAAGGAAAAGATCTGAAAAAGCACTAATAATCCAAACCCATTATTTTGTCCTTCATGGACAAACAGGTTAAATATGACACTGATATGTAGGTACTGCCAGAAGTCTACGTAACCAGCCTGAAATTTGAACAAATCAAGTTCACACCTACTGGTTGTCCCTCAGCTGACAAGACACCTACTATCTCCCACAGATAATGTGCAACAACAGGATGTGATCACTGAACAGAACTGCAAGAGGCCTAGGGGAAAAGTGAGGAAACCTGCTGACATTCCAGAAACAAAACTTACTGCATTTTCTGGGACAAGGAACTAATTGTATGGTCTGATACACATGAACCTTGATTACATAAGTGCTAGCCATCAGTTTCTCCCCATCTAGCTCTCATTCTTCATCTGCCATCTCATTCCAAGATGCTATGAGAGTAACTTGGGGCCACTTTGGAGCTTCCTTTAACAAGATCCTTGGAAGGAGAGGAGGGCTTACTTGTTTTTAAGTTAAATGAACCTCATTACCCGTTGATAGAGCAGATTTCAAGCAGCAGGTTTACTGTAACTGAATTCAGTATCCTTTAATTCTTAGCTTTGAAATGCTAATAGGTATTCTGGGGAATGCTCTCTGCCCTCCTTGCTCCTTTACAGCAGCTGACCAACTCCAAACTACCTACAGGGATAGCTATATACAAAACTACTGCAGCAGATGTAAACCAAAGACACTGCTCTACTTACAAAGCACCTGGTTTACATTCTGTTGTACTTCTTAAGGTTGAAAAGGCACATGATCATTTGGCAAACTACAAAAACTGTTTTGGGGGTTCCCTATGTAAACCATTGAACAGAGGGTCTTGGTAGCTCTCTCTTCTAAACAAAAGAGAGAAGTTAATTTTCATCTGAATTCATTCTTGGTGTAGTCTGTATTCTGCAGCTTTTAAAGCTTCCACAGGTTCATAGTTACTGCTATCATGGTGCTGACTTAGCAGCTTCTGTGTTAGCATCCTTGAAACTTAAATGCAAACTTTTTCATTTTAACAACCTGGCTCTGCTCTTCTGATAGTTTATTAGGTAAGAATCACAGGTTATTAGGTAAGTATCATAGAATATGCTGAGTTGGAAGGGACCCACAAAGGTCATCAAAGTCCAGCTCCTGGCCCTGCACAGGACACCCCAAGAATAAAACCTCACCTTGTGTGCCTGAGAACATTGTCCAAATGCTTCTTGAGCTCTGTCAGGCTTAGTGCTGTGACCACTGCCCTGGGAAGCCTGTTCCAGTGTGTGACCACTCCCTGGATGAAGAACCTTTTTCTGACATTTAACCTAAACATCTCCTGATGCAACTTCAGGCCATTCCCTCGGGCCCTGTCACTGTCAACCACAGAGCACAGATCAGTGTCTGCCCCATCTCCTCTCCTGAGGAAGCTGTAACTGCAATGAGGTCTCAGTCTCCTCCAGGCTGAGCACACCAGGAGACCTCAGCTTCCCCTCCACACTCTTCACCATCCTCACGGCCTTCTCTGGACACTCAGTAATAGTTTATCACTAATAGTTTTTCTTACACTGTGGCACCCAAAACTGCCCCCAGCACTCGAGGTGAGGTCACTGCAGTGCAGAGCAGAGCAGGACAATCCCTCCCTGGCCTGGTTAGTGATGCTGTGCCTGATGCACCCCAGGACAGGGATGTCCCTCCTGGCTCATGTTTAACTTGCCATGGGCTAGGATCCCCAGGTCTGTTTGTGCTCTCCAGCCTTTCGTCCCCATGTCTATACAACACAACCAGGGTTACCCACTCCAGGTGCAGAATCCAGCTCTTGCCCTGGCTAAACTTCACATGGTGGGTATGAAGTTTGTATGAAATGATGAAGCAGTAAAGAAAGGTGTTCCAAATGCATGCTAAAACAAACACCAAGTGCAAATGCACAGTAACAAGGCAGCAGTAAACTAAATTTGCTTCATAAACTTCTACATAAAATGCACCACAGAAAATCAGAACACTCAGCACCTTCAGAGTGATGCCCTAAGAGGCCACTCATGCAGCTGCTTTTTAACTTGACTGTACCTAGAAATTTTCCTTGTCCCACTGTGCTCCTGGTGGTACATTTTATCAACAGAGGACACCTTGTTGTCCAGTACACAAGTACTATGAAAAGTTTGTGCTACACATGCTGCACTCACAGTCAAGAAGGAAATGAAATCTAGAGGCTGCAAAAGTGTGAAATGTCTACGTGCTTCTTCCCTAAATTTAGTCCCTCCAGATATCAAAGCTTCAATTTGTATTTGTTTGTGAGGTGCCTGGGGTCTGGCTTCCCTCAGCCTTCTGTAAAATGCTGGATGCATTTACACCATCAGGCAAACATAGAAGTAAAACTATTTATGTCTGATCTTCAGGGTACTTTTTCCCCCAGTTTGGGCATTTATGGAAAGACATGATATTTATCAACAATTAGAATTTCACTCATTTTACATCACAAAGGCCAAATTCTGCCTCAACGAGCACAAACTAATCCAAGTGATGCTAAGACACCATGGTAAAATGGCAGTATTTGTTCTCAAACATTCTGCATCATCAGTTGCTAGAGCATTCAAGTACAAGAAAAAATGATTTTGGGTATGCATAAAAAGCAGAAGTGGATTCATTTAATGACCTGCATGAGTTTAGCAAAAAAAAAATTTAAAAAAAAAAAAAAAAAAAAAAAAAGAGAGACTGGGCTAACTGTATCTGGGGCTATGTAGGACTCAACTAACAGAGAAATTACTTTCAATGTGACCTGGCCTCTATATTCCTACCATTTGGTTTGAGCTCCACCACAATGCTGCAGTTCTGGCAAATATGCCAGGGGAAACAATCACATAGGGAGCAGGAAGGTGTAACAGGAAACAGACCTACAGACCTCTGTTACCTGTATGGAAAAGGAAAGGCAGAGGGGAGGACCTGTGCCTGGTTGATAAAGACATGAACAGCTGGGCCTGGATCCTGGTACTTCTGCAAATGATTATGAAATACAAGATACTACTAAAAGAAGCAGTATGACTCTCTAGGTATTGGTCTCAACATGTTCACATGAAGTATGTACTCACATTTCCATATCATGGCATGTGCCTGTGGTTGGGACACCACAAAGAAGCTTAAGGAATTTGGGGTAACATGGCATGAATGTATTGGTCATTTCAGTTTACTTCCTTCATCCCACTGCTACAGAGAGCACTCGTTTCTCATCTATTCTTGTTTCCCCACTCACTAAACATCTACAGGGCATCTTTAAGACTGGTTCTGATGGCATGCAAGACATCCAGAACAACTCCTGGAAGGAAAAGATAAAACCAAAAATAATCCCAATTATTTACAAACCACATTTCTTCCAAAGTTTTGCATGAGCATTACCTGGGAACTCTTACAGACAAACACACATTACTACAGCTATTTGGAAGGAAACAAACAAGAAAACCAGTAGAAATGCATCCTGAAAGGACTTCTCTAAACAGCAGCCAAACAACTTGCACATTCCTCAGGGAAAAAAAATAAAACCAGAAACAAAAAAGAAAAACAAAACTACAAACAAACAAACAAACAAACCCCAATAAAAAAAACCCCCAGAGATCATGTGTTACTTATAAAGTGCTTTGCATGGACAAGGATAGCAATTTTCCTTGTGCTTTTCCTATGGGCTCAAGAAGCATATTGTAGACTACTGGGTAATGAATCTTCACCAAAGTAAGTTCATTTTAAGCAAAGACAGAAAGAATGAAGTTCCTAACAGAGAATCTTCGGCCAGCATGACTTTGTGGAAGGAAATGAGAGCTTTTAACAAGCTCTGTGAAACAAATGAGTGTTGAACCACCTGTCCATACTTGCTCTGTTAACAGCTTCTTTTGAGAGAACCTTGACCTCAGTATCCCTGACACGTACAAATGGGGCCACAGCCCATAAAGGGGCTGGAGCCAAGCACAGGCTGAAAGGAGCAGCAGTGACTCCTTGCCCCTCTGGGAGCCTGGATCTGGTACATGCTCTCCCCTGCCTGCTGCCACCACAGCCCCAGGCTCCCTGCAGCTCTCAGGGACTGGCCTCAGATGATCATCAGGGAGCACTCTGACTGCACCATCTGCACACCACTGCTCTGCATCAGCTTCTCCACACTGGAAAGTGGCTATTGCTACTTTTAAAATTCCTGCCAATCTCACTAAGGAAAAAACCTTACAGCATCTGAAGACCCACAGCAGACAAGAAAAAAAATTGTGCTTTTTTTTTTTCCTTCGTTTTTAAAATGTGTCCTGTACACAAAATCAATTCTGTTCATGTACCAACATGAATCATTTCATTCTTGTAGTGACTATTAAGTCATTCACTATTGCTATCTTGCTAATGTTTGTGGAATTAATATGAATACACAGTATTTCAGTTTTAATTCCCACTTCAGATCAGTCCAGTCCCTATAGTCCCAGTAAATATTTACTGACAAACGTAACAGACTACCAGCAACACTGCAAAATTCCAGGCTATTAAAAGCGCCTTCTACTTCCCATGTGCTTTTCTCCCTTCATCTGGGAGCAACCTTCTGCAGACAGGAACAGTCCAGCTTTCCCAAGGGAGGGAAGGACAGCACCCTCACTCGGTACATCCACATTTAGAATGGACAGCACATTCACACACATTTAACTCCTTCATTTATTTGTCATGATTTTGTTAAGCACTCCCACCTTCTCCCACCAAGAACCTCCCTGCTAAAGTGGGGGGTCGGTTCTCCTGCCTCACCTGGAGTGATACAGGGCTGATATAAATCAAATTCTGGAAACTTCTGTCTGAGCTTGTGTTTCTTTCCAGTGTGGTCTGCCTTGCCTCTGTACAAATAATTTACACATAATACCACATACCAGAGAACTCTGCAAGCAGATCACATCACGAGATATTCTGCTAGAGGTAAATGATGTGCAGAACTTGATGAGTTGTTTTCCCTGACTGGGAAAAAAAAAAAAAAAGCTCCTAATCATTTGAAAACCAGGACTGGAGGACAGGAAAACAAAGCACTCTAATGGAAATACCGCCACCTTCATCCCAGTTTGCAAAGTGTACAGAAGGGAAAGACAAACAGAGGGGAAGAGATGACAGGGAGGAAAGCAATGAGAGGAGGAGTAGTCAGCGTGGATCCAGCAAGTACCGTTTTGTTTTGATCTAACAACTTGCCATTAGGACAAGATGCTCCACATTTACACACACACTTATCAGAGGACGTTTAGTTAACAGGATAAAAGTCCTTTAAAAAAAGCTCTTGAAAGTACCAAAACATAATTTTTGGAATGTCTAATTCTAGGGGGGGATTGTATTTGTATTCAATTCAACCTGAGAACTTCTTTCCTCATTTATGAAAACATTACATATTGGTAAGGTACCTGGCATTAACCTGCACCCTCATTTAAAATAAAACTTTTAAAGTAGGTACATACACCATTCATAGTCTGTATCAGGATTTCTACAGACTTTAGATGCTGCAGTAGCATCTTTGATAAATACATTGTATCATATGATACAAAAAAAATAAAAGAGAGGACAATCTCGCTACATTTTTTTTAAACTTCAGTTTGTTGCTGGACCAACAAAAGAAGGATTGACCTAATCCTTCAAAAAGATGTTGTATATGCACACACCAAGAAAATACTGGAAAAGGAAGAAGGTTAAGGATGGTGGTTGTTGTTTGTTCTTTTTAAGTGGTAAAGTAAATCTGAAAAAAAGGTGTGGCAGCATCCCCTTTTCCTTCAGATGAACCTCTCTGCTTTCAGAATAACATACCCAGCTCCCACTGCCCCCCACGTTTAATTTTAAAGGAATAAACCCCAGCAATACAGACAGCTTGAAGTGTCTGACGCTGCAATACAGTGAAAAGGGGATACTGCGTTGCCCATAAGTACACCAGGAAAAAGGAAGGATCAGAATGGAGAATGACTGATTGAAATGAGCACTCATCAGACGTTCAGCCTCTGATGGTTACGCTGTTAGAGGGAGGAAGCCGGCTGGCAGACCATCCAAAGCAAATCTCCTTAATTGCAGCAGCAGCAGCAGCTCCATCCCCCAGCACCACGGGCACACCACGAGCGCCCTCTCCTCTCTCCTGGGAATGATGCCAACGGCACAGGCAGCCACTGCAGGTCTCCAAATGCACGTGGTGGTTTGTGTTGAAGGAGAAACACTGGCAGCAGAGGATTCTGGTTCCCAAAAAGGTACTTTTTTCCCATTGTGTTGGACTGGTGGTTCCATTCTGCTCCACTTTTTAAGCTTATGGATATCTTTTCTAGATTACTTTAGGTTTCGTGGAGCAGAATGGAGTTTTGATGTTAAGAAACTGTAGGAACACAAGACTTAAATAACAGAGTGGGTGCTGCCATGGTGCTGTGGCTACTTGAACGCTGCAAATTCTCCTGTAGAGGGAGGACAAGAGCTTGGTTTAAAAAGGTGATTTCAGTTACTAGACTAGTTGAACATCAGGCTGAATATAAAAGATGTTAAAAAATGCAAACTGTTAAAATTAAAGCACAAGAGAATACACAGTGAGAGAACATTGAATACAGACCCAGCATATTTAACCAACAAAGGAATTCTTGAAAGCAAGCCGTACCCATTCTTCCCAAGAAGGTGAAAGTTCAAGCAAAGTTTAATTCATCATGCATTTGAAAATTAAATGTGTCAGCTTAAATTTACTTTAAATTCCTTATTGCACATATGTCCTCCTGAGAAGCACCAGTTTCAATAAATGCATCCAACTGCAAAACAGTTCTGTTCTGTTTTAAATAATAACAAGGAACTATATGAGACATCCATTACCCTTTAAAGACTATATACAGTAAAGTGCCTGAATAGAAAACCAGTGTTACAGAGTGCTAGGATTTGGTTTAGAGATCAACACAGCAACCCACTGACAGAAATGTAAGAATGGAGAGATTGTCTACTTAATCCCAGACCAGAAACTAAGCCTCACTAACAGGATGCATTACAAATAAAGCAACTCCATGCTTCCTTCAGAATTACAAATAAAGAATAATTATATGCAGAGTTTTCACATGTGATGATGTCCTGAAACCTACATAATTTATTTAGTGTCACCATGCTGTCAGACAGACTTGTAGTCCCACTTCTGAGGGGATGCAGCTATGGCACAGAGTAAAATTGCTGCCCAAATTCCTCCAGGAGTTTGAGTGAAGACTGAATAGAAGCTGAGTCTAAGATATTAATCCTCTTAATCCTGTACTTTAGCAGAAAAAAAAATTCCCTGCCACCCACAAAAAAAATGTATTTCATACGATTTTTTGTGAGGGATGTCCAACTAAACAATCAAAAGGATTCAGGAGAAAGAGAAAAGAAACACACATGTAACTTCCTCATGTTGGGTTTCATACACATTTTTGGTTAGTTTATGCCACTTTCTTGACAGCACTTCTCAGAGCTCTCCTAATACTGAAAGAGTGATAAGCAGGCACAAGAGAGCCTTTGTTCTGTTCAACAGAAGCCTTTTGAATGCCATTACATTCAAACAACTGCTCCCTATCTGGTGTCCTTCCATCTTTTACAGAGTGTCTGTATTGTTGGCTTTGTTTTTTCCTCAAGATTCTTATTCTGAACACTAGAAACAAAACAGAAACAGCCATGCAAACAGAATTCTAGGCTTATAGCTTGAATTCTATGCAATGTCTTGCTCTCCAACGAGGAGAACCAAGAAGTTGTCTGCACTAGGAGGGGGAAGAAAAAGCATCTAAAGGCCTGTGAGGAAGAGCTGACCCAGTTCTAAGGGAATTTGAAGAAAGCAGGGAAAGGGCTCTGTGTCTTGTAGGAAATGAGAAGGGAGTACACCAGAAACCCAAAGTAATGGTGGCACAGGGAGTTATGACAGGCCTCAAGCTCTTTATCTTTACAGACTGTGGTGGCAGGCTTAAGTTGTAACATGAGAATAAAAGCTTCATGATGGATCTAATTACATATTTTACTAGTTCTACCACCAGATGAAACTCTTGCTCTAAATACTCTAAATATTGGGTAATTTTTTCTTGCTTTTTTCTGCTACATTCACTGACCTCCCAACTCTCTTCATAGTATCTTCTAGAAACATCTCAAGTTTAGTACATGTTTTCTTTTAAGAGAAAGACAAAAAAGTCACCAAGTATTGCCTGTGAGGCCAATTTTTAAGTGACATTTATGCTTAGCTACACTTTCAAAATATGCTCTATTTAATTTATTTTTCAGTCTGCCTTTCTAAACTGGTGATTAAAGATCAATTTATAAAAAAGAGATTGCTCCTTAATTACTCATCTTGTCCTTCTGCCTACTTCTGGTAATAATTCAGATTTTAATAGTCATATAGGGATCTCATAAAAAAACCAGCATCTTTAATTGGCAAAGAGCAATGGAAAAACAGGACCAGAAATAAAGAGCTAGAATGATAGGCTTAAAAAGATAATTTTCAGACTTCCCTGACATTTAAACAAAACCTTAGCAAACATATTTTCTTTGACAAGCTAATGCTCAATCTCCCCTTTCAAAATTCCAGTATTAATCTGATCTCAAATCAATAGGAGAACAAAATAGGTAACATGGTCATCTAATAAGGGGATTATGCTGGTTGAACATGTATAAAATGCAATTGCCAGTAACAGCTTTCCCTAGGTATAGGTACCTGTCCACATCAAGCTATGAAACCACATTCGTAGCAACTTGCTACAATAAAAAACCCCAGATATTTATATTCATTGTGAGCCAGACATCTGAGGTGCTTTTTATCAAGCAGAACTGCAGATATTTGCTTTGACTGGTAGCAAAGCCATTTCCTTCCAAAGGATGGAGAGCATCTGAAAGTACACACTTCTTAAAAACCTCTCTCAAGTCAGCTACTACAGTCTTTTCATGCTCATCTCATGCAGAGCAAGTGGAAACTATTTTAAATGCACACTTTCAAAAAAATCTGGACTAAAAAGATGATCAAGATCTTTGATGTTGCCTCCACACAATGCAATAAAATAAGGGCATGTTCTGAGTGAACCTGCTGCCCCTGATTCCTGGAAGGATTTAAGATGCAGCTACCATTCTGTACTCTCACCAGTTTGTAAACTACCTGAATTCATGAGGTTACTAATGTATGCACATATCATCTTATCTGCTCTCCTTATCCTGGGGTAGAGGCCATGTTTGTCAGAAGAATCATAAGAAGAATGGTTCTCTTCCAGCCCTGTGCCAGCCTTATCTACTGAAGCAGATTGACTGATTTATTATAGGGAAACATCAGATTCCAACACCTTGCCTGGTTTACATTTACAGACATAGAAAAAACAAAAAAAAAAGAGGTAGTTTTCTGTTGGATCTTGTGCTGATCTTTTGTATGGATACTATCCACTGGGTAAGTAAAAATTTGGAAGCAAGGACAAAGGACCTTGAAAGGACCAAGACAGACTTGGTTTCTGTACTGATATGTAGGGAAGGAAAATAAAAAGGTATCTCACCTAGTATAAATTACTCCTCCAGACAAACCTAGGGTCCTACAGGCATGTTTTCAGAAACAACAGGTATCTGTTTCTAAACAGTACAGCTGAGTTGCACCTTTGAGAACTCTGGCCCAAATCCACAGGTGTAGTTAGGCACCTTTATCCCACAGATCCTCCCAAATCTCATTGAAGCAGCAATTAGAACTTACAGAAATGAAACCTCTAAATGTCTCTCTGTCAGACAAAGTTAATGATCCACAAAGTAGCCTCATTTTAGGCTTCATAAAAAGTTTAGTGAGAAACTAAAATCACATTATGGCTATGGAACACAAAATACTCAATAAGAACAGGTGGCACAGGAAGAATGCACTGACCATACAGCAGGAAATGGGGCCAAATGTGTCTAAGGATGGCAGCACTTCCCCCCTATAATTGTAGCTCTGATAACACAGATGAAGAATCTTAAGAAGGAGGATAACATAACTCCAAGGAATAACTGGTTTGAATTGATCTGGCAGACCTGAACAAGAATAAGCCTGGGCAGGGCAATGGTGAGAATTCTGCATTCTCTGCAACTCCCTGTGTGGGTAAGACTTTTCTGTGTGGGATGCCCCATTTCTAGGTTCTGAAGGAGACCCAGTAGCATCCTCTTTGCTCTGTACTGAATACCATACCCCACAGCTTTGGAAACATTCCTCATCACTGCTAGAACAGATACACAAAATAAAGAATGAGAGGGGAAAATAACACTTAAGCTCTGTTTTCATTTCAGGATAAGCCTGCCAAAATGAGGTGATGCTACCAGGAAGATGGGGAACAGATTTTCTAAAACAGTAACAACTTCTGTCCTCTGTAACTATTTCCATAGACAGAGACTTCAACAGCTAAATTTTCTTAACTAAGAAAAGGAGAAAAGTTAGCTCCCAAACTATTCCAACAGCAGAAGCCAAAGAGACCATTATAATCCATCCAGAAAATGTAAAAATTGCCTACATCTCTTCAAGCTCTCTGCTTCCCATTTTAAAAGGCTCAGTTGCCAGACAGCAGTAAACCAAAACATTTTGGAATTCCTGATCTATTTCAGAAACATATTGCTAGCAACAGGCAACCTTCTCTGTGAGTGTGTAAATCAGAAGCCTTGGAACACTCCTGGCCCTTGAAGTCCTAACAAGAGCAGCAATAGCTTCTTTTCAATGCAGAGTCATCTGTGAAAACTCACAGTTCAGCAGTTTAAACCAAGTTAAACTACATAACTCATCTCATAACATGCAAGAACACTGTGTGCACTTCTTTTTTTCACATCTGACATTAAAGACTGATATAACCTGAACCACTACTCTGATGCACTTGCTCCAGAGCAATGCTCGAGAGAAAAACAGAATCTCCAAAGTGAGCTGGCAGGTAAGGTGTCAAACTTTCTCAGTTAGATATCAAGTCCAACTGATTCACTTCTGCCAAGTCCAACTAGCAGCTTTTACATGGAAGTAAAAAAATCAATTTGTCACTGAAGAGAAGCGTGTTCAGTGCGTTCTTAACAAAATTAATATTTCATCTTAACAAAATTCGTGGAATAACACTGATTTCCATGAACAAAACTGCTTTTTCAAATCTTCTTTTCCTATTACGGGTGTTAGCAGCATTTTTCCTCTGAAAGCATTTGGTCATGCTTGAGATTTAAAATGCTTTTATAAATGTTGAAATCTGTACTAACTGAAGGATACAGGCACCATTACCAGTACTAGCCTTGCAGCTTGGCAAAAGCAGATTGAGAATTTCTTCTGTGTTGCATTGTAACAGAACATTTGGAGATGGTGTAAACTATATCAGGTCAGAATATTTAGAGAAAAAATGTAACATAAAATAACCCCAACCCATTCACCACTCTTCTGCAGGAAGAGGTGTTCCCTAAATTGTACTAATTGAAACTTCCACTTCCAAGATAAAAGTCACATGTTATTCAGTCAGGGCTTTCTTTGGATTCTGTGCTGTATCTGCTCACTTCTGCTGACCACAATAAAGTTTTGACTGTGTTCAGCCTTGAAGCTAAGTTCATCTTTCCAAGTGTTTCCCACATGAATAGCATTACTAAACCAAGACTCTAAAGCTTATTGCTCAAATATAATGACCTCAAATGAAGTAAAAAACCCCCAACCCCCAAAACAACACACCACCACAGCTTGAGTAGATTTAAATCAAATACACTCCTGAGTAACTAACTCCAATCAAACCAGGCAAAAATGACACTCGATAACCTTAAGAAGATTTTTGCTTGTTTTGAAGTGACTTTTCCCATGTCTCTTACGTGGCATTACAGCTCTTCTTGTGCCAGCTGTTCCCAGGGCACTGTTACCAACACAGACTGTGCTGGGAACATTCAATGGCCAGTGTTAGGAAGTGAGGCTTTGTTCCCTCAGCAAACGCTACAGTCGGAGCTGGTAGGAACTGAGAACAAACCCCTTGCACTCACAGGACACACCAGCACACAGACACACAGGCACAGGCTTTCACATTTTCTTTCAGTGCACTGGAAACCCACCGTATCCCCCTGCTTGGATGGGTGTTTTTGGAGAAGCACAAGCATAAAGACTAAAATCCTCTGTCTGGAAGCCAGCCCGGTTCAACGAGGGCTCAGATGCACTGCGGTGAATTTTTGGCAATGACCGGGCCAGAAGCTCAATGGAGGCAAGAATCTAAAACATAGAAAATATTTGATCAAACCTGTTGTTCCAAAGTTGGAATTCTCTCTCTTAAAACCGAAGGCACAATATCAATTAACTACAGAAAAATATTTAAACACGTGTTAAAAAAAGGACTTTGAAAATATAGCTCAGTGTATTGCATTCTTGGTGTTTATATCCTAAGGAAGGTGAAAAGGACAATTGGGGAACTTCCTCCTTTTTAAAGGCACATTGATTCCCTCTAAGCACAGTGAAAACACTTGCTTTTTATTGGGCTCCTTGTCTATGCCCGAGTACCTATACCTGCCATTGCTACAAAACAACCCAGCTCTGTCAGCATTTTGCTTAATAAAATTTACCAAGAAGTCAGCAGGGGGAGCTCCTTATCTTTTGAAAACGATTTGGTTATATTCAAAACAGAAAAAGAAAAAAAAAAGCCAACAGATTTTTGCCCTCCTCCCTTTCAAGCTTTTTGAACCCAAACCTTCCTCAGCAGGCACAAAATAAAAAATCAAGTTCTGTGGCAAAATTATCCATTTCCCTTCATGAAGCCTGAGGGAGAGCAAGGAGGGCAGTGTAAACATTTCTGAGCACATATACCAAATACTAATTTGTGTGTCTAATTGTGACTATTACTTTCATTATCTCCCAGCTGAAACTTTCTCCATCATGTAAATACTTCTCCAAATACACAGTGTTGAAAACTTTTTTAGTTGTAACTGTTTTAAAGTATTTACAACTTTGCATATAATAGGTCATTTTAATACCTGCATTTTGAAATTAAAATGAGCATTTCTAATTAAACAGAACTAACCAGGTACTGAACCAGGTCTCTTATGAAATCCTGCCACAGCACTAATGAAAAAACATTTGGAACTGGCCAGTGAGTTCACAACTTTGAATTGTGAAGTCTGTTGAGAGCTAAGGAGGAGCATTTCTCACCTGTGGAAAAAGGGGTCTCTCATCTCTTTTCTTTTTTAAGCATTCTGCCATTAGTCTCTTCATAGCTTTTGGACAGTTGCTCCGTACTTTGCTGAGGTCTGGAGATAGGTATCCTCGTCCCACCATGAAAATTATCTTTATTTAAGGGGAAAAAAGATGAAAGAGGAAGAAGTTGAGTTGATAAAATAAACAGTAACAAAAGGTGAACATTTTGCTAGACTATTTTGGTTGCAGCAGCAAGCTTTCTGCTCCCAGAAAGCATTATCTGGTATTAAAATTGACAAATTTCTTAGAGTAATGCTTGCTAACCTATTCAGTACAGAGAAAAAATTAGATCTTTCCTCCTCCTCAGAGAGATTTCTGTGAAACTTGAACACTAGTAAATGGTTACCATTTATAGCAATAACCATCTAAGGAATGGTTCTTTGGTGTCAAAAACTGACAAAATCAAGAACAAGAAACTCTGGCAGGAACAGAATGTCTAAAAATAAATATTCTGTAAAAAGAAATATTCTGTTTTATATTACAAATCAACAACAACTTCACATTGAAAGATATTTTAAGAAACACATGGATTTTGGATATTAAAACTTTTCACCTTCTGAGAATTGATTCCATCATCTACTTTTCCAACACAAAAGTTTATTCTTAACATCTGACCACCTCCCCCACTCTCACAAAAAAGAAAGAAAAAAATCCTCAAAAGAAAAAGAGAAACTGCCTCTTCTCTGTAGTAGAGGAGACAGACAGGCTTGGTATTTTTACAGTAATTCTTTCAACATGGAAGGCTTCTATTTTCCCTAAGGACAAAACTTAAGCATAAAACAAAGTAAACTGAGAGGAAGCAGCAAAACAAAACACAAATACGGTTAATCATCTCTTGTATATATAAAAAACCATCAAACATCATCATGTCGAGCCAAGGTCAATTGCAATGTGGTTTGAGTACTGCAGTGGCACTGACACTAAAAAGCACTTCCAAACCAGCTAATCAAAGATCCATTCATGCTGCAGCAGTAATCACTGCCTTTTCTGAGTACCCACACAACCCAGCAGGTGTATCTCACCTTCCCTCTAATAAAGTGTAACTACTTCATAGCTTAATACTGGGAAAAAAAATCCAGCAGAAAACCCTCCCATCTCAAGCATGTTATACATGTTATTTATACTAACACAATCCTGGTCCTTTTTTAACTTTCTGCTTCAGTCACATCTGTGTTGGCAGCAAGGAGGAACAGAAAACTCCCATATGGTTTCTTTAGAATTCCCCATGTGCCAGAGCAGGATTTCCTAGCAGAGACTTGTGTACTGTATTCCTTATCTCTGCTGCAATCAGACTTACCATTATCTAGCAGTTAGTATTTTCTAAATGATGGCACAAGTTAAAATTATTCCAAATTCATTATTATAAATGTTTCAAATAGATTCTTTACAAATAATATAGGGGCTAATCTTTTATTTTAGACTAGAGAAAAGAGTATCACTACAACAACAGTCTAGAAAAATCTGTTGAAGTGAGAGAAACACTCAGGTATAACAAGAATGCTCACTAAGAATCTGGGTTGTGTCATAGTAGATGATGTAGATGCACCAGAGAATGAAGAATATTTACAACTTTTCATATAATAGACAAGGAGTGACAAAACTCAAGACATCAAATCACACATGTTGGCTTCACTTGCATTTTAAAATTTATTTCAGCACTTCATTATAAGCTCCCACAGCACTAGGCTCATCTTTCAGATCTCAAAAGGTAAAAGCTGAACAAGGCCAAATACTGTTTTTAGAAGGCTGGATCCATCTGGCCAGGAATCCAGGTATTTCCCTTCCTCCAAAAGGCAAAACCAAAATTATAAAAAAGAAAAAAAAAATCTAAAAAGGAGTCACTCCAAATTTGATGAATTGGGATGAAGTGTTCTGGCAGATATGGAAGCAGCCTTATAAAATGGCATTCACAGATGAACGTTGCTATGGTTTCAATTCTCAAGTACTGACAGTGAAAAAACAAGGGATGAGGACACAGAAGTAACAAATACATCACTGCTCAGACACAGATGAGTTTACACTGAAGTTCTTGATGCACAGGTCCTATTTTCAGGTTAGCCAGAAATAATGAATCAGGTATGCCTTCCCAAACGTGCCTATGCTGGGGAGATATGCTATGGTGTGTGGGATCATTAAGATTTAAGGAATATTTGTTCACAATTAAGTAATCTTCTTACAGGATCCCCAGACTCTGTAAAGTTGTATAGTCCATCAAGCAGGATTTCAGAAATGCTGATATCCTGCAAGTCAGTTAGATGGTGCATGCTCTCTCAAAGTTGAAATGAATATAAAACATTTGGTGAGATGACTGCTCTTCTGTTTTGTCAGTCCTGTAGATGCACTATTTATTATTCACTTCAAGTGGAGGGGTGGGGACAACGAGAATAATAACTGAACACATATATGGGGGATCATTTCGCCTTTGCAGAACTATTCTAAACTAGATTACTATTAAGTAATCTGCTCTCTCCCTAATAAGTATCCTGGCAACCAGCTCAGAAGCTGAAAATCTATATTTAAAATAAAAAGGACACAAAAAAAACCTCAAGAGAACTAAGTAAATTGTTCCTATGTGGCTGAGGCAGATCTAGAATATGCAGAAATGTCATCTCACAGCATCAGAATCAGAAACATCAAACACACAGAACATCAGAAAGTTCAGCACCCAAGGCTGAATCAATCTCTGTTTCAGACCACACTTGATTGCAGTCAGTGCCTCCCCTTACCTGGTCCCTGTTGTTGATGTTGGAGTATGGTAACTGTCCAGTCATCAGTTCATAGAGAACAATCCCAAATGCATACACATCCGACTGAAAACTATATGGGTTTTTATCTTGCATCCTAATAACTTCTGGTGCCTGCATCAGAAAAGGCAAGAATTAGTTTTTATTTCTCTACATTGTGCTGCACCTCACCTACCAGGAACAAAACATGCACTTGTCCAGGGTACAGGTGCAAGGCCCACTCTTGCCTTCAGGTGTTACTGGGTCCTAATATAGAGTGGGTGCTGACATGAATCTCAAAATTCATTGCTTCATTCCAGCCTGGTGATCCCTTTCATTCCTCTGACAGTGCAAAGTGACCTTGGCCAGGCTGAGAAGGTTTTTGGAAACCAGTATTCTAATGACACTGAAAATAATGGCAGCTAACAGAGCTTTAAGTTTTTCCAAGGAGAAAAGAGGGAAGTGGAGCTGCACAGGAGATTGCAGTATGAAGCAACTCCTCTTGAATCCTTAAAACTTAAGAGCCTCTTACTTTTTGCTGAGCTAGTTCCTCTACTCTTTTGCAGGACGTTTTGCAAGACTTTTCTCTCATTCTCCTCAACCCTAGATTAATGATACTCATTTTCCTTAGCCACCATTTTCATTTCAGTATAAACCTCAGAATAAAAGATGGAGACACTAAAGTTTTTCTGCTGACTACTGGAAAACACGTGCTTAAAGAAGAATTGAAAAACATTCATTTACTACTTCTTATTACTGCTTGTCTTTTCCAGCTTAAGCCAGCTTTTATATGTCAGTGTGCCAGAGGAATAGGAGCAGGAAATTTGGCCAAAGGTCAATAAATTTGTTGAAACAAGCTCACCACTTCCCCCTTACTTACCATCCATAGAATGGAACCAGACAACTGTTCAAACTGTTGGGATCCACTCCATCGTGATTTCACTGTAGCTAGACCAAAATCACCTATTTTTACTGTGAGGTCTTCATGAAGAAAAATATCTAAAGGGGGGAAGGTTAAGGGAAAACAGACTAACAGTGTCCTAAAAGAACAATAAACAGCTACAAATTTGCAACACGAACATGACAGTTTTAACCACTCACCACCACTGAAGGAAGTTTCTACATCACACAGGTTTTAAGCACCCACCATGGTGAATTATGGTATGCAAGTGTTATGTAAGTAATGACTGGGCCAGTGCTGAACAGATCACGGCCAGGTGGCTTTCATGAAATGCCAAGAATGAGAAAAGCTGAAAATATTCCGTGAGCCAACTCACATAATCTTTCATTACATGAAGAAACCAAAGGATGAAAAAAAAAAAATCTTTGTGATACCAACTAAAACTCCCTATGTTATTACAATCAAATCAAAAGACATAAAGCATCTCCTATTTTGTTATTGATGATATTTCCCTTTCTCAGTGAAATTTCTATTTGGCAAATATTCACACATGAACAGCTTTTCACATCAGTAAGTTAATTTCTGGCAGAGAAAAAAAACCCAACAGGAATGCTTTCAGTTTCCAAAATTACATCTCTGGGAAAGGATACTATTACTCTTGAGGTCTCTGTGGATGATTGACTTGGCATGCAAATAACTGAAAAGGAATATCACACATTAGATGGGTTAGATAATATTTCACCAATCAACAACTCAAAATTCATTGTACTACTGAAAGATAAATTCTGTCGACATTGAAACTGCACATTTATGCAGGCAGTAAAACTTCAGTTACCCATGACTGTTTCAACAACATTCACAGGAAAAACAAAATAAAGCTTAGGTTTCCAGCTCAAATCTGATGCTACTGAATGACAATTTTGATACAATGCTAATGAATTACAATTATGCTCCAACTTGTGCTTTTCAATTCTAGCTCAACATTCACAGTAAAAAGAACTTCAGTAACTTCTTTATGCAATTTCATGCCGAAAGTTCTGTCTCCTAGCCTTAATGGGGACTGTCAAGATTTTGTGAGCTAGTCACAGCTTTAGATAAGGTGTTTCTAAATTGCAGGAGCTAAATGTGCTTCCCAGTCTCAATGTATACTCGGGTACACTGACTGCTTTTTAGTAGAGGAGTGGAAAAAAGATCCCCTGATTGCAGCCTGGATAAACAGATGGCAGGGAACACAGAGCAAAGTACTTGTGCCACAGCAGATACAGTCTGAATAAGTCTCCCATGGCTCTTTGTTTAGTCAATGAGATTGGCACAAAAGTGCTGGAAAAGCCCCAATCTGTGTCTCTGCTTTGAATCGTGTTCACAAAACAGCTCCTGCATCTCCCCTACCTACAGATGGAGCCTGGGGAGATGCACAGGCTAACAGAAGGCTAAGGCTGGTTGCTGCAAACACCTCCACACCTCCTGACTGAAAATGTAATGGAATACTGAGTAGAAAAAAGGCACAATGAACTGCAATCATCATAGTGGCTTTTAAGCTGAAGTGCAATTTCTCTGGTCTTACAGCAGTGTTCTGATTTTGACACACAATATTTGGCTAGTTTGGTAAATTCTAACTCAATGGCCCTCTATGGGAGTAAGGATTATTTACAATCCTTAGAACAAAACAGGTATATTCTCTTCAGATGCTGAAACCTGCTATTCAGAGAGCTCTGATACTTTCCCCAAATGCTTTGATGATTGAGACAGGACTCTGAGCTCAGCCCAGTGAGCAGAGAACTGGCCTTATTTGCCAATGACACCCAGAGTGTGAAGGGGATAAGTAAACATTGCCCCAGTGCTCATTTGCAGACAAGTCATTCAATACTTACTCCATGCCTTGTGCAGTCTGTCGTGCAATATCAATTAGCTTGATCATTTCAAATTTGGTCTCAATGATGTGTAGATGGTGATACAAACTGGACCCTTCACACCATTGTGTAACAATAGCCAACTGGGGTTTTGTTGAGTAACCCATGAAAAGCAGGATATTCACATGCCGTGTTTTCCTGTTTACAAAAAAATAAGAATCAGGGGGAAATCAGATCAGGAAATCAGGAAAACCAAGGCAGATCTATCACAGTTTACATATATATTTCCAAACAGAAGGTGTTGGGGTAATCTCAACTTTTACTATGATAGCATGATAACCACTTGCTAGATTAATTTAATGAATTATTCCTCAAGTTAGCTTTTCTCATCATACTAACATGGAATAACTACTCTGGAGTAAGTGAAAAATGCCAGAGCTCTTATGTTTTCTTATATTAAAAAATTTACACGGGATCCCAGCACGTGAGTCTTTTTCCTTGCAGCAATATGGACTAGGACAGTTCTATGCTATGTGACTGTGCCTGTTTCAGGTTTAAGAATTTGTCAAGTGATGCTGAGAGTAACTGCTGAGGAAACAAAAATAAGCAGTTTCTTGTAAATCCTACCACAAAGCTAAGTAATGAGGAATCATATTGGAGAAGGCACAACTATAGGTAAATCTGCCTTGTCTGAGTGAAAGGATAGAACAAGTGATTATGTATGTTCTGAAACAAACAGCCTGGGCTCCACCTATGGGACTACCAGCAGAAAGCTGGACTAAGCTGTTTGATTTCATCAAGTTTTGTCAAAATTCTATCAAGAAAATGAAGAGATACCAAAGTAGCACAAACCAGAAAGCCTCTACTTCCACAACTATGAGCTTAGAGTTTTGGCAACTAACATTTGCCTAGGACAAAAGGCTTTTTTGTTCCCTTTTGTTCCCTGAAATTCCCTTTCACCATGTAGCTTATTTGGGACACTTCTGCAGCATAGGTGCCCAGCTCACCACATCAAGTTTCCATGGACAAAAAACCTCCTTGCTATTTTGTTTCTTACAACAGAATTATGCTGGACACTGCTCAAGACTGTACTCTGATGTAACATTTCTTCACAATATACATTCTATCCTATCATGCTGATGGATCTTCTTTTAAGAGCTGAACCCAAACCAAATACCTCCTCTGAGATAGTAGAAGCAGTAGACATGAGAAGAGGAAATCAAGTGACTTAATGAGAATTACATTAAAAAAAAAAGCTTCAGAGAAATGAATGTTACTGAACAGAAACTATCAAGCAACAGATAATATAGGTAGGACTGTAGCTGGAAAACCATTTAGTCATGTTCTCCTTCAATTTCAAAATGTGACTGAGAGGAAAGAAAGGCCAACAGCTCACACTTAGGCTTGACTGTGCCCTTGGGGTAGTGCATTAACAAAACTAGTTCTGAGTGTTTAAACATATGTGTATTGACAACATAGGTGTGCAGACAAACACATACAATGGGTACAAAAATATTTTTAAATGGTTATTTTTTCTGCCTGGAGTATCATCATGTAGGAGTGAGACCAATGTCTTCCAATGGAGATTTAAAATTCAGTGATTAATGAAGCACCAATCTACACACATTATTTCATGCCATTAAAAATACTCTTACCTGAGCACTCCTACTTCATTTTTGAAAGCCTGTAACTGTTGAGGTGTGGGTGCCGTAACATTCAGCATTTTCACTGCCACATCACCTTCAAAACAGCAATTTTTAGTAAGTGCCATTGATACATATTCCTCTCTTGAGAAAATGCTAGAAAATGCTAGACAGAGCAGTAGAAATTTTGAGATACTGTTTTTTTTTTTTTTAGCTTACATGAAGTAAATCACTACAATTTTAAAATAAGTCAATATTGGGTAAACTGTAGAAATACTATTCTTACTTGACTCTGAGAAATCATAGCCAGGCCAAAGCTATTAAAAATCCACATTTGAAATCCTCATTCATCAAGATGGATACTCCTGCCTTTCCAATGTTTCATCTTTACCCTAATAATTTCTCAGTTCAGAAGAACATGCGAGAGTTGAGTTTCCAAGCAATATGAAGTTCTTGCACTAGTTATTTAGCATACTACCTACTAATTTTAAAATCCTATTTACTGCCCTTCACTGCACTCTCCCCATTATGCCCACAAGTCTCTTGTTCTGAAGAGGCCAGAACTGGGCCCAGCATTGCAGGTGTGGCCTCACAGTGCCCTTAAGCTGCTGGCAATGGCCACTGCAGCCCATCCTCCCTGCCTGTGGCATGGGCACAGTGCTGGCTCCTGCTCAGCCTGGTGCCCAGCAGAACCCCAGGTGTGTTTGTGCCCAGCTGGGTGTGCCTTGGCTGCCACTGTGACCTCCTCAGGAACTGCTGTTTGCCATCGTGGCCACATACCATGCCACTTTCCTTTGTAGACTGTTCCAAATGATCCAGATCCTATCCTCTGTCCAACTGTGATCTGTCCATCTGGTATCTCCCAATCATCACTTGAATCCCGTCGACCAAGAGTTTTCTTTATATATGTGCAAAAACAATAAAAAGGAAAAAAACCGAGTGCATTAATGTCTTTGAAAACAGCTCCTTTGTTAAAAATTTCTCATCAGCATTTCCCACTATTAATGTCCTAAAAATATGCTCTTTTCCAAGAGTTGTCTTTTGACTTTTAAAGTTAGCCCCACATGAAGCCTCAGGACACAGGTATGCCAAATTATTACCTGCCATGAAACATTTGCAACAGCTTTTTGGCAGTGTTAAAACCAGAAAATATTAAGAAACACTTAACAAAAAGAAAGTAGCATTTGATTTTAAATTCTCAATCATAATACTAAACTGTGAATTTTAAAAAAAGTGGATGTTTTTATGCTTTCATGTATTGTTACATAAAAATTTGTTATGTACATTCATTACTTTCAAAGTTTATGAATCATGTGGGAGAAGTTAAGTTGTTATATGAAGGGAAAGTGGCATTACAATATGAGACACCAGTAAAAGTGAGTTTAATCAATTATTTAAATTATTTATCAGTCCCACAATTAATTACTGGTTTAAAGTGGTTATCCCACTCTATTATTTACCAGCTTCAAGTCCTAGATCACTGCCATATTCATCTTCAAAATAATTTAAAAAACTTAGATGAAAGAAAAGTGAGAGGAATATGGTTGTGTAATAGTTGTACAAAAGAAAAGAGCTGATCTTTCCCTTACCATTCTATTTCTGTCTTCTGAGGATGAGGATGATTTCCTTTCCCGTTGGGGTCCTGGTGATTTCTGTAACGCTTTCACATTGGTTAGTGACCCGGGCAAAGAAGCAGGAGGTGTTGCAGACAAGCCTGCAGCTGAGCCTAAATTTCAGAAATAGGATAGTTTTATCTGTAAGAATCCAGCTAACAAGAATGCATTGATAATAGGTGCAAGAATTGTGTTTAAGATGCAGTATCTCTAAACATCAATGTGAATGTTGAGAGAACAAACATATACAGGAATATTGTCCTAATATTAGATTAGTGCTCAAGTCTCAGATTTCAGGAAGAGACAAGTCTATAGCAAACATCCCTGTATAGATGGTCTCCAGTCTCTTGTTCATGAACTAACAAAAGGACAATGCCTTTTTAAGTTTAAAAAAAATACTTTAAGGTATTTCTTAAATTCTATCAGTTTCTTTGAGAAGAACAGTAGCATTTTACTTACAGCATCTACCTCTGGTATTTCTTGTAGCTAAGCTTTTAGGAACCCAACAAATAGCTAAACTACTGTACTTTGGAATCAAAATAGACTAAATGCAAATAATTTAAAATGTTTTAAAATAGGTGAGTCTCCAAGTGCCACCTGAAAATCATTTGGCTGTTTTAAAGCTATCTGTTAGCAGAGAACTATTATTTTAAAATAAATATTAGATTTTAGAAAGGATTAAAAAAGAAAAAGTACTTTAGTTAGCTATTTGAACCATATTCCAGGAAGTACAAAAAGAACAGTATGTCTGTAGCCTGTAGGTTATCTAAACAAATCTATGCAGGAAAATGTTACTAAGAGAGCTGTTTCAGAGCCCCAGTGGCCCTTTTCAAATAGAGCATTTCACCTCGACAATGCTTTTTAAAACACATCACAATTATTCCTAACAAGGTTATGCTGACCCTTCCAATGCAAAGGACATAAAATAGGGTCAACTGTTAATTAAATTCATGCTGCTTTGTTAAACAATGTATGTCATTGAACAAGACCTCTAACATTCCACTGCCTTCTCTCACATCTGTGTTCTGGAAAGTGGTGGATGACAATATTCCTCCTCATATCCTCTTAGAAGCTCCCCTCTTAAGCAAAAAGTGTCTCTTAATGGCAACTAGAGTTCAAAAACTGACTTTGTGACTTAAAAGTGTTGCTTAAGTTCAGTCACTCAGTGCATGCTAATTTATCAGACTGTATGTATCCATCACTGGAATCAGTCAGCTAAAATCTATACTCTTGGAAGTGGATGCACAAAGTAACACACCAACAGAGACAAAATAGGACACAGCACCTGTAAACTCTGTCCTACATCCTAAAGCAGCAATAATGATGCACATGGGGCATCCTAACTACATTTAGAAGCAGCTGGAAGCCAGCGACCTGAAGGATGGACTTATGTTCATGTTATGGCCACTACACTGTCAT
The DNA here is from genome assembly GCA_037013685.1 of Acridotheres tristis. Classification (NCBI taxonomy): domain Eukaryota; kingdom Metazoa; phylum Chordata; class Aves; order Passeriformes; family Sturnidae; genus Acridotheres; species Acridotheres tristis. The sequence goes on from CM072885.1 coordinate 66,944,617, forward strand.
TTATTTATTATATGATTCATCTGAAATCAAACATACATGGAATTAAATGTATGGTGTTCCCAGAACATGAGCATTTTCCTAAAGTTTACTGGGTGACAGATTTCCTCTGCAATAGCAAAGATCTGGGATGCATTTTCTTTGAGGTAACTAAAATCTCCTCTTCAAATTTTAATACTGCAATATAGGAATATTAGCACAATATTCACCCTTCACCAAAAATGCTCCCAGCACATGGCAGAACACTGTAGTTAATCTGTTCACAATAATACCAGATGGCCTGTTTTCCAAGTTATTAGAGTAGAATACTTCAGATAATGCTGGATTTAAGTCAATAGCTTGGACTTTGAAGCTGTACATAACATATTTCATTCTGTAGCCAGTTGCTTGTTGGGAACACCTGTCTTCTTACAAAGACTTCTGGAAGATCTTTACAAGTTCAAAAGGTGAACTGCTTTTGATATATTCTGAAACAAAAGTCTTTGAAACAGCCAAGATGGTAGCATTTGAAAACCACACTACATGCACTGAACTAACCATTTCTACATGTATTATGTAGAGACACGAGTACAAACACTTCATGCTATTACTCAATAGTTGGTTTCTCCAGCATATGGAATCCCACAGAGTTTTTTTAGGGATTTTGTGCAATACAACAGATCCATTGACAGCTTAAGGCCTGAATTACCCCTATGGTCAATGACATGAAAATCTAAGTGTCTTATTTTACATAGTACAGGACAAAAATACTGTTTCAGTCAAATTTACTAACTGAATAAAAACCACTAAAACCATCTAGAGCCCCGATGTGGTGTCAATAGCACATTGTCAAAATGAAGTATTTGTTGAAAGCTGACATAACACATTACTTGAAAAACTTGAGACCTAACAAGATATCAATGGAAATGTTTGCAATTCACATTTGATTTCCTACATCACTTTTCAAAACAAAAACCATTAAATACAGAAGACTCTTATAGCACTGAACTGACTTAAACTGAACAGTCAAGGAAATTCTAAGTTAAGGACATAATTTTATCTTTAATATCACGCAATGCAATCCAATGCCCTTTGTTTAGAAAAATTATGTTAAGGTCTGCAGAAAAACCTCAACTATGAAATTCCTTGCTTCTGAAGATTTAAGTCAGACTTCATTCATAATAATTTTTAAGCGTGTAAAGGTGAAAGTGAGTATGTGTGAAAAGCACATTCAAAGCATTCCAGCCAGGCCAAGCAAAAAAACAGAGGTGTTCTGATAAACTCACACACTTACATACACACGGTGTGAGGGTGAGGCACAAACAGCATCTGTGGTTTTACTTATTTTGTTTGGGTGAAAACAAGAAAGAAGAGCCCAACTACCTCTGAACACTGGGCCAGGCTCAAAATCAAACACTATTTCACTGGGGACAGAATGAAGGAGGGGACTGGGAGTCCGGGATTGGTATTTCCGAAGACAGCGCATCAGCTGGTTCAAAGGGGCTGTTAGAGAGAAAGAGACGGGCAGGCAGAGACAGAAAGACAGACACACACACAGAAGAAATGAAAGAAGTCATGGGAAATAACTAGGATGCTTTGACTCCTAATCATAGATTGTTTCTGTACTTTGAAAGGAAAAAAAAAAAAAAAAAGTCAATTCCCGAGAACATTATTTCAGGACTGGAAATAGCCAATTGTTTTCAGATGCCAAGCAGACAGTTTATGATCAAAAGTTAAAACCAACATGATTGCACAACATTTAAATGTTGGACAAAATGGGCAAAACTCTGGAGAGCCACATCTATCAACACATACAAAAATAGCTAAAACTGGCAGCTTGCAATTAGTAGCTTGCAGGGTTAAAGGAAATTTCTTTTAAAAAAGTGCCTATTGCTGGCATTATTAAAGACAGCTCCATTTAAACACAACACAACCTACCAAATACCAGATTTGCATGGGAGAAACAAAGTCAGTGAAAGCCCATAGCACAAAACCTCTGAGATCAGGAAAGGGTTGCATTATGGCAATTCAGACTCATACTTATGGCTGAAGGAAGTCTTAATTAATAGGAGACAACTGTGCTACTGATTTGGAGTTGGAAAAGCTGTCATATGCCTGCCATACTTAGTATTTCTCTATTTTCAATATTTCTGCTTTATTCTTATATTCATAGGAATAAATGCAGCACATAAGCAGCCCTCTTTAGGACCTTGGCAACCAGTGGGAGAAGTGACTGAAGAGGCCTGTGCACAATTCTTGAAGAAAAATAAACCTCCTGGCAATAGTTCTGACTTAGCTGTGAATTAGGGCAGTGAGTTACCGAAGGAAACATAAAAAGACCTGGCTTTAGTGTAAGATCCCAATAATCTGCTTCCAAGAGTAGCACAGGCATGCAGTACAGCAAAGCAGCAACTTCAGCAGGGGCAGAGGGGGAGAAGAACTGGAGTATTTCAAGCTGCTTTAGGATGCAGCAGGTCACATGGAAGGCTCATCTACCACGATGGTTTTCTTTGAAAATCCCTGTTGTTTCCATGGTTGAAAAGGTCACAACAGGTATAAAAATCTTTGGGAAGTTGTAGTGTATCTGTGTGCAGCCACGTGAGTGAGTAAGTGTGTGTGTGAGAGAGAGAGTGTAAAAAAGTGAAAGTGCAAAGTAATTTTAAAACTAAAGAAACTAGATACTGCTTCAAAACTTTTTCTCCTTCTGTCTCCCCCACTCCCAGAATGACCAGCAAATGACTCAAATCTTTGTGAAACAAATACTAAGTTCATGGACAAGCAAATGTAAATTCACTTTTTTGTTCTAGTCATATTTTGCATTGTGGCTGTGTTTTGTAGAAGGAAGTAGAGTAACAGGAAGGGACAAGGCAGTTGTGTAATTAAATGTAACACAGTAGTTAGTTTAAATGTTACTTACCTCCCTCGCCACGTAAACTCTGGTCTCTAATCAAGTCCTATAAAAATTAAAAAGTTGTGTTTAATTTAGGTATTCACATTTACATTCTGGAATCAATTGAGACTGGTAAGTGTGAGAATTTGTAGTGTGATATGGTGCCCATGTAATAAAAGTTGTTTCCTACCCTGTATTCCTAACAGCAATGACTCCAAAGAACTACTACACTTCTCAAAATTAAGTTGCTTTACTACAGCATCTCTCTGTAGTAAAGTGAAATGTACACCACCCAAAAGAGATGCTGACAAGAAAATATTGATTTAAAAATGCAGTTGGTCAAAACATAGCAATAAATATTGCATCAAATGTTCTGTTACAGTAGCACAAATAATTTAAATTGTCATATCAGAACCTGGGACACCAATTTCCTGTACTGAGGTACATCAGTCAAATGAATCCTGCTTTGTTTTTTCTTGTAACAACACACCAAATTTGCATAGCCAGGCATGCTGTTCTTCTCAGAAATTTGTAACTGCAGAAGGCTTTCTTCACTTGCAATCCTCTGTGAGCTGGGAGTCTTTTGCAACATGTCCAGACTAAAAGCAAACTACACTACGGATTTTATAAACAGAAGTAGAAAATTCTAGCAGCTTCCTTCTGTATGTCCATTTTCATAATAAAGCTTTTTTTTTTGGTTACACTATTATATTGATTCCCTTTCTTGTTCCATAACTACATTTGTTCCCTTACACACCTATGCTTTGCCAAAAGCACTGGCTACACCTCAGCTGCACCACATGCAAATGCCTATGTAGCCACACTCTTAAAATTAACATTTCACCTTCCCCTCAGCTCACGTGCAAAACAGATCTTGTGCCTCAGTGCCCAGGCAGATTTCAAGACTGCTCACCTGACAAATGACTAATTTCTAGAGAGTGGACTTAAGGGCAAAATACAAACTGTGTGTGTTAGCAAAAATAGCAAAAGGCAACATCTTGAGAGGTCCTAACTGTCCTCATGGTAATGCCAAGCATTATTATTAGTTACATTTCACCATCCAGAGATTTCAAAATTGTGGAAAAACCCTTAAGTGTAGCAGTTTCTGAACACTCCAAAGGAATGCTTGGAACAACATATACTGGAGTCTTAAACTCTTAAGGAGTATCAGAATATGTGAACTCAGCTTAATGAAATTATTTAGTTTCCTTCAATACCAAAAATATTACTTAGAATACAAAAACTAAAAGGTCTCTATCTTGTATAACAATGTGTTTAACATAGAACGGCTTGCAAGAGTGGTTACTGGCTTCTGCTAACAGCATGAGCCTTGGGACTAATGACAGAAAAAAAAAAGGCAGTTGCTTGGGGCAGAATGTTTCTCTGAAAATGCAAAAGGTCTTTCAAAAGGCAGTTCTCCATTTGGAGAATGGATTACTTGTGTTCTTACAGCTCTCAATAGAAAAAGTAATCTATGAAAAAAAATGAAAACGAATGATCCTTGAAGATTCTGACAGACCACTGAGGATTCCCTTAGAAACACAGCACTTGTGTGTACACAACGAATTGAACACACTGCTATTGACAAGGAACACATGCAATCTACTATTGCTGAAGTAGCTGTCAGCAATACTCACATCAATATTGACTGGTTCGATTGTATTGATGTGCACGTTGGGAGCTGAAGAGGATCGGTCGCGTTGCCCAAATTGATTTCGATGGTCTTCATCTGCTGGTCGGAGGGGCTGTGGGATTGGAATGGATTTTGAAGGAGAAGGACTAGGGAGAATTGGTGGTCTGAGAAACAAAGTCAAGGAAAAAGAGGATTTAGGTCTACAAATGGCTATAAACACTGCATAGTGGGTGTGGTAAGTCCTTTTCAACTATAATAATACGTAACAAAAACACTGATCTAAAGCCCTGAATAAAAACAATTTATAATGAATGGTCTCTACTCCCCTATGATTAATTGCAACAACTCTGTCTCATCAACTACCTAATCACATGGCTGTGAAGTTTTCTGAGTTAAAACAAAGAAAACCATACCATACTAAACTAGCATTAATAAATCCTGATGTGAAAAGCTCATGCTGCCCAACATGCATTGCAGATAGCGAGATACTCTGCAGTTTCCTCAGCCCTGAGTCAATGCAATACACTTATTCTAATTGTGACCAATTGAGAACTAAAAATGCTTAACATCTCATTAATGTTACAGTCAGAAAATGTCATAAAACCAAATGTATGGATGGGATTATTTTTCAGCAAAGAACAAGTGAAAATTACACCTGGTCATTCAACCTAATTGATTATTAATAATGTATTACTGATACTAAAAATAGCATGCCCAATGTATTAGTGATACTAAAAATAAGCATATCACCTTTTAACCTCAACCTTTAAGAAACAACTTTCAAGAGCACAACATTTCAAATGTTATTTACAGTGCTACAATACAATAGGTTTGACTGAAAAGATAAGTGTTCAGAATACACAAACAAGCTTCCTGAAGAAATGCAAATGCTGCCAGTCATAAATGTAGATAAAGTCTTTAATTATGGTATAATGAATTGAATATTCAAAAGACAAAACAACTAAACACTTAGGGTTTTTCGTCTGTAAAAAGGCAGAAAGTCACTTCTTTGGTTATCCATTAATTTTGTTAAAGTGCAATAAACTGGCAATTATCTCTTACTCTTGTCAAGGTCAGCCACTGTTAATCCTAATGATTCAATCTAATGGATATAAGGCAAAAGGCTAAAGAAAATTTTATGTTAAAATATACTTGGTATCTGACAACAAGGTTTTTAAGAGTTGGTTTCTTTTTGTTAGTTCTGAAAGAGGAGTGGAGTCCTCCAGCCATTCAGTGACTCATGGATTAATTATTATGCCCACAAAGACAATGTCCACAGGGAGAAGCTTCAGAAAGAAAACAGACAGCAGCATAAAGCAGCAATAGGTCCTGATGCCACCTCCTGTAAGCAATGCTCCATGGCCTCCTCAGAAACCTTTGGGGAAACTTGACATTTTCAACAGGACATCTTGGCATTTTGTCAGAAACAGGTCTGCTTTATAGCCTACTATCCTACCTTTCATTAAAAAGTTTCTCCAGTTTGGCACTGCTCCCAGAACTCAGTGCTATCTGTATCCTAAGTACCTGTCGTCTTTTCCTTCCTGGCCAACAATCTCACAATTGAAAATGGCAAAAACAAAGTGCCTGTGAATTCATCCAAGTAACAGTCTAGTAAGTCTTCCAATGAAACACCTGAGTATGTTTGGGAAGTGGGGCAGCAGAGAGAGGCAGGGGGCTTAATCCTGCTTAACTTTAAAAAAAGAAACAAAAATGAGGTAACTTCTGTCACATGACAGAACACAGATTTTGGGAAGATACTGGGAAGCAATGAACTAAAAATACCAATAGTCAAATCTCTGAGCAAGGGCCTTGAAAAACCCAGCATTTCAGAAGCTGTTTATAATTCCAGAACCATTCTTTAAAATGCAGGTGTTGTACACACACAAAGCTGAAATTCTCATTCACTGCTACCCAAGTACCTTCAGGTAAAATACTGTAAATGAGGAAGCTCTGAACTCCTGAATGTTCTTGTAAGTACATCAAGCAACTAGAACACAAATCAGGAGATGGGACACCTCAAATCCAAATGTAGGACCTGACTGACATTTAAAGGCACTCTGTTTTCATGTTAAGGCAAGTATGTCAAGTGCTGCACAAAAAAAGTATCAGAAGTCTAAAATGTGTCCCAATCAGACCAGTACTGTCATTGCTGGGATAGCTAACTCCTGCCTAAACTTCCTGAGAGTTCTCAGGTAATAAGGAAATTAAGGGAAATATATCACAACATTCATCAGAACATTGCACCAGGACTGTGACACACCATCTGAGCTCTGCCACATGACAACAACAGAAGCAATCAGATATTCTGTGATCATGAGTAAGCCAAGGGACAGAAAACCAGATTGAAGCAATATTGTTTCAATTACATCCTCCTTTGAGTCATAAATGGTCATCTGCTACTTCTGTTCTTCTGGTCACAGGTCATCATGTCCATCAGGCTGCTAACACAGATAGCATGCTATGACATACCATGTTTGAAAACAACTTCAACAGCTTTTTCTACTCATTAAATTCTTACTGGGAGAAGTCCAGATCTTTAGAAAATAATTGCAGCCTGATAAAGAACTTTTTTTTCTTTTTTTCCAAGTCTCTAAGCTATTACTTGGAGGATCTCTGGGCTTTAGACAATAAAGAATCCAGAGACGGGAACCTCAAAAGCAGTTTGCCACATGCTCCATTATGATTTTATTAATGGGTGTGTCCTTGGGACACTTGGAAAAAAGGAGGTTATTTCTGCTAAATGGAAATGTTTCTTGAAAAAAGTAACTAGTGTAGTAAAAGAGATAAGGGGTTTGCTAGCTAAGACAGCCTACTGAGTTCACAATTTCAGAAAACACAACCACCAGCTCCTGCCTGTGTGTGTGGCAAAAGCTGGATCTTGATCTGCATCGAGATCTTGTTCCATCAAAAACACATCACCACAAAGAACACAGTGATCTTCTGAGCTACCAAAAGGCCATTCCTACAGTATTCCTACGTTGTAATTACTCGAGGAGAGTAGGAGTGACACTGCAGCTAAAAGAGCCAGATATCATAATTTGAAAAAGGGTGACATTATCTATTCCAGGCCAGCTCCAAAACTAGTTCTTAGGCTATGGAAGCATAGTGCTGACACAATACAGTGAAAAAACAAACAAATAAACAAGGCCAAAAAACCAACCAAACAAAAATACCCCCAAACAAACAAAACACACAAAAAACCCTTAAACAAAAAACGAACCCCCACCCTCAAAAAATAATAGGCTGAGGCTTAAAGGAACACACAGTTTGAATATTAGGATCTGAGTTTCTGTTGTTCCTGTGGTCTTTGCCACCTTGCTAAAGCAGATCTGCAGGTAAGCAGATAAATCACTTTCTCCCAGCTCCTAGATGTGGGCATTCTTTTAACAAATCACTCTCTACTTCTGAGGCAACAAGTGCATAGTTGTCAAATCTCAATCTAACCTTTCCTGGCATTATGACAGAACATGCTTTTACCTTGGACCATATGTTTGAGATTAGCACATCATTCCCTCCCTTTTTATCAGGCAAAATAGAAAGATGTTTTATCAAGAAACACAAATAACTGATAAGATACAAAATTTTTATACCCTTTACCAAGCACAGCAAGTGCCCATGTGTCCACAGACTTACTATTCCACAAAACTGAGCCCACAAGGAAGAGTAAGGTAATTCAGAAAAGTGTTATGCTATATATAAACAAGTTATGCTATATATAAACAGGCAATTTCATAAAATCATATACAGCATATCTATTGGATTTTAGAACTTGCAATGATATAAATTAGTTCACTTTACAAATGCAAAAGAAAATTTTAATACAGATTTTCCTTAATGGCCTTTACGAAACATCACATTGGTGAGTAAGTGTTTAAGAGCTGGTCTATGCAGGAAAGATTTTTCTTGAAATTTTTCTTATGACAGGTGTATTTGGGCTTCAAGTTTTTGTTGACTGCATTTTTATTTTGCTGTAATTGAGCAAATGCTTGAACTGAAAATTCACATTCACCTAGCTTCAATTATAAGGTATATACCAGTTTGTTTTTAAAACTACAGCTTCTGAGGAAGAGATTTTCTTTCTCCTCCTCACAGCCTGAACAGGTCTATCTCAGTTTAGCCACTGGGCTCAGTGTCATACACACTATTTACCTTAAGGCTGCTAAAATGCCTATCAAAGCTTTTTTCTTGATTTTTTTTTTTTGTTTACACCAGAGTGTTAACACTAGACTGGATGTGATTGTTGTTACTGCTGTTAATGAAGAACACAGTGCACTTCCAGTTCCAAGCAATTTCTAAGGACTGTTAAGGATCTGGGACACAATGGTATTTCAGCTACAGCAGCAAGCAGGTAAATTTAAATTGTGAAGGCCAAATAGGTTCTGATTTAATTATTGTGGTACTCCATGGACATCACCAGAAAACAGTAATTTCTCTCTTTCTCCATCCCTGCAACCTGGAAATATTCAGTAATCCCAAATCAAATGCCAATTTGGAGAAAAGGACAGCAGCATCAATTTGTAACTATAAGCTGAAAAACTTTCTTGCAGCACCCTGTGAAGGCAGCCTAGCAGCATCATGGGACACAGCTGTAACAGTCATTACCCCACACAAATTAGTGCAGCTTTTTATACCATGACAACTTGTTTTCATCCATATTGGCTTGTAGGTGAAAAACAACTGCCAGGTTTATCACAAAGGTGTGCACTCATTTATAAGGGCCTTTGGGCCCAGATCAAAGCTGATGAGCCTAAAATTGCCAATAGCTTCATATACCAGGGGTTATCAAGAGAAACATACTGCCACTGTTAGTCCTCCAAACCAGGTCCAGATCACTAGCAGGTTTTTGCAAATAAAGATTTGGAGAGCAAGAGGTTTCTCTCACCTGTTTTATGGACTAACAGTTTTCTGATTTTGATAGCAAACTTCCTTCACAAAGCAAGAATGCGTATCAACTCAACTTGTACATTGTAGGAACATTTACATGGAGAAACCTGGAAGAGGTCTGGTGCCAGAACTTTTAGGGGAAAAGTTCATTTTTTATAAATTCAAACACAAAGCTTTTGCTTACACACCACAGGATCTAAATCGTAATGTAGCATAAAATGTAATAATCTAAAACTATCTTTGCATCCTTGGCTTTTCTGAAGTTTTTCTAGACATTCAACTATCTTCAGCTGAATCAGAATGATCAGTGAACATTTGGAAGTGAACATTTGGAAGACAGAAAGGAAAACAGAGGTGTTTAATCACAAGCTGGAGTCTGCTCAAAGGCAAGGACTGGCAAGCCTCCAAGAACAGTGCACCAGACATTCCCCTTTTCTTCCCTCTAACTTAGAAGACAAAGCATATTGGGAAATGTTGTTTTTCAAAGAGCCAAGATGTTGCCAACTTGCTTATTTCTCTCTTTTTCATGTATCTGAGACTGAGGGAACTGGGTTCACAGAAATTCTGGTTCATATTTTACAAGCCAAGGTGGAGAAGAAACTTCATGACAGTTCAATGAACAAAACAAATACAATGTATGATATAGAGTTTCCTTACTTCAATTTTATTACAAATGGCTCTTAGCAGGGAGACCTATACTTTTCTTTCCAGTTAACTGCAGATGGTAACTGAAATGGTTGTTTTGGCACAACAGGACAGAAAGAATTAAAATGGGACATAAAACCTAATGTGGAGGCCAGACACAATTTTGTAAGGGGTCCAGAAATGTGAAATGGGACAATGTGTGTTCCCTCATCTTGGGGTGGAAAACCTGGAGGGACTGCCTTTGGTTCACAGTTGGATGAATGAAAGGCTGCAGGCCTGGATGGCTTTAGGATGTTACACAGGAGCAAAGTGAAACAGTTCTCCAGCATGTTTAGCAGCTTTTGCATCATGTCCAATGGTATTTTCCTTGATGTGCCTTTCTCTTTCAAACATTTCCATCTGCTCCCTTGACAGTGTCCCAGCATGTCACACATGCCTTTGCTCTCAAACTTGTCTTGCAACACAAACTTCTTTCTTTTGGGCACTTTGCCTGCTGCTGGGATCCCTTCACAAGGCTAGGGATGAAGGAGGATGTTTGTCTTGTCTTTCCTCAGGTTTAACAAATGAATAGTAACATCCCTTCCTCTGTGAGCTGCTCCATGCAAGATGCTAGGAGAACAGAGAAATGAAAGGAACAATTATTAATCTAGAAATCATTATTAAAAGCACTTATTCCTCATATTTTCCATCCCATTGTTCAGCTCTCAAATTTCAATGCCATATTCTCGTCCCAGACAAGATAAGTTCAAATTTCAGCCTTTTAAATACCAGTTGAGCTGCTGTCCCATATTGTAGCAGTTCTCTTTAACAAAACCACAGGTGAGTATATTTTTTTATAGAAAAGGCCAGCTTTTAAAATTCAGCTAGATTAATATTTCCACAATTATGTTCTCAAAAAGCAGAGAAGTACTATTAGAGGAGGGCAAGAAAGGTAACTACAAAAAGGTATGGACAGTGCTACTATATGTTCACCCAGTAATACCTGAGCTACTTCTGGAAAGGAAATGCTACATACACAGATGTCAGGGGAACATTGTATGACTAACACGTGTATTACATATGAACACCAGCTTATAATCATAAACCATTTTCAAAATGAACAGAATTTTTCAGGCATGATGCATAACTTGTTTTTAACAATGAAGTGTACAACAAAACAAAAAAGCGGGAAAGGAGAAAGCTACAAACCTTTCACATCTTCTGCAATTACAAACATTTATAAATGCAACACTTGAGAAAAGCTCAAAAAAGAAATATACTTAACTTTTAAATATACTTACCTAAAAAGCTTGAGTAAGTATATTTAAATGTTAATGTTGTTATGTATGTGAAGTTAAAGATCTCAAGGCATTAACCAGCTTTGGTCTCAAGTTTTTCCTTTCTGTTTTCACTTCACATAACTAAGAATGTCTGAAATAGTACATGTATCAAGATAATCCATATTGTTGAAACCTCACAAGCTGGTAAGAATGGACCAATGTGAGGCAAAGGCAATTGAAAAGCAAGACAATTTAGAATATTAGGATTAGGGCTGTATAGTGCCTTTGACATCCACTAGAGTTTAACAATTGGTACAAACAAGTTTCTTCATGAATTAATAGTTCTAGTCCAGTTATTATTTTGGCTGTACCATGACAAATACTTAACAAGTGGCCTTGCCCACAATCTGCTGTACTAATATCCCTGGGATCTAAAGGCAACATTCACTGCCTTGAAGAAGGACTTTTGAATTCACTTACATCTGCACAAAATAGAACAAGTAAGAACATAATCTCTGTACTTACCAAGTGAGGTTCCCTCTGCAGGACTGCCCATCTATTTTCCTAGGAGGTGTTTTATTTGGTCTTCCATAAGATAGTCTTGGCTGTCCAGAGAATTTATCTTCTAGTTAAGAGTCCAGAGATGCCTGTGTAGCTTCCAGTGTGTTTCTGCTTTAGTTTAAGCACAATTTTCACTAATCCAAGAGAGCTTCTCTGCCACATTCAGTTCAACTCCACACAGCACACAGGTCCTGGGAATGGTTTCCTGAAGGCTTCTGTATTTGGTGTTCTTAATAAATATGCACCCGATTTCTTGAGTGTGATACACATCCCTGAGTTTCTGTTCCCTGGACATTTGTTCCACTACCTAATGGTGGGTGGTGTCATTAATCTCTTTGCTACCATAATTTAAATATGGTCTCTTATCTCTTCATGGAGAAAGGGCTCAGAATCTTTGCTGGAAATACTGAGGGATGGTCAGTTTTAGAGCTCTACTTTTACAAAACCTGGAGCTGCAGCAAACAAATACTATTGGTATACTCCAACATGAACAGGAAGAAGGCAGCTGGTCTGGAGGATACTAAAGCAGTATAATGAACCTGGAACTGGCACCTGTTCACATCAGCATTATAGTAATGTGATTTATTCTGAAACTGAGGCATGTCACTTCAAAGCATATAAATTCTAATTTGATAACCAACTAAAAGAATTTGTGAGGACATAATTTTGGTTTATATTAAGAATCAAATCTTTCCAGTTTAGACCAGGTCTAAGGTAACATGTGGAAGACATCAATTTAACAGGTCATGCCCCAATTCTACAGTTACACACACATTTAACCTAGGCTTGTTACTAATTTACAGAATTTGTGAAATGCAGACGCTGACTTCTTTTAATCTAAGCATAGGTGGATACACTTGCATGAGAAGCCAGATTACAACAAAGCAGAGGTGCACAGCAGTATTTTGAGTGTTTCTTAGCACAGTACTGAAATATTACATTATTAAACAGCAGGAATAAGTTCATACCCAACAGAATCTGAGGGGGGCACTGAGGGGTATGATCCAGATGCTGGGGTGGTCTCTCCTAAGGAGGCCTCCTCTGGTGGTATGGGGTGATGTTCAAAGAACTTGGAGACAAACAGCAAACTGTGAGGCAAGAACAAAACAAAAACAACCTAACTTGTGCAAAACCCAGAAGTTTCACAATAAAATGCTAGAAAACTAGAAAAAAGACCCCAAATCCCAAAACCCTCCTTGATTAAAGTCTAAATTTGAAAATAAAGATCACACTAACACATTAAACCTCTAAGATTGGTTAAAAGTATTATTTACTTCACAAAGGATCAAGAGATCATGCTTTAAATAGAAACTCTGTGGAATTTATTTTTTCATCTTTTAGCTGGAATTGTAAACATCTGGTTCTTCAAGAATGCACAACTTCTATCTACCAGTACATAAACTTATACCTTCAGCACAAACTCCAGAGATGCCAATGGAAACAGTTATAAATATCAAAATAAACTGAAATTAAATTCATTCTTGAGGAGAAAAACAGCATTTTAAATTATTCCTTATACAAAAAAACTATTTAAAAGACTTAATAGCCTCTGCTGAAACTAATCAAATAGAACAGAGCCAGTTTACACCAGATCCTAAATCTACATCAAAGACTTACACAAATAGATCAGTAACTCAATCCAAGAACACTGGACTGTTTGGGTCATTCTCTTTTATGTTTCTTACCTAGGCATTAATCTTGCTAGCAGATTTATTTTCAATTATTGTAAAACTAACCGCAATTTTACTATAATCAACTAGTATCTCTTAATGTTTTTTTCACGTTAAAGAGAATAAACCCACAGCTAAATTAAAACGGGGCCCTAGCAATCACACAATAAAGAACCAGTTTTGATTAGTAATAACTGTGAACAATGAGGAGTCTGTCTGATATAGTCAAGTGCTCAGCATCCTTACTCATGCTTCAAAAAAAGCACTTCATAGACCAGCAAAGAAATATGAACTGGTTGTCTGAGCTAGCACAGAAAAGAGTATGAATTAAGCAGTCTCACAAGAACAGTTGAGCTCCTATTTTTTTTTTTTTCAGGCATCTCCTCTGACTTCCTGCATTACAGCTTTAACACAAGAAATCACTGACAGTATACTTATTAAAAGGCTCAACTCGAGAATCAGCTGTGATTACTTACTCAAGTTGGTCATAATTGACACACATGAGTGGCACTTCTGTACTACAGCGCTGGTGAAATTTGTAGCCACAAGTCTGGCAGCGGAATCCCTGGAAAAGCAGCTTCCGACAGAAGTCGCAGAACGCTAACGTGAAGAACGTTTTTCGTACCTACATTGGCAAAAACAGTCACAGTTACCTACAACTGTATGGATCAAACAGATTTACACACAAGATCCTCTCCTCTTTGAAACAGTTTCCATGCATTAAAACTTTCTTTCATCTGTTTCTTGGAATTAATGCTTCACCTCACTAGTAGTAAGAATAAGAGCAAAAAATCTGAAGCAAAACTTCACTATTATCATTCTAAACACAAACGTTGAGAATTTATTTGGATACAATCTATAAAAACAAAAGCTGCTGAAATATTTAATATTCTAACTTTTCCAGAAGCCAAAGAACATTTCTAGCTAATAATCACAGGACTGGAAATACACACTGGCATATTTACATACAGGATTTCAATGTATAGTTACACATATAGTTATAATTTTGACTACTCAAACTCAGAAACTTTCAGAATCACAGAAAGGTGATCATGCACTCTCCCCAAATTCTAAGGGAGAAATGATTTAGTTAATTTTCAAACTTAGCAATACCTACCATAAAACCACCGTATTTTTATTATTACATGTAATAATCAGAGTTTCAGAGAGATATAAAAAACGTTAAGCCTACTAGAGTTCACCTAACTAGCCATAACCCAAACAGCTTGTTTGAGTTAAATAGATTGAATCAGCTTGCAGAGAGACTTCTGCTATGTTTTAAGCTAAAATAGAAGGTCTTGCTTCCCAATCTGACAAACATTATTACCAGGATTTTGTATGTAGCTGGAAACATTTAGACAGATTCTGTTTAGCAGCTTCCATTTACTTGGTGCCTTATCAGGTCAAAACATATTTGTGCACTGCATCACTGATGATGTCAGCACTGCTCTGGGAATAGTTAGTTCATTAGTTAATTGCTGCTGCAGAGCCAGCAGGGAGGCCCAGAATACATTTTATAGATACAGCAATACAAAAATAGTAGATTATTATTGCAGCTCTGCAATGCAGTGCTGATATAAACCCCCTACATTTATAGATTTTTAGAGGGTGTATTCCAACAAAACATGAAAGTTTTAAGGGTGATCAAGTACTCTAGCATCACTTATTTCAAATACAATTCTATCTAATTCACTTAAGCTACTGTGATTAAAAACTTCTTTTGCAACTCCCACCACATCCCACAGATACAAAATATTCCAAGTTGGCAATTTGAATTTGAAAGTACAGAGTTGATGTAACCCCACTCAGCATCTCACAAAACCCAGTACATACGAAATTGTGTGTCGTGAGTGGCACATTCTCCAAAACTTCCACATGCAACTCCTCTCCCGTGAGCCAGGAAATGTCTGTGTCCCAGCCAATTGGCTTCTTCTCTCTAAAGTGCAAATAAGCCTCCCATTAGCATCAGCACACAAGCCCTTGCATGTCCCTTGCCAAAGTTGTGAGATCAGCTCAAAAGTTACACTGTGGGGGGGTTGCTACCCAGTCTAATTGCAGGAAACTTGAGAGGCAAGACCTTAGGCTCAGTACACAGCAAACAAAGCACACCTTCCCTGGACAAACTGCAGGAAGGAAATGCACTTTTTCAACCAGCTCCAGTAGTAGCCAGTTCCTTGTTTCCTACACGGCAGATGGCTTTTTGATCAAATAAAGTGTTTGTGAAGGTACCTGTTGTGCAAAACTTCCACAGAGCTAATTGTGTACATGAAGATAATACACAAATTTTTAGGGTTGAAAACTTGTTTTTTCCTTCCCAAGGCAATTCTGTCTTTAGTTAAGAATGCATTATAGCCAAATGAAGCAAAACCAAGAAGTTAACATAACCTACTTAATACTTCTTTGGTTAGCATGAGCTTGATTAATGAGTATTCTGCCATAATCTCATATTACCCAATATTATGTCTGAGCCTCTTCCTAGGAGTTAGACATTCTTTTCAACATGTCTGCAACGTGCAAATTATTTGGTGCAAAGTATCATAAAATTCTGAACTCTAAACAATTTCTAGATAGATCTGGCCATCCTGGCTAACTCCAATAAGAGATTCTAAGAGCACAAATGCATCCCACACAAACCATACCCGTCCTGTATTCTGTAAACAGCACAGCATTCTGGAATAAGACCTCTCATCATCAGAGCTTTTTTTAGGCTGTCTCGGACTGTCACCCCACATCTTGCTGGAACCTAGAGGTCAAATACAAAAGAAATGAGTTAAAACAATTCCCAATTTATCCCCCTAAACCGATGCAAACATTTTGACCCTCAAGTACTAAAACCCACTCTTCAGGATACTTTACAGAATTGTAGGTCAGAGTTTTCCAAAACCTTTCTTGTACCAAGGAAAATTTTATTGCTGAATAGTATATGAAAAAAAGGGCTCAGCTAGAAGAGACAACAAGCTCTACACTTCTATTAACATTTGGAACATAATCTTCATTCAACTCCAAAAGTGAATTTTCAACTCTCTCAACTGGAAGAAACTGAAGACATAGCACACAGATAGCTAAGAAGTACATACAGTTTTAATTTTACAGGCTGGCCTGAACATAAGTGGGGAAACATGCCAAGTGAAATTAAGTGAAGGAACTAACTTGGACTGCACTCAAAAAAACATTACTATAAAATGTAAATATTTTATTTTCTATTTCTAAAACAGAATATAAGCATGCAAACAAGTGAAACAAAACAGTTATCTGAGTCAGGCAGACCATCACCTCTCACTTTAACCTATATTTGTAACTTCACAGATATGTCTTGTATGAAAAACATATTGCCCTCTTCTGTTTCCTGGCTTGAAAAGTTTAGATAACTAACAGAAGGGGAAGAATGGAGGAGCACTTGAAACTAGCCAAATCAAGAACTGCATACTATGTGTAAAGGTATTTTCCTTACCTCTATTCTAATTCTAGGCATATCTTATATAAGTAAGTAGATCATCTCTCGGTATACCTGTGATTTAACAGTGTCAAGCCATAAAAATGAAGAATACATGATCTGGTGATTAAGTGTAGTTAAGGTATTGAATATTATCTACTAACTATTTTTAGAGCTCATGAGTGAAAATACGTAAGGCTTCAGGCACTGTACACACTGGAATATCTCCTATAATCATGGATAGTACCTCAAACACAAATCAGAAGAAAAAACCACAAACTTAGACCTGACAAGTCTGTCTGAACACCTGAAACTCAAATCTAGCTTGCAAGTGGCTTAAGCCAGAGCAGTCTTTTAATCAGCTTCAACTGGCTTTGGATCAGAGCCTAGTTTTTGTTCCCTGTGTTTAAATTTCCATGGGTATTTAGGGGCTCTATGTCCTACTTAAGCATGACAGTGCAGAGCAGCAGCCTGCTTCAAGTAGCTTTGTGAACACCACTTAAGGTTACACTATATATTGCATTTCTAGAACTCAAACTTAAGTGCCTTCAGAAGACACAAATGAAAGGAATATTTTGCTTCACTATCTTCCTCTCATTAACACAAGAGCGCCTTTTTACAGGGTATTTGTGCATTTCATCTGGTCAACACAAACATTGAAAAAAAGGTAATTTTTTTTAATTCCTTAAAAAAAACATCCTATAGCACATTACTTTACAATCTTGATATTCAGCCTTAGATGACTTTGGTTTACACATTACATTCTTTTTTAATGCATCTTTTTATTACTCTAAGTAATTCCTCAGTAAGGAACTCCTCTCCTTTCTCCAAGGATGGAGGGTGTGACTCATTCTTTCATACAAATGTTGAGTCTAAATTATGATTGTTTTATTGATACAACAAAACATGTATTAAAGAGTTGTCTTGATCTGCAAAGGTGATTAGAAATTATAAGTGAAGTTGTATTATGAATTCTGTATTATGTTACTTATAAATTGCACAATATTGATTCTGCTTGTAGAACTCATGTGCCATTCTGATAATAAATTCTGTGTTATACTAATCATAGTATCTTGTTAAGAAAACGACTCTTTAATTGTCCCTATGATTTAGTGCCATCATTATGCTGCCAAAGATCCCTAAAAGAACCCATCTGTCCCCTCAGTATCCTTCTTTGTGCCTCCAACATATATATATGCAAATAGAGTAAATATTTTAAAGAATCTGACTAAAATCTGAGGATTTCAGGTGTGGTCCAACCTCCCACACGCATTAGATCCAGTCATGAGCCATTTCAATGGAGAAATCAAGTGTTCCTTGGCTCAAGGCTATTTTTCCTCTCAGTATGGCTCCTGCTGGACTGAGGTTGAGTCCCCACAGACAATCCAGGTCCACCTTTCCAGCAACTCAGTCACTTCACCACTGACACGCACAGCGGCAGAACAAACTGGAATACTGCACAGGTGGCAGACAGGTGATAGGGACAAAAAGGGGAATGAAAAGAGCCAGGAAAGAGGCTGGGCATGAGGGGGAAATGGGAGGAGAGGGTCAGGACAAACTTTAGGAACTGAACATGCAGGCAAAGCAGGTGTATACTGGGAGAGGGAAATGATGATCAGATTGGTGGGAATCAAATAAACGAGACAGAGGGAGGACAGACTGAAGAGCTGAGGCAGAAAAAAAAGATGTGATGAACCACCTTGCAGGGAGAACTGTCTGCCAGTACTGGGAGTATATCCTGAACAGGAAGCTTTCAGGCTGTGACTGGGAGAAAAAGTGACTTTTTGGACAAGGAACATCAGGGGAAGGAAGTGCCTAAGAGCAGCAATAGAAGCCAGCAGAGAGCAGAAAGAGGTTCTAGCTTAGGCAGAAAACTCCAACAGAGCTAAGTATTAAAAGAACCCAGGTTAGTAAAATCTTGACCTGTGTGAGGGAGTGGAACAGGACAAGGAGGAAAAGTCAAGCATTAACATTAAAGAAGAGATAAGCAGTGTTGTGGTCACTGGAAAACATTTTCTTCCTCTAGCACTGATCCTCCATAAATGATGATGACATCCTTCAGTACCTCATAAGTAAGCAAAGAAATGAATCAGGAACCTCTAAGTTCCAGTGCTACTAATTAATTACATGATGTGGGTTTTTTTCCTTTTAATTTTGTCAAAAACAAGATTTATGAAGTTAAGGGGTTTCTTTTAAGAGATCAGTAAAGTTGGAAATGCAAACTCTCAAAATTTGGGAAGTATCAGAACGGTTACCTATAGCAACACAAGTGCAATAGGACTACGAAAAATGTGCATTAAACATCCTTCCCACTGATCATTTGCTATTCCTCAGTATTATTATCCCAAGTCCCCTTCATTAAAATCCAAGCCATATTTAGGCAACTTGCAATTAGAAACATGGGTAGAACATTTGTTCTCTTCACTGCCATTTGCATCAAGATCCAGCTAAAACCCGAAGAACTGTTTTTATTACTTTCAAAAACCATCATGATCCTGAATCAGCATCACATTTAGAACATTCTCTTACAGAACTCCTGAGCAGAGAAACATAAGGCCAAATTAAAAGAACTTAGTGCTAGAATAAGTCCCCGTAGTATTGATTAATCATTTTCCCAGACTGGTACAGCACGGTCTATCACCATCTGTGCATGCAGCCCTTCACCCCCTCCTTCAGTCCCTGCTGTAAAGCAGAAATCTCACCCTGCAAAGCATTCCCTCTGAAACCTCTTTTTGCCCCCAGCTTCTTTTCACCTCCAAATTATGGGGAAGGTAAAGAAAAAGCTGGTTTTAACAGTGATTTGGAGACTAACTCGGTCTTGAGAAAAACCAAAACTCGTTCTTTTTTCTTGGCTAACAGACTCCTGCTGACTCCAAAGCAGGAGTTTTGGAAGAGCTTTTTTCTCAGCCCCAGGCAGAGGGAGGTGTGTGGCCCCAGAGGCTGGGAGGGGAGCAGGAGCCCTGCATGGTGCAGCCCCTGAGTGCCTGCCAGCTCCAGCACGGCAGGAAGGCACCAAGGAGGGTTTATCAATTCCATCAGAATTCTGCCAGGATTCCCACAGAGCGTTTTAACTGAATCACATCAGCATTTTTTAACAAAAATCAGTTCCCCAGGAGAAAATTTCTCATCTGCTCCAAAATACACAGCACTCTCATGCCTGCAACCCAATAACACTGAACAAAGTTGGCATTTTAGTGAAACACAGAATGTTTAATATTTAAAACCCATTTTGTTTGCACTGTTCCTTTATCTCTTCATCCCTCTGCTTTATAACTAAGAGAATCCAAATGTTTCACAATGGTTACCACCTAAAAACTCATGTTACTGAGCCAGGAGATGTACTTCCAAATTGGGATTGCTAAGGGCTTTCTTTTTAGGTTACTTATATACATAAGATTTGTAGATCAGAAAAAGCTTAGATTTTTATAGCAATTAGAAAGTTGATTCAGCAAGCAACTTACAAAAATGAAGAGTATGAAAGTGTGGGCTCTATCACACTAAGACACAGTGCAGAAGCTGCCAACACAGACTGCAAGGTGTGTTCAGTGTGTAGATTAATAATGTAACAAAGAAGATCATTTACTTGAGCATCCTAAATTGGGCAAGTAACAATTCAGGGCGACACCAAAACACATGCTCAAGTTTGCATATGTTGAGCCCCAAGGAAAAAAACTGAAAATTATTCCACATAGCAAAAACTCTCAAAGAAGTCTTACTACTTAGACAGATTAAACAGAATTATAGCCTTTCATGTCCTCATTTCTTTTACTCACCTGAACTATTTCTAGGGACAGCAAGTATTTGTAACAATATTATTGATATATATTTAGTACAGCAGCCACAAGTATTTAAGCAATGCATAATAAATCATTTATTTCTGTAAATCAGGTCATTCCCAATTCAGTAAGAAATTCAGGGCTACGTCCCTAAATAACTCTTACATCACTTTTCTAACATCAGACTAGAAACTGGCATAGTCCCAGCAAGTCAAAAATGCTTCCTTAACACCACTGGAGCTTCCAATGTTTTAGAGCAATAAAGAGACTGAGAAGCACTCCAAAAAAGCAATGCAAAGGTATTCTCTGAAAGTGGACAGGCTGCTCAGCCCTGAATATCCAGTATCATATTTCTCCAAACTAGTTAGCTGGCTTTATTTTTCCCTTAGCCTAGCAGCATGGTTCAGCTCACTTGAGCCAAGTGTAACACATGTATGGAATGTAAGGTATGTGTAACACACCTCGCAGCTTCAGAGCAACTCCAAACAACCAAGCAGACTACTGGGTACAATAGTGCAAATATGTCAAGCAAAATGGATTTGAAATATCACTTCAAAGTATTCATTTGTTTGCTACAACATATAAACCCTGAAAGATCACATTCCTCCCCACACCTGACACACAGGACAAAAAAATTTCAGCCACATGTTCACAGAATTCAATGTGTTGGGAAAAAATCAGGCTAAACTATACTTCTGCCAAATAATCAGTTTGGCCTTCCAACAGGTCAGGTTTTCTGGTAAAATCCAAACATGAGATCCACATTTAATTTCTCATCTTACCTACAAAACAAATATTTCACCAAATCAGTCAGCTACTTCTTACAGCACTAAAAGATAAAATTACCCTCCTTTGTGGCAAGAAGAACATAAGATGGCACTGAACATCACATTCTCTAGAAAACAAAGACCAGAGCTTTCAGAAACAGCTGTTCTGGATATCAGGACATGAAGCTCTGTCCAGCTTCCAGGAGAAAGCAGCAAGAAAATACATTCTTAATGAAGCATATTAGTGAGACAAATGAGAGGCAGTTTCATTGCATTAAATCTTGTTTCCAAGGAAAATTGAACAAAATTTACCCGTTTTACAAAGCTGTTACCATTCAATCAAATGCATTCCATTTAACTTTCAAAGACATGGCTTACCAGCACACATTGGCACCTCCAATGCAATTAAGTGTACTCATTTGTAGAACACAACAGACTGATTGATGTCAGTGCAGAAATATTTTCTCAAGAATACATCATCACTCAACCACACTGGATGAAACCTGCTGTGCCTAATCAATGGTCTCCACATAGAATTTTTCAAGCTTTTGAGAGACAGCTCCCAAACTGTGTTCAGAAGAGCACTGATCATTTTAAATGGGACAGCAGAGAACAGATCACCATCTTCAACTTTTAATTAGGGTGAACACCAGTGGCAGAAACTGTGAAGGCTGACAATGACCTACCAGTAAAGTTTGGAAAATATGGTTTTAGACTTCAGACTTGCAAGAAACGCTCATCTAGAAAAATATTTGTAGCCACTATATGGGCATGAAACCCCAGGACCTTGTGGTTTCTGTTCAAGAGACAAAATAGTCAGCTGGCTGCTCTCCAAACCAAAACCCACATGCACTAGAAATTTAAGGTACAAAACAGTTTAAATAAATCTTTGTAATAAGTCAGACCCAGAGTTCACTTTAGTAGAGTCCTGTCTCAGCTGATCACCCTCCAAGTGCTTTAAAAGCAGCATGGGGGCAAGAAGTTATAGCAGAAGGGCTAAAATTCACATCCTTCTCTAAACTGTTGCAACTGATCCTAAAACCAAATGGATACTTCCACCTTCAAGTAGTTTACACACTCTCTACAAATATTAAAACTCCCATTGGCTAGTTTGCTTAAACATCACAAGAAACATGAATTTAACTATGACTTAGGAGACATGGAATTAAAACATTTATTATGAACATTTTTAGATTTGTGACTCGCATTCCATTTCACTGAGTGCCTGCCTAGCACACTATGAAGTAAAGGAAACATGCTCCAAACAGTATGTTTGTTTCTAGCATTTATGACTTTCTACAGCCAGACTTTCCATCTCATAAGGAATCACTAAACAGTACTTACTTGAGTAAAAACCAGAGATCAATGTTGCACATGGCATCCCAGATGACAAGTCATCAGTTTTATAATGGCAAGTTTTCAATATTGTTTCACTTTGCAATCTAAAACAGTGTGTCAATAAAACTGTAGTAGATTAAATTATTCTCTTTTCAACACATATGCCTTTGAATTTATCCAGCATTTGAGGGTAGCTTGTGGTGAGTTATCCCTGGCAGGCAGCTAAGCACCACCCAGCTGGTTGCTCACTCCCTCCTCAGGGGGAAGGGAAAAGAGAACTGGAAGGACAAAAGAAAAAAAACTCCCGAGGAAAGATAAAAGAATTTAATAAGTGATGGAATACATTTTCCTAGTGATAAAGAAGTATCAAGTGAAGTTTACTTGAAAGTAAACTACCATTTATTTCGTGTCACCAGACTGTTAATAAAATGCATAGAATTCTTAAGTATTCAGATACATTCAGCAAACAGCCATTGGCATAGGCTAAAAATAAACTCAATTCCTGCTGCATGTTTGATATAACATGGGAGGTTTTAATTGTATTTTTGATTAGAAAAACCTAATCATGTCAAACCAGGTGTGTAATTAAAAGCAAGAAACTGGTTTATTCAGCTGCCTGAACATCCCTTCCCTGAATTTTCCTTATACTTGACAGGTGAAACTGGTAGGGCAGCTTAAAT
This sequence comes from Acridotheres tristis, assembly GCA_037013685.1. Lineage (NCBI taxonomy): Eukaryota > Metazoa > Chordata > Aves > Passeriformes > Sturnidae > Acridotheres > Acridotheres tristis. Next base: position 66,968,129 of record CM072885.1, read on the forward strand.
GCCTACAGAAATCCAGTGCTTACTACTCAGCAAGCTTGAGGCACAAACAGCATAAACTACAGTAAGCAAGATGCAAATCTGAACTCAAAAGAAATGAATCAAGTACCAGATTTAAAAACAGAATATTTGAAAGATCCCAGTTGTGCATGCATGATGAATTAATTTATGCTAGGAATTTACATAGAATAAAAATAGCTTATTCTTCTAGTCTTCATGACTGCAGAGAAGATCATATGATTGCCTGCCTAATTAAAAGGCAGATGTACTAATAAACCAAGGTGTGACAAGAGCGAGACACTTAAGAACTGTCCCCATGCACAGCATTCTTAGTCCTTTTCAATTCCTTTAACTCTTAAACATACAAATTGTCACTTTTAAAAACTCAGTCTCACATTGACATTTTGAGAACTTCCATTAACTTTCCAATATATGTGTAACTGTGAGATGCATATGAAGCACACCAACACAGAACCAAGTGAAAAAGCTTTACTGGCCCATATTTATGCTGAGTTTTTACACAAAGCACCTCTAATGACTCTGAAGCTTCAAAATAAAGCAAAACAAAGAACAACCAAACCCCACACAATATTCTGTAGTTGAACATAGAATGGGTAACAAAAGAAGTTCCCTAAGTATTACTTCTGCTTTAGAAGCTACCATGGAAAATTTTTGACCTTGTGGTGGGTGATAACACACAATGATTTGATCCTATCAAGAATCTGCAGGCAACTGAAATACTTGGAGGTCACCAAGCTTTCCCAAAGCATGTATAGCATCTATTTCTCTTTTGTTCCCCCTTGCTTCACTGTCTCCACTCAGACCACTATAAACAGAACTCAAACTGACCAAATCCACTCCGTGCTCATGCTGACAGGAGAGAGGGCACTGGAACTGGGAGAGGATTCTCTATAAATGCAACTGGGGACAGCTGGGGACACTCCTTACCACTGTCACAGCCCCTCCACCAAGGCCACAAGACATGAAGTGAACATTTTCTCTGGAAGCTGGTAAAGTGCAGAAGGTAGCAAGAGACCACAGAGATGAAACACAAAACTTAGCACCTGATGCTTTTCAAATGCCCATCATTTCTTATATTTACACACTGTTTTCCTGTAACTTTCTGTGCTCCGTATCATCATTCAGGAGGGCTCATTTGCTTGCAGACTGTTTTTTCTCCCATTCTAAGTACTTGTCCAGAAGGGATTTCTTGGGTAATCAAAATCATTCATCAAGTTGTTGCTGCTATTCATCAAGTTGTATCATCTTGTTCATAAAGTACTTGAGTTAGAAGCCCTCTTGCTGCATTCTCTTCTTTCCTAGAATTCCCTCCTTCCTTCTTTTTACTAGGACTTCACTACAACATCAGAAACCTCCTAATGTTGTTCCTCTGCAGTTATGATCAGATTTAGCTACTTGTATACCAGGCCTTGTGTTAAATGGCTTTTCTCAGAAGTCTTTATTTCACTCAGTATAAAGTAGCATGTGGCAGATTTAAAGACAACACAGAACATGATTACTCACCCTACACATAACCACACCCAAGGAATTCCTAACCACAAGACACAAATTTCTAGTATCCATAGCATGCATTTAATGGGGACTGAACAGAGGGTTTCCAAATAGAAAATACTTTAACTCATAAAATTCCTGAGTGACAAATAGCTCAAATTTGGAAGACAACCCATGGAAAATATCATACATGCCTAACCTAACCTATCCTTCTGCTCTTTCATTGTGACAGAGAGATACTCCAGATAGGCCCACAAAATGTTTACTCCATTACAGGTTTCAGAAAGCTTTCCTCCAAGAGAGGAAACCAGCCTCACCTGATGGACCACAGGAAAACTGCCTAAAAATTCTTGCTAGTGCCTTAAGGTCTACAGTGAGCAAGCAGTCTCTAATTGGAGAAATCCCTAAATAATTTTAACTGTTTTGTCAACTCCCACAGAGCAAAAATTGGAACTGTTTTTGCAATTGGGAATGGAGGTTTTCTCCTTATACCAAACCCACCAGTTAAAAACTAACGTGCAAAAGGTACTTTACCCAGGTCCTCAAAAATCATTCCTTCAACCTTTTAAGAAAAAAAATAAGGGGAGGGGGGAAAACCATACAGCTTAGGGCAATTCCACCAAATGCTTAAATCTTACCCTATGTGCAAATATCACATTCCTGTATTACTTACACTCATAGAAAGCTTTTTATGCTCATTGTCCAAAACTCCTTCAGTTAATTTTAAACTTTTTCAATGTCTTCTTCCTCTTACATAAACCTGGAGTTATCCTATTTGTCCCATACCTCTGCATCAGTTGATAATGACCATTCTCCTTGAATTACTGCCCCTTCTCAACAATCAGATATGTTCATACCTACTTCTGCTCACTTGCATGAGCACTGTCTTCTTTCTTTCTCTGCATGCACATTCAATCATACAATTTGGAAAAAAAAAAATCCTAATCTACACCACAATTAAGAATGCCCAAGGCTGTGTTCCCTGCTGGCTCCATGCATTCTCTCAGAAATCTCACCAGTAAATAATATAAATTGATTTTATAACAACACACTATTATCTACTTCCATTCAAGACTGCCTCCCTTCCACCAAAACCAAGCCTTAAGCATGTAACAACCTCTCAGACTTCGAGCAACCGGCAGGAGATCAGAGTTTTTATCCTTTCCTTCCACCTCCAAAAGCTCTACCTTAATTAGCAGATTTGTTACAATGCACACCACAGACATTTAGATTCCTAACCCAAACAAGCTTTAAAGTAATATTTCCCTGAATTCTGCCATTGCTTGGATAAACCTCATCAACTTGTTCTACAAAACTGTAGTAATTACACTGAGACAGACCAGACTGACACCATCATCACCATCCCTGTATTAAAAGCTTTACATGCAACTCTGACTCCTTTCCTTACAGGCAGCTCCATGCAGCACTGACTCCTTCTCTCCTCTCTGCAAGTGTCCTCCTTCCTTCTGCACCACTGGCTAAACCCAACCTAGCCCCTTAACCCTGTCTGTCCCTCACACAACATCTTGCCTTGTCTGTCCCTTCCTCCTCACAGCACAGCCAGCAGCCTCCACCCCAAACTGCAGCACACTCTCAGTCTCAAGCTCCAGCTGTAACCTGTGGCCAGCTCAGCCACTCTGTTATACCACCCATCCTCACTGGGCAGGCAAGGCTGTCTCCACTCCTCATTAATCAGTGCAGCTGTAATTCATTGGGAAAGATTGCCTTCTGTACTATCCTTACAAACTACTCTCTTACACTTACAAACTATTCTACAATTCCCCCCCTTTTTAAAGTAAATTGACATTATGACACATTCACGTACTTGATTGACCTCAGACTAACAGTTATACAATTGTTTGGGCAACACATCACAATAAGGACATATACTTCAAATCCTAGTTCTCCTAGCTTTGCTTTATGATTGTTTTTTCCAGCAAGTTCTTAATTATCAGCATGCTGTAGATTATCACGGAGTTCTTTTAAACTGATCAGATATTTACCTTTCCTCAGAGCCAAGAGTTTTATCTTATTACTTAAATTTCTCCTTACATCTTACCGATTAATTCCAATTTCATTACTCAAAATGAAAGTTTACAGTAGCATAACAACCACATCCAATTCACTCTTCTTCATTCTTTTCCCATTGGCTTTCTCTTATCTTTTTCTTAACTTTCATTAGCTTTCTCTTTTTGTCTGCTTTGGTTTAGTTTAGCTTTAATCAGTATAGAACATCAACCTAAGGATTCTCTCATCTCTGAAATGCTTTTGTGAATTAAGCTTGATACGTTACCCAGACTCACACAGGACTTACCATTAAAGTTCAAGAATCAGAAAACTGCAATTTAGAAACACAACATGTATGTTTCAACATCAAATAGACACTTTGCATTGAAAAGCAGAACTACTTTGTCTTCAGCTTCACCTGTATCTTGTTGCTTTAATTACTTCACTTGTTCCTTCTTCTGCTTTGTTACTTTATAAAGTTATTTTAGCCACCTGCTGTGTAGGAGTAACATATTTTAACTTGGCTCTTAATTCAAATTTTTGGGGACACAGAAGCAGCTCTAGTAGACTCTATTTCAGGGACAGACACATGCTCAAACTGAAACTTATTTTTCTGTTGTTCCCCATTAACATCAATTTCTTACTCTGATTCTTCTACTACGTCTCACTCTGTTTTCCATTCCTTTAAAGTCTCATAGAGCAAACTCCAGGTGGCAGTCAAATCTGTAGCTGCCTTGTCCTCTTTGGATACCACATCCCATAGTCTTTCCACAATCTTCTTCCATGCTCTAACACTAAAGGCAGTACTTTCATCAGTCTTAATACCTTTTTTCCCCCCAAAGTTTTTCATATAGATAAAACAGTCTGTACCCAGTGGCTCACCTGGATAACCATCCCTCCAGGTGTCAAAATCAATCAGGTCCATACCAGCAGCTTCACCCTCTGCTCTCAGCTACACTAGGCTCCATCTGCAGCTGTACCTCACCCTACAGCCCAAATCCTGATCACATCACTGTCACCATTATGTAGTAATTATGTTGAGAGGGACTGGACTGACACCATCATCAGTCCTTTATTAAAAGCTTTACAGGCCTTTTTTCAGGCAACTCTGCCTCCTTTTCTTACAGGCAGCTCCACACAGCACTGACTCCTTTCTTCATTAGCTACTTCACACAGAGAGACTACTTCTCTCCTCTCTTCAAGTTCCCTTCTTCTTTCTGCACGACTGGCTAGACCCCAACCTGTCCCCTTAACCCTGTCTGTCCCTCACACAACATCCTCTTAGCTTGCCTGTCCCTTGCACAGCCACACGTCCCTTCCTCCTCACAGCACAGCCAGCAACTCCATCCCAAACTGCAGCACACTCTCAGTCTCAAGCTCCAACCATAACTCACTCTTGACCAGCTCACCCACACTTTTTTAACACTCATCCTCACTGGGCAGGCAAGGCTGTTTCCACTCCTCAGTAATCAGTACAGCTGTAATTCACTGGGAATTATTGCCTTCTGCACTATCCTTACAAACTATTCTACACAAAACAACTTGTCATCTCAGGTAGACTTGCACCTCTTACATTTTTATCATTTCAGCATCCTTCTCTCTGGCCTAGAACAAAATGGAACAAACCCACCCACACAGACTTATCTGGGTGACATTTGTGTGGAATGCTTCTCCAAAGGATGTGTGACTTGCCAGTTGAACAAAGCCACTAAGCAAAGTAGCATACGTGTTTCTAACTCTACCTTACACAGGATAAAGTTACCCCAGCACAGAGAAGAAAATACAGTCTGTTGTTTCTTCTAGGAGGTTGTTCAGAGAAAGAAACTTGTCTTCATCCCTTTCCAGGCCAAGGAAAACCATCTTTTATTTCTGACACTACTTACTCATTGATTTCCCCCTCCAGCTAACCAAGCCAACTATTTGCTTTTGCTTTGAAAAAAAAGTTACTTTTGAACCCAGCTGAATCAAAATGCTGACTCCAAATGATCAGCAGCAGTAAGCTCTGCCACAGACCCATCAGGTTTCAGGCAAGCATCTTCACACCTTGTCCTCCATTAGGAAAAGGTTTGTCCAATGCTGCTCCTTATCATGACACACACAAAGAAACTTCCCATCAGCTACACTACCTCAGCACCACCATCACTTACACTGAACACCACAGTCTCATTTCTTTGTACTCCACCAGTTGCCTTAGATTACATTTTGAACTGGAGTCAGCTCCAACAGATGTATTTGCTTGATCCTACACAAACAATAACACGCAGAGAACTCTCAACAAGGCAATTGCTAGTCAAAAATGTAAGATATGCAAGCAACTCCCCCCCCATTTCCTGCATTTTTAGCAGCTCTAAACAAATAGCAGAAGGCTGTTGTAGTACTTGGGGCTGCTTCAGAGTGATCAAAGATAAATAACGAGGTTGGCTCTCTGTTACCAACTCAATTCCAGTCACTTTAAGTCAGTTTAAGAAATGTCATGGCATTCCCAGACAGAAACAGACTCCTTAGGATCTGACAACATTTCTCCCCTCCTGAAGTGAATTGAAAATAGAGACTGAAATTATTATTGTGATATTAACAAGATTTTCTTTCAGAAGTAGATAATAATTGAAAGCAATTGAGGTTGAGGCAGGGAGGAGATTGTTGCAACACTGCAAATTTAACAGTATCTCTCCCAGCCACCTGCTGGATTGTAGCACACATCAGCCTTGCTTTAACAGCCACATGGAATTGTGAACTAGGGCAGGGGGAAGGCTCTAATGGCGGGTACCACATATTTTCACAAGGAAACTCCTTCCTGCTTCAACCCATCACAAGCCACCCTGCATACCTGAACTACCACCACAGCTACGTAAGCAAAGAGCTCAGTTAATGGCCACAAGTGAGACACAACCAGTCTGCTTTAAAAGCCAGAGGTTATGAAGGAGGACAAATGTGTGCAACATTTCTGAATTCACTGAAAGTATGAAGGAAGCAGTCCCAGCATCCACTGAGAAATGCTGGATGCTTTTCCAGGTTAGTAACCCATCATCTGAGTGCTGGCCATTAAAACTGCATTGAATCACAATCTTAAATTGTGGCACCCAAACTGCACTCAGTGCTCAAGGTGAGGCCACACGCAAGGAGAGGAGTAGAATCACCTCTCCCAAACAGTTAGTGAGGCTGTGCTTGATGCACTCCAGGATTCAGTAAACTGCTGCAGGTCCTTCTGAATTGTGGCTGCTCCTGGCATTTCCTTAGTTCCCAACAGACTACATGTAGGATCAATAAACACTGAAAACAAAGTAATTACATTAAGAGTCGCCATACAAGAAATTCCTGACTTTCTCAAAAAACCGAGGACTGGTTGAAATTTCAGAGAAATGAACTTCAGCTCCAAGGCCAATAACCCCCACACTCAAGAGCTCCTACAAGCACCATGTCTCAGCTCTAAACCAGAGATATTTCAGTAGTACATGAAAAGAAAATAAGAAAAAAAGTTCAACTTAGTAAGACAACTTGATCCAAGCAGTGTATAAAACTGAAATAAAAGGAACCAAAGCAAGCTGGAAACTAGCAGCAGAGCTGGAACCTGTAAGGCAAATAGTGCTCAGCCTCCACTAGAAAGAGGAGGACAGAGGCAAGAGCCTCTCCCTCACTACAGCCAAGTTAAACCACATTTGCATCCCATAGCCCAGAAGGAGCATCTAGTGCTGTGAAAAATAAAACAGGATTGTGGAGGAGCTAAAAAGGGAGAGACAAGCAGAATAAGAATATTGCAGATGTGGGGAAAAGAATAAGAGTAGAATTACACTATGTGGATTAGAGGATGGGAGAACACATAGGAGAGACAAAAAAGGTAATGCACAGAACAATGCAGGAAGCAATATGCTGTGATCCTTCACAGGAAAGAAAAACCAATTTATGGACCCCATGACAGGGGCTGCAAATAGCCAGACAAGGTGGGACAGAACACATGAAGAAACTAGAGGCTCTCCAAAATCCAGGACCTTCTCTCCAGTACTGCACACTCAGACTTTCCTCAACAGGCAGACAACAGAATCACCTGCACATTCTGCACAGTGGCCACAGTCTACATTAAACTTGCATTCTCTAGGTCAAAACCCAAATAGAAAACTTTCCATCTTCAGCAATACCTTGAACAACTAAGCAATATTAATTTAAAAAGTCAGGTGAAAATAGTTGCTCTCCAATGTTGTTCCCACTGTAAGTCTTTTGCTCAGTGAAGTGGAGGAAGGATGAAAGGAAAAGTGGTAGGGAAAGGATGAGGACATGTTCCAACACCCAGCACTACTCAGTTGATGTTTTCTTCTTTTTACTAGGAACTCAAATTTAGACAGCAACAATCCAGAGATAGCTGACACCTGACTGACTGCTGCAAGATGTCCTGGTTTGACATGGACACTTGCTGTCCATTCATTTCCCACCTTCTCTGGAAACACCACTCCCCTGCTAAGTTTGGATTATGTACCACCTTGCAAAACAGAGCCTAGACTATGGCTTGTAAATAATTTAATGTATCACAGTTGGCAGTGATTATTCTAAAGGACATACCAAGGCTCTTCAGTTGCCAGTTCTGAACTGATAAAAAAAATCCCTTCTCTAGCAGCAAAAAGTGAACTACTCTTGCATGACATCACGAATTACTTTAACATTGTCAAAACTGATTAACACCAGTTTCCAGCAGTTTGTGGGCAACACTTCTTGACCCTTCTAATTGCAATTATGTCCCTCCCCATGCCAGTTCTCTACACAAGAACTGAAAGCATGGTGGTCTCCACACAAATGTTCACCATGATGAGTGGGCAGGAAAACATTAAAAAAAAAACCGTACAACCAAGCAATCTTGCACAGACCTTCTTAGCTGCAGGAGGCTGGCTCTTGCTCTAAAGGATTCAGTGCTTCTAGTAACTCTGACAACATAGAAAAAAAATACTTTCTCCATCTTACCCTGTTAAACTAATCAATAGTTTTGTACAATACAAGAAACAGGGCTTATTGTCCCTTCCTAACTATTGTGAAATGGTAAATTACTATTTATCCAATAAAGCTCGTTTGAGAAAAATATTTCTTAAGGTATCTTCATAGTTACAAAAAAACCCTCCTGAAAGTTCTGCATTCTGTATTATTGCTATAACAGACTTTTTTGAGTTGAGTTAATCCTGTCAAAAACATTCAACAGATCAAAACAACTGAGTGTGGCAGAGCACAGTGATCATGACACTTCTGACCTCCACCCAGGTATTTTTTCAGCTCTTAAATTAACTTTTGCAGAAGGAGAGAGATACAGGAAATATTGAGGTTACAAGTATGTGAATAGAAACTGACTCACCACAGTCCTTTGCTTGTTGGGCAGGAAGACTCTAACAATAGGTTTCTGTGGAGACTTAGGGTTATTCCGTGACATATCAGCAGGGTTTTGATAAACTGAAAGGGATGAAGGTGCTACAGAGAGGCTAGAGGAGGAAGATGATGCAACTGTGTCTGTTGAAGCTGAACTGGAGACAGAGAAATCAGTTCCATTCCCCATGGATTCCAGTAACTGCTGTTCTCTCTGCTGTAGGGCATCAAGCTTGCTGGTGTACTCTTCATAGGCCTGTGAAGGAACAGCAGCTGTTTTAATCATGGAGTAGCCTCAGACAAAACCAGAAATCCAAATTCAGAAAAAACGTGAAACTAAACAAGTTACAAAACTAATACAAATTTCCCAGGAATCTGAACAAAATGGTCTAGTCAAATTTTTCAGGATACAATGAAGAACATCATGTTAAAGCTTCTGAACCAACAAGTAATGTTTTAATAAATTAAATTAAGAAAAGGATCAAAGAAATCCTAAGTTACAGTTTCAAAGCACCTGCACTGAAGACTAATTCACAATCACTTAAAAAAAGACAAATCTTTAACCAATATTGTCAGCTGCATTGCTGAATTACTGTGCTCCAGATAAATTTATCATTCTGCTGGAATGACAGTTAAATATTTCCAATGCAATAATTAAGAGAAAGCTCAAATCTGCTTTTTATCATCTGTATCTGACCTAGCTCACTGTTTGCTATCCTTCACCACTGGCACTATCCTTTCATATCAAATAGTACAGAAAATGTTTTCCAGTTAGAACATAACACAGTCTGCCCATTTCACAGCCATCCATAAACATGTAAAAGTGATCCTTTGAAAGTTTTTAAACACCTTTTCAGCACATTGACGTAAAACCCAATCACACAGATCAAGTTTCTTAAACAATCAAAAACATCAGTAATACTAAATTTGCCCATTAAGTCTTTATTAAATGTAGTCAAGTTAAACATTATTGCCAAGATCTATAAAACAAACCCATAATCAGCACATATTTTTCTTTAGAGTTTATTATCTACAACTTGGTAACAAAAAAATTTTGATCAGCATCTCATACTAGAACCATTTCTTCAGTATATAAATCAGTAGAATATCTTTAAAAACCTAACTCACTTAAGCAATGTGTGTTTCACACTACAGAAGCATGTCAGTGTTAACTGACATATTTAGACCTTGTTTAGACCTTTATAGAAAAGAAGAAACAAAGATCCTCCAAACCTAACATCGAAGCAGTAGGGAATGGAATTTTCTGCTCTTCTCTACAGCAAGACCAAGATCCATACCAATATGCACAAATTCTTCAGTGATCTTTTCAAGTATATTTATACAAAAGAAAAATACTTTCTGCTTCTGTTTTTTAAAAACTACTTATTTTACTTGCTTTCCTACTTTTTTCTTCATAACTGTTGCTAACTAAAGTTACAGGAGAAGTGAACTGACCAAAAAGTCTGCAGCTTCTACATGTGGAAAAAGAAAAATAAAGAGAAAAAACCAACATTTAGTAGCGTAGCCACAAGTACTACATTTTATTAGGAATTTATTTCTGCAGGTTAAGTGTGCAGGTTCATCTAATCCAAACTGCTCTTGCTGTGTACACAGTGGTTCATCCCTCCCGTTTTAAGAGAGCTTAGCATTCTTCCAGGATGGAGCTATGTTGAAAATGTGACATCATCCCCACACTCTTAACAAAGAAAATGATAATTTGACAGTGAGGACTAAAAGATAAAGCATTTTAAAGAATGATGGTGAACATCACAGTTGCAAATTCTAAATTTGATGGGTTCCACTTCTGATAAACATACATTAGTTGCAAGAAACTGAGAACTATTCGATATTTCTTTTAAAAACTGAAGATGTCTAGCATTTCACAAATGGACCCCAAACGCTGAGATTTAAAACCAAAACATTTTCACTCTAACCCAATTGTATTATCAAAAATAAATTGAAAGATTACCCAACTATAAATAATGGCGTTTTTTGGCTGTACAGCAACTCAAGTGTCTCTCTTACTTCCAGGATCAACTTTGCATGGAAACTTGAGTAAAAGTTCCATGTGTCAAGAATTATTTTCAGTAAACAAAAATTAAGAAACATAAACTGTTACCATTTCACCAATACTGTTCTAAATACTTACTTCCCTTTCTCATGAACATTGCAAAATATTCTTCAAACACATGCAACATTAGATTGCTTCCGGACACTCGTGGGTTTAGTTCCTTCACAAAATTACACACAACTTTCAAAATACTCAATCCTACAATGTTTACATTGGCAGCTTAACCTGTCACTAATGCAAACTCAAATGATTTATCTTAAGAGAATAAACAGTGAGTGGGGAAAGCTGGGACCTGCAGCTGGCTTTGGGTTCCATACCCCTCATTTCTGCAAAAAGCTCTGTATTTTTTCTGAGAACAAAAGCTCTCGAGTACCATACAGTTATTTGGTGTCATAGGGAAGATCCCACAGTAAAACATAAAAAAACTACAAGTGCATTGCTAGGCTTTAAACACATTTTTTATCTTTTAAGAAAAATGCTTCTTATACAAAAGGAGCTACAGTACATACAGCAGAAACAATATCTCCAACAAAATTTAATTTCACAAAGGCTAAGTTCTTTAGGGGAGAACTTCGTTTCATCTGATAATTAGCACCAATAGACCTTACAAAGACAACAGCACCAAGTCAAGACAGAAATATTCTAGAGAGTTCAAGTCAAAAAGATTGTTACATCAGCAAAGGTGACCTAATGCAAGTATTTCTAGCTAAAAGAAAGATCATGCTGCAAATTTGGCCTGTCTACCAAACTGACCTGCAGCAGCACAGCCACCTCAGCAGACAGACATCAATAACTACACAAGCCTTCAAGTCAGTCAAGGCCCTATGGGTCAACTATGAGGTTGATTTCTGACAGTGTTTTTCAAAAATAAACTAAAAAGATTAAAATTAAGTCTGTACAGAATCAGTAACATGATTAGTATTAAAATGAATACCGAAACAAATCATTAAATCAAGGATTCTAAAGGCATTTCAGAAGGAAGAGGTTAGGAAATCTAGACTGCAATTCTATCAGTTTACATATTCCCATTAAGAAGTAATACTCTACATAAAAAACTTAAATCTTGCTTGATACAGAATCACAAGAAAGAAAGAAAGAGTCAGAACATATCTGCAGAAGTCATCTAGTCCTAACACACATTTAGCACAGAAATCATTTTAAGTTCAATGAGGTTGCTCAGAGCCAAAAGCAAGCTTTGCAAGTGTTGAGAGATGGAGAGCCCACAACCTCTGGGCAGCCAGTTCCAGAGCTCAAACCCCACCTCTGGAGGAAGAATTGTCTCTTGGGACATGAACTTGAGGCTCACTACCTGTGACACTGCCCCTTCCTCATTTGCTGGGCAGGTCTGGGAAGAGTCTGACTCTCTCTTGAGGTTGACAGACCTTGCAGATTGCTCCTGAAGCTTCTCTTGCCTGTGCTGAACACCACCCCAAAGCAGCCACACGAGTAATGAGTGGATGGTGCCTCTTCTTTTCTCTCTTCATTTCATTTCTCTGCTGGTATTGGGAGGGTGGGTCACTGACAGCTCAGACTGCTCTCAACTCGGTGTGAATTTACAAAGTTTCATCTCACAAAGTATACATTTGAAAAGTTGAATATTAGATTAAAATTGGCATAATTTGTCAATCTCCACATAATCCTATGGCTATCAAAACTCGAACAAAAAAAGAATTTTAATTATATTGCATCTCAGTATATTTGCACATCATATTATAGTCTCATACATGTGAGAACAACCCTGAGACTTCAGCTAAGTAAAATGCATCAAGGCCTGATAAACTGTAAGGTCCAACTAAAGCATTACAAGATGATATGTTTATATTCAGTGTACACACATACCAAAATACAACTGCTCTCTTGTTCTGCTGTATATATTCTGCAGTTTTATCTGCTGTATATACTCAGGAACAGCAGTCTTAAAGTTACTTCTTAAATGTTCAACCTATCAACAAAATAAAAACTGACCTCAGAAGTCAACAGAATTTGAGAGATGTTATGCAGATGTGGCAAAAGAGTTTTGTTGATGAGGACAAGGAATATTCTCAAAAATATGTGTATTTTTGTTTTACATATAATTTATGTTCTATTTGAAATTTGTTTTCTTGGGCCGTGACCAGGATATACATTCTAGTGAAATCATCTAAGGAAATAAAAAGCCACAAGGTAGTTAAAAATCCAGGTAGAAAAATATGACTTCTCTCTGCCCCCTGTTACATCTGCTTAGAACACCAGTCCAAACCCAAGCAGGTAACTGTTTTTGCCATGCTCTCTCTTCCTCAATCATCTTTAGATAATATCCACACATTGCAAGACTCAAAAGCCTAAACTACATGTTCCTGGTCTTTGAAACTGAGATTGTGTTTCTATTTAAAAGACGTCTGACCTTTTAGGCTGTTGATCAAATGTAAATCCCACTAAGTTAAATGGGAGCTGAAGATAGACAGTAACATACGTCACGATTTCTTCATTTAGTAAGACTCCTAAATCTGTACTTAGTCTAACTTTAGACATGCCAGTTTTGGTCCAACATATTTGAACAGCATCTGTTAGGAGCCTGGTAAAAACCAATCTGAAATTCCCCAGAGGGCCAGCAGGTTTCCCAGTGTCTATACACAGCGTTAGCGTTTTCCTGGAATCCCACAGTCTGGAACAATCTGAGATTCATCACCAAGATCTATTTTAGACTGTATCTGCATGCTGTTGCAATAAGCATACTTCAGATCAGCAAAGAGGTAATCTTCCTTAATTAACTAATTTGACCTCCTGCATGGATTCTTCAGATATAAGAATAAGAAATTAAATACTCTCCTGACGTTCAACAGCCAAACTCTCAAAACTGAGAACAGCAACACCTCTGAATAAAACACATCCAGGCAAAGAGAAAGCTAGAAAAAAAATAAAAATCATGGTAGCTGGGGGCAAACATACCTCTACCCTCACAATTCTCATTTTAAGTTGCTTCCAGGAGAAGGAGTAAGAAAGAGAATGATTCTTTCACGACAGTATTAGAAAGCTGACCAAGTTCTAAAACTTATCTTGATATCACTGTAATTCCATACATTTGCATACTGTTTGATTTTCTGTGGAGTCCAAATTTAAAAAACCAAGTTTTTAAGTGCTGGCAGGTGATATTGTACACATGACTATGGGGCAGAAAGGACACACAAGATTTGCAAAGTTTAAACAGGTAAGGCCTCCCTGAAGAGTCATTAAGAGTCTACAAAGGCTAACAAATCTGATTAAGTCATTTAAGCACGATCCTTCTCTTCTAAATTTGAGGTGCCTTTGGCCAGCCTGGGTCTGTGCAACCCATTCCAGTTTGTACACATATTTATTACCAATATACAGGCCTTTACTCTCCTTTCCCTAACTCAGCTTATCCCGTTCACCAGTATTTTGTTGTTAGAAACATAAAAAAAATAATAATTTTGATGGATGTCCTAAAGAATTCACAACTAGCTTTTTTTAACCATTTTTGCTAAGTGAATCCCAGGTTTTCCCAGTATTATAACAGCAGCCTTCTTTGCAGTAAATATTTCCAATATTTACAATGCTTAGACAAACCCTTAGGAAAAGGGTTTTTCCATGGTGAGTCACAAACTATGTATTTTGGGAAACAGCACTTCAAGGACTGATATAACGCAGTAAGAAATTATGTGGGAAGACAAAAATCATTGATGTTTTCAGCTACTGAGTTACAGAGTGCTTCCAAAAAGAGTGGTAAAACCTACTGAGAAGCTCCTGCAGCCTCTTCCAGGAGAAAATAAAAATACAATTAATACTACTTCTGTACCTACTGAGTCAAGCAGTTAGTTCAAATATTTGGAGCACCTCTCCTATGAAGACAGGGTGAGAGAGTTGGGATTCTTCAGCTTGGAGAAAACTCCAGGGAGACCTTAGAGCACCTAAAGGGGCCCTACAGGAAAACTGGAGGGGGGCTTTTCACACAGGCATGTAGTGACAGGACAAGGGGGAATGGCTTTAGATTGAAAGAGGGCGTGTTTAGATTTGATATTGGGAGAAAACTGTGAGGGTGGTGGTGATGCATGAACAGGTTGCCCAGAGCAACTGAGGACACTCCATCCCTGTTCTAGGCCAGGCTGGATGGGGCATTGAGCAAGCTGGTCTACTGCAAGGTTCCCAGCCCATGACAAGGGAAGTTGGAACTTTATGATCTTCAGGGTTGATTCCAACCCAGACCATTCCATGGTTTGACAGTGATTTCCAGGGGTCTGTTTGAGCTGAGGTCACACACAGCAAATGGGAGAAGTTAAAAGCCAAGATTACATAAGAAGGAAATTTGGCTACAAGCCATTTTTGGATTTTAATACAGTCATTGCTTACTAGATTTATTCTTCCAGACAGAACAGAAAAGTTTCTTACCATCATATCACACAACGTTGACAAGATTCCCAAAGCTATCACTGATTACAATGATTACAAGAATATTGTGTGGTTAATGACAAACCTTCTTTCTTCTGTACATTTTGTTTACTCCTCCTGGACACCTTAGCCACATACTCAAAGTCTCTCTGCTGCTTTGGTCTCCCTCCTGAGCCCTCATTTGCCTGCCCAGGGAAGACCAAGGCAAGCAACTTGCTGCCCTTCAGCTTCACACGACATTTTCCACCCAGGCTTGCACACTCTGCTCCACTCCTCCTGCTGCACACTCACCTTCGTAAGACCATCACTGAGGAGTGATGGATCAAGGCAGGGAGATACCCCTAAATCCCTCTTGCAAGAGTAATTAAGTATATGTTGAACTCAACACAGCACAAGTCAATCACTCAGTATTTCAAGAGAAGCATTCCTCTTTTGTAGTCAGTTGACGAAACCTGAAATGATGGCTACAACAACAGCTGTCAGCTTTAAAGTTCTTTTGACGTAAAATGCATTGACACCCTCTCCTGAATTTGGGGAAAAAAAAACAAAACTGAGGAGTGTGAAAATTTTGTCTTCACTCTCAGATGAACACAGAAACAAAAGCTTCTATTTCTTGAGCAATCTTGAGCAACTGTAACTAAGGCATAAATTCCTTTTTATTTTTGAATGAGATGTATGTTTTGTATTCCATGCACAAATAATATTACTATAACCTTTGAATGCTCAATTTTCAGAATTATTTTCTTGTTGAATTCTTCACCTTTCTCACAAGCTTCTGCTCCCTCCAACCCTTCCTTTCACTTTTAACTGACAGGCAATGCTGTCAACCAGGTTCAACCAAAACTTCACTTGACAGGTCTTGAGGCAGCTCCAACACAGGCCAGGAGCTGGTGTACAGGGTGCTGCAAGGTCTGTGAACAGGAGCAGGTAGTGAGAAGTGTAGTCAATTGAAGATGTAAAGTCAGGCAGGAATACAAAAGAACCAAACAAAACCTATGATATTGAAACTCTACACATGGAAGGTGGATGGATAGCTGTCAAACTCGTCAGAAGAATAAAAACAGCCATGGTTTTGCAGGAAGCATTACAATAAAACTAGATGTTTACATCTACTGAAAGGCAATATGGGTGCATGCAAAAGTGTTCATTTGCAGATGCTTACCTAGCATCTCGTTTTGGTTAAGTTCAACTTTTGCTAAAAGAAGACAAGGTGCTTGCTGATAGCAACCTCAAGAGATGATCAAGAGGCACAATCTACTCTCTTAAGGAGTCCTTAAGAGTCACTCACATCTTATGGAAGATGCAAAGAGGTCAGAGCAGCAGAAGGATTTTAGAATTAGCATAGATACAGGCTGAGGGATGAAGGGATTGAGAGCAACCCCACAGAACAGGTACTGGTGAATGCAAAGTTGGACATGAGCTGGCACTCACAGCCCACAAAGCCAAGCATATCTTGGGGTGCATCAAAACCAGCGTGGCCAGCAGGTCAAGAGAGGTGATTCTGTTCCTCCTGTGAGACCCCACTGGAGTGCTGCGTCCAGCTCTGGGCTCCCAACATAAGGACATTGATCTGTTGAAGAGGGTACAAAGGAAGGTGACAAAGATGATGAGAGGCCTGGAGCACCTCTCCTACAAAGACAGGCTGAGAGAGCTGGGATTGTTCAGTCTGCAATAGTTGAAGGGCCTTTTGATACTTAAAGTGGTCTATCAGAAAGATGGGGACAGACTTTTTAGCAGAGCCTACTGTTACAGGACAAGGGCTGATAGTTTTAAACTAAAAGAGGGTAGACCCAGACTAGACATGAGGAAGAAAACTACTATGATGAGAATGCTAAAGCACCTCTGTGGGCACAGGCTGCCCAGAGAGGTGGTGGATCCCCCATCCCTGGATAGGCTCAAGGCCAGGCTGGATGATGCTCTGAGCAACCTGATCTAATTGAAGAAGCCCCTGCTCATTGCAGGGAGAGTTAAACTGGACAACCTTTAATGATCCTTTCCAACCCAATCCATTCTATGAACCTCATGCAACAAAGGGAAGGGTGATGCAGTTCAAGTTACACACTAGCAAAATTACCTATACAGATTCTGGGTAAAAGCAGGACTATGTTACAGTCAGAAACAAGTTTTTGGCACAGCAGTAAAAATAGAAAGATCAGAAGATGAGCATTTTGAGAAGATGAGCATTTTGGTGAGTGTACACAGACCACATCAAGACCTAGACACAGACTACAGGTAAGAGCTTAAGGGGAAACAGGAACCCTCCACAGAAATCAGTGATGACACCCAGATACAAAACTTAAGCCCCAGACCCACTATCACACACTAACTGTACATGGGAAGTTTGCTATTTCTAACACATATCCGACATTTTAAAGATTTGTTTCAAAACTACTGTGCTTCCTTAGTTCTGCATTTCCTAGAGGCAAACATGTTCTTTCACATTTTATCACACTACATTCAAAACTTTTTACATATAGCTTTGTCCTTCTGTGCTGCAACCAGAGTTTTTCTGGCCCTTTCTCTGACAAGTGATGGAATACAGGAAGTCAAAACATGAGCTCTAGCAGTCACAGGTTAGATTCAGATAAATTGCTGCCAAGCAAATGCTGAGAACAGAAAGCAAGCCAAAAGGTGAGAAAGGCACAGAAAGGACACACTAGAAAACTGCTGCTGGATTGAAATGAACAGCCAAAGGTAGGGAGTAATCTTCTTTCTAACTATATCTGGCACTCAGTAATAGATTTCCTCTTTAT
The DNA here is from genome assembly GCA_037013685.1 of Acridotheres tristis. Taxonomy (NCBI): domain Eukaryota; kingdom Metazoa; phylum Chordata; class Aves; order Passeriformes; family Sturnidae; genus Acridotheres; species Acridotheres tristis. The sequence continues at coordinate 66,986,189 of CM072885.1, forward strand.
TTCTTTTCTTTCACACTTTAGTTCTACCACAGGAAGTCTACACACGAAACAAATTACAGGTCTGCAGCATTTAATCCTGTTCACCTTGATAAATACATTTGAGGATGATCTAATCTCTGTTAGTGACCATCCAAATAAAAAGTTCCTTTCCTCTTTCCCACCATCTTCTAGTTCTTGGCTCACAGCTGCAAACTCTTTTCCTTCCCTAATCTTAACCACAGCTTTGAGGCTCACTGACTTCTTCATGATCAGGTTTCAACTACTACCTGGATGGTCAAGTAATCCAACAAAAGCAGGGTATTTTCCTTACAGGTTAGTGCCTGGTAGTCCCTAGTCACTGCCAGTACCTGAACAAAGGAAGCAGAGGAACCACACAGCAAAGAGCTGGGAAGAACAAGCTTTTCACTTCAACCATGGTGGGCTCTTTCCACAGGACTGTCTCACGGGTTAACAACTGCAAAAGCACAATGGCAGCCCCTTTCACCTTCCTCCCAAAGGCTTGTGGCTCCCTAGTCTGTCCCAAGTGCTGATGATCCAGGGGAACTCAGTGCAGCAGAGGAACGCCCTGCTTTGTCTCACAGGGCTGCCCTACCACAGCTGGAGCTTCATCTCAGTGGCACATGGATCCACTGAACTTGCAATCTGCTTTCAGCTTTATTGTTTATGGTCACCAACTATTTCAGACCTACTCTTCATGCTGTCATAATAATTTCCCAGTACCTACTTATCACTACAAATGCACTTTTCCCTACCAATGTTTGTTCCTACAGAACAAATACAGAGCTTCCAGTAATGGATATTTGTTTTAGTTTCAATAAAAGCAAGTGACAAAAAGCTGTGATGAACTAACAACTTCCCTACCTTAAATCCAGACTTAGTCTATACTAAGTTCATTATTATTGTGGTTTGATACACAATCTAACAAAACCCACTTGCATGTGGCAGTAATAAATCCAGACATATGGAATGAACAGATCCTTGTGAAAACAGAGGTGTGTTTAAACATAGCAGAGTGGATAAAACATATTAGCACTGATTCAATACTCCCATTTCACATTAGCAATAAGCAAAGCAACTACCGAGGGCCTCATTTGACCTTAACTGTTAAGGACAAAATGTCAACGTTTGTATAATCAACCTAGTGCCCTGCTCTGACATATTAAGATAAAAGCTTAGAAGTACCTGAAATAATGAGATCTTTATTTTTAATCACCCAGTACCTTTAGGCAGCAATTACAAATAAAAGGACTACAAAAGCAATCTAGTCGACCTCCAGTTATTTCAATACTTGTGAGAAGCACAAAAAGGGCAGAATTGAAGCACATGACACCTGCTCAATTCCTAATAGAGGTAACTTTGGCAAGCAGCTCTTTAAGCTCTTAATGGCCCTATGTCAACACAACTCTATGAATCTGGAGTGATGAAGAAAGACAGACAGAATTTGTAGTTACTTAACAAATTAAAAATTTTACTCCACCCCACAATTTTATGTATTTCTGTAAGAAGTCCCCTTCTACTAATGCAATTTTTTCGATTATACATGACTGTTTTTCAAAGACAAAAAAGGGAAGTCAGCTGCTTCAAAGGCAAAGTTAGTCTTAGTAAATGTTTTCATGTGTATATATTGGCTTTTAACAGAGCATGACTTGCTCCATTATAAACACCATCTTCTCTGCCCTGGCCCCAACAAAGAGGCTTGACATTTCTATTGCACCAACATTATTATTACACCAGGCCACTGATCTTCCCCTACTGGATCCCAGGAATTCCATACAGTTCCTCTCTATCTCTTAGAAGAAAGTTCAGTTTGCAATGCACAAGGAGAATATTCCCTTTTACTACAGGTATTCCCGTTTTTAACCTCTGATGCTTCACATGAGATTAAGATAACACAACACTAATCCAGCCACATTTGTTTGAATGTAAACTTACCTCTAAATATATTGATGGTGGGTTATGCTCTCCTCCAAATTTGTCTAGCAGTGCTTCTATATGTTCTTGTGTCAATTTAATCATCTGTTTGATGTTCCACACCTAGAACAGAAAATTCAAATTTTCAGTCAAAGGACGCCTACAGAATCTGTGCTAGAAGAAAATAACAATCTCTCAATATTTAGTAACAGAAGTACACAATAAAAAAAATTAATTATCAGTAAGTGGGTGCAAAAGGCTATCCTGTTCATTCAGTGTCAGTAATAGTTTGCTTCTGAAATAAACAGAAAAAACTTGTATTTAGTCCTAAAATTCAGGACCCACTGAATAAACAACTTCTAAGAATGGCTCATTTTTCTTATTCATCCATCATACTAAGTATTTTCCTTGCAAGACTTTGCAAACCCATTTCTGCAGTACTACAAAATTGAGTGAAAGAGTTTTTCTATTAAACCTTTGCAATGTCTAACAATACTCACAAACCCAGACCTAGAATTCTATTTAGATGGCAATAGGATGTCTTGATTTTAAAGAGCACCTTCTATGTCTTGACTTCCATATTCAGTCTACCCTGCAAGCTACAGGCCTTGGACATGACCTGAAAAAGACATTTACCTCCTGTGCACAGAGATGACCTACAGCACTGTACCTGTGAAACTCATGCTGCTACTCATTCCTCACAACTGGACAAAGTTCACTTTAGGACTTGGACATTTCTGTAGGTGAACAGTATTATGAATCTGAATGTTTACCTAAAAACGGCAGCAAAGCACAAAACTCAACCTTTAAAACAATAATGCTATGCTGATGTAACAAGTCCAAGCAAAATCAGAAATTTATAGCAGAAGATGAGGGAAAGGAGAATTGCTTCTCCATACATAGTGTTATTCAGACTTTTTACTTATCAGAAAAAAAATTATTTAATCAAGTTTTCAGAGACAAGATGCTCTAAAAAGCATCCCCAGGGTACTTCTTCCAAAGACAGTTGAAAGATTCCTGTTACCTTTTCCAGTTCATCTTTTTCCTACTCCATGGATTATAATATACAATACATAGTCTCAAGATCAGGTCTCAACTTACAAATTGTGACAACCTACCTCTGCAAAAAAAAAAATGCAAATAATTTCACATTCCTCAGTAGGCACCAATAATAGGATGCAATCTAAGATAGATCAAAACAAGATTTAATACATGAACTGAGAAGCTCACAAACAAACTAAAATACTGAACTTGCACTTTGCTCATCACCTTATTCACCCATTCTATTTTTAGCTATCAGCTATCTGCCAGCAATTTCCTGAAGTAAACTAATGACTGATTTGCTTCTAGCCCAGTTTTTTGAACAGATACCAGAACAAAGACTTCATCAAGAAGCTGCAGTTGAGCAAAAATGGTTTGCTCAGGAACAAGCAAACCAAACTACAAAGAGTGAGAGTGGGGGGGATACCAAAGAATGTGCTACTCAAGTATTCTGTATGTAAATTCCCTTGAGGCAATGGCGGGAGTCAACTTGCAATCATTTATCAGTGAACCTAGGACTGCCAACCAGCAGTAAAGAGAAGGTTTTCTGTACTTGGTTAGTTTTTCCTAGGATGGCAAGGACTAGCTGTATGCCTGGTGAAAAGAACAAGCATGAATCAACACCTTATCAATTAACCTGTTCTTGTCTCTTCTCTGACAATATAGATACTAAATAATAAATATAGTATCACCAGCAATATGCATAATGGAAGCATTATTGGAAATATTATTTTGGAAATGTTGGCAAGAGAATCAAATAGCCTCCAGCAAGGGCAGAGATGTTCCTGCAAAGTTAGTATCATGACAAGTGGAACCTGACTAATTTAGGCTGCCTAGCAAAACTGTGGGTGCCCCATCCCTGACAGTGTTTGAGGCCAGGCTGGACAGGGCTTTGAGCAGCCTGGGATAGTGGAAGGTCCCCTGGCCATGACAGGGCAGTTAAAACAAGATGATCTTTAAGGTCCCTTCCAACCCAAACCATTCTGTGATTCTATGACTGATGAAAAAAATTTTAAAGTCGCTGCCAGCTGCTGGCCTACAATAAAAATATCTTCACCTGAAGAAGCTGAAATTACAGCCTAATGGAGGACAAAATTTCTCAGAGGAACCAAAAACACTGCCCTAAATTACCTAGTATATATCTGTGCAGTAAACCAAGAGCCTTTCCACAACTGAACCTTACAGGCAAACTTAATATAGATTTCTATAATCTTCAAAAGGCTCCTCATACAATTGAAAGTACACTGAAAGCAGAAGGAAATTAATTAAAGTCAGCCATAGCAACAAATAATTACTTGCTGCTCATAGAGATGGAAAAGCTATTTTGTGTGCCATATTCATCAAGTCTTCTGACAAGATGAGAACTTTCACAAATCTAGTATTGACTAGCATATTCTAGCCCAAGAACACATATTCTAGCACAAGAACACATATGCCATAACAAATTTCCAAGCTTCACAATTTCCTTCTAAGTGGCAACTTGTACTTCCATTTACTTAGAACAAATTTACCTTCTGGCTTCCTGCATCTGTGAATACACTAAGAATTTTTTGTAGTCCAGAGCAATCCTTAAGCAGCTGGCTTGAGAATGAATCCCTGAGCAGGTATACTGCATCCTACAATGCAAGATCTATTGCTACTTCAATTCAATTGAAGGAACTCAAGTCTTTTCCTCACTGGAACTCAGAACAAGTGACCTCACATGACTCAGAAAAATCTTCTTCTGCCCAGCACTGCACCCACAGCTTTTGCCTCACAAAAGCTCCACCATCCCTGCTGCATTTTCACAGCCAGCAACTCCAGCCCATCTTTCCTCCTTGCAGACTTGCTTGTTCAGACAACTCAGCTTAGTTTTTGTGTCATGAGCACAGCCCAGCCTTGCAGACCTTGAGCCAAGATAGAGCCCCATCCTCACTGTGCAAAACACCCTGAAACACTGAGTTATCCAGAATTACATTTCTGGAGTTCAGCAGCACCCACAGATATACAGGTTTCTTTAAAATGTCCAAATAAAGCCCAAATGTGCAAAAATAGCCTAGCAAGGGTCTCATTGCCCATAAGCACATACATTCCAAGACAGCAGAGACACCAAAAAACATGGCATATGGAATCCTTTTATCAATCAGTCCCAGACCAAAGAGCTTGTTCCTACAACACAAAGTAAATCCAAGTTTTTAAAGATTAAAGTCATCTCTTTATCCACTCTTTATTCACACTTTTTTAGAAGTAAAAGAAAACTGCCTGAAAGTTATTAAGAAAAACAGACCTATTTTTTTCATATTCTTATGAGCACTCCACTGTATTTATGAAACCCACACCTGTAGGAAACCATAAAACCACAACTGTCTAGTATCTTACAGAAATACTAAAGTTGATGCCAGCCTCAGAGACAGTTGCTGGAAATCTTAATGCATTTTTAAGTAAACCTGCAGTGCATCCACCACTGCCCACATGCAAGTCTGGTCCCTTTCCATAGGGAACAGAACGGGGATTTGAGAAACTGTTTAAACTGGAGTTCCATGAAAATGTAATGAATCCTTTACAGCTTGGATAACCATATCATTTTTCCAAAAAAAGCAACAAATAAATGTTTCTGGCCTATCTTGTAGCATTAGGTTAAGGTTATTCTCTATCACAAGAGATTAGATTTGATTCTCCTTTTAGTGCTGCTGACACAAGGAAGCTGACGCAGGCTAACACAGACACAGGCAGCCAGACAATTGGAAATATTCCAGATATACTGGAATATATCAACTTGAATCTGCCTATTGTGGATAATTGTGCATTAATTTTGCAAATAAGCACTCCCTTACAATGCAATAAAGACGATGACCTATTTCAAGCCAGAGGCAAGTCAGACAGAGTAGAAGCCTAAATCCATTCTATTCAGGGAAGACTGTGGCTGCAGAGAGCACAGAATATGTTGAGTTGCAAGGTACCCACAAGGATCACTGAGTCCAACTCCCAGCCCTGCATAGGACCATCCCCAGGAGTCACAGCAGGAGCCTGTTCCAGGGAAGTGATCACAGCACCAAGCCTGAGAGAGCTCAAGAAGACTTTGGACAATAGTCTCAGGTACATTCAAGGTTAAGCCACCAAGTTATTTTCACATCCCTTGCTGCTTGTTAAAATGTGCAGTGCCTGAGACATCACAAAGCAAACATATCTTTCATACTTTCTGCACCTGGCATCACTACTCAAATCTTGCAGTGCATCCCAACTCTAAGCTCTATGATTCATACTTGGTAGAAGACACTCAAAGTTCAAATCTATCCTGTAAGAAAAAAAAAACTGCATTATTGGTCCAGGAACACTATGTCCTGCATTTGGATTATCACACTTAGTGATGACAGAGAACACTCTGATATAAATTATAAAGAATATACTAATTAAAAAAATTAAGCATTTCATTTGGAAACTGCTTTATAAAGAGGACAAAATCATCAATACTTATCCAATACTATTCAAATCAGTCCTTCAGGGCTGCTTTCTTACACGACCAATTCAATTGTCTGGTCCCCTAAGCAAGGATCCACTTTGTCAGAAAAAACTTAAAAGCTGTCATGTATGAGATTGTCCTTTGCTGGACTAACATACCAACTAACTTGAGATGCTTGGCTGAAAGATAGGCAAGAGGACACAGGAATGGGGTTAATACCAGAGCAGCCCACCAAACTATTGGCATGGCAAGATGCAGCATGTGTGGGTTTGAGTTTCTGTGCTGACAATCACTGCTGCTGCTTTCTTGCACTTTGGTACCTCCTTCAGGTTCTTTCCCCCCTCACGCATCTTGTCCCAGTCCTCTTCTTAACTCTTATTAAGTTTGCTTCTCATTTTCTGCAGGCATGTGCTGGAACAAGCACAGACAGTGGGACGGAGAGTCCTTTCATTCTTCCAATACTCCAGGCTATAGCTCCTCTCCATTTCTCTGTGGAAGCTTCTCACAAGTTGTGCATCCACTGTGTTAATTTTTCCACTTTTCCTATTCTCCTGCCTCTTCATGCTTACCACATTTCCAATAATGCAATTAAAGTTGTTATTAAACAAGTATGACAAATACCAACAGCTGAAAAACTTCACTGAATTGAAAACCAGCTTGCAATGATTTTCACATGAGAGTTTACACACGTGACATGAAGGTCAACATCAAGCTTGCCTTTCCTAGTTCTTATTTCCCAACTTTTTATTAATCTCAGTGAATCATTTTTATTTATAGGTCCTTTAAAATGTCTGAGATAGCCAACAATGGAACACTGTCAAAGTCTGTATGTAGGCAGTTCAAAATGAGTCAGTAAAATTTATAACCACAGATTAGTAAATAAGTTACAGACAACAATATCTACAGAAGTACCTGCAGCCAAGAGAAAAAGGATCCATTATCTCTTTTTCCACAAAAGTCTATGAATGTATCTTTCTAGACTCAGGATGAATGGCATTAGGGAAGATGTACAAGGCTACATTTAGAAAGGAAAATCCTCAAGAAGTGGTCCAACATTTTCAGTACCATCCTGTCTGACAACTAGGATCATAACTAGGTCAATTAATACAGTAACGTGATCAGTGAGCATCTGCTGTAAGCACAGCAGTTAATTAAACATTGAAAAGGCTTCAAGATGAAAATCTATTTTCCACTTTACAGGTAACAATTTTTATGAAGCAAAGACTAACTTGTAACTAGCAGTGCAGGTTCCAGCTGCATCTGACACTGCTGCTGTTGAACAAAACCACCTCACCAAAACCAAGCACTCAAAAACTTCCACCCTTCTCCAAAAAACTAGGAAATATCTAAGTTAACGCTCCAATATCAAAGTATCATCTTTGAAGAGTTCACAGCAGAAACTATCTCTCATTTCTTTGCAAATCATCAGTTGCAACTGAGAGGAATCTATGTCATTTGCTTTCATTAATTCTCAACACAAACTCAATTGCTCATCATTCAGCTCTCTACCCTTAAAGCCAAATAAACAGCCTTTCTGCCTGACAGGCCTTTGCCCCTTAAGTTGCCTCCTCTTTAACAATGGAATTCAGACCTGAAATGCTCCTTACAAGTGTTTGAAAACACATATTTAAATAAATTCAAAAATTGTAAAGGATAAAGCTCAGTGAAATCTACCCTTGTAACACAACCAAGCAGTTTCTCTGTAAGAATGAAGCCACCAAGAGCCTTAGGCACTGACTGCCTTGCAGCTCACACCAGACAAATGGTGGCTGCAATTATCATATTGTCCTTGGCTATTTACCCCTGTTCTCTTCCTTACACTTTCTCCATAACATAAACCTTCGGCTGAACCCTTTCAGCACACTAAACAAGTGAAAAATTGTTCTCTTTGTCAAGGTTAGCTTTCTGCCAGTCTACCGTGCTTAAAACAGCTTGGTAAAGGACTCAGTGATCATCTCAGCTGGTGAAAAAGTCACCTTTCCTCTCTATAGCTCACAGTTAGATGGATTCAGGCTACCATGAAGCAGCACCCCTCCCATTTAGGTTTCAATTCTCTTTCATTCTCCCACTTTTTCCATCACCTGCCATCTTTGCTGCTTGCTGCTAAGTAGAATTTGCCTCCAAGCACTATAAAAAGGAAAGTTAACAAATGTTCTCTACCACAGTAGAACAGCAGTGTGTGGAAAAATAAGAGCTGCCTTTATCCCTCATTTAAATCATTAACCAGTTGCACAGCTAAATCTTTAATACCATATTTTTCATGGCTTTTGTGTTGCAGTACTACTAGTCCCACTTATTCACTTTGATATTAATTCAGTAGTCACGAGGATCACGCACAGACCGAGTTCGGGAACAATTCACTGGATTTACATTCATGAATTCAACAACTTCTCCCTAGACAGTAAAAGGTTTAAAAAAACAAAAAAAAAAAAAAAAACAGAAATAAAAGAGGAAATAAACTATCTAGATTTTCTAACCCATTTAAGAAGGCAATTTTGCTTTAGCCAGGTAAGTACCACAGAATCTCAATAACACTAAATCCATACATCGATGAATCGATGACATTTAAGAAAGATTATCATGAAGACACCAGACTATTTCTCTGCACACCTTAAGCTGAAAAGTCACATTTGTGATGGAAAGCAAGCAGCCAGCCAGCTAATTACAATAATTGCCTATAAGAAGCAAATGCTCATCCAGTAGAGCTCTTACACAGCTTGGGTCACATTAATTAAAATGACAAAACAAATAAACTCAGTTTCAGCTGAACTACAGAACTTAATTCTTCTCTCTCCTTGCCAGAGTACACAATTAATTACACTATGCAGAAAAGATAATCAGGACCTATATAAAACTTATTATCACTTCCATAAAATAATTTGTTATAAACTTTGCAATATTCCACCACTAAACTGTTCCTACACAGTGACTACTGTGCACAGTTTCCTACCAACTCATTAGAAAATGTAAGACAACTGGAATTGTTGGTCAAGTACAAATATACTCTGCTTGTTTAGAAATATCTGTGATCCAATAAAGAAATTAAGGTATGCTATTTTTATCCCAAACAGATCTCAAAAGCTGAAATAGAGAGAATCTACTTGCTTTTTTCTTTTTATTTTTAAAACACAAGTTATGTGCTCCTAGTCAAAGGAAACAGTCAAATAGGAACTGCCACAGAAACCACATTCTCCTAAACAGCATTCTATGTTCTACTCAGCAGTCTGCCCTGCCTTAGCAGTCCCAGTACCACCTTGGAAAATGAAATCGTTTAAAAGGCAGATTTGTCTCCTTACCATCCATTGTAGAACTAGGAGAGATTAAAAAATTACACTAACTACTTAACCTAGAAGCTGGAAAAAGTTACATCAATTTTCAATGATTTACATGGGCTTAAACATGTGAAAAGATACAGTACAAACTGTATTCTAGCAGAATTATAGAATGCTTAAAGAAGTCTTTTCTGAAAGTTACCTCAGATGATACTAAAGACTCACATTTAAATCTACATTACTTTAACCTATTATAGAGAATATTTGACCTATTAAGCTTAATGAATAAATTTTCAAAACCAGATCAAAGATTGAGGCACCAATATACAACCATCCAGTTCCAAAACATCTAGATACTACCAACTCCTTAGTCATAATGATGTACTTTATTTCAGGGTGACTTTATAGGGCTTTTCAAACATCATTAGTGAATAACTTGTACTAGAGAGAAAAAAACACTAGACACTATTCTGATTCCAGAAGCATCTAACTTCAAAACAAACCCTTTATCTGAGATAAAGGGGAGAAAAAAAAAATAGTTAGGGTGTCTGTGTTTCAGGTGTCAGAAAACGTTGCCTGAACAAAATATGACTGCATTTGGAGAGTATTTATTACTTTCCAGTGCACTTAACAACAGCTTTACTAATAATGATACTGCTTAAGAGGCCTCACTATGCAACAGATCAAGACATTAGAGCTGGTATCCCCCTTTGTAGTGTCAAAAAGAAATTCCTACATTTTTACACATTTTTAAACTAAGTTCAATCGTTCATTAACAGCCTTTTCTGTTTGTCACCCAGAAGAAAGATTTCAAACAAAGTTGGCATGCTTCATGTAGAAATTGAATTGCTCCTTCATGCTAAGCTTTATGCAGGTATACTAGGAGAATCCACAAAAATATTTCACTCGATCAGAACCTTAGAAAAAAGAAAAGTGCCCTTAAGTGCTCAGATACCCTCACATGATCTTCTGAATTTAATACAGATAGTATGGAAAATTCATTTGACACTGAGCACTATATCTGGCACTGCACAACAAGCTCCATTTTGAAGAGAGGTTCTGTTTTCTTATGTTAAATGCTCATGTTGTTTGGGGAGCATCACGGTGGGATGTTAATTGGCAGCACTGCTCCCTCAAAACTCCTGCCTGAACTGGCAGCACCTTCAGTCAAAGAGAAGGGTTAGAAATCAGACTTTTGCCTGTTTTACTCTTTCTTGCTAGGGTCCACGTTGCTAAAACATCATCAGAAACAGAACGACACTGTTGCTGCTCCTCCAAAACTCACAAACGCTAAAAAGGTGCAACAAACCCAACACTGGCAGCAAGGGGCTTAAGCAGGAGAAAAAAAGAAAAGGCATGTAATTGTGCATCAATCAGCCTTCTTCAGCACTGGCCACAGAAGGGAGAATCAATTGAATGAATACATATCTCAACGTTTTGGAAAGAGGCTGTGCACAGGAGGGAGAATGAGGATTCCACTGTACACCCCAAAAGCTCAAGAGCAACTGGAATAAAAAAGCTGAAGCAAAGGAACACGTATATTGCATGCTGACTTCTGTATCCTGCACTAGCTGTGAAAAAGTAACTGTGTTCACACACAGATGTGTGAACGGTTGAAAATGATGAAAACCATCTCACACCTCACAAAACGAAATTACTGTACCCAGAAGTCTCACGTGGTCAAGGCTGTTGGAAACGTACACTTGCTACACAAGAAGCTCACAGACACCTTCACAGCCCTGGCACACTGCAAAGCTATGGCATGCAATCCTATTTCTGTAAAAAGCATGCTCAGAAAGGCTCCAGAGACCAGGAAAGATTGTTACAGCCTGGCAGGGGAAGCTTGGGACCATAAAGTCTAAGGTGTCAGGACCTAAACCTGGCAAGTCCAGCTAAGGATGTCTCATCTGAGCACAACCTGTCATTCAAATATAAAAAATTAAGGCTCCAATGGAGTTTTATGGGATATTTATATTATTTATAATAACCAAACAGAAAAGAGGGGACACACACACACCCCCCATACTACTACTACTCCCCCTAACCAATTTCCTTTAGTGTCTGACTTCACAAGAGTTTTGGAACTCACTGGGTGCTCCTCACGCTGAGGAGACCGCACTCACTAGGTCTGCAGAAAACTAATCCAGCAAAAGCAATGCTGATTTTCTTTAGTACCAGTGAGTGGAGTCAATTCAGGACAGGACCTACGTGGTACCAAGTGGGCACAAGGGAGTAGATCTGGCTGAGAGGTGTGACATGGGCACAGCAAAGGGCAAAACCTCCAGCTCTGGGTGTCAGAGCACCATTGGATTGACTTGGCTCAAACTGCAGTGACAGGGAGCAGCAGCAGCCACAGGGACTACAATTATGACAGGGCATTTCTGATCTATTGTATATTTCATCACCCTTCAGAAGCCAGTGGTTCAAACTGAAAATAAACCTTGGCCAAAACTGTGATCCAAAAAATCCCCTCCATTAAACTTGAAACACCTTCCTTGGAAGGCTGGACTGGGAGAGAATTAGCAATTCCATGATCAATCAAAACCGTCTTTTGTTTCCCTTATAAGTACAAATAAAATTAGATTTCTTTCTAAAGCAAATTCCCTCCAAGATAGTTCATGCATTCAAATTTTTTGACAGATATAACAATCAATTAAAGTGAACTACAGATTTGTTACAAAGTGGAATATTGCAGCTATCTTTTAAGGAAACTTGGGAGTTATCAGTTTATGTTAAAAGATAGCTGCCATCAAAAGATACCTACATTAAACAAATCCCAACCAAACAAAAAACACAGCCAAAACCCAAAATGCATTTGGTCTACAGTATTTTTAACTTCCTGCAACAAAAGAGTTGCCATTCCTGGCTAAACAAGTGTCAAGAAGGGTATTATTAGAACAGCTTTAAAAATAAGCTATCTTTGAGCTTAATGATTACAACAAAATACAAATGGGGATGAAGAAGCAAGACTGTAAGTCAGGAAGAAAAAAAAAAATCAGTACTAAACATTTTGTTCCCAACCAGTTTGTGGATATCTACAGAGATCAGAAACAAGCCTCCCAAAACATCACAACTTTCCAGAAGGGGCCACCACTCTATTAAGCAAGTCTTGTGTAATCAAACAAGCTACCACAGGACAGAGCTGTTAATTCTATTCCCTTTTGGAAAAAACATCATAAGCAGAAGTATCTGCTATCCCCACTAAACCTAAGTATTTCAAGGTTGTGTCCTAATGTTTGATCCACCTTGCCAGAAATAAATCATGAAAACCCTAAGGAAAAAATAAGATGAGAGGTTACCAAAGTCATAGTCCTTTTTTTTTTTTTCCACACCTGGATCAACTTTGCCCCATCACTCCTGACATATGTTTCCCTGTCGAGGTGACAGTCTGTTAATGAATAGCTTAAAAATAAGTTCAGAAAGTCTATTTACATGCTTCACTATTTCTAGACATAAAGAAAAACATCTCATAGTAACAAGGAACCATCTCCTCTGCTACCACTTCAACTCACTACTTCTGGCAGCAATCACCACAAGCCTGACAAACAAGCTATTTGCATTCTTCTTTGCAGCAGATTTGACAATTTCCATTTCTTTTTTCAACAACTTCACATTTTACTGAGTCTTTCTTCAAAGCTCTGACCTTCCAGACTTTACATCACTGCTACTATTTTGTTCTAGACTTGCCTCAGCCAAGCCATGCATTTCTGGAAGCTGTGACCCAAAGTCAGACAGTATTCAGCCATGGCCTTTCCCATGTTATGTAAAAGAAACATTTCACTTATTTTTTGAGATATACTACTGCAGAGTATCAACTACAAGGTGCTTCACATCAAGCTCCATTTTAATTTGTCTTCACAATTAAATAGGATGTCATTCACAGACGAGGCAGTTAGCTCAATAACTGAATACAAATGCAAGGAAACGTAATTGAGATTGAACATAAAACATATTCCCAAACCTACAAAAGCAATGAAGTAAAAAAAACACTCATACGGTTTCAAGTTTCCAAATAAGTAGCATGTTTAATAGTAAACTCTTTAGAGAAACAGACATTCTAAAGGAAAGTTGTTTGAATACCCAGCACCACAGGTCCCCTAAATGTTACTGCAACAAAATCAACCCCACTTTTACTTCATGTACCGACATTACAAGACCCCATCACTTACTTCTCATTTTAAGGTTAGAGATGCCTTTTCATTCTATCTTCATTTTACATATCTTTTCATCCATTCTCTATTTTACTCTTAAATCTGTTTCATAGGATTATGGTTTCTAAATTTATAACTAATATTCATGCAGGATGAACTCCAGCACTGCTGCCTAGAAAACAACCACCCAGCAGCTCAGGCCCTCACTTCACAGCCTTCAAAGTAATTTTTGTCTTACAAAGAGCAGTTTAGGGCACAAAGCTCCGAGTACAGAAAATCCCATTTGAATTATTTAATATTGGTGTAAATAATCTCTAGCAACAAGAGCAGAACCTTTCCTCCCAGCTGTCACACACTCCTTACTATGTCAACAACCCTGTAATGCTCTGAAAACCTTCCATCCAAACAATCTCTTGTCCCGAGAATTCATGCTGGGGAAGAAGCCAACCTCTGTGCCTGTGGACGCCAGCTCACATCCGAGGCCTCCCAGCACCAGCAACCAAACAGGGAGTGGAAGAGGAACAAATTTCTTCTCCATGCACTTGCCACTACCCTTTCCAAACCCTTCTGTCTCCAAGCAGTAGCCATTTCCTGTATCATTTCTATGACTGCATGGACAACTACCCTTATCAACTCTGAATTTTAATATAGGGGAAAAAAGATTAAGCAATCATTATATATTTATTAGAAGAGTTATAATACTCACTATTAGAAGAATTTTTAGTAACGGCATTTAGGCTACAAAAGCAACTTCTAAAGACATAAATTCATTATTTGATTAGGAACTGGTCATGAGTTGAACAATGGCTAAAATTTGTTTTTCAAAGCCCCAACCCTTGAGAATTCATAAGGGACAGTGATGCAGTGATGTAGCTGTAACCAACACAGAGCACTTGGTTGCAAACTCAATACAGAACATCTTGTTTACCACAGGGTTCTAACATACAAGTAAGGGTGTGTAAGATTGTAGTAACTACGTCAAGACATACACAACCAGCACTACCACCAGTCCTTTATTAAAAACATTTCCTGCCTTCTCTCAGTGGACTTGTTTCAGGTAACTCTGACTCCTTTTCTCACATAGGCAGCTTCACACAGCACTGACTCCTCTCCTCTCTGCAAGTTTCCTTCTTCATGACTGGATGACTGGCTAAACCCCAACCTGTCCCTTACCTGACCATCTAACCCCGTATGTCCATCACACAATTTCTTCTTACCTTGTCTGTCCCTTGCACCACCACATGTCCCTTACCTGCTCACAGCACAGCCAGCAGCCTCCACCCCAAACTGCAGCACACTCTGGGTCTCCCATTCCAACTGCAACTTGTGGCCAGCTCACCCACTCTGTTATACCACCCATCCTCACTGGGCAGGCAAGGCAGTCTCCACTCCTCAGTGATCAGTACAGTTGTAATTCATTGCAAAGATTGCCTTCTGTGCCATGCTTACAACCTGTCTTCCCACATAAGATGACTTCAACATCTGTCAGAAATTCTTCTTCTTGTCTGCTCCCCTTTTAAAAGCAGAAACTGAGTGCAGGACTGAAGGTTTACCTCCTGGAAATCAGGATTGCATTTCCCTAAAGACTATAGGAACTGAAACCTTTTCAGGTATTGCCTTAAGTAAGGTCATGCTCCTTGACAGGCTTCCACAGCAAGGTTACTTTTAAAGCCTAGATTTACCTTGTCTTGAAACAAAACACTAGAACATGTACTTACATTACAGCCATGAGTCAGTTACAAGCACTTCAGTATTTTTTTGACTTATGTCACTTTGAACTTGCATTACACTTTAGGTTGGCTTGTTTTAGTATTAAGGACAGTTTCCATTTTAACTGTGTCATCAATTTTTTGGGCTTGAACTTCATTAAGGTACAGGTTTAGGTGAAGTAATAGGTGTACTTATACAGTAAACAAAACTTAATTATCTACAACTTGAGGAAGAACTAGTTAACTACAGAAGAAAACCACATCAGAAAACAAAAACTATACAACCAGCTCGGCCTTGAGACCCATGTGTTTTGGTATTTCCAATGCAGAAGTTTGCTTGTAAATTATACAAGACTATCTCCCACACACTTCCTACATATTTACACCCATACCAACAACCTATCAACCTTTTTGCTTGGCAGGTGTTCCACATGTTGGGCCACTTTTCTCTCTGCTTCATCCAGGCAAGATATTCAGGATGGAAGGAGAAGCAGCCACACTATGTAATTTACCATTTGGAATCAAATCTAATTACTGACACAGTCTAAAATGTTTTTGAAGTTCAAAGGACTTAGAGCAGTTTCACAAACACCCCCTTCAGTATGAAAACTGTTTTTTTAAAAAAATTCTTGCCTTCTGCCACTGCTTTTCCCTCTCTTATCTTCTATACTTCAGTTTAAGCAGCTCAGCTGCATTGATGTTATTGTTTCATGGGCCACAATATAAACCAGTTATTGGATTAATTCCATAGTTTTTTTTTTCAAATGACAGAAATAACTGAGAAATTCAGAAGCTTTTTAACCTCACTTTGCTGCTAAAAGCGTGTGTTTGTTAAACCCCACTCTCCAGGTGTTTGGGTTTCTCAACCAGCTGAGAGTTTCTCCTTACTCAGGAAAGTTCAGACTGGACTAGCATTACTCAAGGTGTTTAATCACCATGCTGGGTAGGTGTAAAATAGATGTGTACTGCTGAGTTTTGCCTACCTTCAGCAAGTAAGTCAGGAACTCCTTAAATGAGGGAATCAACCTCAGGTCCTCCAAACATCCATAGGGATGGTCTCCTTGCCTACTTCTCCTTTCTGGCCATTTACTCAGCATGAACTCTAGCACTTCTCAACTCACTAATTCCACTATAATTCAGTATACTATTAATAACTAAAATGCATACAAGCCCAGTCTTCGGGGAGTCGGGAATCCAACTGGACCCCACTGAGAGCAGCTGGTCCAAGCCAGCTCATCTTCCCTGCTGGAAGCTGCAAAGGAGACGTTCCCAGGTGGGCTGGGCTCCTCGCAGGGCTGCTCAGAGATGAGAGGTCTCGTACCAACAGCACAGACGCACCAGGGAAAGCTGAGCTGAAACACTCTCCAGCCGGTAAAGCTGAGAACAAAACAGCAGAGCTTCTGGCATCTGTATTTACCTCCAGAACAGACTCGAGGCACGGCATCTGGCAGGTTGGTCTGCCTTGGATGCCGACAGTGCTTCAATGTGCGAAGCACCTTGTGTTGTTACCGCACAGTTTATTCCTCTTCCGAAAACATTTCAGAAGCATTCGCAACTCACACTTCAGACCCAGCAAAACAGGTAGTACCGCTCGCTCCCCGTGGGATTGGGAAGTTAAGTAATAAGCCCCAAAAACACAGGAAGTATGTAAGAAAGACACCAACCAGAGGCCTGACATCCTCACTGCCTCCTCGGTGCCCTGTCCGTTAACATTTCCTAAGACGCTTTGTGCAAACAACGTCCACAAAAAGCCCGTCCACAAAGCGAGCCGAACCCAACCTTGGGTTTAAAATGCATTTCCAGTGTTTCAAAACCATCGGGGGAAATCGATGGCAAACCCCCACACAACACCTTCGCCGGACACGGCGCCCGCGGCCGCAGAGGCACCGAGCCGGCCTGCTCCGCACCCCGGCCGGCACCGGCAGCGGGACCTGCACCCTCCCCGCCGCGGCCCCCGCTCCCTGCCCCCGCCGCCACGGGCCGCCCCCGGCACGGCCGGGCCCCAGCCCCGGGGGCGGGCGGCCTCCGCGTGCCTCACCTCCTCCGGGATGGCCGGGTCCCCGCTGCCGCCCCCCGCGTAGCCGGCGCCGAGCGCGGGCGGCTCGGGCTCCATGTCCCCGTTGAAGAGCGAGGCCCCCTCGGCGCTGCCGCCGCTGCTCAGCGCCGCCATCTTGGGCCGGAGCGCCGGGGCGAGGGCGGGGCCGGGGGCGGCCGCGTCCCCGCCACCGGGGCGGCCCCAGCCGCGACCCGTAGTGCGAGGGGCGGGCGGCGAGCGCGGTCCCGGCCCGCTCCCAGCGCCGCCGCCGCCGCGTCACGGCCGGCCTCGTGACGTCACACAGAATCGCCGCGGCCACGGCGCATGGGCTCGCCTGACGTCACCGGGAAGCACCGTGACGTCACGGCGCGACCGCCCTGTCGCCCTGGGAACTCGGACGTGGGCTCGGGCCCCGCCCCCTCCGGCGGCCCCGCCCGCCGCCGCAGCGCCCCCTGGCGGCGCGGGAGCGCAATGGCGGCGCCGCCCTCGCAGGGCCGGCCCGGGGAGCGGGAACCGGGAACCGGGAACCGGGAACCGGGGCAGGAGGAGCCCCGCGCACACCCGGCTGCGCGGTCGGGTTGAACACCAGTGCCGGGGGGTCTGCGGGTCCTTCCCGGCGGCGGGGGAAGCCGGGGAGCCGGCGGAATTCAAACGAGGAACGAGTGGGGTGCCGGGCATCCCTCAGCAGACAGCTGCTGTAGGTGAATCCTCACAAACACGAGCCGTGCGGCAGCGACGAACACGCCTCTAAAACTCCCATGTCAAGCTGCTGGCGGCACCTCTAGTGATAACGGAAACAATCGATGGCTGGGATCGATAAAACATCCGTGTTTTCTCCACTGACAGCACTTGAGGCCTTGGCTGCCCAAGCTGGCGCTGTGTTTACACACGATGCTCCAAGCTGAGGGTCGGGTCTGGCCCAGCAGACAAGGGGATCCCTTCCGATCCTCGGGAACTCCACTGCTGTCCCCAAAGCTGCTCCCCGCCTTGTGCCCAGTGCCATCGGTCCCCAAAGTGGCCGCCTGTTCCCATCTGAAGTAAAACCTTGACCTGTGTCTAATGACTGTATGCCACACCCACTGAAATGCAGCTTACACGCACAGAACACCTGCTAAATCAGGTGGTTCAAGCTGCTTTCTTGCTGAAAAAGGTCTTTATTATAAATAAAAAAAAAAAAAAATGGCAACGGTATTTGAGTGCATTGCAAAGAAAAGCTGATGGACCAGAACAGCAGCAGGACTTCAGAGAAAGGCTGTTCTAACACAGCCTGGTATATTTTGTGGTAGCCAGCTAAAATAGTCTAGGTTGAAACCTGCAAGTGCAAGATCCTTATCTTTGTTTCACTTCAGTTGTGAACATGTAACCACACAAGCTCTTAATGTAATAATGCCGGTGAGAGAACGGAGGTTTGTATTTCACCTTTCACACTGTGGGCCATTGCTGTGGAAAAGCATTTCAAATGCAGTTCAATACTGGCAGTGTTGCAACTGGCAAATAAATGCAGCTTCAATTTAATATTTCAATGGATTTTAATTGACTTTTTACAGGCTATGCTTGTATGCTGGGGTTTCCTGTGACTGGAGCCCTGCAGTGCAGTCAACAGAAAGGCTACACAAGTACATAAGAATGAAATGTACAGACTAAGCAGTCAGCCAAGTTTAGAAGTTTCTCTCAAATAGCCACATTAATGAAGAGGATAATTATCAGCAATTCCTGCTATGCGGCGGGAATGTGTAACAGTAGTGACAAAAATGCACACAAACTCTGGAAAATAGCACCCATGCTGAGGACAAATTTCCCTGATCTCTGGGACAAATTTCCCTGATCTCTGAAGGAAAAGGCATCAGAGATAATAGGAGATGGTTCTCCCAGCACATAGTCTGTTGTGGAAAAACCAACAGAGTAATAGAGGTTAACTAACAGAATGAGTCCATTCATTTCCATGAAATTTATACCAAGGGATAATTTAGTCTCAATGTCCAGAATGTAGTCAGAGCCTTCTTTTATTCCCCAAGCAATTTATGTGCAGAGGATAACCCTAGCAGTGGAATTAGTACACTACTATCAATCTGTAGCTTGTAATACCTTTCCCATTGCTTTTAGTAGTCTCTTTCCTCTGAGGTTCTGATTATTTCCAGATTTTCATTCACTTAGAATTCTGCTAGACTTTCTTACCACATTTGATGTTTCACTGAAGAGCTGCAGTTCTAATACTGAGAAGTAATGTCCAATGCTGGAAACACAGCAGAGTTACATCCAGAAATACATGAGATTAAAAAAAAACCAAACAAAACCACCTAAGAACTACTTTAAAAGATTGTTGTGTAGGAAGGATACAAAAATCTACTATTCATACTATACTTTCCTTTTGACTGGGGGGATCCACACTGGTGATGAATGGAATTTTCTACTCCTTCACATGGTGGCTACTTGGTCTCTCTACTTGATCCATCATGATGAAAGAAAAATAATTAATAACTGTAGCTATTTCGTGGTGATATGAAATCCTATCTACTGGTAATTGATATCATCAACACCTTTTACAGAGACTGGCTTTCATGACAAACATAGGTCAAAATCAAATTACAGCCTAGATATGAAAGGCAAGTTTCTGCTATCAAATCTGTGGGCCACTGGCTGGTTGACTCCAGCAATGCAGCACAGCCAGTTTATCTGGTATTGCAGAAGGTAATGCAAACTTGTAAATGTAAAACCTCCCACCAAACTCCTGGTTATGCACTGGGGTTTGATCCTCCTCAGAATTTTTTGAATTCATTTGAATTTGGATGAGAAAACAAATCCAGATGTTAAAAGACCAAGACTCTCCACCTAGGTTGCCCACCACCAGAACATTTGTCTGATCTAATTAACACCTGCAGTTTCAGAGAACAATGTTTTAAGGATTCAGTAAGAAAATGTATATAATTACCTGAAGCAACTGTCTCATTGTGAGCATTTGGACACTTCATCTCTTCTTAAAAAAAACAAACCAACCAACCAAAAACCAAACCAAACCAACCAACCAAACACCAAAGAACAATCAACAAAAAAAACCCCAAAACCCCAAACAAACAAACAAACCCTCCCAAAACCCAAAAAAAATCACCTAAACTTTATGTGATCTTTATGATATGCTCCAAAATGTGAATATTCAAAAGAGATATTAAATGAAACTTAATCTTGGTTTCCTTTATTATATCATTTCAACAGAAGACAGCTTCTCCAAAAAAACCCAGCCTTCCACTTTCTTAATCAAAACAATTATAAGATTTGCATATTGGTGTGATAATTGGTACGATTTTTTAAAGTGATGTGAAAAATTTGATGCATATTCAACTCAGGATGTCTGAAGTGCCCTTAAAATTTATCCAAATTTCAAAAACTGCTTAGCCATTTCACACACTCAAAAGACAGTATTTGTCCTGTAAATGCTTTACCAATTTGTGCTTGGCCCATGCACATTTGAAAGTGCTGGATTAAATTCTCAGTCATGACAGCAGAAATACAGGTCTGGATGATTTGTTAAAAACACAGATTCTAATGACACCAGTTGTGTTCCCTGTTATCTTGGACAGAAAAGGTGAAGCAGAACAAAACTTAGGCTATTGTCCAGAGTTCAGCCATTTTCTGATTACAAGTCAGAATAATACACACTTAAGAAAATTACTTTGCTCTCCAGGAAAAGAATGTAGGAGACATTAAGGATGTAACCCAGATAATTTTTTTCTTTTGCATCTCTTTAGGCCCTCTAGCAGTTTATTCTCTCTCCCACTCTAAGATATACTATCCATATTTTCATATTCCTAGGAATTGCTGTCTGATTGATCCACTGTGGGGCAATAGAAAAAAACAAGGCTGCTTTTTCCTTTTTTTTTTTGTTTTCCTTTGCATTAAACTATTCTTGTACAGAGCATACATAGTGTTTCTTTTGGTACTTCCTGAGAACTAGTTCAGGACATTTACCATTCTGTGACACTGCTAAACCTGAAATATTCATACTTTTAGTGTGAAATTAGATAATATTCAGGTGGTGATTTGAACTTTGCTGCTGAACACTGTTATCTGTGATTTTTTCAGCTGATGGAGCTTTCATAGCTCTCTGCCTCTGAGTTAAATATATGAGCAGAAGCGATGAAGATGGGTGGAGACTGCCAGCAAAACAGGAGTAGGGAAAACAAGAAAAAAATGTGAATCCACCAGATTCTTAACTCAGTTTTCATTCTACCATTAAAAGCAATGTCGACCAAACAAGCTTTATTTTATATACAAATAATAACCTATTCTAGATTTGCTTGTAATAATCTTTGGAATATTTACATAGCTTTCATTTGATTCAAGCATAATTTATTTCAATCATTATTTATAAAACTGTTGCTCTTCTATCCCTAAACCCCAAAACGCCAAAGCCCAAACCTTCAGAAAGTAAAAAGCAAAAAATATTTTCCTTTGGAGATGTGTGGGAGGCAGGAAAGGTGATGGGACTGGGACATGCCTGTAGGCTGCTTGGTGTCACCAGAACCCAGTGCTGGCCTGTTTCCTTCTGCATGTGGGTGCTGAATTTGGGGTCCATAATGTGAGTGCTGCCTCAGTGTTCTGCTGCTCTCCCTCCTGCTTCCTGCCTCCACTCCTGTCCGTGAGGGGGAAGCTGAAAAAAACAACATTTTACTGAAAAGCAGTGTAAATACTGACCTACATGGCATTTGAGGGACCCTCAAGTGACAGCATGAGCCCTGAAACCATTATTAAGGGGACAGAAGTGGCAGCCAGCAGAAAAGGAGGGACAGGGATGGGGTAAAAGATTAAATGGAGGGAGAATGTGGTTGATGTAGACACTGGAGAAGAAGATGCAGCTCTCCTAGGAAACGAGAAGCAGATGAAAACAGGGAAACAAAGGAGCAAGGAACATTGGTTTTCCTGCCTGATGTACTTTACTAAAACCACATCTCATATTTGCAAAGATTAGTCCAGACCCTCCTGTTCCCATAGCATCCCTGGTCACTGCTTTAACACATTCAGCTTGTTCAGATATCTGATTTCTGCTTTGTGTTGGACAGTGATAAGCTGATCAGCTTTAAGGACTAAACAGTTTTATATGACTCATATGATCATTTCAGTGCAAATAATCATATTTTACAACTCAAAACCATCCCATTTAGGCACAAAAACCCCCACTAATGTCACTGAGTGCATTCCAGGAAAGGGCAGGAACAGATACCACCTCAATCAAATCATTTTACTGTTCAGAAAATGACTGTTCAATTATGTTCCAGTTTTAGGATTTTCCTTTATAATATCCAGGTTAGCTGCACTTCCCCTGGCCTCAATACCTGCTATTATTTGATTCTCTAGCACTTTACAGACATGTTGGTGACTATCTACATCTCTGATCGAATAAAATTTTAGGTACTAACTTGCACCTTTCAGTTTCTAGCCTCTTATCTGAGCAGAAAAGTCCATTAGGGTTAGTATTGGCCTGAAGAAAGGCTATTTTAAGAGTTTAAAAAATCTGAATCAATAACAGGAATCAAATTCAGAAACTGTAACTTTGATGTGGAAGAGAGAGAATATGGTGATGTACGTTTCTCGGGGCAATATTCCACATTGCTGGAGTTTTAAGATTTATTGTTCTTCAGGGATAGGTCAGATGGGATGGATAAGCTCTCTAAACGAGTGCATATATGTGTTAAAACATCAGTGTTTTGCTGAGAGAGTCAGTATCACTGTTCATAATCCATCCTTGTCTTTTAATCCTCACTACCACCAAGACAACACAAGTCTCACAGACATTTAGTCTCTCCTATAAAAGAAAGCTGCTCACCAAGCAAGAGGTAATTAGGGCAGTCTCCTACCCACGTTGCTCTGTCTTCATTGCTGTGAATATGCCCTTGGCCAAAGGCAAAATTTCTGGTGCAGTGGCCAATGGCCTCTCAGTGTTTTTGATGCTGTGGATTGCTTGAAGCTTGCAGTTGTGCTGAAGGCTCTTGACATCGTTATTCCTTTTTGATATAACAAGACTTCTTTCTCTGGAAGACACATTTGTTTTGGTAAATGAACACAAATTCTGTTACTGCCCTCTGGGGTGTTCTACATGACTGTGCTGGATATGGCTAGGAGAGGATTAATTTTCTTCACAGTGGCTGGTGTGGGGCTGTGTTTTGGATTTGTGCTGAACACAAATGTTCACAGAGATGTTTTTGTTATTGCTGAGCAGGGCTTACACAGAGCCAAGGCCTTTTCTGCTTTTTGTGAGGCTGGTGAGGAAGCTGGGGGTGACTGGGAGGTTGGGAGCAGACACAGCCAGGACAGGTGACCCCAACTGAACAAAGAGATGTTCCAGAGCATATAACATCATGGTCAGTATATAAATGTGGGGAAACAGGAAGGAGAAAGGATCACGTTTGGAGTGATGGCATTTCTCTACTCAAGTCACTGTTACATGTGATGGGGCCCTGCTCTCCTGGAGAGGGCTGAACTCCTGCCTGCCCATGGGAAGCAGTGAATTAATTCCTTGTTTTCCTTTTCTTGTGTGTACAGCATTTTATTTCTCTATTAAACTGTCTTTAGCCCAACCCACGAGTTTTCCACCTTTTATTCTTCTAGTTCTCCCCCTGATCCCACTGGTGGGGGTGTCAGTGAGGGCTGTGTGGGGCTTGGCTGCCAGCTAGGGTGAAACCACGACAAGGAGTCCAGCTTAGATCGTCATTTCATCTCATTTTTAAGTGGTTTGCATGCCTAGTCAATACCTTACTATCTGTCCTCAGGGGGCAATAATATTTATTAATTAACTTGAAGATGCTATCAAACAACTTGAGTTTGAAAATACAGAGACAGACCACGCTGCTGGCTTCATTGGTGTCAGGCAACAGAGCAGTGTTTTGGCAAACACTGCAACATATAAGCAGAGCTAAGTGCACAAGTAGAAAAATAAGGAGGCTACAGGGTTACTTTCTAGTTGCCAGTAACAACCCTGACATTCTGTAGCCTAATTTTCACTTTTCAGTTTACACTGTTGGCTCAGAAAGCATTTGTGAGGTTTAGAGCTCATGAACAACACTTACCTGCAGGTAATTAAAAAAAAAAATACAATGAACTTCCCAGTTGTTAACCAGCCAGTTAATGTAATAGCCTCATTGCTTTTTGCTCCTTCAGAAATATTCTGAGCAGCAGTTTGATGCTTCCTGTTGTACTCAGGCTCCTTTGGATGCAAGTATAGAAATGAGAAATGTCTCACCTTGTCCATAGTGGTTGCTGGTTGTAAAGAAGTCCCCATCACCCAGGTGCCAGCACAGACTCTCACAGCTGAGACTCTCTTAGAGCCACTGCAGCTCTTCTCTGCAGAAACCAATGCACGGCACCCAGAGAGCCTTACATTAATTACTCTGATCAACACTGAATCACAAAATGCTGAGCTGGAAGGAACCCACAAGGATCATTGAGTCCAGCTGGGACCATCACTGGGGAAGCACCTTTGGCATGCACAGACAGGACAGAGGCTGGAGAGATGAGGTTTCATAAGCATTGCCCTGAAGAGACCACTATCAGCCCAAGGCTGGCATTGGATTTACCTGTTACACAGAGGTAAATCCCACTGATACCAGTTGGAGATACTCAGTATTTACACAGCTTCTAAAGTGAGGCCACTTCTGGAGATGTTTTAACCTGGAATCACATTTTAGAGATCTGCTTTTGAAAGGTGGGAGTTAGGTGACCCCACTCACTTTTATCCAGTCAAGACTGTAATGGAAACAGAGGAATGTGATGCATTCACAATTACATATTTGCAGCAACACACCCCTGTGTGTGGCAGTAGGATGGTTTTAGAATTTCTGGACCTCAGGTGCCTTTTGCTCCTAATACCATTAAAAGCCTATTTACTGAAGCAGCCCACGAGGCAAACAGCAGATACACAGAAACAACAACTAAAGTGAGAAAGACCCTCTGAATTCTATGAAATACTTACAAACAGCTTTAGGAGCCCTGGGATGAAGTGAAGTACTTTCAAGCAGACAGAAAACCTAATGGATATAAAAATCCTTTTTTAGCTCTTGGTGAGATTTGTTTTCAAAGACCTAGCTATGATATGACAAAATGAATTAGGTCATCCAGTCTGCCTCCTCCTGTTCCAGGAGAGAAGTGGTCCCAGTGCTATATTTTATAACACTTGGCTCAGCCCAGCTAAGCCTGATTCAGTCACCATAAACCAAACACACTTCTTGGCAATCTTCTCAGTCTTTCTAAATATTTCACTCTGTGGAATTTTCCCCAGCATTCCAACAAGAATATTTCAATACAGCATGTATAAAGACACTCTGATATCATAATCATCATGCTGCTGACTTCATATTTATCTCCTTAGATAACCCTAAATAACTTCCCAGTCAGTGTGGTGGTGATACCCCTCTAATATCTGTCTAGTTATGCTCCTCCCCATTTGAACACATTATTGCCATGCTCTGCTGTGACTGAGCCTTCACAAGAAATTCTTTCAGGTATTTTCCTGTCTGTTCCTTCCCCTTTGTATTCAAGACATTATCATTATTACTATTAATATTATTATGATTATTACACTTGAGGAAAAGGACAAGGTAAAGAAAGAAGTGAAAAGACAAAACCACATTTTTTCATGCTACCCCAGCTGTGCAGGCACAGAAAGATCCATTCTTAATAGCTGGCCTACACACATAATTCAAGTTTTACCTCTAGGATTTATGATAAGGGTATTGGTTTCATTTCTGCTTTCTCTCACTTGCCTCATACAATCTTTTTTCCTCTTACATTTTTATTAGAACCTTTGAGTTTTCCATTGTTGTTTGGACAGTTTAGAGAAATGATGCTGCCCCTGCAGAAGGTTAACCAGGAAGAGTTTCTGATCTTGCACATCTCAGTATCAAGATGATGAACGGAGACTATCCCTTGAAGGATTTTCTTTTCAAAATCTACTGCCAAGGGACTGTACAAGAAGTTCCACAATCAGTTACAGAGGGAAATTAATCTGAGATCCCCATAGCATTTGTTTTCCTTGCATATTACCTTTTCTGCTTTAAAAGAAAAAAAACACAAAACACAGTCATTCCCTCATCAAAGCAGCCTTTCAAATTCGTCAGTCTTTTCAAAAACATAATCTTCATTGATTGTTGTGTTTTTAAATTATCCTAACATAGCCTTCAAACTCAAAGTGGTAGAGGAAGATGTACACAGATACTTCAAATTTTTAAAAACATTTATAGTATGAGAAATAACTGTAATTTTTACTTTCTGACCAAATCAAGATTTTTTCAGCATTTGACATTTTAAACATCTAAAGCAGAACAGCAAACAAAGTAACATACCACAGTTTATGTGTTAAAAATGTCCTCAGCAGTTGCATATAAACATCTCTCTGAAACACACACAGCTACAAGTCCTACCCCAGGCAGACTAAGCTGCCCTTTACAGGGTTCTCCTGGGGTAAACTCCCATCCTGGAAGCAGCTTAACCTCCTGATGCTGTTCACTCAGTGATCATTATTCTAATTGTACTCTTGGGGAAGCAAAGGCAAGCAAGACAAAGCATTTATCTGAAAACTTCGAGGTACATTTCACTGAGCTGTGTAAACTCAGCACGCTCTTTTAATAAGAACAGACTCTTTCCACTTGAGGAGAAACTTTGCTCAAGTTATTACTGTTCTGAGCAAAGCACAGGTATTTTAACACACTGGTAGCTCTGCCAGAAAGCAAGACTGAGGTTTTTTTTTTCCTTCTACCATTACAAAGTACAGTCACATGCAAGTGAGCTTCTGCCTGTCTGCAGGGCTTGCAAAAGTAAGAGGTTCTGGCAATAGCTGCACTCCCTATAGGATATATACAGCAACTGGGTCAGCCTGTTTACAAAATAGCTTGTGATTATCACAGCAGTGCTCAGCAGCTATGAATACATCATACCAGAGTCTAATTAAAGACAGGCATAGCTAAAGCACTGCATAATAAACAGTGGCAATAAAGCTGCTGAGGATTGGGAAGAGGTTAGTTTTTATTCTCAGCCCCTTGAAGGTCAGTTAACCAGGTTTATTCTGATCAAGAATTAAAACATACATCTTCTGAGGGCAGGCAGTTCAATATCCTCAAGAAAATAGTGAATTTTCTAACAAGACACAGCAGTTTCAATGGTGAAAAAAAATCATTTTAAGGGTAAAACAGAGAATAAAGAGCAAGTTAAACTTGGTAATTTGTACATAAAATGGATGTACCTAAAACACCATTAGACCAATAGCTGTACAAAGCCTAAGTGTTCCTATCCCTACCCTTCAGAATGTGGCTGGAATTCTCCTTCCTCTCCTAAATACACATATTGCATCAATATCTCATGTAATGCTTCAGGATTGACTCCCAATCTGTCTAGTCCCTGTGATTCACACAATGCAGCTTCTTCAGGCCATGCCTATTCCTAAATGACAGAGCACAGGTTAGAAGGGAAGCAGCAAAGGGCCTATTTCTATCCCAGCTATGGAAAGGAGAAGGCTGTATTTTCTGGAACAAAATAGTTATGCTAATGGTCCCAGCAAGCAATGGATTATACTAACACTAGGAATGCTCCACTACTGGCTGAGTTATCATTATTTTAGGGTGAAGACTTAGAGGAAGGGAAAGAACGATTTTTGAAAATACCAAGTTCTAGCACATGAGTACTACAGAAAAAAAAAAATTAGGCAGAGCAACATCTCTTGTATTTTTTCAGAAAGTGATTTTTTTTTCCTCCATCCATTTACTTTTGTAAATGCTGCACAAAAGAAGGTGAAAATCAATGATTCAGTCCCTTTGTGTCACATCTACTTCACAGGCACTTCCATCAGTTTCATCATGTTGTACAAGTATTTTATACATTGCTCTAAGTGTACTCATAACCAAGTCTGGCCCCACACACAAAGTTTTAGGCCACTCATACTTCTTTTACAGAACCACAATTCCCTTTTTGATGCCTGCACTTTTGGTCCCTTGTGTGTTTATATGTGAAAGCTTTAAGAGTTTCACAGCACCAGAAGAGATGGTCTTGATTCTTCATCTTAAACAGCAGGGAAAACATTTTTATTTATCTTGGATTTCATTTCAGAAGGCACCAAGAGCTGTGCAGGGCTGCTGCAGTAGCTCTGCTGAAGAGGTTCAGAATGGTTCTTTCTCTTCAGCAAAGCAAGCAATAGAATTATCTATTCCCAAAGGTGAATTCAAGGGAACCAGACCTTTCCCTCAGCTCCATGCACATGTCCCAGAACCAAGAACTTCTTGGAGATCCCATCAGACGCTCCAGGTACTTCACTGCCAGACAGGTCACAACCCACAGAGAGCACATGGAACACAAATGTCTTAAGCACATTACAGTTAAGCAAAAGTTGCAAGTTACTAAAAGGATTTTAAATTACAAGAAGAGAGAAACTGACCACTGCAGTACAGAGCAGTGCATATAAAATATTAACTTTTATAGCATTTCTTTGACTGTGGTAAGAACTCAGGTGCTTCTCCCACAAGACTGCAGATTTCCTAAAACCAGCTTCTCTTAAGGCTTAGAAAAACAGGTAAGTAAGGACACTGAACAAGAACTATGCAGCTCACCAGAAACACCTTTTAACACAATCAGCACCTCTTCAATTAATAATCTTGGTGAGGTAGAGCTGTTATAAATTTATGTAGATCCACTGAACATTAATATTAGCAACCAAAGGAGCCTAGTGATAAAACCCCTACTGAATGCTAATAAAAATGTTCATCTTGGGTAGTGTTTCATACATGTCTTCCAGGCAATCAGAATAAGTTTACTGTAAAAAAATTATTTAAAATTTCATTATTGCATATAATAGTTCCATTATTAAATGGATTTAGTTACTCAATATTTCAGCCTCTTCTGTTGTGGTATCTGAAAGTTTAGAGTACAATGAAAGTGCTGTGGGCAGGCAGTGGTTTGGGAAGTATTGTCCAATGGAAAGCACAGAATAGAATGTAACAGCAACTTAAACTTAAAAACTTTTAAAAACTTGAAAAAAAAAAAAGCACTAGAGGTCCCTGAAATTTCACTAATTATAACAGCTAAGATTGACAAGCAAAAGCAGGAATCCTTGTTTTTTCGTGGCCACATGCAAAACAGTGTTGATATTAACACAAGAAAGTAAAACAGACAATGAAAACCAAACAATTTCCAGATCAAGAAAAACTGAAAATAGCTACAGGTGGTTTCAAGAAAAGCACTGAGCACTTTTTTTTATTACTGTGCTGCAATATACAATATATTTGAAGTACAGAAATTCAAAACCAGTAAAACTTCAAAGACCTAGGTGCATTCCCAAGGTGGAGTCCACTATTTCACAGTGTGTTGCTTGTGTCCCACGGGCAGCTCACTTGCCAAACCTTCTCCAGCCATTCCCCAGCATTGCCAGGGTAGTCAGTGACACTGTTCTCACAGCACTATTTCTTCTTGAGAGCTCTCTTTCCTTCCCCCTTCTTTGGTTTTTCCTTCCCACGGAGCTTTTTCAATCGCCTCATCTCCTCCTTGAAGTCCTGATGCTCATCCCTAGATGGAGAAGAAGGAATCAAGTTTACTCTTTCTCTTGGCATGCACAGATATTAATACTTCTTTGAACTATATGCTAATGGAAAAAAAACCAAAAATCAAAACTTTTTTTTTAACCATGAAGCCCATACTGAAGCTTGCTGCAAGGTACTCCATGTCACTGCTGGCAGTACCACTGAATAATAACATGAGAGATTTTCTCTGATACTTTCAGAACTAACAGGGTTGTCCTTTCCAGCAACAAAGGCTGTGTGCACATATGTATTATTTCAATTGCATTTATTGATCCCCTTTGTTTAAAAGAGCAGTAAAATGCCAAAATCAGTAAGAGACAAGAATAAGATTTTCCCCCTTGTTACCCAGCTCAGCAGTGCAGCCACAGCACATTGTGTTCCTGAGTTCAGGTCATTAGCTCCTAGGGAAACAGGGCCATGCTGAGCAGTAATTACAGCACATGGCACTGCTCTCAGGTGACTTCAGGAATGAGTTATGAAGATGGCATCAGTACTGGTAGAATCTTAATAAGAGAATAAAACAAGAGGATGAACGGGCTGGCAGAGATAATTATTCCTCAATCATTTTCTAATAAGTTCTATTAATCTGTCCCTGTATTTTTTAGTGCAAAGTGATTTTCAAAACTGCATCCTATGTGGCCTAAGATGGCTGCACTGCTATTTTTGCACACAACTTCTCTAAACAGAAACAAAAAGCTTGTGATTTATTACTGGCCCCATTAGTCTGATTCTTCATTACCCATTTTTTTCCTTCTACCAACTCTGTATACAGAGCAGCTAGAGAAGGAATTCAATAGGGGAAGGAGAAGAATAAAGAACATTAGCATCACATGGAGGTTTTCTGTGTGAACAGCAAGTCTAGAAAGTGTTGGCACATCCACCTAAATCAAGAGCATCCTGGATGCAATTCCTGATGGTTAGTATTGTCATAGTAGCAACAGGTAATCTGTTCCGACTGTACTGAGGGTTTGCAGCGTCAATTTTAAAGGTTTTTTTAGTGCTACCTGATTGAAGTAAAAGAATTGCATTTGACTCCTGCTGATGTTC
This sequence comes from Acridotheres tristis, assembly GCA_037013685.1. Lineage (NCBI taxonomy): Eukaryota > Metazoa > Chordata > Aves > Passeriformes > Sturnidae > Acridotheres > Acridotheres tristis. The sequence continues at coordinate 67,017,342 of CM072885.1, forward strand.
TTCAGCAGTGCAATTCTCCCTGATACAGACTCTGGAAGTTAATTTAGAAATTAGACAACTGGTTTGGATGAAACTGAAAATAACAAGACTATTTAAATCACATTTGAATTTAATTCAATTTATTATGAAGAATAAAAAAGGCCCTCTGGCCTAACAGAGACTTTCTGTCTCTTCTAAATTTCACTTATTAGCTGTTGGATGACTGAGAAATATATGGTAAGTCTGGTGTTAACATCACCTCTTTGTAGCACATTCATTTGCCATATTCAGAACTACAGACCTATCTCTTGCCTATCAGAAAGCTTTCTTCTTTTCCCTACAAAGCAAAAGCAGGAACTATTTCTAAGGTAACTGCTTGCCCACAACTACACTCGAGTCTTTCTCACAAAAAATTCCAATGATGGTAGAATTTAGACAGCAGTCACTTTGCTCTCTTTGCCCTCAGTGCTACAATCAAGAGCCTATTTCCATATGTACCATATTGAGAACTAAACATTTCCCCTCTTTCCCTTGAGGAAAACAAGTACAACAAGACTCCCACCCACCCTTTCCAGTCTCCAGTCCTGCTCCCAAGCTCAGGATGTACCTGTAGAGGCCAAAGTAGCGGAGTTTCTTCATGAGGCCATGGTAGGTGTTGTGGGGGGGGTACCAGTTGTACACCTCCTCCCTCTTGGCCAGGGGCTGCTCACTGAACAGCTTCACCACTCTCATGGATTTGGAGTCAGTGGGCCTGACAACCTCACCAAATATCTGGGCACTCAGCCGGGCCATGCGAAGGGCGTAGGTGGAAACGTTGGACATCTCCCCGGGAACAGGGCGGGCACACACAGATGGACCTTCCTGCAACACGAAACAGAAGAGCCACAACTCCTAAGATGGCTGAGCAGAACAAGCCAGCCCAGAATTAAGGCCAACAAAGGAATGTATCATACCCTGATCACTCATCTGACATCACACATTCCTTGCATAAAATCAGTCTAATACTTTAGCACGTAACCTTGCATATAAAGAACATCTACATGAATTCAGGGACAATTCCCAGCTCACAGACAGCAATACAAACTATAAAAGTACCTCCACTACACCACAATTTACCATGGCTAGCACAGTATATTAGCAGAACCCACTCAGCTTGCTCGAGACACCCCTTAAACTCCAGCCACAGGAACAATTGCAGTGTGAGCTCTCCCAAAAATCATCCCTGTGTGATAGCACTGACTGCTACACAAGCACAAGGTAAAGCACCACTTGAACATACAGAGAAAACAACCTGGAAGTTTCTCACCCTATTTAAAACATTGTTATAATCCTTCTAACAATGGGCTATAAATCAATCACACAGATCTTTCCCATCTCAATTCCCTCCCCTTGATCATCTCCATCAACTTTTTCTCCATTCTCCTTTCAGTCTCTCACAATGCCTATTCTTTTTGAGAGGAAAACAGCAGTTTTCCCATGCCAGATTCCTTTTTCCAAGAAAATCAATCAGCAGCTTCCCATTCTCTTTTAGTCATCTCTCACCTAAAAACCTCTGCCACAAAAATTCCCTGAAGACAAAACCACTGGTATTAGACCACCAGACAACATCCACTCTGCTAAAGTAGCATGAGAAGGGTGTTCTCTCAGCTTTTCTAACCTGCCCCATTTTAAGTCTTCTTTACTCTTTGCAGAATGGGTTGTAGTAGAAAAGACTAGGAATCCCATAATCCTGTATTTGAAGTAGTATTTTGTATGTATTTTGCCTTTTTGAATGAGTGATCACATAAATCTTCAGACAAATTAATCCGATTCATTCAAGAGCACAACACTGAGGTTAAAGTTTAAAATTCTTGCTTTAAAAAACATTGCACAGCTGATTCCAGAATATGAGCGTAGCAAATTAAAGAACATGGATAAGAATAACCATCAGGACAGTGCTAAGACCACCTCAGAATGACTGCACAGAGCCTGTTGTTCAATAACACAAATTTGAAGTATTCATAACTTCATGTACATATATCTGTTCATTGGAGGACCTCTTTTGATTTACTCCTGTTAGCAAAGCACTCTAAAGGAAGCAGGAAAGAAAAAACAAGCATGAAAATAGTATGAGTAATTTGAGAACAGACAATAATCGAAAAAGTAACATAAGAGAAGGCAAAGCATGAGAGACCTTGAGGTAAGGCAGTAGACCTAGTGTGAAAAGACAGCTCTTAAATGACCGCAGGGCAGCACTTGAGCATCTGTTACAGGGGGAAATAATCACTAAGTTTTGCTAAATCATCTGTTTCAGAACAGTTGTAATTCCTACATTCAGAGACAAAGCAACAAATAGTCCCCTAAACTCTTCACCACACGACTCCAAAAGTGTCTTTATCACCAGACTCAAACACACAACTTGCTTAATCTCTACGTACTGCAGCCTTAAAATGAAAATAGCTTCAGCTCCCGAACAATGCACACCTGTTGTCTGAGCAACCTGATCGTCACTTCTGAATTGCTAAAGGAATTATAACACCAAGCTAAAGGAATTATAACAGCGCGAGCTAAGGCCGGAGACCTCCATTAATGCTTGCCCGACTAAGAACGCTTGAGAGAGAAGCAAGGCAAAGGCTGCAAATTCCCAAGAGCCAGAGCTATCCAAAGCCTGTTCTGGGGTGATCCTGTGAGACGAAAGAGTACTTTCATCAGGTTATTGTCACCTGCAGCAAGGACATCTCCAGGATGGCCCCTAGGACCCAGCACGGCTAACCCGAACCCAGCGTTCAGCGCTGCCGCTCCACCTGCTCCCACCCAAAGCCAAGCGTTCCCGTCCTGCGCTGCCTTATTTTCATTCCCGATCCACCCCCTTGTTTCCGACCGCTCCTTTCCCACTCGGACCACGCCAGCAGAACGCTCTTTTCCCCACGTTACTTCTGCTTTCCCTATGAGCACAGGGGGAGGACCAGGCCCCAACCCAGGAGCTCAACCCGCGGCGTCGCCTCAGGCCGCGCTTCCCTGCGGGACGGGAGAGCCGGGACTCGCCCGAGGGCTGCGGCTCCCGGGCACACGGCCCTGCCCGGCACCCCGGGACCCCCGTTGGGCCCCGTTCAGCCCCGTTCGGCCCCGCTCACCCGCGGCCGGAGGAGCGGCGGCGCTGCCGGAGGGGAGGCGGCGCGCTCGGGTGACGTGAGGGGCGGGACGGGCGGCCGAAGGGGCCGCCTCCTCCTCCTCTTTCTCCCTCTGCTGTTTGTTCCGCTGGGCACAGCCGGCGACAAACAGTCCTTTATTAGAAAACTTTTAAGGCTTTCTTTCAGCGTGCTTCTTTTCTTACAACTCTGACTCCTTTCTTACAGGCAGCTCCACACAGCTCTGGCTCCTGCTCTCCTCTGAAACCCCAAGCTGTCCCTCACCCTGCCCATCCCTCACACCACATCTTCTCACCTTGTTTATCCCTTGCACGACCACGTGTCCTTCACCTCCTCACAGCACAGCCAGCAGCCTCCATCCCCAACTGCAGCAGGCCCTCAGTCTGAAGATCCAAATCGAACTGTAACTCTAACCAGTAATCAACTAACCCACTCCTTCTTAACACCCAAACTCATTGGGCAGGCAGAGATGTTCCCACTCCTCAGTAATCAGTGCAGCTGTAGTTAATCGGGAGACATTGCTTTCTGTGCTGTCCTTCCAAGCTATCTTCCCTCACTCCCCTTCCCCGCACTCAGTGCGGCTCCGTGCGTGCTGTCCCCGCGGTCATGGAGTCACGGAATCACAGAATGTCCTGAGCTGGAATCACAGAATATCCTGAGTTAGAATCGCAGAATGTCCTGAGTTAGAATTGCAGAATGTCCTGAGCTGGAATCACAGAATATCCTGAGTTAGAATCGCAGAATGTCCTGAGTTGGAAATGACCCTCAAGGATCATTGTGTCCAGCTCTGCACAGTACAACCCAAAATGTCACACACCACGAGAGCATCACACCCGCTTGCATCAAGAACATTCTCGTTGTGACTCTTTCATTTGTTTCCCTCCCTATTTGTGAGCAGCTTTGGAGTTACACGCTTAATCTGATAATGAAATGAGGAAAGTAGTTGTCCTCATTAAAAGCTGATGACAAGTCTGCATAGAGCCTTATTCTTTGGTGTGATATGTCCACACTGACATGTCCGGTTGGCAGCTTGCTCCTTAAGAACATGTGTTCAGGTTAATAAAACTGAGCTGGTTTTACTCTTGGGAGAAGGCTTGAGTTTACATAAAGAGCTGAAAACCAAGTGTCTTCACTCATGGTCTTGACCAGGCTGCAAACTGGGGCAAATCTCAAAATGTTGTTTTAGTGAAAGGAGATGAAAGGGAGAGTTTGGGAGCCACAAATGTTTTTCATTCACTGTGTTTCCAAACCACTTGGAGAGATTGTTTTTCCTGCTCCTCAAATTCATGGCATATGTCTCCTGTGCTCCTTGCTAGCCCTTACCCTCATAACTTTTGCTTCCCTTCTGCTACTTATTTTCAAAGATGAAATTTATTATTATATTCAGCTGCAAAAATATATCTGCCTGGGCAAATTTACCTGTGCAATCTCAGTCTTTCAGCACAAGTGTCTTCTTGGCACTGGTGCAGGTGGTGAGTCGATCACCCACCTTCCAGCCCCAAACCTGGAGTGGGGTGTGTGCCCAGGGTAGCCCCTGATGTGTGGGGATGGGCACCTGACCCTGCTGTGCTTCCTCCAGCACCCCTCTGGCCACTGCCAATCCCACTAGACACGAGCTTTCCCAGTGCTTGATTTATGCTAATTTTTAATCAGTGCCAGGAGGTGCTAAATCAGACTCCGTGCAAACATCTGAGTAAATGACAATTATGTGATTGCATTTATATGCCAAACGTGTAATGCCATTGAAGGAGGAAATTGGGTTTGTCTGGCTCACCCTGTTTTCTAGAAGAGCAGATTCTGCCAAGCATTGAACAAATTGTTATTCTGTCATCCTTCCTTGATTAATTTTCTGTCACCTTTTCCATGCTTGTCACAGGCAGAGCAGCCTCATGGCCTGGGCAACCCCATCCCCTTTCTTATCCTTTTTGAATATTGACATGATCCTCTAATTTCTTTGTATTCCTGATCTAGTGGAAGGTGTCCCTGCCCATGGCAGGGAGGGATTGGAACTAGATGATATTTAAGGTCCCTCCTGACCCAAGCCTTTGTATGATTCTGAGATTATTAAGAATTAACATTCATGGAATTTCTTTAGCTGGTTATTCAAACACTGTCATATAAAAGTTCTCTAGATATCCCAATTTTAAAATGTTTGCTCTAGTAGATCTTGCCTAGCATTTCCATTAGTGACTAATGGATTTTTTTTTCCTACAAGATAAGAAAAGTGTCTCTTCCTTAATCTTTCTAAGGAGGAAATAGAGGTTTTTAGCATTTCTGCCACTTCTGTGCTATTTTACCATCTCTAGACATACACATTAGCACTGTTGCACCTCTCATTTTACTGTGTATAGTCACACCATTTATGCTTTTTCTGTAGTTTTCGTTCTTTGTATTAATAGAACATTTTTCCTATATTTTTACCTTTCTGTGCTGTTCTATACCTTGATTTTAACTTCTGAGTGTTTCCTTCACCCTGCTGCTGAGACAAAGTTGTCCTTCAGCCAAAATTGGCCATTTTGTTAATTAAGCAATCATGACTTTATGGAGTAAGATCATAACTATTCTCATTTACATTTCTATCTCTATTTTTGAATCGCAATTTTCTCATCATTTCTCCCATCTTGATGGAGAAGGTCTTTCTGAAGCCTCCGTGTGTGTGAGAAAGAGAGAGGGCAGGGGGAGAGAGAGAGAATTTCCCTGACTGGGACTGTCCTTTGTCCTTGTTGTAACAACTGTCCTTGCTATAACCAAATTATGATTGCTGGCTCCTAAACAACCACCCCCTTCTTGTACCATGAGTAATTTGTTTAAATATTATGAGTTCAAAAATACTTCTTCCATGCAGATTGGAATAACTTCTGCCATAGAAAAGAAGTTTTTGGAAAGTGTAATGAGACGTGGCTTCTGGTATTGGGACTTTTTCCTCACACAGCTTCAAACTGAGCACATTTTTGGTACCTTGGAGGGATAAGCAGCCTGATTCTCTGCAGGCATCCCCACTCCATTCCACTCCTCCACAAGAGGGTTAGTTGGAACAAGTTACTGTCTCTGCTTCTCTAAAATAATGATGGTGGTTTCATATGCACTCTTACCTTCTCAGTCTTCAAATTTCTTTATTTATGTTAAAAGGTTGGGGCAAAGTATTTTAATATTCCATTCTGGTAAATCATCCTGCCTGATTCTGTAGTTACATCAGTTCAATCTCATTCCTCCTCATCAATAAAAATATTTTACTTATATGTTACCCACACTCTGAAAACTGATGAAAACATCTTCCTCTTTCCCTCAAAGTATTTTTGCTGCCCATACCAGCATGGCCTTTTTGGTGTGATGGAAGCACAGATATGAAAAGTTCTGCATTAGTTAAATTTTTCTGCTTTTGCTCAGTTGTTTCTCCTGTCAACCATTACTATTATTATTAAATCAAAGTAAAAATGTGTGCTTAGAAGAGCCTATTTATGTCACTGGAACCCTGTTGTTGCTGTGGTTATGAGGAGAATTGCTTGCAGAGCACCCAGCCAGGGTTAGCATGCCAGTAAGGCAGCATACAGGCACTCAGGATGGAAAATCAGGGTCACATCAGTCAACAAAACAGCAACTCAACACTTCTGAAAATTTGCAGAGACAGACAATGATCTGGTTTGCCATCCACAGACCCAAAAAGTCTTTCTCACCTTGTCTGGCACAGTGTCTCCCTATATTCTGCCAGGGAGTTTCAGCTCAACATCCCCAGTCCGAGGTCTTCACAGTCCAAATGAGACTCGGCATGCTAAGGGAATGGATGGATGCAGCAGAGACTGACTACAGGAATGGATGGGTTTGTGATGAGCTGAATTCCATGGACATATTGTTAGATCCTTCTGAGCTTTTTGTTGCAAGCAGAGCGAAGTGTTTGGACTTGTTAACAATTATTTGCAAGAAAATCGGTGGGAGATGGGTGAGTGGACATTCATGGAACACATACGAAGCAGCCAAAAAAAAAAAAAAGAAAAGAGGAAGAGACTTCATGATAAAATATAATAAAGACCTTTTCACAAATAGTTGGCAGTAATTTTGTCTGGAGTTTTATTGTTTGATCAAGAGCAATCTAGAATTATCTAGTTAATTCGTCTTGTGTTTATATTTTAGTTGTAACTGGATAACAGCTTTAAGGCAAAATTTTGATAAAATGCAGCACTTGATACATTGTTTGTCCTGAGAAGGCAAAGGTATACCCGGAAAGAAAAAAGATCATGGTGACAGTTTGCTCGTTGATGCTTGTTTATTGACATTTAGAGGAAAGAAGAGTCTGAACTTGTATCATTTGATCTTGGAAATGAGGCACTTGAGCAGTACCTGTATGACAAAGTGATCAACTTCACTCCTAAGTCTTATGCTCAGAACTATCATGCTGTAACGTGATCTCTAACATTTTCTTGTTATAAATACTGGCATAAGGGAGCAAAATCATCTGAGTAAGTAGAAGGACCCTCTGAGCATTTGGTAAAACTGCATTGGCTACATACATGTTCAGACATCATTTGTTATTCATTGTGTGTTCGTGATTAATTGGCAAACTTCAATTGTGTTTTGTTGAACAGTGATTCGTGCTGAGCCACGGAGACATCTGAATTGCAAATCCCTCTGGAGAGAATGTGTGCTGTTGAGAGTGACAGACTTTGGGTGGGCATTTGAAGGATATTTAGACTTTAAAGTAACTCATCAAACTAATGCCAGAGTGCAATCCACAAAGATGTCACTATTAAGTAGTGCTGCTCCAGCTATCTAACACTGGGAACACTTGGGAGAGAGATGCAGCATAAGAGGAAAACAGGAATTATTTTTCAAAGCCAGTTGGCATCTTGAGTTTATTGCTTTCCCCAAGAGTTGGGCTGTCGAGGCAGCCTTCCCTCCTCCTGGGGAAAGAGAGCCAGTGCCATTTGTCTCTTGTGCAGTGCCCAAGTGATGTCTGAAATGATATTGGCAGTTGTGCAGGGGAACTGTAACACATCCATTTTTAATGGAAGATCAGCTGTCCAGCACAGTGGGTGCTGCACAAAGCTGAACAGGCAAAGGATGTGTGGATCTCCACACACCTCAGTGTTTGTCATTTACACTGACTAATTTGTAGTTCAACATTATGGCAGAATAAATGGTCAGTGATAGATTTCAATGAAGTTCTTCAGACTGAAGAGAAGGGGTATTTCTTAGTGGTTAGATGAAGGGTTTGGAATCTTGGGGTTTTTTTTTTTTTGTAACTCCTTTGCTAACTCACTGGATGACCTTAAGCAAATTAATTAACCTATCTGCCATTTCATCCCTCTGTAAACTGGAGAAAATAATGTCTGCTTCAGAAATGGGTTGTGAAGATTAATTGGTTCTTAGAAAATGCTTCAGCTTCCCCTTGTGAAAAACATACTACAGAAGTGTTGTTTTTACTTTACTAGCAACATGCACATAAAACTTTTAAAAGCAACAGTAACAAAGACACTTTTTTTTTTTTTTTTTTGGCTGGAACAGAGGATTGCAGAGGGGAGGAAAAAAAAAGGAAAAATATTAAAATGACAGAATCAGCAAAAGAAGAAATAATGGAGACATCTGGCTCACTGCTGATAAAAGCTCTTGCAGTTTCTCTTCCATCATTCCTTATAACACTCATCTGAAAGGACATCCAGCAAACCTTCAAATGGGGTCAAAGAACTGCTCATCGCTAATGCTGTTTGACCAAGTGTGAAAACAGAGTGAATAAAAATGTTCCAGCAATAGAATTTTCAGGAATACATCAATCTCTTAAACATAAAATCCAAGGAGATTAGTTGGGTCAGTTTGAGTTCACATTTCTGTTTCTTCAGGTTGAGCTCTTACCAAGATACTGTCTTGGATCTACACCTCTTGGGTTTGTGACCTGGTGGTTCCCCAGAGTTTCAGCAGACTTGGATTTTGTATATCCCTTTTGACCTCTGTGGTGCATTTCAATGCAGATTTCTCCCCATGTTTTCCTGGTTAAGGTCCTTTGTTGTCTTAGGATATCTTGACCAGTGCTCATCACAAGATACATGGTTAGGTCTTTGGGAGCACTCTGGATAACCACTCTGGCTGCCTTGATTGGTAAGTCAGCAGATTTTTCCAAGATCTGGCTGGACTCCCATGCACCAGTCATTTCAGCAGTGCTCTTTGTAGACCTAACCATCATTGACCAACCTTTCCCCCTTGCAAGTCATGGAAACAGATAATTATTTTGGTTTTAGTTTGGAATTCTTCACTGCAGTCCTAGTAGGTGACACGAGGCTGCTGTTAGTTATGTAACCAGAGCTGCTCTCTGTTTCTGAATTTGCCTGTCTAGAGAATCATAATCAATCCTGCATGCACTTCTCAGCCTCAGTCGCTTCAGCCTATAGAAGCATTCTGCAGAGGCTTTTTTTGGTTCAGTTCTTTCTCTCTGACCTTGCTAGTACCCAGGCTGAGTAAGTCATGCTCCTACCCACGCTTTCTGGACATTGTTTCCTTTTTCCTGGGAAAAATTCCTTCAGATTTTATGTCTGAGGGTCCCAAATTTTTTAATTTTTAAATTTTTTTTTCCCCTTGGGAAATTTTGTTCCTTAATCCTGGAAACATTATTTCTCTGGAAACAACTACTTGCGGGCCAGTTTCTTTTTCATGGGCAATTAGAGTATGGTCACTGAAGCTTGGTACTCCCCATGGTTTCTTTTTTGGTGGGTACTTCTGGAGGCCTTTGCAGCAAAGGGGAATACATGTCTGTCTTTCATGGCCCAGTAATTCTCACTGGAACAACTTCAGAGTACAAGGTGTAATTGTGGTATCACAGTTCTAAAGCTTGAGGTAGGGAAATGAACTGCACAAATGGATGAACTCTGAATAACCAACTGCTTTATTTTGATGCAAATATACTTGGTGATAATAAATGAAGAGAAGTAAATGCAAAATTGTTGAAGATGGCAGCATGTTTGTATCTAAATGGAGAATTTATCATTCCAGATGTCAGCTGCTTTTACAGCAGTACACAATATATTTTTATACACCTTCTAAAAAATTATTTAAATGAATTTACTCTGCTGGGACTTCACAGCCAAATAGAATAGATGAAGACTGAAGTCTTGCTTCTGAGTCTTGTTCCAAAATGAAGGAGTGCTTTTAGAGAATATAGTTTTTCCAAGCAGGTGGTGGTTTTTGTTTTGCTTGCTGGTTTTCTCTCCAGTTGCTTCTGTGATGGTTTCTTATCATCTATGACTTCTGATTTTTAATTAATCATTGTTCTTCTTTTGTGACTAAAAGAAGCAACAAATCTAATTGGTAGCTGAGAGCCAATCACAGATGTGATACACTCACTATGAAACCATATTATCCATCTACAATTGCACTTTCATTGGATTAGTTCACAAAACACTGCTGATAGAAAACATGTCCAAAAACCTCTCTGGGAATGAACAATGTATTCTGAAATCTGTCAGAAGTTTAGGGAAGGTTGTTCAGTGTGTCTTGCCTTGTCAGGCAAACTAACAGTACTGCAGATGCACCTTTCCATGAGGCTGCTTATATGAACTACTTATCAATGCAGTACAGAAAAAACAGAATTAATCAAGCTTTAATATATTGAAGATCAATGTGCTAGATGTAACTTTAAGAATAAGAGCCACTTCTTACCAAAAATATGCTTATTTTTGGCAGACAGAGGTCTGAGTTTTTGCTCTCAGCCAGTACTCTTTGGCCCTAGTATCTCATCTCTGCCATCCTGGATTCTTCTTGCTATTTCTATAAGAGTCACAAGATCTATGAATTTTAATGAGGTGATATCTCCTGTTTTCAGCTGAGCCCCATGGTGGTGATGCTGAGAACCATCTTGCTTTTGTAGCTGGCTTTAGGCAGCCAGTGACCTTGCTGTACAACTGGATTCAGAGCAATGTCACCTTCCTCACTGCAGCAGGAAAGGGGTTTTTCCTGGAGCAGGATTTTGGGTAGGAGGCTGGGCTTGATTTGTCCAAAACAGGGGGAAGCAGAGATGGGCTTGAATGGAGCAGCAGTCCTCATAGCAAGGCTTTTGGGGAAACAGGTCTGTTCATGTGGAAGCCTGTCCAGCTTACAGAAGATGCTGTAGAATATGAAGATATTGACTGCCAAGCTGGCAAGACAGTGAGCAGGACACAGAGTGACTGCTGTGATCTCAGAGGGCAGCATATTGGAGCTGATTCTTTCCTTCTGAAAGCTGAGGCTAAGATCTGTTTTCTGTTGTAGGGAGATGAATTTGAAAGAGCCTTGAGGGCTAAATATTGCCCCTGTGCTTTAGCTGAGTTGTCTCCCAGCAGAACTTTCTCCTTCCATAGAGGCAGACACCTGTGCAGCTTAGGCCTTTTCTTTTTTGTTAAAGTTTTCTTGTTTCTCCTCTGTTATTGGAAGCACTTGAGTGTTTACCCAGGACTCAAGGGACAGGAAAGGCTTTCCTGGCTATTCCACTTCAGAACTCAGCATGTTAACTGTGTCACATTTAGATCCTCCTACCTGGCTGAAAAAGCTAAAGCTGTTGGCAATGCCTTCAGAGGTGAAGTGATATCTCCCAAGTCCTTCTGCAGTTTACCACAGTGCCCCTGGACCTTCAGGCTGTGTGGAAGCAGTGCAGGGGTTCAGGGATGATGTTTTCATTAGGCCAAATTTGCCTACCTGGCCTTGTTTTCTGTATCTTGCAGCTCTGCTAAACTTCAACTGCTTGGGCTGAGATTTTCCAAGCACAATGTCCACACTGGGCAGTTTGGGGAAAAGTTTTGTTTAAAATACTTCATCCTTGTTTTGCCTGAGATTAAAAGCTTTCCTGGAGATGTTCTCATGAGGAGCAGTGATTATCATGCATAGCCATGTCCACAGTGCAGCCTTAGGTTGTTAACAGTGATGTGGTTTTGACAGTTGACAGCTAAATAATGAAGAGTAAATTTTAACAGGAGGAAGTACTTTTAGTGAAAAGCCAACAGCCTTCTGTTTTGTTTTGTCTTTGGAAAAACAACATTGTACTGTGGTTCTTTTTCTCTGTGTACTGTCTTTCACTGGCATCTGTGTGAAGCCATTTAGTGTTGGCCTCTGCTTTATTGAAAAATAAGATATAGAACTTCTCACCTACCTGTCTCCCTGCCTTCTGCCCAGCAATTCATTTTGCTTCCTCCAAAACCAGATCTGTTCTTTTGATGGTATGCTCCATTCAGCTCCTGACCCCTGATCAGTTCTGCCTCAGCTCCTCTGTGCCTCCCCTGTTCATCACCACCTCAGCTCAGTAGATGAAGATTCTAAGAAAGCACCAGAATAAACATTGCCTGTGGACTGCCATTCACTTGTGACTTGCGGTCGTGAGGTAAAATACATGATCACATTGTGCTTTCTGCCCAGATTCTCTTTTCATTCATGGCAGATGGCAGATGAGCCAGGACTCTGCAGTCCTGAGATGGTGGCTGTTTGGAGGCTGAATAGTGAGCCTAGCAGATGAGGACAGGTAGGAAAAATCATGGTCATGGACATTTGAATTGAAATTGAAAATTGGATTTTGTTTCACCTTTTGTGAAATTTACTGTTATGAAGCTTGGTGACAAAAAAAGTGACATTGTTCCCAACTTCTGTCCATGGGGTCCCTATTTTCCATGTGTCCAGTTTCAGTCACCTATGACTAATTTGTGGAAATACTGCCCACTGTGCCTAGAGCAAAAGGGGCTGTGAGCTGTTCTCTGAGTGCTAAGGTGCTAAATACTCTGGAAGTTTAGTTTCTAAGTTCCTTTATTAGAGTACCCAAAATACACTGACATGTTTGGAAATACTGCCTTTTATCTCTGTCCCTCAGCAGGGAGTTGGGAAGATAAGTTCCTTGATGTTTGTAAAAAACCCCCAGCCCTCCAACACTACAATTAGAGTACCACTATAGAAAAGCTCATGAGGAAATTAATCATTCTGTTTTCAATGCAAGATCTGGATGCTCTGCAATAAATAGTACATGCACCACACATTGGATGATAAGGATAGGAGAAAATTTGAATAGTGTTCATTAAGTGAGCAACATTCATCCTTTGCACTGTAAAAAATGGGAGACCCATGGAAACAAAAATCCTGCTATTAAAGATTGTATCATAGTGTGCTTGCATGCTGGGCAAATTAATGCCCCGTGGGTGATCTTAAATCTGGCATTCACTAACTTGCTAAACTTTGCAATCCATATGCTTTTGTTTATTTATTTATTTTAAATTTTTTTTAGTAGCGAGAGCAAAACTAATCTCTTTGGGGAGTTGCCAGTGGGGAGGGCAGAGGACATGCAGCTAGGTGCTGTTGTGTGCAGCTAGATATCAGTGTGTGCACAGCTACACAAGTGTGTAGACAGCTGTGTGCCTATTCTGTGTCTCTGTGTTTGTGTGTGGCTACCCCATGTTTATGCAGCTGACTGATGCTTCCCTTTGAAAAACTCTTTTTCTATTAAAAAAAAATAAATAGAAGAGACATTGACAACTGGTTAATGCCTGGGGTTTAGCTTACAAACTTTTAGATGGTGTTTTGTGGTTCAGATCTTCCTTTACAGAGCCTCTGCTTGGTTCTGAGTCACCTGAACACCCAAAATCTGTTTGAATGATGGCTCGAGTGTTTGTGGGAGTTATCATAAGATGCTTTATGGTAGCATCTTTTATGGCTGTGTTATTAGAAGGGCTGACATGCTGAGGATTCACAGAGACCAGTATTCAAGGTGCACTGGAATGATAAAAAATATTAGTAGACATAATTTGTTATATCTGTGTTTGGTTTGATTACTGTCTTGTGTTTGAAATCCTGTAATTAGGGCAGCGAACTGCCTCCAGAGCCAGCTCTGCCTCTGGTAATACAACACTGGGACGAGTTCCTTTGACTTCAGTAGGTGATTCTTTACAAAGAATGAAGGCTGGAGCCCATGTAAATTAAACATCACCTCTGGGGAGCTGGAGATCACAGAGAGAGCAGGGAAATACTGAGGGTCATCTGTCCCTATTGAATAACGGAATTAGAAGTATAGATCCCTGGGAATGGGCAGCACCTTGACTTGCTCGATCCCCTCCCCCACTAGATGGCACTGAATTCTTTTTCTTTAAACGAAAAAAAAAAAAAAGGCGAAGAAAGAAAAATATGGTGGAGGTCATTTTGATGTAGAAAAGACCCCAAAAAACCAAAACAAAATATCTTCCCCCCCCAAAAAAACCGACAAAGAAAATCAAATTGCAATGGGCTTTGCATTTGCTGTGTCCATTTACTCTGCCCTTCCTCCCTCCGAGCCCCAGACCCCATCTCTGTGTACCTTTGCACGGGAGCTGGATTTGCTTTTGTGTCGGGAATTCTCGGGAGAGGCGGTGGCCGGCGGAGGATGCTCGGGAGAACGGAGATGATGCTGGGAGGGACTGGAGAGGAGACTGGCCCTGACTGGAGGATATCCTAGGATATCCTAGCTGCAGGATGCCTTCCGTAGTGAGCTCTAGCAGGCAGCTCAAGGCTTGTCCCCAGGAATTGGCTCGGAGCACTCACCGGGCTGCTCTCCTCTGTCCCAAGCCTTCGGACATTTTTCCTGTGCACCCGTGTGCTCTGGCTTTTTCTCCCTGGATCGCTGCAATTGTAACCCGCAGAAAAGAAAGCCTCAGTTTTCCATCCATCGCTGAAACTGCATTTTCATTGCCTGATTCATTTAAGACCCGTGTATTAGCTCCCCGTGCTGCGATGCCCTTAATTCACTGTCGGGAGTGGTTTCCATGTGTGCGTGGAAGGGTTGTGGGTTTTTTATTTATTATTTTTTTAAAATGCCTTTCTTTCAGCTTGCATTCATGGGAAGATCGACAAAGATTGTTTTTTTCTCCCTGTAGTGAGGCAGGGGTGAGGTGGGAGGAAGAGAATTTAATAATGATTTATTTGTGCTGAGAAGGGGCTGTCTGTAATAATCCTGGTTAGAGACATAGGGAAGATTCCTAATGCCTGCAGCAAGCAATAGTCTGCCCTCCTGAAAAAGAGGGAATAATGATGATGATGATTGAGAAAAATGTTCAATTCAAAGAGTTAAAGAGAGGCTAAAATCCAACATTTTCTCTTACAGTTATATGTTTAAGGTGACTTGCAGAAAGATGTAGACTGCATCTGATAAAGCTACAAATGCAAACAAACAAACAAACAAACAAAACAAAAACAAACAAACAAAAAGCATATAAACTGCCACTGAAATGCCTTTTCAGAGAAAGATAAAACCTGGAACTGAATGTCAACTTTTGGCTTTCAAAGCCATGCATAAGAATGAGAAAAGAAGAGGGAATAAGTCTGGCTTCTCCAGGTACAAAAGTGCTCCTGTCCCAAACTGTCCTGCTGTCTTGGAGAGTGGTGGGAAAATCTGGCACCTGAACCTCCCTGGGTCCAACCAAATCTTGGCTCTTCGGGTTGTCATTCTAATGGTTAACAAGCAATAAATATAGGTGTGAATCCATTATGTGATTTTTCCTATCCTCTCACATATTTTTGGTCAGTATCATGAGGAAAAACAGTTCTAATAGCTGGGTCCTCCACTCTGTTCTTAGTCCCAGTCTTCCAGTTCTGTCTAAACTGGGTGTTCAGACAAAAAACAGTTTTGTTTTCCAGTTCCATCTAAATAGAGAATAAACATAGCAGGCTCTTGTGCTTAAACAAAAAATCCAACAATCAGCCAAAAAATATGGTTGGTAAAATTAGGCCTGTTCCCTGTTCTCATCCTTCAGCTTGGGACTTGATGCTAAAAATTGACAAAGAAATCCAGGTGCACTTTCATCTCTGTGTGGGTGTGATACGAGAAACCTGTTTGTCATTTTCTTAGAGGAGCCAACAGCTTTTTGGCCACAAAACTCTCTATTTTATCCCTGAACAGACAACAACTATGGCTGCTCCAGGCCCACTGTAATATCTACTTCTTTTTATCTACTGACATGTAGTTACTTGAAAAATCCAGTTATAGAAGTGGATCCATCTGTGCTGAACTATTTTTAAAAAAACCTGGGATCCTTAAATACTGGCTGTTATTATTAACAACAAAGGGAAGTTACTGCTAAAAAGATTAAACTAGTCCCTTTTTTCAGTAAAACTCTTAACTTTACCTAGAGCTTTCCAGATACAGTGAATTTTTATAACACAATATTGAATTTTGAAATAAACCAGGTTCAGTAGATGCAGACGATTGTAACCTTTATGGTTTGGATGACTGGTTTTTTTCTTTGCCAGTTTCATAATCCTTCAAGGTGCTGTTAGAGAAAACAGTACATTTCACACCAAAAGTGGTTTAATGACACAAATACTCTTCCATAGCTGCAAATCCCAGTTTATATGGGCCCTGGTTTTGCCAGGTAAAATGGGAAATATATTGCTTTTTCAATAACACCATTTGGTTTGTTGCCAAAAATTGTTATGACCCAGCCATACAGGTTAATTTTTTCCTAGTGCACCTGTATTCCACAAGACAGTCCAGGTTTGTATTTCTGATACACTGAGAGCTACTACATCTGTTCTCCCCACTGGAGCAAGCATAATTTGGGTGGCTAGGATTAAAAGCTAGCAAAATCCCAGGACTCCCCTCTTGGGGCCAAGGACTGTCACCAGCCCTAGAAAGGCTGTGCTTATTTTCAATTCAGATGACACAGCCTGGGATTCAGGGGCCAAAATCTGGTAGGATCCAGCGTGGGTGTGGATGTTTGCAGCATACATCTCTGGGGGAGGCATTGGGCTGTGGACTTTTGGTGCAGTAGGAACAACTGCATTGTTTGCCTTGATGCTGTGAAGTCAGTCAGAGCCAAATATTGAATGGGGCTAATTTGGTTCCTCTGTCAACTCCAGGATGCTGTGGTACTCGCAGATCAGGATGTGCCAGCATCCAGCCCTTTTTGGTGCAAGGGAAATGACCATGTGTATTTCTTTTTTAAACTGTACAGTTCAGAGTCTGGAAGCCTCATCCTACTGGATTACACAGAAGGTCTAGAATCCAGGGTTTCTTCCAAGCTCATTCTCTCTATTATGTAGCAGATTGGGATTTTTTTTTTTTTTTTTTTTTTTTTTTTTTTTGGTGCAGTGAGAAACAGCTCCGCTTGTTTTGGATTTGGTTGACATAATGTAAGGGCTTGTGATCAAGAATGATCAGGATCCAGTTAAATCCAGGTTTTACATTTTCCCCTCTTAAGAGAGAGTAAGGCTTCGACATTTCCTGCCTGGGAAGTGGTGCAGTTTATCTTTAAGGAGGATAGAGAAATAAGAAATGAGTCTCACGTTGCATGGGTGACATCACTGGCTTTTGGCTCAGCGCTCTGTATGCTCGGTCTGTAGGCTTCGGCCAAGGCTGCGGGGCTCGGTGTTTGAACAAGGAAAGATTCCCAGGTGTACAGAAGATTGGATTTGCAATTATTTGGGTTAAAAACGGTGAAATGAGATTTCTAAAGCTTGGGGACTCCAGCTCGCCTTCTGTTGCACTTGATCTCTACGAGATGGGTGAGTTATTCCCATTAAAGAGAAAGGGAGTGAAAATTTAAGGAGAAAAAGAAAAAAAAAAGATGTCTGAATATATAACTACCGATGCCGTACGATTCGTACGAAGCTGCTGAGCTAAAACATCTCATCTCCGACAAGGAGACCGGGCCATATGGCAGAGAAATGGTGCAGCCCAAAAGCTGTTGACAACAGTTAGGGGCTGCTTTGCTCTCCCCGTGTAAGGTGTGTAGCTCCCCTCCACCTCCGCCCCGGTTTGTTTTGGTTCGGTTTCCCCCGACCTCCCTCCCTCCTCTCCCCGTTCCTCAGCATCCTCTCCGCCAGCCGTAGCCCTGCCTGCCTTCATCTTGCAGATGGCTAACGTGCCGCCGTGTTAGGAAAACTGTGCACAACACATCGCAGCGCCGGGGACGGAGGAAGCTTTGCAGCTGCCGGCGGAAGGGGGGGCAGCAGCGTGTGCGTGTGAGTGTGTGTGTGAGTGTGTGTGAGTGTGGAAGGAGGATGCCGGGGCCCAGGGCAGCCTAGCGGGCAGAGCGCGGCTCCTGCCGGGCTGCGGTGCCGCCGCGGCTCTGCCCGGCCCGGAGCCGGGGAACGGAGGCAGCGCGGCGTTCGGCTGCCCGCATGACAGCGCCCACGGCAAAAGCAGGAGAGTGAATGGCGAGGCTGGCAGAGAGAAGCCGAGGTGTCTCCGAAGCCAAGATGCCAGCGGCTGTCAGCGAAGTCTGCTGAGGGAGAGAGCCGTGCGTGCCGCGTTCCCAGAGGCAGCCGAGGAGGGGATGCTTTAACCACGATCTCAGCAGCAGCAGCAGCAACAACAACAGATTGCTCCCCGCCTCTTGCTCCCTCCCTTTCGACCTCGCTTTAAACCCAAGCAAGTGACCGGCCGTCCAGACGATGATGCTCTTGCTGAGCCACTGACAAAGAAAAGACAAGTCACCCATTCCTGAAACCGGGACAACTGGCTGCTTGCAAGCGGGAGATGTCAGGCTGTTGAACTTTTCTGTCCTGTGATGATGCTGTAGTGAGCTTGCTGATCTGAAAGCCATCTCTTCTGGATTTCTGAGCGGGCCAGATCGAAAGAGATTAATGGACTGATCAGCCATCAGGTCTCTTCAGGGGGATTCATCCCTTCAGCCCCTGTCACTCGGGTGCTTGTGGTGAGGGGTCACTGGTGAAAGGCTGTGTTTCTCCTCACCAGGT
Source organism: Acridotheres tristis (assembly GCA_037013685.1). NCBI lineage: Eukaryota > Metazoa > Chordata > Aves > Passeriformes > Sturnidae > Acridotheres > Acridotheres tristis. Next base: position 67,036,109 of record CM072885.1, read on the forward strand.
CTCCTCTGCAGAGGAGAAGAGGCAGATGAGACTCCAAGACTGTCTCCAGGACAGAACTTTGTAGTGCTCTCAGCATCCCTCTGCAGCGTGGATGTGAGCCACGGGAGTGGGGATGTTTGAGGCTGTCTGTGCCAAGTGACACCTAGCAGCTGCTCCGGTGGTTTTTTTTTTTTTTTTTTTTTGCGTGGTCTCACCCCACGGCTTTGCCTGTTGTGAAGATGTCCATGGTGTTTCTGTGAAGCTGAGGCATGGCTGCTGGAAGGTTACTGCTCTATGCTGGCCTCTCTTTAGCTCTGTGTGCCCTTGGCATGCTGGCTGTGGCAATCTGCTCTGACCATTGGTACGAAACTGATGCCAGGAAACACAGAGAGAGGTGCAAGAGCATCACCACTAAGAGAAATGATCCTGGCTTCATTTATAACTCCAACAACAACCTGCCTCTCAGGGCCAGCAGGTCTAGGTTGGACCGCTGGGAAGGGAAACTCCTCTTGGCAAGGAACAGGAGGCAGATCTTTGCGATGAGCGCGGTCGACGAGTGCAACAGACAATACAACTCCACCAACATGGGGCTCTGGAGGAAATGCCACCGACAGGGATTCGACCAGGAGCTGGAGGAGCTGATTGCCAAAGGTAAGGGCTATTTTTTTTTACCAGATGAACATGCCAAGCTCTCCTGAGATGAGCGGGGCTGAGCAGAGCCATTTGGGCTCACAGATGGGAGCTGACATCCCTGGCCGAGTAACTCTCCTTGCAATGGGTGAGCTGGTCTGGCTGGGCATTGCTTCCAGAAGCACTGTCAGGGCAATTTCCCACAGGATCTCTACTCCTGAGACATGGGGTTTGGGAGCAAAAAGGCAATGGGGGAGAGAACACACACACACACACACACACACACAGCACACACACACACACAAAGCAGAATATCTTTTTCCTGCCTCTCTCTCTAATCTTGATGTAGTCTTCCCATCACCATGGTATCAGATTATTTCCACACACAAATAAGTATTCCTAAAGCAGACACTGGATTTTTTTTTTTAATTTGACCCTGGTGGCTCAGGCAAAGTACATAGTATTTTATTGGAGGCTACATATGTCTGTGTTTCATCACTGCCTTTCTTTATGCCCCATCCATCCTGAAATACACCACTTGCAGTGCTCACATGTAGGCTTTTTCTTTCCTCATGTAGAGAGTAAACAAAGAGAAATGCTAAAGAGCAAGAGACCCAGCTTGCTGTTTACACTGAGCTATGCTTTGGAATATTTTCAATATCTGCAAAACATTACATGAATTTATTAGAAAGGAATAGTTTTCTCTTGGGGTGGAGATGCATCTGTTTGCCTGTAGCATTTTTGTGCTTTTTTTTTTGCCTAGTCTTTTGGTCCTCTGTCTTAATTTTTCCCCCAGAGTAGTGGTTCAAGGTGATGGTAATTTTGTCCCAAACATTTCTTTGATGTGAGGTATAGGAAGGGGCCACATACATAAACCCCTAGCTAAACAGTAGATGCATGTTTTTGCAGGATGATGAGGGTTTCAGTAAAGGATGATGGCGTTTTTGCTACCCACAGCATGGTTACTCTATACTACAAAATAACATTTCCCTCCCATGGTTCTTGTGTTGCAGTCAGAAGATTCCCCATTGGTTTATTTCCATTGTAGTGAAATCATTGCTTCTCATACAGTGCCATCTTCCAAAATACTTGTTTTCCAAGGGTGTTCTCTATCCCAAACTCTCTTGATAGCCTTCATTAATTCCCTCCTCAGACATTACGAGTGGAATTATTGCTTAAAGCTACTTATTCAGGAGGGGGGTTCTCTCACGTTTGCCCATGTACATGTTTTGTTCCATATGTTTTATGAGTAGCATGGTAGAAATTTGTACCAAACTAGTCCAAACAGGTGATGTGCCTGGATCACTGCTTGGGATCCTGTTCCTAGGGATCCTTCATATCCAGCTGCTATTTAACAACTCCTAGGAAATAGATTGGTGCCTTCAGCCCCATTTGTAAAGGACAAGTGGACATATAAAAAGCTTGTCAGCACCCAGACACCCTGCTGCTGGTTGCAGTGCCAAGGGAGTGATTCCTATTCCCCATCTAGGTGAAGATGGCTGTGGTGAGCTGGATTGCTCTGCCACGTGTGCTCACTCTGCTCGGGGCATAAACAAATTCAACCTTGACAGCGGGCAAACATGTCACACAGAGCTCACCTTTGCAAATGGAGTTGCAGTTATTAGAGAGGATTTTCATCCTCAAATAAGTGAGACTCTTTCCTCTTTCTCTGCCTGCTATGTCCTGTGATCAGGAATGTCCTGCTAGAAACAGCTGGAATTGTGTGGTGCTGGGTTATGTGTAACGGCAGCTCTGCTCAGTGTTAACCATAGGGAAAATGTGACAAATCAAGATGAGGTGGTTAAATGCAGGAGAAGGTGGCCTTTGAATGATCTTGCTGCAGTCTGCTTGTGTTCATGTATGTGTGAATGAGTGTGTGTGAGTGTGTGAAGTGAACTAACTCTAGATATACAGCACCCAGCTGGTAGCCAGGGGTTCCCTGGTTCGGGTGCAGGGAGTGTCCCTGCACACACACTCCTGGCTATGTGTGTCTGCAGATGGCCAGGGAGCCACTTCACAAAGTCACTGCCCCCACGTCGGAAGTGCAGCTTGTGCACATAAAGGAGCTGTGTGCAAATACCTGGGTGTGTCACTCCTTGACTGCTCAAAATGTTTTCTGATACACTTCTAACAAACTTCATTGTAGGATGAGAGAAGTGCTAAGGGAGGGACACTCATAACATTGACCAGCAGCTTTTTAGCTCATTTGATGGCCTTTCTGGGGTGAGGATCTATCTGTACTATAGCTCTCAGCCAGGATGAAGAGTCACCCATCAGTGCTATAGAGGTGTGTGTTCCCTTGGCACCACTAGACTGAAATACAGAAATAGCAAGTATAATGGCAATTTGATAAAATAAAGTGTTTGACTTGGAGATAGTTCACTTTGATCATATAAGTGAGAATCTAAAAGGAAACAAGTGTTATTGCTGTCCAACGTTGAGGAGAGCTGAGTTCAAAACAAGGCAAGTGTTCCAGGTTCACATCAACAGGATCTATCATGAAAGTAAAAACTAAAAGTAGTTTTTACTTCCATGACAGATACTTCTTTGGGAGTTAGGAGTTGCAGGGATGGGTGTGTGGACAGAGTATGTGTGTGAGGGGCTGCAGGTATTCTCTGTGTGCAGTGTTCAAATAACCTGACTGGCATATATCCTTGCACAGATGAAATCACTCTCACAGATGAGATCCAGGGCAAATACCTTATAAAAGAGGATGTTATTGGTACACAGAGCTTTAACTCTCTTTCCTCTGTTAATTTAATGTAATACACCTCTTCTAGAAGTGGATAAACTAATGTAGGTTCTGGCCCCAAATGTTGTGTGTAATGTTAAATACATTTGAACGTAAATTTTATTAAGTGTTTAGGCTTTTTGTTTGTTTGTTTTTAAAGCTGGACAGGATCTGTAATCCAGTTAATTTAAAACAGATCCTACATTTTTCCCTAGGCAAAACTTCCAGTATTGAGAATGGTCTATTGAGATTTGTCTATCAAAGTATAACAAAAAATGATCATTAAGAGCCTAACTAGCTTTTCAAATACCCTGCAGTTATTCTGCTTATGAACTCTGCTGAAATTAATACAAGCTATAGGCAATGGCTTGTGGCAGGATCAGGAACTGTGGTACTTGGAAATATTCTGATACCAGTGATTTTAAAAACTAGTTCTGTTCCTGAATAGGCTGGGTCACTTCTGTAATTCTGTTCTGTATTTATTAATTTTTACTTTCTGGAAAATAAATCAAGACCTTTACGTTGGATTTCACTAGAAAAACTGGAGATATGTTGCTTCAGGTTTCTTATATTTAGGTATAATAGATAGTAATACATAAATGAAATACTTGGTCCTATTTTTATTTCTCCTATGGTTATTTTGGTATTTTCATAGAACCTATGTGCATATTTCAAAATAATACAATTAGATAAATAGGCAGTGAATTAAAAGAGATTGTCACAAGTAAGAATACTCAGGGATCCCTGAGGCAGACAAGCATGAGACCAAAGACTTGAGGAGTATTCTATAGCTGCAACAAAATTAGGCATTATTAGTTCATTATTAGGCAAAATTAGTTCATTTTTTCTCTCTGTCATCATGAAAAACATCAAATCAGAAACAACAGAAATTACAATCAGTAATTATTGGTGTTGAATGTGCAAACTGAGGTTCTCAGTCTTGCTAACTTTGTCTCAGCTGAATAATCTGTATTTCTGGGAATGGACTGCTTGGACTGAGGGAAAGGACTCTGGTACAGAGGGACAGTGAAAAAGCAAGAGGTGACAGAGCTGTTCCTCTGATTCTGCTTTCACATCTGATGGAGCCTTTTAGCATCTCAGGACCTGAGTTTCACTCCTGATCCCTGAAGCCTTGCAGAGTCAGGAAATGCTGGCTCTGGGGCTGCTCAGCATAATATTCTAGAATTCTTCAGATTCTCAGGTGTTTTTCCAGTCTCCTCCACCCACTGCTAGCCTTGCTGCTGGATCTTGGAGCACAGAGTTCACCCTGTGCTATCAGATCCACTGTTGGCATGGAATTTCTAGCAAAGGCAGCAATCCCTTAGCCAAGCAACAGCTCTGAGTGAGCCAACCAACTCCAGCCCTGAGCAAGCAGAGAGCTGGAAATGCAGGTGAGTGGCTGGGAGAAGGCAGAGTTTGTGTCCTGCTTTGGCAACCAGCAGCTCACAACTCCTTGTGTACAAATTTTAGGGAGCCAGAAAAGCAAATGGAGAGCCACAGAGTCTGCCTGCATCCCATGGCAATGTTGGTCAGATGCTCTTCTGCAGTAGTTGAGAGGAAAAAAGGGAATCACATCATTTAATTATAAAGGTACAATAAAGTAGATGAAGAAGTTGCACAATAACCAGAGTCTGTTCCATTTAGACAATTACTACTCAGAGGACCTTTCATCTTGCCTTTGGAAGGCTGCCAGTTAAACCTGACTGGATGGGGCTCTGCTGCCTGCCATTGGAATCCAATTTTTATTTAAAAAGACCCAGAATTTACAATGACCCTATTATTTCAACCCTCCTTTTACCTTCCTTCTTCCCCTGACATCTTTGGAAGTCATAGTAAATCCTATTTTTAAAACATCTTATTGTGAGTATACTTAGCCCATGCCACCACTGAAAAAAAAAACCCCAAAACCTAAGTAACTCCTGTGCAGCTTACGTCCACCTGAAATAATATGCAAGATTTTTGGGATGAAAGCATCCTCTGGGTTGGTTTGTCAGATGCATGGCATAAGTGAGGAAGAAAGGCTTAACAGGACGACTCCAGCCGTCACTAGGGATTATTTATACACAAATGGGGAGAGGCTACTGAAGAGAGGCTACTTGCAGCTATATCTAGGAGCAAAAAGATTTATTTTTATTAAAATTCTTGCAATACCTTGCAATGCTCTAGATTTGACTCTTAAAGTGCAGTGGTTTTGACAGGTAAATTAGGACAGCCATTTTTTTCATGTATCCTTTATACATGAAAGACTCAAATGCTTTGTTTAAAATCTGTGCTTGGAATCTCAGCTGTTTTCCAAATGGACTCATTAAAAAAGGGACTTTACTGAAGTCTTGATTCTGATCCTAGAGAAGTCAATAGTAAATGTTTTATTGAGCATGGTGATGCAGCAAGTTCAGGCCTTTAGTGTTTCCTTTGAGGTTAAAATTGTCCCTGGGTAGAAAGGCCAATGCAAGGTCTGTGCTCCCTCCTGTCACAGCTGGAGTTCTGCTGGAGGCATCCACTGAAATTCAGGCAGTAGACAGCACTGGAGTTGAATCTTAGGCTATCCAGGCATTCACTTTTGCAGTTTTTGATGCTGAAATTATTCTTTGTCTGTGGATGTAAGACTGGAAGTCGAACAACTGAGATACAGCAAAGCCATCCTCCTGTTCAAGGATTTCCTAAAATCCTTTAGTGGATGAAATCACTGGTTCGTGTGTTTGAGTTCCAGGAGGGTTTGGCCCATCATATTTTGAATAAGCAATTTAATATTTTAATTGCATCAAATTTGAATAGCAATTCATTTAAAAGTTTCTTTGCCACAAGTAATAAGAGCCTGACACATTCCTCTAGCCCATCTCAGATAATTAGTTTTATAATATATATCTGTTAAAAGCTAAGAACATATATGTAATTTAACAGAACAGGAACTGTTTTTAATAATAATTTTTTAAAGGGCAAATTTCAATCGAGCTGTTGGCTTTCAAACAAATTTGCCAGTGAAGACAAATGGAAATTTTGCCTGAGTAAAAATGACGGGATCATGCCCTTCTCAAGAGAAACTGATATTTGCAGAGCTGCCTGCAGGACTGCATGCTTAATTCCTGTTCATTTAATTGAACATCCGAATCCTTTTGAGAAATCTCAGCATTTTTATCCTTTCTCCCTACTGCTAAAAATTTGTAAAAGCTGTGGAGGAAAGATTTAATATGAGTGCAGTTGTGTTCTATTCACTGCAAAAATAAAAATTTGAAAGATAATTTTACTTTAATAGGGATGAAACGGTCTGAACTATTTGGCCATCTCCTGCAATAAAAATCCATATTAATATTGCTTTTTCTTATTGAAAAAGTATTTCTGTGCATTTAGAAAAGCTTCAAGAGGGGAATGAGTTCATTAACTATTGCAGAACCAGTAGATAAGAAGCCTTAATGTTTTGTAGGTTTAGCAGAAATAATGACAGTCATTTATAATGTGAGTTACTTAATGGCTCATTGCTCACAAACTGCTGCTGGAACTCTTAAGTACACATTTACCTCTTAAGTAGCAAAAGAAAGAAATCAGATGCTGTTCCTTAGTCTTTAAGGAATAAATAAATAAATAAAGTGGATTCTGGAATCCAAGTTCCCTTAACAGATCATTCGGAATAGAATCCACTTAAAAGAAAAGAATATAAACTAATGTATTTTCCCTGCAGGAGAGAAATCAGAGTTTTAAAAAATGGAAATTTATCCATTTTCTTTCTCATTAGGCCTAATTCTTTTATAAATAAATATTCAGAACTGCCCAGCTGAGCCTGCTGAAATCATAATCCTTTGTAGATAAGTACCAAAATAGATGAAAGAAAGGTAGTACTGTAGTTAGGGCAGGAGCTTACAAAGCCAGAATTCAGTCCAAGCTCTGCCATAGTCTCTCTTCATGACCTGAGGCAAGGGACTAAATCTCTCCTACCTCAGCTCAGTAGCAGTATAATAGGGATTTCGTTCACTATTATTAATGCCAGTTAGTGTTCTACCCTCAGATTTACGAGCCTTAATCATGGATCAGAAATCATGGATCAGAAAAATGTCCCTGTCCTTTTGACATGTGGCTGCACTTTAAATGTTGGCAGTGAATGCAGCCTTATGAGAGAGCACAACAAGACTACAAAGTAATTATGTTCAGCGTGAGCAGTAGTGGCTTTAGAAGACCAGGAGGTAAACCACACTCCCGTGAGCACCACAAAATGTGGGATTCCTACACTTGTAAAGAAGGATAATGAATAAGAAGTGTGGATATTTACAGGATGGTCTTCCAAAGACTGAGGGATGGCACCAGAAAAATCATGGGTCATGTCTGCTTGAAATATTAATAAGGAGGTGATGGGGATTGACCTCTTTGGTTTGGCTGTAGGAAGACGTTGACATTTCCTTGATGAAGACAAGTAGATTACACTAATGAGATAGATATGGGGACAGCAGTCTACAGCTGCTAGGAGAAATGACATGGTCAGAGTGATGTGTTAGGAAAATTATATTTCTAGCAGCACCCTAAATGGATACATGGAGGGCAAGTTCACATTTGTAAAGGTCAGGAAAAGAAATATTGTAGTAATAAAGGCACGAGGTGATGAGAGCCTGGATGGTGAAAGAATGTGCAAACCTTAGACATCCCCATGATCTATATACAGGGTGAGAGATGTGAGATGAAAATGTTGCTCCAGTTCTTGACCAGAACCACAAGGAAAGTAATAGCATTGTCTGTGATGTTCTAGAGGGGAATTACTGAAGAGATCACCTAGTAAAGGAGGAAGAAGACCATTAGGAACTGTGTTATAATGAGCCGAGTTTGTTATACATGTTTCCATAAAGAAATATTAGAGATACTGTGGGTATGGACCTAGGGAGACAAGTTGGTGTTAGAGTAGTGAGCCTGGAAATTGCTACGTGGAGATCAGAGCAGAATCTATATTTGCACTTGAAATTATTAAGGAGTGAGAGACAGAAAGAGAAAAGCCCCATGAACCCCAGCACATGTGGGAGAATAAAAGTGTCTTCTGGAGGACATGCAAAAGGAGCAGATTCAAAGGAGGTGCAATAGAAGTGAGTAACACCACGGTAGCAGAAGAGAGACACTGCTTCAGGTTTAAACAGCACAAGAGACCACTGCAGGTAGCCAGTGAGCTCTAGCAGGTGAGAACAGAGTATTCAGACTGTGCTGAAGATTGCCCAGTACGTGAAGTAAAAATTTTAGCAGTGGTTGCAAAAAAGAGGAAGCTGCAGTGAACTAGTGGGGAGGACTCCAGGCAACGTTTGTAGCTGGCATATTCAGAGAGGTTGGTGAGGAAGGGAGGAGAGGAAAAGACACGGTATTTATAGAGGAAACGTTTTAAGATGAAAGAGTGTTTTAAGATGAGAATATTTTAAGAGGAAAGAGATTGAATTGTATTTGTGTTGCGGGAATAAAGAGGTGTGAGAGGTCAAGGCAAAGAGAGAGCAAGAGGCCGAGAGCAGCCATAAGGAAAGGCAGGAGGTAGGGTAAGACTGGCTCAGTGGCAAATAAAAGAAAGCAAGAGAGACACATAGGACGTTTCCCAGCTGTAGGACAGAGAATGGGGAAGGAGTTGTAGGAGGGGAAGAGGAAACAGAAGGCAAAGCTGCTGGAAGAGGAAGATCATGGTTTGTCATTTTCTCATGGAAGAGCCAGGTGAAATCCTGTGTGACAGCTGAAGTGGGGGCTGGAGGAGGGAGGGTCTGAGGAATGAGCCAAATGTGGCAAAGAGGTGATTGTGACTGTGAGCCTGAGATTTAACTGTGCTGAGCTGGAGTAGTAACTCTAGGAAATCAGCAGAAATGAGTGGGGGAACAATGTATTTATAGAGGATACAGGCAGGAGGGTTCCCATTAGAGATGCCCTGCTGTGTGAGACATAGCAGAGACCTGCAGGTATGGACCAGCTGGGATTTGGGGTACAGGGCAGGAACACCGAGGGGAATGCAAGACAAAAGGTCTGTGAATGAAAGAATGCAGCATGGATAACATCTACAGGTGGAGAAAGGAAAGATAAAGAGGGTGATAAAAGAATAAGGGCAGGCAAGAAGTCCTTAATTGCTGATGATCCGAGGTGACAGAAAGGCCAGGAAAACTTAGTGTGAAGAGGTCACTGGTGCTTGTTGAAAGTCCAGGGGATTGTCCAGGTGGTGGACAGGGTACACAGGATACAGCATGAAACCCTGCCTTTTTGGTGCCTTTTTGGTGCCTTTTTGGTGACTGAATCAAACAGAGTTGTACACTGAACAGAGGAGACACTAAAACATAAGGCTTAAAGGACAGAGAAGTCACTACCACTGACTCTTCTATAACTTGCTCTGCCTTCCTGCTGTGAGTTTATCCTGTGTAACCTTACAGGGCTGTAAACATGGCTCCTCCAGCAGAGTTCAGCACGTTTGTCCAGTGCTGGAAACAGCCATGCTCCAGTCTCAGCGTGAACCTCATAGAAGATAAATAAATATCCAGTATTAATTCAGGATATTTTCCAGAAAGTGGTGTGTGTGTCTGTGTGTGGAGAATGGTGTTTGCATAGCTTTTAAGGAAAAAGAGTTCTAAGATGTCCTGTGCATACAGCAGTGTGGATTCTGTTAAGATATCCCACCAGCTCAAGTGAAAGACAGAGTCTCTCATTGCAGCCCTTACTTAATTCTGAGAGCTGTTGTTGGTTTTGAGTTTTAGCAGCAGACATTTGAAAAAAGCTTCCCAAATGTATTTCTAGACTTTCTAATAGGATGAAAGTTATGCTAATTTTATTGGATAACAAAAGCTATTTGAAAAGATCTTTCTGCCTCAATATGAATGTATGATTCTTGTCTCTGTGTCCGTGCCTCTATTAATCAGTGCCTATCTTTAAATATGCAAAAGAGCCTTTATAGTGTAGATACTTTTCTTTCTGCCTAATGGCCATTTAATGACTCAAATATTATAATAAAAACAAACACAAACAAAAGAAACAAAAACTTTTTCAGGTGTTACAGGTGTAGATTAGGGTCACTAGGCTGGTTTTGAAGAGGTGGTGATTTATGGTAGCTGATGATCCAATTACATTGCTTTGTCTTAAGTACTTAAGTGGCCCTGATTACGAGAGTATCCAAATACTGTTCTTGGTTTTTAAGCATAAAGGAATTTGAAGAGTGGAATTATCCCTGTTTTACACAGAGGACAGTTGCTCAACAATGCAAAAGTTCTGCAGGACAATTTGCATTGGAAAGAAATTTGTCATTGTTGATCCCTGTTTATGTATTTTATGTTAAATTTCATTTCCTTTCTATTTACCAGTTCCCAAGACTGTCCAGTTTTGTTCATGTGATATTCTGTAATAGTTAAAGAAAAAGGGAGGAGTGTTATGGTGATCAGAAAGACAAAGGAGCCAGCCAACAGGAACAGGGGAAATGGAAAAACTCAAATAACTTAATGGGCTCAAATTGGGAAGTTGGACAATTTCCATCTCAGTCTTCTGAAAGACATGACGTTGCAAGTCCAGTAAAAAGGATTTTCAATAAATCTGTCTAATTAGGGTGGTACATTAGGAATGAAAAGTGGTAAATCTATATTTAAAGAAAGGAGAAAAAGTTGTCTGGGCCACAGTGGACCTTTTAGTTTGATCATAATAATACCAAGCAGTGTTTAAGAGTAAGTTCTAGAGGAGAGATTAATTAAAAGCACAGGGGAAGGTGAAATAAACGTGCAGTGTATGTTTTCCTATTTGAAGCGTGCCAAACTACTCTGATACATTTCGCTAGGAAGATAACTGAGGTTTAAGATAAGGAAATGCCTTAGACCTAAATTATGAAGATTTTGGTAAAACATTTTATATTCTGCCCCTAAGGAAACTGTTTGTTAAGGTGATTAGTACACAATTTACAGAGGGTTTAAGGAGCTGACTGAGAGAAGGCAAAAAGTGCTGAGAGGGGAAGTATCAGAATGAAGTGAACAGTAGAATTCCTGAAGTAGGGGACCAGTAGCATCTTTGTACTGAAGTTGGCAGGGCTCATTGAAAGAATTTTGAACTAGATATGGAGGGGGAAAGAAATAAAGCCAGGCTTGATAGAGATAAGCCTGAGGGTGGCAGGCTGATGTTTTAGGGACGGTGTGCTAGCAAGGCCCTTTGGTTTGCTGTTGCAGTGGAGGTAGAGGATGGAGACCATATGGCACCAAAGACACAACTGTTAGTGGTGTGTTGGAAGGAGAGACTGTGACCTTTGGAGAAAGAGGCAGGCAGCTCAGGAGGACTATAAGGATGTCATGAAGTTATACAGGAAGGAAATTAGAAGGGCCAAAGCCCAACTAGAATGATTTAATGATCTTAAAGGTATTTTATAACTTCTTAAATGTTTGTATGATTCTATGATATATTACCTACTATGCAAGAAAAATGAACAGAATCCTTTCCAGTACTGTGTGCTTGTGAAACATCCATAGGACTCTGAAGGATTAATTCACTATTACTGTTAATTCTTCTTTTTTTTTTTCCTTTTTTTTTTTTTCCTCTGAAAGAGCATGTTCAGCTCTGTATCGAGCAGGACCTGGTGGAAGGAGTGTTTGTCACTGAGCTGCCTGACACCAGCCACAGGTGTCTGGTGAGAGGGAAAGGACCTAAGGCAAATCCAGCTGCACTATCCCAGCTTCTTTGTCTCTCAGATCTGAGGCACACTTTGTTTCATTCCTGTGACACCCCACACATCCAGGAAGGACTAGAGATGAAGAGTCTGAGCTCTTAATGAATACTTCACCTTTCCTTGAAATAATGTGGTTAGTAGGGTCTTTGTTTCCTGGCTGCCTCATCTGCTTTCATTTCAGATTGCCTTAGCTTAACAACAACAAAGGCCTATTAGATTCTCAGCTATTTATATTCATAAGACAGGAAAATGCAGAGCCTTCAGCTTCTTCATTAAAACAGTTTATATAAAATAGAATTTCTGTACTATGTTTAAAAGTTCAGATTGGCTGGCAGAGCAGAATTAAACTCTTCTTTGCACATATTTAAATTATCATGAGATGTGTATTTTGTTTGTCAGACAACGTTCTCTGGACTTCCAGACAGGAAGAGCATTTCTCTTGCTCCATACTGATGCAATCATGCTTCCACCTTTCCTGGGAGCTGAACTATAGCCCCAAAACACTATTTTAGATGATGTTTTCCTGCCTTTAGTGTTATGGAGCCTTTATGTTCTCTGTAAGACTTTTCCCAAAAGCCTTTTTGAGGGCTGTGATCTCCTGTTGCACACACAAGTGAACAAGGCCTATAGTTGGTCCTTTAGTCTTCATAAGGTGGTGGATCCTGGGCAAAAATCCATCCCATTATAAGGAAACTCACCCAATGTCACCAGCCAAAGGGTTGAACATTTTGTATGTATACACTGCTGAGGGTAAGGAACCAGGGCAGAGGTAAGTGGTTTTCTTGGCTCATTTGTGTAGATTTAAGCCATCCTTTTCCCATGAAGTGATATTTCGTGTCCAAGAGGAAAGAGGAATCCTTTCTGCTTAGTGTCCTGACGAGCCTCCAGTTTTCAAATGCTATTCCTTCTAACTCATTGATCCTGGTGGGAAAGTTAGTCAGACTCCCAGGGCACCAACTTTGTGGGGATGGGAGCAGAACCAAATCTCACTGACCCCTCCATAAGGTCCATGTTTATCCATGTTATGAAGTGGCTGCAGAATGGGCCTATACAGTGTCTTGGCCTCTGGACCTGGAGAATTCCATTTGAAGGAAGCATGGGGACTTGTTTCAAACATTTTTTTAAACAGAGGGTGTCATTGGGAAGAGTGTGGCAATTTAAGTGTCTTCCAGGGAAAGAGGGAGAGGCTGCTTGGTTGGTTGGAAGGAGGAAAGATGAATGTGAGTGTAAGATCTCCCTCACACTGACAGTGATGGCACTACAGGGACAGCCTCTGCTTCTCCCCCAGTCTTTCCTTCTTGTCCCCTGTGCTGTTCTTGCTGCTGTCCCCTGCACTCTGTGCCACAGCAGAACTTGTGGCACATCTTTTCCCTCTTGTTCATCAGTTATTGTTAGCATCCAGCCTGTGACACAACAACTAATTGCAGTGTCAATACCTTCAAATGAGGAAGCAGCAGGAGCAGATGAAGTCTTCAGCATCCTCTTTGCCCATGTGTGACTCTAAGGATACAAGTACAGAGGGAGAGAAAGGGGAAAGAAGCAGGATTTCCTTTAGTGGAAAGCTGCCCACAGTGCTGAGGTATGGGCAAGTCTTCAAAGTCAAGCCCTGCTTCACCTGCTGCCAGCCTTGGGGTCTGAGGGGTCTTGGTGTCCATTTGGTTGTGTCACCAGGGTGTTGTTTTTGGCTGGTGGCATTAGGATGACTGGAAGGGCACAGCTTCTTTAAGGATTCTCCTTCCTTTGAATGTAATTGATGGCATTTTGGGAGTTCCTGAACCTGAAATTTGAGGTGACCTGCACTTGATTGCTATGGTTGGATGGTACATTGTCTCTGTCACCTAGAAAATTAAGTTGTTTGAATGTTCATCTTGGGCACATGAGTTAGGCACTGAAATACCTCCTCTGAGGAGTAAGGCTCTTCAGGCTGCTTGTGGTAATGTTTCATTGCATGTCTTTAGGATCTGTGTTTTGAAATGAGATCCAACTATTTAGCTCTCAGAAGGCACAAATTGCCCCAATTATATCTATCCTGGTGGCAATTTATACCAGGGTAGGACTTGATTCTAATACTTGAGTACCAAATAGGAACATTTCTCCATTCATTTCAATTCTTTATTTCCAGGGTTTTGGTCTTAATATGCAGGTCAGTGCTCCTGAGTTCAAGTTCTAATCTGAGAAAGTTTCACTCTCCATCAGAAGTATGACAATGATCTTCAAAGCTGACATCATGGTTTAGGCATCTGGTGCACACACACTTGAACCAAAAGATAGAGGCAATATGTAAAAAACTGGATGTGAGTGGAAGAAATAGGTCAGGAGTTCTCTCTATGGTCTTTAACAGTTTCTTTTAGCATCAGGCTGTTCCTTTTCAAAGATAATATAGCAATTATTTTTCCTTTGTTTCTAAGGGCCTGGGAGCTGAGAAGTGACTCCTCTGACATTTTAATATATTGCTATAAAAATATGGAGAAAGTTTTCACATGAAACATGTAAGAGCCGAAGTTTACCCATCACAGATGCCAATCTGTTTTCAAAGGATTTAAGAAAGCCTATTGTCTGTCACGCTGGGTTTTTTTGTTTGATATTTTCTGTTGATATATTGTTTTTGTATCTTTTTCATCTGCTAATTGATGTATGGCTGTATATACTGGTCTTTCAGCTGTGCTTCAGCTTTATGTTTGAAGCACTACTTTGTTTTTTCATGATTATTATGGTTCTATTTAAAGGTATAGGAAGATAAGTCTGAAATATAGATTTAAGTAACTTTATTGAAGTGAACCAAGGGAAAGCAGAGATGCAGTGGGTGCCTGAGCCCTCAGGCAGCCTGGAAAAATGACTTAGCAAGGTGATCACACTCATTTCCCTAGAGCATCATGTTTCAAGAAAATTCAAATTTACTGATGAAGGTGAGGTCAGAGTGAGAATAAAACCACTGGGACTGAAAGCTTGGAGTTGTGGAGAAAAGAAAATGGTGGCAAAGTTAGAGAAAACTTGTGCAAAGGGAAAAGGGGAGGAGTGTAAGAATGGAGAAACCAGTAAGGAGAGACAGCAGTGGCTGCAAGGGGAGCAGGCCTTTTGTTGAGTATGAAGGCCAGGATGTGTCCTTGAACAAATATTGAAGTGACAAAAGGTACATAAAGACCATGTTTCCCCTTTGGCTGTTAGCAAACTGTTGTACTGATGGCATGTTTGTGGAATGTGAACTCCAATCCTGCCTCTGAACCAGACTCACGGTGAGATTTTTCTGTCAAAGATGCATTTGGGTCCTTACTGTAGTAGGGGAGGACAAAGGTAAACCTGTGACCAACCTTTTTCGACTTGAAAGGGTAATTTCACCTGGCATTTCTGTCCTTGCAGAGCCTCTTTGGGGGCAATTCTTCCAGCAGAGCACTTTTGATCAAGTTTTCCTCCAGAAACTGAAGCAGGAACCAGAGTCCTTTGGAAAGCCCTGCATATAAATATCTTGTTTAGTTAGTCTAATAAAGGTATTACTAACAGTGCTGCTTGGAGGATTTATTGGGGGATTTCACTAAGACAGTGTTAGCAGTGGAATTATAGTCATTCTCTGGTAAGACCTTGTCAATGCGAGAGAAAATAACATTGATCCAATCAGAGATATTTTACAGGATCAATGTAATATTCCTTTGCATAATCACAACCAAAGGATTATGGGCCTGTGCTGGGAGTGATGAAGGATCACTTGACAGATCACAGCCTCATTTATTTTCATCCTTTTAACTGATGAAGTACTGGGCAGTTTTTAAAAGTCTGCCTCTATATGCCTGTATCTTAAATACATCAGGGCTCCTTTGGTCCACAGGCATTATATATTCAGTCTATTGCTTTTAAACAATATTTTTGGCTACATTTTTCTTAGTTGAGCCATACTGAAGCATCTTGGTATGACCTTGAGACGATTCCCTCTGCAATCTGGGAAACCAATGTGCACAAAATGGGAAATGAGGCCCTGAGGTGAGCAGGGAGGAGGAAAAGACAAATCAATATCCAGCATGAGCCTTATAACCCAAACATCATAAGGGATTCTGAATAAGTTTGTGTAATTGAGCTTTTGGATAGTGCAGCAATTCCTCCAAGGGGATATGAGCTTTCCAGATGGCAGTGAATTCAGGAGGCTCAAGAGCACAGTGTGGTTTGCTGGGAATAACTTATTATCAAACAAGTCCTCCTCATTGTTTACACTATTGTCTTTGCATTTTTCCAAGATCCCAGGACTGCTCTACTGCTTTAATGACAGCTTTGTCATGCCTTGTGAAAGCCCTAAATCCCTCTACTGGCTGCAGTTACCTAGATATTCCCTTGGCTTTGGGCAGGCTTCTTCTGCTGTGGAAGGGAAGCAGTATGTTTGATAGCTTCACCACGTTTGATGGAATGGTTCCTTTGGATTTGCACGTCCATCTCAGTAAAGGTTGGAAAGGGAAAATGGTGGCTGAGGTGCAGAGCAATGCCTCGGCTCACTGATAATATCAGGGACCATTCCAACTCTAATCCTGTGGTTTCAGATGACTTCAACTGCAGGGCTGCAAAAGTTATTTGAGGAAGAAAAAACAGCTATTACAAGTGACATTTAAAATTAGATGGGACATAGCTCTCGTGAAATACAGCAGGCATCAGCTTGTTTCCATCAGGACTAGGACAGATAACCAAACGTTCCTTTTTCAGTCATGGGCAGAGTCTAGTCTGAATCAGAGCACACAGCTTTGCTAGGAAGCTGTGACTAACATGAAGCATTTGTACAGAGGAGTATGTGAGAGGATGCAGGAATCTTCTGGAATTAACCCTTTAAAAAAGTTCAGGCTGGGGACAAAATCCCTTTACCTTGCACCAAGAAGCATGGGGAGGGGAAGAGGAGAACAGGGTTACACATCACAGATAGGTCATAGCCTCTGGGCAGCACCAAGCCTGGCAAAGTCCCCTTGCTGGCCTTGTCCTTGCAGGCTCATGTTTGGCAGGGCAGGTGTCCCACAGCCATCACTGTGGGGTGATTTGTGCAGGAAGTTTGGTTTGACAGCTCCCCTTTGCATGGCTCATTACCTCCTGCACCCCATGGCATGTGGCACACACCCCCTCTTTGTGCAGACTGTGACCCCTGCAATGCTACACCTGTGTGGGCTTTGCTGATGGCCATTTCCATGGGACCTGGGTAACTCTGTCCTGCCTGTAAGCCTTAGGACATTGCTGTGGGTCTGGTGCTGTGGGTAGCACCAGCATGGCAAAAAAACATCAGGTTGCCAGAATCATTAAGTGAAAGTAATTGTAGTGCCGTTTTATTTTTATTCCTTGCTACCTCGAACAATAGTGATCAGATTGCTTCTGGAAAATGCAGTGCCAAGAAGTAATTGGTGACTGTAATCATTCACTGTATCAGCTCTGGCCCCAGAGCTTCGGCCTTCGGACAGTTTTTATTTCCTTGCAATTCACGAGTGCCTGTCATTTGTTCTGTCAGTGAGTCTGCAGAAAATCCGTACTAAAATGAGCTTAGGGGTTCAGACTTAAACCCAGAAAAGCATGAAAAATCAGAGCAAATCCATGCTGATAGACTGTACTTTGTTGGGTGAGTTCAGGATGGACCCTTATATGGGATTTTCACTCTTAACTCACAGTATCCTGGTGCTGAGAGTTAAGTTAGATCATGGATATTTCTGGACTGTATTTTCATGTTAGTGGATCCATAGGCATATGATGAGCATGCCGCTGTAATTTGCATTTTAAAGTAGTCTTAAATAAGTTCTCATGTCTGCAGCTGGGCTTTGAGAAGATTTTGTTCCCTGGAGTTAGCCCAGGGCAACGTGCTGAAGATCACACATAGCTTTTACTCTGTTCTTGCTCAAGCAAAACTGCTTTTAAGTCCAGGGGAGCTAAGTCAGCCTTGCTGAAGTTGGAAGCAAGCATGCCTTTGACTTCAGTAGGATACAGATTTTGCCCAGCATTAATTTTTGCTTGTGAAAAGTCTTAAAGAAAAAAGGAGAAGGGCCTTCTAAATCAAACCTCCCAGGGACTTACTAATCATTCTTTCCTGCATAGATTCACTGCCATGTGAGTCCCCTGAAATATTACCTTGAGTGGAGCAGGAGGTTTGCCTAGAGAAAATGATCTATATACAAGGCAAGTGCCATGTAACACTTGCAGTTAACATTTTATTTGTTGGTATAATAAAAGCATGTCAACAATTCAGTCTTGCCAAATTCCATTTGCCTGTTTGGCTGGGATATGTACTTTTTTTTCCTGAGGAGAGAATAAAATTATGTTCATTTGTTTCTTTACTATGCTCCTGGCAAAGAAGATTTTGTGCCAGGGCTGATAAATATTTGAGTGAGTTTTTGAGGTTGTTACTCTGAACGACTGCCCAAAAAAAGTTCAAGGAAAAATAATCCAAGACTTTATACCAATTCATATAACTACTTTTACAAATAAAAATGTTAGGTCTTTAGTTGAATAATCCAGTACACCTCTGACATTGTGGTCTCTTGTAGAACTCATTTCTTCTGTGAAAGCTGCAAATGTAAACGTTCCCTTTCAACCATTCTCACTCAGAAATAAATAACGCAGATCTTCCTTGACGCACAGTGTGTCGGCCAAACAATTTCCATCATCTTAGGCTTGTTTTTCATTTTTCCCAGAGGGATTTGCAATCATTACAAGTCACTTTCCATTCTGACTTGTAGCCCAAGCAATCGACCACGAGTGTGAGCTTCGATAAAAGCTGCTCACTGCAGATAAGTGTGACCCCCATTTACGAGCCTGTAAGGTCAGGCCTTCCCATCGTCACCTTTTAGGGGGGATGCTGATCTTTCAGGCTATTACACAGGCTAGAGAAGCACACCACGATGGCCATGTCACTGAAATTTTTATACCATCCCATCACAGTAGCATCTAAACACCGACATGCACAACTCTGTGAGGAAATACCAGCTCAGAAACTGTCTGGAATAGATATGTCATGTATTATTAATTACCCAGCTGAAGCATCTGTAGTAATATTTTTATTATGAGCTCTGCAGTTCTATCCCCCCCACCCCATCCTTTTAAGCACTTATTTGAATATTGTTATTGTTATTTATTGGTGATGCCCAAGCTTCGGGAGCTTGATTGTGCTGTAGGCAGGGGAATTTGGGCACTCGTGTGTGTGTGTGGTCCTTGCTGTCACACGGGCTTATTCAGCAAAATGGCCGGTGTGGGCACGAGATGTGTAAATCAGGCAGTGCTGCAACAAGAGCACTTAATTGAAGCTTTATCAAGAGCCTGCAGAGCTGACCTCTGAGCAGCAGCTGAACCACAGTTGGGATGGGAGCGAGCCAGCAGCTTTCACTGATGACTAAGCCCGTGTGCTGGGAAGGGATTTGCTTAGAAAAAAACTTTTCTGCTTTACCCATGGGTGGCAGAGCACTGCATAGCTGGGGGTAACTTACATCATTCTGCCTAACTCACTTAAATTGTTCCTTTCAGCACCGATTCAGAGCTTTCAGCACACTTTGATGACTCTGTAGTTGTGTACAGGGGATTTAAGCTAAAGCCAGGCTCCTCACTGTCGGGGTCAGCACCGTGCTAACAGCACAGGGGGTGTCAGGCCATACGGTGACACGATGGCAAATTTGGGTCTGTGAAGCATTTCTGTGCTGGTCTGGCACTGGAAGAATGGATCCAGCACGTTTCCTATCCCTTCTGCATGAGCATTTCCCTGCTCTGCATGTCTGCAGCTGTGTATGCAGAGACAGGTAAATATCCAGGAGTTGTAGATATTTGCCTGTTGAGAAATGGATCCCACTGAACTGCAAAGTGTACTAAACAAAATAAAGCCCTGGAGGCTGAAAGCAAAAGGTGAAAGAACTGTGTAAAATTTCACAAAGCTGAAAATAACAGAGGGCCAAATTAATTTGGAGATAAAATCTAAACAATCTTGATAGGTAATTGGGAACTTATCAACAGCATTCTATTACATGTTTGCAACAAACCATAGTGCTTTAGCTGAGAGAGAAGACAGTATTGTTAAAAAATACAATAGTTTCGCTATGAGGGGAAGTAAAAATAGCAGGAAATAAAAATTGTGAATGGGCCTTTTCTTACATACAGGAAGAAGAAAGGGCAACATACTGAAATATCTGGAAATTAAAACCTTGGAATGATAACAGCTAGGTAGGAGAAGTGGTGCCAGAATGAAAGCTATAGGTAGCTGTGCTGATACAGGAAGCAAAGCTCCAAAAGCTATTAAAACCCAGGCACTTCAAGTAAATGATTATTATATGCTCTGTAATAGCAAAGCATATTAATGGTAGAAATCCTAACAATAGTATTTGTCTTTTTCTAAATGGAAACGATTATGAAAACCTGTGGAAATCAAGGATATCTTTAATAGTGTTTAATTAATAATAATTTTTATTTTTCTTTTGGGAAAATTTTAGATGAGATATTCTTGCCATGTGAGGACAACAAAATGCTTTCTTCTCCAGCAGTAATTTAGACTGACAGAACAGTTAATAAATTCAGTCATTTTAATTTAATTGATCTGAATAATTTGGTTCCAAGCATTTTAAAAGACCCGGCTAAGGAAATGTCCAGATTTAATTCATATAAATGGTGATTTTTTAGAATTTGCCAGGATACTAGTGAAATAGCAAAGACCTAGAAGAAAGCTGATATTATTCAAATTCTTGAAAAGTGTAAATATAACATCTCTAGGAAAAGCAATGTAGCAGCTCACATAATTAATGAATAAATTAATAAAGAATTAAATAGAGATATGCTAACTAATGCTAATTGAAATGCATTTGTAACAATAGGTCTCATTAAAGTAATTTCTGTTGATAAAGGCACTAGTGTTGATTGAATATTCCTTCTCTTTTTTTAGGCACTTGACAGGGTACCAGATGACATTTTTATTAATAAACTAGAGAAATCAACATGATACACATTAAATGGATATAAAATCTGGGTAAATTATGGAGTTTTAAATGAAAATTTCTATAGACATAAACCAGATTTCACAGGATGTTACAGGTAACAGCTTTTTGCGTTAGGCTAGCTATCATTTTTATTAAAGAACTAGGGAAAAACGTGATAAAGTGATCCATAAACTACACTAATAATAGCTTGGGGAATGCTAAATAATCATGCAAACCAGGTAGCTCTGTGGAAATAGTTGAAGAGAGCATGCTTGGTAATGCAAGGCTTATGGAGCTCAACCAGCCGAGCTTAACAAAGAGAGGATTGAGGGATGGCTCCATCATAGGCTATAAAGCTTCATATGGAAAGAGAACGTGCTCAGAGAGGACTCTGTATCTGGCAGGCAGATTCCAGATTCATCACAGGTGCAAAGCTGAGGTTAAACCACTGAATTTGAATGAAATATAAGGCCAGTGATGATCAATGCCTACCCCAGTTAGTGGGGAAGACATGAACCCCAGGAACAGCTTCCTCTTGGAGGTGGAAAATTCTCCACTGAAAACACTTTGAAAACTCAGGTTGTGAGTGTGTGAATGACCACACAGCTGCCTTCTGCATTCATAATTTATGACTGAACATTGCATGGAAGTTATGGCTCTGGAAAATGGGTGCCTGACACCAAGAGTTCAGATTTTACCTGCCTGTCAAAGGGTTCTCTGGCTTTCCCAAATGCAAGGCTTGGAGTATTTTATGTGTGTAAGTACACAAAGCCATAAATGAACCCTCTTCAAAGCTCTGTGTAACTAGGTGGATCTGGTGCCACAACAATGCAGCCTAGGAGTGCTCTTAATGCAGGGCCACGTTCTGCTGCTGCTCCAAGATCAAGCCAAGAGGATTTTATCAACATCAGCAGCATTTTACTGTGACATAACTCAGAACTGAGTTTGTCCTGGCAAGTCAGCATGGTCAGTTGTCCCACAAGAAGGGATGTGGAGGGTGATGACAGGAGCAGGCAGTGAAAGAGGGAAAGAATACAAGGCAAAGTCAGAGAAGAAGGACCGATGCAGTAAAACCATCAGCAGCACAACAGAGGCTAGAAAGCAGAGAAATGGGAAAGCTGCATTTTAAGCCATAATTTTGTTTACATAAGGAAAAGAAGGGGGAGAAGTAATGCACAAAACCAGAGAAATTTGGGAGGGAAGAGAAAGAGTAAGTACATAAAAGATGGAGAGAGAGAAAAGGAGAAGAAACAGAAATGTTTGTTAGTCTTTGTGACCTTCTCTTATGTTTACTGAATTATTTATTCTGATATTTGCTGATATCTTCCTGCCAGCCATTTTTTGCCACGATATAAATAAGAGCAGAGCCCTGTTACTGCTGTTCCTGGAGGGATTTTGATGTTGAATGGCAGTGGGCACCTTCCCCCTCCCCCTGGCATCAGGCGATTATGAATTATGCCGAGTGCCTCTAATAACGAAAGGGAAAGGGCTGCTCAGCACATTTGGAATGTAAATCTCATTTTTTTCTCTTTTATAGGTCATGAAACACAGCCCTTTTCTAAACCCCTGTGCTCGGATCACAAGCTACCACTGCACACAAATTCCTCAGCCCATCCTCTGCAAGGGTGACATTTCACCCAGCACTGAACCCCTCAGCACCCTGAGGGCTTGGGATAAGATTGTTATTATTGTTGTTTTAAACACAAACATGCTGCATCATGTCACTTTAAAAGTGCTACGTAGATGTTATACCACATTGGAAAACAGACTATCTAAAAACCAGAGATTTACTGTATTTCAATTAAAAAGCAATAACTTAATTTACATTTTTTTCCATAGCCTGCAGGAAGTCACAGGGTACAATTTGCTGGGAATTTGCACTTGCTGGCCAAAACTTCAGAAGTGTTCACTGCCCAGAACCTCTCAAACAACTCATAAAAGAGAATAAGAATTTTTGGGCCCCATATTTAGTTCCTGAGCTCTCACATCTCCTGCCCTTGGCACCTTCTTTGTAGGAGCAGGTTCTGGGCTGCTGCTTGAGAATTTGGAGGCCTCTGGAGAAGATGCACGGTTCTGCTTTGCAAGAAATGATAGGGAGGGAAGAATCCCTTAAACATTGATGAGCTGAACGTTTTGCTTTATGACTGGAGTCAGTTATAATCCAGATCATGGATGGTCAGTTTTTGTTTCCTACTCTACTGGCATTGTGCAACGTGCAGTTCAGGCCTTGTTTCATTTGGGAAGAGTAAGCAAGTTATGTAAATAGCTAAAAGGAGGGGACACAGGTAAAAAGGAAAAAAGAAATTAAAATCACTTGGTGCTTGTTTTGCTTTTGAGATAGATAGTTTCTGTGTGGGGAGAAATTAACTCTTCTATACAACTTAAATCTCTCTTAAATCTTAAAATAGAGCTCTGGAAGTGACATGTTGCTGAAGCCTTGGTGCTAGCCAGTTCCACCTTATCATATTTACTCAGAATATTTCCAGCCTAGCAGAGTCACTTTGCTGACAGCCCTGCACAAGCTCCGAGATATTTTCTTGCTTGCAAATTAAGTTTTCGCAGCAATCCACCCTGCTACTTCAGTTATCATCACTGGAGAATGGCTGTCCTCAGGGACTCAAAAAGGACTATGGAGTCTCTCACCCATGGGTTTTAACTTGACCTTGCTCACATCACTAGTGACCAAAAGTCATTACCATAAGTGGCTTACGTGAAATGTATTGGTCTCAGTCAATTATAAGCAGACAGTTGTCTGCATGACTAAACCACCATCCCAAATGGTGCTTTTTTGGGAAATCCTAAGCACAGGCAGGGTCAGTACAGCTGGGCTGAAACCTCAGCAAAAACACAAGGAGAACAGACTTTAAGTTTTGAGCTTATTCACTTCCAATAGAATGAAAATAACACAAGCTATAAAATAGCTGTAAAAGGTATTTCAGGTCTGCATAAATTAGAGCAATCTCTGGGGCTGCTATGACTTACACATGGGATAGTCACACTCCCCAGACAGCCCTCACCTTCAGAAGATACCAAGGTGTCAGAAAGCCTTTCTGGCAGCCTTTGCCCCCACCTCTGCTGAGGTGGAGCAGAGACCAGCAGCCCAGGCTGTGCCGAGCACATCAGTTTTTACCCAATGTGCCAATACCACACTCTCAGCCTTGTTCTGCACAGAATATCACACTGTGCACAAATAGGGATGCTGTCTGCCAGGCCTTTTTGAGCCACAGAGAACCATCAGACTGCTGTGACTACCCAGAGGTATTCAGCTTAGTTGGGGTACAGATGGGGTGAGATGCAGAGCCAGAGCCATGGCCCAGGAGCAGAGAGAACAGTTGGTCCATTTTGCTTTAAGCTACAGGCAGCAGATTTTCAATCTGGGAAAGGCTTGCAAGAACTGATCCGGAAATTCAAAATCACGGATTTTTCTCAGAACTGAAACACCAAAGTAGACATTTAGTTTGAGTCAGCTGAAAGGCCCTGATTTAGTAACTGAGATATTTAATTTTGATTTTGCTTTATTTCTTCATTTATCTCGGTAAGCACGTGTTGACTACTGCCTGCTGCTAAATCCCCAGAGCTTCCTCTGTTCCACCACTGTCCTCTCCCCAAGCCGTGGCAGCTGAACTGTGCTTGCAATGTTTCTCTGCACAGCTACAGGGAAGCAGCACTGGGAAGTGCCTTCTTGGAGGCTGACTCTTTGCTGTTACTTAATCATGTCTTTCTGGCTTTCCCCACTGCTGGAGTCTGAAAAACAGAGGCCCCTCTGAGTTCCTCAGAGAGAGATCAAAGTGCGGGGTTTGAATTAAAATAGGTTTAGGAAAAACGCTTCAGATTGGCGTTTTTAGCTCATTGAGTAATTTGTAAATAAGAATCCGTGTATTGGAGAGAGACCTCTCTCTCACTCTCTCTTTTCCTCCATCATCATCATCATCATCATCATCATCATCATCATCATCATCATCATCATCATCATCATCATCATCATCATCATCACTACCACCATATGAAAAAGAAGAAAAGGAAGAAGAAGAAGAAAAGAACAAAAGAAAAAAAGACCAGGGAGCATCTGCCTTTCGAGACTGCACCAGGCTGCAGCCTCTGCTCAGAACTCTGCCCTAGGCTGTAACTTCTGCCTTCTGGGGACCTTGCACCAAGAGCTGCTTCTACTTCTAATCAGGACTTTACTTCTGTTTGGGACTCTATGCTGAAAGCTTTTAGCAGGGATTTTAACACTTAGAACCTTTTGCCTTTTGAGACTGATACACATTTACAATAAACAACTTAATAGCAACTAATAATTGCTCAGCTCTTTTAAAGAAAAAACAATCCCAGCACCCTACGGTGGGGGAGAGCTTTACTCCATGCCTGCACTCGGGCTCCTTCTGCAGCTGTGTGTAGTCCTGCAGTCATGGGTACATGAAAATTCACCTCAAAACATTAAAACTGAGCTTCAGGATGAAATTTCTACCAAGGGGCCCAGCAGAAGGCCTGGTCCTTGACTGAGGACTATGTATCTGAATTGACTACTGTTCTGAGGAAAAAGACTGCCTCAAAACATAAAATCTAAACAGTGAAAGAATTACTGAGATATTCTGTTTTCCCTTTTTTGCCAAGAAACACAGGTGCCTTGTCTGCAATCTCACAAAAATCTGAGCTAGAGCTAGAAGTGTGTTCAAAATTCTTGACCCCTAGTTTTATGCCTTAGCTGTAAAAGCATCCTTTCTTCCTGAATAGCTCTAGTAATGGTCTGCCTAGGGAATGAAGAGAAATAGAGACTCTTGTCTCCAGTATTATGATTCTGAATAAAGCCTCAGGTCAATGTAATCAGACATACAGAAAAGAGAGGGATGATGTCTCTATGACATGGTTGAATTACTGGTGTTGCAGAGCTGGTCCAATTTTTTTCATAAATGGTAAACTTATCAATGTGAGGGAGAATCAAAGGGTTTAGTGAATTTTTGTCAAGCACAGTGACAAAATAATCACTGTAGTATCAGAAGACAAGGAAAGGTCAAGGGAAACAAGGCAGTGAAAAAGTAATGACAGCATGACAGATATAATTGTGGAAATTATGACAATTTCTAAGATTCTAAAAATAGACTTCTATTCGTTTATAGAATATTTCTCAAGGAAAAATTGATCCAGTTAAAAATCAAAGCATTTCATTATTGTCTAGCCAAAACATTCTGGGTTGACCTAATTTGTTTTTTATCTTAACGTTTCACTGAAAAGTTTCAAAAATTTTATTCTGCTTGATTTAAAATTAAATTTTTCCTGTTTTTTCTCATTTTCCCATCTGTTTCTGATGGATCTTTCTCTACTAAAACAGTGCCTTAACTTTTGCTAGCTTGATCTTGCACACTTGAATGTGAAAAAAAGGCAAAAATAAGTTGAAAATTAAATGCATTAAATTTTCATAATGTGTAACTTTAGTATGGATATGTAAATATTTCATCCCCCTTTGGTTCCTTTAAAACATCCTCCAGCCCATTGACTCTAGTAATGGGCCAGGTAAACATCTTGACCTTTATCTACTCAACTTAAAATCCCTATAAATAACTTTTATTGGTTTCTCTCCTCTGCAGCTATACATAGTGTCACAGCTAAGAATGTCATTGCCTCGAACTGACAATTATGTTTTCCATTTTTTATCTTTTGCTTTATTTTTCTTCTTATATAGTTTATAAAGCACAAAGACAAGAAAAGTCAAAAGAAAGGTCTTTGTTCAAATAAAAGTAAAATTCTGCTGCAGTCACTTAAAAGTGACTTTGGAGAAAAATGACATCACCAGACTCCATATTTATTCTCTTCAGTGGCATCCAGATCAAATTTACTTGGTTTTCAAGGTGATGTTTCTAACCAGCCAGCCCTTAAACTCAAATTGGGATCTGAAAGTCAAGCTGTGTCCTTTCTAACTCATGCATAATCATCCTTAATAAAGTTTCTATAGACAAGATTTAGCTGACAAGTTGGTGTTTATCATACACAAGACAAAGGAGATTAATCCAAGCCATTCATCCGTAGCTAGGCTGACTTCATCATTAGCTGGTTAATGTGTGCTATCTGTACAGCAAGCCAGAGCAGCAGGATCCAAAGAGCAGATGTCCTAATATGGAGTTGGTTTTATGCAATGCTTTTCTCCAGCACAAATGCATTTCATTTTAACAAAGTGTTTCCCAGACAAATCCACTGGTGAGCCCCTGTGATAGGAGGCCTGGGAGAAATCCCTTTTGCCTTCCTTCTCCTCACCTTTGTGCCCATCTTCCAAAGCAAAATGTGTGTATGGGATTAAAAAAGGGGAAGGAGTGGGGGTGATGGGACAAGGTAGGAATATCTGGGGCTCTGCTCTGCAAAGGGATCAGCTGGTCAATGGAAGATGAAGTCAGATTTGGGGTTTCCAGCCCCTTGTTGAGCATGGTACCTCATGGAGCATGGCACATGATACTGAGCACCCTCCCAAGCTCGATGACATGTGCATTTGTGTATTTAATGTACATGTGTGGCAGCTTGCCACCTGCTGTGACAGAAACCACCAGCAGTCAGTGCAGCAAGCTGCCATCTCCCATCTCTTTAGGTTGAGGTGATGATGCAGTTTGAGCTTGCTTTGAGAGCTCCCCTCTTTTTAATATGTGTTAGGTCTTGTCTTAAATGTTATTTTAACCACCTGGCATGTACTCAGCATGCTGAGTAGTCAGGAAGAGAGGGGGGAGCTGCCTGAGTGCAGGGTAAGTGAGGTATCTCTGCCTGGGAGGGCTCTGGTCCTTCCCCTTAACCACACCTACCTCATGTCTGAAGATGAATGCTAAAGGGAAGACTGGATGTCACCTGGCTTTTCTCCTGTCACCAGGGTAGCTGTAAGAAAATCAGAGGAAATATAATCAGGTTGAAGAAGTGATGCCCTTTAAGCAGAGAGAGAAAGAGATTGTGCTTATAGGAGGCATTGCTTTGCAAGTAGCCCAGTGGAGCAGAGGAGAGGTGGCCAGTCTCTGTTTGCTGATCTGTGCTAGGCCAGCTTAGGAAACAACTTCACCCCTTGCACCTCAGCCAACTTACCTGTTAGTGGCAATGGAGATATCTCCTTTGTAAGGCATTAGAAATCTGTTGGTAAAGAGTGTGCTATTAGAGAAAGGAATATTACAGTCACAATGCTAATTAGAATTACTCAGTTTCTGTCTGGACAAAGATGAGATCTTTGTTGGCTTCTTGAACAGATGTGAGGCCAGGTTTTGTCTCATCAGAAATTGCTGTTGAGTATTCCTTCAAACACCAGCTCACCTACTAGTGGCTCAGTCTGGGGCCCTGTTGTGTGTTTGAAATGCAGAGGTTGTCGCTTTGGAATCTGCCAGGACTTCCTTTGGATCATATTTGTGTGTGACACGAAATCGTGCTCTTAACGGCCTGATGCAGTCTGCTGCCCTGGGTTGTGACAGTCTGGGGCTGTCACAACCTTTCTTCTCAGCCACCATACTGCTATTCTTCCTGCTCTTTTGATCCCTGCTCTTCTCTGCTCTCTTTCTTTCTGTCCCTTTCCTTAGCCCCATTTTGTTATTAGTCTTGTCCTTTTGAGTTGGCCTGTTATTTCTAGTCTTCATCTCCTGCCTCTTTTGCATAGACCCTTTGTCTTCCCATGCAAATTGTGTAATTCATAATGTTCCCTATCTCAGAAGAAGCAGAGGTGGCCAGCATGCAGCAATGGTGGCCTCTCACAGCAGGAACTGTAGAAAGTTACACAGGTAAATGTTTTTTTAGGGTCAACACAGTGAGTAGGCAGCAATCAGACCAGGTAAGAGAGGAGACTTACACCTTATCAACGAGGCTAGGTAGGCTCTTAGATATGTCTGGAGGATCCTCCTCTGGGTACTTGTTCATTTGTCCCATGTATGAGTTGGGTGACTTTGGGTTCCTTTCTTCAATACTGTTTTCTCAGTGTCTTCTGAATCCCCTGTCCATCTTTCAGCAAGACTTTGTACCACATATCTTCTTGTGATCCTGTCACTGAGCTTCCTTCACCATGCCAATGCAGCTACACATAATCCAAGGCTATAAGAGTTGTATATAGTGATGGATGATGCTCTGCAGTGGTGTCAGGATTGTGTGATTGTGGGATTTGATGGTCCTTTTCTGTCCCAGCAGTAATCATTGTACACACAGAGACTAAACAAGAATTCAGCCAAACCAATTTTTCCTTTAGGGCAAAATGTCATGGAGACTTTGAAAAGTATGTTGAAGCCTTCTTTTCTGATTATTATCAGAATATTCTGATGCTCCTTCTATTGAGATTTTTCTGAACCTGTGTCTCTACTAATGGAAAAAGCAAGATATGAAAATGAGCTGGAACTCACTGTGGGAAGATAGGTTTGCAGGGATAGGGCAGAAGGCAATCTTTCCCAATGAATTACAGCTGTACTGATTACTGAGAAGTGGAGACAGCCTTGCCTGCCCAATGAGGATGGGTGGTATAAAAGAGTGGGCTAGTTAACTGAGACTGAGTTGGAGCTTGAGGGTCTGCTGTCTGTTCTGTGAGGAAGGGACATATGGTTGTGCAAGGGACAGACAAGGTAAGATGATGTTGTGTAAGGGACAGGTTGGGGTTTAGCCAGTTAGGTAGGAGGATGCTTGCAGGGAGGAGAGAAGGAGTCAGTGCTGTGTGAAGCAGCTAATGAAGAAAAGTGTTTGTGCTGTGTGGAGCTGCCTATGAGGAATGGACTCAGAGTTGCTTGAGAGAAGTTCACTGAAAGAAGGTATGTCAAGTTTTTAGTAAAGGACTGGTGATGATCCTAGTCCAGTCTGTCTTACATAATTGCTACAACTCATGACTCTCAAAACGAATCAAAAGCCTGGAGATTAGCTCAGAAACTCAGGATAGGACATTCCATGTTAATTTACAAACAGTGTTTGTGCTGTGTGTATGGGAGCATTATATTGCAGTCCAAGGTGGTAATAGATTACTTCTATACACTTCTGATGCATATCAATCTAAAATTATCACATCAAGCCTTGCACAAAACTTTAATAACAGTGTCTTTACAAACTGAGAGGCATTTAAAGAAAAGCATCAATAATTATCAGGATGGCTTTAGGACTGATTTAGGTTGAGAGATTAAGTGTGGGTAAGAGATGAAGGTGGGCTTGCACTAAGAGGCTACAAATATATGGTGGGTGTTAATGCTAAAAGGAGAAGAATTACTTTGTGTAATTTCAAGGGGTATGTCATAAGAAGCCACACAGAAGGAAGTGACAAAACAGTCTGAAAACTACAAAGAACCTTCTGCTGTCAAAACATATAGTATTGTGTTGTCAGTGAAGTATCTACCGAGGTAGGTAACAGGCCTGAAGGCAAAACTTGGGAGCCTGTGCTGCATGGAGTCAGCCTGCTCTAGAAGAGAGATGAACTGGGGATTACCTGTTCACCTGTCTGAGAGAGCTTTCCTCTACCACATATCTTGTTTCTTCCAAAACCATCTATGTGACTCCACCAGTCATTCAAATGACCTCTTCTAACCCAACACGAGGCATCTGTGTGTTGATTTATTGCTACATGGTTATGATTTCCGTATTATGTTCCCAGTCAGTGTACAAGTTTCAGGACTCTTGTTAATTTAGCCCAATCTTTCAAGTATGTCATCTTAATACCTAGTCTAAACTCATGAAAATCTGGTGAGCTTACCTGTTAGGTACCTTGCCACACAGGTAAGAAGACCAAAAGTTGCTTTACTTGTTCTTTCATTGTGCTGACTTATACATTTCTTTATTTCTGGAGCCCCAACTTCTCTTTTGAGTGGACTCATGCATTCACAGATGACCTTCATGTTACTATTAATGCTGATTTCTTCCCCAACTAAGCTTCAGACTGCTTTAATTTGGTTCATCTGCAGCACAGTGGACTCTTTATATCTGAAGATGGAGTCTCTGGATCAGACCTTTGGTCCTTACTTGCCAAGTATTTCTAGAGGTCATTTTTGGCAGGCATGATCCCTCCCTGGGCACTGCCTTAGGACTGAGGGTGGGGTGCAAAACAAAATCCCAAGACCATGAGCAGAAGGATGCTCATGCCAGGGGGTTCTGCAGGAGTGAGGCAAGTAGAAGACAGAAGCACTGGTGCAGGGGTGGAGATTTTGTGCCCTTTTCTCTTGTTGTTTGCTTGACAGCTCATTTATTTCTGTGTCTGTTTACCGCTGGAAGCGGAGATACGCAAGGCCCCTGGTTGTTAATCGCTTCTTCCTAAAGAATGTTGTAAATAATCCTAGGAAAATTTATGAGGGAATTTGTTTGCCTTTTGTCAGCGAGCAGTTTTCTTGAGGGGAAAGGAAATGCCACTCTTTACTTAGGCCTGGATCCTGACTGGATGCCATCTGTAGCAGCGCTCCCTCAGCTCAGGGACCTGCACTGTGGGTGGCCACCAAGGCAGTGATGGAGAGCTCCACTCTGGGCATAACTCCTCCATGTTTCCTCTTCCATGGCTCCCCACCTCTTCTGTGGGGAAAACAAGCCCCTCTCCCCACATGGCTCTGGTGGCAGCTGTTCCTCAGCAGAGGTGTTGCCAGTGGGGGCAATCATGGCCCCTCAGGGACGGCCCTGGTTGGCTCTGCCTGGGCTAGCTCAGCTCAGCCTGAGGGTGCTGGCTTTTTTCTAAGCTCTGCTGGGAGGTGGTGGTTTTCACTTTGAGGAGTGCCGTGGTCCTGGTTTGCTCGTTGCTGTGTTGGTGGATCCTATTCCCATCCCCTGTGCTCCATCTTGTGGGTTTGTGCCCCCTGTGAGGCTCTTCCTGCCATTTGAACGAGGTACGTGCATGGCTGGGTGCAGGCAGGGCCTGGTTTGTGCACCTGGACTCACCTGGGGCTGCTTGGGGCTGGGGTGTCCCTGTGGGTGGGGGACTGTCTTGGTTTGAAAGACAGGTGTCTGCCAAGAAAGGCAGAAGCCTCTTTTTGAAATGGAGAATTTAAACCCCCTCCCTCCAAATGATTGTAATTTTGAAATTAAGGGGCTCTCAGGCGAAGATATGGGAGTAGGAATAACAGTTCTTTACCAGAAAAATTAAAATAAAAATACAGTATTACAGAGAACAACAAACCCAAAAACACTGACAGAGCCAGGACACAACCTGGCACTCAGTCAGGATGTTGGCAGCAGTCCCATTAAATGGTGGCTGCATCCTCCTGCAGTGACAGATGTGGTTCTGCTGGAGCAGTGCTCCTGTAGAAGGTGCAGTTTTCCTCTAAAGGTCCAGTGATGAGGTAGAAGGGTCTGGTTTTCCTCTGGAATCCAGTGGGAAAAGGCTGCCCTGATGTTCCAAATCTCAGATTTTTATCTGGGTAAGAAATGTTTGGCTCCTCCCCCTGGGTGGAGCATCTCCCAATAGGATGATGTAATTTTATCAGTCATGCAGTGGGACTCAATGGCCCATTAACAGGAGATATCTCCTGGAGGAAGGAGGGGTTGTGGAAAAGATAAAGAACACTGCCCCAGCTGGTTTTAACAGATGTTGAGAGAATACATACTTTTGGTCACATTCTGCACTGCAACCCAAGACAAGGACCAAGGTGCTGTGGCCTCTGTGGTTCAAACCAGCAGGGTAGGCTTTGGTGATCACCTGGACTGGGCAGAGTTTCTTGCAGGCAGATTCTTTGAGTAAAAGCAGGAGCTGGCTGAAGCCTCTTGTGTGCCCTGGAGTGGAGCTCTGTGGCACAGAGGTGGCATCCCCCTCAGATGGGGAGCTTCCCTGATCTGGGAGGTGACATGGGACCTGCTGATGGTGCTGCAGGTACCTCCCTCATGTCCTCATGGCTTGTGCAGCATGAGAAAACGAGCTCCATGTTAGCT
This sequence comes from Acridotheres tristis, assembly GCA_037013685.1. NCBI lineage: Eukaryota > Metazoa > Chordata > Aves > Passeriformes > Sturnidae > Acridotheres > Acridotheres tristis. The sequence continues at coordinate 67,068,792 of CM072885.1, forward strand.
GTGGGATGACATGGCATCTTTTTCTTTCCTGGCCCTTCCCTTGGCCTGAGGAGACTTGGCTGTTGGTTTGGGGGATCATCACCCCTTAGGAGGAGCTGTGGGGGGTTCTTCCCTGAGCCACCTCAGGTAGTGACATCCACCTGAGGAGTGTCAGTGCTAGGGCTGGGTGATGCAGGCTTGGCTTGTATGACAGCTGTGTGTGATCCAGGGAACAGAACTGGTGGCCTGTGAGGTTGTCCTCATGCAAGCTGGATGTTCAGCTCCTTTGTTTTTAATCTAAGGAGGCTGTAGCTTGATGTCTATGTGTGCCTGGGGGCTTTTCCTGGAGCTGTTGCAGCCCTGGCAGGACAGGTTGGCTTCATGCTCGTGGGTCTGAAGGGGATCAGGACTTGTGATTGAGCAGTAAGGGACAAGTGCTTCATGTATGATTGGTCTATGTTTACTTAAGAGTAAGGGAAAATAGATTTAAACAGCAGAGAATTTATCAACCCTTTCCCACAAAAGGTTCAGGAGCCAAAAGGATCAGGAAAAATGGGTTCAGTTGAGGTAATAGGACTCTTCCTGTTCTTTAGTGTGTTTTCAGTTTGAGATGTTTGAATGCGGGAGGTTGGTGACTTGCAAGAGAGGATGGTTGTTAAAAGCTCTCAAGCTGCAACCTTAAGTGATCACCCAGTGAATACTGGTGTGTGGAGTTGAACACTTGTGTGTAGTTTCCTTTCTTGCACTGACTCTGCTTCCTGGAGCAGCTGCTCACACAGGTCCCTGTGTGCTGGCACAGAGCCTTGGACTGGCCAGCCCCAGGAGTTTGTGCTTTGCTGCAGTGTGTAATTATTCACCTTATGACTCAGTCAGCAGTACTCTGAGTGTCAGCATCTAATTCTTCTCTGCCCTAAAGTAATGGTCTTCGACCAATGGTCCAGGAACTATTTCTATGGGTCTGTGATAGATAATGAGAAAAGTGAGGCTGTTGTCATTAGGCTTAAATTCATTATTCAGGAATCCATACCTCCATTTGAGATGCTTTATAGGTCCATGAGTTTCAATAGGCTGAAACCAGTGGCTCTGACAGCTTTCTTACCTTCTGATGGTCCCTTACATAGTGCAGTATCACCACTTTTTTCCCCCCTAGAGTAACAAATAGGAAGAGTACTAGGTCACACTTCTGTAGAGAAAACTATTACCAGGAAGCTATAATGGTGGCAGTGTAATTGAGTTGACATTTTATGCATTATAAGTGATTATATTAAATGAATTTTATTATGATATGTATCACGTTGTGTGAGATTTTAGGGGATAACTGCTACTTTGTGCCAGATGTTGCTGAGAGAAATATTATAAATGGCAAAAGTATTATACAAGCTGTCCCTTTCATGTGGGATTTATGTCTAAGGTCTAAATTTTAATACTCTCATTGATATTTGAATTTTATTCTGTGCATTATTTGACAACATCATTCCAAATGTGCAAAAAAATCAATTTAGCTCTAAAAGAAACTTGAGATTTATAAAACATATGATTGACACATATTGGCTTAATTTTCATTTTCTTCTGGTTATTGATCAACACTCAGATATTCAGAGTAGGTTTTCAGCTGTCCTCCACAAGTTTAATTGCTGTGTTCTTGGAGCTGCCTCTTAACAGAAAAAATACTGTGGGAAGTGTTGGTAAAATACAAAAGGTTACTGCTCTGCAGTTGGCTCATAATGCAGAATTTGATGCTGCTCTCTGTAAGTGCTACAGTCTTATCTGAAAATATCATTTGCTGGGATATACTGCTGGAGTTGGGGTTGGTGGGAACATTATCTATACTGTGGGGGTTTTCTTCAGAAAACAGTCTAATAAATCGTCCTCTGAGGAGCTGCAATAACTGGGTTTGGATTTCACATCTGTGTGACTCTTGGATATCCAAAAGAGATGAGGCCCGTGTGCATTTTCAGCTTTATTTTGTGTGTTTACATTTATCTTAAGTGGCACAGGCACAGTGATGGCAGATTGCACAGAGGTGTTTTTATTAGGAAAACCCAGTAATATGAATAACTGTAAAATTTGTCTAGACAGAAGAATGGATTAAAATAGTAGTGGAACATGGGCAGGAAGGAAAGAAATAGAAGTGTGTGTATTGATGGGGGGAGGGCACAGGGCTGTTTATACCTCCAGGGCAAATCATCAGGAACATGTTACCACTGGTAAAGGAAAATCTTGAGGACAGACTGAGTCCCAGGGGTGAGAGCTGTCTGAAAAATGAGAACACGGTTGTGGAAAGGTAGCACCAGACTTTTTAGAGAGGGTTTTTTTGGCAGTTCAGGATAGGCTATTTTTTTCAGTCTTTCCACTCTTAAATTTCAGTGACACCTTTAAGATCTTAAAAATTGTTGAATGAAGAATGAAACTCTTCTTTTCTAATTATTATATTGAAATTTTCAGTAATGTTTTTGTACAAGTACAGTAATGGAAGTTGGCAGGAAAAAACCCCTGAAACAAACATGGATGACTTGGATTATTTGTTATGAGAAGTGGTTTTCTTTTTTTAAATTTAAGGCCACAGTCCTGTGATCCAATTCACCACTGCCCTATACTCATTGTCAAGAAATATTTCACAAATGAAGTGCCAATGCCCTCATGAGGAGGCCTTGCTGTTTCATCCCTGGGCGCTTGGAAAGCTCTTGTTTCTATTGGGCAGAATCCTGTCTAGGAATTGTTCCTTTTAGTTAAAAATAGGAGTTGTAACCTGTGTGAGAACAGATATTAAACTGACATGATTTTCAAGTGTGTTATAAGTGGGGCAAAGCATCAGAGTACTCCAGAACTGTTGATAGCTATTGCCTGGCTGCACAGAAATATTTCATTTTTCTATCAAAGTAATACTGGGGGAATCAAAGAACACTAAAAAACTGGGACACTGGGATGATTGGCTTAGGAGTTAATTTTTTTCTTTTCAAAGCTAAATCAGTAGGGCCAGATTTCAGAGTTTTATTCATGTTCAGTAGTGGCCCCATTAAAGTCACCTTCCTTCTCCTGACAACACAAAATTAAAAGGGTTCTAAGAGCCCTATTAATGGTCTAGAAATCTGGCTTGTACCTTAGCACAAAAAATGGGGGGAAAGACAGGAGATCATCACACTCTGTAGCTTTAGTAAGAGCCAGGTTTGGAGGCATATACAGAAAAAGGATTAATAATGAGCTGGAATGTAAAATTTTAGTTCCGCTCAAGACAATTGGGTGGTGATAAACTGGAACTGGATTCTGAGACAAATGGTCAACTCGGGTTGCCTGAATCTTTTAGTTTGTTTGAGGAAGTGCTTTAAGCCATCTTCTGCAGTGTAATTTCATATATTTAGTTTTTAACTCCTGGAGTGGAGTGCAGCACTGGGAAGAGCAGAGGAGCACATGGCCTGTTAGTGTGACCCCAGCCCTTGATGCAGAACTTACAGGCACACTTGATGGTATTAGGGAGAATGCAGTAGCTTCCTGGGAAATGTGTATTTTCCAAACCTTGCAGTACTGTAGAGAGGATGGTATAAATTGTCATTTTCTGAATTTTAAAAAAATCATGCATAAATTGGAAGCTTTTTAATACTACTACTACAACAGCATAAGGATGTGTGGAAAAGCATTTATAGCTTGAAGGCTTGCCTACTTCATTTGGTGTGGGCAAAGCAAGTGAGTTTCAGAGCATGTTCTCAAGGAAAAGATTTGGTATTTGCAACCTAAATCATATGGCACTGTATATTTCCTGGGAGGGTGATTCCTCTAACCACCCAACTGTTAACTGGGAGTGTGCAATTAAAAATGTATGCTGTGTTTGTCAGCTCTTTAAACTGTTCAAGCTGGTTACATAAGGTGAAGAAATTCATTACATAAGTTACATCATGAATTGCAAATTGTTTACTTACTTGTGACAGCCATAGCTTAAGATATTTGTAGGCCCAGGGTTAGTCAGGGAAGACACTTATGAATCATTTTGAATAATGAATAAATTTCAGTTTTTATTTGCGGCGTGTTAGCAGACAATTAACAAAGAAAAAAAGGATAAAACATGTCAGAGTTGTATTTAAATGACTGTCTGCTCCAGATTACTGACTTAAGCTGGGTAGCTGAGTTTGTGCTGTTGACTAAATTTGGCAGTTCATATCTTGCTGTCAAACTCCTGAGTCATCTAGGCTTTTGAATGTTTCTGCATAACTGTATAATTATAGTGAGAAAATAGACTAAGTACATTAATAAGGCTTAATTAAACATGCATGTGTACAAATACTCATGTATACAAATGAAAGTACCAAAATGTCTATGTTCTTCTGATTGAGCATCAGACACAGCAGTATTCTGCAGTGCAAATTCTCTGTAAACTGCATCAAGTATTTTCTATGTTTTGTATAACATTTAAACAGCCTAGTGATGTGCTAGCAATTTCTCTAATTGTAAAAAATGTTGGTGTCTGAGTTTTCTTATTTCAGCTCCAGCTTTTCTAGTAGAAGAGCTTGTTCCTGTTCTGGAACAAAAATAAGCTATATTAGTATCAAGTGGTTTGCTTGTAGCACAGTGTATTGGATTTTCTGCGATGATTTTTCAGGGAAAAAAAATCTTACTTTTATTGCAAAAATCATGTCAAAAACCTTATTTCAATACAGACTATCTCTTGATGCCACTTGAGTGTGTATTCTGGGGTTCTGTTAACTCCAGTCAAGTGTTATGCTCTGGGCTGTTCACTGAGAACCTTTTGTGTCAGGTGTGGGCAGTGAGAGCCACCTGCTGCCATGACAAAGGTTTCTGTCATCTTTTCCTGAGGTGTGGGTGACTCGCCTAGCTGAGCTGTAAGTCTGTGATCCCATGGCCTGTGGGAAAATGTGGGATCTGGCTGTGCCCTTCCTTCCTCCCTCCTGACCCATGAGCTTCCCTTAGAGGTGCCTGAAGGTCACTTGTGCTGACAATCTGTGCTCTGGCTCAGCTGCTAAGTCAGCTGAGGATTATCAGTTCATGGACGCCTGGATCTGCCCTTTCTTCTCTCAGCCAAAGCTTTTGACATGATTGACAAATGCAGGGGTGCTGTTGGCCAGTGTTTTCTTGCAAGAAAAGTAATTCTGGGGTTGGAATGGCTCACAGCAAGTTGGCTGTGTGCCAGCAGAGCAGCATGATGTTGACCTAATATAAAATGGCCTTTAACTCTGACTGTGATCACCTATTTGATGTAGTTTTATGGTTATTAATGAATGTCTATCATTCTGGAGATTTTTCCAGTGGAAAACCTTTTAATAATGACACAAGAATGTTATTGAAATGTACTTCATTGCATAGCAGGAAAACATGTGTTTAATTGTTTGGGTAATTGCTGGTGACTGGATGCCCAGCTTGGCAGGGGAATGGCTCCAGAACCTGACCCATGTAAAGCCTGCTGCTGTGTGTGGGTGAGCCATACCTGCTTGGAAAGGTAGAAGTGACCTTTGTTTCACTCTGAGTTCAGAGCCAGTGAACCAAGTCACTGTGTGAAGGAGGCAAAGGAAATTTGGAGAAATCAAGTTGTTTGTAGGTTTTCCTTTTCCACTGGGATTGTTCCCACCCACCTTGACTAGCTTATTTTAGCAGGGTAAGTGAAAACTTAATTTCCCTTAATATTGACCTTCCCTTCTCCATTGCTTTTGTAATATTTTGTGTGGCTTTCATCATGATAGAAGCAAATCTGTAAAACAAAACAAAAAACTAAGTAAAGTACATGAAGCAGGAATCAGTTTCAGTTCTCCAATAGTGTGAAAGAGGCAGTTTGTTAGTAGGCATGGTAATTTCAGAATATTTTTTTTTACCCTTCAGAAGAAAACACTAAAGTATTCCCTGCTGCTCTGCTGTACGAGGCAGCATAGCTCTGATCCTGTTGAGGGGACTTTCAATGGCTGTGCTGAGCAAGTCCTGTGGGTGGGTAGTGGTGGCTAAAGTGGAATGGAGGCTAGAGGTGGTTTCTTCTTTATAAAAATGTTAGCTGAGTAGAGGGTACTTCAAATAATGTAGTGAGGTCATAGTGGCAGAACTTAGAGAGGAGAATTAAAGTATTTAATTACTCTCGTGTTTTTTCCCTGTTCATATCCAAGAAACACAGAATTTTTCCTATCTTCTCCTGACCCCTCTGTGCAGGACTAGGGAGAGCTGCTGGATCAGTGTAGTCTTCTGCTTTTGCAAGAAACTGCTATGTATAATTCCAGCCACAAATGTCTCAAGATACATATGAAGAAGTAAATTTTAGGCCCTTTTTTCTTGGGTGACTCCAAAGTGTGGGACTGCACCTTTGGTTTTTTTTAGCTTTGGCTTCAGTCTTAATCTTTGCCTTATCACAGCTGATAAAATTGCTCTATTGATATGGGTCGTCTTTGTTGCAGCTCTTGCCATCAGCATGAGTTTTTTTTCACTGACTTTCCACCTCATCTCAAAACTGAGAAGAGAATGTGGCCTTTGTCAGTTCCTGAACTCCCTTCCATACCTGCTGTTATTTGTCTCTACAGGGTATTTTGGGATTTAGGAGGGAAGAGTGTGCTAGAGCCAAGTCAAGTCATGTTTGGCTACAGCTGCTGGAGTAGATCCTTCTTTGCTCCTAAAGAGCAAAGAGAAGCAATGGATGTACTTTAGGTATTAAGTTGTCCATTCCTTTCAGATATAAGTCATGTGCAAATATAGTTGTTACTATTAAGAAATCTTAGGAATCTATTTCCTGTGGCTTTAACTGGTGTTTGCTAACATCCCCATTTGGAGTGTGTTGTAGTCAATTTGCCTGCTTTGAGATCCAGGTAGAATACTTAGTTGAATTTGGTTATCACAGTGGGACTTGCAGTCAGTACAGAGAAACTCTGAGGCCAAGCCTTGAGACAGAGCCCGTGCACCTGTCCTAGCCTGCCTGGGTTGATGGCAAAACACTCAGATGATGACTGCACACAGATCACAATGGCCAAAAGAGTTTGGCCACTGTTCCCCAGACACTTGCTTCAGTCTAGACTGCTGATTGGGAGTGTTCTGAGTGACCTGACAGAGTGTGTGTGTTTCTGGGGCAGTCAGAATTCTTTCAATATGTAATTTTCCCCATCTTGATGCTCCTTCACTATTGTCACAACTCGCTCACTGCTTAGGTGCTTCCAGCTGCAGCTCACTGGCATGGATCAACAAAATTGGGTGGTTTATAAGCTGAGAAAAATATAAGCATAACACTCTCAATTTGATATTTGACAAGGAAAAGTGCTGAAAGAGTCAATAGTGTTGCTTGGAAATGCATGAAAACTCAGGCAGCCACCTTGAACAGAGATTTGTCATCTTGCCAGGGAGCCACAGGGAGAGAAACCATCACAAGCTGTGTCCAGTCACCTGAAGATCACTCAGCCATAGTTAGTTGTGTGATAGCTTTGTAATACAACATTTTGATTCCCTGTGGTCTGTAAACCATTCTATTTAGAGCTTTAATTCCCAGAAGATGGAATTTTTGACTTGGTGGCTGATGGTTACTTAAATACAGAGTTATGCTTGGGGAAGCATGGTAGTTGTGCCAGAGACTAGGTGTTGGAAATGGAGAGAAATGCAGAAGGGGAAAACCTTGGAGATGCTGCATTTTTTTTTCTGTTCTCCTTAAACAAAATGCTTTGATCTCCAGATGAAGCAACTAGCACAACAGTTCATGTTAATTGATACCACTCAATCATCAATCCACTCTGCTTCTGCGAAGAACATTAGTTCAGCAGCACTGGCAGAGCATCAATGAAGTTAATTTTAATGGTAATTTGGAGCCTGGCTTATTTCTCTTTTAAAAGGTTTTTATACATGAAATAAATTTTTATTGCTAATTCATTTCATTATCATCTGGTGTGGGTTCATGCTAAATTGTGCAATTCACACTCTTTTCTGGATTAGGGAGAAGCTAGTGTCCCTCCCTAAATACTTGAGTTGTGATTGTTGTTTGTAGCTCAGAGAGGTGAACTGCAGGATTAAGGGACCAACGGTTAGATCAAGCAAAGGGGTATTTATTTTTAATATTGAAACGAACTGCAGTTCTCCCAACCAGGTAATTAATGACACAGGAGTCTGGGCCTGCTTGTCAAGACACACTATGGACTCTGGCAGGAGAGTGCTTCCACTTTGCTTCTGTCTGATGGGAGCAGCATAGCCCTAACCCTAATGGAAGGTGCTGTCAGAACCTTCCATCATGCTTCTAAGTGATGTGGCAGAGCAATGCAGTTCATGATGCCTGACTGCATCCCTGATGCAGCACAGCTGCAAGTGTGATGGTACTCATTTCTGACAAGGCACTTGAGTGGTTATCCCTGTCCTTTCTACCTCTGGAGGATCCAGCAGGCACCAGAATTCTCCAGATAGAGATAAGTAACTGACGATATCTAGCATATCTTAAAAATGACTTTAAAATCTCCTCTTAAATATTCTCCTAGTAGGACTATTTGTGGTGATGTGAGCCTGCTTTTCTCCTATTAGAAGTGAGAGTGGCATCCTTCAACTACTGTGCACAACAGCCACGTTGTATTTCTCAAATTCAGGTTGTAGGATTAGGAGTACTAGCTGAGGGGAAATCAAGCTCAGCTTCACGGCCAGGTCCGCATTTTCGGCTCTCTGGTTCCGCAGTGTCAGTGGCGAGGAGCTGTGGAGCTGTCCAGTGCTGAAGGGATTCAAGTGTTCTGTTACTGCCACGGGTCATGTGCCACTGTTTGAAGTCAACCTCTTCACTGATTTTGTACTTGATGGCCTGGAATCAGGGCTCCAGAATGACCCAAGCCTCAGGCTTAAATTATCCTAATTGGCAAAATCAGAGCAGCATGAGTTGAGGCTTAAAGGTTGCCACAGAGGCCATGTGCAGGTTATGTGACTGTCCTACCGCCTCGTGGGACCTCAAGTGTCTAAGAGCTCTTGCTTCCTTTTGGAGTACAAGATTTGAGCCTTTTAAACAACCAGGACTATTTCATACTGTTTTTTGCCCTGATATAATATGAATAATAAAATTGCACGCTTGGACCCAAGTAACAAGTGGTGTGGGTGTCATGTACAGTTTGAGCATCATGAGATCCTTCCACCTGGTTATGTTTTTTCTTGGATTTTGAATATTAGTAGTATATCTAGCTATAATTTTTTTTTACTGTTTAAGTACACCTCTCTACCCCAGTACAGCTTATAGGTGTGATATTTGAGACATGCAGAAGCACTTAAAATTTTCATCAAATGGTGAAGAAATTGGGACAGTATTAGTTTCACAATCACAGTGCCTGAGCTCATGGGAACCTGGTCCAAGACTGATGTTCTTAGTCATTTCCACAGCACTGCCGGATTAGAAGAAATGTCACCAAGTCTGTAGGAAATCTAAACAGACAACCAAGGTATTTTCTTTCGCTTCCTTCTTTTCAAGACAACCTAAGTGTTCTTAAATATCATGGTCTATATGTCAAGAGTACTTTATATTCTTCTTTAAAGTAAGTGATTGTCATGCAATTTCACAGTAAAATCTTTATTCCATAGTTGAAAAATCTATAGAGTAACAGATGAATACTGTTATTTTTTCATTTCTTTAGATAACTTGGTTATTTTCCTGTAGGAAGCATTTTTGCTGGAATGTGGGAGATAATACCTGGAAAATTCTATTTTCTGCCATTCTCTACAATTCTAGACCACTCTCATTTTGGAAAGATGTTTATTAAAGCTCTGGAACTGGAGGAGTTTGAAGACAGGTTGGATGTGGCTTTGAGCAACCTGATCCTAGTGAAAGGTGTCCCTTCCTGTGGCAAGGGGATTAGAATTGGGTGGTCTTTAGGGTCCTTTCCAGCCCAACCTATTCTATGATTCTGTATATTTTTTTTTTAGTCCATTATGGAGTGTCAACATAAAGTCTTTGGGTGTTCTCCTTGCACAGGCTTCTATTTTGTGTGGATCAAGTCTCATTCCTGCATATCTGAGAGCTGTTCACTTACTGATGATCCAGGATTGGACTATTTTATTTGAACTGTGTCCCTGTACTGAGAATGGTTCTCTATGTATCCTGTATCTGCTGTGGCTACATTCAGAAAAGCTGTTTAATCCTCAAAATGTAAAATCTACCACCTTTGCAAATGAGTTATATAAACATGTATAACAATGGTGCCAATTCCAGAAATTGGGCTATTTAATCTTCTATTTGTCACATCTTTTAGAGCTCTGAGATGCAGGCTCCTCTTTGTTCTATGCCTGTTGCCCAGTTGTGTAGCTACAAGCATGAACTCTGCAGCCCCTTCTGTTAACCATCTAAACTTGGTGTTCTTTCCTCTAGGCATGGCCAGGCTGCTCAGTTGCCTAAGGAAGACATGTAAATGTCATCTTTAGCTGATTTCAGTCATGTCATACAACAGACTTGGGTGTTCAGTTTGGGGTATTGACTGTGCTGCCAGTGAGTCTGGCACTTGGGCACCCTTTACTGTATTTCTACTGCAGTATGAGATGGACATTTTGCTTCTCCTTCCTAAGTCTCCTTGTCCTGGGAGTGCTTCCTGAATCTCAGCCTAGTGCCTGCCACCTTAATCTCTTGTTCCTTTTAAGGCTGGCTGGAATTGGAGTTATTTTTGTTGAAACTGATTTGTGTCTACTGCTCACTGAGCTTGTGCCTGCAGTCTGTTTCTGGGGCTGCATTTACCTTGTACCCTGGTGGGTGGAATCTCTGGGCAAGATCAGCTTGCATCTATATCTCTTTACTAGGATTTTTGTCACAAATGCTCTAATTAATCCTGATATAGCAGAACCCTAGGAGATAAGAATATTAAGGTAATGACATATTTTCTTAAAGGGTTAAATGTTTTCCAATGAATGTGTCTTCTGTCAGATTGACATGGTGTTTTCATCAGAGTGGCTGATGATCCAGTGGAAGCATGTTTAGAATAATCCTGAATCTTTTTAACCTTGTCTTGCACTCAATGAACTGAAGCCTCATGCTCTTTTGGGAGGAGAATAACACAAAAATTAATGCTAGTCAGCAACACTGTCTTTAATAAATAGTTTCAGATGTTATAGGGAAATAGACTGTATAAGGTAGTTTTAGAGTAGTAACTAAAATTAAGTGAAGCACTCATAGAATCATGGACTTTTTAATTTCTAAAGTCCAACATTACAGTTCAAGACTCATCTTTATGTAGCATGCAAAATTAACTGTATGAGCAGGAGAGGTACTAAACAGGAGCAGAAAAGTCTTTCAGGGCATGGGTTCTGTTCACTGTAATTGTACAGCATTTATCCCATTGGGTGATATCAGAGGCTACTGAGACACAAGCCTTGATTAAAGTTCAGGCTAGGAGTGTAGAGTGAAAAAAGGTAAATCCTGAGCTGATAATGTCTGAATAAATCCCTGTTTCCATAGCCCCTTGTCTCTAAATCTGAATTTGAGCAGTGTGGTGGTCAAAGCCTGTTCTGCACCTTTCAAGTGGTGCTTGGAAGAGAGCTCTTCTTTGGTCCCATGTATGGTGATGGATCTCTTGGGATATGGTTGCCTCCTCCTCTGTCAGGATGAGGATCATAAAACAGGTTTTTGAGCTGTAAGGGGCTGAATGACACTTCAGGCTATAAACCCCCCATGGGATTCTGCTGGCTTTTCAGGCACAGGGATGGTGGGATGCATTGGGTGGCGACAGAGGTGTTGAGATGTGCAGTGCTCATCTTTCAGACAATGCTTATTGCTGCCATCCATGGAGCTCTACTATCTAATGCTGCTCAGTGCACTTTGAATTGTCTTTCCTTCTCTGCATCTTTCTTGACAGGCACCAGAAATATTTAGTCCAGCTTGTCCTGCCTTACATGGCAGCAAGTGAGAGATCTTCCTGCTGTGACCCTCTGATTGGATTTGACATTTCAGATGGGAAGGTACAAGAAGTGGTAGATGGCATTTCTTGAGAGACAAGAGGACGTTATAGGCAAGGGAACATCGTGTCACAATATCCTCCCAAAGCAAATTCCAATCTACCTGTCAGTTTGCACTGGCCCAGCAGCTGATGTGATGAGAAATTCTCATCCCACACCTTAATACTTTAATATACACCAGCTCTGGACCTAATCTAGGGTCACATGATTTTATAACAATCTAACTTTATTCGGCATGAAAAATACTAATAGATGCTTTTAGACTTAGAGGTGTTTCCCTAGCTCTATTCTGTTGCCTTGTTAGATAAATAGCAGAAACCAGCCTGACTTGTTTCTGCATTAAAACACATTATATGCACATCATAAGAGAAATATGATTAGTCTTAGCTAAAGTGCTTGGATACTAAATACCTTTGAGATTTGACTAGAATAACTTAATTCCTTGTTCAAGATCATGCTGGCAACAGGTCATCTCACTGCTGACTTTGCCATAGCTATTGGCATACCCTGATCCTTGCAGATTTGTTCTGGGGATAAGCCAAGGGAAAGTTGGGGCTGGAGAGAAGTTGGTCCCTTCTCAGTTTCTGGTTCCCTCGATCCTCTTGCAAGGGTATTTATCCTTCAGTATTTTCATCTGCTGTGAAATGTGTTGTTGTTTGGTGCAGAGTGTCTGCAGCAATGTTGAGATTCTAGCCCAAAGTTGTTGACTGAAGTACATTTGAGTGCAGCAAGAACTTGATGCACCAGAAATGAATTATTGTAGCATTTGTGGAGAGGTGCTCAATGCCTAAGCCTTCTGTACACAAGGGCATATGATGGTATTGCAAAACTCATCACTGGATAAGTAAGGGCACAGTCCAGTCAATTGGAAAAATACTTTTTGATCACATCCACCAACTTTTCCTGTTTGAAATAATTCTTCAAGAATAATTTCCTTCTGGTGGGAGAAACCACTTATGATTTCAGACAGTGGCAGAGAGATTGACAGTATCTGTGGTTCATAGGCTTTAGAATGACTAAATTGTGCTTTTGCTCATCTTGGATTTCACAGTACAGTTGTCTGATCTTCTTACCATCATCTTTATCTCCCTTTCCTTTTCCTTCTAGTTGTATTTCAGTTTGTTTGACTAATCAAGGGCACCTTTTTAAACATCTACATAACATTCAATTTCTCAAGGCCTTTATTTGATTCAAGCCCTCATGTACAAGAGTGCAGCAAACAGCCTTGCAAGGGAAGGGCAGTGAGCTGTGCAGTCTTTTGTCCCTCTGAATGCATACCCCTTTACAAAGGAAGATGGAGTGTCTTTGCAGTTGAGTGGTGGTGGCTCACCAGTTAATCATTTGAACAAGGACAATCCAGGGAAAGACCATGGTCAAACATGCAGCTGTTCCTCACTTCAGAGAGACATTATACTGCCTGTGTAATTTAATAGTCTCTACTCACCAGGAAAAAAGTCTTAGTGTTTATTTCAAGGTAGTTTTAGTATCTTTTGTCCATCAGACTATATGATCTAAGTAGTTATTCAGTTGGTAGAGTTTGAGGCAAGAGAAATTATGAACTTGCAGGGAGAAGCTCTGCTCACTTAAGGAGGATCTCATCTATTAGCTTTACTCTGCACATACATTTAATAACTGCAGGGCATCTTTGTCTCAGAAATACTTTCTTATATGTGAAGGGATGTCTTGAAAATATCTTTATTCCAACCACAGTACCCTATTTTTTCCTTGAAATAACTAGGATAGGGACAGCATAAGAAAGATTAATGAATATTAAAGAATCTAGATGTGTTTAAAAATGAAGTCTTTCTACCAAAGATGGAATATGTCCAAAGTCTTCTGTTTGCATAGTTCTAAAGACTCAGTAGAGTCCTTGATGGATGGAGATAGTCCGTCTCACCAGCACAGGATGTAGAGAGAATAGTTTATGGGAATAGCTGGGTATCTTCTTTCTGGTCTATCCATGCTGTAGTCTGCTCATGGGGGAGAAAAGCCCAGCCTAGCTGTAAAGCTGATGCTGGTTTTCTTCCTCACTTATTCTGGTAGGCTAGTTGCCTACTGGTATTTCTGCCTTTGGAACTGAGGTAATTTCAAATACTGTGGTTTCTCCCAGTTACCTTAAATTTTTTAAAGAGACTGCTGTAGTGATGAATGTAAGTGTAAAATCCCCTGTAAGTGGCATCTTCTGGGACATTTGTTAGGTCTCAGGCTTATTTCCTCAATGTTGCATGCAAGCATCTGAATGATTCTGCTGTTTAAACATGAGATTGAAGTGCTACAAAAAAGCTAAATGCTTTCTCCAGCTCAGCTATTTGTGATGCTTGCTGTAAACTAACAGGGGATGCAGAGAAGTGCTCATGTTCCTCTCTCTTTAAGAAGAGGACTAAATGTGTCTAGAAAGCCACATTTACATTGCAAAGCAGCATGTAAAAAAAGCTTTCCAAGGCAGAGAGAGAGGCACACTTAGGCTTCACTGCATGTCATCATAGATACTCAGCAGAATGAGTGATATCACTGGATCCACCCTTATTTTCTTCTTGACAATCTGGGACCCTGCTTCTTAGACATAGCTTTGAAATAGGTTTTAAAGCTGGTTCATTAAACACCAAGCTTCATGGGAGCATCTTCCTATGAGAATTGTAGGGTGTATGTTGATGTACAAGAAATGTCCATGGAATTCCTGTGCATGGAACAGCCTTTGCTGGGCTTTTTCTTTGGCTTGACAGCAGTGCTGAGATATTGCTTTGTTCCATGAGCTATTGGGTCATCAGTGAGTTTTTACTGGTAATTGCTGTCTCACTGAGTTTTTATTGATCATTTAATTTCTGCCTCCAAACATGTGGGAGCAAATATTTTTCAGCCCTTTTAACCTCCTTAACTTTTCATTTGTGCTCCACTTCCCTCTCCCCTGTGGCCAGCCCAAAGCAAATAGGTGGACAAAAAGATTAATAGAAGCAAGGAGATGCTTTCCTCCTCTCAAGTGCCCTGTGGCTTGGAGACTGTTATTAATAGCTGAAGTAAAAAAGTATTTCATAACCCTCTTCTTGCTCCTGCTTCCTTGCCAGCCCCCTTTCCTTGGTCCCTGGAGAGAAAGTGTGAGCTCATCACTTTCCAATGCAAATTCAGCTTTTGGTCTCATACTTGGATTCTTTTCTTATCATGGGTGGAATATTTATCTTCTGCCAGCTGGTGGCTTTAAGCAAGCTGCTATTGCTGGGCTATCCAGAGAGCATGTGAGGAACAGGCCTGGCAAAAGCTGCTTGAGCACTTTATTTTTTCTCTACTCTGAAAATGTTACTGTCTGCTCAGTACATGTGCACATGTCTTCTGCACCTCTGTCTTTGCTCACACAGTGGTTGAAAAGAAAATGTAGACATTTTGGTGTGGAAACAAACTGAAATGTAGGTGTAACCGTCTGAGATCTGTGGAATCTGGTCACAGCCCACGCACAACAAAGCTGTTGTGTGTCTGGAGACTCATTATTTTCAGGGATGGCTTCCTTTCCATGTATGCACTGCATCTGATTTTTTTTCTATATCTGTAGAGATCTGGTGGGTCAGTACTGAAGGAGAGCTGGCAGATATTCATCCCAGATGACCTGGGAAGAATGGGAATGGCACACTGCTGTCTATTACCCCACTTCTGTATGGATAGCACAGTATGTTGGCTCCTTTCAACCATCTCCCCTGCTAAGTTTTTACAAGACTGCTTTACCAGCTGAGCATTGCCTCACAAGTTTCACTAAGCTAGAGGCTCTGAGACAACTTCCAAATAAAGACCAAGTGAGATGAGCGGTAGAAGAAAAATGGAAGGAAAAAAGAGCATCAGGGTTCTGCTTCTCACTCTGAAAAAAAATATTTGCTCACTTTCCTAATGAAAATCTTTAAGCTGTGCATTCTGTTCATGTATTTTCTGGGTATGTGCCATTTTGTGGACAAAATATTTTTTTCTCATCCTTTCAGTAGCTCTTAATTCAGTAGATACAGGCAAGCTTTTTCTTCAGGTAAAACAGAGGATGCTGCTATCTTCTGGGTATATTTTCCTAAAGTTCTGTGATCACTGCATTTTTTTGGTGGTCAGTAAAGGCATCTACATGTAAAAGGCATGTTTGAGTAATATTGTATACTGAAATATCCATTTGCTAGTGGCAGCATAACAGGCTGCACTGCAGACTTTGTGCACTTTACCCCACAGGGAGTCTATAGGTGCTTAATGTGCTTGTAAGTACATTTATAGTCACACTTAGGTGCAGTTAAGAAATTGTTGTTTATTTTCATGTAGAAAATTGTTTCTGAAGCAAAAAGCATGCAAGGGAATAGAACTGCTTGTGAAACTTAATCTAATGCTGCTGGTGGTTTCAGCTGAAAAAAACCTATGAAGTTTAGAAAAATGCTGTAGAATTTTCAAAATAAGTTTTTCTGACTTTGAATTGAAATACAGTTTGGAAATTTTTCTTTAAAGGCATCCAAATAAGTTACAGATTAATACAATTTTGCGTCCATACAAAACTTTTCTGGTGACCTGAAATTTTGGTTGTTTTTTTTTTCCTGGTGTGGTATGGTCGAACTTAAAAGAAATTTGTGCTTAGGACTAATGTTGACTTTGTTTTCAAGGAGGGGATGTTAATTCAGACTGGCTCTGCTCTTGTACCATTAGTTAAATCTTCCATTAACACATCTGATTTAAATTTATTTATGAAGAATCTAATGGCCATCATCTGGCAGCATGTTGTGTTCTGACCCAAAGCATGGTAACTAGACATGATCAGGTGGTCATTTTCAGAAGTGCACTCCTGATCCATGCCATGTGTTCCATAGACATGTTCATGGTCTCTCCCAGTCTGTGAATGGGAAGGGCACTGGATCAGATCCCTCTGATTTTACTTTTACACAAGGTGAGTAGAATCTGGCAGTGCACCTGTACCCACTTGCAAGGGAGGCAGCTTAGGGCTAACAACTGAGTCTTAAACCAACAGACAAACTCCAGCTCAACTGAAGAGGGGCATTAGCCCAATTTCCTGGCAGCTCCCAGCAAGCAGCAATGAGCACCAGGAATTGTTTGATTTTTATCTAGGGCAAGTAGCAACAAGCCCTACTGGCAGATGAAGCTGAACTCAGACTTTCAGTTACAGCATGGGCCAAACTATTAGAAGAAGAGGTGATGTTCCTTCCTAACTGGCTCTGGCATCATCCTGCACTATGTTGAAGTTCATTAATTAGAACATGGGCTTCTATTTATTCCTATAAGTTAATGAATATTCATCAAACATGTTGATTAAGGTGTATCTTCTTCCTAGGTCTTTATATATATACTCTGAGGTATTCTATTATTCAAAATATTCGTGTGGCACACAAGGGAATTTCTGATTAGGTATTGGGAGTGGTCAGATGTTGGAATAGGTGCTGAAGGATGTGCACCTCCATTCTTGGAGGTATTTAAAACTTGACTGGACAAGGCCCTGAGCAACATCAACTGTCTGGATCTGATTTTAGCTTTGAAGTTGTGCCTCTTCTGAGCAGGGCATTGGGCTGGTTGACATCTGGAGAACCCTTTTAACATAAATAATTCTACAGTTAATGCAGAAGAATAATGTTCTTACATTTTTGGTATTAATCTATTTATAGGTCTGGACAATATATGTAACCAGTACTTTCATGGTGAGCATTACTCCAGAAGTAACAAAATAATCCTGTTCAAGGTGTTGCAGTATTTTCTAAGGAGTATCTGATTTAATTTTAAAAAGTCATCCTGAGTTCATAAACTAGTCAGAATATCTGATTGCATGATTGCAATCTGATTGCAGTCTGATTGCAGTCATGACATAGCATCTGGTCAAAGTAGAACTTAATTTCTGTTTCTATCCTCCTCCAAGGTTTAATTTGATCAGTTAATTCATGCTGAAACTGCAAGAGTCTTGCCTATATTAAGGTACCTCCAGATGAGTTTTGATGACTCATAAGAAATGTTTGAAGTAACTGAGGGTAGCATGTACATCCGAGGATGATAATTCTGAAATTGTACCAGCCTGAATTGCCAGGGCTAGTTTGAAGGATACAAAAATGCTAACATAGATAAACAATTACCTGTTCCAGGTGAGAAAAGACTTAAGACAATAATAGATACATATGCCACATGGAATTGCTTTTTGTAGCCAAGTTTTGGTCCTAGCTATTACGATAGCCTCTGGAAACCTTACTGAAAAGTTACACTAAGAAAAACAACCCTCTATGAACTTCCTTTGCTCTACGAATTTTCTGAAGATAATGTGAAACAATTAGAGGCTAAATGACCAATCTGCATCTCTGTTTGGTATGGAGATAGTCAACCAATGAGGGAACAGTAACCAAACTGTGGGATTAAGGCAATCTCTCATACTGTAGGCAGTTTCTTATAATGAAGAGCAAATATATGTAGTGAGTGCAGTTTTTGAGCCAGAGGCTAAGATTGCTTTTACTAGGAAATGTTTGTGTAATAATTCTCAAACAGATTTGTGAAAATTAAAACTAGCACAAAGGGTGATTTTTGTGGAATTGCTTGCGAAAAAAACCAGTTCATCCAGGGGTATCTGCAACACAGAAGGAGGAAATGCTGCCTGGAGGTAATGAAGGCTCAGAATATCCACACCAGTCTTTTCAGGGAAGCTCATAATATCAAAAGCTTTGACAGGAAATGTACTAAAACAAATACTAGTTTTACAGCTGGATCCTTCTTAGAAACCAATATGCATACTAAAAGAGAAGAATGGGTGCCCCCTGGTTCAGATCTCTGCGTGCTGCTGGATGCCAGCTGACTCTCAGTCCTAGCTTGTGCAGTCTGGAATGGCTACAGCATAGTTCATCCAGAGTGGGTGAGTCCTCTAGCTACCAAGGGTAATTTATTCACAGGCTTTGGGTTAATCTGTAGTTGAACCTTTAAGGATGATTCTATGATCTGCAGCCCTGAAAGCTGAGGCAGGGGGGAAGTGTTAAATAGTCTATCCTCAAGACAGGAGGGGAGTACTCAGATAACCCATGCAAGTAACTCTGTGCCATCTTGGGCTGGATCTGAAGTGATTATTATTGTCACCTCACTGCTCTCACGGGTTACGAGTTTGATGAAAGACCATGCCAAGGACTAGTTTCTGTTGCCAGCTCTCAGGTGGGTTGGTCTGTATTATGCAGAATACCAAACTCTGCAATCACACTGACACTGTAAATTCATGAAACTTGGCAACCACCTTTGCAGGAGTCAAACTGACCAGGGCAAATGCCTCTGGGTGCTTCTGAGATCCAAAATTTAGAAGAGAAGTGACCAATACCTTGGTGGCATTTTGAATTTACCATTATATTTTTTAAATTAACTGTGGTAGAAACTGTTGCTTGGAGTAGTTTGAAAGAGTTGAAATATATTTAAGGGAGTGGTGGGGGCACAATGGTGATGAAGAAATACTGGTCCAAAAGTTCAGAACAAGCTGTGTGTTTACCTACCAGACAAATAAGTTGGGATACCAGCACTGTGACCTTAATTGATCCCAGCCCTCTTCTGTTTCGAGTGGGATGATGGTTCAGTTACTCCCTGCATTACCAAAGTTTGAGGCCTCTACTGGGATGCTGTTTACAGCTCCAGTAATGCAGTGGTAGATGACTTCCTCTAGCAGCTGAACTAACATCAGGATGTTAAGGGTAAAGTTCTGAAAATGGAATAGGAAAAAAAGTGTTTTCAATTATATTTATGCTGTGGCCTATGTTAAAAGTTTTTTCTTGTCATGGAAAGAAGAGGAAATGTTACAGAATGATAAGGTGATGGCATGGAGCAATGATCAGCAGATATGGGAAGGAAACTGAGCAGCTGAGTGAGTCAGTAAGAGGAGGTGCATGTTTAATGCTGTGAGTACTTAGCTGCTCAGGATGAAGCTGTCTCTAGTTTCCTTATCTCTAATTTGTTTGCCATCTAACCTTTGCAGGAACAGGGGGTTGCCAGCCACAATTAACAGCTGCTGAATCCCCTGAGTATCTGTGCTTGTGATGATGGTATGGCAGAGGTTTCCTAGTCACATCCTTCTGCTAATCCTTTTTTTAACACTCTATTGGAAGATGTCAGCTACTTTGCTTCAGAATTTTCAGCAAGCATTTCCCTTTGGTCAGGGAAATATAGGATATACTGATCTGTCCCTGGAACAGCTTTGTGGTGGTTTTTGTGTTTCTTGTGGCCAGCTATAACTTTTGCTATGGCAGCTCATAGCTAAAAAAACCCCTACTTGCTGCTTTGCTCTATAAATACTGTTCCCAGTTATTGGGGCCAAGTGCAAAGCAAAGCTGCAGTTGCATTTGGTCTAAGTTTGTGCTGAAGGCTGGAGATGCTCCATAAATTGCAGTAACCCTATTGAGGGGATGAAAGGAAAAGCTTCTTTTGCTTCCTACCCCAAAGACTGGAGTGAGCATAGTGAGTAATTCTTCTGAAAGTAAGGGTTTGGTAGAAGTTTTCTGAGAAGGCCTTCCAGCAGAGCAGCAGTTCTGATCCTTGCTGCTCTTGCTCTCACAGGGACCTCCACGACTTGGATCTTTGGGCATCTTGAACATTGTTCTCTTCTAGTGGAACAAGTAGGGAAACATCAGAACTATGAAGTCATCACTGCCTATGAACTCACCCTTCTCCTAATTGTTATTGCCAGGTCCAGGCAGTTGAAAGCCTTTTTCTTAAGTTCAAAAAATGATGCTCACCTCTAGTTGGATATATGCTGATACAGTTGCATTGACTCAGCATAGTCACCCTCCTGCACTTGTGAGAGTGGGTTTAATTAAGTGGTTCATGCTTAAATGCCAAGAAATCACAAACAAGGTCATTTTGGGCCATGACAATCTCGAGTTTCTCAGTGAGATACTACCTGCTTCTGCTGAGTGGATGTCATTGCTCCCTGGTGGAGCTGGCAGGGCTTCAGTGCCCTCTGTGAACTGCCATGCCAAGTGCTGTACCATGCCCTATTTGCCCACCCCAGCTGACAGTGCTCCCAAAGCTATTTTTGTGTGCTTAGGTCTTATTAGAGCCATGGGGAAGTAAGCATAAGCCCAAAATTATGGATATGGTCAAGTGATGACCTGAGTTCAGCTGATCATCTTTCTGCTTTAGGCTTTGGTGATGAAAGTAATATTGAACAGCTTGCTGCATTACCACTGTTCTTTGCAGAAGGAGAAATCTCATGGACCTTACTAATAATTAGCCATTTTGGTTCTGGAAAAGCTGCAAATAGAACAGGATTTTTTTTCTCCCTTCCTTTCTGTAAGCTTTTATTTTGCATCTTGGCTCTGTGCTCCTTTCTACTCTTCTATATAAATCTCTTGTTTAGGCAGGTATCTGATAACTTAAAGATTAATTTCTGACAAATAAGCATTTGTTGTTTTCTTGCTGATGCTTCTAATCTATGAAAGCAACTGAGCAAAAGGGGATAGGAAAACCTATAAGAAGACAAGATTGTGATTTGGGGATTTTTTTTTAAAGCTCTTTGCACACTAGCTGTCTTTTTATTTAAATACTATTCTTAGTTTGAAACTTTAATTCTGGGCGTACATTTGGTGCCCAGATGGTGCAGACTCACACAGAAGCCCATCACGCTGTCAGGGCAGGCGGATACATATGTAAATATTTTGCCTTTTCCCCCTATAATATTTGGCTTTGTCTAATCTAATTGCTGTCAAAGGCAGAATGTGAAGAATACTTAAAAGAAGCAAACAATGAGGACCTTAAATGTTTATACTACACTGACTCTGGAAGATGCTGGTAGGCCGATGTCATTAATAACTTGGTTCATGAGTTTTCTTCTTCATGCTGTGAATTCATGGTTTATGATCTAACTTCATGCCAAGTAGTATCTTACAACCCTTAGTAGAAACCTGTATTTGTAGTGGTTTAAAACCATATTTTACCCTGTGGAGCTGTCAATATAAGGCTAATGGATCTGCCTCTTCAGTTCAGGCTGGCAGTAAGTGTCCTCTACCTGCCTCCTTGTGTATAGTGCTCTGTATTATTTATATAATTCATTGCTTCATTTAATTTATTCTATTGAGTGCTTGTCTTGATGTATTTTTAATACATAAAAGCATTTCCAGCATAGCTGCTCCTCTGACTAGTGGTAGCTAGTAACAAACAGCATGGCCAACCACATTAAGGATACCTATTTAGTTATCAAAGGCCTGAGCCAAAATAACATAAAATAACATAATATTAGTGGGAAAATGACTTCCATGAGCTTAGTGAGAAAGTCTAATAAAGCCAGTGTTAGCTGAGAATGCTGGCAAAAGGAACGTAGGAAACCTGTCTGGCTTTCATCAATACAAGAACAGTTACACTGTTACAGGTGTCTGATCAGATGTGAAGTTTGGCTAGGCTATAATTCATGGGAAGCATCAGACTACACCAGACCCTTTCTTCTAAGGACACTAACTATGTAGAGAAATTCCAGGAGATCAGATCCTGGAGGGGCAATTATTGTACAGGAAGGAAAGTATTTATAAGAGGAGGTGTAATGATGTGACCGGAAGACATCAGAAGCAGCACATGGTGCTTTTTTTCCACAGAACATAGGTGAAATCCTGAGGAAAAAATTGCCCATTTCAACTATTTATGTTGCCATCTGAGCCCCATTGTTCAGGGAAGCCAATGAATTGTCTCTGAACCTGCTGTAAAAGCGTCTGGGTGCCTTCAGGAGACAGTGTAGCCTGTCATGTGTCTTTCTGCTGTGGGGTGGAAAGGGTCAGGAAATTGTTCACTATCTATATGTATAATTTTTGTCGTTTATTATTTAAGGGAAAATCAAAGCTGTTTGCTCTGTTATCTCCTGAAGTATGGACACTGAATCATGACCATGACTGCACAGAAAGCTAAGACATGAATTTATAGTTTCTATACAGTAACTGCATGGCAGTTGCTAGCTCGTAGGTCAGAGAAGACATGAGAAAAGGGGTCATTTACCACACAGATATCTCATGGTGAAAGCAGGCACTGGCAGCTACTCTAGGGCCAGTCTAGAGGGTCCCTGGAATGTGTTCTGTATCACAAGTTTGCCTCTGAGCTTAGTGTCACAAGCCAGAGAGAGTGCTGGTTGTCACAGCAGATAGCAGGTGTCTTGGTTTGAAAGACAGGTGTCTGCTAAGAAAGGCAGAAGCCTCTTTGAAATGGAGAAATCAAACCCCCTCCCTCCAAATGATTATAATTTTGAAATTAAGGGGCTCTCAGGCAAAGATATGGGAGTAGGAATAACAGTTCTTTACCAGGAAAATTAAAATAGAAATACAGCATTACAGAGAACAAACCCAAACCCACTGACAGAGTCAGAATACAACCTGACACTGTCAGTCAGGGTGTTGGTAGCAGTCCCATTCAATGGTGGCTGCATCCTCCTGCAGTGACAGATGTGGTTCTGTTGGAGCAGTGCTCCTGTAGAAGGTGCAGTTTTCCTCCAAAGGTCCAGTGATGAGGTAGAAGGGTCTGGTTTTCCTCTTGAATCCAGTGGGAAAAGGCTGCCCTGATGTTCCGAATCTCAGATTTCATCTAGTAGGAAATGTTTGGCTCCTCCCCCTGGGTGGAGCATCTCCCAATGGGATGATGTAATTTTGTCAGTCATGGGACTCAATGGCCCATTAACAAGAGATATCTCCTGGAGGGAGGATGGGTTGTGGAAAAGATCAACAACACTGCCCAGCTGGTTTAACAGCTGGCCCATTAACAGAAGAGATCTCCCAAAGAGATAAGATCACTGCCCCACCTGGTTTCAACAGATGGTGAGAGAATACATACTTTTGGGCACATCCTGTACTGCAACCTAAGACAGCAGGCATTGCTTTGCTCCCAGGCTTTGCTTTTGGTTGTCCAACCCATCTGGCCTATAGCTGGCAGCACGTGTTCCATTCATTTAACCACTTTTCTGCATTTTGCCTTTGCCAGGAGCAATTGAGCGGTGCTCGTACATCAAGTACCACTACTCCTCAGCCACCATCCCCAAGAACCTCACCTACAACATCACCAAGACCATCCGCCAGGACGAGTGGCACGCCTTGCGTAAGTGTTGCTGCCTTTTTCACCCTTCTCCTCTGTACAGGTGGGAGGTGCTGCCTGGTAAATGGGAGCAGAGGCTCTGAGTGACAGCTCACTCAGAGCCCTCATCTCGCATACAGTTTGTCTTGGTAGCAGACACATCGATTTGTTCTTGGGACCTACATCTGTTTCTGCTGCTGACTGGAAATTCTGCTGAGGCATGAGAATGTGGCAGTGGGGGAAAGGCATTTGTATGCAGGGATGAATATTGAGTTAAATACAAAAATGAATAACAAATCAATGCCCTATTTTTTAATGCAGTGGAATGCTCTGTACGTGAGCGCATTCTCATGCTGTTGCTGCTGCTGGGTTTCCTGCTTCCAGGAGCATTCATTGCTGGCTTTTATTGTAGAATATGTCCTGCTGCCAGCAGGTCCTGTGTGAGTGTGGCATCACTCTACTTTGAAGATCTTGAAAGAGAATTGCTGCACCCTTTAAGGCACAAGGAAGGAGCTTAACCCTCAGTGATAATTGTAGCCAGTGGTCACCAACTTGTAACGTTTGCTGAAGTGACAAGATCTGACAGGGATGGAATTGCCTTGAGATGTATTGGCTGACCTTAAATCTTGTCTCTTTCTCATCTTGGAGATGGAAAAAGGTTTTCACTGATAAAATGCAAGAGGTAGCATTTCACAAGGAAGGTTGCTCTTGTTACTACACAGTCGTGGGGCCCAATGAATGTCCTGGGTGGCTCTGTTTTGGTGGAAGCAGTCACATCTCCATAAGGTGGCAGGGGTTGAGGTAACACTGCTTCTGGTTGAGAACCTTCCAAGGTTGTAGTGAGCTTCTACTCACTGAGAACTGTGAGACCTTTGGTTGTTCCCATGGCTTTCAGTATGTTTCATGTCTTCCTTGTGTGCCTCTTGCTTTGAGAGGGTCCTTTTAAGCTCTGAGGAGAGGGTGCAATGTTATAATTGATTTCCTGCATGGGTGAGGTCCAGCATAGTTTGAGATTCCTTGTGGGCCTTCCTGGTCTGCTCTGGTCAAGAATTAAGAATGTTCTAGAGGGTCTTGTGAAATGCCTATTCATTTATTTTTTTTCCATGTGTCTATGTGGATAAATAGTTATTTTTATTGTGGCATGACAAAGAAAAGGAATAATTGAACTCTATGCCTCTTAGCAGGTTGTAAGAGGCTGGTCTTGTAAAATACTGTACTGTGCTAATTTGTCCCTGAAATCAGAATATCAGAAGGTTTTGTCTGCTTCAGGTTTTCTCCTACCCCCTGTCTTCTCTGCTGGTGTTTAATGTAAAATGTAACAATGCTCATCTATGGGTGAAAGAAGTTCACCCACCACCCAAGACATCTTCTGTTAGGGCTCACAGGGCAGCAGGGAGGGGTTTTGGTTTATGCTCTTTGTGAATGTGTGGTTTTGCCACTCTTGTAACAATGACTTTTCTGCAACTATCTACTGGGAATCTCACTGTGTAATTTAAGAATTGTTTTCTAAAATCTTTGTCAGCAATGGCCCAAATAAAGGGTTATACTTGATTTATACTGGTCATCTAAGATTGTGTGCATCCCTTGGTAGGATCAGCAAGTTCCTGAGCTGCTTGTGTTGGTAGGGCATTTGTCAGTCTCCAAAGGTGCAGTCTAGACACTGATCAAACATTGACAGATCTGGTGTGGTCTGAGGCACTCAGGGTGAGACTGCTTGTTCCCTCCCTGTAGAGGGTATCTTGAGTGTGGGTGCATATTTCTGACCCCAATTTTCTTGCCACTTTCAAGAGTCAGATAAATGTAGAGATAGAACTGACATCTGCATCTACCTATCTAAAGACAGAGGAGGAGAGAAATACTTTGTTGAAACTCTCCTCTCCTGAGCAGCTGGTGCAACAGAGTGCTTTGATGTATGGGGTAATCCCGCTGGTGGTTCTGGAGGTCACTGCATTTGAGAATGAACTGAATCTGTGTGACTATTTCCTGTGTAGAAACAGTAACCTGTTTGAAAAGACAAGGCCAATACCAATGTCTCAAATTGTGGTATGGTTGTGGGATTTTTCTCTTTGCATTGCAGTAGACCAAGTCAGGTGAGTCTCTTCAGAAAGTCACTGTGATTTTTAGCCCCTGCCTTAGCAGCTGATCCTGCTCTATATCTCTAGACTAGTTTGATCCAGGACACAGGTACTTTATCTCAACACTGGTCAGTCTTATATTTAAGTCAACCTGGCTGTTATTTTCCTCCCAATATTTTTCTGTTCCTATCAGTGGATGTTGTGGCAAACAGCAAAAGAAGCAGGGCCCAGGCCTGGATATCTTCCTCT
Organism: Acridotheres tristis; assembly: GCA_037013685.1. Classification (NCBI taxonomy): domain Eukaryota; kingdom Metazoa; phylum Chordata; class Aves; order Passeriformes; family Sturnidae; genus Acridotheres; species Acridotheres tristis. The sequence continues at coordinate 67,094,960 of CM072885.1, forward strand.
TGCCATGGATTATTTTTCAGATCTGTAGTGTGAGATAGGAAAAAAGCTTATTTCATGAGGAAACATAGGGGAAAAATGACATCTTGGAGAACTTCAGGGGAACTGGAAAGGTGAAAGCAGAATATTTGGTCACCCTAGTAAGCAAAAGTGCCTCTTTTAGGCTGAAGCCACTGTTATAATTTGGTATATTTGTATTTCAGTTCCATTTTCTTGTTTATGGACAGCCAACTGTGATGCCTGCGAAAGAAATGTTGTTTTGCATGTTGAGTGGGTTGGGGATCAGATGAGAGAGGGCTCTCACCACGGACTGCAAAATGTTGTTGTTGGACTGGTGGGCAGGACTGATGCTCCAGCAATTTCTCTTGAATTGCAGGAGTGGGTGAGGGACAATTAATCTGAGGCTGAGGGCCCCATGGCCCATTCAGCACACAAAGCAGATGTTCCACTGGCTGTGCTATGAGAACCTGAGAGCAGCTGGTCCTAGAGGAATGGTTGAAGCTGACTTCACCATTTTTGAGTTTATCTTTATTCCATTCTGTTTGACATTTTCAAGATGGAACCTTTTCTCCAAATTGATTGCCTATGGCAGTATGAGCTGGGGAAACAGGACTTGTCTTCTCTGCAATCACATCCTCTCAACTATCTCTGGTTAAACAGGGATGGAGGGAAGGATGATTGTAGTATTGTCAGCTCTTGCCTGTCAGGAGATAAATGTTCATCTAATTAGACAGAACAGCTCTCTATATGAGCTGGGAGGGGAAGAGAAGCAGAGGAAAGCAATGTTCAACAACTTTGAGCACAAGTAACTGTCTTTGTGAAGATGCTGATGTAGTGATTTGACTGAGTCGCTATTAAGCATTTATTTTGTCATACTTTGGCCCTGGCCTTGAGTGCAAAACCTGATCCATAGTTTTGTTTCTGGAAAAATGAGACCAGAATCATTGCTACTTTTAAAAATGGAGGTATATTCTTGAAGTAAAAAGCCAAGAAAATGTGAGCACTTCTACATTGAATGATGTCTGAATAAATGTATTTTATGCTGTTTCTGTAGGTTCACTTTCATGAGGCTACAGATGTGTTCACAGAACATAGGAACGTGCTCATGGCAGGGGTTTGAGCTGTAAAATATGGTGCAGGCATTGGGAAGGTTGAGAAGTGTTTTCAGGTGATAGAATAAACATTTCAACTGGATGCTTGTGCTTTGAGGGAGGTGACAATAAAAGGGAGGCTGTGTTGATAAAAATATTTCTTTTCCCAAAATCCTCAGGAAACCATTATCTGATATATTATGGCAAAGCAGTTGAAAGGCTGTGTTTGTAATGAAAATGGCAGTACCTCCAAGGCAGAGGGGATGTGCTATATTAAGTTGAACATCTTCTAGGAGCCAACAGAGCTGTTAGTTAAAGCCACTGAGGGATAAGGCACTCAAAGCCCAGGGAGTGTTCAATCTACTGTGTTACTCTTTGGAGAACAACAAACATGTTGGGTTGATGCTGGCGTTTTTTGTTGTTATTTTTGTTTTACTACCAGAAGAATTGTAGTAAGGTCATTTTGCTTTCATCCCTGTTTGGCTTTGTGTGGGTGTGTTTGTTTTGTTCTATTTTTTTAGTAGGCTATAGGCAACCCAGCCTCTATATTCATCTTATGCTGCACTCTGAGAATTTGCTGTTTCATGTAAAAGAGCCATTTTCTCTCCAAGGCAGATGAAGAAACGAATGTGGCTTTAAAGTGCTGCAAACAAGCAAGTTGCTGATGTGTGTTCTTGAAGAGTGAGATGTGTTTTTTCTCTCAGAGAATAAGTGCAATAACTCCTTCTTCCCTTTCTCCTGCCTTGGTAGCTGAAAATGGGACAATTGCTGCACGGCACTCTTAGCCTTTGGCAGAGCTCCCAGTGGCTTGTGTTATAGTGCATGAAAGTCTCTACATCACAAGAGAGAAAAGAATTCTTCCTTGTCTCCAAAAGCTCTTGTTTTGCTGATTCACAGAGCCTATTGTGTGAGGTAGATAGTTGGGTCTAAACCTTTTATTTTTCCTTCCTCCCTACATGACACAAACCTGATTTTGTACTTAAGGTGTAATACTGCCACAAGAAGGAATTTGTCTGTTCTCCAGCTTGCCATTGCCTCCTCAGCCTGTCTTCCACAGCAGCTGTTTTGTGTCCAGGAATGTGAAGAGTGCTGCATCTGGGCAGGAAGTGGCTGGAATTGCTATGGAAACTGATTTTTCCCTGCACAGCTTAGAAACTGTGTCACCAGACTGCTTTAGAGTGAACCAGTTCATAAACAGGTAGCTGATGCTTCCTAAGTGTTTAGAATTCCCTGGGCTTTTCAAAATTACTCCTTGCCTGGCACTGTGGCATCTCCTTTGTCTTCTACCCCCGCATTTCTACTGCAGGACCACAGGACACGGGCTCTGAATTTAAAGGATCAGTGTGGAGAGCTGCATTGCCAGAACAACAATCGTAATGCTTTGTATTAGAATATAACATTCATCTGCACTCTGGAGCTGGAGCACTCCTGTGTTTGTGGTGGTCTAAAAGCCATTTGCATAAAAAATGAATTCTAAAGTCAAAAGTAATAGCCTAGCACATTCTGAGAAGAGTAAGTATTGGAGGAAATGAATAATTTCTACAGGGTGTACACTGTGGTAATATTTTAATTCATACAGCACCTATGTTGAAAGCTGAGTGGATTTTATTGGCCTTAAAGCTCTGAATTTTGCAGGAGCCTAAAAAGCACTCAAATACTCCCTTATAACCAGTAAAGCTACTGGAAAAATATCCAACAATTAACACTCAGGAGCATGTCTGTACTTCAAATTTCTGCAGTGTCAAGACTTGTAATTTCTACAGACTTCCCAAGTCTTCTTATTCCATGGAACATGTTGAGTTGTGCACACAAGTTCAGTTGATAGCTTGACAATGCCTTGGTAACACCAGCAGGCTTATAAGCAATAATAAATATTAAATTGTTGTATCTTTAATAAGGGCTGACCCCAGAAAACTGGGTTTTTTTCAGTGGGTACTACTGAAAACAGTGTTTGAAGTAAATAGGCAGCATCCCACTTTTATTGTTCCTTTTTTTCCACTCTCTCCTATATTGTCTTGCCTCCTTCCTTTCCTCTGTCTCTCTACAAGGAAGCTCTGTTTGATTTTAAATTAGCTACCTGGGCCCGCAGATGGAAGTGCACTGGAAGTATGGCCTGGTCCTGCTGGTCAGTGCCATTTGGCTGGCAGTGTGATGCCATTCCTTAGTGCATTGGTTCTGACAGCACACAGGGCAGCCATCCCAGAGGTTACTCAGGCAGCAGGTGCTCACATGCCTGGAGGTCTCGTGTTGTTGGATCTTCATTGCATTCATTGTTCCCACAGCTAATGACCAGGTGGTAGTGACAGACCTCATTTCCCTCTCTCTCTGCTGTAGGGTTCTCTTCATATCCTGCTATTTCAAGCTAAGATACATTTTTTTTTTTGGCATTGAAGTCTAAGACCTATTTTGGAATCTGTAAGGGATTTTATTGCCTTCTGCTAGGCTTCATCTTAGGATCTGCTAATATGCCTGTGACCTTAATACCTACACTGATGAATAACTTTCCCAAGTGCATACTACTTTTTATTTGCTTCTTAGAGACAGAAGGGCAGGGATGAACTAAGGGTCTACTGACCTCCTCCTTCCAGTCCTGAGCTGACAGGGGTGCCTGAATAGCAAATATGGAAAATATTTGGAGAGGGAGAAAATGAGGACAAGCCAAGGGGTAAAACAGTCCTGGAGAGTTGGGAGAGGTGAGACAAGGGATTATGAAGCATTGCAATTGGGAAAAAGGTTAGAGTGGATTGGAACAATTTTGGAGAGATGGGGCAAAAATGGTCGAACTGTGTTGGAGTGAGGTGGGGAACAAACAGGCAGGTGTAGGATCCCCTCCAAAGGCCTGTTGCAAGTGCACAGGTCAGAGGTGTCACTGAACATCTACTGCCAGCTCAGCTGTGACACTGGCAGAGGGGAGGTCTCATCCTGCTCCCTCAGCCAGCAGGTTCTTCCCCAGCTCACATAATGGGGCTCACAGGTCAGTCAGGATAGTTTTAGTCTGCTGGTGACTCTCCTGAGTCACTAAGAAACCCCACACTCGAATTTTGAGATTTGCAGTTTGTTTGCCTTAAGTTCACTTAAAACAAATGAGCATTTTTAAGGTTGCAAATACAAGGATGTAAAGTTAGAGGGCCCAGTTTGGGCTGTATACTTGGCCTTAATTCATCTCCTCTAAGCATGCTCATCACTGAGTCTTAAATAACTGTTATCACATTCTTTTTCCATACATTTGGGATATTGTTTCAATTCAATGATGCTTCTGTTTGATTTGGTTTTCACTGTTGAATGTATGGTTGTTGACCTTTTTAATTGCACATTACACAACTCCTGGTCCTAAGATGGAGTTAACCACTTCATGGATTTTGGCATGTTTCTAGTCATTGTATTGGAGGGCATGTAAAAATAATATATTAATATCTAATAACCTCTTGTGGTTGTCTATAATTTTCATTTTAGGCCTGACGATCAAAGAACTTGTTGGGGTGTTTTAGGTGTCCTGTTGCATATAAAGAAAGCTCGAGTTTTACATATTTATAGAGCATAATTCCCACTGACTTCAGAGTAACTATAAGAGCTCCACACTATGAAATCCAACTTAAAATGGCCACTGAACTCCCACTGGGTCGGAGTAAATGAGGAAAACTCAGCTAGGGACCACCTCTAAAGAAATTTCTTGGACTGACTTAGCATCACTGAGGAGTTTTAAGGCAAGTGAAGAGGAAAGTGCTTGTGTGAGAGGGAGGAGGTGTGGCCAATTGACTGAACTCTGCTCTGATTCCTCTTTGCTCAGGAGTTTCTTGTCTTCTCACCTTTCACACTGACCCTTTCAAAGGGTCCCATTCCTGTATTTCATGGCTTTGGCATGCTTGGCTTGCTAGCCTTCATGTTGATAGGCTTTCATTTATTTTTGGTTTTGTTTTGCTTGCAATACTTGTAACTGCAGGCACTTAGATTTGCTGTGGCTGAGGTGATGTTTTGCATTGTCTTACACTGTTATACAGGTAACAAGACATTTTTATCTTTATTGTTGAAGAGAGTCTTAAGGTATTTGCAGAGCTCTTATGAGTGCAGGAAAATTGAGAGCAACCCCCCTCCAGTCCCACTAGCGATTTTTTTGCAGAAGTATTAGAGACTTTTTGCCTGTTGCAGTGTGGAGATGTTGACAGGTAAAACATACCATTCCGAATAATTTCCAGTCATTCAGCCAGTCAAAATATAGCTTTATTAATATGCATACAGAGCTCTCTGTTTCCCTTCCCTCCCTCTTGAGAGACACAGAGGGGGGAGAGATGGGCGTTCTTCTGTCTCTTGGCTAATCAAGAATGATGCCTTGTGCTTTCTTAGGGTGAGAGAAGAGGAAAGAACAAACAGGAGGCTCTAATGGGTCTCATCCATCTGACTTCTAAAATTTTTGATTTATATACCAATTTAATGCCTGGTTTATGATGATTTATGTCCCAGTTTGTTTATACCCTGGTCCGATGCCCTACCCTGCAATGTTAGTGAGATAAAATCCTGGCAGTTAAATATTTCAAGGTGATTACATGCCACATACAGAGTTACTAATGAGGAGTTAAGTGCTTCCTTACTTCAGTGCAAGAAGATAGACATAAGTGGAACATTTTGGAAATGAGCTTAGTGTGATTTGTTCTCAAAGCCATGCAGCATCCCCAAGGAAACATCATAGCAGCCAGCATGAGAGAGAGGGCAAGAAACTTTGAATCAAACAACCTGGCCCTGACCTGACAGAAGCTGCAGGCTGAAACATGAAGGTGGGTTTTATAAGTCAGTGGCTACTAGGCAGTGGTTGCCATTTTAATTACTGTTTTGCAGTGATGCTCTTTGTACACGAGGTTTATCCTGTAATTCCATGTCCAATCAGGATGTCCCCCTGCTTTGAGAAAATATAAAATGTGTCAATATTCATGGGCAGAGGTAATAACACAGCTTTACTCTCTCAGCTTCTTAGTGTTAACTAGGCCATTGTGATTTTTGGCTGTGATGTCAGAGCTGAATGTAGTTCTGGTCCATGAAGACTAGGTGAAGCTGAAGGATTTGTCTAGGGGCCCATCCCAAGACTCCTTAATTGTCTGGGTGAATCACAGTTTAGCTGTTCAATTATTCCCCACCCACCTCCAGGAACTGATTGCACAGTTGGTGGGGGAATAAGAAATCAAGAATATAAATCATCTGCTGGTATCTCCTGTGGGAATTCAGAGTTCAGTCGCACAAATCTCATCTGGCTGCTCTGGATGTAGGTTATACTTAATGGAGCTTGAGCCTGCCTGTCCCTCTGCATCACTGGAATTATGACAGCTAATTTGAGTCTGTCTGCCACTGGTGCATGCAATTGATCAATATCTCTTTCATAAATACAAACTCTCCCTCATCTCTGCCCTCAACTTTGTCTTTTCTGCCTTGCCCTTTGCATCCTTCTGTATTTTGTGTGGGTTCCCCCCCCCAACTTGATTCTCACATAGATATTCTCAGAGAAGAGAATCAATGGAAGAATATCAGTTGCTGACCTAAGAGGGGCTTCTTTGCCATGCATAACTAAGGTTATAAATAATTCAGTAGGGTCCCTGTCTTTTCTTTCCTCCCATAAGATTGGGTTTATTAAAATTTTATGGAAGAGGACATGGAGGTAGCTGAATTACTGGCTTAATCTGGTGAAATCTTCAGCAATGCATTAGTTCAGTACCAGCTGCTCTTTACTCATCATCACAGGCACACTAAATGAATCTTCCTTATAGATTCCATTTTGCTGCATGTTATAATCATGTATTTGAGCATGATGTAATACCATTCCTTATAACTTGTTCTCATGCCTGATGGTGTTGCCAAGGGAAGAAAAGTGTTAAAACTGCCAAGGCAAGGCTGAATCTTTTTTCCTCTACTGACGAATTCAGTAAGACTAAGAGCGACTTCAGAGACTAAGAGTTTGGTTTGGCTTATATCATAACAAAAATACTTCTACTGAAACAAGAACAGATATTCTAAGATGGAAATGGTATGAAATCAACATATAGGTGCTAATACTCAAGAGATATCAGGAAAATAATAGGACTTGTTGGCATTTCAATGAAAATGGACAGATCCCACAATTAAACTTTTCTGTCAATGCTGCTGCTGCTGGTATATAGTGTACCTTCCATCCTAGAGCCTTGAAACGCTAGGAAATTATTTTCACTCAGTATCCTTTGGACTTTAACAGGTTGCCAAAGGAGGAATTACAACACTCAGTGCACAGAAAGAGTTAGAGAAGTGAATTGACATGCTAAAAGTCATGTGGAGAGTGAGTGGGAGAGCCAGAAACAGAACTCAGATCTTTGGACTCCCACTGCTGTAAGTGCTAGACAATGCTGTGTCCTGTAGTGCCAGGGAATTATGCAGCCTATCTCCTAGAAGAGCCTTGCAAAACCAAGTTTCAAGAATGTTTTTTTTTCTAGATATTAAAGAGAATTTTCAAATGGAAGTTCACTGGCCAAAACCAGAATCCAAATGAATGTGTACATTTTTGCCTAGAGAAAGAGCAAAACCACCTTCATAAGTTGCCAGTGGATTAGATATAACAACGTGGGGGTTCCTCAGAACCTGCTAAAGCCTAGATCCTTAGAGATATGAGGGTGAGGAACAGAGATCAAAGGTTGTCCATTAGAGTTTGTGTAGGTGCTGTGGATTTTCTGCTATGTGTAAGTTGCCATCTATACCAGCGTCCTTGCTGATTTTGTGACAACTGATACAGCACAAATAACTTACTGGTACTTGGTTTTACTTGCAAGTAATTTTAATCATAATTTCATTTGAAAAATAATCCAATGAGTATATTTTGAGAAATAATTATCAGTCCTATTAGAGAGACATAAAATCAGAAATGCACAGTGAAAGGATAATTGTAGGCATATGATATAAAAATGGCCTTCCTGATATGGCCTGGGCAGAACCTGTTATGGGTGACAGATCCTTTTTAACTGGTAGGTTGACCACAGCCAGCTCTGCTCCTTTTCCTGAAATGGCATGGGTCAGGAAAGGATGAATTGACAGGGGTAGTCCTGACCATAATTACTGGCTGTGAACCATCTGCTGCTGGAGGGTGCATTAGAGCTACCTGAGATTTATTCCATATAAACCTAGGCTGAACTGCTCTTTGGCTAGTTTCAGGAATATCTTCATCCCTCACAAAACCCAGTGTACCAAGACCTATGTGTTGATTATTTCTGCTGTTTTTTCATTGGTTTTTAGGTCTTTAAATGAAAACAGTTTTTTTTATTCTGTAAATAAGCTGTGGCTCTGACACTTTTTGCTTGGATGCCACTCCTCTGTACTGACTTTAGCTGATGAAGTAGTAAGGTCCATGGTGTCATCACTCCTACAGAGGACCAGATATTCCATGTGGAAGTGATCAAGAATGAAAGGCTTTTGTAACAAGAAACCAGGCAGAGAAATGCAAGAAAAAACCCTCTTGACATAGCAATAGGATTAGTATTTCAGAGTGTCTGCCCAGTTTTCCAGGAGGAATCAGTGGTTCTCTGAAAAGCTGAATTGACAGCTCTGCTAGGTGAAGCTTTTTGACAAGACAAAGGACTGCACAGGCAGCAGCACTTTGAAAATCTGTGTGATGCACGGATGGATTAGATCACTTGATGTATCTCTTTGGCTGTGAGTTCATAGGATTCTCTGATTAACAGTTCTGGCATTGGCTTTTGAACCAATCCTCTATGCAACTAAAAGCAGAGTTCCAGAGGTAAATGAATCCCCCTTTTTTGGCAGTCAGATGACAAGTGCAGGGTAAGGATATTTGCAGTTTTTTATCACAACTGGGGGACCCTCAGTATTTTACAAGCCAGAGGAGAGAGGCCATTTGTCACTGGCTTGTTGGATTCATGATGAGTGTTTTGCTGTCCTTTGCTCATACAGCAGATGAGTTGATCTGTTACTGTACTAAAGCAGGGCTTAGATGAGGCATAGTAAATATTGTTGTAGGGCTAGGACCTGGTATGAAGGTCTAAGAGGCTCCTAAATCTGCTGGTGCAGTCCTCAGAAGATGCATTAGCTGAGAGAGGGACCATGGAGAGCCAATCTCCAGGCAGCGATGGCCTGTAGGAATTGCAAACCCGTCTGTCAAGCTGGCAGAATGAACATCAGTCAAGGAGGACATGGACAGGATGCTCATGTGACCCCAAGTTCTCTGTAGAGGGCTCTGGTCCACACAGCAATCTCATTTTGGTGATGTTGAGGGAAGCTAGTTTGGGACAGAAAGCCATCTGCTTCAACAGCTGCCTTCATTTTGATGTTGATAGAAAGGGAAAAACTTCTGGTGGTTGCTGTTTAGTGGTATGGTTGGCAGTTGGAAGGATACTGCTGCTTTCCAAGACTTTTATTCCTGTGCTCTAGGCATGAGTAGAGGAAACATTCCCTGGTGTAGGAGCAGCAATCTTACAGCCTTGGGGAGTGGTGAGTGCAGAGAGTATCTCTTTGTATGCCTGGGAGGCTCTGTGTGTTTTCTGGTTTGTTTTTCCAAGAGCTGAGAATGCAATTGGATGAGCTTTTGGTGGTGCCTTTAAGAATATGAATAACGGAGCCAAGGTGATGTGTGTAAACACCTGGGGAGAAGCTAAAAGAGAAAACAGAGCATAATGGAAAAGCTGCTGGGGGAAATATAAATGTGATGCCTAGATGCTCTTCTGTGTTTAGAGCGAACTTCTCTCCTCTGTTTATTATTCAGTGATGTGGATGCATTAGATTTATGTGAAAAGCAAACAAATTCCTGACATTGCTGGCAATGCTGAGACAATAACCAGAAGCCGTTGCCTCTGTCACTTTCCTTTTGCAGCAAAGTCTGATGGTGAATGAGACTGGCATGAGTTTGCTGTTACTCATGACTTTTTGAAATTTACTTCTATTTGTGTTTGTGTGTGTCAAGCTCTTGGCACAACTCTGATAAGCAACAGAAAGATGGAGCCTTTCCACAGATCAATAGAGATCAATCTCTTAATTTCGACTGAATGACAAAAAAACAGCTATTAAAAGTGTTTTTACTTTTTCTGAATACCTGCCGGCTGATAGCTAGCAGGCAGCTCCCAAAACCAAAGTACCAAGGGATGTAGAAGAGAGGTCTTGCCTGCAGATTATCTATACTGACTCTATCAGAGGGTTGGAGTCTGTTTGTACAGACTTGAGGATTACACAACAGATAAAATTCAAACTATTTGGCTTGGGCTAGGTTTGTTTTTTGGTTATTGACCAGTCCATGACACCGGTTACAATGCCACAGAGCTTTGGACATATTGTGTGTCTGAGGCCACAGCATCCAGGGTAGAGCTGCAGGTGATGTGAAGATGGGGCTGTACCTGGTGATGGCTCATTGGCACCAGATCACATGTAGCTGTCCAGTAGTACAGCACACCTGGCTCCCTGACTTACAGAGAAGGCTGGGGAGTTGGATGATGAGTTCATTTGGGTGTCATTAGACCATTCAATCAACCATGTGGAATCTTGTCACACCAGTGCATTTACCCCAAAAAGCCTTACAGGTGTGGTTTGAGGGCAGTGTGTGAGGTTCACTGCACTTGTTTCCTGACTGAGTGCTGAGTAATGAAAATCTTGCCCACTGTTGCATTCAAGTATCAAAACAGAGGTCTTGGTGAGGTCTGTCAGTACATAGAATGGTCAAGAAAATAGTAATTTTGGTAACTGTTCTGACTACTTAGACCACTAAATTATAAAAAAATTATTGTAGCCACTGCTGTATATACCCATCTTATACCCACCTGAATGTCCATGTCAGGGGTGGATATGCAACAAATGGCACAGGATAGTAAGCAGTGTAAGTGAAATATTGCTGCTAGTAAACATCAATGGCAGGCAGCTGGATCCTGGTAGGTTTTTTTTTTATGAAGGAGTGGAAAACTGGTATTTCAGTTGTCCTGAATTCCCTGTATTTTGTTTGTCTTTCTACAATGCTGGCCTCATCAGTTAAAGTAAGTAAGATGTGTTTGAACATGGCTGCTCTGGTGAGCCTCTGGTGTGAATGAACAGGCAGAAAGAACAGAACATTGGTTCCTGCAGTGAGTTGAGTTTTCTCTTTATTTGGGGGTGTGTGGGGGGGGAGGCTGAAACGATGTATTGCTCATGCAAGGAAGAGACCTGAGAGCAGCAGCTAAACCCAGGCAGACTGCAGGCAATTCCTGGGCATGTTTCCCAGTTACAGCCATGCCACTGTGCTTAATCACAGTGTACAAACTGTTGCTCTGGCAAGAGCTGATCCCTTGTTGGTGCAGAGCTCTCTTGACTTTAGACAGCTTTGCTGCTGTGTCTTGAGCCTTCTCCTGCAGTATTGCCCTGCCATTCCCCAAATGCAGCACTATGGCAGCTGCAGCCATGCAGTTTGGCTCCCAGGGCTGCACTCAGGTCAGAATGTGTCTTGCTTCAGTGCCATGCTTTGCTGGAGCTTTGGTAAGTAAGGTATGAGTTCTACTCATGGCCTATTCTTCAGGTTCTCAGCTTTGGCCAGCTGTTGCTTTGGTGGCAGAGTCTGTGTGATGCATTTACATGATTCTCATCTTAGAGCTGTCTAAAAGTTCTCTGGCCCCTAATGCAACTACGTTGTCATCGGGCCTGACAGAGATGGTTCCAATAACTTGTTGATTTTACTGGAGAGCAAGAGCTTTGTGCAAGAGGTCCTCTTCAGTTTGGAAGAGAGAGAAATGGAGTTGGCATAGAGCCAGTGATTTCGGCTTTCTGTGAGCTGAAGCCCGAGCAGTGGGCTGAAGGTGCAGCTGCAGTGGTGTGGAGGGGCCTTTCTCCAGCCCCTGGCATGGGAAGGCTGAAGTTTGGGGGCTGGCTGCATCCCTGTTACACCCTGGTGGTGCCTCAGTCTAGGTCATTCTGGGCATTTTACCAAAGGTCCTGTGCCAGGGAGATGTACTGCTGCTGAGATGAGAACAGAAGAGCTACAGCAAGGGAAAGGTCTGAAAGCTTCTGGAGCAATATCACGTGGAAACCAAAAGAGGTGGATATTTGTCAGTGTAGCATCAAGTGAGACAAAATCCCAGCACCTCAGGCAAACAATAACAAGACCCAAGTTGATGGTGCTGCTCTCCTGTGAAGTCTGATCCATTGTGCTTGTCCTGCTCTGCTAAAGCTGCTCTGAGACTGCTCAGAAATTGCCTCTCCTCCCTCTTTAGGGAAATGACAATGGGTGGGCTGTGGAAAAGGTGCCAGCAAGCATAGAAGGGAAGAGAAAATAGAGAAAACTTGGTGATGAATGAATTCATCACCATCTATTTTAGGGTCAGTTACTGTTTTTTTTCTTTGTTAAATGAGGTGCTATTTTTAGATTTCTAAATCCATACATGGAAATTATTCTGAAGTGTTCCAGCTTTCATCCTGAATTTAAAAAACCCGGTCTCATCTTGATGGTGCATTTACTGCATTAATTCTATGTGACTTCTTTTATCCTTTTTTCTTCCTGCTCAAAAATTGTACCTGCTTGCTCCCCTACCTTAACTAACATTACTGGAAATGCAGCAAGAGAGAGCTATTTAATGCTCTCACTTGTTGCTTTTAGTGTTTTGTTGGAATTATAGGGGAAGTGCTGGTGGGTTAAGAAGTGGCTTAGCTGGCAGCCCACCCACTTCCTTGTGATTTTTCTTCAAAGAAGAGTCTGACAGAGGGAAGTTGTTCTATTGCAGATTTGCTGAGTTCAAAGAAAGTGCCCTACAGATACAACTTTGTGATTAATCCTCTGAACTGGCACATAAAGCTTATGCTATGCCATTGCTACTAATGTTAATGGAAGTCAGGCAGCTTACTCACAGTGCAGTGCTTTAAAGAGTAATAATTTACCCAGAAAAGTCCTGAGGCAAGAGAAGTGATAGTCATTTATTAATTCTTTTGTAAGTCCTTTTGTCTATGGCAGTGGCATTGCTTTCCATCCATTTTTAAGTCATTGCATTTTGGTGAGCCCTGGGCCTTGAAGTGGGAAGAGAGCAGGATGTCATTTTTCCCATGTCCTTGAGCTCTTCAGCATCAAGAGCTGCTGCATGTACTAGAATCCCAGGCTATATTTACAATGAAGAGACCAAAACCTCACAAACATATTTTATACCCTCTATTGCACATGCAGAATTAGTAGCTGTAGAGAAGAATGACCTTTAGGCAGCCATTGAGAAGCAAACAGAAATCTGTGCCTCTCAGCTTTAACAGAAAGCAGTTCTGTCTGAGCATAGCTGTGACATCAACGATGTAGTTACTTATAAAAGCATGGACTTTTTCAGGGGGAAATGAATTGGGGTAGCTGATTTTTGAGATATCTGACATTAAATATGCTTGAAAGAGCCTGATGGGAAGTGCTCAGCATTCCTGAGGAGACTAAGACTGTCAGTATCTGGCTGTGGTTATGTGCAGCATTACCTCCTAGTATGGGCAGTTATCTAGCAAAGGTGTCTCTTTGGAAGATTTGGCTGTATTTGGTATTTCTGTGCTAGTTAGCTCTAAGATTTCTAGTGAAGTTGCTGCCTTCTCAGTGAAGGAAAGAATTTTGGCTGGGACCCAACTCATGGAGAAAAGGCTGTGTGAAAATTGCGCTATAGTTTTGGATAAATGCTGGATATTTCTTGCTATGTGTGGAAAGCTTCCTCCACACATCCAGTGAATATTGGTGTTCCAAAAGCAAGAGAACTATAATTCTGAAATAAATTACCACACTGTGTTGATTTCTAAAAGCAATTGAGCTACTTGGGATCCCAAATGACCCTGAAAGCTCCAAGTGAATCTGGAAAATCCCATGTTTTATTGCCAGAGCAGATGGACCAGCACAAAGCATGATGGATGCAAACTTTCTGGGCAATTCTGGTGGTGGAACCAGCTTTGGGAGGGTTGTGGCAAATAGCAGCATGAGCCAAAGGACTTCCTGAATGCCCAGTTTACTTGGACATGTCAGTCATAATTACAGCTCCATCTGTATATGGCATTGCAAAAGCTTGACTCCTTCAAGAATGCTGCTTGAAATAATGATGTAGCCTGATCCTGAGTATCAGGAGAGTGGGTTATTCATTAGTTAGAAATCCCTTTCCCTCCCACCTTTCAAAAAATATTTTGAAGCTTTTCTTCACCTTTCCTGCTTTTATACACCCCCATCCTTCCCAAATGCATGAATATTTTATTCTTTTTAACTTAAAGAACAGGGATATGCACAGCTCAATAACTTACTCTATGAAACTGTGGGATCATTTCCCAGCTATTTTTTTGCCTGATTTTGTGTTTTGGTTTTTTTGTAGCAAGGAAGCTGGTGCCAGGTATGTCTACATGAGAGAATTTTTAGTTATTTGCACAATGACAATGGTATGTCAGGTTGAGGGCTCATTTCCTTGCCTTTGCCTGTGTTGACTGTAAACAGAGAGGAGATTGAGGTTCCTTTGGGGTGAAGGAGATGAGAGGTGGCAAAGGTGACTTCTCAGTGAGCTGAATGGGAAAAGAGTTCAACATAATTCTTGGTACAAACCATTTAAACTACCAGCTGGAGCTGGGCAGACAGTGCTCAGGCACATGGACCCTTGTGTGCTTGCTTGCTAGCATGCCTCACAGAGGGATATGGGGACAGCCTGAAATAATGCATCCACCTCCAGGTTCCTCAGCACAGGAAGGACCCATTGGAGTGGGTCCAGAGGCCCACCAAGATGATTCAAGACAGGGAAAACATTCTGTCAAGACAGGCTGAGATAGTTGGGGCTGTTCAGTCTGGAGAGGAGGTGGCTTTGGAGAGCCTTTATTGCAGTCTTTCAGCACTTAAAGGGGGCTTAGAAGGGAGGTGACAACCTTTTTAGCAGGTCCTGTTGTGATGGCACAAGGGATAAAGGTTTAAAACTACAGGAGAGTCAATTTAGAGTAGAGAGAGATGCAAGGAAGAGTTTTACAGTAAGGATGGTAAAACATTGGCACAGATTTGCCCAGAGATGTGGTGATGCCTCATCCCTGGAATCTCTCAAGGCTGGGCTGGTCAGGGCTCTGAGCAACCTGACATAGAAGAATAGAAATATTTATCTATAGGTATATAAGAATCTGCTGAATTGTGGTGGCCTTTAGTGGGGCTTGTGGGGAGACTGGGAGCAACATTTGGAGACAGCAGCTGCTGCTGGAGTGTGTGACTGCTTCTCCAAGTAGCAGCCTGCCTGGTATCAGCTCTTAGCCAGGACTCAGTACTTCTTATTGGGCCAAGTAATATAATTTTGTCCCCTTTCCCTGTTTTCAGTTCTTTCAGAACACTGTTATTACTAGCAGAGGTCTGTTTCAAGCTGAGTGATAGCCAACTCCAGTTAAGCTACAAATGGAACACGATTGTACTTGAGGCCAAGTCTTGTTTATTCAGGCAACATAAACTTCACTGGCTTGAGTTTGCATGGATGCTTTATGTGCCTAGCAAAATGTCTGACAGTGTCATTATTGAGTCACACCATTGTACTAAAATATAATTCTTGAGTTTCATTTTTCTGAGAGCATGTTAAAGCAATCTGGCATAATCCAGAATTTTTAGAAAAAGATGACTGCTTATTTTCAGAACTCCCTGTAGACCAAACATAGGAGAAACAGCTTGTCTTTCACAAGAAGATTGAGGATTGTAATTACACAAAATAGCATATACTTCCAATGAGTTGAATTTTGAAGTTTATATATTTAAAAAGTCATGTTCATCTGTCTTTTTTCCAAGCTCTAGCATGAGCTAGTACTGTTTGTTTTTTCTATTACTGACTTCTAATCCATAGCAATTAAAGAAACAAACAAATTCCTCTATAACTCCTTAATAGGATTTAGAAGTTACCATGCAAAAGTCATAACAGCTAGACTCTAAAATCCTTCCCTTAAAAATTCATTGTGGATGCTTCCTGTAAGAGCCAATATGGTTAGTAAATTGTCATAGTGCTTCCTGACAGCCCTGTGCTTTCATTGGCTTTATCACTCCACTGTTATTTGGGTACTGGGTATTTATCCACCAGATAAGGGTATTTTTCAACTGAAGGAAGTCTTTCCTAAGGGAGACAGGGTCAGCAATTTGCTACTAGAAAAAGTAATTAGGCACTTCCTTTGAACTAGTATTATGTGGATGAAACATGTCTGCACACCTCATGTTTGCTCTGTGTCCCCCCTGTCCTCTCTGTGTCCAGTTCTGCTGCAGAAGGGCAGAGTACACCTTGCTAATAACACCTGCAGCACGTGGGCTGGAGCTTTTTTCAGGAGGTTCTGTCAATGCATTTGCCCAGCATGAGCCCCTGGTTTCTCTGGGAGGGAACCAGGACCCATTTGGTCACTTGGGGTCAGCTGTCCTGTCCGTGTGCCTTCCCTGCTTCTTGTGCACCCTCAGCTCTCTCACAGGTGTAGTGAGGAATAAAAAAGGTGCTATTTAAGCACTGCAGTAACTAAACCATCCTTGTGTATCAATGCAGTTTGCAACACAAATCCAAAACAAAACACCCTAATAGCTACTATGGAGAAAATTAACTCAATCCCAGCCAAAATCAGAAAAATTTGACTTGTTTCTTAACAGCTGAGCTCCTGTGGCAGGTTTGTTCTTCAACAATTTGATTAGATCTCATTCAGAGACGTCTCTTGTAGTGTTGCACACAATGCAGAGCCAGCCCCATCCCCTTGCTGTCAGGCTCAGCATCCTGTGGGCAGCAGTTGTTCTGGCTGCACTCCTGCCTGGGGCTGCTCAGGTGCCTCCTGTGCTGCTTTGGCAGCTCTCAGACTCTGATGCACAACTCTATCTTTAGAGCTGCAGAAACTCCACTACTGCAGTGTCACAACAGAGCAGGTGGTACAGCAAGCCACGGTTAGAATTTTAATTTTGGTCAAATTATTTCTTAGTTAGGAAGATTTGTCTGAGCTCATGGACCTCAGTTTTAGAGGTGTGTTAACTGTCTAGAGCTTTTGAAATGTGCTTGCTGCAATACCTAGCGATGAGGGGGCTATCTGAATTGTGGAATTACTTCTGTAATCTTTTCATGTCATTTCCTTAACCTTGTGCTAGTTTTATCACAGGGATATCTTTTGTTGCATTCCTCTTACAAGAGAGAAGAAAATAACTAGTTATTCTAGCTGAATCACAGAATAAAACTCAGACACAGCTGTCATACAGTTCTAGTATCTGAGGAATATCAGCATTATGAGCTGAATGCTATTAGCATATTTATTAACAGTGCATAGAATTTATTTATTAATTGTAATGCCCACATAATTCACTCTTTATGTGCTTGCACCATTGTTTTGATGCAGTTAATATTGAAAAAAGCTTGTATTTTTCAGTTTACATTAAAAATACTGATAAAGATTGAGTTAGTTTGCTGTTGCTGTGTCATCTGTCACCTCACACTCCCTCAGGGACAAATTTAAGGCTTCACTTTCTCAACATGTTTTAAGTATGTGGCAAGGTGGATGTTGTCAGTTAGTATTGATTATAGCTGCTGATTCTTGCAAATTTCGAAATCCCTCTAGTATAAACACTTGATGTTAAATTCAAATCAACTTGTAAATGCTGAATTCAACAAAGAATTTTTCACCTTCATATTTTCAGTAACAAGCATACACTCCCTAGTGCAAAGCAAACAGCATGTACTGTGCTTTGTAAATGTGCATCACAAACCCAAATTATTTTCATAATCACTGTGGATGCTTTTTACTGCCAGGATTATGACATAATGGCACAAGCTTTGCAAATACCCCTGGTTCCAGCTGTGGCTGCTCACAAATAAACCAGACTATTTTGGGCAGTAGCAGGACCAAGCTGATGGGTGAATGTGCTGAGGCAGTCTGTCTTTGGGAAGCCCTCAGCAGCAGTGAGCCATGGATCTCGGGTTGGAAAAAACCCCATGTGTTTCCTTCTCCAGGGACAGAAGCAGCTGCCCTCCTCCTCTGGGATTGCATCCTGCTCTGTCCTAAATAGGCCAATATATTTGACTGGCAGTGTGATTGCTCAGGATGCAGCACAATTCCCTTAACTGTTGACCAAGAACATCTTGGTGCTGTTATTCACTAAGTGCTGTGCTCTGTTCTTGTCAGGAATGTCTCTCCAGCATGGATGTGACTCTCTTGAAAGCTCTGTTTCCCAATTTATGACATACCTTTAACAACAAACAGAACAAGATAGATTATTCTTTGTCCAAAGAGTGTAGGAGAAGTTTGTGGCTGCTCTAACCTTGTGATTGCCACCCCAAGGGTCTTAACTGACATTTTAACATATGGAGAGGGAAGGAATGCTCTTTTTTGCTAGAGCAGTGACCATTGGAGAGAGCCTGTCCTAGCAATTTCACCTGTCGGGAATGCTGGAAAGGAAGTGTTTGTCAGAGAGGTTGGGAGGATTTTGAAAGCTGTTCTAGGTGTTCTCCTGACCTCACATTTAACTTCTAATTTTTTGGGACAAGTCTGTATTTGGATCTTTTAAAACACTTGAAGTTTCACTTTCTAACCACTTGTTGCTGTTTTCTATTAGGCCCTGGAGAAAGCAGGAAAATCAGAAGGGAGTTGGCCCATTTAATGTAATACTGTATCTGCCACATGGAGCTGGAGTCAAGCTGTGGATGGAAGGAGAGAGATGGGGCAGTGCACATACACATTTGTGCCTGCAGCAGCTCTGGGGGGGGCAGTTGGAAGTTTTCTTGCCTGATCCATTCTTCTGGAGGAGAAAAGGAATTGATGTGTGCTAGTCTTGGCACTAGGGAGCTCCTTAGCTGATTACTGCTAATTTAATTATTGGGTTTTTGTTAACCCTTTGGTAAATGAAGATAGATCTTGTTTTACATTAACATTCCATGAAGAATGCATAAGCATAAAAACCAACAACTCATAACCAGGGAGTACCCAAGGGATTAATCTTGAAGCCTGGGGTTTCTTCAGGACACTTGATTTAAACAGACTGCTTGCACAAAATATCAAAGGTGTTTTAGTTGGAATTAGTTAAGTGGCTAGAGATAAATTTAGAAGTATAGCTCCTTATCCACACATATCAGTTCAATTTTGGAAGTGTGTGTGGGGGTTGAGTGTTCTTAAAAACAGTCTGGCTGAGGCATTTCTGGTCTATTCAGGCAGAAATTTTTAGTACAGTCTCAGGGGTTCTGGGCATAGACTGATGTTGCCTCTCACAGTGACAAGAGCCTTAAAATGTCTGGATAAACCCTTCTCCAGTTCCTAGTGATCTCCTTATGTTGCAGTTGTCTACCTTTTCCTATGTCATAAATATTCTGCAGGAGAACTTTTTCTTAAATTATTCTTCAGTACTTCCTTTTCATCCTACGAGTATTTTCACATGGTTTCTCACAGGGCAGTGAGAGCAGAACCATGCTGATATCTAAGAATAATAACTTGGGTTTTTCTCCTCACAGTTCGTGTCCCATCTTCCAGATGAGGGGTTTGTTTTTCCCACTGAGCTTACTTAAACTATTCCATGCAGAATGAGGCTGCCTCTCTTCTTGTGCTTCTGCTCTAGCAGATCCTCTCGAGTCCTAAATCCTCACTAGTCTGAGGGATGACAGTCATGCCAAGAGCATTCTTGATGTTTGGTCCTCAGTGCTCTGCTCAATACAGGACTGTGTTGCTGTTATTCTGTTGCTTCAAGCAAGAATTCAAAGGCACCAACTTTTTCCTTCCATGTGCTGTGATTGCCCAAGTTGAAGTGTAGGTAATAAATGCTCCCCCTGCTCCAAAGGCTACAGCCTTGTGTTTTCATTCCTGGTGGAACCTGTCTCCTTGCAGTGACCCATGCTTACTGTCTCCCTTATATCTGTAGCACACACTTGTATATGTGTGCAAATGGGACTGAGGGCAAACTCATGTTGCCTCTAAGTTCCATGTATGCAAGAGGTGGATATAAACATTTGGTTGTCTTTAGTGCTGACTATAAACACTGTTTTCTGCACTGAGAACTGAGGAACTCAATGCAAGTGGATATTTTAAGAGCTGGGTGGTATCTGTAATTTAATCACGTGTGCTGACACATTGCACAACTTTGATATCAAGTTGTAGTGCCTTTAATGGGAGTCCTAAGGTTGACATAGAAATGCTGTTGGGGAGAACACATCTGAGTTTTACCCTGTGCTCAGAGGGGAAGAGCAAGTGCCTCAGTGTGGAGAGACAGGCAGTCTCCCTGCTCTTTCTGTGAGCTTCACAAGTTTCACACAGCTACCTGTGCAGTTGGCACCTTGCAGCAGCCTGAGAAGAGAGGCCAAGAGCTGAATCAATCAGGAAACTGCTGGTCTCAGTCTGGCAGGTAAGTTCCCTCCTGGTCACAGCTGAGATGAGTTCTTGTTCATTTTAACTGTGCTTGCAAGCTGCCACCCCGGCTGCTCTTTCTGCTGTGTAAATAAACCTGGGACTTCAGTACAGCAAATTTTCACTGCTGCTAAACTACACAACAGTTACTTGGCAATGTGTTTGATCATCATTCTGTGCTTTTTGTAAGTATTTACGCTGCTGGGAGAGGTTATCTGGATTCCACTGGTTTGAGAAAGTTTTAATAGAGAGAGAGAGGAAGGAGGCTTGGGATAACTTTGCTTGAGATAAACCCCAGCACCTGGGTTCTGAAGAGGATTCCTGAGTCTCTTCTTGAAATGTAAAGAGCAGGCTTGAGTTGAATTTTTGTATAATGCTGTAGCTTTAGCCCTCTCATCAGCAGATCTCAGGAGGGAAAAGTGACTTTGCAGTGTTTTTAGCAAACTAGGAAAGAGGACTGGTAATAAAACTGCACCACTTGAGTGGTACATATGAGGCACCTACCATGTGTGGGTATATTAAAAATGTTTCATGAAAAGCAGTTTTATTTTCCCTCTCTGTTTTTAAAGTTTCACAGAATACAGGTTGTCTGGTGGAAACAGGCAAGGGCATGCCTGTGCCATGCATATTGGATTTGGTTTGTGAGTACTTGGGTGCAGGATCCTGGAAAGGCTGCACTTCTTGAGGCGTTTAAACGATGAGTCAGCAGTATTGGAAGAACTACTTAAAGAATAAAAGTGGGATGTCATGAAGGACACCATCCATCTTTTTACTTGTTTGCAGCTAGAAAGTATCTCATCTGAAAGTTTTGGGCAAGTGCTCTGGTTAGTGCTGTCGAAAAAGACATGTTCACAGAATTACTTTAAAAGATGAAATTTTGTGCCTCATTCAAGCCTATTCATTGTAAACTGTTTCTGGACCTTTATAATGACAGGAGAGTTCTTTCTGGCTGTTTACCAATCTTCAAAAACTGACAGCTCACCAAGGAGGGGAGGAGAGGAGCACAGTGTGGTTTTGTGCTGCTCTGTAATCCCTGCCTCACTCCCTGCCAGCTTGCTCAAATTGTCTCACAAGAAGGCAGAAAGGCCTTGCAGATGAATGTGTTTGTTCCTGACATGATCTTTGTAGAGAAGGTGCCTCCAGTTTGGCACAAATACTCCTTGAAGGAGGCTACCAGTTTCTGGTGGGTTATCACTTCCCTTGTAATTTCTTCATTATGACTATTTCTTTTCAGATAGAATGCAGTTCTGTGTTTAAAAAAGCCTTTCCTTCTATATTTCAGTATTTCTTGCTGTGATTTCACAGCCAAGCCAAGTTTGTTATTGAAAAAGAGACAGCGCAGATGAGTGTGGAATGCTGGATGAGCAGGGTGGTAGTTTTGATTTGAGGACTGATGGAAGTGAGTATCTTCTAATGAAGATTGTCAGCTGCAGAGAATGCTACTTATGCTAAGAATTCTTACAGAGAAACTTGGTTCCTAGATGACCATACTATTTCCTCTACTTGTTAAAGGTGAGTGCACCAGAAAGAGCAGTAGGATATATTCTTTTTTTCTATATGCACCTCTGTTGTACAAAACCCCAACAACTCAAACTGCTGACAGCTTTGGAATTTGTGAAGGGCAGAAGCCTGGTACCTTTATGTTCATTGAGCCCCATGGTAAATCAGGTCAAAAATTAATGAAATGCCTTCACAATGTGATGCCTCTTTAAAGATTTGACATGCAAATATAGTTCACAGGGGGGAGATGTCCATAGCACAGTTAAGCAGAGCAAATCTTTGCTAGCAGCTGAGCACAGAAAGCTGGCACCACTGAATCTGCACAAATTCCAGTGCATTCTTGGCTGAGATGTGTGTGTGGGAAAGTGTTTGCTTCAATGACTATTTTTGACCTATTTTGTGAATAAATAGGACTTGTGCCTCTAGAGCTTGCAATCTGGCAACTTCCAGGAGCACCACATTAGCAAGGAGAAGAAAACAATTATTAATAAATACACTTCAATAGAAAACTTTGCCTGCCCCAACTTTCTGTATTCCATATTTATGGAATTATTATTCCATTATTTTGTGAAATGCACCTCTAAGATTACCTTTCTTAAGCAAACCCTTATCATTCATAAAAAATCGGATACCAGGGTTTTGTTCCTCAGTTCCACACAGGTTGTTAGCAGTGAGATAGGGGATAAAAGAGCTATAAAGAGGGAATCTGTAGACAGAAAAGTGTCTGTGGGAAGAGCAGCAGTGTTCTCTACCTGCTTAGGTTTCCTATTGAATTTACTTTAAATACAGTCTAGCTGCAAAATCCTTTAAATCAAACCTTTGTTCTGAAATACAACGTGGGTGCTTTTTGCAGGAAGATATGAAGGAAAGTTATCAGAAATAGATTAGCTCATAGTTGCTTTGATGTGCCAGGCAGAATTCAGTTTATTCATTTTTGTGTTAGTGTAGTAGAACAGAACTTGTTTGCATGAATAAAACAAGTGGGTAGTATCAAATCATGTACGAGAGTAAGCATGAACTGGAGCTGCTTGTTTAAATGAATCAAGTTATGACTGCTCCAGCTATGAATAATAAGAGTGATTGGAGAATCTTTTTTTTTTTTGTCAGTGCTTTTAATGAAAAAACGGCTTGTTGGCATTTCCCTGAAATACTTTTATAGTATTCAGGCAAAGCTCTTTTGTGTCATGCTCTTTTATAATTACAGATTCCCAAAACCTCCCAAACTTCAGATAGATACTGAAAAGTTTTCTGCATTTTTTTCTCCAACAAAAACTTTTTTCCTCAAGGAGAGTGTTTTCCACATCTTTTTGTCAGAAATCCAATTATCTATTTAAAAATGTTTCAACAGAAATTTTTTAATAGCTCCCGAGTAATGTTGAGTTAAAAGGCTCCACATTTTAAAACATAATAACTTTCTTTTACATACTTTGCAGCAAGCTGTGATAGTATGCATAAACAACAAAATGCTCTAAAGAGCTGGCAGGGGCTGCACAGATTTTGTTTCAGATTTTCGTACCTTTTTCTGGGATTTCTGTTCTGAGGTGATCAAGATAATACAGCACTGTCCTGAATTCAGAATGATGTGTTTATTGTATGGTGGGGCACAGTGCAGGAGCAAATTCCCCTGAGCAAATTCTATTCTATACACAAATTCTATTCATGGCACATGGTACAGTGCAGTGAAAGCCCAGTGCAAGTGTCCCCTTGCACCTGGAGCAGCACAAGTGTCTCCCTGAGGCACCAGAGGCACTGAGGAGCTCCCAAACACCAGGAGCTGAGCAAGTCTGTCCCTTGCTGCCTCCACTCCTCTGTGTGATGCTCCAATGTTTCTATTTCTGAGTTTAATGGTGGGTTTCAGCTTTTCCCTAGCCCTGAGATGGATTTACCCTTAAGCCTTCTTCTCCAATTAGGCTGTTGCTAGATTGTCATATATCAGGCCTGTCAGAGCCTTTAAATCCTTCTTCTAGGTCACCTTCTTGCCTTTCCCCAGGGGAGTATAGCAAACCATACCTCCCACTGAGCTTTCCTACACATATGCTAATAAGATGCTATTAGTGCCACCTTCTTCCCCAGAGAGTAGGATGGAATAATGATTTTGGGAAATAGGCATTTCTGGCTTCTTCCCTGGCTCTGACTTTCTTCTTCCAGTCGTTTTTACCAGCTCGGTTGCTATTTCTGGGTGTCTGTAATGCTAAAATTGAAATGATAACACTTCCCTACCTGACAGGCTGGAGGCGAGAAGTGGTTGTAAGGATTAGTTACCTAAGGGCCATAGCATGCCAAATGTTATTAATAATGCAAAGCAAGAAATGTTCTGAAAGAGAAATTAAATTCTTGCTTTTTGCCTCAAAGGAGAGGTTTACCAGAACACCATAAAGACCCTGATTTCTAGTCAGGTGGATTAGCTGATGTCTTATGGCATTACAGATGTACATGAAACAGTGGGAGAGTGGCAGGCCTTGAAGTGTCTCCCACATCTGGGTCACTCTGCAGTGCTCAGCACATCACTGAATGAGAGCAGGTGACTCCTGCCAAAAGGTTCCTAGCTTGTTTTCTTAATTTACTCAGATAATTACACACATCTTTCATTTTTAAGACTATCTCCTAGAAGGGCCAGTAGAAGTGTGAGAGGAAAAGACTTGTACTTCTGTGCAGTGTAGGGGTAAAGCAGAGATAAGAGCAGGAAAGAACAGTAAAGGACAGAGAAGGAGCCAGTGACTATGTAGTGTGAGATAGAGGGGAAAGGACAGTGCAAAAAAGAGAAGGAAGGACAGATTTGGTAGCACAAGCTAAAAATAATCAGTCAAGGGAGTGAAAATTGGTTGCAGAGGATGGAGTGTCAAAGTGCAGGAGACAGCAAGGAAGAGTGAGTCAGGGAATAAAGAGGAGAGGAAGAAAATGCGTTTATTATCTCTTTTTATCTGACAGTGCTGAAAGTGGTGTAAAACAGCAATTACCCTGCTTCATGCAAGTCTCTGCTTAAAAAGTGGTAAGGACATGAATATGATTTCTGACGAGAGATAGTCCCCCTGTTCTGCCATGGCTTCTGTGCTGGAGCAGTTCCTGCTTCTCTGCTGGTTTTCCTCTCACACCTGAGCTGCTAGCATGCCCATCACCTCCCTGATCGTATCATGCAACATTTAGAGGGTTATCCATGCTGCCCTTATCCATGCCAGAAAGGGCAGCACAGCAAGCACAGGAAGTGCTCATAGGAAGCACCTAGGAGAGGGTTGCTTGATTAATTGTTTCTGGTCATTTAAAGAACACCAAAACGTACATGCTACATGTTACATCTCTGTTTAGGCAACATCTGGCAGCATAAGGGATTGAGTTTGTGCCTCTGAGCCACTTCCTTCAGCACTGACACCTGCGCACCTTGGGGGATTTCTCTGGACAAAATCTCGTTTTGCTGTGCTGCAGCCCTGCTCCCTGTCATGCTCATTAACACTCTGCAAGAGGTACCATGCACTGCCACGTCCCTGTTGGAGCTGGTGCAACCATCTGTGGTCCTTGTGTTTGCCACTGCTGAAAGTAGGCAGGGCAGTGCCAGCCACCAGCTTCACTCCTCCCAAAGTCACTGGTGAATTGGAAGAGTGCAGCACACAAGCTCCAACCGGGAAATAGCAGGGAAAAATTATTTGATATCCTGGCAGGAGTTAATTAGTCCTAGAAGCTGGTCTGGGGTTATTTTCTCTCTTTCACCCCAGAAGCCACTTCTAGAGCAATTCCTTGTGTCCCTGGCCCATTGCTTATGATGGGATTAGAAAGGGTGGATTCCTCTACCAACCCACTGGTTTAGCTCTGGGAAGTCAGTCTCTGATTCCTTCATTTCTCTTCCATCACTCCAGCAAAGCAATGCAACCATCTGGGCCTTCTGAAAGTGGGTCCCTGTTCCTTCTTTTTCAGTTGGATAGGCTTTGACCTTTGTTGGATGGAGATAGTGGTATAGTAGAAATATGGTGTTGGCTGTAGGGTCCAGCTGCTGATTCTGTAATTTTATTTAATTTTCAAGGATGAGGAGTTTTAGCTTATGTTCAGCCCAGAGATAATGGATGTCAATCACTACCACTTGATAAGCTGGACAGATTGTTGCTATCAGATCCACTCATTTTAAACCATGCTGATAACATAGCTTGCTGACAACCAGAATACCAGGGAACTGGGATCATAAAAAAGAATTACCTTCCTAGAAATGTGCTGGAAGGAGAGGCAGTGTGCAGGCTTGATTTTAGTCTCGAGTTCCGGATTTCATCACTGATGCCTGCTGATGTGGCTGTGTGCAATCCATGTAACTGCAGCACCTCAGCTGTTTTCTGTAGAATTGGAATAGATGCTGCTTCCCTGATTGATGTTATTACCACGGTACTTAAATACTGTGTAAATGAAGGTCCTGTAAATAATGCAGAAGTGTAGATGAACATAAGTGGGGAAGGATGAGTAGAATGAAAAGTTCAACCTGAAGCAAGATTCCAGTCTGCTGAGTGAACATATATGGGAAAGTCCATAAACTGTAGTTATTTTCTGAGTAGAGCTAGTTGATTAGACAGAAGTCTTTAGCACTAAATATTAAATGTTTATGAAGTTGGTTCAGTTTAATTTTCTGACATTTGAGTTATTATCAAATAAATGTGTCTAAAATGCCTTGGGTTCAAACCCTGTATCTTAACTCTGTGTTTTGATCTAGGCCTGCTTCTGAGTAGTAGTGACTGAATTCTACTGTCAGGTACATAAGCACAGCTCTCTAGGATGTTGATCAGAACTGGAGCTGGAGAGCTGAATTTGCTTGAAATATTTCAATATCTAAGTATCTAAACAATTTGCTGTAAACTTGCTTAACATATTTTTCATAGTGGCAGACTTGTAAAAATAACATTTTAAAAGTCTGTTCTTGTTTTGCTGAATAGAAACAGTATTTAATGATAAGACACTATTTTTCTGCTGAGGGAACTCAAAGACTGAAGAACTTTAATACTCTGTAGTTTCCAGGACTGCACTAACTTCAAGTTCAAGTTGTAGCTGTGCTTATGGCACGGGCAGGGGGTGTGATGAGCCTTGTCCTGTGTGCAGGGGGGAGCTCTGTGGTCTCAAAGCCTGCCAAGACTCAGCAGAGAGCTGCAGTTATTCAGGATGTTGCAGCAGAGAGAGCCCAGCTATGACCCTGTGAGAAACAACCACAGCTCATCACACAGAGGCAGTGCATGAATCCTGACAATGGGAAGCATCCTCTGAGAAAGCTTCCAGTGGCACACCAAGAAGAGATCCAAGTTTTGCTGCTTTCATGTTTCACTGCAGGATCTGCCATTTCATTGAAAACTTCCCTAAAGGGAAGCTGGAAAAATCTAGCTGTGAATATAAAGGCAGAAGCAAGTGCTTAACCAGGGGCAGTCCTATGTGAGTGTGATCTGAGTATAGTCTGTGAACAGCACCCAAATACTCTTGATGCTGTGATTTTAGGCGTGATTGTTTCAGGATATAATTGCACCAACTCTTTCAAGAAGAGATGATGTTTTTAGGAAGAGGCCATGTGTCTCCCTTGGGGAAGGGGTTTGTGTGCCTGACTGCACCTTGGTACTTCTACCTGTTTTGCTCTAAAAAGCTGCATTTTTCCATCAAAGCTCTTATTGTGCTTTTGCTGTCACTTCAGGAAATCCAAGGAACAGACAGGTAGTGATACTTAGGTATGGACAGAGCAGAAACCAAACTGGAATTACATTGGCATTTAAGGCTTTGGAAGAGCAGGGAAATAGAGATGTGTTTATCAACTCTTCAAGGGAGAAAAGAAACAACAGAGGTAGCAGCACTGGTTTTTTTTTTTTTTTTTTCCCCCACAAGTTGTGAAAGAGCAAAAATAAGAGACAGTTTAATCCCAGTGGTAAACTGCTAGCATATTTTTCAGTCTGATTTCTTACCTAGATGAATGTAATAAACAGTGGTAGTACAAATGCAGCTCTTGAGACTGAATTTTGGATTATGGCTGGACAGCTGGAGAGAAAAGCTCTAAAGAGCAGCTTTGTGGCCCCTAGTGAAATTCTGGCTTTTGGATGGAAAGGGAACTTTGAAACACCTGGATAAATGACTGTGAAAGAGCTAATAAGTGGAGCCAGATTTTTGGCATGAAAACTAAGATTTCACTTTGCTTTTTGCTTTGTTTTCTTTTAATATTTTTTATATTTGTCAATTTTCTTGAGGGATATAAATATCATTCCCATCCTTTGCCATTAAGCCATGAAGTATATGTAGGACAGAGACACATATGACTGTCACTTAAAATGTTTTTCCATAACTCTTTGTTTCCAATAGGTATGACATTAACGTGGCTTTAATACCATATTTGAAACACCTGCACAATGTTGGATAATATCTCCTCTGCCCTGGGAATTGGTTTGCTTTTTTTTTTTGTTTTTCAGTTAGCAGATGCTCCCTCTGCTTGTTTTGGAGCTGGAAAAGATAACACAACATAGGACCTACATAAACAGAGAAAATTACTCTTTCAACATTTCTTGGCAGCAGTTGTAGATTAGATGCACATGAATGTCCCCTCACAGATGTAGAGGTGATATTAAACTGAGAAGTCATGTGATACCAATTAAATACATGTGTCAGCTGGCTTCTGTTCAGTAATTTATTTTTTCTGAGGGTACTCCACATCTTAAAAAAATTAAATACTGACACTAAAAAAAAAATCATCTTGGCAGACTAAAGATTCCTTTTCTACCATCCTACCATGATATTTTTCTTTTTTTTCTGCCAGGTGTTAACATGGTCTAGAATGGTCATCATTTTGTGCTTGATCCTTTGGACAAAATGATAGGATGTGGTGAAAGTCAGGTAACTTGCAGTCATGCAAAGCTTGAGATGGGAGCTGTGTGTTGGAAGTCACCCTCTTTTTCCTGTGGGAAAATCTCTCCTACAGCTTTCACAAGGTCTGAGATAAGACTGAAGTTATTTTTAGGTATGAGAGCTCTTTTTATGTTTTTTTTATTTTCTTCCCCCCCCAGTTTTTAACAGCTCTCCCTGAGCCCTCTGTGCTTGGGGTGGTTGTAACTGAGGCACCTGGTGCTTGTGCTGAAAAAATGAGTAACACAGACCTGGCAGCACCTTAGAAAGCTCTTTGTATTCTTCTAAAAAGACCTTTTTTATCGTGGAGCACATAGAGAATATATGGTAGTATAAAAGTTTTGGAAGCAGGCTATGAAGTGTACTCCATGTGGAACAGAGACACTGCAGTTCATGGTGTTGTCACCCGAAGTGCTGTGATGTGCATGTTTCTATCTGTAGTGTGCTGTTTCCTCCACTTCTTCCTCTCTGCCATCTCCTCACCACTGCCAGACCAAACCTTGGGTGCCTTTACAGTCACTTGGGCCAGATAAATGATTCCCCTTCATAAGGACCCACAGAGTGGGAAAAACATCCTTGTTTTTCTTCTGAATCAGTTTCCCAGCCCAGGTTATTGGAGAAGCTCACAGCCTGTGTGCTGTGACGTGGGGCAGTGGTGTGAGAGCAGGGGAAGGGGCTTGGCTGTGTCAGGCAGGGCTGCTTGTACACGTGGGTCTCTGAATTGGTGTTTTGCCATCTCTGCACATGGTTTTTCTCTGGGATATCTAGTCAGATGAACAAGGGAAAAGGCATAAAGACCCATACCTGAATGTGACAGTTTTAAATTAAATGAAATATTGAGTCCACGGAATGGAACCATTTTCAGTAAAGGATTATAGCCACTTACTCCCCCTAAACCAAGACATTTACTTTCATGCCTATGAACCAACAGGACACAAAAAAATCCCATTTAGCCTTCTGTGTAACCTCTGCCAGGCAGACAAATGAATTTAATCTTCTCCTTGAAGCCATGTCTGTTCCACACTTTCCTTTTCGACTATTAAATATGAAGCGACATATGTACTTGAGGTTTTTTCCCATCTCTATCCTCCAACCTTCACAAGGGGTAAATCTACAGAGCCCTTTAGGGAAAGGTACTGCCCTCATCCAGCATCATGTCCTTCCTCTGTGCCATGAGAGAAGGCTGTGGAAAGCTGTAGAACAGCAACTCCACCCTGTAGATCCTGCACATCTCTGGGTTGTCAGTGGCTGATCTGTGTCTTGTAGGCCACCAGGAGACTTGGTCCATAAATCTGAGTTGTGCTGAGGATAAATTCCTGACAAAACCTGTGGATATTCCATACTACCTGTTATCTGTTGGGAGTCTTCTAACTATTTTGCTCTGGTGAGTGATACTGAAACAAGCTCTACCTGATTTAACTTGATAATATTCTTGCTGTCTACAGTGTTTCTCACTGAAGCTTTGAAATAATGTCAGCATTATGTATATGTGTGTCTATTAAACCCCTGTGTACATATATGCATTTGTTAATATGGCACATGTGTATGCAAATGGAAGTGGAGGGACAATGTGTAATGAAAGTGCATCCAGAAGAGGATTTGCTTTATATTCTGTACTTTATTGCACTCTATAGATTTTTAGGCTATTACTAAGAGGTGCTAGAGCCCTGAGCCTGATTTAAGCACCTTCTGAAACTGCTGTAAGCTCTAGCAATCTTTGCCACCATCCTCATCCTCCCTTTGGCATTCTTTTTATAGCTTTGAGTAAGGAAGACAATAACTGTAATAAAAGTCTTTATAGCTTTCTCTTCTTCCTGCTCTGGCTGCAAACCTGTTGAGGCTCAGAGACTATATGGATTTTTTTCTAGCCTGTTGCTGGTTGTTGGCACCCTTGAAGTACATGAGGTTTTGCATCTCTTCTCAGCAGAATTCTCACAAAATGCAGGGAATCCTTATCCTAGAAGTCTATTGTATGTGAGAGCTCGTGTAGGATTTTCCATCTGCTAAGCCCAAGATCACATGGAGATGCTCACACAGTGTGTATGGGGATGCAGGTGAGGTCCTGTATGCACTAAGGGAATTTGATCAATCACATTCCTCCATCCATTTTAAGATTCTCTTGTCTCTGCCCCTTTCATTAAAGGGACAAAAAAAGTATGGCTTCTTTAGAAGGTCCTTTAAGATGTTAGTTTAAGATTTTCCTTTTTAAGCATACACCTGTGCTGCCTGTTATTTCATGTTTGTCTTTTTGAGCGTCTTCAAATCTGAGTTACACAAATTTTTGACTGATGACTGTTTTACTGGCACGTGGATACTTGACATTGAAACAAAAACCACATCAGTGAGAAAATGAAGGTATCAATATATCAATGAGAGTGAAGAATGTGTATAAAGGGGTGAAGAGACAACCAATGCATCTCTACAGCCTTTTGTAGAGTCAAGTGGGCTCGCTCTTCTTACCCCTAAACTTGCTTGGAGCCATGTTTGGGCTGAGCATGGGCAAGGGTGGAAAGTAGCATCTACTTAGGAAAGATTCTTTAGACATAGGCAGGAAAAGGGTGAAATGTGGGGACAGAGTTAATTTTTTTGTTGCTGTTGTTTTTCTGGAGAATTAATACCCAAGTTGCAGATAACCAAAGAAAACTTTTCCTGATTTTGAGCCCTGGCTTTTTACCTTCACTGACTGCAGAAGTGGAGTTAATGTTACTTTGCTCTCTGGCTGGGAGGTCTGCTGGCCCACAGGAGGGCAGAGGCTGGAAGGGTTGGTGCTGAGCAGGCAGAGGTGTTTTCACAGCAACAGAGCTGGGCATCGTGCAGGCTGTAAAGGTTTGTGAGGCTTTCACCTCAGAGGCAGCAATGAGCTCCATTTGCTAATTGTGAGTCAGAATTCAGGCTTCTGTATGGAGGGAAATGGAGTCTCTAAGGCCATGTTAATTTGGGATTTAGTACCATTCCAGTAGCTTAAAATATCAGAACATAACGAAAGCATATGTGCACCCATTCATCCAGTATTGATCTTGATGAGGAAAAATAGTTCTGCAAAATCTTTGGAACCACCACTGTGTCCTAACACTACTTTGGCTGAATGAAATTTAGTAAGATGCACAAGTCTGCTTGCTTTTGCTTTTGCATGGTTGTCTTTCTGTGTACTGATGAGCTGTTTATACACGAGGTCTTTGTTCTATTTGCTGCTGGTTTATATTAACTCCCTGGTTCTTAATCTCAGATGAAGAAGGTGCTGGCCTTAGAAAAAAGATTTCTCCACAGTATGCGTGCAGTTCTAGAGCTTTGGATTGTGCATGTGATCCTTTAATCAGGACTGATTAGAGATGCCTTTAATGCTGTGCCACACTGCAGCACAAGATTTTATGGCAGGTGGGCTGTCAGAAGAGCATCACTTGCTACCTGGGGTAAACACAGTCTGCCCTATGCTGTCAGCTATTTCCACCTCGTGTTGCTGCTCAAATTTGTCATTTGTCCTGGTCCCTGGGGGATCTCTGTGTGAAATGGAAGCTGTGTTTGCTTGGGTGCATGTCTGGTGAATTATGTGAACGGGAAGGAGTAAGATCTTTTGGAAACCAGTTTTTTCTGGAGCCTCGAGCCACTGCTTATGGGAAAGGCAGGATTGTGTTACTGTTCATTCACATCGGCGTTTTGCTCACGGTCCTGGGTGTCACTGCTCGTGTGACCAGCACAAATACAGCACGATGAGCCCCATTTCGGCTTTTTTTTTATTAGCCTGGCTTTTTACCGGAGTCATTCTGAAGGACCACGAGATGGCAGTGCACTTGCTCTGCTGCAGGCAGCACGCAAAAACCTTGCGAAGGGAAAATCGGTGCACTTGGCTCAGAGCGACTGCCTGTGTACCCCGTACTCACAGTACTGCAGCTTTAGAGTCAAGTGAAAACCCATCATCGTGCTTTACCCTGAAAGCTGGGAATGAATCTGCCCCTGGCAGGGCTTGTTGCGCTCTGTTTTTCTGCTGGGGTACAGGTAGAGAGCTTTGCAGAGGGAAATTGAGAGGTGGCAAAGCTTGCTTTGATTATTTGTTTCTTGTACTGCCTGGCCACCAGGCAATCCTGGCTAGAGAGAAGATGCTCCCTTCCTTCAACATTATTTCCAGGGCTGCCCCAGCAACATACAGATTGTCTTTTCAACAGATGTTTTGGAAAATTGCCTGCAGTCTCCTTTTGAAGGGGATTTGTGCTCCTTTCTTTGTGTGTTTGCAACCCTTTAATGATGACTTAAGTTGTTCTTTCCTTCTCTACCCCTTTCTGACTGGCATTTTTAATTGCTCCTTGTCTCTTTGAGTTTCGTTGCTGCTTCTGGTATTAATTGATTTCACTTTACAGTCCCTTTTGCAGGAACCATAACAAGGAGTCCCAGGGTGGCTTTTGAGATGTGTTATTTTGCATGACAAGTACAAGGCTTCAGTCTTTGTCCTATTCCCAGGCAAAGAGGACTTTGCCAGTGGAGCAAACTGAGGCCAATGCCCATTCGGAGTACAACTTGGAGCACCACAAATTTAACAGCAGAGGAGGGAGATGACCAAGTGGTGCCTTGCTGCTCTGCCATGTGTGTGCCCTGCCATGCCATCTGTTAGCACTACCTAGGGCTAATCTGTTAAATTTTCAGGTCATCTAATAGTATGGCTGTACTAAGTCTGGGTAAAGTAGGTCCCTTGATTTTTTTAGTACAGGTCAATTCATTTTTGCTGTTCTGAAACAAGTTAAAAGCCAAGAGCTGACCTCCAGGTTCCTGGGAAACTAAAAGTTGAATCTGGGCTCACTAATCCCTTGTGAGGATAACAGGATTTTATCTTATTTCCTGCAAAGAATGCAAAGGTTGAGGTACAAAAGTTATGTGATTAGCTCAGGGGCATCCAGAGAACTAGCACTGAAACTGTGAATCCTTTTTGTCTTGTGCTCAGTCCTTTAACACATGTATCCCGTTAAGGGGAATATCATCTGTATTAAAAATGACCTGCACACACCTCACAGATGCTCATGGTAAATGCACTGACACAGAGTAGGATGGCCACAATCTCACCTTCAAGTCAGGAGATAATTCTGTTACTTTTTTCCCCCCTGTCTTATCCTATATTCCATTTCATTAGCTCTTTGTGGTTCTTTTGTCTTTCAACACCTGTCTTAAGTCTTCTCTTCATCTTTGGTTTCCTTCTCTTCCACTGCTCATGTTCTCCCTTCATGAAGATGGTCACTCAGGGGCCATGAGCAGTGGGGGCACCTCCCAGACTGGCTCACTTTGAGACCATCTGCTTTCTCTCATTTTTTCAACCCTCTTCTCCTGTTTTGGCAATAGCAGCATGAACAGAAGTCTGAACTTTCACCAGAGGGTAGCAGTTGGGGTTTAGGCTGCCACGTGTGTTCATGGGGTAAAGCTGGGGAAGCAGGCTACAGAGTGACAGGAATTCCAAGTCCCAGTGAAGAGAAACAGCTGCTATGTTTTGGAATACTCAGAAGGAAACGGAGCCCCATATAGTTTAGACATTTTACACAATTTCATAAGACAAACCAATTGTAGAGCTGGAAGGAGCAGTTAAAAGCTAATGTGACAGCATGGCTGGTGCCAGCTACTCCATGATAAGATGGCAGTTGATCCCTAGCCTCCAGTTCTAGAATATGGCACTTGATGTTTCCTCTCTAGACTCACAAACTTGGAAGAGCTTCTGGAAAAGTTACCCATCTTCTTTTTACCCTTTCTTGCCTTTTCTTTTCTCACAGCAAGCTCTGTTTACATATCTTTTTCTCAGGCAGAATTTGCTTCACAGCACTGTTTGGCCAGGCTCACTCAGAGCAGTAAATAGCTGTTTTCCAATAGGTTCCTTGTAGTCCAGCTGCAGTTTGGTGCATTTATTCTGTTGCAGTATGTTGTCCATTTATCTCCTGTGCTGTGTAGTTCCCATTGTGGAGATGCCTCTGGTTTGGCATTCTTTCAGGATATGTTACTTCTTGAGCCCAGTGGTTGGAATTTCCCTGACAACCTGTGCTTGGCATTAGGCCCACCCAGCACCATGGGGTCCTTTGCAGAAGCAGCATTTCCCTCAAAGCCAGAGTTATGAATCCATAGTGATCCAGGCTGTCCAGAGGTGACCCAGAGAGAGGACAGGCTGGCTGAGATGGCAGCTGGCCTGATTTTCTTGAGAAATGGTGAGGAGCTCTTCCATCCTGCCCCTGTTTCTGCTTTGCAATGCCTTTTAGGAACTCCTCTAGGCTCTACCTTTCCAGCCTGTGCCTTGTCATACTTTATTCCAGTGACATCTCCTAGCCCTCTGTCACAGGCTGGTCCCCTTCCTGGCAGTCTGCTCCAGCAGCCCCAAAGCAGGGAAAACCCTTTGCTCTAAGAGGCCACCACAATAAGCAGAGCTGTGCTGCTTTGGGCAGGCTCTTTGGGAAGCCAGGGAAAGGACAGTGGGAGCTGGGATGACAACTGCTCTGAGATATTGTGTCTTATAACAGCAAAAAATCACAGCACTAACCTCTGCTCCTGCTTCTCCCATGCCAGGAGTGGAGCAGAATCCCTGTTCCCTGGAGACTCACTCTCTCCCAATATACAAGAGTGGAGCAGTGGCCAGCCCTGCCCTTTCCTCCTCTCAAGCTCTTTCTAGCAGGAGAGAGTGAAGAGATTTGTGTGGGGAAAAAGGTTGGAGGAGGAGACTTGATGGTAGAAGTGGGTTGGAGGCAGGAGGTCAGGGATCTCAGGTTAAACTAAAGTGCTGTGTCCCAGAGGATGGGGATGGGGGAGAGGGCCAAGGGGAAGAGCAGAATGTATGCAAATAAAGAGATTTCCTAAAACTCTTTTCTTCCCTCTTGGCCCCTTGTTTCACCATATCCAAAGAGCTTTCATCTCATTCCCAGCCCTCTTCACCCCTCTGGCATCTGCTTCTCACTCCCCAACCCCAAACTTTCTCAGTTGCTGCTTAAAATGTACGTTTTACCTACAAAGCCAAAAAGCTTTGAAGAAGCTCTGTCCTGTTGTGTATCCCAACATCATTCTTTCTATTTTGTGCTGCATGTCTGTGGTTCATCACAGAGATGTGATTTTTAGAGTTGTACTCATGGACTTGCTTCCTCTACTAAATGCTGAGCTGTGTGTAAGGTCTCTGGTGTGGAAAGCAAGGTCATTAGCAAACTGCAGTTCAGAAAAGATGTAGTTTATTTAAACTTGTGCCTTGCAAATGCCTAATATTGTAATGCTACATAAGCAAGACAGATCCAAACCAAAAAGCTTCCTTCACTTGGTTTAAAGCTTGAGAAAGTGTTTCCTGCATTGCAGACAAAATGGCAGGCATTCATGAGGAAGCCATCATCAAGATTTTGCAAAGTAGTGAAAGCCTAAATCCTATGTTGCAGCATGATCCTATGTTGCTTTTTTACCACTTAGTCAAGTTTTGCATCAGAAAATGCAATGTCTGTTATCCTGGCTGATATTGGCCTTTGGGCATCTCTTGATGTTGGCAACACTGTGTGCTTCTGTGCAGTGCTGCTTTTTGACTGTCCTACAAACCTGTCGGGTCTACTGTTAATAGAATGTTCAAGCTTGCCTGTGATAGTTCAAAGCAGTTCTGAAAAGATGAGAGATGTGACTTCTGATCTTCTTGAAGGACACTGGTGCATGTCCAGAGTTCAGCCTGTGATCCTGAGATAAAGTACATGATCATGTAGGTTATAACTGACTTATACAACTGGAGATGCAGAATCTTTAAGAATTGGTTACTATCCTTCAAATGCTGATATTAGAAAGTAAGAAAATAAGCAATCAGCCTTCTTCACACAGCTGAACCCACCCATCATAACTACAACTGCCTACTTCCCCAAACTTTTTAACAGCCTGATTGCAATCCCATTTACTAATGACTTTTAGAGTTTCCTTGGCTTTAGACTTATGATAAATAACCTTTCACACTTTATCAAGTCATTATAGCATCTTCCAGAAAACGAGACTTCACATGTAAGTAATCAGCAGAAAAATAAGATCTTGTAAAATGTAAATGTGTTTTTTTTTTAAAAAAAAAAAGTCATGGTTCATAAAACAGTAAAAGCAGAGCTCAAAGCTGAGGTGGTTGTCCTTTATATCTTGTCTTCAGGGTTCTGAGCTGTGATGGAAGGTAATTTTTCCCCCTTCATGTGTTTATGGGCAGAATGCAGTTTATGAACTCCTTAGCTATTTATTTCCTGGGGCTTGAATTGAACCAGATTATATTTGTTCTCTCATTTCACACCCTTGATTTTTTTGAAGGAAGTCACTGTTCTTCCGACCTGTGATGAAAATTATAAGAGAGTCCTCAGTTTCCACCTAAGCCTGAGGGCAGCCATGCAGCCACAGCTTGTGGACATGTCAGGAGGTGTCTTGGTGATGTGCAGATCTCATGGCTGGGTACTAAGATTTCGTTGGTGATGTTGTGAGTCTCTACACTGCTGGTCAGCAGCTGCTGTGGTAAAGGAGTGAACATACAGATGCTCTCTTGTCGTTATTTTCTTTTCCTCTGTAATGAGGAGTGGAAGCTGTTTGTTTTGACTGACATCTCATGATCACCTGGCACTCCAGGGAGGAGTTTTCCTACACACAGACCAGCTTTAAATATTCCTTAATTTTGGTCCTGTTTGTGAAGCTGTGCCATGGGATGCCTGAGAGAACAAGGATGAAAGCAGTTGTAAGGGCTGCAAAATTTGTGGGTGGTGTTTTGCTTTGCTGTGTCAAGTACAATAGTACTTAGTTACAAGTTAGATTAGTATTGTACTTTGTGACTGATGCCTGAGAAAATATCACTGCTTGCTTGTCCCAGGGTGTTATCCATAGTGTTATCCATATTGTACAGATGAATAAATACTTTCTTGTCATTTAGCAGTGTTAAGTCGAAGTGTCTTTGTTGTATGATTTTACAAGCCTTTGCATATTTTATAAAGCATTTAATTTCATTTGAGAGAGTGAGGCTTAAAAAAAATGATTTAGTTTAAGAATTGAGTCTTTCAGTCTAGGCTAGTAATTTCTGTAAGGGACTTTGCACCTGTAATGGCTTTGAAATTGTCATAAGAAAACCTTTTAGTGAAAGTGTGTTTTATAAAAGATCCATTAGCTCAGTATCTTTGTCTTGGTCAAAAGATGGGATTTGCAAGTGGTAATAGCTCTCAAAAGAGTATATGCCTTTTTTACATCAGGCTCTGTTTTAGGGAATTAGGTTTTCAGACACTGGCAATTTGCTGAACATTTTGATGTTCCTCATCTTTGAAAAGTGCCTCTTACACTAGCAGGTGTCAAAATCTGTAGATTCTATTTATTGCCCTTTACAAAGCACTTATTTCTATGATATTTGGAGACTGTACATGGAGTAAAAAACATCAGGGAAGCTTTCTTGAAGGGATTGGTGTCACTTGTTATGCTGACATCTTACAATGTAAAATGCTGTATAACTGTGGGAAATAGGCAAAGGTAATAAAAAAAAAAATCTTTGCGGGAAAATGTAAAATATAGCTACTTAAAACTGAGCAACCCAGGCCTGTAACAGCACCAGATATTGCTGGGGAAGTACCCATGTTGTGACTTGTAGCTGCACCCTATGGCTTCATTTCCTCTGGCCCCAGTTCCTGTGTCCCTGGCAGGTATCCCCACCTGTTTTGCAGAGATGAGCACATTAATACTGCATCCACTTCTCCTTCGAGTGGAAGAACTACTGGTATTGTGTCCAGCATGGAGGGAAAGGGTTTGGTTTGTTTTCTGGAGGAGTAAGTGCCTGGTTGGGCCAGGCTGTGCCATGTTCTGGATAAACACACCATGCAGTGGGTGAGCAGCTGGCTCACCAGTCAGGCACCCAGGGTTTCTGTCACTGGGGTGACATCAGACTGGGGACCTGTCACTGTGGGGCTCTGCGGGGCTCCATCCTGTGCTCTTCATCTTCATTCATGACTTGGATGCAGGACTGGAAGGGATACTGAGCAAGTTGCAAACAATACAAAACTGGGAAGAGCTGTTGATTCCCTGGAGAGCAGGGAAGCCATGCAGAGAGACAACTGGGGGACTGGGCCAGCATCAATCAGAGGAAGTTGTACAAGGAAAAGTGCCAGATTCTGCACCTTTCTGACACAAAGTATTTCCCTCTGGTGGTTGGCCCAGGCAAAGGCTTTATGGACAGGCAACAACTTTCCTGTAACTAAAGGTGCTGCTTCTGCCCACACCACAGCATCCTGCATCTTTTAACTCCTAAAAACAAAATACAAAAAAAAATCCCAAACAAACCCTCAATCCCCAAAACCACCTCCATAAGCAGATGCCTTGGTAAGCCGGTTAAACAAGTTTAATTGCAACATAAGTTAGTGGAAACTCCTGTAAGCATTACTTTATAAATTAAAGGTGTTTTTCTTTTTTTTCCCCACAGAAATGTTGAGGAAAGCTTAATTTCTAAATGAAAATTTCGTTTTAAATCTTTACATGTACTTTTGAAATTATTTTAAGGGTTGTTGTTAAGAGTTATCAGTAAAATTAAAAGTTAGCTTCCTCTAGTTTTAACTCTACTGACTTCTGTGTACATTTCTAAGTTTTTAACACAGAGAGTGTCACATGTTGACCCTTCATAAACCTGAATCCAGTGCTTGACGTTCCTTCCAATTTTAATATTCCTGAAATGAAAATCATCTTGACACTGATGTTATCTAGATGGGTGGTTAAGATACTAAATATTAGATTCTCTTTTAGCGTATCAAACTTTCCATTTTATTCTCACAGTAAAACTGTAGTCCATTCTGCTGTAGAAATACCAGCAGTGATATAATCACTGTACAGTGGAAGGGTCCCCTGAAATAATGTCTTCTTGACTTCCTTCCCTCCATAGAATTGACTGTGATGAAGTGGACCTTCATTCTGTACTGAAGGCTGATGCTAATTCCTCTTCCCCATTAAGAAACTGCCACCAAAGAGCAAACTTATTTCCTTGTGTTTTGACAGAAGATGAACAATTGCATTTGCAGAAGCAATTTGGGAGAGCGTCAAAGCTGTCAGCACAACCAGAGGTGTCTCTCACTGTGTGTGTTCATGTACAGAAGCTTTGCATTTTGAAGATATCAGCTTTTTCTTTCCCAAGTATGTCCATGTGATCTGGTATTTGTGAAGGGATGGACATGAACAGGACTGCAAGGAGGGACTGCAAGTCACTGGCCAGACTCTTTTTTTGTTGTTGTTTTTTTGGTGTTTTTTTGTTTTGTCTTTTTGTTGTTGTTGTTTTTGTGGGGGTTTCGTGTGTTTTTTTTGTTTGAGTTTATTTTTTTCCCCCTAGCTTTAGAGGTGAGAGGATTCTCAGTGGCTGACAGATTTATCTTCAGGTAGAATGAATGGCTGGGGGATAGATTCTGATCCCTTGCTGCCTTGTGCCATCATCTGTGGTCCTGTACATCACTGCGAAAGGGACTTCACTTTTTGGTCTGGTGGCATTTTGCAGGGCCCAGTGAATGGCTCTGCATGGTGCCAGTCTTGTTTTCTTTTAAATAAACTTTAGTAGGGTGCTGTGCAAGAAAGCTTCACCAGGATTGCTGGGGCCATTGCTTCAGCTTGGTCTCCCTTTTGGTGCGTGATACAGGACATCTCTTTTGGGAGGTCAGAGGTGATCCTGTCCCTCTCTCTGCTGCAGGTGACAGTGGAGCTGTTTGGGTCTCTCACTTGTCCTAGGGACCTTCTCAGCAAGTGGTTGTGCACAAGGGAGGGTGAATGTGCTGTACTTGTTTTGAGGTGTGTCCAAGGCAAGCTGTGCTTGCCCTGGAGCTGGCACACTTGTGGCAGCAGACAGGGCTGGGGGATGTGATTGATTTAGGCTAAGCACACAGAGGATGGGGGATGAGGTCCTGTTTTTTCATGGCTCCCTGATTCAGGCTTCTTGGACTACACTCCTAATCCTCCAACTGTCCTCTGTGACCACAACCGGTTTGCACAACATCTTCGTGCCTCAGCCATCCTCTTGATAAAAAAGGTCTGCAGTTTTTTGCTGTATTGTGATGATGATAATAAAAGTCAAAATTATTTTGAGATATCAAGCTGAAAACACTTATGTAAAAGTAAAATATATGATTGTTTTGTTAAAAAACAACAGAAAAATGTTTTTAATTGTGCTTTGTTTGAGCAATCAGTTTCTTTCAGGAATACAGATAAAGATCACAGCTTTTCACATCACTTGAAAGAGGCAGTTGGTAGCAGTGTAACAACACATACCGTAAAAACTCCAAGCACAGTCATTGCCACAGAAAATGCTTCAGATTTTTCCCTTTTATCTTTCCTTTCAATTCTGAGTTTCTTCCTGGCGTGCCCTGCAGATAATATCCCTGCCTGAAGACATGCCCCCCCTTCCCAATACCCAGATTTTCATTTTCTCACATCAGCAGCTGTATATTAAAGAGTGGGTGGTAGAGGGAAGGATATTATTTGACAGCTAATATTGAAAATTCTGTCTAATATGGTTTGTATATGGAATATACAAATAATAGCTAGTAATAGCTACTGCTGCTGTGGTTTTGTTGCTGCAGGGAAAATGCAATAAATAGGGCTTTGAAAGGAAGATCTGGCAATGAATAAAGGCCTTGGGATTTCATTTTTTCGTCCTGTGCTACCACTAAATCTCCCTTCTCATGCTACTGAAATAAAACATGGATCTAAACAGATCCTGGTGTGTCATGGATGTACCACACGAAGACAATGTGCATGGGTACTTGTTACCATTCAAATTCATCTGATCCTTTGTGGAAAACAATGACATGGTGTTTTATAATACCTTCCATTTCAAGATCTCAAAGCACTCTCCTAAGGCATGAGATTGCTCTTCTTTATTCTTCCCTGTGGAAACTTAGCATTATTGTTCTCCTTTAACAGGTGAAGGAGAGGAGATGCTCCATAACCCCTTTGAAGCCAGTAGCAAAATAGAGAAGAATATTTCGTTTCTGCCCTTGTTTGCTTTATCAGGCTCTACTTCTGCCTTGCAACCTTAGCAATGTCTGCCACTGCACATCATTTATTGGTTCCCTTGCTCACAGCTCCATCTTTTCCTTCTTTGCTTTCATCAAGGCACTCAAGCATGTCAAAGACTGCAGAATACATATTAAGGAACAGGACTGCAAAGGAATAAGATGCAGCTTCTTGGCTTATTGAAGTAAAAGAATGTGTTTTTTGCATGCCCTGGCAGTAAAAGAAGGAAACAAGATGGTGCTCTTGCTCTCCTTCCTTTGCATATGTGAGCTGTGTTCCTGGAGATCCTTGGAGGAAGCTGCTCCCTGGCTTCAAAAACTCCTTGAATACACGCTGTGGCAACAGAACATAAATCCTGTATTTTATTGCAACACCTTTTCCAGAATCAGTGAGGAGTATTTGATTAGCCAGGAGATGTAGTGAGTGTGTTTATGACCTGCTTGGTTTGCTTTTCTCTGCCTGTCCATTGCTGCATGTCTGAAGGAAGGCAGAGAGAGGGCAGTGGGCTTTCTCAGCTGGTTCAGAGCTCTTTGTGCTTATCACATGTTTCATTTTCCACAGGGACGCTTGTGTTTTTGTGCAGTGCTAAGGTGCTTTTCAGTGAAGCATTTTTGAAGGTGCAGCAAAGTGAAAACAGTTAAAACTGTTCTGGTTCAGCTGGGGCTAACAGGTGTTTTTCTTAACTGAGTTGGTCTGTTATTACTGGAATGAACTGCAGTATTTGCACATTTAGGACCAGTTACATGTCACAGATTAGATTTTCTATAATTTTATGCCAGAACTTAATTTTTCTTTCCTCAGTCCTGAATGTTACCTGTCTATTATTTAGTCTTTCCATAGTCTCCTAACATGACCAATGCCATATCTTCAGTTGTGAATCTCTACATTATCTGAGCAGTACAATAGCTCTGACTGCTGTCTCCATTTTCTTGAATCCAGTCGAGTGATCAAATGTATTTGTTTGAGTAAACAAATCTTTCAGCACCTCTGATCTGTCTAGCTGAGGTTTACTTGATGGCCACCTCTCTTTGCTGGATGATGATATGCTGCTCCTTCTGTGGCTACCTGAACTGTGGCCCTCCAGGACTTTTTAGGCTTGGAAGTCAGTAGAATAAAATAAATAAAAAGGAGATGTGCCACAACTTAATTTCTGTGTAAGATAATTAAACCAAATTTTATTTCTCTCACTACAGTGAAACAAAATGCAGTGAGAGTTTTCAGTGTCTTCAGAAGCCCCAAAGGTTTTTTCATCTCATGATCTCTGTCCAAGGAGGCCCATTTGTTCCCTTCACTCAGGGCTTTTCTTGTGAGGACTTCTGCTGCTTTCTCTCTGCAGTGCACCATCTGGACACTGGCTCCTCTCCTGACTTGCAACATTTGAACCTGGGAAATCCTTCAGTAGAGGCAGCTGGGATCTGGCCAGTCCCATCTCTTGCTGATGGGGTCACTTTTGTTGGTTTTTAATATTTTACTCTCTGCAAAGGGTTGACTGACTTCACTGGCAAGTCTGAATATCACAACCATTGTTTTTAGTGTTGTGGCAGATTGTTTTCAGATGGCACCCTGTCTATCCTTGGATATCTGCTCCTTCCCATGGCTGGATTGAAGAGTGTCTAATTCAGCCTGTTGGTGCTGAGTGCACCTGTGTAAGGCTCTACAGCTCTGCCCCTTGTGCCTACTCCAATTGTTTGTCCATCCTAGTGTGTCATTTCTCTCAGTGTGTGACTGGTTGCAGAAGGGTTAACTAGATGCAGGCTTAGTCTGTTCCTACATGAGATTCAGAGGCCCAGATGGTGTGCTTAATTACTCTGGCCAGCTCTGGCACCATCCCACTCCTGAGGGAATTAAATGAGGAATGGTGTGTCAGAGACTGTTCCTTTCCTTTCTCCCCAGAGCACTTTAGTGTTACAAGCTCCACAACTCATTAGGCCTAGCTCAAACATCCCCAAGACAAAGTGGCTTTGGGGTGCTGGCTGGCCCTTAGGTTCCCAGCTGGGCTTTTACACGCTCTGTGTGCCCTCAGGGCTGCTCTGGGAGTGCCTCATTACAAGGGACTCCAGGACACCATTTTCTTTGCAGGAGCAGTCAAATTCCAATCCATGAGCGTGGCTGTAATGCTCACAGCTCCTAGAGCCTCAAATGCATGATCAGAGCTTTCTCTACAAGGTTTATTTTTAATCCTGTGTCCCTGTCCCTTGGTATCACATGCATGGATACACACTGTCTTGGTGGCTTGCTTGGCAGCATACCTGTGTTTGGGAGAGCTTAGAGGGCTCCTCCCCATTTGCTGTCAGGAGGGAAAACTCAACCCACATCCACAGGATGTAGAGTCTCTATTTTTGCTTCCTGTGTGTGTATCTCTGCAGAGGGAGGCTGAACATCAGGCTGCCCATGGCAAGGTAGGAGCCAAGTGCAGATGGTGCAGCTCAGCCTTTCCCAAGGAATTCTGGCCTGGCTGCAGTGGTTGAGTCCCAAGCTGGGCTCTCTCTTGCAGTGCCAGGTCTGGTAACCAGCTGTTAGGAGGAAGCTGGTTCTTCACTTAGCAGAGCAATGACCAACACACATCTGCCTTGATGTACTTCCCACATTCCCTCTTCCCATATCCACTGGGAGTTTTAAGTGACAGAAATGCCAGAGAATGGATATTTTTAGCTGGAACTGCTGCAGTTAGTATTGCATTAAAGATTATCAAGGTACTTGAAATTTTGAAATCCTGTTTTCAGACTGCGCTTGGGAGGTATTTTGCATTTGGCAAAGGTTTGTCATACTTGCTTTCTGGTCTGAAATAAAGCTTTTTCATTTTTTGTTTTCTTTCCTATCCTGTCCTTTCAAATAAGAACAAAGTTATTTATTCCTGAGAAAAATAAAAGAGGAGTGTATGTCTTTTAGGTGGTGATGGTTTTCTTAAGCTGTTTTTCAGTGGTAATGGCAGATG
Organism: Acridotheres tristis; assembly: GCA_037013685.1. Taxonomy (NCBI): domain Eukaryota; kingdom Metazoa; phylum Chordata; class Aves; order Passeriformes; family Sturnidae; genus Acridotheres; species Acridotheres tristis. The sequence continues at coordinate 67,139,534 of CM072885.1, forward strand.
TTTGAAAGTTGTGATTTAAGGCAGCAATGCTCTTCACTGGAGAATGACATGTGGCCTTTTTCCAAAGGAAATTGGGTTTGATTTTACCACACTATTAGTACTGAAAATCACATACTGAGCCTGTACTGTGAAGTGTTTTTCCTAGGCTTAAGTGTGCATCTCAGAAACGAGGCACTGTACGTGAGTGAATTAACTTCACTCTGCAGTCAACTAGGTGGGCCTCAAAAGAGCTTTAAAAGCACGGGCTGTTTTTCATGCAGCTTGAAAAACTTAAGGTAAGAAAAGTGTGTCCCGTAGTGCCTGCTATTCCACCAGTCTAAATGCCCTTGTTGCCTGGGGAAATGCACTCAGCCCCAGAAGTCAAGAGGGCATGAATCCTATTTCCAGGTCTGTACTTCACAACTCCTGTTTAGTGTGACTGGTGCTGAGCAAGCTGGAGTTTGAGAGATGCAGTTTGTTACGGAAATAATTGCCACTGGGGCACAGCACAAGGCCTTGATTCAATGGTGACTAATTTTTATTTGACCACTTTAAGGGGTATTGAAAATCCCATGCTGAATGTGTAGAGCAGAGATTTTAGTAGGAGAATTAACTCAGCCTCTGAGGATGGCTGTTCTGCACAATAGTGCCTCAGCTAAGGTCAGATACAGACTCAAGTCTCCATTCTCCTCAGAAACTGCCACTAACGAGCCTGCACACTTCTCAAACAAAATTTGGTGGGAGCACTCTTCTGGAGTTTAGCCAACTAGTTTCTCTACTTTATGTCCCTGTGGCTTTGAAAGTATCTCTTGATATTCTGCTTCTTTCTCATAAAGTGACCGGATATAGACATTGTAAAAAAGTAAATGGAGGAACCTATATGACATCTGAGTGTGAATGCCAGTGTTGTCTTGAGCCATGCATGCACTCATGTCTTTGGTCCACACCTCCCCTGGGGGTCTCCTGGTTTGTTACAGGGACGTGAGAGAAGAAGGATGCTTTTCAATGGGATTGTCTGAACTGTAGGGCACAATTGCAGGGCCTTGGGTGCCAGTGGAGAAGGGGGACATGTGTCACTTCAGGCACAGGTTTCTGGCTTTGTCCTCTGCAGGCTGGTCAGCTGGATGCAGCTGCACCCTGAGTGGGACAGGCAGGGTGGCTGTGAGGGGTGTGGAAGGCCAGCAGCCTCCTTCCCTGTCACACAGAGCCTGGGAGCCTTTTGCAGCCAGCCCTGGAAGGCTGTAATCATGAGAGGGATAATGGCTTGTTTCGGGTTAATAGATCCTGACAGCCTAATTTCCCCTGGTGAAAATAAAAGGGAATAAATCTTACAAATACTGTAAAATCAATATCTAGCAGTGAAGGGGATGACAACAAGACCCTATATCCACAGCACTTTTTTTTTGGTGAATTGTTCATTTCACTTTCATGTGGATGGGCTCCCTGTGGCTTTGCTAGAGCCATGTAATCCTCCATTCTCCTTTCTGTCATGCCTATCTCTTCAGTGCTTGTGTTTTACTTGCTTCTAAGTAAGGAATCTTAAGCCTTGAACTCGTTGGAGGGGAATGATGCCTTGCTAGGGGAAGATCTACAGTGCTCTCCCATCTTGGAGGCTGCTCTTCCCTCTTCTCACTGGCATACACAGCTAACCTGGTTACAGGTCTTTATCTGGAAATAGTTAACCACATCCTGACCCTCCAAAATAACCCAGTCATGGGAACCTTTGCACCATGACTGTGCTCTCCAGAAGACCACAACCTGTGCTACGTTATTGACCTGAAATATTGACAGTCACCATTGGATTTTCTTTGCATTCCCAAGGTCAGGGTTTAGGATTCGTGCACTGAGCAGCCTGAAGGTTCTCCAGACAAATCTGCAAATCCACTGAGGATAGCCTGCAATGATTTGGGATTGGCAGCATTACAAAAATAGAAGATCATGAAATAGGAAGCAGTGAAACAGAGCTGTGGGATCCTTGCTGGTACACACTTCACAGGAAAAGGCACAAATGTCTCTCTGCACAGAGTAAGCTCGGGGAGGACCTCAAGCTCCAGCCTTGGGGTACTCCTGGCTCCTTGGGCTGGCAGAGCCATGGACTGAGCAGTCCTCTCATAGCAATCTTGAGGAATAAGGCCTGGGATGGAGTGTTTTCTTGCTGTTTGATTCCTTGTGAATGAAGATTAGTGGGATGAATGGTCGCTATTCTGTACTCTTGTGGACCCTACTTTAAAGCCAAGGTGGAGAAACTACATGTTTCCCAATTTTCAAATAAAGATTATTTAGGTTGGCAAAAAAGTTATCCTCTCAGTGATAAGAATCACATAACAAGGATTTAAGAGAAGCCTGTGTGAGTGGTTAATCCAGCCTCTCAATTATAGGGCTTTGCTCTTTCCTGTCAAAGTGTTTACTCTTGAGTTTTGCTTAAAGTTATGTCCTTCCTTAAAAGGAAAGAAAAATCTCACTTTCTTTGCCTTCTGGATGCAGACATTTTTGGGCAAAGCCAGGTGAACCTCTTTCTCTCAGCCTGTTCCAGTTTCCCACTTCCTCAGTGCTGAGGGACACTCAGAGACAATCAGCTTCTCTTATGTCAGGGCACTGTCCAGGTGAGGGCACTGCCTTGATCTCAAACTCCTGCCTCTGAAACAGGCTTCCTCTGAGATGCTGAACTTGTTATTTCTTAACTCCAGTATTTCTTCTGTCAGGTGGCTCTTTCCTTCTGTTTCCCTTTTCTGTCTCTTCATCATGTAGTTTTTAGACTGTTCAGGCTCACTGTCATCACTCTCTATGTATGGTGCCCATTCATTGATATCCTCTACTTTACTGGCATTTGTTATTACATGGAGAACAAAAGTACTGGTGGGAGAAGCCTTGTGAGGGTTTTTCTGCTGACAGTTGATGTTCCCTTTGAGATTTTCTTCCTCTGCCACCTGTTCTCTGTTCTGTTATCCTCTCCCTTCCCCTGTGTATTTGCCATTTATAGTGCTGATGACTTGGTGCTGTGTGTTTTTTCATCTCTTGTTACCATCCAGGGGCTATGGGGACCCTTTGTATAAAGTAACTTAAACTGAAGTGTATTTTTGAGAGGCAGAGGTATCAGTCCTGGTGGTACATCATGCACACAGAGACTAAAATTGCTTTCAGAAAGGGCTGGTCATTTGCTGCTTGCTGCGGGCTCTTCCTCCCCTCAGAACAAGGGCAATTAATGAATTAATTAATCACATTAATGAATTATGCATAGAAGTCTAATTTAAATCGTACTGGTGGTTATGTTTCTTCATAGCACTTTTTGGTGCAAAAGAATCAAGAAATGGATGCATTAGAGTTCTACTTCTCAATTGTGAAAGGTAAACAAAAATCAATATTGCTGTAGGCAGTTTTTGTTTACAGACAAGAATCAGATATCAGGCTGGGCAGAGAATCCCCTCGTGACTCCTAGTCGTAATACATATTTTCCTCTGTTGGAGTAACTGGTGAAATAATAATAATATTTAACAATAATGATAATAGGTGGTTCACAAGTAGGTTTTCTCAGTCAAAGATTACAGCACTGCCTTCTTACTGATATATGTGTTAGAAGATACATAAGCCCATGACAGTAAAATATTTTTCAAGTGTCCTTCAGCAAATAATCAGTGCCAGCCCTTGGAAATGGGACCACTAGTGATGTACTTAAGTGGTTACAGAGATGGTTTTGTGCAGGAAGGATCTACTGGGTGGGAAAATGAATCTGTAGTCATGAAGGTATGGAAGCACTTGGTGTCCTTGGGAGAGCTGGAGCCTCTTTTTTCTGTGCAGACCACAGAAAATAAAAATATTATCCTTGTGCCCCGAGGGATTTTTCACATCAGTGGAAATGGCAGAAGGAAAAATAGAGGTACATAATTGGAAGTGGACCTCTTGACTTTCCACATCTCTGTGAGATGTATGCAGGTGAACACTGGGTGTGCACTGCTCATCATAGTCCATGAGCTGTGTTCCAGGAATAAAGCCTCCCTGGATATATCTGACTTTAATTCATGGAGAGAGAGCTGAAGTAGGTGCTTTTGATAAAACTGACTTGTAGGACTGAACCTTCCCTTCTGCTTTGGGGTTCTGCACCCCAGGCACAGCAGGCTGGCATGTCAGGAGGTGGCTGCTAAGCTGTAACTTGTATAAGGTATCACAAGGCATAACAGAGGTCATGACTGTGCTGCAAATGTGTGAGGAGCTGGGGCTGTGAAGGGACAGCTCGGGGGAAAATGGGATAGTGTGAGTCTCACACTTGCTCTCTGAAACTTGGCAGATGTGTGGAAGTCATTTGTCTTGAGTCATTCAGCAGGTCAGTGACAGAGCCAGAAATAGAATCCAGGTCTTCTGATTGCTAGAGTCACCATCATATCTCCAAAACCACATTGCCTCTCAAAAGTTACTTCAAAAGTAAGCAAAGCACCGAGGGATCTTTCACATTTCTACCCAGACAGCTCTTTGATGTGGCCAGGCAGGTGCTCTTGAATCATGGCTGTATATTCAAAATCTGTGGCAGGTCCGTTTTGAATAAGAGTTATAAATGAGTTTTTCATGTGGTGAGGATCTTTTGCTATGCCAGGCAGAGGCAGGACCGTGATGCTAGAGATAAAATGAGTTATCTCTTTGCACTACAGCTTTCAAGGTGACCTTCATGTTAAAAATAACCACCTTGAATGTAAACCAGGAAGCCTTATGCATTTGTTTATGATTTAGGAAATGCAGTTTAAATTTGTACTTTACAGACACCTAGGAGAGAACCTCTAGGAGCCTTCTGCAGGTGTTGTGACTCATACACTCTTCAGCATAACTATATAAAATCATGCAGACCTCACTGGTGTGGAGATCAGGCCTTGGCAGGATTTGTTAAGCAAGAACCTGAGCCTAAGTCCTCTGAATGCAATCCTCTGGGGTTTCAGTCAGACCCTGTGTGCCTTTTTCCTGCTCCTCACCCCAGTGCTGTGTTCCAGCTGTGGCTGTGACCTGTGTCTTGCTGTGGATCTCCAGCAATTAGTTCAGCCTGTGTGCTAACCATGTTCCTCTTCTGAGAAGACTGCCTTCATAGAATGTTTTTTCTCTGGCATCGCACTCCTCTGTACAGCACCTTTCCCTTTTATGCCCCCCATACATTCTCAAGGAAACCTGGCTGCAGGTGAGTCGAGGTAAGGCATGAATAATCATGGTTTCAATTTAAAGGGTCTTGTAGCTTTGCCACATTGATGAGTGCTACAGTGGAAAGTGGGCACCATGAGCCTGCCACTGCAGGCAAAGTAATACAGAAACTGCTGATATTTCTTTCAGCAATGAATATTGTGTTCAGCAGCATTTTCACATCAGCTGTGGGGTGTTCAGTGCTGCCTGGTATCTACTGCATCCATTGCAAGGTAACAGGCACCCTCCTGTCTTGTTACATCATATCTGGGGCTGGCAGGAGTGAGGCAAACCTGTCCAGTTCAGTGCTCCTCTGCTGCATCCTCAGCATCCATGAAACACTGGACATTTAAGGATTTTGTCTTGGGACAACTTCTATGCTATTTCTAAATCCCCTCAGGACTTGGGGAAGGTGAAATGCATTTTGTGTGTGTGCCATTACTATTTTATGTCCTAAAAGAAGGTAAATTTGGAGTTGGGGCTGCAGTCAAAACAAAAACCATAAAGATGTTCTAAAGTTCCAGCAGAAGTTGAAATAATGCTTCTGGGATGGGACATCTGTTCTGGTGCTGTCAGGCCTGTGCACTCCCTGAGTGGGATCTCCTGTCTCATTGGCTTTTGTGGACATGAAACCTTCTTTTCTGTTTACATCTCAAATGAATATTTGTCTTGATTTGGCATTTATTGACTGTTTAATATTTAAACACACTTAATAATTCCTGAAATGAAACCATTTTCATGTAAATATGTGACTTCTAGTCTCAGCAAGGGCAGGCATCAGCAGTAAAAAGATAAAAAAGCTCAAAGTAGGAATAGCATTAGTATAAAAACCACGGTTCTCTGTCTCAGTAAAGATGCTGTGAACTTGTCTCTGCCCTTGCCTAGGGCAGCCAGGAGGGCAGGCAGGGCTGGTGCCTCTCACTCTGTTCCTGTCCCTGGGGATGTTGGGGCCATCTCTGCACCAGCCGTGCCCCCTCTGCAGGGCTGTGGTAGAAGGTGATGATGACACGGCCTCTTGCATGGTGGTTTTTGTCACTTCACAGCCTCCTCACAGATTTCGTTTTCTGGCCTGACACTCTGTTTCCTTCAACTCTCTCCAAGTTGTTATTTATCCCTCACTGTCAGGAGCCAGCTCTCTGCTCTAGCTCCATTTGGGTGGCTTTTTCTGAAGGCAAATTCCTTGAGTCCCCGCGTTCCTCCCCCTTCAGGTACTTCCAGCATGAAATTTTTAGCCTCTCACCCTACAAACATGGGCTGTCCAGAGAACTCTCATGCAGAAGTTCCTCCTCAATCTAGTTAGAGTAATCCTGAGAAGGTTTAGAACAAATCAACAACAACAAACGCACAAAAAAAATCTGTAGAACTATTCTGCCTGTACTAAATTAGTTCTGTATCATGCAAATTTATTTGATGGGGCATGAGAGATTCTCAAATTCAGTGTAAGTGCCAGAGAACTCCTCTATATAAATAAGGACATGGAAATACCTTTCCATCAGGAAGCAGCTCTGAGCTGTACTGCCACAGTGTACCCCAATGCCTGGTCATCACCTTCCTTTTCCACTTATGTTTTCCAATGTGCTCAGAGAATTCAAGTATTTGGTTGTTCATTTTAGGGATCAAGATGTGCAGTTTGGCCACTTTCAGGGCTCTGGGGTGCAGAAAAAGAGCTCAGTATAAAAATAATAGGATATGGTCCCATTTATCTAAACAGTGGGAGGGGGAATACTTCATAGGTGTTTGCAGTGAGAACTTTGTTGGGGTTCCAACTGTCTGTCAGGGTAGGGCTTGAGCAGATGTCGTTTCCCAACTTGTTCTTGTTTCCTTGGACAGTAAACCCAGGCAGATGGGAGTTACAGGGCTTGGAGGTTTCCCCACTTTAAGTGGAACCCAGGGCTTGGAGGTGTGCTGCAGAATGCACCTTCCCTTCAGGGAAGATGAAGCCAGAGAGAACTAATCCGAATGTGATTTTCTACCTTTTTTTTAAAATAGCTACAAGGAATTCCTATTAAAATTAATATTTTAGGAGCAATGTGTCCTTGCTCAAGTCCAGTGACGAGTATTTTCCACCTGGTGAATGCTTTCACTTCACAGAATCTATTGCTCCTCTTGGCTATTTGGTGGAGCCTAATAAGCCCTATCCTGAGAGCTATTTATCTATGTCCTGATGCTGGAAACACTGACAGTCAGACTGGAGAGTGTGTGCTCTGCATGCTGAGCCCTGTGCTAAAACAGCATGCTGCAAAATATACATCCTATCATCTGTGCAGGCACACAGCGAGCCTACATAAAAGAAAGGATGAGGAAAAGCCCACAGGATAATAATCAATTGTTTAGCAGCCAACACTCAAGAAACTCTGTGGCTTATCTAAGAGCAGAGAGTGAGAAACTCTCCCTGCTCTGAGACAAACTGTGGCTGTGATAGTGGAAATGTTATTGGTGGGTAATGTTTCAGACTATTCAGAGCAACAAGGAAACTTCTATCAGTTTTAGAGTTCATATGATTAAATAGAAACCTTAAAATAAAATTTAAAAATCCTTGGAGGTTTTGGAGAAGTATAGATCATTAATTTGAAGCGAAATTTTAGAGATTCAAATCCCTGAGTATTTGGAAGGGTCTGAAACTCGAACTGAACCTTGTTGCTTTGAAGCACCTTACACATTTGTTGTTTTTTTTTCTTGTTGCCCCTCCATTTTTCACTCCCTGTGAGCCATCAGTGATCTCCAGAAGTCTAATTCAGTATCCATTGGAGGCAATATAAACTTCTAGTGATGTCAAATATCATTGGTTAATCTTGTTAATGATTGCTGTGGATTTTTTGTATTTTTCCGGTTTAAACATTATGAAAAACCTGTCCTGTACCCTTGGTGTTTTGAATTAAATAGGGAATAGACCAGCTGTGATGGTCTCTGTTGCATACATAGACTCTGTAAGCCTTAACATTGTTACAAGGAATATAATTTTTATATTTTTAGCTTGTGCCATTTAAAATTCTTTAACTTAAAAAAAAGTTACTGATCTCTCTATCAGTCTGATAGGTTACAACTGAGATATCTGAACTGACATATTGAACTTGTAATGTCACAAGGGTGGCAGTTTCCACACATCTGTTTCTCACTCAAACCTACCAGGACTGGGGAATCTCTGGTGTGCATACTAATGAGTGATTTATATGCCAAATCTCTTTTTGGGCATGGAAAGGCTGGACATGCAGGGAAAGAGAAAAAAAATGGGGCAGGGCTGGATTTTAGCATTCTTTGTCAATTGTGCCACTAGAGTTTTGTGGCTGCTTATTTCACGGTTGAACATGTCACAGCAACACCAGTGAGTGGCACCTCTTGGTCCCACTCTCCTCTCTGGCAGATATGGGGGCCTGTGTGGAGGCCAGGGGAGCTCCCACCCCAAGCAGGGGACTCAGCCCTAGACTAGAGGCTCCCACACGTGCCTTGGTCATATTGGGGACTGGCACTGAGGACGGGGACAAAGGGACTGGTAGCAACAGCTTCGGCAGCATTAACAAACCTAGAGGGTTGGGAGAGCTCTGCAGAGCTCACAGCTTCATTCATGTCAGTTGGTTCTTTTCACAGGCCTGACTCTTGTGAACTGTCCCACCTGCCTTTGCTCAGTTTCCATAGGCTGAGCTGATTTCAAACCCATTCCCACTGCAGGGATTTCTGTACTGTCCCTTCCTTTGACTCCTCTGGCACATAATCACTTCCAAGAGTCCTGGGTCTTCAGGGCCAGTTCTGGTTCTCACAAAATGTACCATGTAAGCCCATCCTTTCCCAAGTCTTCAGCTTTATGATTGCTCCAGCTGATGGCTTATTGCCCTGGGACATTTGAAATACTTAATGTGCTGTCTGAGGGGTTCCAAGTCAGTTATCCTTCAGCTCACACATCACTAAACATGTGACAAAATCAATAAAGTACAAAAAACATTTCTCTATTTCATCTTTTCCTTTCTGTTGGCATGGTCCTTGTGCCTGGGGTTCTCTTGTAAGACCAGGATCCTTCCTGTTTTTCTGTACATGACCTTTCCCCTGTAGTGGAGTATCTGTGGCATCTTCTAAGAGGGTGATGAGTAAAATTTGCCTTTAACACTTGCTGTCCTACTTGACAGTAACATCTTGGCCAGCATGGTTGACTGATCACACTGCCTCACCAGCTTCTGTTTAATTACCAGCTTATCAAAGTAGATGTTTTTTCCTCATCTGACTGTCATTTTGGCTTAAATTGTTTCTTCTAGCAGAAAATTATCAAGGTTTAATGCTTCTTTTTTTCAGTCCAGTCCTGCCAGCCTTACAATTTCATTTAAAGACAGACATCTAAGAGGAAAAGAGGCAAGCAAGCTTCTCACACAAAAGCTGTTTGGAGTTTGAAAGCAAGTCTCCAATATCAAGCAGAGTTCTGAGACAGAGGAAGCAGATATCACTGCTGCTGTTAATAAGATAAAAAACCCGATTCAGAATAGCCACAGCAGTCAGAATTAGTCTGGAGGCCTAGGGGAAGTTGCTATGTGAGATATTTTTTATTTTTTACGGTCAGCTACAATGTGGGTTATGTTAGGATAGTGGCAGATCAGTATGCCTTCCAGCATTATTCTCCTGTCCTGTTTTATTGGAATTTTAGTCAGTGATGGCTAATGAAATTAAGCTCTGGCCCTCTTCTTTGCAGCAGTCCAACTGAGCATGCAGTGGTTAATGTGATAGGATGTAATGGGAGAAATAAATTCCCTAAATTTTACTGATGGCTGCCAGAGTGCCCCAAGAACCTCAAGCTCAGTGTGTGGCTGGGTGCTCTAATTTCTTCAGTGACAGCTGTCTTCATTCATTGGCTGCTTTGTATCTGATGAAAGAAAGAGGTTCTCAAATAATGCACCTCAAATAGGCCATGAGATTTGAGGCAATTTTTTTGCTTCAGGGCTTTCTTTGGGCCACGAGGAGTCAAAAAATAACAGCGAGCAAGGTTAGTAGAACAGCTAACCTTTGTTCTACATTTCTAGGAGCAAAAAGAAGGTCATTGCCCTTAACCATATCTCCCATTCCTAGCCAGGTTTTTTTTTTAACTCTTAACATTTTCAGTGTGCATTTGCCACAGCATTATCTTTCTCATGCTGCTTTTTTCTCAGAGCCAGTGAAATACAAGGAAAAAAAAGTTGCTTTAATTTCTAGCCAGAGGGGGAAGTGTTATCTCTAAGATGAGTGTGTAGAATATAAAAATGTGAAATGAGCTAGCTTTGTAGGGGTGCTGGCTGCTTACAAATTACTCTTTTTGGTTCTGGTGCTCTCTGACACATAAAGAGCTTTGCCCCAGAACTGTGTCCATCCATCTCCATGCTAAGTCAGCAGGACCTGATGTTACCGAGAAGCATTTTCTGCTCCTCCTTGAACTGCAACTGTGGGAGGAACAAGCAGATAATCTCCCTTGCTGGTACTCTGCATCTCCATCATTTCTTTCCCTGTTGTATGGTGGCTTTAGTATGGGCTTTACATTCCCAGACACTGAGTCCTGTGCTTTACTTCTCAATGAGGACAGCAGAAGCAACAGAAATGCATGTTTCTGCCTCCCACCAGAGCACCTGCATCCTTACCTAGAAGGTAGAAGGTGAGAAGTTAGTAGTTTGGTTTCAGACCTGGTTTTGTTATTGTGTGGTACTGTTGGTGTCACATGAGTGCACTGTTTTCTGTTTGTGTGCTGTGACACTTCAGTCTGTTGTGAAACTGCTAACTCCTTTTTCATAGTTGACCAAAAAGTCATTAAAGGGAACAACTTTCATTTTACTTTCATTTTGTGTTGAGATGATTTGGTTATTTGCTGGTAACCCCAAATGAAAGGTTTTTTTGTCCCATTGCCACTGATCTGACCCATGCAGCTGCTCATTCTTATGTCACATTCATGGCTACATAAAGATTCTCTGAGCAGAAGGTGATGCTGTGGGTGCAGAACAGTTAGAGGGAGAACACTGAAGAGGTGCTCATCTTCTGTGGTACATAACATAGAAAAAAGGCAAATCAGAAAATGCTGCTGAGACTATAAACTGAAAAAATGGGAATGAACAGGAAAGCCTGAAAATGGGCTTCAGGTCATCCAGATATTTCTGGGATTTATAACAGATTTTGTTATGGATTTTTCCTAGTGCATTGTAAGAATAAACATTAATATCAGGACAACAGCAAGTATAAAACGCTTGATAGCCACAAATGTGTTGTGAGCCACAAGTGTATTTTGAGTTCTGGGGACAGAATTTTTTCCTCTTTACCTTGTAGTACACTCTCATACCTGTCAAGTTCAGGACAGTGCGTGTATAAAATGCCCTTAATCAGCATCCCCTATTTCTCCACTGCAGATATTTTACAGCTGCTTTTGATACTCACAGTGTGTGAGTCCAAATCACTATACCAGGCAATCAAGCCCTGTATGCCTTGAGAATTACTTCAGTAATTCACAGTTTATTTCGGTTGCATTTATGGAAGTGTACTGGTTTTTACTTAACACCTTAAGATCCTCTAATCAGAATGTGCAACTTCCTGGATGAATTGCCTGACTTTAACCTCCAGATGCTGAGAGTTCACAGCCTTCTTTGGGGTTGTCTTTCAGCAAGAAAATACCACAAAGTCTGTCTTCCTCTGTGAGAAATAAAGGACTGAATTCCCCAGACACTTTTATTCTTATCAGCCCCAAACATGCTGCATAGGACTGCAGCAGTTCAGTGGCACTTTGTACTGAGGAATAAAAACACACGAAGTTAAGTCAGATTTTCCAGAAATGGTGCATGCATGAAGAGAGCTTTGCTCCACATGAAGGAAAGGGATATACTTTGAACTCTCTATCCCTTTGCTTGTGGAGCACTCATCCCCTCATACTGCTGTTCCTCTGTGCTTCTGTGCAGACCTTCTAAGCAGTTGTTATGCTGAGCTCCATGGAATGAGGGTATTTGCTGGTGTGTCTGCAGCAGCCCAGAAGGTGCTGAGCACGGTGTGCACAGTGTGCAACTGGCAGAATTAGCTTTTTTTATGTCAATATGTTTGTATTATAATCACAGGTCTGTGTTGATACCCTCAGGTGCCTAGTTAATATGGGATTTCTTGTGTGTATTGAGCTTTAAACAACATCCCAGGTAGCCCAGTGGAAAAGGTTGTCGATGGCTTTTATGCAGAAGATTGGAAATTCAGCCCCTGTTGGGACTGTGCTTTCAGCCATAGCACAGAAATATTAATGCTTGTCTTTCTTTTCCTGTTCATAAACAAATCCTTATCGCTGTTTTTGCCACCTAAACAAAAGAAATGGTCCAAAGCATTTAAGACATACCAAGCCAAGATGTGATATTCATAAAAAGAGCCAAGGCAGATAAAGAATGATTTATGATACTCATAGAGCACCTTTCAGCCAGCTAGGTCACATGGCATTTACAAACTGATTGTATACACTGAGTGTGTGTGTTGTGAGATAAATGAAAGAAATGTAACTTTTTCCAGAAGTAAGTAAAAGTAATGTACATTACTACAACAATAGTTTAACAAATCTGCACATTAATTTCAAGGAGACAGAGAACAACTGAACAGCAGGAAAGATAAATGTACTGTAGCTGGGTGGATCTTGAAGCAGCACTAAAACTTTAACTTCCATGAGCAGTGATGTGTTATGTTGGTAATGATGAATGTCTGGCACTGTGAGTGTAGCCTGTGCTAAGCTTTGGCACCCAGAAATCAAGGGACCTGCTCCAATTTATGCTGACCCAAGCATCTGGCCAATTCTGCATTAAGTTTATTCAGACTAAATGAATTCCTGCAAAACATAACCTATCACCGTTTTGGCAGGAGTAGGAGAGTTTCATTGGAGAGGATTTCTTTGGTGTCCTTTCTGTTCTCTGTTCATAAGACAACTTTCCTAGAAATGAACCACACTCCTTTAACTCTTTCCTGCACTGTCTTGTCTGCCTGATCTTAGTGTCAAGATGCGAGCCTAACTTAAAGAATCAGCAGTTTCTGTTGTAAGGATCCTTGTCATTGAATGTTTTCACTTGAAACGTGATAAGCCTCTTTTACCAGGGCCCCTCCACTCTGAATGGGGTGGTTAGAAATCCAAATATGATGGATGGACCTGCCATCACTTCCTCATGTTTCAATTTTCTTCTGGCACTGGAGAAGTGCCAGCCTCTGCTCCAAGCACTCTTCTTTCACCATGAGCCAAGGATCATATATCACTGTCTGTGATAACAGCTCCTGCTGCTTTGACCCCTTGCCCTCTGCAGATCCTCCAGTTTCCTGACTCTGTGAACTTCTTCCCCAGAGCATGACTTGCCTTTGGAAAGGGGTCTTCAGATCGTCCTTTTTGCTTTGTCATCCCTGTGTTGCTGTTTTCCCAAGCCAGGAACCTTTATAGGTAACAAAGACTGTAGGAGCTTTGACTTTTCTGTGCCATGGGCAGCATGTCTCTGTGCCTCCTCCTTCGGGTGAGATGGCAGTAAAGGTAACCTCTCATCTGCCTGAAGCTGGAAGGATTAACACCTTCAGAGCTTGCAAGAGCTTTGTTCAGTTTCTCCTGTAAGCCAGACTTGAGGCTTTCACATGCAGCTTCACTGAGCTGCTTAGCTATGCCTGCCATGCCCAGTGTGTTACAGCACATCCAGTCCATAAGCTGAGTGATTGGGACAGAGCAAGGCTGGATAGTTTTTCCAAGTTGAATGGCAAGTAATTGTGTAAAAAAGACGAGGACCTGAGAATCTAGACTCTGTTCCTGTAACGGCCAGAATGACTCGTGTTTGGAGTGATGTGAGGTACTTTAGGAAGCACCAGTGTTTGATGATTACTTTCTGGTCAAATAATCTTGCTAAAGAACTCAGTTTACCAGAGGACCTACAATAAAAAGCAGTGAAGCATGGGTTGAACATCATTCACAGACTTAACTGTGGCTTCATTCAAATCCTTGGTGTTTGTAGCAAACAATGCAAATGCATTTATTTCTATGCAGCAACTGAATGCTGCTAGAAATTAAAAGATGAAGAAGCTTACAAGGATCCTGTGATTGTTGATAGTCCAGAGAAACAGCTGATACATCTGCTTTTTTGTAAGGTGTTTGAAAGAACTGTCTGTTTTTTGTCTTAAGGGATATAATACTGAAAGAATTAAAGGTGACAGATGATCAGGTGAGCTATTGATCTGTTGATTGATCAAGCTATCACATGAATTCTTATATGTCCTAATAAATCAAGTGTGTGAACTTTGACTAAGGCATTAAGAGTGGAAGAATATTAATAATCATTTTTCCTATTCCATGTACATGCATATGTATCTGGTGTATTGCAGCAGGTGAAAGCACGACTTGCAATTCCATAGAGACAATAACAGGGATGTGGTTTGTGTTCAGCTCGAAATGTGGGCAGACCTGCACTTTTAACAAACATGTGAGTGATGGCTCTGGTGTGCAGAAGTTGCATCCTGTGAGTCTCCTGCTGCTGCTCAGTGGTGTAATTGTGTAGGTGTGGTGCTGTTATCTTGGAGATTACAGTGAGGTCCCTTGAGTAGCTGCTGTCAGTACTGTGAAAAAAAACTTTGGCGGAGGACAGAGAAATTGAAATGGTCTCAAACTTAATGAGGAGTCTCCAACGTGTACAATGACCTGATAGAGCTACTAATAAGTAAGCAGCTTCATTTTACATGCACTGAAGCTTCTTCTAATTATGTGGCTGGATAACTAAACACCACTAATTGTTACAGCCTGTGAAGGTTTTGGCTGGGCTAGAGTTAATTTACTTCCCAGTGGTTGGTATGGGGCTGTATTTTGGATTTGTGCTGCAGGGTTGATAATATAGAGATGCTTTGAGTTTTGCTGAGCAGTGCTTACCCAGAGCCAAGACCTTTTCTGATTTTCTTAGGGTCACACTGGTGGGGAAGCTGGAGGCTGGGAGGCAACACAGCTGGAACAGGTGACCCAAACTGACCAAAGGGATATTCCATAAAGTATGGCATCATGCTCAATGTATAAAGTGGGGGAAGAAGGAGGAAGGGGAGGATGTTTGGAGTGATGGTGTTTGTCTTCCCAAGTCACTGTTGCATGTGGTGGAGCCCAGTTCTCCTGGAGATGGCTGAACTCCTGCCTGCCCGTGGGAAGCAAAGCAAGGAACTAATTCTTTGTTTTGCTTTGCTTGTGTGTATGGCTTTTAATTCCGTATTAAAATGTTTTTATCTCAACCCATGTGTTTTCCAGCTTTTATCCTTTCAATTCTCTTCCCAATCCCACTGGTGGGGAGAGTGAGTGAATGGCTGTGTGGGGCTTGGCTGATGGCTGAGGTTTAACCATGGCACAGGCAAATATTGACATGGTGGATAATGGCATCACAATAGTGAGATATGTCTGGTGAGATGGGATATAATCCACACAGCACCAAATGGATGTAGGTACCACTCTTTCTGACTTCATTATTTTGGAATTTGGTGATTAAGATATACTAAAAGCATGTGGGTTTGGTTTTCAATCTTTTCTCGTGCCACAGGGAGAGGATAATGAAGGGGATGGATGGCTGGGGAAGGCAAGGATGCCTGTTATGGCAGTGGGTTGTGAGATCATGTGGGGTTAACATGGTGGTGGAAGACTTGCTATGTTAATGGAAAGTGTTTGATGTGTTTCCTTCCTTCTGCAAGCCTATGTTCAAAAATATGGGGAAAATGCTTTTTATTTTGGTTATAAGGAAGATAATACATACTGGAGTCATCTGCATGCTGTATGGTTTTATCACCAACACCAATAGCCTGGGTAAGGGAGGGATGGACCCACGCAGTCTGTGGAGGTTGAAGAAAAAATTAACCTCTCAGACCAAAGAGGACGGACCCTGGGCCATTTCAGAGTGGTTAAAGTAAACAGTGGTAGGATGTCTGTAGTCATGATTGTCTAAAACACATACATAAAGGCCAGGTTTTATACGGAGAGAATATCTTTCATTAGCTCAACTGGCATAGCTGGAAAGCAAAACAAAAAGGTTTTTCAAGCTCAAAGTAGGTCTCTCTTTTTCTTTCAAAGTGTATCAGTCTAAATAAAAGATATTATCTCTTTCTATAAACCCTGCTTCAAGGATATCCCTGTACACACCTGCAGCCTTACAGGACAGTGAAAACCAGAAGAACAGAGGTACACTGTGCCTGTCCTTCCTCCCCATGAGCAGCAGGTCCTGATTTCATGCTGTGTGTCCACCCAAAGGGCGCCAGAGAGCATCCAGCACCCTGCCACGGGTCTGGGTTTGTGCCAGATTCTCAGCTGACTTCTTTGGAAAGGGAAGCTGGTGGCTTGAGAGGTCACCAGTATGGGATGTGATTTCTGTCTTACTCAGCTGCCTAGCGGTTAATGTGAGATTCTTTGCTTCCCAAATCATGTATCCATCATCTCTGCTGGGAGGAATCTCTGCTAGTGCCTGTCTAGTTCAGAGAAATCACAGATGGTAGCTGTGGTTAGCCACTCTCTCTGCACTGCTCTGTGAAGCCCTTCCAGGTGCTGTGACCTTCTTCATGAAGTACAACAGCAACTGCCAATGGCACTTTGGAGCTTCTGGAGCCAAAAGGGGTCAGGACAGGTTTAGAAAAGGGTTTGTGAATAAGAAGCTAAGTGGGAAATGCTTCTCCTGCACTTTTGTCTGGATGTCACAGAGTTCTAAAGGAGCTAATGGGAACAGTCTCTGATAAAGTTTGGAAGTTCTCAAAGGAAATTCAGACATCTGTTTGGTGAGTACCTTTGATACATCATCGAGAAAGCTGTAATAGAAACTTTTGACCTTAGATTTCCCACAGTCTCTGGATCTCCAAATAGTTTTTCTTTAATTATGTCCTGGAGAGAATCCTTCAAAAATACATAGAATTTCAGGCTAAAGAGAGGAATGGGTTCTGTCAAAACAAGGGTGGAATTTCCTTATAAACAGAGAAGTTAGAAGGGTCTGATCAGGGAAAAATCATGGGGCTGCTATTATACCACAGAATTGTTCCAGCAAATAATTTGTCTCTGTATTTAAAAGTAATAATGAAACAAATGTATTTACTTTGGTACTTAAAATAACCTTAGGAGATTAAAACTGAAGATTAAAACTATAGTTTTCATTTGTCACTATTCATATTTTTTGACCACTATGCAAGTTTCCTCTGTTAATGAGGTGTTAGTGGTTTTCATTTTTGCCTATATAGTAATTTTCTGCTCAGTTTCAATTTTAGATTTTATGCCTCAACGCAGAGATGCAATCACCAGAGCAGACTGTTAGTTTATATTTAAAATTCCTCTACTGTTCTGTTCCCTTTTAAAATTAACATATAGCCCTATGGAAACAATTCTGTTTGGCTCGAGAGTTGTAAAAATCCTTCAAAAATGAAATTGTAGCAGCGTGACATCCAGTATTCTATTAATCTGGGAAATAATTTTTTTCCTAATAAGCTCCAGTACTGTCAGTATAGGAAACCCAAAAATTGTGCCACTGCAAGTCTTAATGAAAACTTAAGTTTTTCTTTGTATGTTGAAAATTTATGAAGCATCCATTTGAATCCATTTAGCAAAACCTTTACTTTTATTCAAGGCATTAAAAGGTTCTGGGCGGTTTTGAGATCCATACAGAAAATTCAGACTTGAGAAGCCACCACTGCTTGCAGCTAGGTGTCAGAGGGAGCAGACTGGAATCAAGAGCTTGGACGTGACTAATAGACTTCAACTTTACTTGACCCCAAATATTTCCAGGCATTGGGAACAATACTTTATGGATGAACTCTAGTTTAGACCGTGCATATATATTTCAGAATCCATTAATGACTTAAGTACATTTTGCAATATTGCAGTATTGAGTGTAGTGTAACAGATGTGAGTCGTGAATGCCAAATCCATCCCAATTTATACTGAAGCAAAGGTTGTTGCTTATTCCTCTCATCTTGGCAAAAAGTTGTATGTCAGACAAATAAATGTTATAATCTGATTAGCAGGATTGCACTGGCTTTCAGGAGTGGTGAATATGTGGAAAAAATCTCTCTTGTGTATGAGAATAAGTGCAGAATGAAAACCTAGTTGCCTTTCTATTGGAACAAATTAAAAATAGCTGCACGGATATTACAGGAGCCTCATGCTTCTTATGTTAATACAAGACAAAGATAAAACCCATTGTTTCAAACACACAAAAAAATACATTTAGCAAATAGGATGTACTAAAGGGATTTTTAAAGAAAGAAGGAACATTTTCCATTGCAAGAAGGACAATTCTGGTTCTACTATACAGGCTTCTACAGGATTTTTCAGGGTATAAGTCTTGCTAAGGCATTGCACATTCAACAGCAGGGGACTAAAATACATAGATGGGTTGATCCATACTTAATTCTAGAATATCCATTAACTGTCTACTCTTTGCTAAAAATCTCCAGAATTAATGTGGTTTACATGTACAGGTAAGGAAAAGAAGTCAAGAGCTGTGAAAAGGACTGGGTACATTTGTGACAAGGTATAGACTTTGATAATTTGGGAGCAATCAAGACTGAAAGATTTACAAACTGAAGGTGTGGACAGTAGGGTACATGGCTGTAGATGTTGAAAGCTGCTTGAAAAGCTGGTGCCCCAGGAAAGTGCTAAAAAGATGTACCATTTTATCCCTGTATGGAAGAGGTGCCAAAATGCATATCTGATGCATACAATTTTGGGTAGAGATGGGTAAAAAAATTACCTATAAAGAGGTTTTTTGATGTGAAATTTAATTTTGGCCTAAATTATGCTTTTGTTCTTGTCTTCAGCATTTTCTTACAATAATATATCTCTGTTTACAAATTATTAGCCAAAACCTAGAACATGTAGATAAGTATTTGATCCAAACCTAATTTTTTAAAGTTTTATTTTCTCATAGAAGTTTATATTACTCGTAGAAGTTTTTGACGAGAAGAATCAAAATTTTTTTTGAGTTAGAACTGTCCACAGGAAAGAAATCCAAGCAAACTGTGTTTCAGTCTCCTGCAATGTTGAAGAGCTTGAAGGCTAAAGAAATCAGTGAGGAGCTTTGTCTTAACCTGAGCAATGTGTCTGTGGGCACCAAAACCAAGGGTTTGGGGAGCTTCTGAAGGCTGGCTGTATGGAGGAGCTGGCCAGCTGGGTCAGTAGATTGTGTGCTTGTGTTGTTGAGCTCTAAAAAAAATCAGTGTCTTCTCAAGCTGCCATTTCAAACCTCCTGCATCACTGACACGCCAGTCTAGGCAGCAACCTCTGGGGAAATGTGCATAAATATTCCCACTTGGACTTCATCATGGTAACCAAGACACTGAAAGACACCAAGAGAAGATGCTATGGTCTTTGTCCTCTTTGCTGTCATACTTTTTGCTTTTTTTCATGGAACAGAGTTGGTAGGACTAACCAAGAGAGTCAGGCCAGGATGTGGGGATTTTGTATGGCTGATATCAAGGAGAGAGAGCCTCTGGACTCAGCACATTCTCAAATTTAAAAGTCTGGAATCACACCCAACTAAGACTTATTTTCGAAGCTCAAGATAGAGAGGCCTTTAATACTGTTTAATGTTCTCTGTTTGATCCTTGGAGCTTGCAAGGACATGGCTGGGCATACAGAGCTCATGTTACCCTCATCCCCTCCCACAGGTTTTCAGGATCAAGAGTGCTTGGGAGGCAAAGAGGGGCTGGTTCAAGCCTTCATCTCCCAAGGTCTTGGGATTGAACTTCAGCCCAAGGGAATGTTCTCTGTATCAATTAGTTTGTCTTGATTAGTGTGTGTGAGTATTATTCTTTGAGGTTTTTGCAAAACTTTGCTTTTGCAGTGCCATTTCTCTGCTGTGTGCAGCTGGGAGCAGCAGAGAGGACAGGACACTCTGCAGTTACAATCATAACCCACCTCTGTGTGCTGTGGTTTGAATTTAGATCCATTTCTGGGTCTTGTGTTTTCTGCATGCACATCTCTCTGACAATGTGGGTTCTGCAGACCTGGGCAGGAACTCAGAGATTCATGCCTGCTTTCCTGTGTTTGCAGCTTCTGCCAGCAGTCTGTGGTGAACTATGATAGTGCTGTGAATGAACCCAGCACACAGAGGGCCTGTCCACTCCTATATCCATCACTTTCTGCTTTCCAATGTGCTGATGGCTGCCTGACGTCATGCCTAGGTGAAGGGAGTCCTCCTGTAACCTGTGACATTCAGGGTCTGAACCAGATTGAGAAAGTCCATCTGTAGAGCTGCTGGTGTTAGCCTACTGCTTCAGACAAGCAGGCTGCTATGGTTTCAACCTGCTCAGAGCAGTAATTGCTAATGATAGGCAAATGTAATAAGGGTTGGTAGGCCTTGATCCCCCTAAGTTTTTCCATGCCTATAAACATCCAGGCCCATTCCCATCAGTTTTCTCACCAGAACTGTTATGGAGTAACCAAGGCTGACAAGGAATTAGCCTTCAATTAGAAGTTAGCCATGCTGCCCAAGGGCACAGACACAAGCCATGTTGGTGAAGACTTCCCAGACTGCCTCTGGTTTGAGGATGAAGAAAGTAATCCTGCCAACTGCTGAACATCTTCCAGGCAAGTTTTTCTCTTATCTTCTGTTCATGGCTCTGAGAGGGCTCAAGTGTTTTCAGGAGACACTCAGCAGCTTGTAGTATGAGGCACAGAAGAAGGGTGTCTGTCAATCTGGTCCTCTCCTCAAGCAACAAAATAGTTTAAAAACAATAGACTGTGTCTGATTTTTCTTGTTTCCATTTGTAGATATAAATATATGTAGGTTCAAATGATTTTATGAGTCTGATTGTGAGTGGTGGATGAGAAACACTCAAATGCCTGGATTTTAATACTGTTACTTCATCAGGAGAGTGAAAGAAGTAATGAAGCCTGTTAAAAGGGAATATCTTGGCTGCTTATTTTGCTTCATAAATATTCATGAACACCCCCTCTCCTTTCTTTGCCCTTTGACTGCTTCTATTAACTGGGAGCCATTAGCTGTGGATGAGGCTTGAACGTCATAAAACATTTTGTGGTCATCAGACACATTATTGGAAGAATTTGCAGATACAGATACTCTTGACATCCACATCTGTTCCATCTAATTATTCCTCAATTGAAATCGTAAGCCTGTCTTTGTGACAATGCAATATATTTCTGTGGAGTTGATTGCATTATTAGAAGCACTAGTTTACAACTTCAGCCAGGGAAGGAGTGAAACACAGATGAAATTTCAGTTTTTCTTTGCAGTATCCCTAGCAATATCAAAAAAGCTTGAGAGAGCATGTATGATGTACATGAAAGCATATGTATCATATGAAAATCTTTTTTTTGTATGAATATTTTATTTAGAAGGTCAGAAGGTAGTAGTAGAGAGCTTACTCATTGCTTGAGTAAGTAGTGAATACTCCAGTATTGGTATTCTTCTGTCAGGATTGAGTATGTGCTATGGGGAAGGTCTAGGTTTTGGAGCAGTTCCATGCTTGGAGATTCCCAGGGAGATCTGCCAGGCAGTGCAGTCTCCACTCCCTTGGTGCAGCCCAGGAGGCTTCTCAGAGGAGACTGCACCAGTGTCCAGGGCTCCATGTTCTGGTGGCCAAGTGGTCATGAGAAAAAGCCATAAGCATTTAAGCTATGTGGATGTTGGGTGGGAAAAGCAGTCATTTGAATCACTAGATCTGGTTTTTACCTTTTCTCCTCTGTCCTGCTACACCTGCCCCCACCCCTTCCAGTGTGGCAGTTTTTTTATAGCTCTTTTTTTTATTTTGGCATGTCTCTATGGTTTGATAAGTAATATTTGCTGTAAAGATGGCTTTTGTGAGGTAAATGCCTGTTCAAAGGGAACCAGATTAAATCCACAGCACATTTCACAAAGGAAAAGCCAGCTAGATGACTTTAAATTCTAACAAATTTTGATCAGCTCTTGACTAGAGAAGAAACTCCAAATTAGAGGTAAATGTTTTCTTAAATGGCACATTATTTTAGTGTGGTCTCACTTTCTTTGCATTCATTCTTTTCTTCACCCCCAGACTGTGGGATGGACCTTTAAAATGGGACGTGCTATCCCATAATGTTGAGGATAGGTGGAAACTGGTGTTGCTCTTTGTTACAGCAGATTGGTTTGGGGATTTAAGGATGAAGGAATAAAATGACCAGGTGCTTCCGTGAAAGAAGGATTCAGTCCCTGTCTCATTATCAAAAAAATTAAAAAATTGTTTATTTATTGCAATTATTTACAGGCTTCCAATTCACTGCCATATTTTAATTTTTATTCTCTACGCACACAGCCGCCCACCCCACTGCAAATATGTTACAGAAAAGCTGCAAATTACAGCATGTCTAATTAGAAAGCTTTGAGGAAAAGATGACAAAGAATCATTCACCATGGAGACAGAACTTGCTTGCTGGTTTATAGCCAGCTAAACAATGCCAGAGACTCTGATAAGCTATTCCTGGGGAGAGTAGGAGTTAGCCTGTGTGAAAAGCAGGGAGCTGGGATGCAGCATGTTATGGAAGAGCAAAGCCCTCTTCTCTTCTAGAGGGGCCAGAGACAAGGATACATGAATACAGAGTGATGAATATACTGGCTGCATCTTAGATCTGTTTCATAAGCTGATGTAGTGCCTGATTCAGACCTCTTCATACAGCAAATCCCCCACTCTGCTTTCAGTGGCTGTTGTTAGGTCACAAGCAAAACAAATCTGTGGTTTCTCTCTAGAACTGGTCATTAGAGGTGATCTGGAGACTACAGCTCTGAATGTAGCTTGTAAGGGTACCAGATTTATACAATGCACAGATTAGGAAGATTTTTAACTTTAGCTGCAAAATCCAAATGTTTGTTCCTAATTTGTATTCTGTCAGCCCTATGGAATTGGCCAGAAAAAAGATATTTGGTTCAGGGCTATTTTTACATGCGAGATGTTTGTCACTAGCAGCAAATTTGGCATGATAGGCAGCCTCTGCATAAGGCTGTCTGGGGACAAGAATAGCAGAAAGCACAGCAGATGAAGACTGAGGTGCACTGTCAAGAGTGATCTGTTATTACATGTAGAGAAATTGCATGGTGCATGACTGGATCGAGCACGTAACATAAGTTTCTCTATCCATTCCACAGAGACACTATTCTGAAGGTTTCAGACTGCTTTTAGCAGAAGAGCTTCCAAATTCTTTCACATTCCTTGCATTTCCATAGCTCTGTAGTGACTCCTGTTCACAGCTTTGTGAGCTGTGGCCATGCATGTGGCTATCACCACGGGATGCCACACGTGGCAGTGTCACACCCAACACAGCATCACATCAGCTCTGCACACCAGGGCTCAGATCCACTGTGCCAGAACACTCCACTTTCCCCAGAGGCAAGGGAGGCAGCAACACTTTTATTTCCAATTTGGTTTAGGCCATGTTCAAGCTAATAACCAATCTGACCAACCAACACCAGCCTTGGCGCCAAAAAACCCTTAATCAACCAACCAAAAAAAAACCAAAACAAACCCCCCCACAAAAAAAACCCCAAACCAAACAAAAAAAAAAAATTACTTTGTTGAGAATATACCTGCATTATTGACAGAGGGAGCAAATTTGTCAGCAAATCTGACAAAGCTCCTACTGTGAAAACATTTGGGGTCTAAATTTGTACCTTCCTGCTCAAAGTACATGTCTGCTACTTTAGAAGTATGTTTTGATTTGCATTTGGAAGTGATCACCAAGCTTTAACTGAGATCAGAAGTCACTGAGAGTTAGTTCAAAGGATTCCTCTGAGAACAAGATGAAATTTGGGTTCTGTTTCAAATAAGGGATTGTGGTGGATTAACAGCAGTTGGAAATTAAACTCTAAATAAGCCACTCCTCTTCCCCCCACCTCCTTTGGCAAGAGAGGGACAAAGACACAGGCTATGGGTTGAGATAACAATTTACTGAAAGACAGCAGCAAGGGAATAAGAAATGCACAGTAGCAACAGTACAGTAAATTATAGCACAGTAGCAATATTAATAACAAAAATATACATAAAGAGAAGCTGCTTCACCCACACCTTGATCACTTGAACCTCCTCATGAAAATGTGAGAGAATTTTCTCTTTACATATTTCCCAAGAAAACTTTTCTGACATGTACCATATAGGAAAAAAAGGAAATCTTCTCTTAATCTACTAAAACAAAGTGTCTTTGCTTCTGACTTTTGATCTCATTAAGAGCTGCAATTTCATCTGATCATCAAAGGAAAGCAGCTGGCAGAGGTCACTAGGAACTTCTCAGCAGCATAAGCAAAATGGGATATTTTCATTCCCATGTAAGTGAATGTGAGATAATTTATATCTGTGTGCACTGCTGAGTTTTCTTAAGTTTTGGAGCTTTTGGATATTCAGAAGTCAAAGTCTGCAAAAGTACGTGTGAACTGTATTTGTTGAGGCTCCTACAAGTGTTCTCACATGCAACCTTCTCTTCCTGCACCTGTATTCAGCAGTCCATACCTGATTCCCACCACGCCTTCAGAGTGTGATTCACTGAGATGATGCAGTTTAGAGCCTGGGATAAGTGATCAAAGAACCTGATCTTGAAATTAAAACTCCCCAGCTGGGTTGCTTGTTCATAAGGAGACTGCAGAAGGGCTAAACCCAAGCCATGGTTGCTGGTGATAGGCTCTAGGTTTGTATCTTGAGTGTGGGAGGGGAGGCATTGCATTTGTCAAGGATGCCACATTTGACAAATGGCAGCATGTACATGCTGAGATGGAAGATAAAAACAAAGAGAAAATGAGGGTTTAAATAT
Organism: Acridotheres tristis; assembly: GCA_037013685.1. Taxonomy (NCBI): domain Eukaryota; kingdom Metazoa; phylum Chordata; class Aves; order Passeriformes; family Sturnidae; genus Acridotheres; species Acridotheres tristis. Next base: position 67,164,357 of record CM072885.1, read on the forward strand.
CAAAAAAATGTTTTCAAGCAGAACTACATTCTAAAATTTGAGAGGAAAAAATGGTGGATTTTTTCTGAGTGATTAGGCTGGGCCATCAACAGAGGTCCTGGATTTTTGAAACTACAAAGCAGTAGTAGGTGATAGACAACTCTGCCAGTGCTTTCCTAGTCAAGAAGTCCCTCCAGGATAAGTGGTCATATCATCAAATCAATGACAACAATGATCTGCTGAGCTGATTAAGATATGAGCTTTCTTTTCAGCACCTCTTCCCTTCCTGAAAATGCTTCAGGTGTTGGCAAGGCAGAGCCTGTTCCAGCTGTGTGGGCAGGATGCTGCTCCCTCCTCGGGCCAAACCCGAGCAGGGGTGGACACTGTCACAGGAGAGTGTCTAGGCTGAAATTTCCCCCTCCCCAAGCTCACAACAGATTAAAAAATTGCTGTGTTTGTCCATGCTCCTGGCTGGGTGTACAGTATTCTCTAGAAGAAAAACACTTGAGCCAATAATTAAACATGTCAGCTCTTTATCCAGGAGAGTATTATATTAAATTATGTACAGTAAATATTTTTGGAACTTAGAATTCTAAAGAGAACTTATTGATTTATGGCAAAGAGCCAAGGTGCTGATGGGTTTGGCAGACGTGTTCAGCATCCAGGGCCAGCCTGGGGATGGTGTGTGCTCAGGAGATGCAGGGAGCCAGGCATATTGGCACAGAGGGAGGCAGCTCTGTGCTCTGCAACCCTCCCTCCTTCTCACAAGTACACAGACAAATTGTGAGCACCCCCTGGCTTTCTGTATGCCTGTTGAATCGATAATGGCGATTTAGGAGTGCTTTATCAGCACTACTGTCTCAGCTGTTCTTGTAAATGGCAACATTAGCAGGACTAGCCAGCCATAGCAAGCGAGGGTGGCAGTGAGGTGAGGGCGGAGGAAAGTGTCAGCAATATGGATGGCCTTGCCAGTACTGTCAAGGACTGGAGGTGATAAACAGGCAGCTAGAGATGTCATTTCAGCTCCCCAGGGAGACCAGGGTCAGGCATTCATCATAGCTCTTTATTCTGGGGGGAAATGCTTTATGTGAGACAATACGTGGTGTACTTCTGTACGTTGCCTTCTGTGAAGACTGATACGTGCACTTGGCTTTTGGATGTGTTTGGCTCCTCAGAAATGCTTTGCATCTCTGTGTACAGTCAGATGTGCCTTTGTCATCTACAATGTAAATAGGAAGTGATCTCGAGGGAGTTATGCTATACTAGCAGAGAACGGGTTAGGTAACCCGAAGAGATTTCTTATTTGTAATGCCTTTCTTTGATTCCCTGGGGATTATTTGCATGTGCATGTTTTAGCAAAGGTCTCAGGACCCTTGCATGGCATTATGGGATGGAATGTTCCATCTGCACGTGGCTGTGGCTCACACAGCATGATGCTAACTCACAGCTATGGGATCACTACAGGTGCGTGCATGGGGCAATAGGCAGGAGTGAAAATGTATTACTGAATAAGCACAGTGAACATTGGCCCTCATTATTTACTGCTTGTTAAAGTGAGGTGTATGTTTCAGAAGTGGGAATGCATGTTAGATACACCCAAGTCTGTGCTTGTAGATGCCTGACTTATAGGTAAAAATGTGGATGTTAAATTTACATATTTACACTATGCTTTGTGTGTCTTTCTGTATTCCTGTTTTTCAAATGTAAGAATATTGTGGATTTATTGAAGAAATTATGCATATGGGTATATTTTTGTTGTAAAATACAGAGAAATATAAGTGTAGTTTTCTAAGGTCATTTTCTTTTCCGCTGGGAAGTTGATAATGCTTGTGATAGTTCCTCAAGGGAAGAGAAAGATCCGGTGTAGTGCAGGGTATGGCATTATGTTCTCTGCAGGGAGCCATCAGTTCATTAGCAAAAGATGGCTCTTCATTTTTCAGTATAAGGTCATTCCACGTCTAAGTGATGAAAGTCCATTTCACTCATAAAAATTTTAATTTAAAGCGCCCAGTGCCTCTCCTCAGCTGGAAAAGAGCTATCACTGGATCTTTCTGTAGCTATCACAAGGAAAAAAATGAACCAGGGCAAGCAAAGTGTTTTATATACTAACCCCTTTTTGGTTATCATGTGTCTCCAAGGGTGCTCTTCACCTGAAATGTTCAGAGATTTGGTGCAACATCCTGCTGGTTTTTTGCAATATTTTTTAATTTTGCCATAACTAAGGTGAGGTTTCACAAAGACAATGCTTTTGAAAAGTTTTTTAGTATTGCCTTCTTGTGGTGGAAAAGAAAAAGAACAATAGCAAACTTAGCTTGAAAGGTAATGAATGCAAATTTGAAGCATGTTTCACTTACACAAATACATGATGGCTGAATATGCAATCAGTCCAAAGTTTGGATGCCCAAGTACCAGTCTGCAGCAGTAAAGAAACACGCATGAAAATTCTGCAGTTTGGAGCATAGCATGAAATTTTCACCTCATGAAGTTTGAGCTGCTGCCTTGCAGAGCACGTCCTGTTCTCCCATCTCACAGCGTAAGAGCGTATGGCTTACTGAGCATCTTTTTCCAAAATAATTGCTGAAATCCTTTCTGTTCTGATTGAACATTCTTGGATGCTGCCAAACAACCCAGACAAGATTTGCATTTCCACAGCACAGTAGGTGAATGAGTCTTGAGGTAGTATTTAATCTGCTGACTTCACTGGAGTCATGCCAGGTTAGGCCAGATGTGAAAATTTGGCCCCAAGTCACTAATGAGAATTCTATCTCTGGAGCTCCAAACTTCCAGTGGTCTTCTGGACACTGCTGGCACTTCTCTAATGCAAAAAGTAAGAAAAATTCTGGTTATGATGCAGTTAAACCCTCTTTAATTTGAAAGTGATTATAATCAGTGGAAAAAACCCTGTTAATTAGGCAATTATGTACTCCACTTCTCTTCCAGTCTCTCTTTCTTCACTCTCCACCTTGTTTTCTACTTTGAAAATCAGCAGAACAGATATATTATTCTTGCCTTCTAATTCTAAATTCATCTCCTGGGTGAACCTCATTCCAGTCAGTGCACCTCTCCCTTCAGCATCAGGATGATTTAAAACCTCCACCATACCACTGTGATTATGTAAAAGTAAGAGGTGACAGTGTGTGTGTTTGTGTGCATTCCTGTCGTTCAGTACACCCTCTCAGGACATCTCCAGTGTCTCCTACAATAAAACCTCCAAGGTAAATTGACGTCTGTTTCCATTATAGCTTGAGGATGCCTGTGAGTGAAAGCTCTACTGATCAAACATCCAAGGCTTTGCTGTTCTGGAGGTTATTAACTGGTGTCAGTCACAGATGTGAAAAGGTGTACCTCAGTGGAGCTGCATAGGGAAGGAATAAGGTCCTGTCAGCTCATCACAATCCTTCTCATCCTTTGTGTTCCTTTTCATCCCACCTTGGCTTTGTTTGATATTGGTTATCTTGAAGAAACAAAGCTATGTTTTACTTTCTCTGCCAGCACCACAGTGCTTCCCCAAACCTGAAAAACCCATGGGGTTGTTTGTCTTTAATGCTGTAAGGTAACCCTAGGGCTTAATGCAGTGGTGACCTCTGGGCTAAGGAAATATTGGCTTTTTAAAAGCTTTTCCAAAATATTCTCACAGTCTCTGCCATGAGGGCTGCTTGTGAAACAGAGACCAGATGGGTAATCAAAATTAGCAGTTATGCTTTTTAGGCCATCAGGGAAGTACTGAAGGGGTGATGGACGTTTATCATCAATATAAATAGGTGCAGAGCTGGGAAGAGAGAAGGAAAGGGAGTGGGGGGAGTCTGGAATAATTCAGTATTAAGGCTGTCAACCTTTCCCCATGCCAGAAGTGGAATGACGCACGGAAGTGGAACAGGAGTGGGTCGAGTGAGTGGAGCTGGAAAGGAAGCAAGGGGGAGGCAGGTGGAAGCTGAGGAAGACTACATGGGACCTGTGGAAGTAGAGTAGGAGTGGTTGTGACATGTGAAAACAAGTTTGGGAGTGGGTGGAATGAGTGGGGATGGAGCAAGAGTGGGAAGGGCCCACAGCCACCTAAGGACTGCATTTACCAAGAGAGTTTTCTGCTCTGTCTGGTATTGGAGAGCAGTGTCCTGTCTGAGGCACATCTGAAGGAAATGAGAGGATGGAGAGAGGCAGCTGGTGGCACCTCCCAGCCTGGAGAGAGGACAGAAGACATTTCAGAAGCATTTAAATGCTTTGCTCTCCAGCAGGGAACCCCAGGATACCATCAGATACCACAGCTCTTGGCAGCAGAGCCTCACACAGCATCACGTGTGGTGACAGTGCTAAAAATGTTTGTCTCACAGTTTTTAGTCCTCTGCTGCCCAGGGGTGGTTCCCCATCATGCAGATGGGTGACACTTTGTTAGCCTGAGGTGCTCCTGACTGCCAGCAGCAACGCCAGCTCCTCCTGCCCACCCCTGCAAGGGAAGCAAGGATCGAGAGTGGGACAGCAAAAAGCTTGGCCTTGGAGCCAAGGCAGACCTAGACACATCTCCTGGTGCCAGCCTTGTCTAAAATTTGCAAGAGGCTGTGGTAGGGATTGAGAGGGCTGGTGAATTTATAAAAAACAAAGTGAGAAGGAATGGGTGGAGAAGCAAGGGTGCAGTTTAGTCACCCTCCTCTCTTCCAGGAGAGGAATCTTAATCTAAATCTTTAAAGTTAAGCAAGATGTTGAACACCACTCAGCACAGGGTAGGGCATGTAGGACTAATGTTCCCTTGTATTGATATTCATGAGTTCCCTGTTGTAACAGATGTGTTCAGAAAATACTGAGCCATTTAACAATTTATCTTAATGTCTCTGTAGTCTTACACAAAGCTTATTGTAAAACCCAAAGAAATCAGAAAAATAATTGGGAGAATTTTTAGCTCCAGATAAAATATTCAGCGAAAATGGTTCATTTCTGTCTGCAAACTGATTCTGATTTTGGCTAATGCTTTCTTTGTCCAAGTAGTGTGGGACTTTTTACTCAATGAAGGTCTCTGGTCTCCACTGCACAACTGATTTGTCCGTGGAGTACTTTTTCTGGTGGTGTTTTTGCTCTCTAACCAGATATCTGAAACATTTTAAATAGAAGAAATGCAGAGGGAGAGTAGAGAGCAACAAATTTCTCTTGTCAATTTGGATGATGTCGATTGAGCTTCCCGGGTTTTCAAACAAGATATTTAAGGAACGAGGCAAGAAACAACAGTGCAGCAATTATTAATGGTTCAGCGGTGCAGCCCCTGCTTTTATTCATCAATGCGGTGTGGGAGCCGCTTGGGCAGCCCCAGCTCAGCGTGTGTTGTGACATCACAGCGTGTGCAGCCAGCTGGGCTGCAGGGCTCTATCCCAGCCTGGCTTTCTGTTGGCACAGCTGTGTCCCGAGCAGCCCCGCTCTCAGGCAGCGTGGCCGATCGGGCTGTCTGGAGGAAAGAAAACACGTTTCTTTCTGTTGTTGTCTGAGGAAAAACAAGTGTGGCAGGTTAGCCCCCACTCCAGTGCACAAAAGAGAAGAAAAACAATCGCAGAAGAGGCTGGCAGTGGAAAGGAAGGAGGACAGCACATTTTCTTGCTTCCTTGAAAGCAGGGCTGCTTTTGACCCCTGGTGGAATTCATCCGTGTTGGAGCCGGCAGGAGAAGGATGCTTTGCTGGGCTGCTGTTGCCATGGAGACCAGCAGAGACAAGAGAGGCAAAAGACTGCCAGAGACGACTTCTGAATTAAAAACAGGGTATTCCTGCTCTTCATGCTCCCATATCCCAATTCCCACCGGTTTCTGCTCTTCATGGGCTGTGGGGGTAGTAGTTTTGATGGAAGAGGGGAAGCAGCTCTTTACTTATCTCACAGAATGGTTATTTTCACACCTTTCACAATCCAACAAAACAAATACAGCAAGCTTTTTTTCTGTCTCACACTTGGTCCAATTAAAAAAAAAAAGGAGAAAGAAAAAGGAAAAAAAAAAAGGTAAAAATAATGAAGAGACTATATAAAATTGTTCTTCCCACCCCCAAAACTCTCCACTCCTCTGGTGACTAAAAGGGAAATATCATCATTTTAATTTGAACTATCGTTTTCAGCTCCACTGGGTGGGTGGAGGTGGGTAAGAACTGAATTTCTAATTTCTCTCCATCAAAAATGAGCGTGTGGCTCAGGAACTGACGGTGTCTGTTACCTGTGTCTTCTTGTCGGATGTGTCTGGGGAAAGAGGAGGGGAGGAGGCAGAACAGGTTCATCCTTTTCTCTAGATTTCCAAGTAGAAATTTTCTAGAAATGTTCAGTTTGTTTTGAGTTGTTTGGGTTGTTTTTTTTTTAACCACGTCTAGGAGGAACTAGGAGTTGCAAAAACAACGCCAAAAAGGGCAAAGTGAGTTTTCAGTGTTCTGTAAAAAGGTGAGGTTTTTTTATTTTCCCATTTAGGCTTTACTCCATTATGTTTACTCTTTTGCCAAAGTCCTCCAGGTTTTCTCTTGGTGCTTGAATGGCACCAATGGGTGTGTGTAGAGACCCAGTTACTGACTTGTGACCAGGGTCCCTCCAAACACCACACTCATTTCTTCAGCATTCAGCATCCCACAGAAAGGCATTTCCAGCCTCAGCCTTCAGCCCTCCTGCACTCTGCTGGCAGCCAGGCCCAGACTCCACAGCCACTGCTTCATCCAAATATTTCCTCCAAACCTGCTTCTCCTGTTTTGGTCTCCACAGTTGCACATCCGTGAGAATATTTCAATAGCTCATTGGTAGCACACAGCATGAATGTTGCATTAATGCACATTATTTAAATCATTCTGTAGGCCCTAGCTCTAAAAGATCAAGGAGAGAAGAAAATTGCTGTAAAAGAAGGTGAAATATAGAAGGTCAGAAAAAGAAGTCTTCAAAGTTTTGCTTTTTTTACCATTCCCTCAAATGACTCTTAATTTTCCTATTTCATCAGTTTTGATGGGACTAGCTCCAGCCCTAGCAAATTTGAGTTGAGGAAAGATTTCCTTGATCTGTTTGAGATCATAATTTTTGCATTCCCATTCTGCCTTTTCCTTCTCATCCCCAGGAATTCCAGTCCCAGCCTTCTCTCTGTGGCAGTTGGTGGTGGGGAGATAATCAGGACTAGTGACATTTGGTGTCTAATCCTCCCCAAAGCCTTCCTCTGAGCTTCACTGTCCAGTAACAGTGGAGAACATTTGTTATCTCCCAGGCTTGGGGCCCAAGCAGGAAATAAGTAATTTTTAAGAGACAGACGTGAATTTGTTGTTGACATCTGTTCTTGTTTTAATGAGGAGAATTAGAAAGAAGCAAGACTGGTTTGAGATGGAATTAAGTTTACCTCTTCTCCAGCTGGAGACCCCATTATAAGTCCTTTCAAAGACACTGATGAGTCTTTAGTAAAGCAAAAGGAAATTATTGATATCAATAAAAATCTAAAGAGCAGTTAAACACGAGCCCCTTTGCCACCCCAGTCTCCTGCCTCTCCTTCTGCCCAGGTTAGTCAGTAATTCCTCCTGACTGAAATGAGCAGTTTTCTTCTCTGGTGAATCACAGATATAATTCTTCCATCTTGACTCACTCACTCCTTTGAAATGCAGGTCTTTCTCTGGCTTCTTCACAGAGGTCCTTTTATAACTGTTTCTATGTAATAAAGACTGACCAAGGAGTGAGATTGATGTCTGATGTGAAAATTCAATCACTGGCCTTCGATGATCTATTAAATCAGCCTGTGATGTCTCCTGATGTGCCTCTTGCTGGAAAGAGCCCTTGCAGCAGTGGAATTGCTTGCTGCCTCCATTAGTTTGTAAATAACCTGTACATTTGGAGGTCAGTTTGGCAGGATTGTCTCTGGCTCAGCAGGTGTCCTGCACCATTGAGCTAATTTGATTTTTGAAGGCTCTAAGTCAGAAAGAATAATTGATAGAAGACTTTAAAAATAATAGTTTCTCTCCACTTTTTAGTTCTTCCAAATGGGAAGTGTGGCAGTGAAACAATGAGTCTCTGCTCTGTCTTGGACTTTCTCTTGCCTTTTTTGCTGTTTCTCTTTTTCATTTCCTGTCCCTAGAATGATGCTTTTTTTTTTTTTTTTTTTAATGTAAAAAACTGTCATCCAGAGATAGTCTACTGAGTTTTATTCATAACGGTGAGATAAATGCCTTTAGGTAGCAGCTATGGAACAGGTACCTTTCTGGTGCTGATGAGCTTGACAGCAAGAAACGTGTTGTTCTGTGCTGACTTTTTCCCCTTTCCACAAGATAAATTCCTCCTTTACTTCAGTGTCACGTTTACTCTGGTCTTCCACTTCTAAGAGAAGTTTGGACTCAACTTTGCAGTTGGTGGGTGTCATTTGGGGTCTGTCAGCAGGGATGGAGCAGTTTGGGAAGGTTCCCAAATTTTACCTTGTGAGTTCAGCAGCTGAGGGAGCCTTGCCTGGCCTCTGTTGCCACACGGTGCAGAGTGAACACGTGGGAAGGTGTTTCCTGGCTTGCTGGTTATCCATGGTTTAATGTAGGGGCAGCCTGAACCCAGAAGGGTTATTAAGTGAGGCACAGTGCTGTGTGTGGGCCACATCACCTCCCCAGCCCTGCAGCCACCTGGGTCTCTGGGGTGTTCTTGTGCTTGGGGGTAGTGGGGAAGAGAGCAGTGTTGGGAGAGTTATTCTGCATGGAAAAGTTGTGCATCCAGCTGGTTTTAGAAGCTTCAGGCCCACTGGGGCTCCACATGCAGCCAATACTTGGAAGAGTCTCTGTTTGGCATAACCCAACCTGTCTCCCATTATTTCTAATAGCAGAACATGGGCTGTAGCTCATTTTCCATGAGGGTGCATAGACATTGAGGGTCCTCATCACCAGTTAGGGATGACAGGCTTTTCTTCCATGGCAAGTACATCACAACTGTATTTAGCTCTCATTAAATTAGCACAGGAACAGAGGTGATACCACTGATATGCTGCCATGTGGTAGACAGGTGAAAGGCCCTATTGCAAATACATTAAATCTCCCAAGCAATTTTACTTGTAGTAACTGCTCCTGTGCACCACTCCTAGATCTTGAGGAGGAGTTGTCATTCTCATTGAATAAGGATGTTTGTTTGTGAAATGTATTGATAGGTTTATTTGGCTGAGAATTAAATTATCAAACTCCTTGTGCTCAGTTGAAGTGAATTCAGGTTCCCAGAGGCCAGTGTCCTGATTCACACGGCCATGTCTTTTCTGTAAACAGCTGTTGATGAAAATTCCACACTAAAATCTGTCTTCAAAGAAATATAGTTCTCAACTTGTATTGATACATTTAAGTTGTCAAGTAAATAGGTTGTATTGAATGAAAAATATTTGAGGCTGTTTCTTAGTGGCTGTGTTGTGCTATAAGAAATAGCTTCCTTTCTGCTTGTGATGTCTCCTGGAAAACTACTAGAAATATGGAAACCCCCATGATATTAATCCTGAAGATGTGAAAATGGCTGTACTGCAAAAGGAAAATAGTAAACTTTTAGGATTCTCCATGTAGTTCAAAAGCCCTTTGCCTATACAGTATCAGGTTTATTTAGTCTTTCTGAACAAAACATTGATAAGATGAATTTTAAAACGATGCATTATAGATTTGCATCAGTGCATATAGGACAGAATTTGCTCTGCTATTTCTCCCACCCTCCTGCTTTCACTGGGTTGCCAATTAGGGCTAATTATGATGGGCTGACTCACCACTCCATTATGGCTCAGGTTTGTGCCACTGTAGTGCCACTGGAATGAATCAGTCTGTGTGGCTGCATCAGCCTTGCCCTTTTCCTCCTGCCTCCTACTCAGCTCTTTTTTCTTCATTTTTAGATGCCACATGCCTTCCTTTGCTCCTTCCACCTGAGTCACCTGCCACATTCAGCTCTCCACCTGTGGTCTTCTCTGTTTGCCTTCCTTTTGGAAATCCCTCTTCCCTTTCAGTGCTGCCCACCACACTTTGCAGGAATTCAGCATTTCACTGCTTCATCTGAGTTGCAGTTATTTGTCATTATTTTTGCAAGGCTACCATAAAGATCGTTCTTCAGGCTCTAGGAGAGACTGTGCAGGGGATAGGATGGAAATTACCCAGCTTGGGTCAGTCCCTACTGAGCCTCCATCACAGGGCAAAACAGAGAACTCTCACAGTGGGAAGCTGAAAACTTTTCTTATTTCCCCCTCAGTCTTTCAGCATATTTTCAAAGAACCTTGCCTTGCATATCATCCTCTCATGTTTCCTTTTGATATTCTCACTTCCCGCTTCATATTTTATTCTACCTTCATATCAAGGCTGTGTGTGGTGTCAGCTCATTTCTGAGCTGTCATCACAGTAGCTGGAGAGCTGACACCACAGGCCAGTATTTGCTGTTTTCATTGAGGATTTTAGTCACAGAGGAATGTTAACAGTATTGGGTAGTAGGCCTGCTGCTATTCTAAGGTGTAGAACCTTAAGGAAGCTCCTCAGGTGGGATCGGGGTGTCCTCAGGATGGCAGAAGAAAGGGGCAGGACATGCTGCCTCTGCCTTGGCTCTTTTAGGGGCTGATTTTTGGGGTTGCAAGATGAGCAAAGTGGAGCTGCTCATGGTTTCTTTGGTACAGTCAAAACAGGAAAGCATTTTATTTCAGTTATATAAACACAAGGCAAGAGGAGAGCACAGAAAGCAGCATGAAAGTGACTTTGTATCACCTACCTACCACCATAGAAAGCACCTAGTGTTATATTTTCATCCAGACACTCAAATTAGAGCTGAAATGGCATTCAGCCTCTTGCAATACACATTCTGTTGTGGCCCACTTCAGCTGGACTGCCACAGGACTTGTCATTCCTGTTGGACAAGGTGTAATTCATAATATCAACCCATTTTCAGCTACTCCACTACAGGTCTTTTCAGTCTCCTTCACAACTGCAAGCCACATTTTAATATAAAAAGAGTTGTTTGTGCACTTCTCCTTCCAATTTGCCATCTTGCACAAATGCTTCCCGATGTTGAAAAACACATTATTTCCCTGTGACAGCAGTGGCAACTGCCTACTGAGGAAAAAAGTAATTTTAAGAGGGCATGTAATGTATTTTTAGGTGGGGAACTATGATCGGGCAGCTCTTTGCAAACAAGCAGCTGATGCTCAGCAAGACACACATGGTTTGTGGCACGTCTCTGGAGAGCCTGTGAGCTGGAATTTGCCACCCTGGACAGTAGTGTCACAGCTGGAATTCAGTGCTTTTGGGAGACTCACGGAAAAGCCAGAAACAGAAGCAATATTCACTCCAGCACTGAGAAGTGGAGCACTGCAGTGCAAAAGGAGTCCCCAGGCCAGAGTCAGAAATGCAATGACTGCTATTCTTAATCACTTAAACTCAGCAAGATCCAAGGACCAGACTTCAAGAGAAGTCCCTGCACTGGAGGGTCTGATTCTCTTTTGCACTGGTCTGGCCTGAAAAAGAACCAGCTGTTTTGAGGTGGATGCAGCTAAAACAATAATGAGAAGAGTACTGAAACCTTGCTTTTCTAATTGCACTGATGTATCAATGTATAGTGAAAGCTCCCTGATACTTCATTTAATGATAATTCCAGATATGGAAAACCCCAGACCTTATTAGTTTGCAGTCTCAAAAGCAAATCTGCTACAGAATAGATTGAGTGCTCGGACCAAGCTTGTTGGTCTGTCCTGCCCCTGTTACTCAGGGGTGAGCCAGTGCCTGGAGCTGCACGGACTCAGCAGAACAGGAAGGTACTTGGTGGATATCCCATCCCTGGGCAGGACTTCCCAGAACAGCTGGGCTGGAAGAGTGGCCTAGAAAGGGCATAGTGAGTCTTGGGAGGGCAGTTAATACTGTTCTCATCTAGCAGGGTGAATATGTATTACTTTTTTTTTTCTTTAGTTCGAGTTGGTATTAAAAGCATGAGAGACAGAATTTTGTGTTTGGACTTAGTTGTTTATTAATTTTTATCTATAGTACAATGAGTGCTACAGCACTTCTAGTTAACAAACTAAAAAGGAAGAAATGGCAATGTATCTTGCTTGTTGCAAGGTCTCATAAGGCTTAATTGTTTGACAGCACAAAAAGTTCAAAATTCCCTGTTTTCAGAGTTCCAAGAATATCTGTGTTTAAACATTTCTTGGCTGCTCCAGCAGCAGACACATGTTCTGCATAGAAAAGGAGGGTCCTCTACACAACTAAAAGGGCAGCAGCAACCTTGTTTTGAGCTGTGTTGTAACAAATGGATGCTGAGCACACACACAGATCCTTGGTCAGGAAGCAGGACAGTGTGTTTGAGTCGTGGTTACTCCTCCTGCCTGGATCTATATAGAGCCAGACAGAGTAACTCACATCTCTGTGCTGTTGCCTGGTTTATTCACAAACCCTGTAGTCTACTTGCAGGTAATTAAAGAGGACAGAAAGAGGAGGGGCTGGAACTGCTGCCCCACTTGTATAGTGTGGTTAGGGCATTTCCCTAGCACTGGTTCCTTCTGTAAGCAGGGAACACTGACTGTACCAGGGATCCTGACATTCATGCGTGAAGGTGAGGGAATTCCTATTCTTTGCAAAAAATTAATGATGGCATGTGTGGGTATAATATATGGCTATTCAGCAACTGAAAAATTGCTGATTTATAACTTATTTTCTTGCAGTTGTGCACAAGAACAATTTCAGTTTGCATTTTAGGCAATTTACAAAGTGCAGGACCAACCACTTATATACTGTCTTTTTCCCTGAGCAAGTCACCGTAACTAACCAGATTATCATTTTGTGACAAAATGTATTTACATAACTGGGAAGCCAAGGTAGCTGTGTTAATGTTAATGTTTTATGAGAGCTAGGACATGCTGGATCTTTTCAGTATTATCTGAAGAAAATCACGATGTGGTCTTTGGAGTTTAGTTCATCCTAATAAGATACAGCAGGATGACTTCAATGAGACTTTTGAGAGCAATTTCACAATCAGAGGCTTCAATCTCTGAAGACCTCAACTGAAATAATAAAAGCAATTGTTTTAATGCCCCCACAGGGTGTGATGCTGTTATGCTAATTTGCACCACAATGCCAAAGACCCTGCTTTAATAACAATAATGTCTTCGTTAGACCAGTGGCTTAGTAGCTGCCTTTTAGGATATAGTGGATGAATGAGGGATTTGGGAGCAAGTAAAGCAAATTAGCTTGGTCAGCGTATCCTTGAATGGGTAACCAAACTTCTCTTTGCACTTACAACTGCAGAGGTGGGGGAACTTGGAAGAGGAGAAGTAGTCAAAAAGGAAAATTGAGTGCTACTTACGTCCTGTACAAACTCCTTTTGTCATCCTGTCAGTGACAGAAAACTGATTTATTCCCTCATCTGTTTAACTCCAGGCAATATAATCATCACCATAGTCATGATGTGTCAATGCCATCTTTATTTTTCATCATTGACAGCAAGGAGACCATTGTCACTGACACCAACATCTTTCTGTTTTTCTCCTGCTTCTCCCAACACATTGTGTTCAGAAGGCAGAAGGTGGTGTTTGGAAGCCAAAGGAATTTGGGCTAGAGATCACAGAGATTATTCCACTTTGCTTCTAGGAGCATTGATTCCCAGTGGCAATCACAGCAGAGATTATGGTGACACTGGTGAAAACAGAGGCATTTTTTACTTTGTTGAGACTGGTGTAGCTTTTCTGGAATCAAATGGGAACTCTAATAAATTGGCTTTTTTGGTGTCCTCTTAACTTTCTTCCATTCCACACTGCACAACGCATGGGTAGGTGTACCCAGTTTTTCCACTGCCCAGTCTCTCCAACTACTTCTATAGAGGATGGGCTGGTAAATTTTGCAACCAAATAACTAAACCAGGTTTAGTTATTTGGTTTTTGCAACCAAATAACTAGGCTAAAGTTAAGTTGCTGGCTTGTAGGTACTTCCACCTCACATTTTAGACACAAGGGATATAATCAAAAGGGAAGGACTATGGTCCATAGCCACCAAGTGCAGTTCAGAGCTATCTGGAGTAGCCAGGGTTATGATAAAGCTATAGAGAGATTTGGAGAAGTTCACAGCAAGTTTCTCAGCTGAGCATGTGCCGTCTGTGCCTCTGGAGCCTGGGTGTCCTTTAATACTTATTTATTATATCATGAGCTAGTTTTTGGCCTCTTTGATGGACATGTCTGGACCAGGTCTTTAAAACACACAAAGGCATGGAGTGCTGCAGAGTGGATGTTTTTTATTTAGATTTTTGGAAGTGATTTATTTTACTTCTGGTTTGTTTCAGTCTTTTTTTAATGATCACTTGAAAAACCCTGCACTAGTTGATCTCAGTTCCTTTGCAAATAGACTGATGCTAGCAACTTTAAAGTGCAAATTGCACTGAGTAGCATTTCTGCTGGCACTTTGGGCAGTATAACCATGCACTGAATGGCATGGGCAGGGAGAGAGCTCATAAACTTTGGTGTTGTAATGCTGGCATCTGAAAGTCACTGGGAAAAGGCCTGAATCACAGCTCTGCTGGCCAGGCAGGATTGCCCTGTGTGGAGGCAGAACCAGCCACACTCACACCTGTTCTGCCAGATGTTTGCATGCCTTGTTCTGCCCTGCAAGTTCTGCAGTCAGCCTAGGCTGTCTGCTCCCATGGTGAACCCCCACTGGAGACAGTTTCCTAAGGTCTAACCTGTGTCTTGTTCAGTACAATCAATTTAAACTTGTTTCTTGATGTGTTCCCTGTGAGAAAGGAGAATTGCTTATTGCTTGCCTTCCTACAGTTTCCTTTCATACATCTCAAGACTGCTGTACCTCTTTTCAGCTTCCTGGAGACTAAATACCCTGAATTCCCCTCAAACTCTGACTCCCTTGGTGAGATTTTTCAGATGTTTGATCACTGCTGCTTTCCTGTGTTACCTGTCTATGCTCATGGTGGATTTCTCTCTCTAGGGCTGTTAGCACAGTGCTTTTTAACAGCATTATCTCATTTGAAATAAGAGATGTGAGGAAAGCAACAGCCTGACCCACAGCATCTGTCTCCTTCTGTTGAGGGTGTGAGGGTCATTACTGTCACTTAATGAATATTGGTTTTAACCCAGATTGCATCAGTCCCTCCTTGCTCACAGTGTTAATCATCAGAACAGGAGATAAACACAGTCTCAAGTGAATTCTTGGCTCTGTTCATATGGACTCCTGGGAGATGATGATTTACCTACTATATGATATTGAGAACTGGGATCTGCAAAAGATGGAATAACATGGACAAAAAAAGAATGCATTTATAATTGCATAGTTGCCCCTTCTTATATAAGTGCATTTGGGAATACTGAGCCAGGTGGTCAGAAGAAAGGAAATCTTAGTAGTAGGGCCACTGGTATATAAAGCTAATTAGTTTATAAATGGGAGTGAAGGCTTCAAAACCAGAAGCTAGAATAAAACAGAAGGGATTTGGTCCTTAACTAGGCTGCTGGTTTTTTCCTTTGTCTCCTTGGCAAATGTTTTTTGTTATTTGAGGTTGTGACTCTGTAGCTTAATGCAAACAGCAGTGTTAATAAAAGGTGCTCAAATGTTTCTTTGCAGAGAATAAGCCTTTGCTGGAATTTGTCTGAGTGTGACCTATGGCTGGCTGTCCCTTGTCAGCCATATGGTACAGTTAGGAAGTGTTGTTATTTTGGAACTACCTAGGGAAAAGCTACATGAAAGCTACATGATTTAGGACAAGAGAATAGTGTTAGGGTGAAAGCTGGAGTAGGAATTCACTTAGAATTCAGGCTGCTTTAACAAAATGTTGCTTTCATACAGAAGGATGCTGTGCCATGCATGTGTGGAAGAAGGGAGCAAGAGCTTGACTCATGAAGAGAAAGAAATAGAGGAGGAAATGAGGGAATTGGCACTCAGTGCCAGTTGTATTTCTGCTGCAACCTTCTGGTTTGCACTCAGAGGATTTTACAGTAGACAGGAATGTGGCCCACATGACACACAATAGCCACTGATGGGGAGAAAAAGGAAAGTTGAAAGAAAGAGTGAAAGAAAGAAAGACTTGTTTCCCGTCGTGCAAAGTGGGAATGATAAACTTACCTTCTCAGAAAGGCATCCAGTCTGTGAAACAGTTCATTTGCAGGACAGATTTTATTCCTTACATGCATGGATGATTTCTGCCCCCTCACTAACCTGCTCCACACGTTCCAGCTGGCCACATGTGTGGTGTTGGTGATAATGGTTGCATCCCAGGAAGCTACAGGTTGTTTGGGAGGGGCACTCTGTGCTCACACATGAAGTTTTTACAGATCAGGAAGGTCATCCTTACGTGGTGTAAGCTCAGTGATTTTCTCATGGGTTCAGCTCTGGTTTGTGACGAGCTGTCAATATCCAGTTCAAAAGGCACTCTGGCAGTGAGCTCTGCCATAGTGCCCACATTGTTGCTCTGACAAATTTGCTCACGTTATCTGCTGGTCTGGGGGCAAACAGAAGTGGCTTAGAGGCAGAATCCCTTGGGTGAGCATGGATAGATTAAATCTGATCAATTTTTATGTGTGGAAGTGCTAGCAGATCAATGCAGGCTACATGAGGCCAAGCTCCTCCACCATGGGAAGTCTGAAGGACCTCTGCTTCCCTGGACATGCACACCCGAGTGTTGTAGCTGTCTCCCCTGACCTTCACCTTCCAAAAAAACCCTTCATCCTGACAGATGCAAGGAAGAGCAAAGCATTTTTCTAATTTCGTTTCTATTTTCTTTATCTTTTTCAGCCCTTCTCTTCCCCAGGGTTAAAAAGAGAACAGAAGACATCTAAGAGGTGGCTACTAATTAATTTGCGTAGGGTATTTTGTTCTTAAAATCTCTCCCTATTTCCTGGCTTGATTACTTATTACTCAAGGGGGTGTTCTCCATTACTTAGCAGCTTTGCCTTGAAGAGAGCTCACAGAAGCCTTACTCAGTTTGTTTAACCTGGAAATAAATTGAAGTGACCTACCAAATAATTTTTGAAACAAAGCAATATTTTAAAATAAAATGTTTACTAGCTCCTTTTTTCTGGTGCTTTCTTTCTCCTCTGCAGTTTATCAGTTCTTGATACTATCTCTTCTTCCCTGATTTTCTGTAGGCATGTGAGAGAGCCCCAGCTAACCAGTGTTTTTTATTTTCATTTGAAGGCCTCCATAAAACTGCATGTTACAATATATGGTGTTGTGCTTGTGGAACTGTTTATAACCTACTTTATGGACCTTAACACCATCCAGCCCTCTTGTTCCCTTTAGCTAGGTATTGAAATTAAACTGCATGCAAGGGGTTCTTTATTTTGGAAGCTTTTTAGAGGAGAGCTTATATATTTTTTGCATTTGCCTAATTTTCGTTTTGCTGTTCCTTTACCTCCACGTTTGGGTGGTGTAAGCCAATTGCTCTATTGCTCCAGGTTTCAGTGACATCCAGGGGGAGGTGGAACAGAGGGGGACAGCAGGATAAGTCAGAGGAGAACGTGTGATTCTTGTTTTGTTTGTACAGCAAGGTATTGTCTGTGAAAAGCCCTGTGCTCACTGGGAATGATGTGCAAGCTCCTCCGAGCATCAGACAGCTCCCATCACCCTGCTCAGTGAGCACTGAACACGGCGTGGGCTCCAGCTCCTGTCACACTCTGCAAGCCAAACAAAAGCTCTCTGAGCCCAACTATGCTAGAGATGGCTCTGTAATGACTTCTTAAAGATGTGCAATGAATGGGAGTGAAATCTGCTTAACTCCTTAGCTCCTGGGAATGTCCCTAATCCTGTTGCTGTCTGCTGTCTTTCGAGCTGGTTTACATCATGCTGTTGTTCTTGCTGCTGCTTGGGCTGGGAAAACATCCCTAGTTTACTGAAATCTAAACAGGAGGCAATACCTTCAAAGTCCTTTAAAATGTACTCTTTTTTCTCTTCAGGTCCCTAATTAGGTATGAGAGGCTCCAGTGGTTTTTACTAGGTTTTTCTTTCCTTAAATATATCTGCAGGGAGGCTTGCAGATTTTTTTTTTTTAAATAGGAGTGGGTTTTTTTCTGCAATCTGAGTTTAGACAAGAGCATGCTTGGATGTTGAAACACTGGGTTAAGAGTAAGACAGTTGGATTTTGCTCCAGACTTTGCTCATGTTTTGTTCTTAAATGCATCGTTTACCCTTTTTTTACAGGCACAGCCCAATGCTGTATGTATCAGGAATTTAGCTGTGTTGAATACTCACTTATACTGTAGCCAGGTTTAGTGCTGCCTTGTAATTTTCTGATCTGCCAGCAAGGGATAAGAGTACTTGCCCATTAATGGAGAAATGCTCCAATTTACCAGCCCAAGAATTAGAAATCAGAAGCCAGCCATGCAATAAGAGAATTTACTTAAGAAGCAAGACTTTTTTTTCCCCCTCAAGTGGAAACTTTTTCAATTACTTTCAGATTTCTGAATCATAACACTTGGTTTTTGCCAGCTGCTGCCCAATTATACAGCTATGGATCTTGCACATCACTTGACTTCTGAAAGTCAGGGCTTCACATAAAGTAGAGTAGGACAGGTAAAGAGACTTATGATAAAATCAAGCCTTGTACGGCATGAGCTGTAGAAAGAAGAATTTCTGTGCCATCTGCATCACCAAATAATGCACTGCAAGTCTCTTCAAAGTGTGTGTGAAGTGAGAGCGTGGGACAGGGAAGGATTTCCCTCTCCATTCACTAATGATCCCTGAGCACATGCTTGTCTTCTAGGCTGCACACACACTGCTTTGTTGACAGAATAACTCTGTGCTCTGCTGTGTTTTTTTTTTTAATTTGGTAAATGCAAGAATACATAAGATTTCTTTAAAAATAAAGTATAAATATGTCAGAAATAAATAGGTTTTTTTCTGTTTCAAGTATTATATGCATATTTGAATCCAAGATGTGTAACAGTGGTTTTCAGCATTGTAGCACTCTAAAGATGCAGATTGTAACCTGGGACATATTTCCCCAGCTTCCACTACCACCAGTGAGATCTACAGAATTAAAACTGAGTGTTCCCTGACCTGCAAGATCTGAATCTTCTTTTCACTCACAGTGATGCTATTTCCTGTAATGCTTAATGTGGAAAAAATTCCTGAGATGTTTTGCCCATTTCATGACTGAAGAGTATGAGCTCACACCTCCTGTATGTGAATTTCATGAGTGTCAGAGGGAAGCCCATCAGTTATTTGCTGAGCAAAAAGGATAAAAAGGAAAAAAGGAGCAATGAGCAACAGGCTCCAGAAAGGTTTAGGTCAGGCCTTTCTTCTGGGCTGACATTGCTGCAGTTCAGACAGTTGTGGCCCTGCTAGTTTAAAATAGCCAGGTGGGTTCTTAGCACAGCATCTGCCTGGACATCAGTGTGAGCTGCAGAGCTCAGCCAAGAGGCTGAGTCAACCTTTTTTTAGTTAACCTGCATTGCACCTCTGTAGGTAGCTGCTAGCATTACCCATTAGATATACCCACACAAATATAGATATTCCAGACTGTTAAGGAAGGAAATTGGCCTGTGTTGATGTGCACAGGTGGCTTCTGATAATTCCTTATATGACTGCACATTGGAATGTGGTATCAGCAGAGAAGATAAATCTCTTTTCCTCCATTCTTTTAAATGAGGAGCTCCAGGCAGTTCCCCCTCCCCTCTAGTACTCTTCTTCTCTGTTCATTTTCGTGCCAGGTCATTTCTTGCCAAAAATCCCATCTGCTCATCAGTGGCATTCCAGAGCAGGAGGTGCTCTGGGGCTCGATGCTGATTAATAGCATCATTCATGAGCCTGTGTATGAAAGGAGGAGGAGAGGGACATGGTGCCAGCCACAGTTGAACTAGCAAGAGCTTGAACGTTCCTCTCTGAGGTGCAGTGATCACCTCATGTCCCTTCCCTAGATAATTTTTCTTCAAATAGAAATTGTTTCAAATATATATTGTTTCTTCAAATACAGTCTTCAGTCAAATTTAAATGTTCATGTGAAAGAAAGGGAGCTTTTCCTGGGTCAGTCAGTCTTCAGAATCAGAGCAGCTTCCATGGAAATCACTCTGTTATTACGCTAATTTTCATCCCATTGTTCCTAAATATTTGCTTAAATACACATGATAGAAAAAAATTCTGCAGGTAGATGTGCACTCACTTGTATCCCAGCTGGAGAATTTCTCCAGTCCTCCACCACTGATTGCTTGCCTTTTGCACTCCCTATGTACTTTTTGGGTGGGCACTTTGTGTGTAGAGCATTTTGAGCATTTGTGTCTCACAATCACAGAGTCATAGAATGGTTTGGACTGGAGGGGACCTTAAAAATCAACTAGTTCCAACACCTCTGCTGTGGACAGAGACACCTTTCACTAGACTGGGTTGCTGAGGCCTCCAGCCAACCTGGCTTTGAGCACTTCCAGGGATGAAGCATCCACAACTTTTTTGGACAACACATTTCAGTACCTCCTCACCCTCACAGTAAAAAAACTTCTCCCTGGTAATCTACTCTAAATATCTCCCCTTTTAGTTTAACTATAATAATGATATTGTGCAGTGGGCTCCAGGACTGGTGTCCTCAGTGATCCAGCTGTACAAAGGACACCCTGTGCACATATCTTTTTGATTTTCCTATGTAGCCATCCTATTTAGCTTCTTCAGTTCTCCCTATAAAATAAATTATATTAGGTAATAGTTCTTACCTTTCCTTAATCATTCTGTTGAAAAGCCCCAAATTACTTAATTTCCTGAGGGTGAGGTTCTCTATAACTGAGAATAATAGCTTTGTCACTCTATTAGCCTGATTTCTGTCTATGCTTTTTCCCCATCTCTACTCCATTTTGTGTGTCATCTCTTCCCTTTCTGTCTCCTCACATTCCTCCCCCAGTCTGAGTGAGGGGTGGGGAGAGGTTTTGTTCAGCCATGTCAGCACATGTGTGACAAGAGGCTTGAGAAGATGGCTCACCACCTGTAGTTTCTGTTGAAGGAAAGGTGCAGTGGGAAGTAGAGTCAAAGGGGTTTTGGTCTATTCAACCTCTCCACTGCCAACAGCTTTGAGAAACATCACCCTTCATCTTAAAATGGGGAGAGAAAAGGTAAAACTGGGGGGGGGGGATTGCCACAAAATACTAAATTCCATGCACACAAACATTAGTTTGTCTCCTTTCACCCAGCAGTGATCCAGCCCAAACACTCTTTTTCCCTCTTCCTGCTCATACTTGCTCATAGGTGGTGCCTGTTTTGTTGGTTTCTTTTTTCAGAAATCCATATTTAATAGTGAAATCACTGCTACTGTTTGTTTTCACCACTTCCTCTAAAATACTTATTAAGCTAAATACAATATAAATTGGAATAGATGTATTTTAGGTTGTATTAGGAGCAGCTGAGGGAACTTGGGTTGTTTAGCCTGGAGAAAAGGAGGCTCAGGGAAGACCTTATTGCTCTCTACAACTTCCTGACAGGAGGCTGTAGTGAAGTGAGGACTGATCTCTTCTCCCAAGTAACAAGTGATAGGACAAGAGGAAATAGCCTCAAGTTGCACCATGGGAGGTTTAGATTGGATATTAGGAAAAATTTCTTCACTCAAAGAGTTGCCAGGCACTTGAACAGACTGTCCAGTGGAGTGGTGGAACCCTCGAGGTATTTAAAAGCTGTGTAGATGTGACACTTAGGGACATGATTAAGTGGTGGACTTGTCAGTGCTGGCTTAATGGTTGAACTTGATGATCTCAGAGGTCTTTTCTGACTCAAACTATTCTGTGTTCTATGTGTCTCTTGGCTTCTGTGCATGCCCCCTACTTGTGTGGCAAATCTTTAATGTCCCATCTTTGGTCTTTCGGGCATTTTCCAGACATCACATTTCCTTCAAATCCAGATTCTTCCTAACCAAGACTAACATTTCCTACTTAAACTTATTAACATTGAATTAAAAGAAAGAAATGCCAGATGAATCTTCCAAGTGTTAACAGTAACATGTAAGGTTATATGTTAACTTAATAGATTATATGTGGCCATAGAGCAGAAGCTTCCATGACTCTCAAATGGTGTAATTGTTTTGTTTTCTAAACCCTCTCCACTGCAAATTCTTTTATGACAGGAAAAAATATGAGAAGATAATAGTCACAGGATGAGACTAATATACAATTACAGAGAAGTCATATGTCTTTGATCATGAAGGCTAAGGCAGGAATAACACACAGTTCTACATATTAATTTGTATTAGAAAATGGAAACTACCTTCTCATTAGGGTAAAATCAGATTTCCAGGATTCCTTATAAATCATATAAGTTAAATCATATAAATCATATAAGCTCTTCAAATTCAGGTTGACCAGGGCCAATGAATAAAATGAACTCCAGGACTGAGGGTCTGTTGTTAGGATGTCCTAATCTCAGCTCAAATATCACAATGTTCTCACCTGTCAGAAAACAGTGAAAAGGCAGCAGAGCTTAGAGACTAAGGATGAGAACCAAACCAAAAGCATTCCTGGACAAAGGGCTCTATTGATTTATTAACTCACAGGCTATTTTGAAGCTGCTTTACACAAGTGAAGTAAAAAAAAGCCACAAAAAACAGAAAACAAACAAAAAACCAAAACCCATCAAAAAAATCCAGAAAAGTAAAAAATTATTCTATATTATAGATTCCATTTTATATCTTTTTCTGTCTATGAAAGCATTCTGGAAATTGCTTGCTTTTCTTTCTGTAGATATATTTTTTACTTCACAAGACGTTTCATTCTTAACATCCCAGGTACTGTGCAGCAAATATTCTGTAGACCAAAACAGCTGAAGGAGTTTTCTCCATTGACCTCTCCTTCCAGCCATCCTCAAGCCAGGATCTGGACTTTTGGAGGCTGTAGGCCCCAAACATTTTGTGCATATCCAGAAGTCTTGGTACAGTCAGCCTGCAGTTATGCAGTTAAGTCAGAGTCAACATTTTTAACACCATATTACTTTTGTAGTGTATTGGGCCCTTTCATTCCAAAAAACAAGTGAAGATCCTGTGTGCTGGTTGGGGACTAAGCCATCTACAAAACTCACCAATTTTGCCATGGTTTGGTGTTGGATCCCAGAAACCTGGGGGTTTTGGAGCTTTCTGTGCTGTCTGGCACTGACCCCTGGAGAACACTGCTTTTGACCTGAGACCTTAGAGAAGGCTTCCAAATTTGAGTGATGAAAGTTAAAATCACAGGTGTGTAGTTGAATAGAAGTGTGTGCTTTCACATGGTGAAGGGTTTTAAATTTGAGGTTTCTAATAGTATAGTAATAGGTATGGGACAATATGGAGAATTTTGGGTGGTGTCTTTTTTGGTCTTCTTCCTTCTTCTTCATGCTTTCAGGGAGTAGTTTCTGGTTGGTCAGTCAGTGTCACACTAAGGGTCATGGGAATTTAGTTATTGGGTTAAAAGTATAAATAATATAGGTGTTAATGCTCTATTGGACTGTTTAGCTTTAAGAGATCTTGTAGCAGCTGCATCTTTCTCCATTTTCATTGCTTCTAGCAGTAGCTAGAAGTGCTGCTGAACGCTCTGTACTTTTTGATAAAATTTAATAAACAACCAAACCCCCCAAAAAATCCATTTCCATCATGTATTTGTTAATCCTGGCTCTGAGTGAAGGCAAAAGAGACTGAGACAGGCCACTAATTAAGTGGTGCAAAACTCCCACCACTGTTACAGTTTGGGATGTCCTGCACATGGAAAACTTTGATTATTCACAGAATTGTTATTAGCCTATGCTGCAGGTTTATGTTTGTCTCCTCCTTTCTTAATTTCATTGAAATTTCCATCTCCTACCTTTCACCCTTTCTCCTACATGCTCCTTGCAGAGAAGCTTTGAGCAGGAGCCTGAGCAGACAGCACCACTGGCTAAGCAGCAGTGCACTCCATGTTTGATGATTTCAATCCCATGTCTCCATACAGAGTGGTTGAACACATGGCATGGCCAATTCCCACCAGCTGCAGAAGACAGCACTGATTTTAACCCCCTGAAAAGGCCCACGTGTTTCCCACATGGAAAACACACTCCTCTTGGCAAGAGGAGTTTGCTGTGTACATCTCCATAGAGCTGAGCTGCTGCTGCCTCAGCAGCCTGTGTGTCCACATGCACTCCCTTCCGGGGCTTGACAGGCTGTGCTGTCAGGAGATTCAATTATTCTGTGGAAAAGGGTGTGAGGGAAATAGCCTGAGACAGATTTCTCAGCTATTGAGCGCTTTTCTGCGAGCTGTGTTCGTGTTAATTCTCTGTTCTTTCCCTCCGCTCCTGTGTGCAGTAGCAGCTCCCTGCAGAATGTAATGAAGTCAGCTCTTTGGGCTGACATGGCCAGAGCAGTAGCTGTGAAAGGCAACTCTCTCAGATTAGTCCCCAGCTCAGGAGAGGTGGTAGGGTTCTGCCTTCTAGAAATGCTGAGCAGTTGAAATGTGGGAGAAATCAATGGCAGCTCTTCAGCCTGTCTGCAGCTCTGGCCCTCTGTGTATTGCTGATTTAGCAAAGACCTTTTCTTTTCTTTCAGTCTGTCCACTAGTAAACAAGGTAGCTTTCTCATCTTTCTTGATTTTCCTCTACTTTCTACCATTTTTCTACCCTCATGCAGACTTCCCTTTCTATTTCCTCCCCTGTCTCAGGTGTTTCATGCTACATAGCTTTTACTGTCTGAAAGTTAGGCTATTAATTTAGGCTAGTTTTGAGGCTTTCTTGACAGCCACCCCTAGACAACTATTTATTATGGAATAAGTCATTTTTTGGAACTCTTCCCCCCTCTCTTCCCACTGATTATAGGACCATACAGCAGGGTTAGACAAGACAATTACTGATGTTTAAGGGCAGTCTCTGCACATCCATCTCAAAGCCTGTAGCACTGTGTAGGCCCAGTCAGATTCTTGAATTAGGTTCCCAAAGATGCTGAACCCCTGCTTCCAGAGGGTGCTGGTTTTTATTCTGGTTCCCTTATGTCTGTGGGAGCTGAAATTCACAGCCTACAGAATAGCATGTGATGCTGATGGCTCTGTGGGGCTGACTGGCTGGGTTTCTAAATAGGTTGGCTGACTCTTCTTATGCCTCTGTGGCTGCAGAACCACCTAGAACAATTATTTTCTGGGTGCAGGAGAATGGGACACAAGAGGGAGTAAGCAAAACTGAAAAAAATGGAAAAATAAGGAAAAAGGAAAAGAAGGAAAGTATAGGATGGGAAAATCAGGGGAAAGAGGCAGGACAGAAGAAGGGAAAAAGAGTAGTGAAGAAAAATAAGGAAGGTAGGAAGAAGAAAGGTGAAAGTGGGATACAATCAGGGAAAAGGATGAGGATGGCAGATGGAGGGAATATGAGGGAGACTGAAATAGAATGAGAACAGCAACCTGGCAGAGTACAAGAGAAATGCATATTAAGAGTTAATTTTCTTCCCAGTGGAATAGTCCTGTTAGGAAAAAACAGTCATCTAACAGACAGCATGTCAGCTTGAAGTAACATGCAAAAATTAATATTACACTGCATATGATTTGTAAAACTCCATCCCCTGGGGAACATATTCTGATGGAAACAAACTTTGGGTATGTCAGAATGAGACTTTCTGTTTGATGGTAAATTGTCCTGTCTTTGCATCACATACCTGGCAGTGGTTCATAAGCTGACAAAAGCTCACACTGGGGAGAAGTAGAGGTGAAAGGTCTTCTCTCTTATCATCCTTGTGTGCTGGGGAGGGAGGGAAGTGGAGGGGCAGAGGTACAGTGAGGGAATTTGTGCAGATTAATGCTTCTAAGAGAAACATCTATAAGGGACTGGTAAGAATAGAAGAAAGTGCATGAGAGAGAATAAAAGACATGAGATGGAGAAGTATAACCAGTGAGCAGGGAGGGAAACATGTCCTCTTCCTTTCCTATCTTTTAGTCTGTGAATTCCCTTCTGATATTTGTTATTTTCCTTCTCTGGTACTTCATTATGTTCAGCTCCTTCTGTACTTTTCTTTTGCCTCTGTTTCCCCAAGTTCTGCTTCTGCCAAAAGCCCTTTCCAAACCCTTTTTCCTTACATATCCTTCCTGCCTTTTCCCAGGCTCTCTTTCCCTTTTTCTCTTACTCCCTTTTTCTCTTTAATACGTCTCTTTCTTACACATTTGTGTTTTTTGGTGAACTTTACTTCCTTGTCCAGAAATTAGAGGTTCTTGCTCTAGTGTTCTGCGTTGCCAGTGTCCTACTGTTACATGTATATGTATATTTATTTATATGTACACACTGACAATAATATAAATGTGCATCTATATGTACATATGTGTGTTTGTGTATATATATATATACACACAATATTCTAAACCAGAACTAGTTAATTTGGTCATAAGACAAAGCCTGGGTGTTATTCTTACTGTAGCTGACAAACTGCCTGCTTTGATGTGAGGATTCAGACTCAAAGACGTGATTTCATTTCTCCAGTGTCTCCTCACAATACCCTTTTCATGCCCAGAAACAGCCTGTGACTTGGCAGGGTGGAGTCATGGGCATGGCTTGGTTTACTTCACCACTAACCCCATGAGAAAGGGCTGCTCGTTTCTGGCTGCCTCATGCTGATGGGTGCAATACCAGTGGATCCAGTGCAACAGGACAGGGCAGTGCAAATTGTCATTTGGTGATCCCTGCCAGCCTCAGACACTCACTGCAGCCCCACCCTCCCTCTTGCCCACTGCTCTTCACACTGCTCTCTCCTCCCTCACAGCTGACAGCAGATAACTCTGTTATCTCTGTTGTCAGGTGTAAGGGCAAACAAGACATCCTTTTAGCATGTGTGCCAAAGGTCTGCATGTCTCAGTACCTTATACCTTGAATTCTATGTGTCAAAACCGCATATAAATAGCTTAATTTGTTTTTGAGTGGTTGTATTTACTATATATTGATAGAGCTTGTTTCTAGGCATTTACAGTTCTCTGTTCCCTCTTGGGCCACTATATTTTTAGGGGGCTTAGTACAGGTATGAACTGAGACTATAAATACTGAATTTTTTCTATTCTAGTTTTCTAAGGAAACTGTTTGCATACCAACACTGAGAGAGAATGAGAGTTAGAGCTACTTCTTCCTCTTAATTCAGTCTGAACATCTTTGGCCAAACTGGTTAGAGAACCCCCTGCAGGAATCACTCCTTGAACATCAGCAGATCTGCTTGGGAAAGTTGCTCTGAGATGTACGTGCACAGCTGGCCAGGGTCCATTAGTTCCTCTAGATATGGGACTATGCCTGGCATCCTCCTGAACTCTCTTGTGTGGGACAGATTTGCTCTCTCAGTAGCCCCATGGCTCCTGTTTCCCACTTCACTGCTTTAGGTGGCCCATAGTCTCAGCAGTTTTTCAGAGGCCAGGGAGCTGTGAGGGTACAGGCTCGCTCACCAGAGTAGCAGTCGTCCTCCTGTGCCTTCCCACTGTGCTCCTTTCTTGCCCAAAACAAACCAACCCAGCCCAAGATCTCTTATGATATGGCAAGGAAGCTCAATTTACTTCAGCCCTGAGTCATGGCAGGCTACAGAGGGTCAGGATTTGCACAGAACCAGCAGATTTTTTTGGAAACCCAGAAGGAGACCAGCAGTGATTTGCAGGCAGCATCCTTGCTGAGACCAAGAATGCAGCAGCTTATAACATAGTCAGTCAACAAAGTGTGGGGAAAAAGTTTCCCTCTTCTGGGTTTGAAAATCTCTGCTATTTGCATTTCTTATATTGCTGTCTTTTTGGTTCATGCCTTTTGCAAAGCCAAAGACCTTAAGACCAGAAGATACAAGACATTGTAATGCTGGGACCTTTTCTAGAACACAGGCTATTTAATTTCATTGACTTCCATTTGTATGGAGGCTGATAATTTCTATTTGGTGAAAGCACATTTTCCAAAAGGCATCAACCCTTGATGTTAGGAGTCTGAAAGATGGAGAAGTTACTGCTTCTCTTGGTAGTTTGTTCCAGTAGTTAAACACTTGCAGTGTAATTTGTGCCTCATTTCTCATTTGAAGGTGTTTCACTTTACAGGCTTGTATTCACCCATTTTTCTGTAGTTCTGCTTATCCACAGTGAACCTCAATCTTCCTCAAGGTCCCTGCTTTCCCAGTTGCAGATTCTTGCTTTGTAGATATCATCTACATTCCTTAGTCCTTAACATATTACTCTCTATTTGGCTGAATTCAAATGTATTCAGTTTGAACAGGTATAATTTAGAAGGGATTCACTTTATTTAATATTTCTGCTTTTCTACCAGTCTTTGCAAAGTTCACCTCAAGTATTTTGCATTTATTTCTACGTTGGTGATGAGATGTAAAATCACATTCTGTTTACTCATTATATATGCAGAACCTCACACCAAATCCTCGTACTGAATGCTGATTCTGTTCTTTGTTCCTTTTTGAGATTCCTCAGACAGTCCTCAGTTCGTTGAATAGGTAGTTTATTGCCAAGGTATAATGCAATTTAAATCACAGTGCTATGAGATAATAAGTCACAAATTCTACAAAAGCCAAAATTTCTGCAGGATATTCACTTACCTATGTCAGTGGAGTTTGTAATTTAGAGTATGAAACTCTATTGCTTTAAAAATACTTTGTCCCCATAATCTTGTGTTTCTTGGCATGAATTTTATTAATACTGCTTTATATATTTCACACTGACTCAGCATTTCTGTGATCTTTCCTGGGAATATTGGCAGGCTGGGAACTCTCCCTTCTTCCCTTGCCCTTTTTGACTGTTGACTCAACATTAAGATTCCCCCAGTCCTACCAAATTCCTCAATGTTCTACAGTGTATTAAAAATTAACATTGCAGTGCTAAAGGATGCTTGTAAGCCAGTTTTTCAAGAATTTTGGCTATTGGCTGTTTGGCCTACAGAACTTGTCCTTGGTTCCCAATAGGTTTGGAATTAATTATTGCCAACTCAGTAAATATTAAATATATGCATAGTGTGCTAAAAATCCATAGTAATGGTTATAAGACTTTTTGCTACCTCGGTGTTAGCAATTTTCCCACTTTTATCTAGTATCATACTTTCAATTACCTGCAGATTTCTTTTGTTCCCAGACTGTTTTCAGACACTCTCAGCATTCTCCTGGAGAAACAGGCAGCCCATGGCTTGGTCAGGTGCACTCTTTGGGGGTGAAAAACTGGCTGGATGACTGGGCCCAGAGAATGAGATGATGGAGAATGGAGTTACATCCTGTTGGTGGCTGTCACTGGGCTCAGTGTTGGGGCCAGTCCTGTTTAGTATCTTTATTGATGACCTGGATGAGGGGATCAAGTGTTCCCTCAGTGAGTTTGCAGATGACATCAAGTTGGGTGGGAGTGTTGATCTGCTGGAGGGTAGGAAGGATCTGCAGAGGGATCAGGACAAGCTGGATCATGGGCCAAGGCCAACTGTGTGAGATTCAACAATGACAAGGGCCAGGTCCTGCCCTTGGGTCACAAAAATTCCCTGCAGTGCTACAGGCTGGGGGAAAAGTGGCTGGAAATCTGCCCAAAGGAAAAGGATGTGGGAGTGCTGGTGACAGCGGCTGTACAAGAGCCAGTTTGTGCCCAGGTGGCCAAGAAGACCAGTGACATCCTGGCCTGTATCAGCAACAGGATGGCCAGCAGGACCAAGGAATACTGGGCCCAGCCTCTTCTTCCTTAGAGCTAGTGACAGAACAAGAGGACATAGCTTCAAATGACACCAGGGAATTTTTAGATTGGACATCAGGAAAAGGTTTCCACTGTTAGGGTGGTTAGGCATTGGAATAGGCTGCCCAGGGAGGTGGTGGAGTCACCAGTCCTGGGAGTGTTAAAAAAAACCCTGGACTTAGTGCTGTGGTGTAGTTGGTATGGAGGGGTTCAGTCAAGAGTTGGAGTCAATGACCTTGGAGGTCTTTTCCAACCTTAATGATTTTATGATTTTGTTACTCTTAAGTCTGTCAACCAGGCATTTTTTCTTATTCAGCTTCCTTCATTAGTTACTTACACCCCATACAATTTTCATTTTGACTGCCACCTGTAACTGCTGCCTTACATTTTACCATATGTTACTTTAATTTCTAATTGCTGCTTTATTTGCCATCAAACCAAGCATTGTTTTCTTATCCAATGTTGTAAGCTTTTCACTGTGGTACCAGCATTTTGACTAGTCAATTAACTCTTCTTATATAAAGTACTTCCACTTTTCAGTCATGTTACCTCTCTAATTTTTGGTCCCTTCTCAGTTTCACTCAAATTTTCTTCAAACACCTTATCTTGAAGCCTTAAGACCATTTGTTGGTACCTGTGTACTTTGTATGCATGTGGGTATGGGTATGTAAGTATTGCTTGCAGATGCTGAACTTTTGTTGCCCTTATTGATTGTAACCTGGCCATGATAGTTGGTTTCCAGGCAACTGTCATTTTTCAATTTATCTTCTCATAGGATGAAGGGAGAAATAGAATCTCTTAATTTAACTTTTTTCCATCATTTCTTGTTTTCATGCAATTCTGAACAGTCATTATAGTCTTTTTTCCCCTCAGTGTTTCCAGATTTGTAACACTTGCTCTTTCTCTAACTGACTCCCCTGATTTTTTTTGCTTCCAGTCATACCCTTCCAATTTCTAAACTAAATTCTTTCCCTACATGGATATCATAAATTACTATGAAGAAACGATCATATTTCAATATTCTTCTTGCTTCTTTTTTTTTTTTTCATACAGGTTGATATTTAATTTGTCCTGAAGATTGCCTTTGTCACACACTGAACTGTCCATGGAGTTCATAGATAATTCAGAAGGCAGTAATGTGGGCAAGGAGTCCAAATCGTTCCTTCTGGTACCTTACATTTTCCAGCACCAAGTTTCATTTCTTGTCTTTGTCCTCATTCACAGGTTCCCCAGGTTCAGCTGAAAGTCTTTATCAACTTCTTCACTCTTGATCAAAATAAATAAATGGCATTATGTGGAGGTTCAATCCTCATTTTCACTCATTTTCATAGATCCCTTCTAAACATGTTTATGTGACGTGCTAAACAAATATCAGAAATCTCAGATCTTTTGCCACACAATTTTCCTGCTACTTCGAAGACAGAAGAGAATTTTTTAAAGAACCCAAATGTATCTTGGAGTAGTGTAAAATCTTTTCTAAAATCCAGAGTTAGGAACCATTCTGGTGACCTGCTGTTACCTGTCTGGG
Source organism: Acridotheres tristis (assembly GCA_037013685.1). Lineage (NCBI taxonomy): Eukaryota > Metazoa > Chordata > Aves > Passeriformes > Sturnidae > Acridotheres > Acridotheres tristis. The sequence continues at coordinate 67,195,341 of CM072885.1, forward strand.
TAGTGTTGAAATCCCCTTCTCAGCCACCAAAAGCTTCTTTCTTCTACTTAAGTTCCTCTTTGCAGAGATGTCCTCATTTCTCCCACCAGTTAATTTTGGAGGAGTTTTGATAACAATGGGACAAACAGTGTCAGGTCAACTAAGAGCAGTGTCTTATTAATGAACTGAACAGACATCCTCACAGGAGGTCAACAAGGATTGATTTGTCATTATGGACTATACAGACCAAATTCAGTTCTCAGCTACCTGACTTCAGTAAAGCTGTACTAAGATATATGGGACTAGAATTTTGATAAAGGTGTAGTTTTTATTTTTGCTTTTGGCTACCTTCAGCTAAGTGATAAGTAAGAAGCCTAAATGAAAAAAAAAAAAAAAATCCTGATTATTCATGGTTTTGAGTACTCTTCCCTGTCCTGCTCGTCCCTTCTTTCTGTGGCTGTGGTGATTGGCTAAGTGGTGCTAAAGTGATGGATGTCATCTTCTGCTGGGAGTAGAAATTGTCATTCAGACAGGAAAGCACTTGGTTTTCATTCTTTCCTTGCTTGGATTTATGTGGGCAATCATCAGCAGGACACTTTTTGGATCTGAAATTGGGTCTGCAGACAACTTCCTCTGCTGAAATGTGCCATGTGTATTCAATCACTGCTATAAACAAAGGACATCTATATAAGCTAAATATTAGCTATATTAGCTCAGTATAGTGGACAATAAAAGGAGCTTCCAGAATGTTTAATTGAAGGGGAGTTTATTGGAATGAAACCTGAATGCAAATTAATGCTTCCTGGAGTATCACTATTGTTTGCTCTCCACACTGGATGGAGAAAAATAAGGAGAGGAAAGTGGGAAAATTACCCCCTGGCACATCTCTGCCAGCTTTCAGTCAGGCAGTAAGTCCATGCATGCATCAGTTCTGATGAGCTGATAAACAAATCTATCAAATTTGCCAAGTCTGTGGGAATCCCAGGCTGTCTAATGGTAGATGGAGGTAGGGGTTACAGCAGGATGGAATTTACTATAGCTGCGAGCTGAAATACAATAATAATATAGTAATAAATATATTGCTGCTCCAGCAGGGAGAGCAGAACTTCTGGGGCTGCGTGAAATTTGGGTATAAAAGTGGCAGCAGTGGGTGATCTGGAGGATGTTTAGCACAGGGCAGCAGGAGATATCCAGGGGCTTAGGAGATGAGGCAAATGGAGGAGGTCGCAGTCTGTGAAGCACAGTAGTCCAAAACTCAGATCATTCATTGTATTTAAAATGAAAATGATACACATTTTGGATAATGTTATAATTTTATCATGGTGTTTAGTAACTAGATGAAATAATTAGTTTCTCTGTGCACTAATACCCTCTTTAATTTACTGTATGCTGAACATACAAGGATGCACACACACGTTTTACCAACCGTTGTCTTGTTGCGTCCAGAGGGAATTCATTTTGAGTCAGGGACATTTTAGGTGATATTGTATCACCTTAACATTTTGGTAAGATGTGCTTTAAGTTATGAATTATCAGTGCACCCAGTCTGTGTGGCAAAACCTGAACTGACAAGCTTATCTGTGTGGGAATTAAAATCACATCATACACAGGCCAGGGTTAGAATCTTCAGTTCAGTTAGTGGATGAGGGAAAGGCTGTGGATATCGACTACACAGACTTTAGCTGAAGCCTTGAACCACTTCCCACAACATTCTCCTGAGAAATTAGCTGCTCATGGCTTGGTCAGGTGCACTTTTTGGGGGATAAAAACTGTCTGGATGATCAGGTTTAGAGAGATGTATTGAATGGTGCTACATCCACCTGGTGGCTGGTCACCAGTGGTGTTCCCCAGAGCTCAGCTGTGCAATATCATGATCAGTTATCTGGATGAGTGCTCTCTGTCAGGTGACAGTGAGATGTTGATCTGCTGGAGGGTAGGAAGGCTTTGCAGAAAGATCTGGATAGGCTGAATCAATGGGCTGAGGCCAAAGGTAGAAGGCTCATGGGAGACCTTATTGCTACCACTGCCTGAAAGGAGCCCAGAGCCCAAGGAGCAAGTGATAGGACATGAGGAAATGGCTTCAGGTTGGGAAGGGTTTAGATTGGATATAAGAAAAATGTCTTTACCAAAATAGTTGTCAAACATTGGAACAGGCTGCCTAGGGAAGTGATGGAGTCACCATTCCTGGAGCTGTGTAAAGGTGGCACTTAAGGACATGGTTTAATGGTCAGCCTGATGGTGCTAGCCTAAGAGTTGGACTCAATGATCTTAGAGGTCTTTTCCAACCTAAACTATTCCATGATTCTAAGAGCATTTGGCACTAAAGTGGTTTTGACCTTCTCTCTAAATACATATTAACTTAAACAGAGGCACAAAGAGCTGAGGAGAGATGTGACGTGAGCTTTCAACGCTCAGTAATTCTGCCAGGAGGGATCAGCAGCAGCTCCTGTGCACGCAGAATTGCAGAGACAATTTCACTGATACGAGCAAACTCTTTTTGATTACTTGGATGAGAAGACAGAGAAAGAGAGGAACGGACAAAGTGACATTTCAATTAAATCAGTGCTTAAGAAAAATATTTAAGGAAGTAGATGGAAAAAGATAGGGAAAACATAAACAAAACAAACAAAAAATCCCCAGGAGCTCTGTGGCGTTAATCTAACCTTCAGCATGACTGAAAACTGCACAGGCAGGTAAGCAGCATTATTGATGTTTGAAGTAATTACTTCAGCAGGCACTGCTATCAAAATTCATAGTGATTGATTTCCCACTAGTCAGCTTATCTGTCTGAGAATAAGCTCACTGGAAAGCAGCTTATAACCCCTTCCTAATAAGCCATGGCACATCACTGGAGAAAATGGCATCAGGCTCGTTTTGTTTTGCATTCACTGCTATTAAAGGTTGAATCATTCAAAATTTTAAGATGCCAGGCAGTTTTCTTCTCCAGACAGCCTAGGAATACAGAGATCTGCACTTCCCAAGCAACCTGTCCTTGTCCTCCTAGGTACAGTGTCAATTGAAGGAGACTTTCAAACTGAATTCTTGGAGTAACAACAGGAGAAAGTCATATCTGAACACACACACCAGACATATTTTAAAGGTGGTTTTCAAATATGGAATATTTTCCATAGGCTGACTGAAAGCTGGTTTAACCAGAATGGTGGAGGATATAATTGAGGTGCCTTAAGCCACAACAGTAATGTTGCTGTATACACATTTTTCAGCAACAGGTTAAATCCATGTTCCCTCAAGGTACAGATTCAGGTCCGAATCTGAGGTGAAGTCTTTAAGGTCAGGTGGGATGAACATACAGGTGGCTCTGGGGCTGTTTTCCCTGGAAGACTTAGAAGACATGATCCATATCATCATGGCCTCAGTAAAGAACCACAGTGTTGTGCCAAGAACATGATTAAACTTCTCTCATGTCCCAGATATCCTGATTGAAGTTAGCAAACAAGGAACTAATGTCTGTGACATTGCAACAATTATCCAGGCAAATACATCCTTCATCCCACCTCTGGACAGGGGTGCACGACTTTTAGAGAAAGCCTACCAAGCTGGAGTGGGAAGGGCTTTTTTTAAAAACAGCCATGGGCTGGAAAAGAGCAGCCAAGACATGGAGCTCTAACACTAGGTCAGCATCTGTAAGAGTTTGAACCTTTATTTCCCTTCAGCCTCTGTTGGTTGGCAGTCATCTATTCCCACAGATCAAAGCACAGGAAAAAATGAAATGAAGGACAAGTGCAAGAGGCTTAACCAGCAGTCTCCTGGATTTGTGTCAGTCTGTGTCAGGAGGCACATCATCTGCAAGTGTTTTTCCTTTTCCTTTTGGCTGTTTCCTGTGCACAGAGAGCCAGAACACTTCCTTGTGCAGATAGTTGTTTCCCTCTGCCATCTGGCAGGGTGCACAACACAAGAGGCAATGGTGCCATTTGTCAGAAAGAAAAGGACTATTTGCTGGATCAGTTTTATGGAGGGAAGAAGAGGGTGCAGGAAAACCATTTTGCACAATTGACAGGAGAAAGAGAGAAGCTGAGATCATTTCTCAGGGCAGAGATAGGGTGCTCCTTCCAGGACCCAACAGCTGCCTGCTTGGAATCTGTGCATGAGAGAGGGAGGCAAAGGCAGGAGGAGAGTTCGGACCTAAACTTTCACAGAGGATTCACAGACAACTCTTTTAGAGTTGTGGGAAGATGTGTACAAAAGTGCCCAGGTCTCCTTCTGGTGCCCATCTATACTGCTCAGACAACCAGGTGAGGAGGAACAGTTCTGTAAGCTGATTTACTAGAAAAATCCTCAGCACTTGGCAGGCCTAGTAGAAGAGTTCTGGGTTGAACAAACAACACATCCCAGCAGTCTCGGGTGGGCTGTGACTCTTCAGATGGTGTGACAGAGTGGCAGGCATGGCAATCCTTTCTTCCCTCTGCTGTACCCAGCAGGCTCTGGAGACATCAGAGGCTCCACATATTCTCACCATGGTCTGCAAACCAATATGCCAACCCTGGGGTTTGGCCCACATTACCAGTAGCCTTCTGTGCTCTTTTTATCCTTCTGTGTTTCCAGTGCACTGAGCTACAGCACGACCCAAATTTCTGCATCACCCTTCTGGCTTGTAACACTGTGCTTCTATTTCAGTGCCTGAATCCCTGGTCAGCACGGTGATCCTCTTGTTCCATGGGAGTCTGGCAAGGATGGGGGAGCAGATGGTCACAATAACACAGTGAGGTTATATGAAAACTGTCTCTGCTGGGGGCACATTTGTCTCAGATGCACAGGGATGGCTGCATTTTGTCACAGCTAAAGAGGAAGGTAGATACAACTGGTTTCCCTTACAGGACACACACTCCTTTATCCTCCCAAACCTTTAACTTCTTCCCTGCGTGTTTGTGTCTCTTCCCACTTGTCTCTCTGGATGGGTGCTGTGGCATCTCAGTGCTCTGATTCCCGCAGAGTCAGAGGCTGAAGCACAGAATGCAGTCAGGATGGATCCCCTGGGGGCTGGAAAGTCTCTCTCCTTCTCTAATTCTTTCTGACGTTTCACCTGACACATCCTGAGTGAGCACATCACCCCTGCTTCTGGGGGTGATAAAATGTTTGGATCTCTGAATGTGTAGCTGTGTTCTTTGTCGACAAGAGATCAAAGATGTCAGAACTCTGAAAAAAAAAAAATCCCACAAAAAAAGAGAGACTGAAAAACAAAATAAATGACAGAGATGGAGAAGAAAGTCAAGTAGAAATAGGAACAATTGCCTAGAGACAGGTGGACAGATGCTTAGCAAACCAGAGAGACAGACGGCTGTGGCAGAAAGACAGCACGCTCCTGACTGTTCTTGGGCTGTAATTATCAGCTATTTAGGCACTAAGCCCAGGCAAACCAGTTATTATCAGTATTCAACAGCTCGGAGGTGAAGCCCAAAGCAATTAATGCCCTTTGAGATCTCGGGACCAACTGCAATGAGCACTGATTTTAAGCAAAGTGTTTGTGGGGAGGGAGGGATTAGGACTTTTTTTATTATATAAGAAAGGGGGAAGGGGGAATCTCTTGAGCAAAACAAGTATGAACTGAAGAGAGCTAGAACCTGTACACAGGGAGTGACTATTGATCACACCTCTACAAGAAACCCTTATTCTTAGAAGGAGAAATTGCTGTCCAAACCCATAGAGTTCTTCTGAGAAAGCAGAAGTGCTGAGAAGTATTTCACGAGGAGAGCAGAAAAAAACATGGTCTGTGAAAAGCAGGAGCACCTCACCCCTGTTGTTTTCATTTGGTCTGATGTAGCTGTAGCATCTGAAAAGGTGACAAGACTCATACTATGGGATGGAGGGAAGGAAAGGAAGGATGTGCACTTTCCTGGGTGGAGGGCTGAAGTCCGGGAGCAGGACTCTCCTTGGTATTCATATTTTGCCATGACTAGAAAACCATCCTCCTCCTGATCTGGTCCTGTAGTGATACAAGGCACTTGGTGTGGCATTACAAGACTCTGCCCTCTTAGATTTTTCAATGAAATACAGAAGAGCATCCAAAAGGAAACCTTTCAAAGAAACTTTCAAAGACTGTGTAGTGTACATATTTTAGCATTAACAGCTATATGTGTGCAATTGCCATATACACACACACAGGTGTAGGTGGTGGCTCAACAGCTGGTGCTGGGCACTCCTGAGTCAGAAACTTTGAGAAAACATGAAGTCCCAGGCACAAGAAATTCTGTTTGTCAAGGCAACTGGAAGCTTAGATCTCCTGACCCTGAGTGGCTGCTCGCTGCTCTTTGGCTCAAAAAATGAAGTGTGAGTAACTGAGAACTTGGTGGGATTATGTTGGGATATTTTCCTTCAGGTCTTCAGCATGTTTGGGAATGAACAGCAGAGCCAGCAGTTTATGACTAAGGATGCACAAATTAATAGTGTATTTTGGTGCTTCTAATTAGCCCCTCAAGCACAGCACAGAACCTGTTTGGAAAACCCAAGCTTGTAAACTGCTGCTTCTCTGTGAAGCCTGTTCTAATAGTGAGAAGAAAGTGTTTTGAAGAAGGCACATATGTGAAATAGCTGTCAATCCTCCTTAGAACCAACATCTTTTTGTTATATGCTCCTGGAAAACACCTTCCTTTATACTTTGAGCTGTATTTCTTACATAAACTTGCTCTTCAAAAATTTCAAATACAGGAACAGCTGGCACACAGAAAGAGTGGCAAGAGAGAAAATCCATTTCCCTGGGCTCTGAAAAGATTGAGAAATGAGAAAAGCTGGTTGAGTGAAAGGGAGCTGGTGGCCACAGCTGTGGTGGAGGCTCTTTCATCCCACAGCTGTGCAGAGTAGGGCCTCATGACAGCAGGTGTTGTGGGGCAAAAACCAGCAAGAAAAATATTTCTTTCACCAATGCAAATTTCAAAAGTTCTTCCACCCCTGCAAGCAAAGCACCCATGACCAGTAGGTTGCCTGATGCTTTCTGAGTGGGGCATGGAGACACCCACATGTCTAAATAGGGCAATTAAAGCGAATGTTTGAATTCTCTGATCCACTTATTTATTTGTTCAACCTGCAACTTTTCTTGAGGGCTCACAGTCCCGAAGCAGAACTTTAGAGCTGACTCAGGGAATGGTGCTGAGATTTGTTTTCCTTGTGGATCTAACAGCATCACTGAGGACCAAGTGAACAGAGGGGAGCAGTGGAGGCACCGTGTTCCTTCCACCAGCCTGGGATCACAGCTGCTCTCTGTGCTGTGCAGCCACTTCTCAGAAACCTGCAGACTTTTTGCTACACAAATGGTTGGAGATGCTTGAAAATGGAGTGTTTTCTCTCACTGTCTTAATCTTTATTTTATTATTTTTGTTTTACCAAGTCCATGGCTTTCTCCCAGGTATTTTGAACACAGCTAGAAATTCATAGGGCTTGATTGCTTATTTTCTCTTTTACTTTAGATCCTGGCGTGGCATCAGTATACCAATAGAGATTTATTAGGGTCATGCTGTTCCCTGACCAGTAATACAGCCCAGTGTGTTTGCTTGAGACTATTCACCCATTAAATGGAGCCCTTGCACTCAGCAGGTGCATATGGGTGCCTTTGAAGCCCTTGATTCAGTCATTTTTGAGGAAGATGGAATGACAAAGTGACAGTTGGTTTTTTTTTTCGGATATAATAGTTTCTGTAATCACTATTGGGTTTCAGTCTGGTGATGAGAGCTTTTTTTTAAAAATACACATTTAAATGTCAGAGAAGACCAATGTAAGATGTTTGGAAATGTCATGTCCCCTGGATGCCTTGCTAGACTTTCATAAACAGAGGTGAGGCTTTTCTGGGTTAATTCCATGTAGCTTTGTACAGAGTCTGCTACATGAGGAGATGGGATTTGGAAAGTTTATTAATTGCTGTGGGAATGCTCATGTGGTACAGACATGATAAATGAAGCTGGTAGATTGTGTCTCTTCTGTCAACTTTGTATCTTGATTTATGGAGCTTTCAGTGTTTTAGGGCTCCACAGCACCATAATTCCAGATCATGCAGGATTTGCCTACTTTGGGACTTGATCCAAAACTCTTTCCATGTATACTGGAAAGCTTGATATCTTTTGGAGCTGATATTCTTATTGTTTCATTCTTCTGCAGGAAAATTGAGGGAAATGTGTTGTGTTGCTGCAAAAAACAAAACAAAACAAAACAAACCACAAAGGAGCCCCCAACAAAATCCCAAAATACAAAAGCAAGAAAAGCAAGTGAGGAATGTGTCTTTACTCAGTGGGCTGGGTAATGATTTTAGGTGCTGACTCTGCTGGCAGTTTGACATCATTTTTCCCCAGCCTGCCCCTCTCTAGCTTTGGAGGGAGGGAATGGAGGCTCCCAGTAGCATCCCTTGGAGCTCCAATCTGCTCCCCATCCCTCCCCACCTCCCTCCCTTCTCTCCTCTACCTCCTCCCCTCTCACTCTGCCTCTTTGTGCTGCATGTTCCCTTTTCAAAAAGTAATTTCATGGCTCATGCACTTAAGATTCCATCAGAAAGTCGAGTCTTTGATCAGGCAGACAGACGCCCTGCTGGGATTTCATTGGCAAATCACAATTCCCTTAATTAAGACTATGTGTCTTTATATCACTAAACTGATTCCAGCTGGGCCCTTGCTCGTTTTACATCCAGATTTACCTCGACTATGGATTCTCACCCTCTGTGACTCTGGGGGAACAAAAACCATTTAAAGACTTTTCCTTCCCAGTCTCTTTCCCCAGCTGCTTTTCCCCACAGGTACAGCAGTCAGTGTGGGCTGGGAACTAAACCTCTCCCTCAGTCTTGTTTGCCCTCTCTTCCCAATCAGGAGATATGGTTTTGTGAGGGATTTGCTCTGTTTCTTTCCAGTGCTTGGAAGCTGGGAATCAGTAGTAGAAAGGGAATTGAATTTGCCTGATGCTTCTAATTTATTTTTTTTTTCCAGGAGCCATGTCTTTACCGAGCGTCAGGAAGATGCTAAAATTCAGCATAATTTTCTCCTCCTTCCCATCTTTCCTTAGCTATCCATTAAAGGGGCGGCAGGTTAAGAATACTCATTTATGGTAATCACAGGTCCTGTGTGGGAGAGGCTTTGGTGACATTTCTGCTGTGCTGGGTTTGCTTGTTGTATTAGTCATGCCAAGGCGAGCATTTCTCTGGAGACAAAACACACAGTCCTGCCTACAAAGTGTGTGGTCTGCTCTGGCCAAGGAAATGATGCTCTGGGGGAGGAGTTTCATCAGATAGTGTTTTTTCCAGCAGTCATCTGCATTTTCCCTTCCTCTTCTTTAATTTCCTGTCTCTCCTGAGTGGTGCCCTGCCACCTTCTCCAGGGAGAGGAAACTTCCATAGCAACCTGCTAATGGCCCTGATTATAGGGATGGCAGCTGGCATGGCTGCACCCAGCCTCTGACCCCAGAGCCTGTCTGGGGAGGATTGAAGGAGATTCAGGGGCTTCTCAGTGCACCAAGCCCGATGGCACAACTGTGTTTGTCGTGTGCCAGAGAGAAAAGTCTGGCTCCTCTGGAGTAAATCCCTTAGGCTTTTCCAAAATCATCAGTGAGGGCAGGATTAAAAAACATGCCCACAGCTTGAGAAATGTCCCTATAAATGTATTTACAGGTGGGGGCAGTCAGACTCTGCCCTAACTTGGGGAGTGGCTGTCCCTGGGTGGGGCCCTCGAGATGCCACCCCCAGGCTCTGAGCATCTCTACAGGTGACAGCTCTGTGCCTGCTGCCTCAGCAGTGGCACATGGGAGCCTGTTGGCTGCATATGCAGTCATGTTTAAAATTAACAGCCAGCAAACAGGGCAGCTTTAATGGCCAGCAAACCCTGACCTGGCAGTTCCAAAGCTGAGCTGCCCTCTTAATAAATGAATCCAAAGTCTCGACTCAAACTGATGCATCTTCTGATTTATCAGGTGGAATTCTTTGCTTGAAAACGCCTACTTAATGATGTGCCTGCAGGGCTTCAAACCCTGTCCTAGGAATAGAGTGACTTTGTATTGGCCAGAGCAGAGCCTGACTTTAAAGGAGCTTCATTTTAAGGGCATGGTGAATTTCCCGCTGTTACTCCCTGCAAGATGAGTTTTCAGTTCAGTCAAACTGGCTCCTGCCTGAGCTAAACCTTATTTTGCTCCTTACATGATAATAAAAATGTTCACTGAAAGCATTAATAGGACTTTGCACTTAGATGGGTTTTTGATTTGAGGGTTCCAAAGCTCTTTTTAGTAAGAATTGCTGATTATGCTCCATGGTGAAACCAGATTAGATCAAAAGGGGTTGAGAATCTCTGTTTTGTTTGAAAGACAGAACAAACCTATCCCAAATGTACAGATAGTGCATTCTGTGAGTAGAAAATGAATTTATGAGCTTTATAAATAACTTGATAATTAATTTTTTGTTAAAATTAATTAAAAATCTCGTACTTTATAGAATGTTAACATCTATGTTTATCTTTGTCTTGTCCCAGATCATCTTAATGGAATGATAGAGACACATTAAACTTATATATAGCTAAAATTAATTGAAATCTTGCTCATAGACTCTTTGTAAGGAAATTAGGATGTAATTAAGCTAAGTTGTTAATGATGTCTAGATGCTGTGGTGATTGGGGTCTGTGCCAGACTTAGGTCACTTGTAAAAAAGCACAGTGAAAAAAATTGCAAAGCAAAGTATCAAATGCTGCTACAGTTAAGAGTATCGGTAACTGTTTAATAAAATAGTAGAGGACAATATCTAACTGCACAAATTCCGGATATTCATAGCTGACTTCATATATAAGAGAAAGCAACTGCATTGAGATAAGAAATGCAGAGATAAGGTACCCAAACTCTGTTACCTTAGCCCTGATGAGATACCACAAGGGGAGGAAGTGGAAAATTAATGATGATGCGTTTTACCAACAATTTAAATCCCATCTGAGACCAAAAGCCTGATGTCATTCTTGTCCACACTGAACCATAATCATTGCATCTGTCCACTGACTTCCCTAATATTTTCTTTTGACCTGATAAGGAATCTAATACCTGACTACAGCTTTTCACATGTCTTGAAAGTCACAGGGAGGGTGTTAAGACGTGTCAGCCTTGTGAGAGAGAGAAGGGAGATGGGAGGAAATTATAGGGGGATGCTAGGAAGGAAAAGGAGGTGTGTGTTAAGAAAGGAGAAGTGAAAGATGATGTAAAGTGAAGACAAGCAGAGAAGGGCAGGTTGAGAAAAGGAGGGATTTGCACCAGAGATGGGGTTAGAGGGACAGATAGAAGGGAAGGTGGGGAGATGGCTGGAGGGCCAGGTCAGAAGCTATACAGGGAAGGGTGTTCTATTTTCTTAAAATACAAATATTGGCATGCATTGGACTTGTCTTGGCTTTCTAGATAGACAGGTCTCAGTTAAAGGAAAAGGGAATGGGGTTCTGGACCCTGAAAAAATGCATCTCATCTTTTGCTGCCTGAGCATTTGGCACAATAGGCTCTTTTAAGGTGCAGGTCATTGTTGTCTGAGGCACAACTGTCTGCCTAGTGCTGTACAACTAATTACCAGGGGGAAAAGGGAGATAAATCCTGCCTGTAGCCTGGTGGAGAGCAGTAGAAGTAAATCCTGGCCCCAGTGTGCATAGCTGCCTGAAACTCAGTTTTCTGAGTTTTTTTCCTTATTACACATACACGAGCACTACACAACCAGGAAGAAAGCTCTTCTCCAATCAAAAGCTGTTTTTTTCCATCTCTCACAAATGTGTTTATTATATCTGTCTGCTGCTCTGTACTGGGTTGAGGTGTGTTTTGATGTGCAAACGTAGCAGAGCTTTGTGCAATCTTTTCTTTCCCTTTCAGCATCTCATACTGCATGATGAGATGAAAGAGGTTAAGTGAATTAGGGACCTCCTAACCACAGCTTTTTGGAAATGTGTGACTGTTAGCAATGCACAGGGGGCCCTTCCCTCCATTTGTTCCCCCTCCCTCACATATGTACCCACACTGCTTCAAATGCTGTATCAGATCTAGGGAGACCCATTAGGAAGTGAGCAACCAGCCAATACAGATGAACCAAGACGCTTCTCAAAAGTGAGAAAATGTGCTGCAAGGATTTCAGATCCCAAATCAATTGAGTCACTCGTGTGGAGGCACGAAAATGGAACCATATGTCATCTCAAAAAAATATTTGAGAATCAGTTCTGGTTTTACCACTGCTGTCAAAGCTTGGCTTCCCAGTTTAGTTTTCTCGTTCTTGCCAGGGATATTATTAGCCCTCTGCCACTGCTCAGGTGCTGCACTGATGGACAGGGCTATTGAAATAAAAGGGCTTTCTGGCTGGAAAGGCAAAGTGAATAAAACAGCATGGTGGCAGGGCTGCAGGTGGCTTGTACAAGTTTTTCAGCAAAATGAACAACAGTTTATTTTGGAGCAGCCAATAGAGTTTTGGCTGAATCGAGGTGCTTTGATTGTCTTAACACTTTTGAATCTTTTTTCTTTTAAATGTAAGTGCAATTTTTAAAAAGGCTGTTTGAAATGAGACGTCAGAAGCTTTGTTATAAGAAAATGCCCATATGAGACCTTTTGGATTTTTTATATGGAGTATATCAACGTTTTAAAGTGATACTTTCCCTCTTTTGTAACACCTCAAAGCAATAAAAAGGCAGATAACTGCACAGACATGTGTTGCTGGTTTTGAGGTGCTCTGCTGACAAGGAGATGTGAGCCAGTTGCACCCAGTCAGGCTCACATGTGTCCACATGCAGCACCACAGCCCCTGGGCAGTGTGAGGAAATTGCCAGGGTAGTTTTCCAGTCAGCTTCCACCTTGTGTTAAAAACATCTCTGATCCACATCAGTGTCACAGACTTGGCCTTCAAGGTGAACTTATGAGGCAAGTCATGTAGTATGATGAATTCCTGGCTTTGGAGTGCAGCTACCAGATCATCATCCAGTGAGAAAAACAGGACAACCTTGCCTTCCCCCCCAAAAAAAGAGTCCCTGAGATGGAGATGCTGCAATGCCATGCATCCTACATTGGTCTTTCTAACTCAGAAGCTTACTAAGGCTGGGGAATATAAATGAAATGTGTTTTATGGAGCAGGCTTTTATCACTTATCTCTCTGGTCATTTCAATATGGTTTTGAGTAATTAAAATTTATAATGGAGCTCATTGAAATGATCTGACTAATACAGGAATATTTCTTTTTTTTCACAGTAAAACTAGAAATTCTGTCTCATGGTATGTTCTTCTAGTTCACTGAGTGGTTTTGTGAAACTGCTGTCAAACATGGTATTTATTAGGGTTGTGCACAAATACCTAACGTTGTGAACACACTGCATACATACATTAATGTCACATTCAGGTGGCAAAACATTTATAACTGTCACCATTTTCCCTGTCTCTCTTCTTGCCTGTCTCCAAACACATAATCAGCCCTGCTCCTGGCTGATTGATGAGGTAGGTGGGGGATGGTCACATTTGTCCTCATGTTGCTGTGCATTCTGCACACTTCAGAGACAGAGGTGCACAGGGACTTTTGGTTTTGGGAGTGTTGAGTATATGACAAGAACAATAATCCACCATTTGGGATGATAGAAAAATACATGGTATGAAGTAACACCACCATGGTCTGTTGGTGGTGTTGTGGGGGAATTATTTGTTGGGCTTAGGTGACCTTAGGTAATTTGCTAGAATATGTACTGGTATCCTCAGGAATTTGGGCCCTTCCATCCTGTTTGCTATGCAAATATCAGTCCCTTCTGTTCTCCTTAGGAAAGATCAAGGAGTGCTTTCCATGAAAAGGTAACAGGTTCTGTGAGACCACATATAGCTCCAAGATTATTCAGTCTCCTACCCTGTCAGTCAGTGCATGGAGGCTGTTTAGACTGGACAATTTCCATTAGCATGAGGTCATTTCTCAGAAAATCTCCCACAGTTGCCCCAGTTTGGTGTGGGCTTGTGAAATTATATCAGCAGCAGGACTGCTGATATGAGCCAAAGAAAAATCTGCTTCTACTGCTGCTGCCATCAGGAAAGCCTGTGCAAGGACAGGTCCTTCCTGCAAAAGAATGAATAGCAGCATGGGAAGTCAGGGAAGGAAATGAAGCCCTCTGGGGAGTGGGAAATGGGTGCTGGGACAGGGAGGCCCCCTGCAAACCTGAAAACAGACTTGAACTTAAAACTGACTGAAAACTGAAAGCTGACTTTAGGAGAAAGCTTTGGCTAAACACCTACAGGCTGTTCTGTGTCAGCAGCATTGCTAAAACAAGGTAAGGGATCACTGTGTCCCATGCCATGTGTGAAAACCCTACCTGCTTACAGTGCTGTGGCCAAATAATGACTAAGTTCCCACTTTTTTTTTATTTGATGAGGTCAGATAGTCTCACATGTTAAGTTGGATCCTGCCAGCTATTTTAGGTGAAGGAATATGTTGCCAGAATCAGTCAGAGCTATGTATACTGGCTTTGGAAGCAGCTCCATGCTGTTTCCTGGAGTCTGACGGGTAAATGGTTTCCAATCAAGCTCCCCATAGTGAAATCCAGCATGCTCTATGTCACAGCTGCTGGGCACTCTGCACTGCTGACCTCCATCATCCTCCCAATTCCATCAGGTGTAACCCCATAGAAATGTCACGCTGGGAGCAGTCACCTGTATCCTGCAGTCACATCAAACACCCACATGTGGTCCAGCCTTGGCCACAGTCCCCTGCCTATCAAGTGACATTACTTCACAAAGGTCTTAGAGTTCACATTCCCCATGAGCATGGCTAATACAGTGGTTCAGCAGCTGCCCTGCAGTTGCTTCTTCAACACAGAAACGCTTCAGGGAAAATGTTTTGAAAAGAATGTGTCTGACATTTTCATCAGGCTCACTGTCCTCAGCCTGTGCAAAGACTCAGCTTTCTGAAGTTGTGCTTTCAGTGTCAGCCCACTCCACCACCAGCTGCTGGCCTTTGCTTAGGGTTTAGTATTTGAGGGTTTCTTAGAGTTCCTTTGGGCTCCACATTTGCCTCTGGTTCTGAGTGTGGGATGAACTTGCTCCATTGCCTCTCAGTTGCAAGCTGCAGTATGCTTGTCTAGACTCTTGTGGTGCCTCTCTAGCTGGTGTTCCAAGAAGACCCACATTGTCCTAAAGAAAATTCAATAAACCATCATCTTTAAGTAGCAATTTTGCATCTCTGGTTAGCCTTGTACATCAGTTATACCATTACAACACGTGATTATTTACATACACAAATACAGCAAACACATCTTCACATCCTCCACCAAGGTATCAGTGCACCATCATAAAAGCCATAGTCCTCTAATTTCAGGAGAAAAGTTATTTCTGTGTTGCTGAAATGGGAATCAGAAGGAAGGGGACTGATCACAGGACCACTTAACTTTCCCTCCTATCAGTAACTGCCTGGCAGCAGAAACTGGACCTATTCAGCTGAAAGAATAGATTGCCTCTCCAAACTGGGGCTTAATTAACCACGTGAACAAACTGCTAAGTGCAGCATTCTTCTTTTATTCATCTTGTCCCATGATGATTGGACCTCTTCCTAGAAGTTATTTTTTTAGCCAAATATTATGAGATTCAGTATATGTAATTTGAAGAAGATGGGGTGTGATACAGGCACCAAGTAGTTGAGTCACTCTGTGAGCAGTCAGTGATGTTTGGTGGAGTCATACTTTGAAAAGTAAATTCAAAGACACACCACAAAAAAGTGTTAGAAAATAGTTGTTTCACTACAGCTGATCAATTGATTCCCTACATTGATGGAAATATTGAAGATTCCTTGTTAGAGCAACTGCTGAGTCCTGTAATATCTGATGCTAACCAGATTGAAGGCCATGTCCCATTTCTCTTCTGCTAGAAAAGACTTCTAAATTTGCCACATGAGAAGAGTTTATTGGGAGGCATCTCAAGCTAGACTGGGCTTAATAGGTCCCTAAGGCTTTTTTACCAAGCACATGTTTGCTGGGGTACTCCAGCTGTGGATGTGCTTTTCCTTTTTGCTGTGTGTAACATCTGTGCAGTGGGCTTTTGTTTGACTCTTTGGCAGTTTTCTTCTCCTTCCCCCAAGCTGCTTTGGCTGCTCACCCAGCTTTTTACCAAATAGCAAATTTATTTTCCTTCTGCTTTTGGCAGGCCCATATGTGGAACTGTCAAAATGTCACTGGCATCAATTGTGAAAGGTTAGTGCCACATTATAGTCAGCGAGCTTATTAACACAGAAATGATTGGGTTTTGGAGAGGGGCGGGGAAGGACACGTGGGAATCCATGTTCCAGGCACCTGCCTTTTCTACTAAACATTTCTTCTTGTCACGTATATATTTTCAGAAAGTCTTTGCCATCTGCATAGGAGAAAAATCAGCTGGAGACCCCATGAAGAATGAGGCTGTTCTTTGTGAGATTCCAGCAAGCTGGGAGTGGGAGATGGAAAGGCAATGGGAGCGAGTCAGCCAAATTCATTTGAGTGTTGAATGACAACAGATGTTTATTTTCACCAATCCAGTGACTAGAATGACAACAGATGTTTATTTTCACCAATCCAGTGACTAGAGACAAGATCTTGCTGCAAAAATTGGGTCTGATGGAAACCAAGTGTCAAAGTGGGAGATTGTGGGTTCTTTGTTCTATGATACCAGCTTGGCCCCATAAGAGTGATGATTTCCAATTGCTCTCCCCAGGTTTATAGATGCCTGTATTTAGGTGAGAGCTACGGTTTTGCTTATTTACATCTCTGCTTTTTGTGGATTTAATCAGAATGAATTCCAAATCACCACTGAAAAAAATCCCATACTGCAGTTTTTATCTGTCCAAGGCCTTTTTAGGGTTTCTGGGGGTACCACTGCAGAGAACCTCGCTGACAGTCTTTAACATATTAATCTTCAAAATGACCTAGTGAGGTGAGATTTTTTTTTTTTCCAGTTTGTGAGAACTGAGAAAGCCTGACTTTCTGTGGTTCTTGAGGAGGTGTATGTCCCTGTTTTCTAGATGGTGTCCTGAAGCCACAGAGGTGTCTAACAAAACTGCACCAAGTTTGATTCTCCAGCTGGGAATGGGAGCCTGGTGACATCCCCGGTGAGATGGGCATTGCAGTGGGAGGTGGAGCCCCATGGTCACCATGGTGCCATTTCTCCAGGACCAGGCAGGAGAGGCTGCTCTTGGTCCTGACCCTGGACTGCCTCCTGCAGGCTCCAGCAGCCCTCCTGGGGAAAATCTGAGCTCAGAATCAAGGGTTTGGTCAATCAAGCAGCCAGCCCCCACCTCTTCCTTTTGCCAAGCAGAATTTTAATGTACTTAAAATTTCTCTTTTTAGCACACACAAAGAAAAAAGAAAAAAATTAATAATCATCTATAAGAGATGTTCTTTTCAGACAAATGGGAAAGCATTCAATGCTGATATATATTTTTTCCCACATTTAAATGGTATCTATTTAAATGCAGATTTTTCTAGTTTCATATGTGGAGCTTGGAAGAAACGCCTTTCAATTTAAATGTTAATAGAAGAGTAAACTTCAAAATCAAAATTTCTCCATAAGGGACAGTGTTTTTTCACAGCTCTAAATGTCTTTCTCTACTTCTCTCCTTCTCCTTCATCCTCCTTCCTTTCTTCCTACACCTCAGCACAGCCTCACTTGCATTAAATAGTCTTTTTAAAAACAAGAATACATCTTTCAGAGCTCCTGAATGAAAATGTTTAATGCTGGGATCCGTGGAATGAATGTGTTTGAGCAGAGTGCTGGGGCACTGATAAAGCAGAGATACCATCCCTCCACCCCCAGCCTTTTTCATGCTGCCCATTTCTCAAACGTGCTGCTCTGGATGCTTTGTGCTGGGATTATGCTCAGACTCGTGCAGTGGTTGGGGCAAGGGATGAAAAGGAAAGGAAAACCTTTAGCATAACATTCCGGTTGCTCCTGATTGTGAGCAAGGCTTTGGTGCTGGGACAGGCAGCAGAGGAGGGAAGCCAAATGCAGAGGGAAGAAGAAAAAAACAAAGGTGCTGTTACCAAGTCTCTCTTTCTGTATTACCCCACCTGCTCCTCCTCTGCTCCATTGCTGCTCGTCTCCATTTATCTTTGGGAGAAGCTTAGGGGAAATCTGCTTTTTACAAAAGGCACTTAACACTGTCTGACACTGGAGTTCTACATACAACTATGTTTTTTTGCTTCTTGTCACACTCCATTTCTCATCTTTAAGCTTTTCTTTAATTTTTCTCATCACTCTCTTCAAGTATCCATTTTTGTCCACTTTTCTTTCCTCACTGAAAGAAACAGGAAAGGAAAAGAGTGGTTCTGGTTTTTCTTCTGCTTCCTTCTGGCCCTGATGAGCCTTATCCACCTTTGCAAGCAGTGGTCCAAGAGAAAATAATTGAAGATTAAATCTTAATAAAATTCCATGTGATTATGTAGATACTGTGATGGTGACCAGCATATAAAAGCAGACTGTAACAGGGCAGAGCCTGCTTGCAGCAGAAGAGCAATTCTGTAAACTAAATTACAATGCAACTCATATATAGAATAGGTTATAGGGCTTTCTTTGTCCAGATTATTTTCATACAAATGTTACTGTAGGTCATTATTGTCTGAATGCCTATGTAGAAAAAGTGGTAAACTGGCTTCCATGTCCATGCGCCCCCCTGGGAGACAGGAGAAAATCTGATTTTCAGAGGAAAGCTGTGGAGCACTCAACCCTCCCACTGATTTCAGAGAAAGCAGAGCTCACTGGGCTCTTCACTGATGCTCAGTTCCTTACCCCAAGGCATCTCTAGGTGCCTGTGACAGCCTGGCAGCAGGGCTGAGTGGAGAAGCTGGCCCTGGTGCCCTGCTCTGCACTGCACCTTGTGGGGGCATAAATGGATTATTCAGTCTTAGAGGTGTCAGAGCAGCATTTCTCACCAGCACTGAAAGCACTTTACAGTGAAGGGGGTCACCTTTGCCCTGAACCCAGAGCCCATCACAGATTTCTTCCAGACCATTGGACAATGCAGGGAAACTTCCATTTAGAAATGGGCTTTCCACCTGGCCTCTCCCACTGCCACCAGGGGTGGAGGTGCTGGGAGCAGGGAGACAGCACCTGACCTCCTCCAGGGAGGATGCCTCTGGTCAGGCTAATGTGATGCTGAGGGACTGTGTTGTCCTTCCTCCCCATCAAGATCATCCTCGATGTGCTGTGGTGACTCCAGAGGTCACTTCCAATAAAAGACGACCAGCATAAAGAAGTGTGTATTACCTGATTTTTTCAAAAGTACAGGAAGGAAGAAAAATGAAAGCTGCACAACTTTGATGTCATAAAGTCCCAAAGATCTCATTGAAATTGAGCAGAAGCCATTTTATTTCAAATGCCTCAGATTTTTCAACACCTTCACAACCCCTGGAAGCTGTGTAATACAAAGCCTCTTACCTTGGTCACAACTGAGAAATGTTTGTTTTGTGTAGCCTCACCTAGCAGGAGCAGGAAGGATTCAAGTTCTGATTATGAAGAAGAGTTGCCAAAATTGCAAGTGCCTCAGACTTCCGTGTTTCTGAGGAGAGAGGGAAAAGAGGGATGAAGGGGTTGACTGGGAAAATTGTAAGTGTACTCTGCTGGGACCAAAGCTTGGAAATATTCCTAGATGATCATATATTGCTGACATAATGGATAGTAAATCTGGAGAGAGAAAGACTCTCTACGATCAGCTCTTGAACATCACTGGAGAAAGATAAATGATCAGCTTCAGGTATTTTCCAATAAAATCTTGTCACCAGAACCAGAGAAGGAGAGGGAATGGTGTGGAGTAGGTAAGGTAGAATTGGGTGTGACAGAGTAGAGCAGAGCAAAGTTGAGTTGGATGATGCTTTGGCATAGGCTCGGATACTGTGGCCCACTACATCAGGGGTTGTAAGGGCAAAGCTTTTCTCTTCTTCCTCCCTGCTGTCACTCAGAGCTGAGTAGCAACACAAGAGATATCAAAAATATCCTTTTTCTTCTCTGGCCAAAGTTTCTTTTTGAGTGTAAGGAAGGGAGGATTGGAGCAAAAGGCTTAACCCTTCAATGGGATAGTATTCACAGCCATCTTCTTTCTCCCAGGGTATAAGTCTTGCACCTTCTACAGTGGAACTGCTTCAGGTGTGTTAAATACCTGCTGTACAAATGTCCCCTTTATGCACTGAACTCTCTAATATCCATATCATAAAGTCTCTTGAAGAGAAATCCATTTTTTCACTCTCATGAGACACTTCTTCCTCACCCTTTTCTGCCCTGTATGTAATCAAGCCTTGTTTCCTTCTTTCTCCAGTGCTTCCTTAGACCCCTCCCTTACCATCTAGGGGTTTTCTTTTGCCTCTTCTCTGCTTTACATGAGGAAAAGGCAAGAAGAAAATCAGAACCTGTTATTTGAGCTCCAGATAGTGCTTTCAGCCACTGCAGAATTTCTTAGGCCCCTGTAATTTTTCCCAAATAGTGGAGGAATTGCTTTCAGCCAGTAACACCAGTATGTGACCTGGTCTGGGAGATCCTCTTTCCTCTGGTGCTTTGTGACAGTTCACCAGAGATAAGAAATTGCAGTGTCGTTTGGGGTTTGCTATTTGCCAGCATAAACCTCTGAAGGTGTCAGCCTTTGTAGAACTTCATTGCCCCTTGATGAACTATCCACCTGACTGAAATTGTGGGATTTCTTACAAAGAAAGGCAGACTGAAGTGCCAGCACTGCATGGCTGGAACCTTCCTTTTGTGATTGTTTCTGTTTTAAATAACTGTAAGAGCACTTAAGAACTCTGATGGAGGAAATCCATATAGGGGACCTGTCCTGACAAGAATAAATCAATCTCATGGTGTCCACTCTCCATACACCTCATCCTGAGGAATATGTTAACAAGCACGGACCACAGCCAGCTTACAAAGATTCCTATCAGCTTTTCCATGTAGGTGGGTTCAGGCATTGCTGGCAATCAAACACTTAACAATTTGTCACACAAATAGCAATCTCTAGTCAACAGAAGGTGATGGGAATTTGTGGTTTAGGAGAAATTAGGCATGTGTTTTATAAAGGCCATTGTACCTCTGGAGATATGAAGGCTCACTTCATATCATCCTGATGGAGCTGGTTTCCCTTCTGGAAAGAGCTGGTGAAGGTTTTCTGCTGTTCTTCCTCTCAGCTTTGAGAGAGTTGTATTTTAGTGTACGTTTGTGTCATGTGTATTTCTGAGTCTCTCTGGTACAGATACTTACATGTAAATATAATCTGCTGTTACTTTGGTTGAAGTGGGTTGTTCTCACTGATATTGCATTAGAGTAATCTTTAAACTCGAGACTGGGTTGCCACATGATTCAGTGAAAGGCACTCAGAGATTTTAACAGTCTCAGGTAGACTAATACATATTTCTTTTCTTATCTCTTCATACCTGAAGCTCAAGGAAAAGATTAAAAACCCTCACCCTCTATTTGCCAACCTCATCCAAAATACAGTTTTAAGCTCTGCAGAGAGAATAGTGAGAGCCAGAAGATGCCACTCAAAATCACCTGCATTAACACTCATTTGTTCATTGTACCTGGGAGCTGCTAGAGCTGGCATTCAATAAAAGACATGTCTGTTCAATTCTATCTTGCCCCCCCTGAAGTTTTGGGGTGAGATAAGAGAAGGGATTATGTCAGAGAAAGATACCTCTGTGCTGCTGATTCTTTATAAGAGAAGTAATTTAAACAAAGCTCCGTGAAATCTGGTAAATTGTGCTCTAGGGCTGTGTGCAGTTCTTGAACAATTTCCAATACATATGTTTGTCTGGAAAAGGAAGAAAAAGGAGTGATTTTGCCTCTTTTCAAGTACAAATGTTCTCCATCCCTGGTAAAGATAAATCAGAGGGAATTTAGTACAGGAGGGTATAGATCCCAGGGGCCTGCAATGAAGGATTATGCTAAAGAATTACACCATCCCTGTCTGTTTCTACTTGTGACATTACTATATCCTGACATCTGTTCCTAGACAGGCACAGAAATACATTTGTGATTTCCTTTTCCATTTTCCCATTTGTTGGGACACCTCAGGGAAGAACTGTGTTATACCCAGAATGTTTTCTAAGCTGTTCTAGATATTCTGGATACAGTCTTCAGGGTGCTTAGTCCCTGCAGACCTTCCACTATTAGGAGAAGGAAGGAGGCACATGTAGGATGGACTATCTGAAATACTATTTACAGCAATATTGTGCTTTCTGAGGGTCTGATAACAAGCACTTAGTTTGATTTGCTAGCAAACACTTGAGAACAAGTAGTTCTGAAAGCAAAAGCAGTGCTGTGTGGTTCAAGGGCTGTCCAGAAATCCTGCTAATACAGATTTAATTATACACTCTCCACAAACTTTTCATGTAGCTGGGGACATGTTGACTGTTCTTGACTTGGTTTCCCCATCTTTAGAACAGTCTCATACAGTCCTTCCTGCATATGTTGTGAGAAGAAATCTCTAGTTGTTTGGAGGTATTGTTAAATTCTATGGAACGGAATATAAATATCAACAGGAAGACTGAGCCCTTGCTTTAGAAAGTTGACTTGCAATTTCAAGGAAGAGAATGGAACATGAGAAGTCAAAAAGGAATACTGACATTTTTAAAAAACAAAGCTGAATCAGAACATGTTATGTTTGCAGCTGCTGGGGTGTGAAACTTCTTCCACAATGTGATAACCAGCATGAATTACTTTATTGCTCATAACAGATACAGATGGACAGATATCAGGGTGAAATGCAAAGTGACAGAGAATACTTTCCATCACATGTTGCTTGGAAATAAATGACTCTTAATCAGCTTTTCTGCCTTTCTTTATCTTCAGGTAACCTATGGAGTTAAGAAAACTAAAATTCTTTTAGGAAATGCATGCTGGTTTATGAGAATCTGTCAGTATTTTAAGGATGTTGTCTAAAATACCAGTGTTTCTCTTTTCATCATGACTCACAAGACTTGTGGTTTTCAAATGTATCAATTCAGCTTCCATCATGGGACTTGGATTACTCCATTCTTTGTCCCTTCTCCAATGTTATCAGTCATTGATAGAAGATAGAAGAAGAAGTTTATAGTTCCCAGCTTACACAAACATGATACCTGTATTTCTTGCTTGATGATCCACATTGCTTTAGAGTCAGGATTTAGTTCCCTGCCTTTTACATGCAGCAGCACCTGTAGGAGTGCTAGATATGAAAAGAAGATATACACTCATAGTTTTTGTCAACATTAAAAAGAAAAAGGGATGAAGAAGGGGTTTCTGAAAAATGTGTAGAAAGATAATATTGTATTTTCACCCACAAGTGATGTTGGTATCTGTGTCCCCGTAGTAAATCATTGAAACTGGTAGTCATACAGGCAAAGCATTAAAAATTAACTTCAATATTATAGGTTATGGAATAAGCAATGTAGTACATTCCTTATTTTCACCTTGTAGCTACATTTCTAAAGGTTTGGTTTGCTAGGTGGTGGAGAAGGGGAATTCAATGTCCCTGCAATCTGTGCACTCTGTTACAGTGTGAGGACTTGGGATGGGTACCCAGGAGAGGATCAGCCCACAAATGCACTGGGATAGGTTTGTTTGCTGTTGCAGCTCCCGTTTGGCTGTGTAACATTCAACAATGCATTTTGCTGGCATAGTCACTCCTTCAGTTGATTGGTGTTGTCATGCCATGACCTAAGATCCTATTACTCAGAGAGGTTTTCAAAAAGAGAAAGAATGTAGAGAATTATTAATTTCATAGCCTAAAAATAAATAAAAGCCATTTCAGAAAAATAAACCAAACCCAGAATGTGCTCAAACGTCATAAAGTGGTGTTACATGACAGCATGACCCTTTTTACCTTTGCAGGATGCATTCAGGAAGGGTCTTAACAGTGCCAATCAAACTCAGACAAAACCCCATCAATTTGTACTGATGAGCTATTGTTTATTTATATGTCATCCCTCCACCCTAAATTAGCAGAACGAATTTAAATATTGCCTTGAATACACAATGCAAATCTTTGCTTTTCTTCTGTCCTTTCCATGTCAAGCACCACCCCAACAAACAGTAATCATCAAAAACCCCATTAATAGGGATTGAGTTTGGGGAATATTCTCTAAATAGCCTGAGGATGATGATTCATTTACATCCATTAAGTACTTTTCCACAAAATAATCCCTTTGAATAGACTTGATCCCAGCCAGTTTCATGTGGGCACTGCCAGGTGAGGAGTGCCAGGAAGATGCTGTTTGGACAAGTGCAGGCTGTTATTGAAACCAAATTTACAACCCCCTTTCCCAGCACTGCTGCTTGCAAGGGTTCCTCTCAAGGAATGGTATGGTAGGACAAATGCCAAATAGTTTTAAATAGAAAAGAAAGTTTATATTTTATTTGTTTCAGATAATCCTTAGTGGATGGACTTGTGTGGAGCAGATTTGCAATTGGCCTAAGCAGTGGCAATCTTAAACTAAGCTCACTGAATTTGTGAGAACTAAGAGTTCATGAAGAAGCTCAATTTGGATTTCGCTGTGTTAGAAAGGGAATTTCAGGCTCCATCAGCCAAAGAGGTTGAAGGAAACAAATGTCAAAATTTGGCCTAGAAATCCTGCTCCTTTAAGTCTTCTGTTTAATAGCAAAATTCACAGATTTTAGCAGGATAAATACCATTCCTGAGTTTGGCATACGTGATGTGGGGATGCTTGTGATCCACTCTGGGGCCTGTGAAAACTGGGTCCATCAGCCAGGCTTTGGGGTAGATTTGAGGGGTTCTGGACATCTTGCAGCTGAATAAAGCTATTTAAGCTGAGCTCATTAGAAGCAGGTTGTTAGGGTATGTTTCCATTAGGACAGGCAAATGGTCTTACTTGGTCAGCAGTCACAAATTAAATTGCAAGGGGTTTGTAAGGCTGAGACAAAGAGCTGTGCAGCACCTTGGACAGATGTGCTGTGCTGCTGTGGAAGATGATATAGAAAAAAGCAAATATTTTATGTTTTCATTTTCAAATTGAGCCGAGGCCCTCATGGAGTGAAAAAGTAGGAAGACACTTAGCCATCAAAGATGCTTACTAACACTTACTGCTTGTTTTGAAAACCACTCTGAGAAATTCTCAAGGAACAAAGACGTTGCCTGGGGGGAAGTACAAGTTTCTGAAGAAATGCTTTTTTTTTTTTTTCTGTACTAGAACTCCTTGAACATACTCAAATGTGGTGGGACAGTGACAAAACCTAAGATAAAAGTACTTATTTTAAGATGTGTATCTTGTTAAAAGAGCCAGGTTACTGGTGGGCTGAAGGCTTTGTTATCTTTATGTTGTCAGAGAGACTCCTTGGAAAATCAGTGACAATCTACAGGAAAGAGTTACAGCTTCAAGGGAGGGGTTGTGTTCTACAACTTGATCTTGCATACAAGGTGCTAAAATGAACGTGGACCTGAGTAAACTGCCTTCAAGTCACTCTGTCCCAGCAAACCTATAGACTGTGTGGACACTTAGCATTCTGGATATGCTTTTATAAACTTCTGATGATGGTAATTTATCACTCTTCACAGAATGCATTGAATCTGCACTGTGGGTATTGCTGGTCCTTTTATCCACTCTGGGAAATACATAAAAATATAAGAGAAACTGAGAAATAGTCAAAGGCCAGCCAAGGAGAAAAGCTGCCACAGAGACTGGTGGATGATTCACAGTTTTCAAATCTTTCTCCTCTGTCATAAGCATTCTGTTTCTTGAAAAAAAAAAACTTAAATCATTGCTGTGCAAAAAAAACCAAAAAGGGTTTCAAGAAGGAAACAAATGTTTAGAGAGTTGTCTTGGCTGGAATTTTCTCAGTACATATACTCTTGACATACCAGTGCTTAAACTTTTTATGCATGCATTAAGGGGGGACAGGGAATAATCAAATGTTAGTGAAGATGCCCCCATCTGTTTCATTATCTGAGGGTGTGAAGATGCTCTTTAGCTCACATAGTCCTTGCTCTTTCAGTTGCCAGGTGGTCTCACTGCCCAGATTTCATATCCAACTGTGAAGGACTTTTTTTGTTTCCCAGCACATGCAGAAAGAGGGTTCCCAGCAGTCCCATAGTCCCATCCTTTTTGCAGAAGGCAAATATGCAACATAGCCAGGTCTTTATTTAAGGATTCCTCTCACCAGGACTTGGGAAACCTTTTCCTTTATTTATGAAATAAACACAGGTCAGTCCCTGCCACCCACATCAGATGTACTCAGTCCCCACTCGAAGAGCAAAAATGTTTTGCTCCAGTGTCCTGTCCTCCTCCTAGTGCTCCCTGGAGCAGCCAAAAATGTCCTCACCAAAAATCATCTGGCAAGGTCACCATCCAGGTACAGGACAGGACAATGATGTGTCCTTGGTCCCAGCTGTGTATCCGGAGTGCATTTCATGATGTCTGACACCAGAGCATCCTCCAGGTGTGCCTCACTGTTCTGGAGGTACCACGTTTCATTCCTGCCACCACTGGATGCCATGGCCCAACTCACACGTGGGAAGCTGTGGCCCAGAGGGGCTCAGTGACTTGCCCAAGATCACACAGAGGGTCAGAATTGAGGTGAATCCTCTGTCATGTCAGCTGTGCTTTGCTGATCAGTTTGAGCAGGGACATCCTTTGGATGATGGAGAGTAATGGACAGAGATGAGCAGGCAGGATGTAAACACAGTGCCCAGAGACTGGAGTTACAGGCACAGCGTTGCACTGAGGCAATTTTACAGCTTCTAGCTCCTGAGCAAACTGTCACAAGTCACTTGAGTGCATCTGCACTGAGCTTCACTGTGTGGTAAAACAGTCACCTGCTCTCTCTTCCCCAGCCCAAGCTAGTGACAATTTATGGTTTGTCCTTGCTCTGAATCATCCTTACTTAAATCATCCCATACCACCACACACTGAAGTCCTTGCAGATCAGTAGCATTTTGGATTAAGACTGTTCTGACCCCCTGACGATGCTGATTTATCAGTGCTCCCTCTCACGTTGTTTCTCTGTCCTCCCCACTGCAGATCTGCGCAGGATGACAGCTGGCTTCATGGGCATGGCTGTGGCCATCATCCTCTTTGGGTGGATTATTGGCGTGCTGGGGTGCTGCTGGGACCGAGGCCTTATGCAGTATGTGGCAGGGCTTCTCTTCCTCATGGGAGGTAAGGACGGCGATCTTTGAAGAAATACATTTTTCTTGTTATTGTTTTCCCCTCTTCCCACACGTCCCTCCTTTTCTAAGTCACTGAAAATGTGGGGGTTTTTTTATCTGGATTTGGTTTCATTTTGAGCTCCTTCTGGTGCACATCAAGGATCACCCAGCCATAGATACATATTATTTCCATCACAAAACTTGTCTGGAGCATCTGCAACTCATGGTAGTGGAAGGATAATCTGAGTTTTTTAATACAGTACCCCCTTGTTGGAAGTAACACTGTCAGTAAACTCAGTAATAAAAATCCGAAGATTATGCAGATGTTATTCCCACCACTGTCCTATTTCACAGTGGGACACTTTGATACCTAGAAACTGTGCTGAGAGTTATAATCTATATTCATTACTCATCAGTTGTTCTTGAGTCGAATGTAACCTTTAATTTATATCTTTCTTTGCTGTACCTATGAAGAGCATTCTCTGTTTTCCTTTTCCCACTCTACATATACTTTCTTATAGACCTCTCTGTAAGAACAATTATCAGTCCAGCAGCCCTTTCTGCCACCTGTTATTGTTTGTACTTGCCTTTCTCAAATATGGATGAGAAGGACCATTCCTTATAATCAATGCCTTGTATAAGTGGTGTTTCCTTCCCCTGTTGGTAATTCTTTGCCTGAAGTATTTTGTGGCTGTATTTGTCTTTTTTCATGCTGCATCACATTGGAGATGTGCCCACAGTCATCCTGCAGCTGGATGAGACATGCAGGCCTTTCTCCACCTTTGTACTTTCCTACAGATGCTCTCCCAATTTACAGCAGAGGTTTTGTTTATTATTCCCCGGGTACATGCCCTGACACTCTATGCTTTTGAACTTCTTCCCCTTCCTACCACACCAGCCCTCAAGGTCACCCAACATTTCCCGTGTAATGTACCAGCCTTCCTTACTACACATGCCATCTGAATTTCTGTAGGCAGCAAATTTCAAGGCACAGTTACTTGAAATGAAGGGTGTGAGAGTCAAGTCCCAACCACAGTGCTGGGTGAATGTCTCAAAGTGAACACCACTACTGTTTTCTCTTTTCTCTGCTGGTGATTTTTGTTCAGCTGGGCTTTTGCCCTCCAGGCAGATCATCACTTCAGTGCATTTTATCATCTGTTTATCTGTACTGTGGTGTGACACAGATCAGTGTGTGACATAGAGGAAAGATTCTGTAGTCCCAGAAGAGGAGTTAAGTGCTGGAATAACAAGTATTTATGTTCTAGTGATGTCGTGCTGGTGACATTAGACACATCAGTTCTCTCTGTCCCCACAAACACATTTGAAATCTGCTAGGACCTTGTGCAAGCACACACTGGTCTTCGTGGGGATGTCTGCAAATAGTTTGTTGTGGGTGTCAAAACATTATAGGTGATGGTTTTCCAGATGAGCTTGGTGTTTCCTATTTATTTAAAAGCTGAGTTTGCACAGGGGCTACTTGGCTCTGATCTGCTCAGATATCTGCGTGATATTTAACTTACTACGGCACAATATTCAGATTAAAACATTTAGAGTATACTAAATAAATACAGAAAACTTAAATTTATTAGAAACTAGCTATGTCTTGTTTACTATTCAGAAATTATCATTATATATGGGTTGGTTTCCAGTGCAGCTGCAGAGGTTACCTTTTGACTCAGTGTTATTTGTGAGTGGTTTGAAAGATGACTGATAAAGTTTTCAGGTGAAAAGAGATTGAGTTTTAACCATGTGTAGTGGAATGGGTCACTCACAGCTTACAAAGCCATCTTTTGGTGTGCTCAAACAGCAAACATTTCAGTGGAGACAGAGCCAAGGTCATGCAACTGGGAACAGCCTCAGTCATCCCCGTGGAACAGGCTGCTCCCTCTCAGAGAGCAGTGGCTCTGAAAAGGTCTCTGGAATCGGGAGTGATGGGATCATCCAGCTGCACAGGAGCTCTCAGTGCAATGCAGCTGCTAAATATGTTATTTTTTTATGGAATTTGCAATGAGACCGTGAGGTGGGGTTATCTCTGGGCTAAGCAAAGCTATTTCTGGACACCCTAATCAGCTGTCAATGCTAAAGGAGGATGGGGAAAGAATGGAAGAGGTTTGCAGAAGAGCTATAAAAATTACTTGTGGTTTGAAAAACAAGAAAAAGACAGCATGCCACAAAAAACCAATTGCTTGAAACTGTTTAACAGAAGGTTTATAATTGACTTGAACACAGAGTGGAAGTACCTATGCAGTGAGAAGCCATCTGATAGTAGCATGCTATTTGCATAGACAAAATAATAACCAGATCCAGCAGTTGGAACCCGAAACTAATTGAAATGAGAGGCACCAGATTATTTTATCTGCCAAATTCTGTCAAGATGTGTAATATTATAAAT
Source organism: Acridotheres tristis (assembly GCA_037013685.1). NCBI lineage: Eukaryota > Metazoa > Chordata > Aves > Passeriformes > Sturnidae > Acridotheres > Acridotheres tristis. The sequence goes on from CM072885.1 coordinate 67,224,740, forward strand.
AAAGATATGATGGGAGGAGATCAAACTTATTTTCTGCTTCAGTGCAGACACATGGATCAGTATTACCCAAAGGTTACTCTCTTTCTTGTTTTGTACAAGTCAATAGCAACTGCTATACTGATTTCTTTTAACAGAAAATGGGCATAAAGTAACATCTACAAACTGAAACAGTCAGTTAATAAAATACACAACTAGAGCCATCTAATCTAAAAGTCAGTAGCTATCAATGTTTTCAGACTGTGTCATGTGTTTCACAGTCATTTCTTTTACAGCCAATGAGTCTTAATTTAAACTTTTTACAGCTGGACAGTGTTTGAATACAAAACTGTTGTTTCTGTCATGCCATAAACGCTGTCAACATAGTACTGTACTGTTTCTTAAAATGCATGGAGCCAGAGTGTCTCTTAGTTTTGCCTAACTTTGTCTCAGGTCCAATAATGGGAAAACTGCTTTGGAAGGTTTCTGCCATCTGACCTCATTGCAGCTGAGAGGAGACTGTGTTCAATTGGTATCCATAGATTCAGACCTAAATCTAACCTTCCCTTCCATTTTCAATACCACTTGGCTATGTTTGGAGCATTTGTTCCGTTTTTATTTCTAGACAAACAGCTCTTTTGCAATGCTTAAACATTGCCAGCTTAATATATTTATGGGGTTTGTCCCTTACTGCCCACAGGTTTTTGAACAGGAAATCTCAACAGAGCACTGAGAAGTGTGCTATAATAATCTAATAAGACCAGATGTGGTTTGCTTGGACCTCTGGTTCTTTATTATATTTACCAAACAGTCCTCTTGCTAACCCATGTGGCAGTGCCTCATAAGGACTTGCTTCACTTTGCTTGATCTAATTTCTCAAGCAAATTGCTGAAAAAAGACATTTATGAAATGCAGGCCATTATTTGCTTTTTAGCTCATCCGGAATCCAGGACATGTAAACTGTGTTTTAGAGTCTGTTTTACACTGCTATTCTGCATGTTTTGTAACAAGCTAAAAATTATTAATAATTCATCTTTTCTGTTTAGTCCAAATCTATCTGTATCAACAGCAATCACAGCCCCCTTACAGCTTCCACAGTTCTTTTCCATAATTTTTGGTATTTTTTTGTACAATTTATACTTGGATACCTTATCTTGAACGACAGTATTTCCCTGACCACTGCAGGATATTTTTTTTCAGTCCCTCATCTTCTACAGAGCCAGATGGATACTGTAAATCATGTTTAGGACTTTTTATCTCATTTTGCTTGATGGTACTGTTGCACAGCCTCCTGTACCCAGAATTACACTATCTGTTGTCATTACATTCCGGTATTGTCAGTATCATTTTACTCTGCAAGGTGGGAGAGTTTCCCTTTTTGAGAGTTCCTCCATTTGGAATTATGCTCTTAAATTTCACTGTGATTAGTTCATTCTATTCATCATACTTAAGACTGTTTAATTCTATCACAAAAGTGGGTCATACTCAAATTATACATGACTCCAAGCACATCCTCTTGCAGGTTCTTGTGTTTTCTCTTCATGCAAATTACTGAATATCTGTGCACCAGTAAAAACTCCAACCAGTAATTTTTTAATTTTGTAACAATTTCTGGAATCTTAGGAGCATCCATAACACTATTTCCAATTGACAGTCCTGTGGTAAGCATGTTTTCATGCTTATAAAGTACCTAGTCTAACAGGAATTCAGTTAAACATCTACTTGAGGAAATGCATGTGGAATATTTTATACATTTTGTTTTGACCAAAGCAACTTCAATTACACAAAAACTATGCCTTTGATTTTTCAAGTCTAGATGTGCCAGCTCACCAGTTCCCAGGAAGTGATGCTCACATATTCTGGCTTTGAGCAATTCTTTTGAATGCATTCAAATCCTTTACTTGTTTGGGATTATTATCATGACAAACCTGTCAATTCTTTTGGTTGATGTCTTCACTCTCTCAACATCTAATTTAGCCAATATTGTCAAGGTCAAGTATCAGTTTTAGTTCCAGCTCCAAAGAGCTGAGATGCTACAAATTGGCAAATTGGTAACTCTACCGGGGCAAATTCCATTGTCTCCAGGAATCCCTTCTCTCAGTTCTCTGTCAAGTTGTTTGTGAATATTTCCTGTATCATGATCAGCAAACAAGCTGATCCATCTAACCCTAGGTTTTTCTATCTGCTCTCCAGCACATTCATCCACAGGATTTTCTTGTTTCAGCATCTCAGATTCTGCTGGATTTGCAGTCATGCAAACCCAACCTCACCACATATTCTGTTACTGTGCTTGCTTTATAAAATCGTCTTTAAAAGACAATCTTTGATACCCTGATGTTTTCCCGGGTCAGCTGATTTCAGTCAGCTGTTTTCAAATATCATGTGCCTTGCATTATTTCTAATTTGAGGGCAGGGCTGATTTCGTACCTAAGTGCTTCAAAGCCCTTTTCCTCCTCACCAGTGCCTGCTGTTGGGAAAGTGGGGTGGCTGCCTCCTGGTGGCATGATCCAGTGCTTTGGCAGTGATTTCATCCTCTCCTTCCCCGCCTGGTCCACCTCCCTGCTGAACTGCTGTCTGTTCTCCCAGCTGGAAATACAAAATGGCACTTCCAATATCATGTTCTGGTACTCGCTTCAGCACACAATTATCCCTGGCCAAAGCTACATCACTTGCTTTTGTAAATGTATTAAAAGACTGACAAAGACTGACGTTTTATCAACCTTATCAGAGCTCTGTCTTTCAGCTGCACATCCATGTATTTTCCTTTTGTAAGTCTGTAATTTGTACTGAGAACACATTTCAGTGTAACAGTTAAGGGTTTTACTTCATGCCTAACAAGGCAGCCCTTCAGGGAGAGACTTCTGCGTTGTCTTATTTTGTTCCAAATTTACTGCAAATGAATGCAATAAATCATCTCTGCACTTGTTTACTGTTTTACCTGTTCTCTTCACTCTTATCAGGTCTCTGCCAGTTTTGTCTTGTGACATACACTTTAGGACGACTTTAGGGTTTTTTCCCCATTTGTTAATCCTTAGAGAAGCATGTAATTTTACTAGCCTTGCAAATATTCATTATTCTTTGCAAAGTCAAGTGAGTTTCTTGCTGTAACCTTGCTTTGAGCCAATTAGAAATTTTACCATTAATAATTCAGTCTCTAATTAGTCTATTTGGAAATTATTCCAGCTGTTAAATGCCCTCATATGTGATTTAGCTTCACCATGCAGATCTGTAATAAAATGATCTGGAGTCTCATATAGCAGCTCATTTCTTGTCTTTGCCTAGTGATATTTTTGCATGAGGTACTGGGCTTGGAGCTTTGCTTGGGAGTCTGAAACTTCCTTTTCTACTGGTGCTGAAAGGCCTGGAAGTCATGGTGTACACATATAGTAATGGTATGGAGTTCTTCTGGCCTGATTTTTTGTTCTAGCATTTGCTTTCAAAAACATCAGGAATTTCTTTCATCCTCTCCTCATCCCTCCTCGCCAGTGATGATCTGCCAGTGCCATTTGCCAGTTCCACTTTTACCACTGATTTGTGCTTCTTCTGACCCCCTCTAAGAGTGCTGCAGAGGCATTACTCTTTGTAGCCCACTCATACTCAGAGGACCTAGGTCAGGGTTAGAAAAGCTTCAAATCTTTCCTACAGCAGAGGTGATCACCTATTCTTTGCAATTCTGGCTGCTGCAGTATAGATAAGCAGGCAGGAAAGATATGTGAGAGGGAATAAAAAAATTAAGCTATGCAGGTGTGTTGGCATAATGCTTTATTTCAGATATGCAAGAGAGAATGTTTATTAAAGAAATAAAGAAACACCCACTTATGTACAATATGAGTGTGTTCTTTTTAAAAAAAAATGAAACTAGGGAGAAATAGCTTTTAATAAGTAATTTAGTAATTTCCAGCCTGCTCAGAAATATTTCCAAAACAATCCTTTCCTCAGTCCAGGGGTAAGGCAACAAAATGCTTTATTATCCTTGCAGCCAGAGGATGGACTGGCCATTTAGACTGGGTCACCTTCTCGTGGCCCAGCTGTGCCAGGCTTCTCATGGGGCTGTCACAAGGTGCCAGCAGGGATGAGGACACACCCAGGGCCATCAGCTGTCACAGCATGACAGGAGCTGTGCCCAGGAGATGATGGCCAGGCTGGGATGCCAACCTCATCAGAAAGTGGCTTCCAAACAGGGCTGCACACATCTGTATCCTCTTCCACACATCTGTATCCTCTTCCACTCCCACCTCCACAGAGAGCCTTGTCTTCCAAACCCCCGAGCCTCTGTGCTGAGCATGTGTCAGGAGATGACAACAGAGGCATCTGTGTATTTGCAGCCAGGGATCCTCACCAGCTGTTGAGTCATTTGAGTCTCGGATTTAACTCACTGCACTTTGAAAATAGCGGGTAACGGTACAAAATAAGAGTGTTTATTCTACACGACTGTGGTCCTGCCATCTCAAAATAATCATTCCACTGCTGAATAATTTAACAAAAATGGAGCAATTTAATGCAGCAAGTGTAAGGCAAAGCTCTGTGACTGACATCTCCTAGGCAGTTATGAAGTACCTTCATAGTAGATGCCAAGGGGAAGCAAAGAGAAAGATAAACAAAAGGAGAAAGTTAGAGCCATTCTTTGGAATTTATTGGGAAATATGATCTGTCCTGCAGGGCACCTAGAATTTCTATTTTTCATTAATAATCAAGATCTCTACCCATTCTTCAAAATGTTAACTTGTGATGACATGATCAACCACAACACTGAATATGGAAGGTATTTCCTATGATCATACCTATTTTTTGCATTTATACAACATTATTCTTTGGAAGTTCAGTTTCTTGTGCTTCTACCAAAAAAGAAGGAATAGTTTTAGAAAGTTTACATAAATTATTTTTTCCCTATGGTAAGGCAAGTGTAAATGAACATGTGTGTGCACGAGTGTATGCAGACAGATATTTAACAGCAGTATGTGAACTTTAGAAAAACCAAGATCTGCAGTAAGTTACTGGAACGTGAACTGTGAAGCTTGGGATCAACACAGTTTTCACAAAGGCATAAAACCTTTGGCCACTTTGAAGAGTATTTATAATTCAACAGAAGTTGGAAGACTGGGAAAAAAAGAGATACCAATCATGTTTTATTCCTCTGGGAGGTACTAAATTAATGATGACTGCAGAGGAGTTAAAAAATAGGTGAAACTCCTTACAGACCACTGTGAGAACTTATTTATGTGGATTGACCTCCAGATGGAGACAAAGGCTGGTTTGTATAAAGAGATGCCATAAATGGGTTATGAAAGTCTTGGAGACCACCTCAGCACAACAAAATGATTCCTCCCTCTGCAGTGCCTCCCCCACCACACACGTGAACACTCTGGCTCCTACTCGTGCTTTTGGTTAAATTTTGCATTATGCTCTAAAGTGATTTAAGGTTTTGAGTTGGAATAAGCTTGAGTTAATGTACAGCATTAATAGGCTTTAAATGTTTAAACCTCTCAAAGGCTCTTGACTGTTTAAAACCCTCAAACACAAGACAAGGGTGTTGTGGAAGGCAGGAAAGGAGCTGATTGAGGGTCTTTTTGGACCTGTGAGGAGAAGCAGAGCTCGGAGCAGTCACACAGGCTTCGTGCCCATCAGGAATGTAACAAGGCCAAGAGCATTCATATTCACTAAATAAGAGTCAACCTGTTTCTAAAAATGTCCTTTTTCATCACTTTTAAGGATTTGTCCCTCTTTATGGGCAGTGGCCAAGGAAACTGGGATTCTTAACTTTGGAGAAAGGCAGGCTCAGGGGAGGCTTTATTCCTCTTTACAACTTCCTGACAGGAAACTGTAGCTTTGAAGGAGTTGGTCTCTTCTCCAATTAACAAGCAATGGAGCAGAGATGGCCTCAAATTGTACCAGGGAAGCTTTAGATTGGATAATAGGAAAATCCTTTGCACCAAAAGAGTGGTCAAGCATTGGAACAGGCTGCTCAGAGGAGGGGTCACCATCCCTGGAGGCATCCAAGAGATGTGTAGATGTGGCACTCAGGAACATGGTTTAGTGGTGGATTTGGCAGTGCTGGGTTAACAGTTGGACTTAATGATCTTAGAGATCTTTTCCAATTTAAGCATTCCTAAGATTCCTTTAAAACACCTCTCCCTGCACAGTTTGTGGTGTCCCTCACAGACCTGGTTGAAGGTCGTGTTCCTTGGTCCCATTTTAGGCCAGGTTTCTGGAGTCTGAAGTGTGGCTTTTCTTTCCTTATATCTTTCAAAACTAGGATACTGCTAGCTACATGTCCAGACATGGATGGATGGATATGGGTTCACTGTACATAGACATGTCCTGATATGGGGGTAGAACTGGAAGTGATTCTTCATCCAGGCCACTGAACCATTTTAATCAGCCTTTAACAACTGTTATCACTTGCCTTTTGAATGCTATCTAATTTCCTATTTTCACTCAAAAAATAAATATTTAGGAGATCACCCAGCCAGACATACATCCCCTTTGCCATCTTTTGGGGTTAATATAATGCAAGATGGCCTGTTGAGCATTTCCCAGCTAGAAAGAAGTTGCTCAGCTTAAAAGGCAGAGCTGGGGGTCTGTGTTACATCTTTACTTCTAGTACTTCTCTCTGGTGCATCAACAACACATTTTGCATTTACTTATTTATGCTGGCACTCATTTTGAAAACGAAATAGGAGACTCTCTGGAAATATGAAAGATCACCCACTTTCACAATACAGACATCTATGTGTCACTCCATATCAGCAACTGAAATATTCTTTTATAATTTTATGTTATGTTATTCCTCAAGGGGAATCATAACTCTCATTGGCAGCTTAAGTTCAAATGCAGAGTTATATCTTTTGTCTCATAGAATATTATTTTCACTAGATGCAATTTTTTTCAGTACCTTGGGAATATATCTGATTCTCTAGGTGAATACTGGCACACCTGGCATTGAAAGGTTGAGACCTAAGAGTTAACATCTCCTTGAGAAAACAGGGGTGACATATAGATGTGCTTTTTGCAAGTCAATAACACAACTGTACTGCAGAGTGCAATCATTTACAAGTATTGTTCTTTGGGGCTTTTTTCCCCCTGGAAGGAAAGGCTCAACAAGAGAATTGGTTGTCAACTCCATAGCATTTGATCTCCATGGAAACATTATCAGCTGACTTCAAAGTCAACCTTCAAATGTGTTGAGGGGTTTTTTTTTTTGTTCCTGTGGCTTATTTCTGATGCTCCTAGATGTGCACTTGCAGGCTGTGGGGGAAGAAATACCAACACAATTCCACCAGCCTTGTACCTGATCACAGAAGGGCACTGGCACTTAGGAGAAGAAGAGAAAAAGCTTCTTTAATGAGGTGCAGAGATCTTATAGTCTGGAGCAAAAGACAGGGCAAGTGGTGTATGCACACCTCTAAACTCATTGTTTTTCTGTCCTAGCTCAAATCTGTCTCCCTGAACTTGGTGTGCAGTAAATTAAGGAGTCAGCTCTGTCTGGCTTTTCAGCAAGAAGAACTGTTCATATTCCTCTGTGTGTTCATTTTAAGTCAGCTATACTGACTTGTAATTTCTCCCTCAGCAGGATGGGAGGTACTGGCAGAAGCATCAGTAAAGTAACTAAAGTTACCAAAACAGACAACTTCGAGTAGTCCGTGACGGGCATGCAATCAAGTTGCTTCTCAGGGATATCAGTAGGTCTTTGGGGGGCTGACAGAAGGTAAAATAAAGTAGAAATAAACCAGAGGAGACAGATTCTGTAGAAATACAAAAGACTTTCCCACCCACAGCCCTGGAAAACAAGTTCTCTGTGTTTTAAAATTCAGTGGTTGTCCTATATCCTTTAGTAATGTCACTAGGTCTTTGATCTGTTGCTGGCTTCTGAATTCTAATGGTGAGATGCACCAAAGCCAAAGGAAGACAATGAAAACAAAACTGGCATTTATAATTGAGTTGGTATTTTTAAAAGGAAATTTTGCTGAGTTGTTTGCATGCCTGGCATAAAAGAGGAAAGACTGCTCATGCAACAGAAGGAAGATTAATACTGGCATATTTGCTAGACAGAAAGAAAACCTTACAGAGGGAATGGGGAGGAAATTTCTGTACGTGGAAGATCTTTTTGTTTGTTAAATGAAGAGGCTGAATTCACTTTAGATTCACTTTCTTGACTCCTCAGGTCATCAGCTTAGAAAACAACATTCCCCTTGGGCAAATCACTGCCACACTCACTTGGTCTAATCTGCCTGGACAGAGTCCAACTGGACACTGGAAACTGCATTCAAAAAGCAACTGGACTTGGAAAAAACTATAAATGAGTAGGGCCTTCCTCATTTCTGCCCAGCCTGGCTCTTCCAGGGCATACAGAGATCAGTCATGCCAATGTACTTGTGTGGGCTACAGAGGATGAGCAGGTATTTCCTCTGCAACAGGAAAGGAGATTGCAGCATGATCCTTTAGGGCTGTACAGGGTCACTCCAGTTTGTTGCTTGCAAGCATTTATGTGGATGATGTAAACTTCATAGGGGTGCCCTGAACTAAGAGGTTCTTGTTGACCAGACAAAATTGCTTCTTATTTTGATTTCTGACTATTCTATCCCAGTAACTGTATCAGCACATATAGAAAAAAATTTTCTGTTCCTAACAGGTCAACTCAAGGAAACACCAATATAGCCCAGAGACTGCAGTAAAGATCCTGAAAGTTGTACAAGTGAAGAGTCCTTTGGTCACTTGCCAAAAACGAACAGATAGGTTTTTCTCCAGCCCCTAAAGGGGGAAGTATCCAAATCAGGCAGCCACCACCCTCACCCCAAGCTCCCAATGGCTTCTTTAGTACTGCCTCCAGCAAACAAAAGGGTTAAAAAGGCATTTGACTAACTGTCCTTTTAGACCTGAAAGTATTCCCTCTGGAAGAATTTATAGTGGCACACAGCAGGCAATATGGAAGAAGGCTGCATTGAATTTACTTGTGCTGTACCTGTTTTCCAGCCTCACTTGTCTTGAAGAACTTTTATCAGTAGACTTTTCAGCAATTTAGGATTTCCTGCAAAAGAAAGATTACATTAATCCTCTGAGACGTGCCCAATTTTTTGACTGGAAGAAAATGGTCTTACATACTTAGAGGTGTAATGACCTCATTACTAAAAAAGCAGATGCAATGTTGTGCTCAGATTCCTCATGCTACAGAACATGTCCTGTGACGAGGCAAACCCAACCTGACTCCACAAGTTTCCCTTCAGCTCTGATAAATGCCTAGGGTGGGAAGCACCTGCCTAAGGTACAGCATGATACTAAACTTCATCTGAGGCAAATCTGAGGTATGATGGAGTCACTTGAGTTTGTTCAGAAATCCAGTGCCTCTTTCTGTTTAATCTTTTTGCCTCTGCCTGGGTCATGCTGTGAGCTCCACACTGCAGCAGATGAAAGAACCTGCCAGAAGCCTCTGTATGTTGCCAAGTATGGTGCTCACCAGCACATGGATGGGATAATTTTTCTAACCTTGGATTAGAATTTTTCCTCATTTTGACACTGAGGTCCTTCCTTTCCTTTCTGCTCCAGTGAAATCAGACTAATACCACGGTACTACAACTGGCACGATTTTGCTGTCTCCTATGTTGTGGCTGCAAGTTCATGACCCGTTATGTTTGTTTAATGGCTATAATCAACCCCCTTTATTATTGCTAGCTTATTTTGGTTGGGTCATAGGAATCATCATTGCTAAAGTATTCAGAAGTTTATTCACTCAGACTTTGATCTGAAATGTTTCTTGTCTCCCTAGTCCATCAAACCATTGTGCCTTTTGCTAAGTGGTGTTGCTTTTGCCTAGCATGCCAGCTCACAGCTTCAGACAGTGCTTGCTCATCGCTGTAGCTCACAGGCTGTGGCTGTGCACAGCAGGGGTGTCCACTCCCTGTGCAGTCCCATGCCCCAAGGGACATGGAAATGTCACCATGTGCAAATCTGCAGTGTGAAATAAGGACTGACACTTGCGTCAGCAGAGCAAACTGGAGTTCAGCCCTCAGCTGCTGTAACATCGTTCCTATGTATGAAATACTGATTTATACAAGTCTAAGCATTAAGCATTAGGGGGTGTGGCTGAGGACACATAATCCTCTGGTGCCACAAGGCATTACAGCTTGTGCAGGCACACAGGGCAGGTGACATGCAGAGGGCTCACAGCTCTGGCGTGCACTGGGCACCTCTGGCACCTTGTGAGGCAGGAGGCCAAAGGCCAAATGCAAACCACATTCTCAGAGTGGCTATAATGCAGTATCACAACAGTTCCTGCAGTTTATCTGGTCCATGGTATAAGATAAAAATGCATTAAGTCCCAACCCAGGTGGGGATATAATCTCACAAGGACACTGCACTAAATCTCCATCACCCAGTTAGATTTATCCTTCCATCTCTGCTTTTTTCATAAGGGTAATTTTCCAGTAAACCCCTCGCTATTCTGCAGCCTATTGGTGATGCTGCAAGCTGCTTCTGATGGAACAGTACATAATTAAGCAATAATTTATATTCTGTGCATGTATGCACAGAGCAATAAAGTGTTCTCAAGAACTGCGTGCTGCTGAGGCGTTTAATCCATGCACAGGAGGAGTTTACTGCAAAGCTGCTCCCTCCCTCCAAAAGGCTTTTGTCATCACTGTGCTGGGAGGGAATTCGCTGTATTCTTTAATAATTTCATTTGATTGGGATATAATTTAAATAGTTAACGCTACACACTCCACTTTAGGATCAGACGTAATTTTATTTGTTTGTTTGATGTACCTTGAAAATAGTAAAAGCCAGTAGGGCAGAGAGAAAGTAAAGATAATGTTTCACTTGTGAGATTTTTTTTTTTCTCCCATGGCCCTGTAATAAAAGAAAGTGATGATAATTAAGTAAACAGCTCTCCTTTCAAAGACATTAGTGGCCACAAGAAGCTACTAGAAATACTTTAAAAGGCAGAGATTTACATTTATTTGAAAACTGCATGGTTTCAAAGGACATCTTAAAATCCATACCTTTGCAGTTCTCTTTTTATCTACTAATTTATAAGTAATACTTGACATTTTTATGTGTTTAAAAAAATAACAGAAGGCAAGAAGAAACAGTTTTTGGGGTTGTTTACTTTGGACATCTGACAGCACAGTTTGTGAGTCATTTCTATCTGTTGTGGGGGGAAGGGAGGGAATGAACATCATTCTGTCAGATGCGAAGGAAGTGATTTCCAAATCATGAGACAAATGAGATGTAAGAGGAGGGTCTCAGAGATGGGCTTGGTGCCCAGATCATTTTAATTACTGGCTTTCTGGATTTCCCATGCCTTCAAATTGGTGATGTCTCCTTCAGGTTCCAGTCAAACACCTCATCTCTAATAATAAGGACGAGGATGTTTAGATGAAGTTCCCACCAGCAGGGTCTGTTTCTGCCCTAGCACCACAAAAGTTTCCCCTTCATCTGCAGTGCATCTAAGAAAGCACCAGTTCTTGTCACAAAACACCACAGACCCTGGGAAATCCCTCAAGCTCTATCATTCTGGAAGTCCAGCCAGGTCTGTGGGTGAAGGACGAGGCTTCTGACATGGTTCAAGGGGATACTAGCATCAGGGAAAATTCAAACAGATTTGCTATGGATGATTTGAGCCTGTTTGTGTTTAAATCAGTTCACTCACAAGCAGTTTTGGTCTCCCCTGGAGGTAAGGTTTAAAAACTGTGGAGACATTGCAGACCCTCACATAGCTGGCTGATTGGAAAGAAAGGGACATTTACAAAATAGAAAAAATTAATTCCTTGCAGCAGAGGCCCATGGCACTGCTTGATATAATCATGCTTGAAAACAGCCACAGCAAAAGGCTCTGACTCATAATCCACATGGTATTGGGCTTTGACCAACACTGATATTACCTTTCCCTGCCATCCCTCTTCTGCCTCTGCAGCAAGGATGGTAGGACCCAAATCTTATATACATATATAGCAAATAACTTCATCTCTGTCCTAAAAAACCTTCTAATCTAAATGAAAGGGACATTCAGTGTAATGTTAATGTTATTCTGTAATATATAAGAAAGACAGACACAAGAAAGCCAAGAGGTATTTAATAGCTCAGGCTCTCAAACCACTGATGATCATCAGCCCATTAGCAGGACAGGCACTGTCAGAACCAGGCCAAGATGAAAGGAGGCTACCCTGACAAGGAGTCAGGATGGAGGTTTGACTACATGTCAAACAGCAGCTTTGTGGCACAGACACAGCTTTACATGAAATTTCATCTCTCACCTGATTGAAGCAGTGACATGTGAATTACCTGTCAAAAATCCCACTGTTGCCTTGTCTCATTCATTAGGTTTCACTTAGGAGGATAATGTGTAAATCCCAGCACAAAGAACTTTGGTGAGTTCTGCTCCCCCCAGCTGCTGAAGGAGATGGCCTTTATCTCCCTGTGCAGCTCATGTACCAGAGAGCTCTTATTGCCACCTGTCATTCACATTTTGTGCATCAGGGCCGTGGCTGGACCACCAGCCTTCAGGTCTGGTCATCTGCTTGGACCACAGCTATGGGAAGTGTTTTTCACAAAGAAATTAAAGTTTGCATCAATGCAGTTTCCAGGGGATCTGGGGCATTAGTGCACATGTAGGAGGATACCTCACTGATAGCAGAAACTTGAGAGGAAACTGCCTAAGAGTTCAGTTTGACTTCTGGGGAGAAAAATGATTGTAGGGTTGGAAATGTTCATGACTTCCTGCAGTCCTGCTGCCTCTGAAGCACTGTGTCCATAGTGCAGAGTGTCATGGGCAGGAGCCACAGCCTCCCTCCTCCTGCCACCTCAGCTCATGTCTTTCCTGGACTAGCAGAGGCTTCATTTCCAGAGGTAAGATCGGGCTCTGCACCCCTTTTATCCATGACTCTTTCACTACAATAGCCAACAACTGTGCAATTTAGAAGGATGTTCTTTTGTGTTATGAGGTAGGAACCTTACTCGGTTTTCATCAGCAGCCTTCCTGGTGAGAGGCCAGATTAACCATAGGTGGGAACTTCCTTGCTTGGCTGAACACAAGCAACATATAGGACTCACAAAATGGCCATAAAGATTTTTCTAGGTGGCGTAAAATGGCATTTTTTTGTGTCTGCAATGAACAGTGCTAGAGAGACAGATAATTGTGTTGTACAAGAAACCCTGCAGAAGCACCGGGGAGTGACAGGCTGAGGATTGTACTCTGCACTCTGTGACATTGTACGTGGCAGTCATTATTTGTCATCATGGGTTAGCACATTCTCCAGAAAGGGAAAAGGCTTTTTTTAGAGAAGTCTCATGCTCGTGATTTGCTTAGCTCTCTAGTGTTGTTACTTGCTCTTCTTTGTTGTTCCTTTGTTAAGGGGCAGAATCCCCTCGGCAAGGTGGAGTTACCAATACATTGGGCACTGCTCGAATACAAAGAGTAAGCAACACTCACTGCACTGAAGAGCTTGTGATCAAAACAGCCAAGACAAAGCATGAAAGCACAGGGAGTATTTGAAATCCAAAGTTATTTCCTTCCCTTTTGTACATTAGCAAATGCAGCTTCAGTCTGGCCACACAGATTTTCCCACCCACCTCTCTTAACAATCTTACGTTTTTAGAGAGATGAAATTATCATGTTCTTACTAGCAAAGAAAGGCCTTCCTTGTCATTTTTCTAACCACAACCATTTGAAATGAGCCACAGAGTTCAGTTCAGAGCACAGTGCCTCTGAGGCATCATTTTTTTCCCCTGATCCCACAATGCACTAGTCATTCTGACATAGAACACAGGGAACAACCACATTCATGTCAGATGTCTTCATATTACTGAATAACTTAAGTAACATAGTAAAGGATGGAAAGAACATGTGGTTTCTAATCAAACAACCTGATTTTTCACTAAGGGTTTGTGGGAGGAAGATCTCCCCTTTTATCCTACTCTGTGCTTTGAAGTGGTACAGGACATCTTCAAAGACAACTCCAGAGCCTGGGATCTCATGAGGCTTTTGCAAGAATCCAGATCACTGATTGCAGGTTGATGGGGTGCTGGTGGGAGGCAAGAAGGCTGTTTTGAATGAAATAGGCATGGTACCTACTGCAGCAGCTCGCTGGTACCCAGTGGCACTCCCATAAAATGAGTATTCATGAATATCCTGGGCCATCTGGCAGCTGTACATGGCACTGGGGGGAGCACCTGACCTTTACAGCAGAGACTATCTAAAAGTGACATTCCAAAATACAGTGGAGGAAGGAGAAAGAGACACAGCAGTGATCAGAAGAAGGAACAGAGAGAGAACAACGACAGTGATCTCACAGCAGGTTCATGATAGAGATTTGCCTGTAGATTCAATGCCTATGTGATGTTCTCATTAAGTAAAGCAGGTGGGTATAGTGGAAAGTCCACACATTTTGGTGATGTGTGTATGTTCCTGCAAATGCTCCCAGTTTCTCAACCAAATTCCGTGTGAATTCACCCAATAATCTTACCTCTGTGTTCACATGGGGCGTGCCAAATCAAAGCAGCAGAGAAACAACAGCAAAAGTGTTGCAGAATAGAAGCAGAGCCAGGGGCAGGCAGGAAGGAGTAGAAGGAAGCAAGGGCACCAGGATTTTTCCATGAAACTAGGCTGACTGGGACTGCTTTGGAAGATTGTGCTGGTTTAGGGATGGGATCAGGAAGAAGAGATTCCTCAGCAGCAGCTGTAAGTGAAGAGATGCAGGATGTGCTGTGCAGGTAGCACATGTCACACGTTACTGACCCATGCAGGAGCAGAGGGAGAACACCCAGGACTGACTGTGTGTGTCCTGTAGCATGAGTCCTGTGGGCTGCCTGCTGTGCCCAGGGCTCTCCAGGCATTCAGAGAGGCCCACAAAGGGAAGAATTAGAGAGGAAAAATGAAGTGCCAACTTCATGTTGGCTTGAGTCATTATCTCTTGTGGCAGGTGCGTAGCATCTGTATCTCTCCTTTATTTGGTGTGTGGGTGGCAATTGTGACATTTCAGGAGCTCAGAGCTTAGCTTTGATGAAGCTGGAGGCCAAAGATCAAAATTAGACTCATCTGGGTGGGATAAGGTTCAGCCTCATCTGATATATGTGTCTTTCCATAACACCACCTGAGTTATGAAGTTTCTCCTCACAGTGTTCTCAGGAAGAAATAAGAAATTAAATATTGCTGCAGAGATGGAAAACAAGAACAGGATATTTTGAAGATTTCGGCAACATGGCAGAGGGCATCTGGATTGAAAGTGGAGTCATGCAGAGAGCAGAATCTGAGTTTTGTGAAGGATTTAAAGATTTTAAAGTTATATTTAAAGGGAGACTGTATAATGAAAACTTCTGTGTTTTGATATAAGAAAAGCATGAAGAAAATCTCCCACATAAGTTCAAATGTACATTTCAACAGAGCCAGAATATGTCAAGTATATTGTAATATTATATAAAGTCTATCACTGAAAAATCAGAATGAAACAAAAAATTCAAGTTTTTTTTCCCCTCTCCAAAATGTCAAAACAAAATTATTCACTCTGTATTTGGCTAAAGCAGTTTCAGAAAAATCAATGGTTCCACCGAGCATTCTGATTCCCAGGGGAGTGCTCATAATGAAAAAATGTTCCTGTTGAAGTTTCTCCATGCAGCTCTGTTCAGCAGCAGATCAATATTCGAGGCTCTGGTGGCACTCAGCTCTTTCCCCACGGAGCCTCCAGACTAAGGCACTCCACACAAACATCTTCCCTTGGGCACTTCCTCACTGCTTGCACCAGCTCTTCTCGGGCACCTTGGAAAGGGGCATCCCTATCACTTTCCTAACTTCTCTTTGTTTTTCTCCTCCCTCCTTCTCCCCTTCCCGCTCTCCTGCAGGAACCTTCTGCATCATTTCACTGTGCACGTGCGTGGCTGGAATCAACTTTGAGCTGTCGCGCTACCCGCGCTACCTGTACGGACTGCCCGACGACATCAGCCACGGCTACGGCTGGTCCATGTTCTGTGCGTGGGGGGGCCTGGGCCTCACTCTCATCTCTGGCTTCTTCTGCACTCTGGCCCCTTCTGTCCAACCTGTCCCCAGGACCAACTGCCCCAAATCTAGACCTGAGAATGGGACAGTGTGCTAAAACAAATAGCAAATGAATACACACACACACACAGACATATATATATATATATGCCTATGTATGCCTATACATGCATATATATGTATATATAATTATATCTATATATAAAATCTCAAGTTAATGCCAGTGCCAAGGTAGAGCTGAGTCCAACATGGCACTCACATCTCCGCTGGACTCTGTGTTGCTTCATTCTTTCTCACAGTGATGGGAAAGCTTTTCTCTCACGTGGCTCTTCCATCCAACTCTTAACTTCAGCATCATACCTTAGAGGTCAAATGAACCTACAGTTGCACCTACCTACTGCCATTTGGGAGGGGGAACAGGGGATCCATGTGGGGAATCTGGAACCAGAATCTGTACAGGACATGGTGGGGGCAGAAGCGTGGGGGGGATGACACAAAAACCGTGTCCATTGCAGCCAGAAGGGAAAATGCAAACAGCAAGCAAAGGAACAAACGAAGCATTTGAGCCACTTCAACAACGTACCTCCTCAAGGCCATAATCAGAAACCCACCCACGTCCTTTTTCTTTCTTAAAACAAAATGACAGAAACCTGTTGTGTCATTGGTTTGGGGGTTTTGTTGGATTTTTTCCCTCCTAAAAATGAAGAAAACAAAGTGGACAGAATGTGTGAGGAAAAGTAGAAAAACATTTTCTCTTTGCCTGCCAAACTCTAGAGAGAAGTAAGCAAGTGAAAATAATAATAATTATTAATAATAATAATAAACATCCAAGAAAATAAAACCAGAAAACAATAAAAAATCTCCAAGAGGACATCTCAGCGGACTTTCCAACAATGCGGTTTTAATCTTCCAGCTGCCTTACATCCAGGCTTACAACTGAGGCTGAACTGCTAATGTAAACGCAGCAGAAAGCCTTCTGAAAATGCTGTGATACATGTGTGTATTACTTTTTCTTCCCTCTTACTTTAATTACGTTTTTTAACAAAAAGAAAATTTCAAAACCTTGCAGTGTGATTGTCCACTAAACCATCCATGCTGTGTTTGTGGCCCAAGACTGAGGCACCGCAAGGGCAGAAGCGTGAGGAAAGCCATCAGGTCTGAGACAGCGCCTCTTCTCCAGTGGATCTCAGCAGGTTTTTTGGTTTTTTTCATGGAGCTTCTGAGAGTTCAGGATGGTGGATCCAGGGGAAGACTGACCAAGGAGAAGGGAGGTGGGGGGAAGCCTGGTAGCTGCTCTTCCCAGGCATTTGCTGGAATGGGATTTCACCAAGTTTCCGGTTTGGATGTTTGAGACAACTGGGCAAAAGCCATTGTGGAGGAGGAGAAGGGAGCTAATTTCTGTAGAAGAGAAGTAAGAGATGCCTCTCATTGTGTTCATGTATGCCAAATAAGACCTTCCCACATCTTGTCTTTGGAAACTGCCCCGGTTCGCTGGACATCTCCTCTCTCCATCTGGGAGAACTGTGTACAGATGGATGTGAAAGGGTCAGATGCAGAGAACAGAGATCCATTTCCCATGAGCTTAAGCATTGTATGATATAACTGTGAATCTGCAAATGGAACTCTCTCTCTTTTTTTGGTCTTTCTCTTTTTCCTGCTATTCCTCTTCCTACTGTCTCCTTTTTCCTTCCCTCTGCTCTTCCCATTATTCAGGTCATAAGGTCCCAGAAGAGCTAAAGGAACAGCTAAGTTTGGAGAGGTGGGTGAATGCCATTAGAGGAAGAAAAGCATTTTGGCTGTGAGGACAGTGGGTCCTTGCAGGGTACCAGTGGCTGAGGGGAAGGTGGGGAAGAAGGGCCAAGGGTGTAGCCAAAGGGACTCTGAAGAAGGATGACTGAACTGCCATGTGTAAGAGTGAGGGATGATAAATATGCAGGCAAAGGGAGACAGGGCAAATAAAAAAGGTCTCCCCAAAACCAATCCAACCCAACATGCTCATGATTCAGGGATAGTACCAGCAATCCTTTCATGCATGATAGCTGCATGGTCTCCGTCCTCATTAGTCAATAAAAAGTCAATAAAATATCTCACTAGGAGAAGGAGCCTGAGCCTGCTGCACAGAAATGCAGGCATTAATTTCCAGGTCACGCCATTTACACAGCTGGCAAGAAAGAGTATTGCTTGGTTTAAAAATATCCAGCTAACAAATAATTCTTACACATGTATTAACAGTGCTTGAAGAAATGAAGTTTCTGGAGGGCATGTTGGAGTACAGTAGATTTGGGTTTCTTCCATTCTTGCTCAACCACCTAGCTTTTGTTTTCTGTTGTCTACAGATTCCCCAAACATGCCAATGCCAGCTGCTAAGTCAGTGTGTTTCCACTGAAGTGCCATCTCTGTCAACTGAAGTTTCACAATTTCATTTTCCATTAGATGTGACCAGAGAAATTACTTATTTATTCGAGTTGAAAATGCAAGCCTTTTGAAGAAGCTTCCTTTTTAAACAGATTGGTTTATTTATTTTTTTCTGGGAAGGTTTTCAAATAGAGTGGTTTTGAAAAGTTTTGAAATCATTTGACTGTGCAAGTGCCTACTTGGTAAGGAGGTTGATGAATTACCATTGAACAGAAGGAAATTTAAAACAAAAACAGCCTTGGAGAGCTAAATGAAAGCTGAAGGCAGAAAACCAATAACTGGAAACCAAAAAACACCTATAAAAATTGTTCATTTCTTCAAAGCATGAAAAATTTTGAAAAAAAACCCCAACTTTTTGGTAAGAAATTATTAGGAAAATTGCAGCTGTTTAATTCAAACAGCTTTGAATGCAAACTTTCTTCCTCCTCTGCAGTTCTGGATGTGATAGGAAAGGTGTTTCATGTAAATACAGATATCTGGAGTGACACAGGTAAACCAGAGTCACAGAGGTACCTATCTGGAGTCTACCACCAGGCCCTGTGGCAGCAGAGCAGCACAGCAGCTCCTGTGATGATGTGTCCTTGTGTGGTCCATGAATGCTCACAGGATGTATTCTACAGATACAGTTTTGAAAGCGGTATAGCAGTAAGATTTTTAAAAATGAAAGTATTTTTGCTGTTTGATGGATTTTCAAAGGTTTCCTTTTTTTCTGCAACTGGCATAAAACCAGTTTTGCCTTGATGAAGTATTCTCTGATGGTGTTGGTTTACAAGCTGTATATAAGCCTGTGTGTCTGTCTGTGTGTGGCAGTGGTTGGAAGAGGGTTGTGGTTATTTTTATTCACAACAGAAAAGGGTTGACCCTGAATCTTTCGGCCAGTTTTGTGATTTTCCACTTGCTTTAGCATAGGGTCTGTAAGGCTTGTGTGACTATGAAGCATCTTAAAAGCTATGGGAATGTCTGAAGCAGCAGGTGATCATGTCACCTTAATCTGCAGCTGGATCCCCAAAAGGACCATTTGTCCAAACACCAGTTCTCTCATCATTGCTCTAGGTAAGGGCAGGACCCCTCTGGGAGATTGTGAATTTCCCTCCATGCTTCTCAAAGAACTGGGAGGAGTCCCATGTGCTTCCATAGCCCTGAACAGGGGTCACAGCCCCACCACACCTTCTGTGTGCTCACACTTGTCTTTAGAGCAGGGTTGGTCCAGAATACATCCACATGCAAATTTGTGATGGTTAGTGTCTCCATCTCTCCTGAGCTGAAGCACATTCACAGCTACTCTGAGTTTCTTTATTTTGGGGGAGGCTTTGAAGTATCTTTCTGAACAGAGATTGAAGCTTTTTTACCAATGTGTGGTTTCTTAGTTGGAGATCAGCTAATTAGAAATCTGTTATCAATGATCCCAGTATTAAGGGGCTTGACCCTGCCCCTCAGATCTGCTCTGGCCAAGTGCCTAAGCATGTGCTTTACTTGGAGCATGTGACTAATCCCCTTAACTTTGGTTGACTATTCATATGCTTTTAAGTTCGCATGCCTAAAGTCAAGAATGTGCTTTCCTGGATGACATTCAGCTTCCTGCAGAGCCCAGCCCATGCTCTTCTTTTCCCATCCTTCCCCTGTAGGTAAGGTGACACTCTGTCCTAGCCTGAGCAACCAGTATGTTCTTGGTCTCCCTTTCTGTGAGGTGGAAATGCAGGATCCATATTTGGCAGACTCTTTCCCACATGTTGCCTTTCACGTTGCACTGCTGGGACAACACATCTCTATGCTCCAGAGACCCCAGAGCCATTGGAGTGCAGTGAGAGCAGATATCCTAAAACACCCCTCCTAAGGATGCAGGATGAATTGGCCCAACCCACTGTGATCTGCAGGCTGAGGTTTTGTGGTTTTGTGTGACTCAGTTGTGTGGCTGTAACGAGTCATCTGCAGGGTTTCTGCTGTCCATCCCTGCTGGGACACTGTACCTGTGAAGGTGCTATGTGGCAGAAGCACATGTGCTCTGTATCCTATGTGCCCTACAGGACACCTCCTTCTTCAAGCTAAAGCTGTTAGTGTGTTAAATTTCCTGACCCATATTAACCGCCTGTATATATCATCAATCCCTTCTTCCTCTCTGCAAACACACAACTGATCTTTCCTCATCTAAATAGTGCAGTCCCCTCCAGTTCTTTTTCTAGTTGGGCTTTCTTTTCTTCTACCCCTGAGACAGTCACAAATGGATCACAAACCACCAGTGACCAGAGAAATTTCTTTGAAATATTGCTTTTGAAAAATTGTCATTACTTTTTAAAATGTTATTCCAGCTGCAATAACAAATGAAAGGGAGAAAAAAGCATCCTCAGAGTCCTCTAGAAAGAGGATCCTCATCCTCCCAGGACTGAATTGTGAGAGTGCAGATATTCTGTTTTCCTATAGATGCAAGTCATTTGGGACCATTTTTAGCTATGGCACGTTAGCAATGGATGGTGAATAAAGCAAAGTTGGTGAAGGAGGGGATTGATTTGCAGGGGCTATCTCAGATTCCCAAGCATCCCTGGAAGACTGTTCCTCCATGGCTGCCCATTTACCCACTGTGCAGCACCTCTGAATCAGGCTCATCCCTGGAGCCCCACTGATAAGCAGAGCTCAGAAGAAAATCACTGTAATCTGTCCTTAATTCTTGAGCACCACGCTAACTGCCAGCAGCGAAATGGAGGGAAAATAACATGTTACCAAGTATAGCTTGAATAAAGACATGCATTATTCGGGCTCTTTCTTCTGTGTGTCTCCACGTAGGCCTAGAAGGGCTACAGGAGTGCTCAGGCACATTTGCACAAACCACCACTGCATTTTCTTGCCCCCAGGTTTCCCACTCCTTCATGGTCCACACCGCTGTGCTCACCCAGCCAGCAAGGAAAGACTCAAGGTGAAAAACTGAGACAGCTCTGAATGATTGCCAGGTACCAACGACAGACAAAGAGTAAAAAATGGGTATGAAACATAAACAGCATGCAAAGATTAGCAACAGATGAATTTCCAAGGTGAGGAACCAAAGCCTAAAGTCTGATTGCTGACTCCAGGCCAGATCTGTGAAATCTTGATTCTGCCTAAGTCTAAGGTGAAAACTCAAAAACCAGGTCATAGCTCAAAACTTATAGACCACTGTTTCAAGTCATATAGTCCACTGTATTCCATCCAGGAATATAATGCAACTATTCCATAGTCTGTTGAGGTTCTAGAAAGCTCAGGTGCCTTAGAAAATATTTTAGTGCTGTCTTGGTTAACACAGAAAATGAAATGTGTGCTTACACACTCATGATGTCTCTTCTTTGGCTTCAGAAAGTCATCAGATGCTACCTCCCCTCCCTCCCTGCCATCCCCCCAGTTCAACTTAATGTTTCCATCCTGTATGCCCCACTAACACCCCAGTCATGCAGCCTTCTTCAGAGCCATCATTATAGATTACAACATTTTGACAACAAATGCTGCTGGTGCCAGGGGGCCCTGACAAGCTCAGTGCTGACATCAGTTGGAGAACTGGAGTCTGATACAGTGCTATCGATTTTTATTGCAGTGCCCCTTGCACAAGTTTAGGATTTTATTTGAGAGAGTCTGGATGACTGCCTCAATACAGGCCACCAGAGGGAAATGAAATTCTGGTCACCCCTAGTAAAGCACTTCAGAATCACAGATCAATTGTCCTTCCCTTGCTCAGGGAAGACTTCCAATGAAAATATCAGTCTCACATATGTTATCTCCAGGGGAAAGCAGGAGAGTGAAAAAAAGGAGACCCAACAGCAGTTGCTTCAAAATTGGTAGAATTCTGTGAGGATAATCCAATGTAACCCTCAGCATCAGCAGCAGGAATTGTCAGTCCCTTCTAGGACTGCACTTTTATGTTCTTCCTTCACTGATTAACACTCCTGCACTGTGGCAAAAAGTGACTTCCAAAGTTTTCTTGCATAGGGTATGTACATTCTCATTCTCACCCCCTTCTTTCCTTAAACACACACGTGTGCACATCCCCCATGATGTGGATGCCAGGAACCTGTAAAAATGTCCTGTACAGAGAGAAAACACATAGCAAAATGCAGCACAGTTGTTCTCCATTCCTTTCTGCTTCACTCAGGAGTTGCAATGCAATTCAGATGCCATCCGTGTCCCTGTTGGGTTGTGCATGCAGACCACATGCAAACTCTCTGCTGGAGATGCATGAGGAAGCACAATACAACTGGGATAAATTTGGTATTTTCCATCAAAAAGTATTTGGATATTTAAGAAAGAGATGCCAATGTATTCCCTCCAAATCAGAGATGTTTTTGATCCCCTGGTGCCAAGAGGCAGTGCCATGGCAGGACGCTCCTGAGCCTGCACAGGGCTTGTGCAGGCTCTTGGCAGCATGCAGAGTGTGGTTAAAGCTGCTGGGCACAGCAGGAGCTTCACAGCCCGTGGGTCTGAGCCCTACCTGTGGCAGCAGGACACAGGAACATCTCTGCAAAGGCAGTTCCTTGTTACTATGCCAGCGGGTCAGAAATACTCAAGCAGCAATAGTGATTCTGCAGTAGGTGAGATAAGAGTAAAGCCTTCAAAAATCTGCGCTTTTGCCCCAGTTTCAAAATGATGTAGGCTCCAAGGAGTGTGAATCAGTCATGGTTTAGTCTCCTGGGGCCAGATACACAAGACAGCTTCAGCATCCAATTCCTCTTTAGACAGTGAATAAAACACTAAATGCTTTTGGTGCCTATGGTTTTTTTTAAACTTATGCACTCCTAATTCCTTATGCTCTCATGATGTTTTATCTCAAGAAGAGTTTTCTTCTGGCTGTAGAACATAAGGCTGTATTTTTTTTACAGAGTTATTCATTAGCAATATAGATCATAAGGAAAAGGTTCGAGTAATCAGAACAACAAAAGTGCAGCCTTAGACTGTTCAGTTAGAGTGTACTGAATTATTTATAACTCCTGGGCACCAACAGCAATCACAGATATCTAATTTAAACTGTTACTATTTTTACTTGGCAATTTCCATCACTTAGAGTGTTTATATCTATGTATTTGCGGTTTGATCTCTTGCAGGACGAAATTTCCCCTACTTACACAGAAAAGCATATTTAGGAACTTTTGAAGGTATTTTTGTGCAGTAACTTTATTTTAAAGCATTTTGAGGCCTAGTATGACAGACTTTACAACTTTCAAAACTGTTAACTGTATCCAAAAGGGGCTTGAACTTTCAGTTCTTTCTCAAGTAAAATTCTCTTTGATTACAGGTCATTGGGATCAAGGAGAAATTTGTTTCATTAGAAGATGTAAGACTGGGTCCTATTTCTGTGTATATGTGATGAGAGGACTTAGGTAAGGGGGCTGCACTTCTCTGTCAGCCCACTTAAGGATCTTTTGCATAGATGTTGGAAAAGTCACTGCTAAGTCACTCCAACTTTCTATCAATCTCTTTTTGTAAAAAAACAACCAATATACTAGTGTGTGGCTGGAATAAATCATGACTAAATCTTGCCCATAGGCTGACACACATATACTTGTATAGATGTGTATATTTGTATATATATTTGTAAATTTATGAAAAATGTCCATATCTTCATGGTTGCCTGAAATAACCTGAGGTTGATGTACAGAATTTCAGGCAAAGGACTGTTTCTTTTTCACAATCCTCATGTATCTCAGATTTAAACCAAAACAAACTAAAAAGTACTATTTCCCAGGAAAATCCTCATTTTGCCATTGCACCAGTTGAGGAGGGGTGCCACACTTAGGTCAGCAGCACGCACATCCACACACCTACATCCAGTCAAAGGACTGGGTCTCAAGGGCTTTTTTAAGGAAAAGGAATGGACTGAAAAAGCAATGGTAGAATTTCTCTTCAGCATTAGCTCTCTCAATTGATTCTCTTGTCCTTTATCAGGAGGCCCTTTGTACAGATGCTGTTCTCTTTAGGTGTATGTTTGGAGGAGCACCTTTGTGGATGACACTGAGCCACCAAAAAGCCAGGATTTTCTGACCTGCCTTTGTCCCCATTAACCTTAGACACTTCACTGAGTTCATGATGTTAATGGGCTCATCTCCCTTGGCTTCTTGTCCAGGTAGTGAAGAGAGACTGTTGCTTACGGGTGGTGACCTTGCAAAACTCACATCTAAGCTTTAGGAGCTCCTTCTTGCTTCATGCAATGACCACTCACCTGTCTTGGGTGACCCCAAGATCTTCAAAGAGTTAAATTCTGGTGAGGTGAATCAGGTACCTAGTGCAGAAGAGCATCCATATGGAGATCAGTGTCTGTGTGCTTCGGGTGCATGGCCTGGGCTCACCTGTGAAACACAGGTTTTAACTGTGAAAGCCTGTTGGAACAAAAGGAGATGTTCACAACAGCCTTCCCCTCCCAAACTGCAACATGACTGCAAAGGATAGGGCTTGTCCCAACCCCTGGAAATAGCATTTGAGGTGAGTGCCTTGTGGTGGCCTCCAGGCACAGACCACTGTGCTGGAAGTCAGAGGTCTTTGGTCTGAACTCTCCACCTTTCTCTGCCAGTCCTGGGCATTGCTGAAGCAGTTCAAAGAGTGAATTTACATCTTAAACATTTGAACAGCTGAGCTGTTCAAAGGTTACTTTTCTTGCTTTATCCCCAGACTGGCCTGGAAAAGTCGTCTAGCTGGTAGTGATAATAAAAAATTCTCCTCCAAGATACAGTCTGGGTAGTTTCATATTATTTATTTCAATGTTAATAACTGCTTTACAAACAGCTTACATGGAGATTAAAGAGATTGCAATTTCATCCCTTATTGTTGGGATTATAGTTGTCCTCAGAAAAACCAAACTGAGAACTGAACAAGAGGATGAGCTGTGGCTGTGTTATTCAGAAATCTGCTCTGACAAGGCTGAACATACATCTCCATCTCATGGTGAGAGTCTCTCAGAGATAAAATTTGGAATTGCATATTGACAGCGAGTCTATCTAGAAGGACCATCAATTTAATCTAATATCAGAACTTTGGAACTCTTGTATAGTCCCATATATTACCTGAATAAAACAAACACAGTCAGAGGAGTGGGAAAATTAAACTGATCTCTGAAAACTCTAAGGCTAAGTGAACTTTGGATCTTGTGCCAATGAATGGTCACTACTATTTGTTTCTATAGCTAAATTTAAGTCAGTGACTTGACAATCTTCACCCATCTCTCAGAACAATTATATTTTTAAAAATACTGTAAAGGTTTTGATAAGAGGGACTTCAGCTGACCTGCAGGGAACTGGAAAATGAAGATTCAATACTAGTACTTAAGGAAAGACTTTAGTTAGAAAGTGGAAGATAAAGCTGAGTTCCAGGGATCAAATGTTATTTTTCAGCATGGTACTACCTTGCCCAAGATGTAGTGTATCATCCTGACATTCTTCTCCTGTTCCCCCTTTCCCTTTTTTGAGGAGTAAGATATATATCTCTGTCTCCCTTTCTTCCTTTTCCTCCCTGTGTGTGAGAATACAGACATGCTTCCTGTAAAGACATTTTTTTTCTAAATTTCATTCCATACCAGCTCTTGCATATGTGACTGTTTTGTTATTTGAGATGTCTGTGAAAAAGAAATAAAGGCTTTAAGAGTGAACTCTGGAAATGAGGAGGAGCTTGAAAATATATCAAATTTAAGGATGCAGCACCATTTTCTGCAAGAATTTTCAGAATGTTCCTAAACTCTCACCATTACTCTCCTGCCCTCCCTCTCTGTGAGAGGGATGAGGAATGTACTGGGATGTGGGACTCTCAAAGGTTGCTCTTTAAACTGTTGACTCACTGTGTCCCACAAGGATTTTGCAGGTTTTTCAGAGTCTTAGTGTCAAAGAAAACCTCCTTTTAAGAGGTGATAAAGTCAATGCACAATATCACATTTTGAGGAGGAGGTTCTAAGGGGTGACTCCATACCAGCTTGTCTTTGTTTTCCATTCTTTTCAACAGTCCTGCTTGTCCAGCCATGCTGGGTTCACTTTGCCAAGGTGTGCTTGCCCAGAGGGGGCTGCTGACCTCTCACCCCCATGACACACTTGGATAATCTTGGATAACTTTCCACTTTCTCTCAAAAAAACCCATCTCACCTCCTAATGAAAGCCATAACCACTCCTGTGACCCTGCCACAGGGAGAGAATGCCCAAGCTCCATGGGACAGAGCAATGCCTGGTAAGGAAGGAGAATGGGTGGAGCTCTCAGGCCATCAGAGCTCCAGTGTCACCTTCCCCTGCAAGCTCCCCTGCTGCTCATGAACCTCTCAGCCAGTTCAGCACGTGGGTCTGACTCTGGCTCTCCCACTTGTGCCCATGAGAAATGTGTGTGGATGTGCAAAACACTCCTGTGTTTGGGCACAAGTGTTGGGTACAAGGGGCAGGGAGAAACCAGGCACACTGAACTCCCCACCATCCACTGCAGATATCTGCTTTTCAGGATTTCTTCTGCCCCTGGTGATATCCAGTCCAACCACATGCTACCACACTGGCCAAAAGTTTTTGGAGGGTTTCCCTTTCTTGACTTTCTCATTGGTCCTTTTTTCCTTATGATTTTTTTTTCTTGCTCAGAAGAAATGAAGCAATTCCCATAATCATCCTTTGATGATGATGAAAGTTGCAGTCATCACTGTTTCTAATTGACAGTTTGGGAGGCTTAGGATAATAATTCACTTAAATGCCTGCAAATTGAAGTATGTCAGCACTTTCCTAGGACATTCCCAAGTAAAATAATATGAGTGGTACAGGACATTTGTCATGCGGGTACATCTTGGCCAGCTGTTTATGTTTCCTCTAAGTGCAGTACACACACATCAAAGCTGGATTAAGAAAGACCTAGAATGCCACAATACTCAGGCATATTCAGAGAAATGCAGCAATACATCACATTTATCTGGCATATTTTCTCTCTAGAAAATTGTACAAGTATGAGTCCCATCAGACCTGTCTGAGGCAGGTAGGTATTATAGCCATTTTACAGATGGGAAGCCAAAAGCCTGGGGAAAGACCTTCTATTTAGTGGTTTGGTGCCCCCTCACAAATTCTACCAGCTGCAGGTGGAGCCTTCTCTTTTCAGCACTTTTGAAAACCCAGAGAGTAGCTGGGTTTACTCAAATCTGTGGTGGGGTGGCTATAAACGTGAAAGCCAGGATTAGGACACTCAGGACCCTGATTTATTCAGAGCACTGCTACAGAGCTTTGATCCCACAAAGCACTTGCCTAATTTCAAGCATAAATTTCTCATTAAGGATGCTACTGTCATGCTTAAAGCTAGGCACATGCCTAAGTGCTTTGCTAGACTGGGAATTACAGAGAAATAGATATGAAACTTAAACATATTTTGAGAAGTCCAAAACCATGTCCATTTCTGATTATGGTTTGGGCATTGTAAAGGCTATTTGAACAGTGTATGTAGCTGCTCAGCCAAGTGGAGTACTTTTTAGCCAATACACACAGAGTTTTATGACTTTTGGGTAGTAACATCCAGTTGTCAGAAGTAATAGAGTGACACGTCCTGTGAGACTGGGACCTCTGTGCTGCTGTGAGAGGCAAAGTGGCTCCTGTGGCCATC
This sequence comes from Acridotheres tristis, assembly GCA_037013685.1. Taxonomy (NCBI): domain Eukaryota; kingdom Metazoa; phylum Chordata; class Aves; order Passeriformes; family Sturnidae; genus Acridotheres; species Acridotheres tristis. Next base: position 67,252,659 of record CM072885.1, read on the forward strand.
GGTGCTAACAATACATCAACAACCACTGACTATTTTGTTAGGTTGTTCTGGTGAGATGTGAGTGTGGTGGCTAATTTCACAAGTAATGTGACATCAAGTGTATTGTACTTTTCCATTTCTTCCTGTAATCTGTTGCAGCAGAGGTGAACAGAATTTGTTCAAACATGAAACACCCCCAGTTTTCTTGTTCTGTTAATCCAAGGTGCTAATCTGCAGACACACGAGTGTTTGTGTACATGCATCAGTGTTTGCAGTTTGTGGCCCTGAAGGAACATTTCAGTGGCAGGGTTGAGATCAGGGAACTAACAGGGAGAATGAACAAACCCCTACAACTTTGAAAGACAAGAGTTGCAGAAAGCATCACAGGACTTTGCCGAAAAACTGGCTACATCTTACAATTTCCCTTTTGTTTTGATTTGTTTTGGTTTTGGTTTTATTCAGATTGGCACAGAATACTGTATTTCCATCGATTAAAATCTTGTCTGGTAAATAACTAAACAACTTGTTCATGGAAAATTAAAAAATAAATAAGTAAACTGTCAGTTGTGGAATGTAAACTGATTAAACAAATAAAAAAAAACCATGTTGTGTGTTTTAAGAGGTTTTGTCTGCTTGTGTCAGGAGCGGGACTGGACACTTCTCACCATCCCTATCCTCACAGAAGGATGGAGGACAAAGCAAAACTGGGAGGTGGGTGGTCTCTGAGTTATGTGGCACTGGAAATAGTCTTTGAAAACTAATAATAATAAAGATTAGATGGCTTCTGATCAGAATGACCGTACAAAACATTACAAACACAAGCAGGATCTCAACATGACTTTACAAGAAGCTTTTCTGTCTGTCATGGAAGGGATTGATTCCTGCTGCAGCCTTGATGTTGGAGTACTGCACGTAGTCTAACACCATTAATCTCTTTTTGGAGCCACTAAATGTGTTGAAGTCTGTGATTTGATTGAAATGTACAGAGATATCAGAGTAGTTTACCTCCCACCTTCCCCCAGCAAATAAACGACTAAAACTGAATATGGACCAGAGCCTGTCGGGTTTCCAGTGCTCAGCTGCCAGGGCTTCAGGAGCCCTGGCAGGCACAAAGCTGCACTGATATTGGTGCTTCTTCACTGCACCTGTATCCTCAGGCCAACAGCAATGCAGCAGACAATCCTGCAGCAGACAACAATGCAGCAGACAATCCTGCAGCAGACACACATTTTCTGTAGGGCTTGGAGTGTGCAGCCAGAGTCGGGCTGCAGGTGTCCCAGGCTGAACACCCAGCGTTCAGGGTATTCATAACAAATGGAAAGGCACCAAAACTACCTCAAATGTATAAAAAAAGAAATTAAAAGAAATAAACAGAAGTGCTTCCAACTGTCCTAGAAGAAGAAAAGCAAAAGAGCAGACCAAAGAGAGAAGCATAAATATATATTTTTTTTTAATTATTGAGTTTTAAATGAATAATCTATAACTAAACTATTAAAAAATAACAGCAAGGTATTTTTAAACATCATGGTGTTGTTGGTTAGGGCATTAAATATCAGAATTGTCTGTGTTGATTCTTTTTGCCTGATTTAGGCATTATAACCTATAAAGACCCAACAGTCAAAAATAAGGAGGCACCTGATGGTTCTTCCCAAACTGATTGGTTTTTTTGTGACAGACTTTGGGTTGTAGCAAAACAAAGAGTCTCCTGCAGTTTTTAGGATGGAGTCCCTCCTGCCTCCAAAGAGGTCCTGTCTGAAATACCAGCAGTAGTAAGGAATCAAATGAAGAATTAGAATGGAGAAGTGTAAAAGACAATTCTCTGTCAAAAACCCCCTCAGTAGTGGCAAAAATTTATTGACCTCTTCCCTGGCACTAATGGCTGAGGAAGAGAGAAATGTTGGTGCTATACTAAACTCAGAACCCCAAGAATGTGCCTATTTTTGCCGCGTTTTAAGAGAACCCACTTGTACTGCCAGTGCTTATGAACCTTCCTGCTGCTGCAAATAAAATCTGTGGGGCAGAGCAGAGAGCGGGAACAGGGAGGAGCAGGCTGGGGATGCAGAATCTGGCAAACCCCCGAGCAAACAAAGGGAACAGAGGTGTTACAGTGGCATATCCAGCACCACAAAGTGTCAAAACTTTATGGATAAAGCACCTCCTATCCTTGTCCCCTCCTGCCCGTGCCCCCAAGTAATGACAGTCAGGGATTTTAAGCACAGAAGCACGAAGGGGACGGGGCTGCTGTGGAACGCACCTTGAGGTGCTTCATTATTATTTTTTTCCTCCCAAGCATCAGTCTCATTACAAGGTTGGGACAGCAGGAAGATGCCAGCAGCACATGTCCTCAGCAGCAGCCAGAGAACGTGATGTTACAACACACTTTGAAAGTTTTTTGACCAATCACAAAAGCAAAAACATATTGACAGTAGTTCCATCCAACCACTATAAGTACACGTATACCTTTGGTTAAAACAATGTTTGCTTATTTCAAATACAATACCTACTTGTAAGCCTTAAAATACAATGCACAGAGCTCCATTATTCAGCTTAGACCTCCCTAATATCTTGCTAGATACACTTTTCTGCAGCTTAGAGAGTTATTCTAGCCCAGCGTTAATACACTGACCATCGTTCTATTTGTCCTTCTTTCTACATCTCACATAACTTCTCTCCTGACACGCCTTTTGCTTTCTGCTTAGCTCTAATTGCAGTTTGCCGTCTCTGAGGCTGCTTTTTTGCAGCTTTCCCCAAACCCAGCGATTTTAAGGATTCCCACAGCCAAGCACAGCCATCCTCATCCTCTCAGTGACACCGCTCCCGGCCAGCAGCGGTGCCGGTGGTCGGGGCTGCTCAGGTCTGTGCTCTCTGCCATCAGCAGGGAAAACGTGATTCATCTGTGCTAAAAATGGAAATCCACAGAGCCTGCTCTGTGGCAAGGGAGAAAGCAGGTACCTCTCGTGTGGCAGCCACAGCACGGAAAGCCTCGGGAGTGTGGCTGCAGGGGCAGAGGGCTCAGCTGCTCAGCGCTTGTACAGGGAAGGGGGAAGAAGAACGAACTTAAAAAACCAGCTGGTCCTTGAAGGTAGAGATAGAGATACTGTCATGAAAAGGCTTGCATTTCGGAAAGAAAGTGGCCTGACTTCAAGAGATTTGTGGATAAAAGTCCAGGTTTGCATTAGCTGAACTCAAAGCCCACCTTTGGTATTTGCTCCCTGCAGTGCCCAAGCTGCCCAGCCCTGCTGCTGCCAGCTCTGTGCTGCTTTCCAGGCTGCTGCTCACATCTTGGGGTCCAGCTCTCTGGCATGAGAGGATGGAATACACCAGGCAGAGCCACAGGGTCACACAGCTACACAAATGTAGCAATGCAGCTACACAAAGCAGACAGCAAGAGAAGGGAAAACTCATTAACTGTAGTTCACCACAGAAAGATTTCAATAACCCAATATCACGTGAATTTTTGCCTAGAAAGGCTGACCTGGAACAGAGACTAGACAGAGCAAAAGGAATAAAATAGGTATTTATTGAAAGGATACACCTTGGGCAGTGCAAGAGCCCTGCTGGGGCTACACCCAAATCAAATCCAAGATGGATCCTGGTCACGAGTTTTTACACTTTTATAAATTTTGGTTCATCTACATATTGGGGTCAATTATCCAACCACAGCCCCAGGTTATGAAATTTCAGTCCCCTGGCTGGCCCCCTTTCCCTTTGCTGTTTTTATGCATTTTGGTTCTCCTTGATTCTCCATCTAGAAATGAATTGTTTTGTCTAACTACCTGTGAAGAGAACTTAGCAACACCTAATATGAAGTTTCAGAGTTACACACTAAGCAGCAGAGATTCTGAAAAATAGAAAAGCTAAAACCCAAGGCATCAGAGCCACCCGTGGAAGAGCAGGGGTTTGCTGTGCTCTTGTCTCAGTCAGGAAGGCAAGGGCTGAGGCTGCCTGACACAGTCACTGTCCCCCCAGTTCTGGGCACCTGCACTTGGCAGCTCGGTTTGGGAAGCCTATCAGGAGTGCTCATCTCTCGTGTTCCACCTCCTGTTTTGAATTAGCACCATCTATTCAAGATTCCAGCCAGCCATGAAGGAAAAAAACTACTGAATTAGGAAGGAAAATAATGCAAATTTTGAGAATTATATTAAGGAGAATGAAATCTACTTGTCAGCTTCATCTCCAACACAGTGGGGCCTCAGCAGATTGAACAGAGGGACGGGCAGCAAAAAACTCCAGTTCTTCAGAGCAGAGAAATCGCCTGCTGTGTCCCTGAGGAGCACCCCAAAGTTCAGCTTTCCCTTTGCTTTGAGTATCTGCTAATGTTTCGTGCACACCCAGGAGTGAGGACCCCCTCACTGGAATGCAAGCACTGTATTTCAGAGGCAGGATAATCTCACAGTGACCTTTCTTGTCAGACACACATGATAAGTGCAGCAGACTGAGGCTGCATGGGGTGAGGATGCTGGTAATGAAATGCTTTCATAGCTCCACACTCATTATTCTGTTACATTATCGGGCTCTTCCCCAGGGGCCCTCTAAAGAGTCACGGCTGAGCTCTTTTCCTGCAGAGACCAAAACCAGACCACCTAACAAGCTACATTTACTAAAATTTTTGCTCCCTCCCTGCTCAGAGGGAGCGTGGTCTTGTTCATTTGCATGAGTCAGAAGTGGAAGAACTATGCCAGCTCAGCTCTGGTTTTAGCAGCCTGCTAACCCAAAAAAAGCAGTGAGCCTGTGGCCAGGCAGGAATGACAGAGGCTGCTGCCATCCCAGAGCTCACCATGCGAGCCCCTGACTTGCCCAGCATCCCTCAAACACAGTGCCTCTGCTACCCTCCATCTGCTATTGACTTGCAAAGACTCAACACTGACCATTTCTTTGTAAGAAACTGCACTTTTCCTTCTAATGTTTAATTCCCTGCTATTTCTTCCCATCCTGATAAACCCTTGGCCTTCTCAGCTCTGAAATTCAAAGCAGACCCCGACAGGAGCAGGCTGCTCAGAGTGAAGCCTGCATTGCCTGTGATAGCAGAGCCCTCTCACAGGGCTCAGCTCTGTACCAGGAAATGAGCTGGTGGCCCAAGGGCAAGCCCAGCAGCAGGAGAGCTCCACTGCCAGCAGATACAGCTGGAGAGAGGTCACAGGGTCCAAGCTTTGGGCCATCATCTCTCCCCTGCTCAGTTCCCCAGAGACAACCCTTTCAGTCAGAGGTGCTGGTGGCTATTTCAGGAGGTATTAAACAGAACTGAAGGCATTAGGTATCCTGCTTTGGCTTTTGCTAACTGTTCACAGCAATACTCAAAATGCATGCCAGGAACATAAAGGGAGAAATAATAAACCCTGCCATAAGGAGCATGTTATTTGGAAAAGCAGAGGCAGGCAGAGGGTGAGAGAAGGAAATAAAACACAAAGTCTTCATAGCAGCAGTTGGCACTTGGAGCTTGCCATATATATTTGAAACCACTATGCACAGAAAGCCACTTGGTACTTCAATGCCTCATAATGACTAAATAAAGTGAGCACACACACAAGGGTACACAAAGCCCTCAGTGGGTAAAATATGAAACATGAAACAACCCCAAATATCCACCATCACAGTGATGCAGATTTTCTTCCTTTCTATTATGTTTTCTTACAAGCTTCCTGCAAACCTGCCAGAGCAAAGGAGGATGAGTGAAACGTTGCCCTGTGAATTGAACAGAGCTTCAAGATCTCCGTTTCATATTTGGGGTGTTTCTGACAGGCTGCAGTTTCTGCTCCATTTAACTTAGCTCATTCCCTTTGGGAATTCTCTACCCACCATTTTTGAAGCAAGAAATACCATGTGCTGAGGTTTGTAAAGAGCTTTCAGACAGAACAAGTAATTGCTGAGTGCTCTCTTCCTTCCCCTCTGTCAGACAGAGATTCATGCATTACCTTGCACTTCTTGTCTCTTCCCAGCTACTGATTTTCACAAATAGAAATCTAAATATTTTTGAAACTTCTAATGCTCCATCAAACTTGTTTGCAAATAACCAGTGGATCCAAAGTTTGATGGGGACAAATGGGAACACATGAAGTGACAGAACCTTCATTTCCTCAGGAAACCAGTCTAAAAATATTATGTTCAGAGCTCAGCTTTTTCCATAAAGATGCACGGCTTCCCGGGAGGCCCAGCCAAGTCAGGGGATGCAGGTGGTGGCAGCAGCAGCTCTGTGTCCTGGGTGACACCTTTGCCCATCACAGCTGTCATTGCTGTTACTGCCAAAGGTGTGTCACATCAGCTCTTCCTTTCATCTGGGAGGCTCTGTCGTGCTTGAGATCTCTGCTCTGGGACTGAGTTCCAAAGAGGAGCTCACCAGGGAGGATGACAAGGGAACACTCACGGTTGGAACAGAGATCCACCTTGTCTGAGTCAGGATCTGAATGCTCCCAAGGTGCACCTGGCAAGCTGAGACACATCTGCAGAGATGGGAAGATGCCCTGAGGGAAGCTGTATCCCAGGACAGGCAGTCAGCCAGGCTTTCCTGCCTTCTCCAGCTGTAACAGCACCATCCAGAACAGCCTTGCAGAAAACCTTACAACCCACCTGCCAGCCTTGCTTTGCCCACGAGGAAGCAGGGATGGAGGCTAACATCTGCAAGAGCTTATTGTGAAAGCTACTGAGGTAGAACTGCTCAAATGTTGCCAGGTGGCACATTCCCAGCCTGTATAAAACAGTCCCTTTTTTTGCCATTTTGCCAGTAACAAATTAATTTTCACCAGCCCCACAACTTCTCCACAGAGCAAGACTCAAGCTGCACATTATTAGGAGCATGTTCATCTATTCCTGAACAGAGTGTGCTCCTGCAGCCCAGGGGCTCAGGAATAATGGGAATGCAGGAGGTTGTGCAGGAGGTTCACTGCCTGGTGGGGAGGGCACAGGGGAGAAGGGGAAGGGAAGCAGTGCTCTCCCTTCAGGCAGTGCAGAGGTACCTGCCAGCACCTGGCCGCTGGAAGTGTTCCCAGCTGGCACAGTGGATGGCTCTTGATTGTCCTGTCAGACCTCTCCTGACAAGTACTTAAATTGAGGGAGTTCATCCCATAAAATTTAAGGAAGAAGTGAAAGGACAGAAGAATGAAAAGCAATGTATTTTTCTTTTAGCACCTCTCTTTTTCTCATTTTCTCCTGAGGTGTCAGCACCTTAAATAAAAGGCCTTTTACTGCCTCACTGTTGTCTGCATCCAGCCACAAATAGCAACGCTGGTGCAAATAGACCAAGGTCTCAGCTTGCCAGCTCTGCCCTCAAGGGTGTCACCTCTGTGCAGAGCCCTTTGTTCTCCTTCCTCTCTCATTTCTCCTTTGCTGTCACATTTGCTCCTGCCAGCTCAGAAAACACAAACCCTCTGCTTGCAGAGAGCCACGGAGGTTGAGGGCAGACTCAATTCCCAAGGTCTGCAGCTCAGCTTCCATCCACCATGAGAATGGCCAGGAGGAGCCATGTTCCTGATTTCCAGTTCCTCATCAGTCATTTCCAAATTTGCAAAGCACAGTGAGAGCTGACAAAGTATTGCTCTGTCCTGGCTCCCTCCTGCAGCCCCAGGAGGGCTGGCTGGAAAAGGAAATCCTACAAATTCTGTATCCTGGGGAGCCCACATTAAACTGTGTGAGGGTGTTGGAGATCCTCCCTCAGCAGCTCCAGACAGAGGAGACAGGAGGAAGATGAAATTGGGTCCTGAGTGGAACCTCCAGGCAGGCAGAGCACTGGGCTGGCAGATGGCTCCCAACACCTGGCAAAAACTAAACCAGGGGCACACATCACTTTTTTTCTTAAAGCTGACTGCATTTTTGCCTTTCCTGACTGATCCCAGGTAGGATTGCAGCAGAACAAACGCTGGCAGTGTGTGATGCAGGATGTGAGTTATGGGGGAGCTGGCCAGAGAGCTTATTCCCTTTGACCTCTTGTTCCTCTTTACACACCACAAGACTTGTGTGTCTTTGAACAGCGTAGTGGGAGCCCCTGGGACCTGCCTCATTCCTCCTAAAACTGGCTGCATGCATCATCTGGGATGTGTTTCTCTACAGGAGCACAGTCATAGGCAAGCACAGCCCAGACAGGAGGGTCACACAACATGGATGGGAAAAGAACAAGAGATTTACCTTCATACCATCAGGGTATGGTTTACAAGAGATTTATCATCATACCATCAGGGTATGGTTTACAAGAGATTTACCATCATACCATAGGCTGTCATACCATCAGGGGTGGAATATTGTGCTCCAGCTTCTCATTTTATTCTTTCTTTATGGATCCAGGAAAGTTTTATGTTTTTAAAAACTCTAATTTATTATCTCTTTGCCCATTTTGCTACAAAATGTACTTGGGCATAGCTGTATGTCTATTATATTTGTTGTAGTGGTACTGAATTATTGAGGTAAATGCAAACTTGCATATTAAAACAAAAAAGGAATTTAATTATTTGGAGGAATACAAACTAGGAAGGCACTGGGCCAGCACAAAAAGGCAATGACCAGGAGGCTCTCCTGAGTCCAAACCAAATCCAGGCACCTCTCTCTGCCTTGGCCCTCTCTCACACAGCAATCTGCACATGCACATAAGCATATATCACACCATCCCCTCATTGATTTAATGGGACATACTGTACTTCAGAGGCTGGATTTCTTCTATGACCATTTGGCAGAGCATATCAAAGTGATCACAAACTCATCTGTGATGCTCAGGAAAAAAAAAAAGAAAATCCAGGCCAGAATGAACATAAAATGAAAGAGTAGAGTTGATAAAAACAGTGAAGTTGGCTGAGGATATTTCTGATGTACCTAGAGAAGAAGCAGTCATAAATATTTCCATCAGGTGTGCAATGTACCCATAAAATGTCCCAAATATATTTTTGTGCATTTGCAGATGGAAAAAATCACTTCTATTCCTCAGCAGTTATTTTAGCAGTGAGACAAATGATGATCTGTTGTTGGACTAGAGTACAGATCACAGCTAGGGACAGGAATTGTTTTGATACATGTTCAAGTGGCTTCGTGCAGGTGTAACAGACCTAAATATAAACTGGCACAGCTGATAGGCAAGAACAGCTTGAAAATCTACCCATCTGCACTTCATGAATGCATTTCCATTTACTCTCCTGAGCTGAGGATCAAGTCCCAAATCTTTTTAAAATACAGATGGCTCAGAACAAATCTGTGGGTTTGCTTTGCTCAGTGCAATATCAGGAGCCACTACACGGCAAGAAGAAAGTGATGGCTTCCCAAAGCCATGCAGGCACGTTCAGGATGTCACCTGGAAGCATCTAACACACCCAAGAGGTGTTGGATCACTGTCACAGAGCTCACCTGGCCTGTGCAGGGACTGGTGTTTGCCATGGGAACCCAGCAATGTTGTCTCTGCTGAGAGGTCTCCCTGCTCACAAGGGGAAGCTTCTGCAACCAATTCTGGTCCTAACTGTGCCATTTTGTGGTAACCAGGCCACATAAAATGGCCAGATTCTAGAAGAGAACCTTGTAATTGAAATTTTTTGAGCTATTTAAACCCTTTTAGAAAATAATGGGGGAAAAAGCTATGAGAACAATCTGATCCAGAATTATCCATCACTCACTGTGAGATTCAAATCTAATTTGATTGCTATTACTGTATGTATTTTTATTGTTCTTCATTTGCTTAATTAATGTTGCAGTTGTAGTAATAAGATTATTGGTAATATGAAACAGATTTGCAGAACGATGAGGAGATAATTAGATGATACCTTTAGGGTGATTTCTGTTTAAGACACAGTAACTATGTCATGGAGTAAATAAACTTGGTGAGGGAAGATATCAATGACTATTAACCTAAGATACCATTATTCCCAAATTACCAGGATGCACATTTTGTTACAGTGAGATTACCAGTGACTGATGCTTGCTCCAGGCTCTCCCATCCACTGTGAGGCTGCTGGACAAAGCCTTGCCCAGGGTGTGAATGGACAAGCAGCTGTGGTTCCCTAGAGGTGGGGGAGGTGGGAGCCAGCAGACCTGCCATGAACAGTGAGGTCCAAGTGATCAAACTGTGCCTTACACCTTGCCTAGCCCCCCTTACTCGTGTGTGATGGCCACGACAGCACAGCTGGGACAGGGAGGCTTGGCCATTGTAGCAGTGGAAAGGGGTTTTAACCCTTTAAGTGCAGTGGAAATAAGATGCACAGTTATATGGTCGTTTTTCATGACAGGAAGAAAGAGTTTATTTAGAAACACACTTGGTTTATAGCATAACTTGCAACTCTAAGAGTAGAGAAAAGGTGATTGGTTCAGAGAGAAGACACCCCATTGCCAGGGCCTGGTCACACACCACAACAGGTGTTTTATCTTCGTTATTAATTTCTTTTTATTTTGACTAAATTATTACTCTGGGAGAAATTGTCCCTAGCCTTGAGATGGACCAGTTTATCGGCTGGGATCAGAGCTGAGAAGCTCCAGCCTGGAATATTTTTTCAGGCTGTAATTTTCTTACTTTCTCAATTTGTGTCCCACAGGCCATCAAAGCTTTGACCTTAAAGCCACACATTCCTTTCTAAACTGATGCTTGGTGACATTTCAGGATCATTCTTAGTGCAAGGAACCTGCTGCTTCTTGGATCTGCAAGGCTGACTGGGGACAAAGCATTCCCATATCCATGAACCTGCAGATCCTGAGGCTGCCCAGCTGTCCTGGCTGAAACAACAGCTCACCATCCCCTTCCTCTCTCCCTTCTCGGATCTAGACATGTTCACACAACTGACTGTGCTCCAGGTGACAAAGTCCACTGAGCACACAGCTGCCTGTGTGTAGCCGTGGAAAGGGCTTTTAACCCTTTAAGTGCAGTGGAAATAAGATGCACGGCTACATGGTCGTCTTTCATGGCAGGAAGAAAAAGACAAGTTTATTCACAAACACACTTGGTTTTATAGCATGACTGCAACTCCAAGAGTAGAGAAAAGGTGATTGCTTCAGAGAGAAGACACCCCATTTCCAGGGCCTGGTCACACACCACAACAGGTGTTGTATCTTTGTTATTAATTCTTTTTTATTTTGACCAAATTATCACCTTGGGAGAAATTGTCCCTAGCCTTGAGCTGGAGCAGCTTATGGGCTGGGAACAGAGCTGAAAAGCTCCAGCCTGGAATATTTTTCAGGTTGTAATTTTCTTACTTTCTCAATCTGTGTCCCACACTTGTGTCCCACTGTTTCAGTGAAGTGATGGGAACAACAGTGCACTCACACAGGCAGGTGCACAGATCTGCAGCTTGTTCTCCACCATTGAGATGAACCATCTAAATCTCTTGCTTGTTTTGGTGAATTTTAGTGAATTTTGCCAGCTTCCTTAGTGCCCTTAATGGTCTGTGGAATATTTTCCTGACTCTTCACTTAAATTTTTCAGTCTCTTAAGGACTTCAACAGATCCATTTTGGTCCTAATGAGAGTTTCTACAGAATTTTAATAGCAATTCTCCTAATAACATTTATTTTCTCTATAGTCTCTCAGTCGTATCTCTGGCAATCTCAGTCTGTCTTCTGTTCAAGGTTGGGCAAAACTTTGGATAGTAGGTTTGTCATTTTTCAGAGTCAGATCATGACACACAACATGTAATTCTAAGATGTACCTACTGCATTTTCACACAGGTAGCTGGCCCCCCAAATGCCTGTTGTGTATTTAACTGCAAGCAGGAATTCCCAGGGTGAACTGGCTTGGCAATCTCAGCAGTGTGACATGGCCAATTCCAGCAGACACTGTTTTCTGTGAAAATACCCCAAATCTCTTTATTTACCAGAACACACCAACATCACATTTCATTGGCATCTGTGGCACAGAAATCACTGTTTTTCAGGTTTGAGCAAAGCTTTGCAGGACCACTAATAGTATCCTTGGAGAAATGAATGCATAGCTTAACTCTTGTGCTGTGAAGCATTGGAATAGAGTCCCCTAATAAACGCCTTCAGTTTCTCAGACTCTGTATTAATATTGACACTGCACATCCATTAAACATCAGTGAGCAGCAGTGCTCCAGGTGGTTGCTGCAAGCAGCCAGATTAGGGGCAAATGTTAGCAGCCTTCCCAATGAATCTTTACATATTTTCCTCATCTATGTGGACAGGCTCTCCCTCATCATCTCACCCATGACATACTCATTGCAGTTTTTATGTTATGTTATTTATTCCAGCATTATTTGCATTATCTGGAATTTTCTGTCTTGTTTGCTAAGCTTTGTCCTGGTACTAGAAGAAACTGTGCTTTGTTCCTACAAAAATTAATGTGATGGTTCTAACATCCTCCATTCCTCTCTGCCTCTGATTTAAGAGTATCTTTCCTGAAGATAAGAACTGCAGGGAGCATGCAGCACGATGCTCAGGGAGTCGAGATCTTTTCTGGGTCAATATTACAAATTATGCCTTTTCCAGTATATTGCCCATTTATTTTCCAGTTTTGTTCACATAATTCTTTGTGCTTAATGAGCTTATCACTGTCCATTCTGTTTCCATATTTACTTTCTGCTATGTGTGACTCTCCCACAAGTATCTTCCAAAAGTATTTCTGGCAACACATATGCTTCTGTATAACAGTTTAAAAAAAAAATGTCTTATTTATTTCCAGTTAGATCATTTCATCTTTGGCTGCAATGTTGTACATTTTCACTATGTATAATTTTCATCTAAGCATGTGGTGCTGTCCTTGTTTTCATTACCCATCCTATATATTCCTTCTGTTGGTATTCACATGTTTTTGTGAAGCAAAGTCAAGTCTGGTATTCCTTGCCTCTTTCATCATGGAATGGACATTATCCCAACTTATGTTGCTTGCTACAGTGGGCACAAATCCATACACTGTTTTCCATGTTTGATTTCTTGAGTCTCCTCTTTTCTATGACCTGGGATCCTCCATGGATTTGTAATGGCAGAGCCCTGCCCATCCTCTGCAGGATTCACTTTGTGAAGTGATTGCTGTTCCTTGGCAAAGCTTTCTTCTCTGTTAATTCTTAATTGTAAATCTCCTTTCAGCAGTTTAACACTTCATTCTCTCACTTATGGTATTTCCTTAATTTACTTTACTCCAGGTACCTTATGGTATTCGGTATTTAAATTACTCTTCCCATCTGTTCTTAGCAAGGCAAAGCAAGAAAACAAAGCAAGCAAAGATGTCATATAAATGGAGTCAATAATTCCTGTGCATTTGGAGAGCGTGGATAACAAGTACTGGCTCATTACTGTGGTTCAAACCACTTTCATTTAATGTAAAATACATGGCTGTTCTAATCCAGCCTAGTCAAGTCCCAGAGTCTCACACTGCCCTCAGCAACATCTGATCATAGATCCTTAAAGCAGCATATTAAGTGAAAAGAATGTCTAAACAGCTTGAAAAGCAAAGCCAGTCTTTGAACTGACACCAGATCACAATGTGATAGGAATTCAAAGAATATGCTCTGTATGAAGGCTAAGAAACAACACGACACTTAAAGGCAATGCCTGTGTCAGTCATAATTAGCATGTCAATCAGCAATATGAAAACAACAAAACCAATCTATAAGACCATATCACTTAGTGACTTTCTGGAAGATAAAAGCAATGTGAAACTGTTCCAAACCAAACTGGCCACAGAGCTTGTTGAAGTACATTGCTGAAAATGCTAAAGAATTTGTAAAGAAAATGTTTGGAAGAATTCTCCAATGTCTTCCCAAACCTAAGGAAGCAGTATATATGACAGAATCTGCAACTCCAACAACTTTTTTCTCACAGGAAAAGTGATTACCTTTAAATAGCTGAAAGCTATGAGAAAGCAGAATATCAGATTTTATTCTAATTTAGTTGATTTACTGAGAGAAAAGAAAAAGACAAAATATAATTATGTGTTCTTCAACAGCTGAAGACATTTAGACTGCTACTTCACAGACTGATGAAGTGGCCAGCTACAATTTGTGAGCAAAGGTCCTTGTCACTGTAAAATGCAGATTGTATCTTTTGGCAGGGACTGAACTGGACCAATTTATAGTAACTCAGTGGGATTATACTTTTTCTAAGTGGTCATATTTTGCACTCCAGCATCCAAGACAAATTAATCTTCTACCTTCTGCAGCAGCAAAGGCATTTGGTTGGTGAAAAGGAACGAGAGTGGTTCGTCATTACGATGAAGGATTTTCTCAGCCTGCTTTTGCCTGCAATGCCTTCTGTTGGTCTCCAAACTCCACCTAAGGACAAGGATAAAGCAAGTCGTTGTCACAGAGCATTGCCACTGACTTTGGAAGGAGTGAAACTTTGAGCAAACACAGTAATGTGCTGGCTATGTGATCTAAGATGTCAGCCAGATGTGTTCAGTGGGGCATGGTGATGCACACAATTGAGTCAAAAGAAAATGAAAATAGAAGCATTTAATAGAAAACCAACAGGGAATCTCTTTCCTTCAAACTATGGCTGTTGCTCTTTGATTACAATTGCCCAAGGCCCCACTCCATCTGGTCCATAGATTAGGATGTCACTGCCTCAGTGAAAAATGAGCCATTGCTGCAGATATATTAGTAGTTTTCAGGAGCTCTTCTGAATATGAGATCATCTGGCTATGGGACATAAGCAGGATGGTATACAGCAGCAGCTGGATTTTTGTGTAGGCAGTGTCTCAGTGTGAATATAGGTAAGCATATGTAATATTTGTGGATGCACTGAAATCAAGGAACAGTGTTAAAGCCTTAATTTCCTACTCTCTGTCAACCAGCTGTACAGCAGGGATAAAAGGAGAGAATAAGACTTGTTTCTTTTGTTAAACCATGAGTATTAATCTCTGCCAAAAGCAAAATGCCTGAGTGAGGAGTCTCATGGGTTGCATCCCTCACTCAGATTCAGTGCAGAAGTGATAATTCCTGCCTGCAGATGGAAGGCAGGAGAGGTTTGGTGCTGCCATCCTGCTGGCTGGAAGCTACATCCCTTCCAAATAGGTGCTGCCTAGAGGGGAATTCACATCCTGCAGGCAGGTCTGCACTGTGCATTGGGGCTCTCTCCTTCTCTCTCCCTCCTGCTATCCTACTGTTTTCCATGCTGAGTCCTCTCATGTGTATCAGCACCATAGTAACAGCATGAGCTCAGAGAGGAGTGACCTTAGCCTCAGTCAGCAGGACTTTCTTGAGGGTAGGAACCTGTACCAGCAACAAAATGGATGTCTTTGATGTAGCTCTCACTGAGAGCTTTACTGAGAAGCAGAGTGTAGAACTGGCCCAGGAGCTGCTGGACATTTCTGTGCAGGGTCTTGTGCTACTGGACAAATGGATAGATCCCAGTCCCAGGGCACTGGCCTTGTTCCTCCATTTGGAGCAAACCCAGAGGAGATCTAACTACACTCAAAGTTTAGGGTCTAGCCCTGCTCATGTTAATGCCTCAGTGGCACCTGCATTTACTGAATCCAAATGGTTTGGGAGTGTGTAGAGCCCTGTGAAACGTGTCTCTGCTAAAGGAACAAGTTCCTGACAAGATTGCCACAGAGCAATTTAATGGGTTTCTGCTGCTGTTGAAAAGCTGTGAATATCTCTATTCATTCCCTTGAAAACAAGGTTAATAAACTCAGAGAATCAGGGAATATTTCTGTGTAATAGCTCGGATGTGGGGAGAGGGGGCAGGGTGTAAAGGTGGTGGGTTTTGCCATATAAATACTCTAGGCACACTCCTGAATTTCCTTCTGGGGAGGGTGAAGTTCAGGTCATGCTCTGCTTACAGAAGAGCCAAGGAAGAGCAAGGAGGGGGAAGAAGGGAGGGATTATTCTTGTGCAGAGTTTCTCTGAGTTACCCAACCAAAAACCCTGCCAATGTGATTCAGTTCTTTCTCCAAACCAGTGGAGCAGGCACTGACTGCAGACATGACTGCCCCAGGGAATCACACCTCCAGGCAGAGCTGGAAATGAGGGCAAGAGAATCCATCATGAACTTTCTCTGCTCTCACAGGCAGGAACTTTCTCTGATTGGCTTCTGTGGCTGCAGTGCTCCTCTGTCTTACATAAATCATCGGCCAGGGTAGAATGGAGTGGGACCTGGGACACACTGGGGAGGAGGAGCTTCAGGCTCTGGATATAAAACCAGGAGAACAGAAGCAGAGAGACACAAACTGGGGAGCCCACCAGAGATTTCAGCTAGCCAAGGACCTTCCTGGACAGCTCTGCCTGCAGCCAAGCCTGTGCCTGTGGCTTGTGGTTAAGAAAATTCAGAGGTGGATGTGCCTGAAAGGCTGGAGCTCCCATCCCACAGCCTGGTCTGGAGAAGGATCCAGTTAGTGCTGCTCACATGCACCAAGGAAAAGAGCTCTCTGTTTAAACCGTGCTTGGTGTCCAGGTGTTGTAGAATTAAAACAAAGCAAATTATAATCTCCCTTGCTGGGTCAGTGGCATGGAAATATTTAGATTCTATTTTTCTCCTCGTCAGCTGCACAAAAGCCCGAAGGTTGTGTGAGGATGCTCTTCCCTGTCACTCTGGCCACAGGGATGTTAATCATGTAAAAAACAGGGGGGTGTGGGCAGACTGTGACAGACAAGGCTGCCTCGGTCTGGCAGGAACACGGACTTGCATGGCTGCAGTAAACACACAGCTCCTGCAGTTTGGGCTCTGCAACACAAGTAGCTATTTGCATTTTACTTGTAAGAGAGCACCTGAAGAGACAGAATTACCGTGATGGCACGGGATATACTGACAGCACTGCTGTTCCATGTCCTCAGACCATCAATAAATGACTCTCAAATGCCAAAATAAGCAGCAGACTGAGGGGTCCCAATTCTCCATTGCTGTAAGGATGACAGAAGGACTGCACTGGACTGGGAGGTCCCTTTTTTATGCAAACATAGGCACAGATTGTACTGGAGAGAAATGGACACTAAATGATTTTCTGTCCTCATCAATTGTAGGGCATTGCCAAGCAGTAGACAAAAGCCTCTCTACTGCCTCCTTTACATTCTGTGGCTGAGCACTGAGATGACTGAGGATGTGACTTTTCCAAAATAACAAATAAGTGCCTGAAGCATGATCTGAAGCTTCTCCTGCTAACAGGCTTGGAACTGATGGCAGACACAGGATAATAAAAAATTACTCATCATAAAAGGGTCAGACATGAGTAACCAGGATGAGGTGTTCACCTGTCTTCATACACAACTCGTGAGATAATTTTAGGTGGCACATGCCCAGTCAAATATTAAGAGTTACAGAGCAGCTTTTTTAATTAGTCTGTTTTTTACAAAAAAACACCTAGCAAACATAAGAAAGCAAAGTCACACATTCCAGCCTGCTCTGAACAGTGTTATGAAAAAGAGAGCAGGAATTTTACTTGGCCTAAAAAATTACTACAGTGCACAATCTAGAGGATGCTCAAGATCAGTCCTTTATCCTCTCATTTTCCATTGCACACATTCTAATACCTGCTTCTATTGATCTGACATGCAGAAAACTAGGACAGCTAAAAGAGAAGTACCTGGTACATGCACAGCATGGCAGGTGTGATCTACCTTGAGGGTGATCAGACAGCCACAGCCAAAAACTAGGACATACGTGTTTGCCAGGAGGAATTTCGGAATGGACACGGCATTCTAAGTAAAGCCAAGTAAAAAAGACAAGTGCACAATCTGTTATTGCTGTCTGCACTGTCTCTTTCTTCTAAGGAAAGCTCTCTTCAAAAAGCCCCACATCAAAAATCACCAACCCAAAATCTCAGAGAGTGTCACCCAGTCCCAGAAGGATGATGGGATGGGACCTCTGGACCTCACCCTGCCCAAAGCAGGATCAAGTCCCTCTGCTAGGGATGCTGAAGACAACTAGCAACGGAGGTAAAATTTCTCACTTATATTCTGATGTGCTTTCATGGTTATGAACACAGGAAAACTGCCATTCAACCATCTTAGAGAAACTCAGGTCTTCCATACATTTAAGCATTTTTTCTGACTGCTCTGAACATGTAATAGAATACTAAAGAGGCTTTATTTTAAAAATTCAAGTTTGTTTTGGAAACATCGTTAATGAACATAACTGTACTCGGTAGACTTGGTTGCAAAATAGGAAGTTATAGATGTTTGTAATTTATTTGTGGCACCACATGAGAATTATGAATATGAAAAGCATTTATCAGCACACAATCTTTTCAAAAGTGAAGAAAAGGATGAGAGTACTAATGTCCGTGGCTATCATTGCTGTTAGCAGTTGGCCATACCCCCTGAATCCTCCAAAAAAGTAGGACAAACACCAAAAGAAAAGTAGGACATTTAATCACTCCACACCACCTGGAACATTCAGCACTGCATCAAGTGCAGGTACTCAGCACACCAAGGTGCACTGGAGAGATGAACCTGCAATTTTTAAGTGGGAAGCAATGGCTACTGTATGAGGTTATGCCTGAAATATTCATCAGGAGAAGATAATTTAATGTTTTCTTACTTAAAGAAAAAAAACAAAACTAGCCAAACAAAAATAGATCCTCTGCTCTACAAAATAAAGGGAAAAGAAAACCCAAAACATAGTAGGGAAATTAATCCATCGGGTTTAATCAGCTTTTCTTATCACTAACAGCAGAGTGTCTTTCTGGACCATCTTCTGCATCAACTTGATTTTTGCAGAACAGACTTTTGCATACCCAGAATCCCAAATTTGGACTCAAGCATCCACCTATGTTACAACTCATATCCCATCCTGACAGTGTTAAGCTGAAGGATTTAGAGAAGCTTTTTACAAAAAGGTATTTTGATGTTTTGAATTGCTAAAATGGCATTTTTTAAGAGGGGAAAAAATTTTCAGAAAAAAAAAATTCTGTCCAGTGTTACATTCATTAGCCTGACCAGCTGGTCCCTGCCAGGGTGTATCCTTGCTCTCCTGAGTCTGCAGACTGAGGTCCCTGTCAAGAGTGGTCTATAAAAGCAGCACTGCTCACTCATATCACTTATTTAGCCAAAAGATTGTTAGGAATGGCCAAAGTCTCTCTTCCTTTCTTATAAGATGGAATCTCTCTGAATAACTCAGCACTTTTGTGAAATCTCTGCAGCTGTTCACCTTCTCTCATATGTCATGAGAAACTTTGGGAAAAATGCAGGGAGTCCCAGGACCAAAGGGAAGGGAACAGCCACCAGGACAGTGATTGGGAAGGAACCAAGGTGCCATTTGTAAAAAGAACATTAGAAATGCATTGTGAAGGGTGTCAGGATCTGCTGTTGTACAGGGGCTCACTACACTGGGGCCAGTGCTGAACCCCACTGTGTGATTCCTAGTAGACACAAACTACTCTAATTTGAATTTTATGCCAAATGAGGAATAATTGTTCAAATGTTCTTTTGATAGGTAGGAAAGATGAGCAGGTGCATTTTATTCAGCCACAATTGGTGAATGTGGTATGTGAATTCCCACAGTGTGTGTGTTATCTTCATAGCTGCCTTTGCCCATTCCCTTCAAAGATTTCTTCTAACTGCATGTTCTGGAATATTTTCGGTTTGTTGTTTGTTTGTAATTTTGTTTTACTTCTGAGTTGCGTTTTGATTTTCTTTGGGTTTGTTTTTGTTGTGTTTTGTTTGTTTGTTTTGGGTTTGGTGGTTTTGGCAGGTCTGGGGTTTTCTTAAGGGTATTTATGGGGTTTGGGTGTTTTTGTGCTGGTGGGGACAACACCATGGATATTTTTATTGAAGCGGAATGAAGATCTTTTCACTTTTATCCTCCTCTACACTCCATCTCCATGTCTATCTCCATCTCATCTTCATTTCTTCTCCATCTCCATCATCTCCCTCTCATCTCCATCTCCATCATCTCCATCTCCATCTCCATCATCTCCATCTCATCTCCCTCTCATGTCCATGTCCATGTCCATCTCCATCATCGCCATCTCCATCTCCATCTCCATCTCCATCATCGCCATCTCCATCTTCATCTCATCTCATCTCATCTCATCTCATCTCATCTCATCTCATCTCATCTCATCTCATCTCATCTCATCTCATCTCATCTCATCTCATCTCATCTCCATCTCCTCATGCTCCCGGCAGCATCAGAGCCCATGGCCATCGGTCATTTGGGGAGCTGGAGCAAGGCAGCGAGTACGCCGGGACTCTGGGAAGAGTGAAAACTCTTTTCCTTGGGATTCTCGGAGGTTTCTTTGTTTGTTTGTTTTTATGTGTTTTTGTCTGCGTGTTTCCGTGCGCTGGGGCGGGGTGTGTTCCGGAACGCCGGGGCCCGGGCGCCGTTTCCAGCCGGGCGGGGCCGGGCGGGGCACAGCAGCGGCCCCGGGGCTGGGGGGGGCGGCCGGCGCGCGGGGCGCCATGGCGAAAGTGCTGGCGGCCCTCAGGAACCACTGGAAGAAATCCACGTTCGGAGCCTGCCTGCTGGGCTGGGGCGGACACTGGCTCTATGAGAGGCACTGGTAATGCCGGCCGGGCGGGGAGGAGGCCGGGAGGGAGAGATGGAGGGAGAGATGGAGGGAGGGGGAGCGCCGAAAATGGGGGTGGGCTCTGGGAGGGCCCCGGCAGGCACGGGGGATGGGTTCTGCCTTCTGCTCCCTCCTGCTCAGCAGCTGTGGCCGTGGGGAGCTCAGCGCCTTCTTCTCCCTTCCCACCTCGGCCGCGTTGTAAGACTGGGGCGGGTTCTGGCGGGAGGTTTAAACAGAGAAGGTTTCTGGCTGGCATGAGCAGTGTCGGGGCCTCTTGGAGAGGAGAAGGTTTTCTCTCTTCTAACGTAAAAAAGAATGTCATGAGCCATACGCACGCCTTCAGCTCGCTTGCTTTTAGCCCGAATTATGAGGATGACTGGAACCAGGCGTGCAGGATGTGCTGAGCGTGGCCCCATCCCAACGTGGTGGGTTTTCCCTATGGGTTTTCCCACCTCCTTTCTGCTGTAGCAGAAGTCCTTGTCTCTCCCTTGAGGCCTGGCACCTGCAGCCATGTGCTGTCCCTCCCCGGTGTGGTCTTTGCTGCTGTCGTCCACCCAGCTTGGAAGGAGCTGCTCCTCCCAGAAGTTATAGCTAGTGGTGTCATTCCCACTGCTTACCTGTAAATGTCCCTTACACTAAGTGAAATCCTCATTCCTGGTTTTTAAAAAGATGGGTTTCTATTCTAATCCTAGTCCTTCAAGATTATGTTTGATGCATTTGACTGAAAAGAAGATGTAGCCAAATTATTTTTTTAAACTGTTATTTTTTTTTCTGTTTATTGTCACTGTCTTAATAATTTTTAATTGTTTAGTCAGGTTTTTAACTGCACTTTTCTGCTTACATTGCAATGCTGTCAAGCCTCCCTGGAAGAGTTAGGAAAATAAATCTCTTCATGTTGTTTTTATACTCTTTTTCTTCACATCCTTTTGCCTAGGGACTTTGGCATTAAATCAGCCTTTGTTTTGCACAGTACATCTGCTTTAGTTGCTTGCTTCTTACGTGAAGCACTGAGACTCAGTGTCCCCTTTATGTCTCCTTTGTGTCAGTTGTGTCTGGGAGTTCATGTGCCCCTGTGCTGTTGGTTGCAGATGTACATTCACTTCTTGTGTGGTAGCAGTGAAATTGTGTTTGGATCACAGAGAACATGGAGCATGCCACAGGTGATGTGGTGGGGAATAAAGAGGAAAATGTGAAAGGCAAACAACCAAAAAGGGAATCTTTGTTATCTAAATTTCAGTATGTGGGGGTTGTTTGCCCCAAGGCATGGTGCTTTAACCCAGGTGATGTACTGGGGGCTGAAAAAAATTTACATATCCCATTCTCCAATCTCCTGATTATCTGTAAAGGGAAATACAGCATGTGCTTAGGAGTGGAAGATAGGAAATGCTGTGATGACACACAGCTCAGTGAGACTGATGTGGCCATAGCTACTGCTTGTGATGCTCTGGGAACAGTGAGGACCTTGTGGCAGATGGGCAGCAGGGAGCAGGCCAGTATCCGTCTCTGCAGTTTGTGGGGATGGCTTTTGGTGTGTTTTTGTACATTCCCTCTTCCCAGTGTCTTTGTCTGTGTCCCAGTTGTGCTGGGGGGCAGAGAGGTGCCTTTTGCCCCATGCACAGATAGGTGGCCACAGGCAAGGCTGGGGGAGGTTAATGAAGGATCTGTAGGGGCTGTGTTGGCCCTGAGGCTTGTTGTTATCCACATCAGAGGCTCAGTTGCTATGCATGAGCCATGCCTGACTAGGCTGATATTTGCCCTTTGAGAACACATTTAAAGGTGTTTTAGTGAGGTTTTGTGCTTTGGTTCTGGCATCACAAGTTCCTGATGAAGGGCCCTGCTTTAGCACAGCGTTGGTTCAGATTAGCCTCTGACTTCTTGGAAGTAGCTGAGATGTTGGTCATTTATTTGCAGCCAAAGAAAATTTTTGTTTGCCATCCTGCATCCCTCTTTCCGTCCTTGTGGGTTTTCTAAAATATTTCTCTTGCAAGGAGAAGGTGATTTGCTTTTTTGACTCCTCAAGGTTCTTTCTTCTTTTGGATGCAGCAGCCATGATGCCTGCATTAAGTGAAGCTATTGTAAATAACAGTCTGTCCTGAAGACAAGTGGCAGCTCTTCTGTAGTCAGTCTCTACAAGCTCAGGGACAGAAGAGCTCTGAAGTACTTCCTTAAGACTTTGGAGGATGCTATGTGGAAAAGAAGAATGTTACCTTTTCCAGGCTTGTTCCCAGTGCCTCTATCTTGCCTGGAAAGGGATGTGGGAGTCCCCCTTGCACACCCTGAAGACTGTGCTGGGGAGCCTGGTGTGGATGCCCTTGTGCTCCCAAGGGTATAAAGGGAAGAGAGGGGCACTGGAGTGTGATGGATCATCACTGAGTTGGTCTAAAGGTTGTGGATGACAAGAACTGTAAAGGTTGAGGGGCTGCTTAGTCCTGCTACTTTCTTCCTGCAGCATCTAGTTTCTGGACCGGTGTATTAGCCTTTCAGTTTGGGAGGTGTTCATTCAAATACTGACTGATTTAAAAGGAAGGAGTTTTGGATGAGCAGCAAGTATAAAAGGAGGAAACCTTGTGCTTTCTCCCTTTCCCCCATGTGTTATTCAGCCCTTTTAAGTATGTCAGCACAGAAGGTACCTCTTCAACAGGGGTGTCAGCCAGGAGGTGGCAAAGGTTTTTCATGTGTCAAATGATTGGAGTTATGTCTGGTTGAACTACTGTTAACTAGAACCCCATTGCCATCCTTGCTAAACCATAATGCATCTTAAAATTCTTTTTATTCTCATAAAAGAATATGGTTTAAAAACCCATTGTCTTGCATTTAGGATAGCAAATAGTCTTGTGCTATCTGAGAAGTAGGAGGATAACTCAGTGTTGCTACACGTGAGGTTGTCTTTAATTTCTCTGGATTGCATGAATTTATACATTAGGCTCATTTTAATCTATATTATATTATGCAATAGGTGCAAGAGACAATTTAATATCCTCCATCAAAGCTTGCAGGGTGTGCAGATTGTCAGATGTGTGCTCATACACAGCAACATACTTCTGCTTAACATACACAGGGGAGCTTGATTGCAAATAAAGATTGTTCTTTACCATATGATTGTTGTAAAATTTTCACCAAGTTGGGAGTCCCCTCTCAACTTGATGTCCTGGGTCACCTTTCCTGAATTGAGCTGCAGCTGTTCTTTGTATCCCAAGGGGTGCAGTGAGTTACCAGCTCTGTCATATCAGCAGAAATGGAATCTCCAGCGTGATGGACATCAGCTGAACTGGTTGTCAGATTTGACCAGACTGTCAGGGTGATGTCACTGCATAAATGATTATCACCGTGTCAGGATGGAGACCCTGGATATTCTGCTGAGGCAGTGGACTCATCACATACTTAGTTTTACTCTCTATATGTTAAACTATTGACATTCTCAGTAAAAAATGCTGGCAAAGCACCTGAGTCTTTGACTGCCTGCCAGTAATCCTGAGTGGTGCTGTTATCTACAATTTGAATGTTAGTCTCTGTGTGTTTGCCAGCTGATAACTCACTTTGTCACCTTTCTGCATATACTTCCTGAGTAGCTGACTTTTTTTCATCATAACTTTGTCAAAAAAACAGAGTATAAATTCTGAGTCTTAGGTAAAGCTGATGAAACCTAAGATTTGTCTTTAATGCCCTTCCAAGGCCAAGATGGAAGTAAATTCTAATATACAGTAAAGAGGATTCTGTGCTTTTGCTGTATTAGAAGCAGCCAAAAAAAGGCTCTCTGCTAAGATAAAATCTTTTTCAGGAGTTCTGATACAGCTCCTGAGGACTGATCCCGTGTGCACAGCTTTGGTCAAGTTTCTCCTCACAAAACTCTGTGTTTTGGTGTGCAGACACTGAACTTTAGGCTTCTTCATATTTGAGTCTATTTAATAGTCTTAGATTTAATGCTGATAACCCATTTTGGAATGAGATCCTGAAGTTCTTTTTACATTTGTAGTGTGATCACTTTTAGGGGAGTTGCTTTGGTTGGATTTAAGGCTGACCCTTGCTGCAGCTGAGAGCCTCAAACAGCTTCAGTTCAACTTTGTTGTCTTCTCCTTGTTGCATTCTTTGCTGCCCTGGGTGACCTTTCATCATGGGAACTGTCCTTTCCACCCTGGCTTGTGCTGGCACTTGGGCACAGGACTGAGTCTCAGCTTGAGGAGCATCCATACTAAATTGTGTGCATCTTATGCTTTTGTGTAAGAGTGTTAATGCCCTAATCCAGCTGAGAAGGTTCAGGACAGGAGCTGTCCTGCACTAGGGGTGCTGCAGAGAAATCAGGTGAGGCACACAGATGTTGTGTTCTCAGAGCATTGTGTGCTGACAGCCTGGCACAGCTGGGGCATGGGGAGCTCTGCACAGTCACTCTTGTGTCCTTTCTGTGCCGCTTCCATCCTTTGGTGTGAGCCTGCTCTGTTCTCCACAGATCTGTGCTGCTGTGGCTGCTGGCCTTGACGCTTTGCAGGGAATGTTCTGGCTGTGGGTTCAGCCTAGGACAGCTTCTTTCTTCCATACCCTGCTGCCACTGTTTGTTTTTCTCCGTTTCCCAATTTTTCACTGCTTAAGCAAGTTGGCCCAGCTGTAAGCTGTGTGATGCTTAATTCTCACAGCAGGAAGACAGCCCTGAGTTGGCCAGCAGATGCAACACTGCTTGTCTGTTTGGCTTTAAGGCCAAATTGTGTAGATAAGGCCTTAGGGGAAACATAAAGTAAAAATTGATTTTTAGTTTGCTCTGGGTATGGTGCAAGTCAGAAGAAATCTCTGTGTATTCTTTAAGGCAGTGGAGCAATTTCCCTCAGCCTCCACCTGGTCATGTTTGAGCATTGTTGACAAGGCTTTGGTATTACCTAGTAGTAGACAATAAAGTACAAAAAAATCAACAATATCTTATGTTTATTATTAAAGTCTCATCTTCTCTGGGAGCTGGTGAGCACTCATATTTTGAGAATGAATACATGCCGAGACAGAAGGCTTTAAGAAGTTACCTTTTAGCTGGTTTTCACATTTTTCTAGCTCTGTTTATTGATTCTTGTGACCTGCAGAGGACTTGGAGACCCTCTTGGGGTGCTTTAGGTGAGCCATGTGAGGTGAGTAAATGCAACAGCTGTGATGCAGGAGGAGGACTGCTGTTCTTACAGATGCACCCCTGTGAGTTCAATTTGTGCTGTTTTTTCTGGAGTTTGAAGCTAGTTAAGTCATGACATAATATTTTAAGGGAATAAAAAAATTCTTGTTACCTGGCATCTTTAAACCAAACTTGGGACATCCTTGACAAACTCAGATGACTTTGAAATGTCCCAGTTGAATTAAGTGGAAATCCTGTGAGTATGGCTGGCATGGCATGGGATTCTGGGTGCTGTGCTGCTGGAGAAGTGAGACAAATCACCTGGAAATTGCTGGATGGTAAATGATTAATCTGGTCTCAGAATCTAAACTTTTCCTTTGACACCAACACGGTAAGTGTTGAAGTAGGCTTCTTCTGTCTCTTTAAGTGCTTCAATGTAGGAGAAAATCAGCATAAATGTTGACATCTAAACTGTCAAGCTTAATTTTTATGGGTAAGACTCATTGAGGTGAATCCTTGACAGTTTTAAGGATCTTTGAGGTTGAGAAAGAGAGCACAGTGTCTTCTGCTTGCGTTTGGAAAGGGTTGCTGGATTTCATTTTAAAGGCAATTAACACTGATGTAAAGCTGGGGGCACCAGGAAAACAGACTGGCCAACAGTGTGACAGAGCTTGACTTCTGAACAAAATAGCATCAATGTGAAGTAAAGAGATAATGTGGGTTTGGCTGGGATTTGTTCAGAAGGTTAGGACAGCAATTCTCAAAGACGTCAACTGTGCAGCCATCATTTGATAATGGGGCCTCCTTGATATCCCATAATATTTCAACTTTATTGAGTCTTGATTGAGCTGGAATGAGCTGTGACACTGCTGTTGCACAGCTTGGAACACCAGACTTTGCAGAGTTATTTTAACTGGTGCATTTTCATCATATTACTGCAATCAAACCCAAGGCTGTCACTCCTCCAAGTGGTATTGCAGGTGCTTTATACAAATTATCTACTCGTTTGGTTTTAAGGAGCAAATACGACAGCATGCCTCTGAGGAATTTTTTTGCAGACATTCCAGTTACTTGTTATCCTGATGAGATATTATTCACATATTTTCTTTTTCCATGCTTGAACTCTTGCTTTGTCTTTTCATTATTACCAGGAATAAATCTGTGGCTTTTATGCTGTAGTTATTTTCTCAGAACCCAATTTTATATCTCACCTGAAGTCACCTTACTTCTCGTTTTATGACATTGCAGCATTTCTTGGTGATGCCAAAGAGAGCAGTTTACATAGTTCCAGTGACAGATAAATACTATAAACCAGTGGAATCAAATAGATGGCACTTGGGTGTACCCTTGCCTTGCCTTCTCTTCTGCCATTTCCATGGCAGGGTTTGGCCTGATGAGCCACACTTTGGGGCTGACATGTGCTTTTGTCCCAGTCACCTGTTTTTGTCTGGTTGGCCTTTAATCCTTTTGCTTGATATATGTTCATAATTTTGGTATGCTGACTGTAAGTGGTTTTTTTGTACGTGATATTTGGAGACAAAAATAGATGGTCTTGCCAGGTATTGGCAAGGACAAGCTGAAGGATGGAAAGTGTTGGTACCTAAAGGACAGGCAAGACTCTGGGCACAGCAGAACTATTTGCCATTTTGTCTGCAAGAGGAAATAGGGCATTTTTGGGGCTGGGGCAAGAATAGACTTTCATTCCTCACTCAGTAGCTGTGTCTCCAGTGCTTGCTGTCTATGTACCCTGCTTGCCAGTGACAGTCAGGAATGTATTTCTGAAAAGACCGTCTGTGACATACCTAACACTGATGATCTCTCTTTAGTTTTTACACTTCACTTAAGGAGATGAGTGTTTTTCACCTCTCTGAGTAACTGCTTTGGGCAGTGCTCACACCTAGGTGGGTGGGAGGTGCTGCATTAATGTGTGTTTGCCTTGCAAACTTGTGGAGAGGGGAGATCACACTTGTAATGCACAAAGACTTAAGTCCTCTCTAGAGCCCTTCTTCTCTGCCACAATGGTAAGTACCTTCAGTGTAAACACCAGGCAGCAAGAGCATTGGAAAAACCCACACCTGAGCTCTGGAGTACAGTTATGTAGCAATTTAACAAATAAATCACAGTTACACAGTGTGCCAGAGTTTATGTAATCTCAGCACACTTGGTATCCGTTGTTTTCTGCTTTTCTTTTCTGTAGAAAGAATGTTTATGTGCACATGCAGAAAAAAAATATGCATGTGTGCATAAATGGGGGTGTTTTATCCTTAAAATGCTTTGGGGTTTTTTTTCTGTTTCAGTGTTGTCAAACTCTGTGTAAAATGTACCTACATTTTTTAAATGAGAAAATTGTTTTAAACTTACACAACATAATGTCCCCTCTCTTTTCTGTCTTACCTGATAGTGATAACCTGGTACGAAGAGCTGCATGCCAAGAAGCCCAGGTAATACTGCTTAAAGTAATTAAATTAGATTAAAATCTCCCTCTTATCTTGGTTGTGCAGGTCTCCTGAGATTTTCCCAGAGGGCCTTTCCTACGTGACAAGCCTTACAATGATGCCATCTGTGTTTTTTCCCTCAGTGCCCAGGGATGGATGGGGGTACTGTCCCTTGAGTGTCCTGGCACTGCTGCTAGGGAGTGAAACGTTGTCCTCAGGGTGATCTTAGTCCCTTCTGGAGCCACCCAGACCTCCCTTGCTGCACATGCAATTGCTCTGTGCCTGTAAACTCCTTGCAGGAAGATGATTTGTTGATAAGAGTGAAATCGCAGCCCTACCAGGAGGAGTGTAGTCTGGGCAGAAGCAACACAAACCACTTGGAGTCAGTGCTCAGCTGTAGAGACCTTGCCCTTGTCTGTTTGACCCTGAGTGACTTTATCAGGGATGCCAGCTGTGACGAGTGCCTGACCCAGCTCTTTTGGGACCCATGTACTGGGATCTTAATGGGGACAGCCTGATGCTGATCAGTGACAAGAGGGCCACTCTTCAGGGGGGGAGAGTTACTCTCTCAGGGCCTGCATGGGCAAACAGCACTCAACAAACTCCCATACTGCAATATTCCCACAAAGAAATCTTGTCCTTAATAAGCAGTCTTTTTTAGGTGTAAGTGCTGCTGTCCATAGATGAGATCCCTTCTGTAGGATTTTAAGAGCTTTTACCTCCCACAAATAAAGTTTATTCTAAACCTGCTTCTCTCATGACAGATCTTTGATGTTTTGCTGGGTGTAACACTGCTCCCATCATTGCTACATACTGGGGCCTGAGTAGAATGGTGAAAATTATTTTTCTCAGTAGAGAAGTGTTGTGCACCTGAATTATCCCAATTTTAGCCTGTCTGCTGTTGAAAGATTTTCACAGCAACTTGTCTTGTGCAATGGATCTTCATGCCAGAATAGATGTGAGGGAACTCATTGCTTATGAAAAAACAAGGAAAATCTTTCTCTGAAAATACTGCTTTCATATGCCATACTTGTAATTTCAGAGTCTTATGTTTTCAATATTCAGTTTTACTGCATAATAACAGTGTGATAGAAGTTTTTTATATCACAAAAAAATAACTGTTAATACCTCAGAATTTGGAGCATGCTGACAAAATTAAACCAGATTTTTTAAAAGGCACCGATGAAGTGGTTTGTGTGTATTGCCAAAAAGGTGTAAGTGCTAAGGAAAGGACTGGTACCAACAGATAGTTCAATTGTGGAAATCCTGAATTTCCCATTTCTTAAATCCAGTTATTAAGTCGCAAGTTCTGTTCTATTATGGCTTATTCTTACAAATGAAAATACAAAAGCACTGTCAGTAGAGCTTCCTGCAATTTTAGTGGTTAAAGCCTGGGAAAATGTCCTGCAGAAGACTCCTGCATTAGAAAAGAATGAACCAGAAAGCCTAGTAATCAATTCTTGCTGTAATTTCCATTCTCACTGATGTGTCAGTGCCAAATAGTGCTTGAAAACACACAAAAGTACTGCATTAAGGCATTAAGTGTCTGGTATGTTCTTCAGAATAACAACAATCTAAAATAGTTTGAAAAATGTTACTTGCTTTATAATGCTGTATATATGCTGGGAAAAAATAAGAGGCAAATTCACCTCTTTAGTTTAGTCTGAATGAAGTGTGTATGAAGTTCTTACCATTTTTACATTGGATTTTTAGATTTTAAGCCTGTTACATGATCAGATTGATGAGGGAGCTGCCTTGCTGAGAAAGTATCCACGACAGCAGTATGTCCTGCAAGGGTTCCACCACGTGTATCTGAATTTAAATATCAGTTCATGATGACAGCCTTGGTGTGGCAAATGACTATGGAAAGATTCTATAATAAAGAACCCATTAATCATATTGTAACATTTTTACTCTGTCTCTGGAATAAGTCAGTGTTGACTGACTTAGACTTCCTTGGCAATCAGTCTTGCTGATTGACCTTGTTCTTGCTGAACTCATGTTAAAGAGGTGCTATTTAGCTGGCAAACAATTCACTCAAGGATAGTTTTCTGTAAAAGAATGTAGTTTCTTTGCTGGTATTCATGAAGCACTATAAAAGCTTTGTGTGAAGGATTTTTCATAGTTTCATAGTAGAATAGTGGCTGTCATTTTAGAAGTCCAGAAATACAATACCTGGAAGTGGGCATTTGACAAGAAAGCAAAAAAGGCGTTGACTTACCTAAATTATACCTTCATAGATATATTTAATAACCATTTTTATTATATGACCATTAATTGTCTTTACTTATGTTCTGCTCTGAAAGACTTCTAGAATATTGCATTATTATTTATTTCCTGTCTTACAAATCAGCATTTGCTTTAGAAATGCCCCTGTATGTAACATAAATGTCTAAGTATATTACATAAAGAAGCAATTATGTCATTACTAATAAAATCTTTATGAGCCTTGTTGGGTTGTTTAGAGCCTTGTTAGATTGTTTGGAGTGTGCAAATACATCACATTGTGCCCCCCAAGCAAATAATTAGTTGTTTCTAATAGCTGTAACATGCTAGAGGTCCCCTATTCCCCAATTCCCACCCAACAATTGCAATATAATAAGTTGGTCTGTTTTCCAGCTGGTCTTTGAGTTTAAGACCTATTCATTTGTTTCATTTTCTTTGAAGATTTCTTTACTCTCAGCAACTTCTCTCATCCTTTTTCTTTCCTGAAGAAGAAATTCAGATGTTTTAAGCAGCACAGCCAGCTGTACCCCTTCTTTAAATTAAGTTTTCATGACCAAATTTGCAAGTGGAATTAATAAGAAGTTTGAACAGCTAACAACCAGTAAAATGTACTGTTCTTTGTGTACAGTATCACCTCCTTCAATATAAAAATTCCTGCTGGGGGTTAGCTTTCAAGGTAAAGAGAAAAAAAGGGACAGTTGATTGAGCCATGTTCAGCACAGTAGTCTTTGGTTCCTGCTCTTTCTGGAGCTTCTGGGTGGTATTGCTGAATACTTTGTATTCCTTGTGTTGAAATCCATTTTTGATTTGGTGGGTTGGTGAGGATGCCTTTAAGTGACCTTCTAGAGACTTACAGAGCAGGATGTAACATGTGTGGAAGTTTTGCATTTTCCTTGCCTGTGCTGAACAGCTTTGGAAATAGGTACAAAGTCAAGAGGCTTTGTGGAGGAACTCTCAAAGATTTGAAAATTGAGACACCTCTTCAGAATTGGATTAAAAGTTGAAGAGGAATTGAGGGATTTTTATAGAGAGAGATTAGCTTAAAAAAAAGTGTAAGAAACAATGGGCTTGCTTATAGGTCAAGGCAGATTCTCTTGTAATTATCTTTCCTGTCTTTAAAAACTGAAGCATAGAAAATACTAAAATGAGTAGAAGAGCTAGAGGAATTAAAGTGCAGAAGTTGGAAAGGATGCAGAAAGAAGGTGGCAGGCAGGTGTATGAAAATTACATAAGGAAAGAAAATCTAGTAACCTTGGAGTCAAGGAGAGCTCCCTGGATCTCTGCCCATTGCAGAAAACCAGAGGTTGACAAAAACGAAATGGTGGTGGAATTGTAAAAATGAGCTAAAGAGTACTTATGACAGGGATGTGAGCTGCTGCTAAGAGTACAGGTCTTTGAATAAGAGACCTGTACAATGGCTGAAGATGGCAATCATTTGAATGTCATGAGGCTTGAAAGCCCATTGACATTTGCAGAGATGCATTATTTTGAACTGTTTTAGCAGTGTACTTAAAAGATAAACTGAGCCCTGCTCTTTTTCTCTTTCTTAGGCTTTTGGCAACCAGCTGATCCCTGCCACTATGCCATTGAAGAAGGCAACAGTGTTCCTCAACCCAGCAGCTTGCAAAGGGTAAAATTCCCCCTTCCCAGCACTCTCATTTCAGGCACTCTGTCTGCATTTTTGCTCTGCTATCCACTGTAAAAGCCAGCCAGATTTTTGAGCTCATTTTTGCCTCCCTCTGATGCCAAGCTGGTGCTATGTAACTATGCCAAACTTTGTTTCACCAAAAATATTGGGATGAGAAATAGAATTAGTTACTTGAGGTGGAAGAATGATTTCTAAACATATATATATATTTTATTTTTTTCTTTAATCCTGTGTTTTGGCCTTTGTCATTCCTTCGTATGTAAAATTCCTTTGTATTCCTTCCAAACTTTTGCATGTGATGTATTTCCATCCTCAAAATGTAGAAATAAGGGATGACCTTGATTGCTTCAAGACTTGAAGTTGGCAAGAAGTGATCTTACTTCTGTGGGAACCTGCCCTTGAAAGGGATGTGCCCACAAACTGAGAGGCTAAATATGGGCTCGGAGCAAGACTCCTGGAAGAGGTCTGCTATTTTTACATGCTCATTAGCAGAAAAACTATAATTTTGGATGTGATGTGTGTCTGTTTCTGCTGATCAGCTTTGGAATAGTAGCATTTTGTGGAGGGGCAGAGAGTTGTTACTACCAATGTGAGGGGAATATTACAGCTGACATGGAAGTGCTTGGACTCACGTGCTTTTGTGAGTCTGGAAAATGCACAGTATTAATCGAGTTTCGTGTTTCTGCTTAGTGATATTTTATTATATTTTATTATGCAGTGACAAGCATAAAATTATCAGTCCTATAACAGAAAAGGTCAGAGTTTTGTTAATAATACGTGGTAATAAATAATTGGGATTTTAAAAAATATTTCTTAAAACCTACGTGGGCCTTCTTTGTGGTCCTAAAGGCTGGTGCTTTGTAAGTCATTCATTTTCTAAAAAATTTCTTTCTGGAGATCTTAACTCGTTTTAATGGGTTTTTGAAATTATTTTTGGCAAAAGTTAGATAGCATCTTGTGCATTTATTAAAACTGCTACAAAACCCTGACATATGAGATATGAGACTAGAAATGTAACACATTGGAACCACATGAAATCTCATCTTTCCTGACTGTCAGGTTGAGTGACTGATTGTGGAGATTGAATGCTTGGTTTTAAGTAGATTTCTTCTTGCTATACATTTGTTACTTTCATTTTTAAGGGGTTTTTTTCAGCCACAATACTCATTAAACAGTTTTTACTCTCTTATTTCTAGCAAAGCTGGGAACCTTTTTGAAAAGAATGCTGCACCAATTTTGCACTTATCTGGCTTGGATGTAACTGTGGTTAAGGTAAGAACTGATAGGTTTTGCTAATATTAAAAGATTGACTGCTCTTCTTTACCCTCTTGAGGAATTGAAATTCAAATCTCTATGCATTTGAAATTCTCAGTTGTCCTGTAGACATCTTATAGGAGGAAATAAATACTGAGATATTAGCTGATACCTAATCTTTTTAATTCACAGTTAGTTTTCAAACAGTGTAGTGAGATTTTAATTTTCAGCTAAAGCAGTACATATGCTTGTTCGTCTGTCTAAAGCAGCCCTTCTATAATTCATCTTTGAGAGAAAACTCTAAATATTTGAGTGCTGGCTAGTGGTGTGTGCCTATTGCTGTTGAATTTGTCATTTCTGCCTGAACTTGCAGAATTGAAAAGTGAGGAATTTTGACATGCAGTTGAACTGTTCAGATTAATTAAAAATAACCTTCAGTCTTTACACTGAAATTATTTCTGTGTCTCTCCAAATAATTAAACGTTCCCACCCCGAAAGCAGAGCACTGAGCTCTAAATGATGTGAATTAATAAACAAGTTTTCTTTGGAAAGAGAAGAACAAGGAAATACTGAAGGGACTCTGATCTTTCTGCAGTTTTTGAGGCTGTGATATGTGGATTACTCAATAGTCAGTGTGTCCTGACAGCAGAGTACTCTGATATCCGTCTCTCTGTCTTGGAATCTTTTCCACAAGGTTTAGTATTAAAATGCTGTATTATTAATCTCTTTCTCTGATCATTAAAAACACCTAGTCCCACCCTAAGAGAAAAAATTATTTTGCAACACTTAAAACTGATGCTTGGTAGCATCAGACCTGACAAGTTGACAAAACAGGGCTGAGCAAAGAAGTGAGGTTGAGATGGCTCTGTAAAAGACTCTAATTTTGTAGAAAACAGTGTTGATGGTTTAAAAAGTCAGTACTCTCTACTGCTAAATCCATTGTCAGTGGCTGTCAGGCAGTGGCCTTTTGTGTAGTTGATGCTGTGTTTCAGGAGATGCGCTTGAGCACTTTGGCTGTTAAAGATAGTGGGAGTTTTTCTGCAAGTGGCTGGCTTCTGGATTTGTTTCAATATAATATTACCTGGAAACAAGATGATTGCTGTGGTGTTCTAGATCTGTTGAGTGAGATTTGCTCTGATACTTCATTTAACCTCTGTATGTGTGTTTGCTTGCACATATTATGTATCAAACTGGTTTTATAAGTTGAAAAAAAACCCTCTGAATATAAGTAATATACAGTACTGTGTGCCTAGATAAAAATAACTATTAACCAGATGGATAGATAATTCTTTTTTCTATAAAAGAGATATACTAAAAATAATCATTTGAGTCCTCATGTTTAGATCTCTGTTTCTTCAGACTGATTATGAGGGACAAGCAAAAAAGCTTCTGGAATTAATGGAAAGCACGGATCTGATCATTATTGCAGGAGGAGATGGCACAGTCCAAGAGGTACTGCAGGAGCTTGGTTTGTTGAGAATCATAGTTGGGCTGAGGGCAAGAAGATTGAGTCTGTGCAATGTAGCAGCATCATAACAAGTGTTCCTAGAGATCTGTCTAGTTTAGTATCTGTGTTTTCAGTTAATGTTATAATATTCTGGGGACAGAACACTCTGCTTGTTGGTATTAGTCTTAAAGAGGAGATGGGACTGGGGGCAAAAAGAGTTTGTGACATCATTGCCCTCCAGAACTTTATTCTAGAATGAGCAAACTCTTTGGAGGGACATGATTCTAACTTTTGCTTTCTGTGTAATGTAGTTGTAATAGTTTGATGTTCAAAGTTCCTTCCTTTCTATAAACTCCCCAAGAGGAATGCATATTTTGCTAAGTGGGAATCAGATAATGTACAAATTATGTGGGAATGATAACAAAGCATAGAAGGTATTTAATAAATGCCTATTGTCAAGATGATTAATGACAGGAGCAGAACTGGGGGATACTCTCTTTTTCAAGACTGTATTTTATTCAAGCAGCTCCTGGTTGCTTAACTACTGATTTCATAAGACAATGGCTAAATTAATGCAATGACCTTAAAAGAAAGTGATCAGAATACACGTGCAAGTTCATTCTGACCTTTTGTTAATTGCATTGACCAGTGCTGGTTTTGCATTATTCAGAGCATCATTCAGTGTTAAAACATTCACACTGGCATTGGTTGTGGTGCCAGCATGTACTCAGGCACGCTCATAAACCTGCTGTTTCCAACGTGTTTGCAGGCTGAACGTTCCTCCTTTCCCATGTAAACAGCTGTAGCACCTTCCATGAAAGAGTAGCTGCTCCTTAAATCTACTCAAAGACTAAACGTGGTTAAGAATTTCATACCTTTTTACTGTAACTGAAAAATAAAATTCTTAGAGCTGAGCATTTCCTATGTTTTTCAGGTCATAACTGGACTTCTCCGTAGAGCAGATGAGGTGAGAAGGTGTCATTTTAAAAATTGTGTTTATTTCTCGGAGTGTCTTGTGCATCCAGTGTGATCCCCTGGCCTCAGCTGCCTTCAGCAGATACATTGCTTACTGCTCTGGAGCCAGCTTGCTGTGCAGCAGTCCAGCTGGGCTACTGTCCTGCAGTGCTGCCTGTTGTTCTTTGTTCCCTTTCTGAGGGACTGCAGTGACTCTCAAGCCATGGCTTTGGGAAGTTTCCAGCATCAGAGCAGGGATTGTGGAGAAGCCAAATGCTCAATTTTCAAAGACCCGTGGACCAGCTGTGCATGCCACTTTGTTTGGCAGAAACACTGGGCAAAAGTACATATTTTTCATGTATTTGTACATGCTTGAAACTGAATTCAGTTATGGTCACATTCCTTCTGCTTTGGGATTGCTGTGCTGTTTCTTCAAGCAGTGCATGCCTACCTATGCAGATGGCTGTACTAAGCAAATTTTAACCTCTCAAGGTGGATCACTCTGAATGAAAATGAGAGAGATTTTTCTTTTTAAAGTGGGAGGACAGTGTTATTGAAGAAAGGAGGGAATCATTGTTCCCAAAACCTTCTGGCAGGAGCTGGCAGAAACTCAATTAAATGATCCAGACAAGATTATGATGATACCCTTGGCAGCTAGAATTGTATCTATTTAGGCATTTGCTTTGGCTGAATGTGACAAGGAGGACTCTGCAACCAAGTCAATATTTTTAAAGGAAGGCTGCTTATATCAATTCTGAGACATCATTGTTTTAAATCTAATATTATTATTGTTGAATCCCAAGACTTTTATAATCTGACGATAGTGGAAGAAAAGTTTAGAGGTTTTAGTGGCCAGTTTCTCTTTATTTTTTTGGCTTCTTATCTTGGTGTAGCTTGGATGGTTTTGCAGTAGTGTAGGAAATTCTGCATCCAGCACAATTGTGGAATACTGCATTGTAGTATTGCCACTATGTCTTTGGCCAAGGAGTTCTTGTCCTTCATGTCACTGTCCTAGGAGTGGAGATCTGCACTCAAGCTCCCTCCCTCTGTGCCCTGCTTCCCTTTTTCCTCGGGGTATCACACTGCTGTTGCCTGCATAAGAGCCTTTGCAAGGTATTCCAGAACCCTGTTCCTAGCAGCCAGGGGAGCAAAGATTGACTGCAGGAGCTGCAAACAGCCTCTCATCTGCACACTGTGCTGAAGGAAATGAGAGCAGGGTGTTTGAGAGTGATTAAGGAATTCCCAGTGCCTATGGATTGGCTGTGCCCCGGTGCTGTGGGCAGCATTGCCCAGCAGGGGGATGCTGCACTGGAATATGGGGTAGTTTACACTGGTTTGCTGACACACTTCAAGGAGCAAGGTTTAAGTGAAGTGCAGGGTAGTAACTTGCTCCTTCAACAAGCCCTTCTGCTGAACAGCAGTACAGAAAAATAATGTGGTCAGTGACTTCCAAAAATTAGACCTTCTGCTGCTTCATGATTTGGATGGCAGAGGAATCAATTAATTTCCTTTCCTTAAGTGAGAAAATCTCTTTGCAGTGCAAGGTTACTCTGTCAGAGGGGGATTTCTGCAGTGGTAAATGGGATTTAGAGCCTGTGATGCCACTATCAGTATTAAGAAAGATGGCAGATTGCTGACAGAATCCATGCATTAGTTGGGATGTGGCTGCCAAAATGCATGTAACAATGCTCTTAATGATTACAGAGAGCTCCTTTGTACCCAGTTGGCAGTGGTGGCTTCACAGATTTGGGTGCCATGTTCTGAGTCATTGTGTGAGGAAGTGCCTGGCTGCTCAGTGCCAAAGGGGTGATGCCAGGCACAGCTGTGATCTCCACACAGGAAGCTTCATGCAAATGTTAATTTACTCTCCTTATGTGTCCAGGCAGCCTTCAGTAAGATTCCTATAGGATTCATACCCCTTGGAAAAACTTGCACTTTGAGCCACACTCTGTACCCTGAGAGCACGAGTCAAGTCCAGTAAGTATGACACGTTTCTGAAACATGGTTGGTTGTTTTCAAGGAGCAGTGCTTCTTGGTAGCTTGATGCTTTTCTTTTTCTTCTGTGTTACATAGAAGTTGGCATTCTCTGGGCACAGCCTGATGATTCTCTGGACTTGCCTGAGTTAATGACTTCCAAAAACTGACTAAAAATTAAAAGAAGGAAATGTATGTATTATTAGAAATCATTTGCTGTGGCTAATTTCTCTGTGATCGTGTGATGCTCAGAGTTTAAAAAAAAAAGAGATTAAAAGGATCAGCCTCTTAGGAATAGCAGAAAGGGTATGACAAGGATATAGCAAGGATATGACAAAATAAGCCAAAAATAAGTCCTCCTTCTGACCCTTCTCCAGTCTAAGAATTCTAGAAACTGGTCCACATATAGCCTGGTTAGGACCTGCAAAGTGAGGCATACAACAATATGGGCAAGGTTGGATCCCATTACTGACTTTGCAGGATAGGACTGACTTTTCCCTGTGGTGGGACTGATACTGGCAGTAATCCAACAACCCAATTCTTATCTTCAGTATCCTGGATATGATCCAGTCTGGTGGTATCTATTGCCTGCAGTTCAGTTTCTTGCAGGATTCTTCTGTCCACTTATAAAGAGAAAAGGGAGTCAAATAGACTTTCTTTTCCCCACACTTCATTTTTCAATTCACTTTTCAATTTTTCCCTTACTTTCCTCTCATAATAATAAATATATTTCTTCTTGGTCCTGAAATCTTTTACTCTCCCAGTAACTCATTAACATTGTTCTTGTTTGTGGAACCCGTG
Source organism: Acridotheres tristis (assembly GCA_037013685.1). Lineage (NCBI taxonomy): Eukaryota > Metazoa > Chordata > Aves > Passeriformes > Sturnidae > Acridotheres > Acridotheres tristis. Next base: position 67,290,809 of record CM072885.1, read on the forward strand.
CTGGTATCCATCATACATAAAACCCACGAGTCAACTGGCATAACATCCTTCATTAAAACTGCCAGAGTGCTTTGAAGCTCAGAAAGGTGGACAAGGCTGTAATCAGCAGCTAAGATTAAAATAATAATTTATATTTGGGTTCTAAAGAAGCTGTTTGAAATGGATGATCTTCTTGTCCCAAGGTAATGAGCTGTGCAGGTGGGGCTGCAGCACACTGGTGAGGTTCAAGGTAATTTGGTCAATAAGCTGCTTAACAACCCACACCAGTAACAGAGCCCGAGTTAAGAAGTGCAGAAGTGATATTTTTCAAAGAAATATTTGGGCTTTGGTTCCTTCAGCCTTCTCTTACTTTGGAGTGTAGGAACTGTAAAGGTCTTAGAGAAAGATAAGAACTGGGAGAGAAGATGGGCTGTGGGAAGAGCAGCTTCCTTATCTGTCTCAGTGTTGTAATCCTGATGAAACCAAAGGCAATTTCTCCCACTGATTCACATGAATATTGGGCTGGATCTGAAAACTGCATTTTTTCCTTGTCCAGCTGAGACTGGAAATGTATGCAGTGTGGAAACTAAATATTACCCAACTTTGCAAACAGGGAAGGAGTTTCAATTGAGTAAATGCTTCAAGGTTTGAACAGAGACTGTTTAGTGGACTTAGACACTTTGGTTACGAAATCTTTACAGCTTGAAATGACAAAGTGCCCTGGCTACTGTCCACAACTTAATGGAGACCTAAATGGCATGAGCACTGCTGATGGTAGATTTATGTTGATTAAAAACTTCAAAATAAATTAGCACATACTTATGCTCTTCAATCTCAGACGTGTGAGTTGAGACCAGCCATGCTGTCCCATTCTCTCCCAGGCTGTAATACTTGCTACCACTAAAATAAAACCATGATTTGGGTTCTTAGTGTGTTAAGTATCTGAAACAAGAGGTAACACAGCTGGCCTCTGACCTGCTAGGTTAGCTCAAAAAGGAGGAGTATCTCAAAAGCTTAGGCTGGCAATTTCCTTTTGCTTTTTGTGCATTTTGCTGTTTGTTAGGTTTTATCATGTGTTGCAACCACCCATTTCACTTTCTGATTTCAGTTAAGTGCAGGATGTTTCCCTAGGGTTTTTTACTTTTGCTGAAAAAAAGCCCTAGCTGGACTCATAGTGGAATTTGCTGGAAAAAAAAAAGTAATTTTTAAGCTTACTCATTTCCTTTCTCCTGCTTGTTTTTTTTAGCTTTTTTTCTGTTTGTTTTGCAGACATATTACTAATGCTACGTTGGCCATTTTGAAAGGAGAGACAGTTCCACTTGATGTCTTGCAGATCAAGGTGAAAGCATCTACTTATTTGGAACCCAGCATTCCTAAAACTTTCCTGTTTTTATGTTTACATGGACTGGTTTTCCTCTGTGTATTGCTGTTACAAATTTTAGTTTATGATATCAGCAGTTCTGCTGGCAGTCATTTCTCCACCATGTGCTATGGCATCAGACAGTCTAGACAGGAGAAAGCACTAGAGTTTCTCAGCATCACCTTTCTTTGAGACTCAGAGTATTGATGAATCCAGAAATTACAGTGATATTTCTGTAGCAATGGTGAGAGATAGCAGTAGCTGCCTGCTGATTTGATGCATTCATGTGTATTGTGAAGTTAATAGCTTTCTTTGACAAATTGAAAAATACAAAATGGGAAAACCTTTGACTATGCCCCGTATGGTTTCTGAATATTTTCTGTTCAGTTGTAGAATAGACATTTCTGCAGCCAGAGTGTTGTGTCGCTGTCCAGAGCTCCTTGCTTTTGCTGACAGTCAAATCCACAAAATGAAATTGCCATTGTTGGGCGTGCAGTCAAACTCAGGCTACCTGTTCAAAACTTCACTTCTTATATTTCTCCCTGGAGCAGATGGAATGTACAATGCTTAAATTCTGCTAAGCTTTATTAGAAGAATTTATTAGTTCTTTGTCATACCTCTTCTGTTAAACTTCTGTGTAGAAATTTAACAGAAGTTTTTATGTAGAAATGCTGTTTTTCCAACTTCAGAAAGTAAACTTGGAAACAGGTAAGAGAAAACAATTTTGCAGTGTTTATTTTTCTTTACAGGGAGAAAAGGAGCAGCCTGTGTTTGCAGTCTCTGGTTTAAGATGGGGAGCTTACAGAGATGCAGGAGTTAAAGTTAGCAAGTAAGAAAACACTGTTTTTTGAAACGGTACCCTTTTTCTTGTTGCTTAAAAAGACATATCTCCCTGTCTCAAGTATGTCTTGTTTTTGAGTGTAGGCATCTGACAGGTAGAGGCACCCACTCTTGCTGGGTCTTGCATTACACACATGGGAGTGTAAGATGTATCAGAATTCTTGTAATTTGAAATAAACACTTACTTGGTGCTGACCTGCTCTTTTAAGTATTTACTTTCTTCTTGCCCTGTGGTATCAGCTTCTGGAACTTTATTCAAATTGTAACAGGGAGAAAATCTCTCCCCTGAGTAAAGTCTAAGTAAAGTAATTGGTCATTGTTTTTCATCATCTGCCAATGAAAAGCTGTGTGTGTACTCTGAAACTCAATTCCAACAACGGACATCAGATGCAGTAGAAATGCCATTCAAGTTCCTGCCAGAAATGGCATGGGCTGTGCTATCTGATGACTGTTCTCTGAATGCTAAACTCATAATTACTGGGTTTTCTCCAAATGGACATTTAGCATGTCACTGTCTGTATATCAAATGACAGGCATTATCTGCTGAAGGAGCAGCAGAGCCAAAGCAGCTCACTCCCCAAACTCTGATGGAGGAAATGCAGCTGTAAGAAAATACCACGTGCTTTGTGAATGAGCTGTCTTTGTCAGGAAGGAAGAGGTAGCAGACCTCTGGAGTCTGTCAGGCAAATGTTTGAGTAGGTTTGAGAGGTGGTGTGGGATGGGGGAGATGCAGTAAATGGTCAGGTTGTTTGTCCCTGGGAAGCCAAGGACATTCTTAGTAGGCTGTGTAGGTGCTGACTTGGCTGTGCTGCAGGCTCTCCTGCTAATTACAGCCCCCAGTTAAAGGAAGTGCACTTCTCCCTGCTCTGCACTCCTGCTGGGCTTCCTGCCCATGCCCTGGTTTTCTCCTGGTGTCAGCCTTCACACCTTTCCCTGCAGCACTTCCCTTTTGTAAGAGTCCTTTGGGCTCCGTGCTGGAGGCATGACAGCACCTTTGGTATGTGAGGCACACGAACATCCTCAAGCCTTGCTTCCTTCCAGAAATGTTTTTGAATGCAGAGAAACATGTCCAGCTTGGAAAGCTCTTCAGCAATAAGGTGCTTGGAGTCTGCTTGGAACAAAATCCTCGTATGCTTGTCCTATTTTAAAACTTTCCCACTTCATCCACTTTTGCTCCCTGTGAGAGATGGGTTATTGGACTAAAAACATTTGGTGTGTTCCAGTGCAGCTGATCTTAAACTGAAAGGAGCTCAAAGGGAGTTAAGCCATAAGACACAGTTCCAGAAGTGTGTCTGACTATCCCTCTGCTAAGGACTGTGCTGCTGGAGATCTGGTGCTGTTTTGTGTTACTATTTTACAAACAATTTCATGGCTTGAGGGGAGTGATGGCACAGTTGCATGCCTTAATGGTTAATGAGATCCTTAGATCTGCAGTACTCTTGAGCTGGTGGTGTTTAATGTGCTTTATCGACCCTCTTTGGTCAAAGACAGTGATCAAAATGTGTGCCAAGCCTGCCTAAATACAATCACATCTTTGTGACTGTATTCTATACAGTGCTCTGTGGCTGGCAGGATTTTTATTGTATAAAACCCTGATTTCCATGTGAGAATCCTTTGGGACTAATGAATGTTTACTGGTTCTTTTGTCACTGAAGCTTTTGAGTTTTTGTTTGTTTCCTCCAACCTTTGGAAATATGCTGTATTGCATGTTGTGGAGATGCACACCAGCAGCTGTTAGACCACAGGCCTTTAAATCATCCCCAGTTGTCTCCCATAACAAAGTAAAATTCTGATAGTGAGATGTCCTGCTGCCTGTAGTGCAGGTTATACACTGCATTTTGGTGATGTGTAACTCAGGATAGGGATGTCACTGCTAGGCTGCTGGTGATGTGTAGAAGCTATTTTACAGTATCAAAAAGCTCAAGGTTGTCACAGAGCACTAACTCAGTGGCAAACAAGTCTGTGTCCTCTGACTTCATGCAGGTTTTTCCCTGGATATCTAAGTTCTGTTTCTGTTCTTTTTTCAGGTATTGGTACCTTGGGCCTCTGAAAACCCAAGCAGCTCATTTTTTCAGTACATTTAAGGTAAACATTAGTTGTGAGGAAAGTGGTTTTGTTTGGGAAATGAACAGGCTGACTTTGCTTTTTTATAATCTATCTGCAAGCTTTTGTGAAGGATTCTGGTAACAATACAAAATGGGACTAAAACTCAACTTGTTAAAAAGCCTACGAATTGATAGACTTAATTCTGAAGAGAGGAAGGGGAAGAGAAATACTTCTAAATTTTTTTTTTCTTTTTTTTGTTGCAAGATCACCAGGGGAAGCCAATAACCTCCTGTAAAACTGGTGAGCAGCAGTGGTGAAGTGCTAAAGTACTCAGCCACCTTTTCTCAACAGTCTTTGTAATAACATTTCCCTCTGATTTATTCTTCTGGCAGAAGGGTCTATGATTAGACTGCTCATGCACGTTGATAATCAGGCTTCCTTGTGTAGTAAAATGAACATGAAGATGAATAGCTTTTATCTCACCTTAAACTTTTCTGTTGCTTAAAGTTGATCCTGGAAAGATTAAAATTTGACCTGCATGAAAGGTAAGGCATTTTCATTCACATGGTTTTCCTGTTCTCTGAACATATAAGGAACCTCATGAAAGGCAGTGAAAATACCCAGGAGCTGGTACAGTAGATCAAATAGTGCAGTCTAGCCATGCTGTCTGTGACAGTGCCAATGCTTCCTTTATAGGAAACTCCTGTAAAGGGGGACTTAATAGTGATGTATCCAGGAAAGTTGGGCTGGGCTTTCCCCCTTTCATCCACAGAAAATTTGACTTTATGCTTCTGTGTTCTGGCATTCTAGGTAGAGACCTATTCTTCATTTCTGTCCACCTCCTTTCTCACTTCCTCTGAGTCCTTAGGCTCAGCTGGGAGTGGTGATAGTGGATTTCTCTGATGAGCTATTAATTGTACATTAAAAAGGTCTGTTTAACCTGCTGAAGGTTAAAGAGAAGTGCCCACTTCTTCAGCCATTTAGACAGAAAACTTTCTACCTGATCTCACCTAATTGTGGTATTCATTGCTTTATGTGGTTCTTTTGTTATCATTTCATTAATTTCTACAAGAAGTGGCTGTAGCCTGTTGAGTTTAATCTCTTCTTGGTTTGTGGTTGCTGCTCCACGCTTCATATTTTCTGATTTTACTGTGGGTGTCTTTTGAAACAGGATGACCTGTAGCTGAAAAAAAGTGTAATGGGAAATATCACCTCTGATATTGGTAGGGGCATTGTTATGAGTGTAACCATCTCTTCTAAAATACACAGGCTAAAATTATCACAGCATTGCTGCTTTTCCATTTAATCATTAATATTTATTGTTTGTGTACTGCCCTACTGACACAACCTCTGTTTGTCCTGCTTATTATGTAAGTGTGAGAGTGGAGCCTTTCCTTGCTCTCAGAAGTGTGAGGTGAATTAGTTTAACAACTTGTGCTATATGATCCAAAACTACTTCTCAAGTTTTTGTTCATAGAAATCAATTGTACTCAGTTCATGTGGGCTCTTGGCTGTGTTGTTTTATTATATAGATCTAAAAACCAATTAAATTATTGCTTCTCTAAGTCCTGTGTTTGGAGCATTTCAGAAATTATTTTCAAAGCAATGACAGGAAATAAACTTTGTCAGCGTCTGGAGATATTTCAAAAGCTAAGGTTCTTTTGTAGGCAGGCCTAGTGGTGGAATCTGAAATATCACCCAGAATAATGTGTTAGTACTTTTCTTTTTCCCTTTTTTTTTTTGTTTTTTTTAAGATGTTTTATAAAGCTCACATGACTTGCCTTAAGAGTTTGTGTTGCTGTTTAGAAGCACCTGACTGTCTGCTCAGGTCTGGATTGTTTGAGTTGCTGGAGAACAAAGGCCTGTCAGGTTTTAGTGCCCCTTGGCTGCACAGTCTCTGTCTGTTTGCACTGGATCCCACTGAGCAGTTGCCCTTTGAGGTTGCCTTTGTGCCATGCAGAAACCAGCTGTGCTTTCAGACATTACTGCTGACCTGGCTGGTTCGGGTTGTTCCCTCCAGCCAGAAGCAGCTGTGTCACCCTGCCACACATCAGGAGCAAAGGAAACATCCCTTCACCCTCTGTTCATAGAGGGGAAAACGACCTCACTTCTGTGCAGGGAAGGATTAGATTAGTGGATTTGGGAACTGTGGGTAATCTTTTTGAAACTGCAGAAATGTCATCTCACCAATGCAGCTGGAGACTGGAGAGCCATAAAGTAGGTTGAGGCAGTGGGGGGGTCTGAGCAGCTCTGCAGCACATGTGAGTACACAATAAACAGGCTACAGGGCTAAATAGAATAAACAGGTAATGCCCTATTGCTAAACAAAAAGCCCTTTTATCTTCTGTCTTTTCTTTCCATGTAAATCCAAGGAGTGGCCTCAGAAACATCAAGCTGCTCTCATGTACCTGGGTCCAACTGAGAGACCTCCAGAAGAGCCAGATGAGAAATCCAGGCCACCTTTCTTTGTGAGGCTTTACAGACGACTTATAGCATACTTGTCATCTCCAAAAGGTGAAGTTCTGGCATAAACTCACATGCAGGCTCTACTCCTCTAACAGATCCAGGGGTCTGGTGTGTGGAGGGCATGTCTACTTTACTGCTCTCTTTTTTATTATTGTTATTTATTTGCTTGTTTCCTTTTTTAAATTTATTTCAACTGCGATTTTTGCCAAGGCAGTTATACTGGCATCTGTCAGAAGTGGAACAGAGTAGTCCTGCCAGTGTTTGTGGTGTCATAAACAAATACTCTTTTGTAAAGGACCCAGGGCATTCCCTGGACTCACAGTTGCCACTGCAGTGGAGGCATCCGTAGAGGATACTTGGCACTTCTAGGTGAGCTTCTTGTAATCTTTTTCCAGCAGAATGGCTTCTTAGTGAGCTGGGGAGAGAGGAGCAGCCCTTGTTTTCCAGGGCAGGGAGAGCTGCTGACACAGAGCAACAAATGTTAGTTTAAATAGAGCAGTAAAATTTGGGCCATGCAAAAGCCCTAAATTTCTCTTAGTATGTTAAATTCTTTCTGTACCATAAACTCTGTGTTCTCTGAGCCCCTTTTGGGTTGTGTTTTGTCTGGGCAGTGCACATGGCAGGCACAGGAGGAAGGAGCAGTGAGTATTTGGCACAGTCTGGTGCAAAGACCTCCTTCCTTCTTGGCCAGCAGAGGTGATTCATGCAGGAGCATGGACCAAGTGACCTGGGTATGAGAACTGAGCTGTGGAGCTGCCTCCTGTAGAAAATGTGTTACCACAGCCTCCTGAACATTGGATTCCTGACTTTTTTAGCATTTCATGGGTTTTCTAAATGTTCCTGTCACCAGCCCAGGAGATCTGTTAATCCCTGGACATAAGGACTCACAGGGCTGTGATGTATTGTGTTTGACAGTCTTTTCTGCTATTGTGTAAATGCTGATGGTATTTTTTCTATTTTTTCTTTTCTTCAGTACTCCCAAACTCCTTTTTAATTACTGAAGATTTTGACATTTTAGAGAAACAAAACTAGTGGCCAAAATGGCTCAGACTGATTTTTGTATCTGGCATCTGCTTCATTGTGATCTGTGTAATTAAATTCCACTTAATGATTGATACCTTTTCTTCCTGATGTGCAGGATCCTCCCAGGAGGCAGCCCCTGAGGACTGGGAAGAACTGAAGCTGTCCACCATTGAGCTTTCCATTGCAACTCGGAACAGGCAGCTTGATCTAACAGTAAGTCCATAACATGATTGGATTCCAAATACTGCCTGCCCACACTTTTCCTGTCTTGCTAAACTCCCATTCTTGTGTCTGTATAAATAACACTTTATACCTCCTGCAAGAAGAGGTCTGTGATTGAATCCAAGAATGGGCAGGTTTCAGAGCCAGTGTAAAAGTACTGGAGACCAATGTAAAACTGGGATGCAGTGGAATCAGAAGGAATTTGTACTAGGTTTCAGTAGCCAAACAGGAGTTTTAGGATTGCCCATGAATAAACAAAGCACCAAGAAGCATTCCTTTCCCTCTTCACCTACGTGAGAGTGATTCTCTTTTATCAGCTGCTGCTTAGAAGGAAGCTGAGTCAGAGTGTCTGGCTGGAATTTTTGATTCTTCTCTCTTTTTTAGACTTGCAGAGTGGAGTTAAAAATAATTGGTACTAGGGGAAAAGACAGGGGCTACACTGATTTGAAGGAAAGGAAGTGCAGGTGGTTGAAAGAACAGAAGCAAGGCAGCAAAGGAACTGTTCCTGTCATAATCTTCTCAGCATGTTCATGCTGTTCGTTCACTGTTTTAGAATTTGTCTTTGGTTTATGCCTGTGTTTTGGTGCAATTTTACTGCTGTGAAAGCTATTTGGATAGATGTCAGTCTTTAATTTTACAGGAAAATCTAACAGTGATCCTGTACACATGAACTTCTCTTCATTTCCTCCCCAAGGCTGCAGGAAACCCTTTCCACTATACCCAGGTTAACAGGAGGTGTTGAACTTACTGCACTATATTTCTTCCTTAGAATTCAGGGTCTTTAAGAACATGAAAACCTGAATTATAGTGATATGTTATCTTCTAGGATCATACCAAAAAAACCCAAACAAGCCAATACAATTTTTAAAATGTTCTCTGGGTTCTTCTTGTCATGGTTTATGATTTGGACTGTCAGCCTCCTAGTAATGGTAGAAGCTAGACAGAGACTAGTATTTGGGTATGTTTTGTGGTTTCTAAGTGGCACTTGAACACAAGAGTTTTGGTTGTTGAACTGGATTGGAGCCAGTGATGTAAAGTAAAAACAGACCTTCCAAGAGCAGAAAAAGTATCTGACTGCCACACACTAGCCCTTATGCTCTTTCTGTTATTTGGTTTGTTTTGTCTCCCTTAGGCCTTCAAGATGCACTTTAATACTGGTTTTGAAAAGAAGGAGTGATGGAGAGTTCTCAGGTCTCTTGCATGGCCTAGAAAAATAGACAAGTTCATGTTAGACCAGTTGTACTTTCTGTTTCTAGAGCTGGAAGTATCTTGATACTGTATCTCTTTTTCTACAAGTATGGATCCCTTATTGCACTGAAGTCCCTCTCTCGAAGCTATTGTCCCTGTAGCCCTCAAAGCTGAACAGCAGCTCTCTGGAATCAATACCAGGCCATATCTGCTGCCTGCTGCCAGCCACTGCTGTCTCTGTGTCTCAGAGATTCATGCACAGGCTGCCCCATTGAAGAGAAGCTGATAAAGCCATGCAGGTGCAGCTCAGGCAGTGCCTCTGCAGAAGAGCAAAGGAATAAACCAAGTTACACTAATAGATGCATTTATTTTTACTTCTGTCATTTCCTTTGCATCTGCACTAGGACTTTTGCCAGGACAGAAATATTAAAATAAGTAAAAAAATAACTTGCATCTTAATCAAAGTTGCTTTCCTGGAAAAAGCTGTACTGTATACTCAGTTTAAGGGCAGACTGTAAATAGGAGAGAAGCTAAGTAAGGAGTTTAAAGGATTGTTACCAAGGACACTTTGATGCCAATTTCTATTGTTTAAAATTCCTTACTGTGATGTTCGGTGGCCAAATGTATCATTGTACTAATGCTTAAGTTCATGAAAGACCCACTGAATATAAATTAAATAAGTAAACCTAAGAGATCTGCTATTGTCTTTAATTGTAAGAAGAAGCCAAACATGTGACTCATTATTTTCCTCCTTGTGGTATTTATTGAATATTCATTAATGGGAAAATATTGTCTGTAATTTCTAATTCAAATCTCAAGTTGAGATTTGAATAAAGCATGAAATGCAGAAATGCATCTTCTGCCTCCTTTTGTGGGACAAAGGACTGGCCATTGTGTGAACATATTGCAGTATCATGGGTGTGGCATTTTCAAATGTTAACTGCTTGATTTCTGCATCTTTTTTGCACAGCGCACTGAGGACTTCATGGACATTTGCATCGAAGCAGAGAGTGTCAGCAAAGGGCAGTTTGTTCACAGAGGGTGAGTATGGGAAGGCTGCAAAAAGGGGACACGATCTCTGAAAAGTGTGCTGGTTTTCTCTCATGCTGTGCTGCAAAATTCAGAAGCAGAGGACTGTAAAGCACAGCAGTCAGTACTGCTTCACAGGGACTAATATTTTTGTTCTTTAAAATTCTTACTCTTCTTCTGTTTCTGTAAACAAGGCAGAACTCCAGAACTGGGAGTGTCAATATTCAGAACCTGGAATTCCTCCTAGCTTCTGAGTTTGCTATACCTTTCATCTTTGTCCCTGTTGCTGTAAGTCAGTACTGCTTGCATATTACTGTCATTACTGAGTTTCATAGGCAGCTGTGCAGACTTATCCCAGAATCTTTTAGCCCTAGCTGCTCAGTGGATTGAGAGGTGGGTCACAGAGCTGGTATGTTTGTACTAGTGGTACCTGAGAATTCTTGAACTGTGATTAGACAGGCCCTCTTCCAAGAAAAGAGCTTCCTTGCCTAAATAGCTCTTGTGAGGAATTAAGTCTGAGCTGGAAGAACTTTGGAAGATGTGAATTTAAACAGGGACTTTAAGCAAATGTATTGGTCCTCCTTGTACGTGGAATAAGAAGGCTGCAGGTGTGCATGTGGAGAAAGTGAATGTTACTGCTTCCTTTGTGTTTGTGATGTTGTCTTGTAGTGTGCTTGTTCCTCCTGCTCTCACAAAATGCAAATCAGAGCTGTCTTTTCCAGCTCCTTGTTACAGTCCCACTCACAAATATATTGTGTCTTCAGTGCAGGTTTTACCAGCAACAGATTTTTCCTGCTAAGTCCAAGAGAGCTCCTCTCCATATTACCTTTTAATTTGCTGTTTTCTCAGTCTTCGAGCTCCCTCTAGTGAAATCAATGGGAGGATTTCAGTGCAGGTTTTTTACCTCCTTGTTATCACCTTAATAATTCCAAGACACTTGTTTATGATACTAATGGCAACTCAGGCCCCTTACTTGAGCCACCCAGGAGCCTCAGTAGGAATAGGCTTTTCTGAACTATGCATGCACTGTAAGTCAGGTTACCACCTGCAGCTGCTTTTAAATTGCATGAGCATGTGGACCATGGTTGGTTGGGATTGCTTTGTTTGCTTTGAAGGCTACAGAGGGAAAGGAGAAGGTGGTTTTCCTTTTAGAAGCAAGAGGAATCTTGTCTCTTGAAGGAGGGAGATAAAGAAGATGTTATTTCTGGGTTCTCAAACACTTTGCTAGCAGAAAAATGTAGATGAGCTTGTGTGACTTGAGGGAGGCATATTCAAGTGTATTCCCAGTGTAAATAGTATCTCCTGTGTTGACTGGACATGCTTCCTGCAGTAGCGTGACACATTTTCTGACTGCAGTTACAGTGTCGTGCAGAAAAAGCCTCTGAGGAGCATTACCACTGCCCTGCTGTTGAAAGCTAATTAGAGGCAGTACTGAAAGCTTTGAGCTGTTCAAGCAAAGTTCAGAGAAACAAGCTCCTTTGATTAAATAGTGCCAAAAAGCCTGTAGGTAACAAAGAAAGACAAAGAGGGGTGTGGGGGGCGGGGGAGCAGAGGGAGGGGATGGTTAGTTGTACAGAGAGGAGTCACTGCAGAAAAAAGGTCCCCTGTTTTTTCAAGGCAGAATCAGGGTGTGTTCAGAGGTCCCACTGTGCCTTTGCCAGCTGGATTTGAGTTAAGCCCATTATCAAAGGCCCCCCATTGCCTAGCACCAACAGGGTTTGTCTTTGGAAATGTGTGAAACAGCTCTTTCTTTTCTCTTCTCTTTTTAGTGCACAGTTTAAATACCAGAATTTGGGGGGTTGAAAAAGGTTTTTAGGGGAAATACCTTAGTGCAGATATCGAGGGGTTTTTATATTGGAGAGGGCACTGACATGAGCTGATAAGAACTGATGGGTCACACAGAGAAAACCACACATCCAGCAGGAAACTACCATGGAGGCTCAGGCAGTGTGTGTGTCTGGGGAGGTGTGGGGCTGCATCAGTATGCTGGAGGGCAGCTGCTGTTGGATTTCCAAGAAAGGAGAAGGTCATCCCAGGTGTATAAAAGTGCCCTCTGGCTGTGGATCAGATCTGTGTGAACAAGAGCATCTGCAGCAGCCACAGAGCTGATGTTTAGATAAGGTGGGGGAAGAAGAGTTGTTTCCAATGGAGTGCTTACTAAGAAGTGCTGCAGGGAAGGAGAGCAGGCATGGAAAGTGTGGCATCAGTAATCCACATCCTGGTAGCCAGCTCAGATTCTGTATATGAAAGTATGGAGAGCTGTCACTTCAGGGCACAAGTACAGTTATCACCTACAGTGCAGAAAACTCGGGTTTCTTGTTAGAGGTCTTACTCTGAATCATTTAACATTGGCAGCTTCTGGGTGTATGTAAACAAGGTTCCAGTTGTGTGTTATGTGCAGTAGGTGGTGTGGTTCTTTCTCTGCCTGTATTTTTGTGGTTCAGCATAGAGTGGGATGCAACATGGATTCCATTTCCATGCAATGGAAACTTGCTGTTAGACTTCTTGTCTTGCTCCTATTTCACATTGCTGTCTGGTCTTGAGTTAGGAGCAGAGTCTAAGGGAAATGAATTATTATTTTTTTTCATTCTGGACCACTAGAGAGGTAATCACTGCAAGTGGAGTTGTGTCTTATTTGCTTCTACTAATTTTCTCCTTTGATTGGTCTTTAATTCCATGTCTTGGCTCTTTTTGAGTTTACCTTGACCCCACAATTACATCTCTATAGATCTTCATGTGTCTTCATTGACCAAAACAATCTGCTTGCTCACCAGAGTATGCCTTGTATGTATCTAGTGTCTAGGACCTTGTATGATAAACTCCAAGAAGGTTAAACTTTAAGTGGGGAATCTTGCTGCTTGTTTGTACAGCACTGTATAAACTGACAGTATTGCATGCCATCAAAGATTTATAATTTATATTGCTGGAGGATGTTTAATTCCCTCACAGTCACTCATCAATCTTTTAGTGTATACATATTTGATTAAAACCAAACTTTCCACAGTTAATATTGCTTCCGTCCTTCCCTGCCCTTTCCTTAGCTTTTCTTCCTTTGTCTTTGATTTTCATCTCCTGTTTCAACCCTCTTTTCTCATGTTCCTTCTCTGGGATTTTCTGTGACTTTAGAGGCACTGCCTTCCTCGGGGCATAGAAGATTTGGTGTACAGGGAGATTCTGACATGCTTTTGTGAGTTCTTTTCCTAGGCAATATTTAAATCCATCCTTCTTTCATATCAGTCTAGAGATGGAAATTTGGGGACAGCAGGCATTGCCTGTCAGGAAAATATCTGTGATAATTCTGCCATGTTTGAGAGTTGTGGTGTATTAACACTGTAATTCTGTGCTGTTCTCTTTGCCATTTGTGTGTTGCTGTCTGTCTGTCTGTCTGGAGAGGGGCCCAGACTGAGAGATTGCTGCCTGGGGTGCAGTGTACCCTTTGCAGTGCCAAAAGGTTCTGTGTGTGGTCAGTCAGGAGGCCAGAGGAAGGTCAGCACAGCAGAGCTTGTGCTCACTCTGCAGCAGCACTTGGGAAAAGGAATCACAGCTCGCTGTTCTCTAACAGCTGAGCCAGTGACAGGACAGCAGCCTAAGCCTTGAAAAAGACCACGTGGCACTTGCAACACCAGCTTTCCAAGACAGGAAACTTCATTCCATGTGCTCCCTTTTGACACCAGCAGAAGTAGGAAAGGAAGCAGCACTTATCTAAGTACAGTACATAAATAAGAATCTCACAGGCACTAGAAGAGCGAAACTGTCAAAACTGGATATGTTATTTGGAACTGATAAAATGGTGGGGGTTTCTTCATGAGTGATAACAGAAGCAGATGATGTCATGCTGATTTGTGTTGATATGAAAAATGTGGGGCTTTTGGGTTTTTTTAGAAAGCAATTTAATGGTTCAATGTAACTATAATTCTATCCTTTTTTGGTTTAGGTTGTTTAGGTTGCTGGTAAGTTTAGGTGCATGAAATACCAGGAGGTGATAGTCACTGCAGGAAGTGCACAGTTCAGCATGGAAGTGAAGAGCACAAAACTATGCTCAATGTTCAAATATATTCAGCGAGACTCAGAGCAGAAGTTGGTTGGATGCTGTCAGTGCATTCTGATGTGCACTGATGCAGCAGAAGAGGGAAGGACTCTTCTACTTTTTCACGGTTAAACCCACAAATATTTGTGTGTATATATATAACCTCTAAGTTTACCAAATGCATAATGATTTACCACAATAAAATGTCATCCCTGAAGAAGGCTGTTTCTGAGAGAAGCATAATCTTACCTCTCTTTTGGTTTGGACAGAAGTCAAAAGATGCGTGATCCACACGTGTGCCCTGAAGGGACTCAGTACATCCAAGCCAGCAGATGCATCTTGCAACTTCCAGAGGTGAGAAGCTGAGACAGCTGAAAAACTCTTTCACTTTGTTTCTTGTGCCTGTTGATGCTGCACTTTAAGAAATTCCTACTCTAAATCCTGGAGATTGATTACACTGCAAGTGAGACACTCAGTTCCACAGTGCAGCCAGTGAGTCCCTTGCCAGGATATACATACTGCAGTTCCCCAAGGGATCTGTAAACCTGAAGGGGGAGCTTTGTTCTGCCAGGAAATAGTGGCAGATCTTTTATGAAGACAGTCATGAGTGTATTGCATACAAATGGGAAGTTCTACCTTAACATGAGGAAGAACTTCTTTACTGTGCAGGTAACCAGGCAGTGGAGCAGACTGCACAGAGAGGCTGTGGAGTCTCCCTCACTGGAGATAAACTTGAGAGCCCGTGCCATGTGCTCTGGAATGATGCTGCTTGAACAGGGAGGTTGGACCACATGATCCAGTGTTGATTCCATTCTGTAATGCTGTGATATGCAGATCTTCTTCTCCTTAACATTGGAGATGGGTATATTTTAGAAGGCATTGTGCTGTAAAGAAGGAGATAAATATTAGAGACAAAGGAGGGTAAGATAGGGCAGGGAAGCTTAGATCAGCACAAGGAAGTGCCTCAAAACTTTGAAATGGTGAAGCTGAGAAAGAAGACAAAGCTGTGCCTGCCTGTGTAATTTAGATTCATCTTTTGCTGCCTCTGAGCTGTTATTGTGGCCCTGGGAGGACGGTTTCTTGTTTTTACAAGAAAACGAAATCAGTATCACAGATAATTTCTATCTTCAAGTGATCTATCATTTGGCAAAATAATTCTGTATGAAGGGAGAAAGAATGTGTTGAAAGGCAAAAAATTCTGTTGCTACCAAGTAAAAATCATGGATTATAATGTCATGATTAACCAGCATTCTAATACTTCCACTGAATTCAGATCATGGCAGATTTGTGATTCTGGAAGAATACTCTGCAGTGCCGGGGATAAGTACAGCTGGACCATAAGTAAGGGTTGTGATATAAAATGAGCTGTTCCTGCTGCAGCTGCTGCTAAGATCTTCAGAATATGGGTGCATGGTACAGAGCAGTGCTGCTCAACTCCATGGCCCATCTCCAGGGGAGGAACTGGAGGCAGCCCAGATGAGTCTCGCCATGTTATATCGATGGAGGTGGACTGCTTTGCTGTACCTCTGACTGCCAGAACTTGTACCAGTTCCTTTAGTCTGTGCTGCTCTGGTGTCCCAGTTCCCTTGGAGTTGGTTTGAATACCCACGTAGCACAGCCCTCCCGTGAGTACAGGGCACACAAAGCAGTCACTGAAGTTGTTTTTAGGTAAATTCAGCCTGCCATTTTGATGAATGGTTTTAATCACATGGTGACTTTATCAGCATTAAACACTTGAGAAAATTCTACTGCTGAGTGATTCCTGGCCAGTAAATTACTTTGCATCTCATGTTTCAGATCAATATAGTAAAACAATGCTGAAAGGAGTTTGTAACATGGGTTTAATAGAAGTTACTTAACAGGAATTTCTGCAGATTAGTTTATGTCACCACTGGCAGACCCAAGATCTAAGTGCACATAATTGTATTTCCAATAGCAAATAATCCTTCAGTATAAACAATGTGGGTCATTAGAGCTTCCTAGTGTTTAATTATCACTAATTAGTAACTAAGTGAGGTAACATCTTTTGCACCAGATTCTTAATACATTCTGTGCAGTGAAGAATAGGTCTCCCTGTGCTGTGGAGAGCAAATGGGCTGGAAGGCAGAGGCAGGGGGTCATCTTGGTCGAGACTGAGCTAAGTATGCAACTGTATTTTACTTGTAAAATCGGCGTTACAGCCTTGCTGAACTCATGTTTGATGTTTAACTGTTATGTGCACCCAGGGCACTGAGGGATCCTTTGGCATTGATAACGAGGAGTATGAAGCTATGCCTGTGGAGGTGAAGCTCCTACCCCGCAAGCTCCGGTTCTTCTGTGATCCCAGAATGAGAGAGCAGATGCTGCAGGCAGCAGTACAACAGGAATTCATGGCAGAGGGGCAAAGCCCAGCAGCCTCACCAGGGTCTATTCAAGGCACATGAGACCTAACTAACTCAATTAACCCCACTAGACTAATAAGCCTTTTGGCTATTTTTATGTGCGAGATACTTCCATTGGAAGTGTATGATTTGACTGGTCTTAAAGGGGTTAAAAATGCAAATGAAAATTCTGAAAAATACATGTTAACTTGATGGCATCTTTTCTCCCCCCCTCCCCTAAGAAGTTGTCATTGTTCCATTTACAGCACTACAGGGTGAGTGCTGTGTACCAGATGCTAATGCTGTAATGCAATTGTATATGAAATTAAAATTAAAGTGTACTTGTCCTTGTGTTCTGAGAGTTTAGGTTTACTTTACCCATGTAAAAATCTTGCAAAAACTGGGATCCTGGAAGAAAAATATTTGGGGGGTGTAATGCTAAGGAATTCTATGAAACATTGGAATTGCCAATATTAAAATAGGTGGTTGGTTATCTACTCTGTCACAAAATAGACTGGAGACTGGTGATACAAAGCTTGAAAGCAAGTTTAAAAATACCCCATATGTAGCTGGGTAAGGTATTTATGTTAATTGTTTTCATCTTGCCAGATTCAACAGCACAGAGCTCCAGTAATTGTATAGTAGAAATGTATTCCTTTGATCAGTTTAGGTATATTGCACAGAAGCAAATTGGAAAACATCATTGACTGCAAGCTGTATGAAGTACACTTGGAAAGACTCTTTAACAAGCTGAGTGAGTCTTTTTTTTTTTTAAGTATTCCTTTTATTCCTGCAGTAGTATAACACCAGTAAGGACATCCAAATAACATTTATTATTTATTGTGTCTGATTGCTCTTCTCTAATGTAAACAGTGCTCACCACTCCATATGCAACCTCCATCCCCTTGAGCCTCAGTGCCGTAATAAGTTTTGTTGCTTTTATGAGCTTTTGTTTATAGCTTTAATTGCTGAAAGGAAGTATTGCTGATTTAGGCAAGCTTATCTGTTGCCCTTATTGTAACTTAGAAATTCACATGATTCTGCCTTGCTTACTGGAAGAAAGAAAAATGTCTTTATTTTTCTGGTGTGATTGTCTGTAGCCAATGTGTTACACTGTGGTCTAGTCTCCGTTCACTTGTTGACTCTCTGCTGTTATCAAAATACAGACATAAGTGAGTTGGCTTCCAGCAGCTCTGTCAAGGGCTGAATCCTGGCAGCCTGTGCTCCAACAGCATCCTCTGCTGGAGAATCTTAAAGGAAAAAAATGCCTCGAAAGGGGAATCAGCATTGGGTTTCTGCATGATGCTGAAACCAAACTCCATGTTCTTCTTCCCTGGACTACACTGTGGAGAGACAAATTACCTAAACGAGGTGATCTTTAAAGTCCCTTCCAGCCCTAGCTGTTCTGTAACTCTTGACTGAGACTGAAGGGAGTAGAAGCCTGCTAGTTCCCTTTCACAGTTATGCTGGTGATAGGACCTGGTTTGTGCTGTCTTTTGGTTTGCAGTAATGGAGAGTGCCCAGTGGAGCCCTGGGTCACTCTCCAAGGGACATGGTGGTTGTGCTTTGCTCTTTTTGCTTGCCACAGAGACACCTGGGACATTGCTCTGCAGCCCCTGGCTCATTCAGAGTAAAGGGCAGTTCTCACCACTGGAGTTTTTCCTCAAGTTGATGTTTCTGTAATAAAATCAGCAATGTGTTTTTTCTCCAGTGGCAGGAAAGACAAGGCAGCAGCCATTTCAAAAAGGTAAGCTTTAATTGTATTAAAAATACCCATGTTTTTAGTAAGCAGTTTCTCTACAGAGCCACAGGCCTATGGGAGCAACCACACATCTGCAAGATGAAAACAACATCAGAGCTGTTAGAATTACACCCAGCCTGCTGCAAGGGATGAGATGGTGAGAACAGGCTCCTTGTTCATCTGTACCATTATACAGGGAAAATCACTGATTCTCTTCCATAACTCCCATTGCAATGTGATTCCTTGCTTGAGGGTAACCAAGAGATCCTTTCAGAATTGGTATTGCTGATGCTGTTCTGATGTTAAAGTGTCAAGGATCATCTGAGACACAGGCTGGTATTTAAATATTCTTATCAGCATAAGTTAGCTTGTATAAATACCGTTCAAGTAATTTTTCTCTTTCATCTTAGTTCATAGTTTTTCCAGTGCAGGGTAATTCTAGACCTCTGAATTGCAACATTCAGGGGGGAGGTGTGAGATAGACACTACATAAAATAGGCAGGGGCTGAACCCACTATCTCCAGTGTTAAGGAAAGGACTCAGTTCTTATGTTTCTGTCTGACAGCAACACAAGAAACTTTCTTTGTACAAACTCCAAGACAGGAAGGAGGAGTAGAATCCTAGGTCCCACTCATGAAAACACTAATCCTGGCTTCAACTTACAGTCCGTTCTAGAAGGGCTTAAAATACTGTAACATAAATAAAAAGGATAACAATGTAATGATGGACCAGCTCAAGGCACCTGTTTATTTTGACCACATTTAAACATTCCCATTTGAATGGCACGTTGCATTAACCAAGATCTAAAATCCTGGTTTACAGGCATTTAGTACCCTCTGTTTTAGACAGATCACACTGTTAAGTCAGTACATTGTAAGACATTTATGTTGTCTTTTCCCATAATTACTACACCACTGGTGTTGAGAAGGTGGGAAAAAGACAGCAACTAACTTAGAATGGTTAAGATGAGAGTTTGGGTTAGGGTGCATGCTTTGTACCTAGAATTTTGCTTTAGGACAGAGTGCTCTTGCTCTGCTATTCCAGGAGCCACTGTCTTTCTACCTCCCGGGGGAAGCATGCCTGTCCCTTGCATAGTCTGTGGCCAGGAGGGCCACAGCTACTGCGACCCTTTTGCTCATTAACTTTGACAGATACTAAAACGGGCTATCACCATAACTCTGCTTTACTGAATAACTGTACAGGGAGCTACTTCCTCTTGAAAAGGTGATGGAATTTTCTTCTGCCCAAAAGAATGGTGGACAGGCAAGCACAGCTCCTGGGACAGTCATGACCATTGGCTGTAAGATACACTGCAGTAAGTACCTCATGTATGCTGGAAAAGAAGGTAGTAGCATGTCTGTAAGACAAATCTGAATTCTGATTCCATAAAGTGCCTTTCTTCTAGTATGCATTATAGTTCTTTATTGTACTTAGCTCTATGCAGCTTGGCCTAACCTTGCAGTGAGAAGACTTTTGGATGATTTAAATATCTGGCATAGTGTTGCTTGTTCAGATTGAAAACCTAGCTTTATGTCTCTCATAAGATTCGCCCTTCAATGCAGATAGTACAAGTAGTAATAATTCATTGCTTGATTATACATTTCTAGTGCAGTTTAAGATGCAGTTAGGAAGCTCTTGTTCTCCTGGTTAAAGTCAAGCAAGTACCAGCTGAGAACCTGCACTGGCTGTCCAATGACTTGAGATTTGGAGAACACACTGGGGGGCACAGCATAGACCTGGTTACTGTAACCACCATTCAAACGTGGGCTCTGATCACAGCAACTGACCAGACACATTACACCCAAGAAACTGAAGGCACCACTGTAAAGGCAAAGTATTCAAAGGGAGAAATCTCCAATATCCTATCTTATGCCACACTTCCCTCCCTCTCTTGATTGAAAACACACCCAGTAGATGTCTCCCAGCTGCTAGTATGCAACAAAGCACCAACTGAGTGCCCAGGAGGGGATTTTGAATATCTGTACGTAACTGTTTTTTCTTGAATTATGTTATTTTCTGGAAAGATAAGACTCAGTTAAACTGGTTCCACAGAACAGTCCTTCATGTCCCAAGCTATAACAATTTGTTTCTATTACGTACCCATTACCCATTTCTCAAGAACTTTGCACATGTGACAAACATAAAGCAGTGTCTTTTAGAAAAGGAGTGCAGGTGGAAGCACTTTTGCAGCTATTCAAATAAGGAAGGGTTAGGACATAAAAGTCTTGTTCTGTTTTCTGCTGGACAACTTCCTGACTATTGTAGCAGTTGCTTGCCAAGAGAGACTTGGGAGAGAAGCAAAATTACAAGGAAGAACAAAATTACAAGGAAGAACAAAATAGGCTGCAGCCATTCCAACTGGATGTAGCACATGGATGCTACTAAAGTAATCTGTTTGCTTTGGTGCTTCTGCACCCATACTGCTGCTAACAACTGAGGACCTAATTTCTGCAAAGCAGAGGTTTAATAAATGTCAGACAGGAATTTCAGGAGCTTCTGCTCAGTGGGCTCTGACAGTGCTGTCTACTGGACCTCATGTTCCAACAGCTTGTAAACAGCAGTGTTCTAATGCAGGGTGTTAGAAAGCCTCTGACTGCAATGACTTTAAATTTCAACATTAAATCAAAGGTTTGTTTCTGTTTAGTTTAGCAAAAGAACTACTGATGAAGAGAATAGAAAGTCATTAACAACTGACCACAGCTAAACTATGTAACAAACCTTCAAGAAAGCGAGGGGAGAAATTGCTAGAGAATAGTTTCAGTTCAGTTTTTTTTTTTTTTGATGTCTGAAGAAGTGACAGCAATACAAGGGCAGCTCAGCTGTACTTCCTCAGGAATCGTCACTGCATACAGAAGGTTAAAACAAGTGGAAGTAAGAGAAAAAAAGTATGGAAGTTACACTTCAGGTGTCAATTTAAAAACAAAGCCATTTCTTAAGGGAGACTGGTCTTTCCATTAAATGATACTCAGCTGTTTTTACCATTTTTTCCCCCAACCTTCTAAGGATGATGATGTTACAGTTGTTGTGAGAAATTGGCAGTGTGAAAAACAGCAGATTTTCTTCTGTACAAAAACATCCAAAGCCTTGAAAAAGCAGGGGAGTGAGTGCTCAGGGACAGGCAAATTGCAGGAGCAATTGCCTCCTCCTTTCCAGAGGGAGACAATCCACAGAGGGTATCCTTGGAGAACATTTGCTTCACCTGTTTCAAAAAAGTGCTGGCCTGTTTTTGAGTGAGTGAGATCTCAGTGGTTCAGGCTCTGTCTCATCCTATAAAATGCTAAGACAAGTGCATACATCAGCTACAGTTTGCATTCCTACAACACACAGAAAGCCTCCAAAGGTGCTGAAATCTGTAACAACAGGGGCAGCAACTAATCAGCTATGGCCACAGTTCAGGAAGAACAGTCAGCTTAAAGCTGATATTGCTACTGGCTGAAGGATTTAGGGCAAAGCTGTATACCACACCTAAAACTTACAGTACCATTCTTGGATTTTGCATGGCAAAGGGATTGCTCTTTACTGGCATAACCTTCCTGGAGGTAATGAGTAGTCCTTCAGGAACTGAATCCTATTCTTTCCACAGCATAAGAAAACATCTGTTTCGTCTGGTTCTACAGCTCTGCCCAGGAAAAAAGACAGACTTGGTTTTAAACATTGTTCCCAACAGCTGGGCCAGTTAGGAATACCAAACTCCAAGGGAACCTCCTGCAAACTTCAGTTGTTCCAGCTGGAAGGTCTGTTCTCTGTCTCACACCAGGGATAGCAGTAGGCAGTGCTGAAGGCCCAATAAAAGGAGGATTAGCAGACAATTAGTGTTAAAGCAAAGGAGCAACAAGTCCCATCATCTACAAAGGAAGGGCTAGTGACATTAGTTAAAGCATACTTATTCTACCCCCTCCAGCCCAGCACCATCCAGCTGAGGCTGGAGAACAAAGTGACTGCAAAGTGGCTCAGTGGTGTTGGTCCCTGTTAAATGGGAGACCATCTTGCTGGTTTGAAGATTTTAAACCAAAGCAGCAGGTGTGATGCAACTAAAAACCAAAGGAGGTGGTGGGATGGATTGAGGAGAGGGGGTGCTCTTCTCCAGCTGTGAGATAGGTAGGTGCAGTTTAGGTGCAGTCTCTGCCAGTTCAGACCACCTCAGATGCTGGAAGTGAAACCGTGCTGCTCCAGTAAACAAAGTCATAAGGTCCTGTAGCGTCCCCGATCCCAAACTGCTTCTGCCATTTACAAGGAAAGGTGGCTTTACTCCAGTTCACCTTAAAGTTGGGTGAGGAGTGTTTAAAGGAGTCCTGGTTCTGATCATTGGTTTAGCTGTCCCCACCAATAAACTTGGTAGGAGCTATTTATGAGACTGGGCCATTAACAGCTTGTGCTGAAGCCCTCTTCAGTCCCCAAGTGGAAGGGGGAGTTGATAGGAGGATTTTCCACCAAGTCTGAAAGCTCAGCTATAGCATTTCACATTGGTTGTCATCAAACAAAGTGCTTTCCTGAAGTCTTCAGCCCTCAGGTATCCAGGCTAGGCCAAAACCTAGCTATCACTGGCAACAGTGAGGTTTGGTGCAAAGGTGCCACTGGTCCTAGCTAGACAAAACAAAAAAACACAAATGAAAGGGAAAGGGAGACAAAATCAAAAGGAACCCTAGAGCAGGTACTCACTGGGAAGTTGAGTGTGAGAAAATAAAATCACATTTTGTTTTAAAATTATAAATACTCTCCATATAAAGTTATTAAATAACTGTGGCTGTGGTGAGTTCCAGTGATCCTCCTTAAGCAATGTCTGGTAGTCTTTAAAAAGTGATCTTTGCTCCCCATCTCTCTTGCCTTGGTTTAAGTGCAGCAGGGGTTGTCAATGACTAGCATAACATCAATGCCATACACTTCCAGGAGGTCCATAAGGAAACTTCGATCCCCTTGGGGGTCCAGGCCCATGCCTCTTGCGTGGTCAGCTGTCAGTGTCTTGTCCTGGCTGGCTGACACCTCCATCAGCGTCTGGAATATGCGGTTGTTCTGCTCCATGAAAAACCTATGGGGTGAAGCCAGCAAAAGTGATCACATTGGACCTCCTAAAAGACAGTGTGTTTACCAAACAGGCAGCAGAGCCCCAGAGCTGCATTTAACCCCCTTTAGAATTGCATTTAACCCCCTTTGGAGCTGCATTTAAGCCCTTTTAGAAGTGCCTTTAACGCCCTTTAGCCAGAGATCCCACCTTGTTAGGTGGTGCTGCAGTACTTTTCCATTCACTCTACTATGGGTGACCCAGAATAAACAAAGATAAAGCAGTCACTTTGAATTGACAGCAGTGCTCCCATCTGTGGGTGGATTCCCCTCAGAAGAAGCCACCTTATCAGCTAAAGTGTGTTCAGTAGTCACCAAGCAGGTATATCACACCTATAGCTCCAACAACGTAAAGGAGGAAGCAGTGATGTCACCCATCTGATAAGCCAGTGGGTAAATAAATTCTCCATTAGTGGTGCAGAACACATCAGTGAGAGCTACTTCTTACCTGTTGCTTTTCCTGGAAACACACAAAGCCACTCAGAAAGAGCTCTGGCTACGCCTGTGAAGCTCAACAATCAGAGCTCTGCCCCCACAGCCCTTCACACAGTTTCATCCCATCACTTCTCACCTGCTGCAGTGTGAATAGCAACAGGCACTGAAGGGCTTCAGAGGTGGTAGACACGTGGTTTTTATCTAATTCTGCACCTCCTACTCTACACCCAGTTCTGGTTCCTCTGCTTGCCAGGTATGAAGTCAGCTACACCAGTGGGCCAGTCCTTCACATGCAGGTCTTACCTCCACACTATACCAACCCCCAGCATGGTACAGTGCCTGCTTCCCACAGACATCATCCCTTCCAGAGCCAAATGTTCTGGCAGGAAAAATCCTATAGTGCTTATGTTTGCAAGGGCATTCTTACATCTCTGTGTTTTTAAAATTCACTTCTCTGTCCCAGCACATAAGCAACCCCAGTGGATACTACATTTTGGCTTCTCAAAATGAAAGGAAGATGATCTGAAGAGCAAGAGCCAGTCTGTTTTTGGAACCCTAGAGGAAGAAAGCTGACTATGGAATTATGTTAAACATGCTATTTCACAATACGCCAAACAGTGCAACACAAGATCAGTGCAAGGGGCTCCCTAAAACTAGCAGTGTCCAGCTAAGTATTAGAGGTAGCCACTCACAAGATGAAAAGGTCCTCTTCACAGGAGCTGCAATCCTCACCCACTTCTTGAGAATACATTAACATCTGCCTGAGAGAAGGGAGACAGGTTAATTGCACATACCTACTGTGAACCTGAAAGCTTTATGAGACAACCAGAATCTTCAAGAAACGAGCTGAACCATTGGGATATTTTGAAAATACTACAAGGAAGAAAGCACAAAGGAGCAGTGTCCTCTTTATTCCACATCTCCTATCAGGACCACCCAGATGTCTGTGATTACCTTTGGTCATTGAGCCGTCTGTACTTCTCCTTGTCAGCACTGTTAATTTTCAGGAGTGGCTGCAGATGTTCATGATGTGTCTTCACATTCTGGTTGTCCACATAGACATCATAGAGATCCCGTTTCTGCTCGAAGATCTTTTCTGTTGTACCTGCCAAAATCAGAGAAGATTTTCAGAGCAGCATGTTGCTTTCCCAGCAGACCAACTGTTCTCTCCTGCTTGCATAGTTAGTCATTCCATGCACAACCCATTTCTCATCAGTTCTATTCCAGAGTCTAGTGTCTAAAGACATTTTGCAGCCTGAAGCTAAAAACAATCATGCCTAATCCATCATACTTACAGGCCACATATGATACTTCTGTCTCCAGCATTTCTATGTCTGCCACATTCACATAGAAGAATGGTTTGGATTCTGGGACAGTTCCTCCAAGACCAGGCAGAGAAACATTTGCAAGGCAACAGCAGCAATACACTGTGGACAAGAGAAATACATCCTGAGATGCTTTTGGTTTCCCTCAAGGGCGCTCTGAACCCCACTTGCCCAGTTCTCCCACAGGCCTCTATGAAAACAATGGTCGGAGCTCTGAAATGCCCTTGAACACCAGAACTTCAACTTCTCAAGTGATAACATCCTGTTTTGCATAAATAATCAGTTCTCTCACAGGAATCCCACATTCTAGAATCCAGTCAGTGCTCTTACAGTCCTGTGCTGACAGGAACTGAGTTTGACAGTGCCAGATGTGTCTTTACTTACGAGGCCTGAAGAAAAGCATTTGGTAGGAAACGTGTAAATGCAGACTGAGTGGTCACAATGGATTTTGAAGACTTGCATGACGTCTGTCCCCTCAGTACTCACAGGCATTTCTGCAATGCTTCAGCCTACTGGATCAGAGCTCTGCAGTGTCCCTGGAAACATACCTCTATAGCAGACAACTCCAACTGGGGGCGGTGAAAATATCAGGATGCGCTTGCGCAGCAGGGCAAACTTCCAGAGGACGAGGATCTGCTCACCGAAGAATTTGATGAACTGAGACATGCAGCCAGCAGGGTGTGTGATCTGCAGGTGGAGAGAAAGGGAAGAAAACAGCTCAGAGGTGAATCAGGGACATATGCACAGATGCTAAGTCTAAATGTGGGAGCAAGACCAGCACACAGCTTGCAACGATCCAAGAAACAAAATCTTATCTAAAGCAGCCTACAAAGAGCAGGAGTGACTGCTTACATAAAGGAGTATGAGGCACCAGCAAGGAGCAGCACCCTCTGCCCATTCCTGCAGGCCTCAGGCACCTGCCTCACCTTCATCTCTGGGTACATGTATCTGTGGATGGAAGGCAGCCAGTGGACAGGTTGCTGAGAGTTTGGGGTGCCCTTGCTATCCGGGAGAACTCCTTTCTTGTCATCATAGAATGCCTCTAGATGGGAGTAGTGCCCCGGCATCTCCAGCTGGTGTCTGGAAAAGAAAGGAGAAAAGGGGAGATCTGAAGTGTCTCCAGACTATTTGTTTAGTGCCTTGCCCCCAGCAAACATCTGCTCTCCCAGCTAAAAGGGATCCTGTGGGCCTCAGTTGCACAGACTCATCCAGGAGGGCTGAAGAACCATCAGGACTACCAGCTCTCAGTGCAGCCCAAGAACATGCACAGGACTGACACAGGCAGCGAGCTGGGGTGTGCATAGGACTGGTCCTGTTTTAAATACACTCAGTTGTCTTTGCTACCATCACCATTTTCACTGCTGGATCCACTCAACACAACTGAAGCACACAGCTAGCCAGGATCACCATTACACGATGAGAAGCCTTTTGTAAGCCCCTAGTAAAACGGTTTTTTAGAAGGCAAAAAGGGAACTTCTTGGTCTCTCAACTCTCCCTGTGGCATTTACGTCTGCCTACAATAACTAGGGTTTGGGTAGCATTTGACTAGCCTGTTAGGAAGGAACAGGCCTGCTGCTAATCAGTTCCTTGACTCCTTCACATGGTGAACCTGTAATACTTTCTGGAGAAATAGCCAGTCAAGGAAATCACAGCAGAGCATTGTCACTGAATTCTCACTTGCCTAAAACTGCTCTCCATAGAAGGAACATTACCTCTCCCAGGAGGGGAATGGCCAGGCTCATTCCCAAGGGAACTTACCTGACCTGGTTCTCCAGGAAGTGCATGTACCTATAGAGCAGCGTGTAGGAAGGGGAGAGGATGCCCACGGACTTCATGCGGGCCCCACGCTCCAACTCACTCTCCACGGGCATGTTGGCAAAGCAGGCCAGGCCAAAACAGAGCCCTTTCCGGAAATAACTGGGGACAAAGGTTTGACACAAGGGTTAACGTTAAAAAGAAGAAAAACAAGGTAACTGAGTGCTAAAATTACTGATTTGGGGACATATTTTCTTCTGTAAGGAACTGCCTGAAATCCCACCCTGCTAGCTGAAGTGCTGAGGACAGGCCTTGGGTGCCCCAGTCTTCTCAGTAGCAAGACAAAATATTTAAGGCAAGAGTTCCCAGGAGTTCCACTAAAGCCAAGTCACAGACTGGTAAGGAATGCAAATAAATAAATAACTTGGAAGGAAGGCCAACAGAATGAGTGATTCAGTCAGTGTAGAGCCCTTCCTGCAAGGAAGAAGCCTGCAGTGAATGCAGTTCTGAGTACAGTACAGCTACCTGGTCATGTTTTGGGTGTGCCAGCACCTTGAAGCACACTCTGATTATCAGACTGCAAGGGTTCAATTCACATGCCTTTAAGAAAGTAACTGCTATTCCTGACCCAAAGGAACTGTGACACTGCAGTTCATTGCAAAATATTGCTGCATTGCAACATCGGGTTAGCAGAATGCAGAAAATTCCTCTTAGGTGTTTCCACTGAAGGAGCTAGCAAAGAAAAAAGTGAGTGAGACCTGTTTGTAACAACATTTAAAGGAACCAAAAGCCCTGGCAGAGTTTTTCTAATTCCTGTTCCTGCAAAATCCTTCCCATTTCAGTTCTGCCATTGCTTGCTCTTCACCACAGGCCTCTGCTGACAGTCTCAATAGTGGCAGTGCAGATCATTTGCCCAGTAAAATTAAAATTAAAATTTGCACACCAGTAAGAAGCTGGCCTGCCCCAGCTGGCTTCCACAGGCAAAGCAGACATACAGCAGATCCCTGTATTTAATATGATACTGGAAGTGTCTGAAAAATATCTTTGGCTCAGGTAGAAACAGTTTAGCAAGCAGGTTTCTGCAGAAGCCTAGCTTCCTAGGTGGCATTTTTCTTGCATGTTCTGAAGTAATAGCTGGTGGTGTAGATGCACAATTAAGAAAGGAAGAAGTAATACAGCTCAGATGTACTCACATGAAATCTGACTGGATTTTGTGGGACCCGCTTGCCATGGATTTGAATTCCACACCTTCCAAATCTATATCCTGGGGTAAACACCATTCCACCATGTTGCCTGCAGAGAAGTAAATTAATTTGGGTAAGCTTGGATACAGTGAAATGCATATATCATCAACAGCAAGTTGTTGCTTTTCTAACCCTGGGATACCTGTAGCAGTGCCCTAACACAACTCCTGAACTCCTAAACTGTCACAGACAGTAGGTGACATACAATATGCCACACATCTCTTGCAAATGTTACTTGTTGTAGCACAACATGCAGACACTGCAGGACATTTGGAACCACTTCTGAAGCTAATGCTATTTTATGGGTTTATCCTTGATAAGCTTAATCACAGAGCAGCTATGATTTTACCTGATGGTGGATCAGCTTTGGTCCACACAAGTATCTATCCTATACAGAAAGAACCAAAGGACAGACTGCTGCTCTTTAGGATGAGTTTCTGGGATAGTTCACACCGCCAATATTATTCTTTGCCTGTGCTTGACAGGTCTGGTCAAACACAAACCCCTAAGGCATTATCCAAGTCATCACTTCTTCCCTGAAATCTCTATTGTTTTCTTTAGGGTAGGAGGAGTTAGCTGAAGCTTTATATGGAGGCTGAGGTGATCCAAGTGCTGCAATGTGTTTGTGTATGCTAGAATAACCAACAAAAAAGGACATAAATTACAAGCTAGATCAAGATCAGCAAACATCTGTCACCTGCCAACCCAGCCAGAAAGATGCAGTTGTTCAGGGGAAAAGGCCACCTGAGGAGCCTGATCCTGGAACAGATGGTATCAGAGAAGTCATAAAATGTCCCTAAAGCAAATGAAGTCCAACAGGTTTACCATGGACCAAAAAAGGGGTGACTTCTCACACTTTCCCATGCCAGCACTTCAGAGCCCAACCTGCTCACCTGGACATTCCCACTGCACTGATGATGAGATGTGCTCCAGATTTACCCAGTGACTTTCTGTTCTGTCAGTCTGCCCACAGCATTTGAAGTTTTAAACACTTAGTTTTAAAAACAAGGCAAACTAACCAAAATTCTTCAGGATAATGCAATGGCAGATGCAGCACAAAGATGCCTCCTACTGGTTCACTCCTTTCCCTGCCCTTTGGGGTGAGTATTCCAGCTGTGCTTGTGTGGACAGTATACATTTGGAAGGGCCTTACACTCAGCCAAGATTCTTGGAGATATTTAAATCTGAGGCCTCATTTCTGAAGCCTGTCTTTTGTCTCATTACTCATACTGCTCAAGTATATGCCTGCACAGGAATAGGGCTTAGCTACTGACATTTAAATAGGCTATTTTTCTTCTCACATAGATGCTGTATTCAGTAGACCTCCCCCAGCCCTGCCTGGCAAGGACTTCAAAAAAACCAACAGCATTAGGCATGGCAACAGGAGAAGCTGTGCATGCAACTGCCCACTTGCAGTGCACAAGCAGAGCTCTCCTGCAGAGCAGGGCTGGCCAGGGAGCAGCAGCAGCAGCCTCGTGACCCCAGCACAGCCCTGTGCAGTCACACACAAAACCACAGAGCTCTGTGTGCAGTGCCTTGGCCTCTGAGGCGTGTGAAAGGCTGGCAGAGAGAGCCACTGACATCATAGCAGCCTGCACACTCCCCTGGAGAGCTGGCAGATTATATAGAGATGGTGGCTTTTGTTGTTTGGGGTTTCTGTGTGCCTGTTTGCTTCGCCTTTTAAAGTGCAAGACCCTTCCTTGAAAGCATGAGGAAGTCAACTCTTGAGACTGTTGCCTCATAACCACGAAATTTTGTGATTAAGGCCAGATGTGCTTTTAAGGCTTGCCCCACAGCGAATCCCTTATTGGTCATCAGCTGTAGATTAACAGATGGATAGGCAAGGGTGGCATCAAGAGCAAAGGAAGATTGGCTTTGCTCAGTTTAGTCACAAACACTGTCAGGTGGTATTGAGGTAGACATGGCTCAGCAATGCCTGTTCAGTGACAGCAATAAGGAAAGGATGCCTTGATCTTTACCCTGCATGTGACCTCAAAACCAGCTCACCTATCATGTAGCTATTTTTTTTTTTCTGAGATCTGTCAGGAGCAACCTGCACCTGTGCTCCTGGCTGTTCCTCACGCCACCGTGCCCTATGAGCACATGAGCGACGTGGCAGTCGGAGAACAAACGCAGAGATTAAAAAGTAGGAAAGTCAGTCTGGTGAAACAGGAGAGCAAACAAAGGAGAGACTTCACCCAGATGTGATACGACTGCCAGCCTGACCGAGAAACCAGAGGAGGGAGGAGGGAGCAGTGCTGTACAAAAACAGGAAGCATTGCCCTTCCCCGTGGAGAAAGCAGCTCTCATGCATACAGGAAACTTTCCAAGTGAGAGTCACCCAGCATTAGAGAGCAGGCTAGTGATTTTGCTGAGAGTCTGATCTGCAGATCTGATCTCCTGGAAGCTGTCTCCCATCTTCAGATCAGGTCTGAGCCAGCACTCATTTTCTAGTGTGCAAAGTTAGGGATGTTCTTCCTCCTTCTCTTGTATTTTCTTTCTACTGGATTTTCACATCCTCACAAAGAAGATATTGGCACCAGCATTTGGGGGTCATCACCTGGCCCTCCTCACTGTTTCCTAAGGCCTTTAGGGTCCCCAGCTGTGCAATGCTACCATGTTGTGCCAGGACAGGAGAAGCATAAAGTGTAACCTAAACATCACACTCACTCCATTTCCTGCATGGAAGAAATGTGGGATAGAAAAACAAGAGTATTTGCATGTTCACTGGTGCAAAACACATTACTTCTCTCTCTTCCCTCCTTGTCTCTCTCCATTACTTACAGACTCTTTCAGCTAAACAGACTGTGTGGAACCTCCACAAAGGGGATTGTTATCAGCTGCCCCACAGCAGCAGTGAAGAGAGCTCCTTCTCAAGTGCCACAAGGTTCACCATGCTGCAGGTGAGGCCAGCACCGATTCAGAAGCTGCCTCTGGCTCTTATATCAGTCATTCACATGAATTGACAGTCACAGGGACACCAGAACTGTGACAGTGACCTGGCAACCCCATAACCTACCTTTGGAAACTCATCACATGCAACTGCTATACACTGAGCCCGTCTGCTTCAAGCCCTTCTAAATTTAGGAGGGAAAATGTTACATTCTTTATTAGCATGGTCACCACTTCATGCTTCTACAGTAAAACCTCTCTTGCACACCTACTTGTCTGTAGTTGAGCAGACACTACCTGGCATAACCACCTGCGCAGCCACCACCAGAAATTCGGCTGTTCCTGTGCCTCAGCAAGCTGCCAGATGTGCTCTGCTGTGCTTTTCCTGGGCAGGATCATGCAGGTTTCCTGCTCAGACACTAACTGGATGATTTCCTTGAAGTCATATGCAATACAAACATTACAGAAGTCCTTCACACTATCTGATGTGGCTGAGCAGTATTTCCCATATTCTCTTTTTGACCCTAGCAAGTTCACACCACTGCAACTTCATGATCTTTTTCCAAATCCACACCCTCAGTAGGGCACTTTGCTCCCAGCTGTAAAGCTGACATTTGCTGTGTATTGCTCACAGTTCTATCATCCATGCTGGGTAGCAGCAGGAGGCTGAATCTTCCTGGACTTGACAGACTACTCCAAGGCTGATGACACCCAGCATTAACTGCACATCAGATGTGAGAAGAGCTGTTGCCCAACTTTCTCTGGACTTCATTCAAAGCAACAGCTGGTTCAGAAAAACTCCTGAGAAAGCTCAGCTTTCTGCCAAGTCTCAAGAAAATCTCACTATTTCATAGAAGGCATATGCTGTCAGATTGAAAGACAACCTGCTGTTGCTGCAGTCATCCAGACTCTTTCATGTTTTGGATACTTAGGACAAACACCTAAGTGTCTCCTGGTGGAAAGATGACATCCAATCTCATTTCAGATTTTCATGAGTGAAGAGCCTCTGACCCCTAGACTGAAGACACTTCTCTCTGGTGCAGTATGAAAGGGGAACTTCTCAAAACCCTTGGGTGTTTTGGGACACAGCAGCCATGCTGTCTGACAGTGGGCATTGCTGACAGCACATCACACCAGCAGCTACGTCCTGTTCACTGCTTCCTTAGGATTTTCAGTTCAAGACTGGCATTCATTCTTCACTAAGGCTCTCTTGTGAGCATGATGTCAGGTACTTTCCCCTTCCACTGAAGAGCCAACCTCACCATGCTTTACAGACCCCTTTCCTGTCTCTTGTACTTTTGCTGTGCATTGGCTAAGGCAGTGCCAGTCTAGAGAAGAAAGAGAAGCTCAGTCTCACATCTGGATGCAAATGGGCTTCTGAATCTCCCTCTCTTTCCTTTGAACTCCAGGTTGATGTCTGGCAGCCAAAAGACCCAACAATGTGTCTCAGGACATCAGGCCCCTCTGCAGAGCAGTACCTGTGTTCACAGGTGCAAGGCAGGTGCTAATTTCATACCTGTGTCCTAACATCCTGTTTTGTGGATACTGTGGGAGGGAGCAGCAGGATTGGAAAACAAATTTAAGACGTTTTCCGAAATGCTGATTTACAGGTTTGAAATTAATAACCTTTGTCAATAGTGATACAACACCACAGTCCAACAGCACTGAGAGAGATGGATATAGCAGTGAGAAGCAGAAAATACACTCCCGTGCCCCTTTCCTCTGGATTGCAGCACTCCTTCAAAGCACTAAGTCCCAGAGATCCCACCAGAGGCCAGCCTCTAAATACATTGGTCACCAAGAAATATGCAGCTGAGCTGCCGCTGCTGCTGCTGGTGATCGTGCCCTGCGAGCCTGCTGGATTTACGCCTGCCACAAACGCCATCCATCACGGATAGCTGCGGGCAGGTCTGCGCCACTCCACGGAAACAGAAGGATGCTCTCAAGATGCTGCTAACAGGTTGGTGTTCTCCAGGCAGCGCTGGGCAGAGGCTCGGCCTAAATCGGGGGCACAGGGGATGCCCCAGCGCCGTCCACAAACTCCCTGTGCTGTGACTCGCTGCGGGGAAGAGATGCACCCATCCTTCTCCTCGGAGCGGCACCAGACGCGGCGCCTTCCTCCCGCCAGAACTTCTTCTCAGAGGGATGGAGACCAAAAGCCATCCCCTCGTGCTCCGTTTTCGGCAAACACCCACGGTCCCCGGTCCCGACCCCGGCAGCCGTGCTGTGGAGCCGCGGTTCCCCGCGGGGGCAGAGCAGCTCGGCTCCCGCTGTGCACCGGTCCGGCCCCGCTGCCCCAGCGCGGCGGGAGGAGCGGTCCCTGCGGGGCGGGATGCGGGGGGAGCATCCCCAAGGGACGCCCAGTCCCGGCCGCATCCATCTTCCTCCAGAGGCACCGGGAGCCCCAGGCCCGGCCCCCGCGCCCCGGCCCGCCCGCCCCCGGCGCCGCTCACCCGTGCGGGGGTCGAAGGTGACCACGAAGACGGCCACGATCTGGTCCTCCTCCGCCTCGGCCCGCGGCGGCCCCGCCGGCCCCTCGCCGTCCCACGGAGCCGCGCTCCAGCCGCCGCCGAGCCGCCTTCCCCCTCCGCCGCCGCCGCCGCTGCTGCTGCTGCTTCCCGGCTCGGCCGCGGGCGGCGGCGCCGACACGGCGGGGCCCTCGGCCCAGAACAGCAGCGGCGCCTCGTCCGAGCGCTCCACCATGGCCGGGCCAGGCCGGGATGAACCGGGATGAACTGGGATGAACCAAGCCGAGCGGGGCAGAGATCAGCCGGGCCGGGATGAACCGAGCCGAATGGGGCACAGATCAGCCGGGCTAAGATGAACCGAGCCGAACTGAACCGATCTGGACCGAGCGGAGCCGAGCCGAGCCGAGCCGAGCCGAGCCGAACGGAGCCGAGCCGAGCCGAACGGAGCCGAGCCGGGCCGAGCGGAGCCGCACCCCCCGCGCCGCACCGGCGGGGCGCGGGAAGCGAGGGGCGGGAGCTCGGGGGTGTCACCGGCGGGGCGGGGCCGGGGCCGCGGGGCGGGGATGGCGCCGGAGCCGCCCGGGGCAGATCCCGGCTCGGGGCTCTCCGGTGCCGGCTCCTGGAAGAGCGCGGGGGGCTGGCGCAGCCTGGCTGCCCGTGCTTCACCTCCTCGGCAGGGCAGAGCCAGCTGTCCCCCTTCTGTCCCCCCCAGGTGTGACCCCAGTGCCGAGCAGCTGCTTCCCCCAGCCCGCTTAAAGCCATCCTGCCGGGAAAGCCACGGGAATTGGGCAGAGCAGCCTCAGGGCCAGCAACGGGGCAGGCTCGCACCCCCTCAAATGGCTGTGGTGAAATATGCGAGCCGCAACGAGTCAAGGATACTGATCCAGTATATACTGGTGTGTGTGTGTATATATGTGTATATATATGCATATATATATATATGTACTTATGCGTATATATATGTACGTATATATATGTATATATGTACATGAATGTGTGTATATATGTATGTGTATATGTATGTACTTATGTGCTACAGAAGGATGTGAAACAGTTTTAGGCGGAAGAATAAGAATCAGCTTGAGGTTTGAAGATGGGGACACAAGCATGACCAAGGCATCTACAGGCAGCCAACTTTTTGTAATTACTGTC
This sequence comes from Acridotheres tristis, assembly GCA_037013685.1. NCBI lineage: Eukaryota > Metazoa > Chordata > Aves > Passeriformes > Sturnidae > Acridotheres > Acridotheres tristis. The sequence continues at coordinate 67,325,419 of CM072885.1, forward strand.
CTCCTTATGCTACCACCAATGTCATTAAGTGTCATTAGGATTAATTTGGTTCCCTTGGTTTTTCTGATTAATTGAATTACCCAATTAAGCAGACCACAATTAAAAGAAAGATGCTGTCATAAAAGCTTTAATTGTCTAACTTTTTTCCTGTTGAGCAGTTCTGAGTGTTCAATACCCCATTAAGAAACCCATCATCCAGTTTCCTCAGCAGTGGGGTTTGGGTTTTTTCTTTTTTTTTTTGTAACATTAGCATCCATTTGCTGTGAGCTTCATTTCAGACAGCTCCAACACTGAGTGGGCATTTTATTTTGCAAAGCCCATGCACCAAGTTTACTTTGCAAAGCTATAGACCAGAGTAGGTGGTTTTTAGCAGATGGAGTTTTTCATAGAAGGTGACTGGTAAAGAAAAAAAGAAACAAACCTTGCACAATATTTTGTTACTGTGTAAAGAAAAGCCAGATTCTGCAAATACTTGGCCACATGCTTGGCTTTAACTGTACAGACAGTGCCAATCTTCATTTGGATGAATATATTTTTGCATGTTGGTGATGCTGAAGTGACAGCTCGTTTCTATCTTCCTCTCCACAGCAGTGCTGCTACAAATGTCAAGTGTCTGTCCTCCAGCAGTCTAGGCAGGAAACAAGCCCCAAATAAGAATTCTTCACGACCCACACGAGCTATTTGTGGTGCAGAGCTGTTCCTGCCCCCCCCCCCCCAGCAGTGCAGTCACACCAGAATTGCCCCAGCATGAGGGAGGGGATGCAGTGGGAAGAGCAAACAGTGACAGAGAGCAGGGGCTGCCAGCGGTGGCTCTGAGATGTGTGAAATGCCATCATGCTCTGAGCTCCCAGCTTTCCTGAAAAAACCCATGGGACAAGTGACCTGCTGGTACCAGAGCAATTGATATGGCTTTGGCCAGCAATCCAGGCCTGCTGAGGGCACACTCTTTGTTGGATACATACAAAAAACAAAGGCCACATTTTCTACTGTTTTATTATTTCACCAAAATTGAAAATATTTAGGCTGGAAGATAATATTACCCTTCTAGAAATAAAAACTCTACTTCAAAAGAAAATGAACACCTTTTCCCTCCAGCTGAGGGCTCAGGAAATTGTAATCAGATTTTAGAACAGTCAGGAAAAATGTAAATAAAAGTGTGTGAGCTTTTATTTTAAAAATGCAAGATGAACAAGCTGGGCCTTCTTTACACAGCACGTCCAAGTTTTCTCCTTTACATATCACATCCCTCCTTGGAAAAATGGATACTGCCTCTAAATCCTGAGGGGGAAAAATGTTTAAAAATTGTTTAAAGTGGGATTGTTTAAACTGGTCTGAAGGAATTTCATTGCTGGATTATTAAAAACAGGTAGTCATGGAGACTAAAAGCATTATTTCTTCAGAATTAATATATTCCACTGTAATGCTTCAGGTACTGAACATCTGATGAATGCAGTCAGATCACAGCAGTACTAAAGGGGTCCTGGACCTCATCTGGCCAGATGCTGCAGACACAGCTTGTCACAGCAGAAAGCAGCCAGTGCTGGCACTGCCAGGCTTCTGGAGCTTGCTCAGGATAAGGCACAGGGAGGTGCAGCAGCTGCATTTCAGGCTAGGAGAGGCTGCATGGCAGCAACAGCTCTGTGCCTGCAAGAAATACTGCAAGCTCTGGGCCAGATGCAGCCAGTACTGGGCTCCTGGCATGTCCTCCTGAGGCTGTTTTGGTGAATTGGATACAACTCATTTCTGTATCAAATGAATTGTTCAGTACAGTCTTAAGAAGCAATTTCAGACCCATATGGCCATACTTCTCATTTAAGGAACGGATTAGGAGAGCACAGAGACCTCAGAGCAATGTGGCCCTGTGTTTTCTGATGGGAATTGCCCTTGATGTGTGTAAAGGAAAGCAGGTGCTGCTTCTGCCATACACCCATCTCCAATGGGCTGCAGCCACTTCCAGTCTCTGCACATCCTTCTGGCAGCTCTCCTCAAGGCTAAGAGAAAAGGCTGCTGTAACCTTGTTCCCAATTAGTTAAAACTTGCTCTAGTCCCACTTTGAAACACAGGTTCCCAAAGGCTCAGAAGATTCCTGTTTTTAACAGAGGTGCAGCGAGAGGAGACACTGACCTGCTCCCAGGGAGACCTGTGTATGGCTCCTAACTCTCTCCTGAAGTCTTATAAATTACACATTCATTCATAAATCTATACATTATAAATTAGGCTAATGACTTCTCCACGCAGGCTGCAACTCTTGCCCAAACTAACATGTATCTAAATGCAGGAAGCAAAATTCAGATTTAAAGAAGGAAACACAGGGCCCCATCATCACAAGACAAATAATTTATACAGGTAAAGCCCACAAAGACTGGATCTCTGCTGGGATTATGGAGCAGACAGGCTCCAGGAAGCTGGAGAAGGGATGAGCGTGCAGGAGCAGGGAGATTACTCAGATTGAGAGGGAGCCCTGGCTCCCTGCAGAGCTGGGTGTTGGCACTGCAAATCCACATCCAGAGAGAATTCCTCATCCAGCAGCAACTGTGGGCAGGTGCTGCCAAGCTCCAGATGATTCCCATTAGCATTGGCTCAGGTGTGGTGTGGTTATAAATGGTCCAGGGCAGGAGAGAAGCTGTCTGTGGGGTATCTGGTGACTCCTTGGGGCACCCTCTGCTTTTACAGCTGTATGTAGCATGGAATTTTGTTTCTCCCTCTCTGACTGAGAAATTTAATGCAGAAAAGAGTGAGTGGAGGCTGTGTGTGTTATCCTTTAGGCTGCGTTTTTTGTGTGTGATGAGAGTAGTGGATGGAGGAGTTCTCTTGGAAACTTACTGGGGAAGGCAGTGGCTTCTGAGTTGTATCTGACTTATGCCAATAAGACAAAAAAAAATTATTGTTTTTTAAATAAGGCAAAAAATCTGTTGTCATGAGCAGTAGCTGAATGACTTTGTACCTGGTAATTCATTAACCAATGTTGTCTAATTAGACTGATGAATGACCAAGGTTTCTGTGCATGTGGGTTTGAGGAGTGTGGTCAGCAGAACTGATGCCCTGATGAAACAAGGAAGAAGATAGTTTGTTTATCTGTAAATAATGCTGTCTTTTTCTCCCTCTGTCCCCCTAACAAAACAGGCCAGTATCAGCTCTACCTGTTCTGTTTCATGTGCTAACATGGATGACTGGGACAACAGCAATGAGTTCATTCAGCGACTGGACTTTTCCAGTTGTGGTGAAGAGAGTGAAGACAGAAGTGCAAACGAGGAGGATTCCCTGAGCTCGAGCCCCCCCAGAAGCTCAGAGTTCCAGAAATGGCAAGAGAGCAGTCCTATGCCAGCAACCCCTCAGAGAAAGCTTAGTGAGATTTTCCTGAGCAGGACGAAAGCCTGGATGAGTCCCACCCTGAAGTCCTCCCCATCAGTGAGCAAGAGCTGGAGTAAACCTGAGACACCACTGCACATCACCTGGAAAAAGCTGCAGCTCTGTGACACCCCCCACACTCCTAAGGTAATGGCAGGACTGTGGCAGCTCTGTAGGAGATGCATTTATCTCCCTTCGAGAAGTTTGTTGTTTGGGGGGAGCTTGGAGATAGGCAGCTGCCCTTGCTGCTCTGTTCAGCACGTTTTTGGATGCAAGTGGGTTTTGTCTTGAAAATTGGAAATGCATTTATGGCTGGGGTGTGTGCTTTGCCTGGCAAGTCTGATCAGCTCTAACCAGGTTGTTGTCTGGTTGCCACAGTTTTTCTTTTTGTTTGAAACAATGTCTCAGTGAATCTGAGGAAAGCGGGGCTTTGTTCTCAGGGTAGCAAATCTCCTATGGAAGGAGTAGCAAACCAGTGTGTGCTTGTGGAGGGAAGTTAGCATCTCTTCACCTGCGTCACTGTCCTAAAATGCAACTTAGCTACTGAGCCAGTTTGAGAGAATTATCCCAGTCCATGTTTTATGTGTAACTTCTTGGAGAGGGTATAATACAACTGCTTTTTGTCTTGAGTAAGCACAGGTGGAGACTTGGCACCAGCTCCTCTGCTCCTAGATAATTTCTGATGTGTGCATGGCTCCAAGCAGTCCAGACCCGCAGTGAAGCGTGGCTGTTGCTCTTCTCTCAATGTTCCTGCTCTACTGATAGATTGTTTGCTCCTTTGCCCAAGTGGTACACAAAAGATCAGTCCTTTAATGCTTCTGAGCTAGGATTTGACTTCTCTCCTCCTCTAAAAACCTGATTGTGTGGAGAGAAGATGATTCTCTAGCCTTGTATGATAGACTGTGTGCCAGTACCTACTGAGGAATGGCCTGCCACTCTCTAGGGGAAAGCAGACTCAAGGGCATCACTCCAAAGATTTCCTGCAGTGACCCTTTACAAGAAATCTCCTTAAATCTCACCTTAACTTAGGTGAGATGTTATCCTTGCTTTAGCTGGAGTAAATTTTATCCTAGTAACTGGTACTGCACTGTGGTTTTGGCCTTAACTTAAGGACAGTGTTGCTAAAACACAGTTGTTGCTGAGAAGTGTTTACCCAAAGTCGAGGACTTTTCAGTTTCCCATGTTCTGCCAGTGAGCAGAAGCACTGGCAGCTGTGGCTCCATAGCTAGGACAGCTGCCAGGAACAAACCAGAGGAAAGTTCATACCATAGAATGTCATGCTCAATATATAAACAGAAGGAAATTAGCCAGGAGGGGCTGATTAGGGCCCAGGGATGGGCTGGACATCAGTCAGCAGGTGGTGAGCAATTATTAATCACTTAATTGTCCGTCTTCGGTTTTATTTCTTTTTGTTGCCTCTCTTCATAGAAATCATAATTATTATATTTTATTTTAATAATTAAGTTCTTCTTTTCTCAACCCCCAGGTTTCACCTGTTTTTCCCTGTTTCTGCTCCCCATCCCACTGAGGAAAGATTGCATTTGTGAGCAAAGGGTTCACAAGGGTTCAGTTGCTGGCTGGGGTTAAACCATGATAGAGGTCTATAAAAATCTTTTCCAGACCAGGTGGGCTGCAGGTAGTGAAGGCTGCTTTCAGGGTGTGCATTGTGTAGATAACATGTTGGCTGGATGATTCAAAACATGCTGCTTGCAATTTGTCATGCTGTAGCCCATAAGTAGCAACTGTGTGAAATCAACAAATTTTTTTTCCTTTCTCTCCTGGGATAAAGATCTTGTTTTCCAAGCATGCTGCAAGAGATGGGTTCCAAAGGGTCTAAATCTGTTTGTAGACAAAGCTGTGAGAGCATTGGCCTTAGAATATTTGGAAGTAATAGAAAGGATGAGAGAGCAGAGCCTCGATTAAAACTGCAGACAGAGCCACCAGATGTGAGTGGAGAGGGTCCAGGATCATAACAGTGAGACCACTGTGGGAATTAAAAGATAGAAGAGTACCTTGATCTCCAACAGGGAGACTTCTGTTAGTTCTCTTAGTTAAAGGGCTTTTAACTAGAAGAAAGCATGGTGCTAAATAACCCTTTAGATTTAATACCACTCTCTTGAAGCTGAAATAAGTCAAAACCAAACATATTTTTTAAAAGCTGAAGAAGTCAAATCAGAGTGAGTAGATTTTTGTTGTCAGCTCAAGACTAGTGTCTGTGCTCTTCATGGCCCAAGGTTCTCGACTAGTGAGTGCAACACAATGGTCTGTGTCCTGTGGCAAGGTGAACTATAGAAGATTCAGATTCTTTCTGAACTGAAATTTCTAAAACTCTGGGTTTTATTCATGAGGAGAAATGGGTTCTTTTTGCTTTTCTAGTAGCTGTATAAAAAATATTTCCAACCACTTCCCCTATCCTAATGCTGCTTAGTGCTGGGAGACTTGGGTGGTGTTCTAGTTCATCTCCTGACAAACCTGTCCTGAACAAACTAATGCAACAGTCCATGCCTGGCAGAACTAGGTCTTCCATATTAATGCAACATATGATGCAATTCCTACCTCTCTGTAGGAGGGAAAGGGGAGCAGCTGGCTCCTCTTGAGGACTGTGCTTGCCAAAGTGGCTCTGCAGGCCTCACCCAAGCGAGCAGGGAATAGAATATGAAAGGCTTAACAAGGAATGAAATGCTTTGTGGAAAATGAAAACTGTGGGGACTAAACTAGAGACACAAGGATTTAATGATTCAGCTATGCCAAGGAAGGGAGCTGAGTTTTCCTCGATTTACAGGAGAACAAGTATTTTATTCTGAAATAGCAGCAACAAAAAAAAATTTGTTTTATTTGCTACTTTTTTCTTCTCTCCATACAGAGCCTGTTGTCAAAGACAGCTTTTCCTTCATCTGCAACAAAGGGCCCACCCAAAGGCTTCAGACATCTGAGACTGACTCCTCGTGCTGACTCTGATGACTCTTCCCAAGCGTCTCTTGTCAACATTAATCCCTTCACACCAGAGTCCTATCGACAAATGCTCTTCCATCCTAATGGCAAAAGGAAGGCCAGAGGAGAACTGTAAGTGAGCTACTCCTAAGCAGCAGACTGAAATCAGACTGTTGGAAGGAGATAAGTAATGGAGATGTTCAGTATCTGGGCTTATTTGCCATCAATGAATCATCTACTTCTCTAGTATTCATTGGTTGGCAGATGTATAAAGGTAACAGAAATATAAATAAAATTCTATCATTGCTTTTGTTCAAAAAGGTAAGTGGGGGGGCCAACAGCTTTCTTTAGTGCTAAGGCTGCTGCTTCACCAGAAATAATGAGGCCAGGAGAATGATGCCTCTGGACAATGCCACTGTGTCCTGTGGGCAGTACTGAAATGGCTTTTTGGAGCCTTCTAAATGGAAACAAACAATTCCTAGCCTGGGACTGCGGTCTTTAAGAGCTCAACTAAAAACTTGTTTATCAACTCTATAAAACACATGATTAGGCTGTAAAGCAAGGTTTGGAGGTTCCTTTGAAAGATAATTTCATCTCATATCCGGTTGGGTTGCTGCACTGAAATGATACACCAGACTTTCCTAATCTTCTGTTGTAGGAATGATCCTCATCCAGGAAGCCAGATCAAACAGGAGCTACCTACAAAGGTGAGTGTCTGTACGTTTTCCTCTCAGAGTGGATAAGGTGTTTGCAAAGGCTTGGTGTTTGATGGAATTCATTCTGTTATTGGAGTATAAACCATGGCACCGTGCCAGAGGATGAATACCTAAGACAGAAAAGGTCTAAGCTGAATGTTTTGTTAACATTTGTTTGAGATGACCAGCTCGGAAAAGGTGGAATTGTTCTTTGTAACTGTGCAATAGCCAGGCTTGTGGAAGGATAACGCTACCCTCTAGCCGGGGAGACTGGGACTGCAGGCACATGGTCTCCATGGAAAAACTACACCTGCAGAGCAAATCTGCTACCAGGCAACATCCAGGGCTGCCACAATTATTGTGTTACCTAGAAGAAAGCCTCAAGTAACTTGTGAATTGGTGAACTATTATTCTGCTTGCGTGCTAATGAGATTGAGTATGTAATATAGGTATAAAATTGTGTACTAGGAGCTATTTTACTGCCAAGCTTTTTAAGAGTATTTAATACTGTTTAAGACAGTATAAAATACAGCTGTCTCATGAAATACAGGCTGTTGGCAAGGGCTGCTGTTTCATATAAGCCACATTTTCTGGCTGTGAGGACCAACCCTTACCTCCTCCTCCTCTGTAAGCTCATGTACCATAAGCTACAACAATCACAGCAGTGGTTTCTGTGGAAACCACTGTGCAACATGAGCTGCTGTCCCTGTAAGGGATGCAGGAGGATGGAGAAAAATCACTTGGTCCACTCTTGTTGTTCACTTCATGCTCCAGTGCTTATCTTTTCTTTACTTATTTTTCCCTGCCAGTAGGCATCACAGTACCAGCAGTTCCTAGATCCCTAGTGGCCATTATTGTAGCAATAATTATGTTCCAACAGTTCTGCCAGCTTTCAGCCCTTTGTGGAAAAGTGTCTCCAAGTGAGATATCAGTGAAAATACAAACAAATACACTGAGACCAGCTAATCTGCCATTGGTCAGTAGCTGGTGCTTCAAACCTGGAGAGCCTGAGCTGACGCAGAATGGCCTTGGCTGCAGGCAGCCTCAGCTGCCAGGGTAAAGCAGCTCTTGTATAGCTGGGGTCACAGGAAGCCAACACACCAAGCTCTCCTGAGCTCAAAATAGGCAACAGATCCAAGGTCTTCTCAAGTCCTGTCTTTAGGCCAGTATGTTGGTGTTGCTTGCTGCTCATCCCTGACTGACTTCACCAGCTGTGGGTAGAGGAACTGGTCTGGCTTGTCAAGAGAAGGGATGTGATGGCAGTAACCCAAGGAGGCTTAAGCATATACAGCCAACTAGAGTAAATTTCTCCTTAACTCCAGTTTCTACCTCTATGGCTAACGAGTCCTGATTTTATAAAACTAACCAAACAGACTTGCAGCTTGACCAAATCAGGAATGGTGGCCTTTAAGTGGTCAGAAAAAAACACACAACAAATGAAATGTAATTCCAGTAATTGAAATCACCATTTCAAGAACTGGCCACACACCTGCACGTATGCCTGGATGAAGGACTAGAATGGGAGAGGGAGTAGTGTGGGTGCTCAGTGACAGCAAGTGTTACACACCTCTAAAACAATGACAGCTATGAAGTCTTTCAACTCCTCTTTGTCTTTGCTGATTTTGTGACTTTGCAGAGATATACTCTGAAAGCAAGCAATATGGTTTCCCGCTACAAGAAGGAGTTCCTGGAACTAGAAAAAATTGGTGTGGGGGAATTTGGCTCTGTCTACAAGTGCATCAAACGCCTTGATGGATGTGTTTATGCCATCAAACGCTCCAAAAGGCCTCTGGCAGGATCCTCAGACGAGTGAGTGTGCTTGCTGGAAACTGCCAGCTGAAATGATGGGCGTGTTCAAGAGAGGTGTGATGGGAAGGAGGGAGTGTGGATCTAAAGGCATCTGATGGGTGGCATGAGCAAAAACTGGCTGCTGCTGCATTTCCAAGTAACAGCTGTGAGGGTGGGGGAAGAGATCACTGTGCAACTATTGGATATGAATGTCTAGGGAAGGAAGAAGTCACATGCACTGCAAAGTGAGAGGCTGGCATACCTGAACACCTTGGGCCCATCCAGACAGTTTCTTCACAATAACTGTCAAGAACATGCATGCATACAGCATACATACAGCTGTCCCTGCCTTGCTGTATGGCCAGCACTACTCTTATGTGTATTGAAGAGCTTGTGGTGCCCTCTATGCTCAAGTGAAGTCTTTGAAGCTGCTGCTGCTTTTGCCTCTTGAACAAAAGATTTGCTTAGTGATTTTCTTTAAAGCAGCTCAGGGCATTTGAGCAAGGGCAGGTTTTGCTTCAGCAGCTGTGAGAGCCAGTCTGTCTGTCAAAACCTGAGAGAAAGGGGGAACAGAGTGGTTCAGGAATTTCAGGCTGCAAACCAGGGCTCCTCTCCTGGTGCCAAGCAGCCTCTGTCAGGCTGTCACCTCTGCGTTTTCTGTGTGCTTCCCTAGGCAGCTGGCACTGCGTGAGGTTTATGCTCACGCTGTCCTGGGACACCACCCCCATGTCGTGCGCTACTACTCAGCCTGGGCAGAGGACAACCACATGATTATCCAGAATGAACACTGCAATGGTAAGAGCTGCACAGTGCTGCCACCTCAGCATGGACAAAGTTGCCTTCTTTTGCACTCAAATGTGGGGTGTTTTGGCTTACAAGAAAGCAAAGTGCCCTGGGGCTGCATTTCCATGGAGAATCCAGTAAGGGCACATAATCTTTAAATGAAGCTCTGAGTGGTGCTGATGTTTTAGAAACTGAATAACCATCGTATTTCTGGGATTTGAAAACTGTCTATTTTGACTGGCCTGGAAAAGCATTCCTCATTCTGATGCTTAGAGTTGGGACTGTCCAGGTAACATCTGATATGAGTGACTCACGAGCTGCTGACTTAGGCGCCAGGTTTCTTGGCAAGAACCTCCTCATAATGGTGGTGGGTAGTGACTGGTTGAGATGAAGACACTTTGCATCCTGACTAGAAGAAGGAGTTGACAATTGTGAAGGAATGGAGCAAATGATGAGTCAAATTATAAATGGGGTGCTGCAGGCAGGGTGGTAAATCCCTACCTGAGTTTGCCCTTGGCAGTACCATTGCTTGAAAGAAATTGTAAAAGATATCTTTAGCTACCAGAGCTGCTGAAGGCAAATATGTAATGTTCATCTTTTGACTGTACCTGTAGTCTTGGGGCTCCATGAAGAGTGGTGTGACAGCTGTTTGGAGAATTGCTTTCAAATCTGGGGGAGGCAACCATGAAATGTGGTGCTCATTGCTGCAGGGTTGATGAATTGCTTGTGTTCCAGTGGCTGAACACAGCTGAGACTAAAAGAGAGGTGGTGAAAAGTAAGCTGATGGAGATGGAGGCTGTGATATCTTCTAGCTCTGAAATATCATGTGATAATATGTGAAATATCGTGTGTGGTTTTTGTGTGTGTACCTACCTTGGGGGACTATGTTCCTGCAAAGAGTAACGAGGTTTCCTCTCTGCAGCTCAGGATGGTCACCTCCAGGGCAGTGCTTCCCCTCATCTCACAATTTATATTCTTTGAAGGGAACTCCTATTTCCTGCCAAAAGTGTCTCAATGGAGATGCACAAAACTCTGAATGCTAATGCTTTTCAGTCAAAAATCTGCTAGTGGGAACTTAATTTCCTTGTTCCACCACTCCTATACCTGCTTTCTGCATTGAAGCACAGCAGAAGCAATTTTTGTTGTTCACTTGCAGCAGCACCAGCATCATCAACAGGTCAGCCCTCCTGGCAGGATGTAGAGGTGGAGGCTGGAGGTGGAACTGGAAGTGTTTATCCTTGTCCAGCAGGAGGCTGGGCATTCCAGGGCAGTGGAAAGGCTGAAGCCAAACAGTGATGTCCCAGTTTGCTCACTGGAGCACACAGAGCTGGTGTGGTTGGGGTTTGCTACTAGCAGGCCTCCAAGTGTTCTGGGCAGCTAAGCTATTTCAAATGTGCTGTTCCATAAAACCTGTGTGAAGTCTCAGACTGACTCTTTTCCCTAGGTGGGAGTCTTCAAGATGTTCTGCTGGAAAATGCAAAGCTTGGGCAGTATTTCACAGAAGGAGAGCTGAAGGAAATATTGCTGCAAGTCTCCATGGGACTAAAATACATCCACAACTCTGGCCTTGTGCACCTGGATATCAAACCTAGTAAGTATAGTGCCTCCCTCCTTTGTGGAGGGATTTCCTAGTGATCCCTCAGGGGTAGGACCTGTAAAAAATCCTTCTGAGTGGACTGGTTGTATAGCTTCAAACAAGAGGACCTTGCCTTGTGTATGGTGTTTTGGGGTGGTTCTGAAAAAAATTTTATTTTCATTTATGCTACTACTGCTCTAAAATTGAGCCTTCTGTGATAGTTGGCAGCATTTCACTCCTGTCTCATGACCTTTGTAATCCTGCCTCATGGGAATCACCTTCATACTGGTGGAGCAAGTAGGGCTGCCAGGGAAGATGGGGACTTCCTTATCTACTGCTGTCTTGTTGCACAACACTTGGCTTATGTGTGTGTACCTACCTTGGGGGATTGAGTTCCTGCAAAAATAGTAACAAGGTTTTTTCTCTGCAGCTTGGGATGGTCACCTCCAGGGCAATGCTCCCCCCTGTCACATGTTAATATTCTTAGAGGGATGCTACTATTTCCTGCTGAAATGATGCTTCTAGCTTAGAGGGCAGGGGAAGGTTAACTTCACTGGGATATTTTATTCACAATATACAAGTGTCTTATGCCAGCTATGTGGCTGAATGTGAGCTGGGCAGAAAGCAGACTAATGGGTGGGAAGCATGGGAAGCCAGTTTCTCTGGCTGCAAAGCTCAACTGCTTTGACAGGTGGGATCTTTACAAAGCTGTCAGGCTGCTGCAGCCTGATTACTGATATCCTCTTACTGCTAAACTTCTTTGTCTTGCAGGTAATATCTTCATCTGTCACAAGCTGGCGGTTTCAGGCCCTGCTGGGCAGGAGGAAAGTGACAGTGAGGATGAATTTTCTCCTGGTGTGGTGTATAAGATTGGTAGGTTTTAGCCTACTTTACAGCTGGCCTAAGATTAGGGCTGCCCATTACTGCCTGAGACTGCCATGTCCCAAAGAGATGTGCACACAAAACTGATAAGATAGTCATGAATGCCCCAATTACTCACCAGAATTAATTTCTCTAAAGAGACAAGTCACAGAAAATGCTTGTTTCCAAGTGCAGATTCCTGAGTTAGGAGCAGGCTTGCTCTCTTACTCAGTATTTCTTTGTTGGTGCCTATAAAATGCAATATTTTATTGCAGAATGAATTCATTTTGCTACATTACACTTAAGTTGCTTGTTCTTTGTCTCAGGTGACCTTGGACATGTGACTTCAATAACAAACCCTCAGGTGGAGGAAGGAGACAGACGGTTTTTGGCCAATGAGATTTTGCAAGAGGTACAATTGCTAGAGCAGGGCAGTGGGGAGAACAGGGTGGAAGAGCAAGTGGGTAGAGATCAGCTGTAAAGCAGTCATTAGTCTAACTTGTTCCTCTCCTTATTTCCTCTTTCTTCTGTCTGTCCTTGCTGTGAAGCCTGTGAAATTAGCACTTTATCATGAACCATAGTGGTGTGGGTCTTATCACATAAATACTTACTTTTATGTAAATACATCATAAGCAGTTACCATTGGATTATTGCAACTATTCCCCTTGAGGGATCAGTGAGACAAAACCTTTATCAATTTGAAGACGTTTGATTTGCATATCCAGCTGAGATTAAACTACTGGATGTGATTATTGAAGAATATTTTTACCCAGACAGATGTCTTGTAACACAAACACTGAACAAGTGATGGGAAGGTGGGAACACACCTCTTAAACCGGCTGCAGTTTTGTCACAACAAATGGAAAGGGAATTAGTATTGAACAACCAGCTTGGATGTGCTGTTCAGGTAGTGACAACAGGTGTTACTCAGTTCAGGTGGTGACAATTTAGGTGACAATACCTATGCTGCAGGTGGATTTAGGAACTGTTAGATCCATGTATCAGATGCAATCTTCAGTCTGAGTTGGGCATGGGTAGCTTGCTGCCTTGTGGTGAAGGCTGGAGGTACACGTGTCTTAGGCCATCCTCTGGAGTTACTGCAGTGATCCCAACGTGGCCTGCAAGGTCATAAGGGCTGGCTGAAAGCCAACATGCTGTTGGGTAGTGGCACTGCCTGCTGTCAGTGTTTTTATCCTGAGGAGGGGAAAACAGCTCACTGGGGTGGTGCAGGCAGTGCTATATACACACACTTGCTTGGCTGCTGCTTTTTGAGCTCATGCCTTGACTCACCTTTGCTTAGTGTAGCAAGATGTTCCTTTGTAACAGCTTTCCCTTTTCTCTGCAGCAATACTGCTACTTGCCCAAGGCAGACATCTTTGCCCTGGCCCTCACAGTGGCTCTGGCAGCCGGGGCAGCAGCGCTGCCTCACAACGGGGCCATGTGGCACCACATCCGCCAAGGCAACGTCCCACACATTCCCCAGAAGCTTCCCCACCGCTTTCTTGAGCTCCTTAAGGTGAGGAAATAGTCTTGACAGGTTGGTGGCTTGATCAGCTGGCCTGTGACAGGAGTGTTAAACTCTGAACTCCTTTGCCTTGTAGCTCATGATCCATCCTGACCCAGCACAAAGACCTTCTGCCACAGCTCTCACCAAACACCCTGTTCTCCGTCCTTCGTGTGGAAAAGCTGTGCAGCTCCAGGAGCAGCTAAACATGGAGAAATGCAAGACTGCCATGCTGGAAAGGTAGGGCTGGCTTGGGCATGAAGGGGAGAAGGTGTGGGCACAACCATGCTGGTTGCCAGCTTTGAATGGGGGGTGGTAGTGCAAGGAGAATGCATGTGCAGAAATCCCCTGTCAGCTCCTATGCTGGAGCTGGGGGGATGATGGGGCTGGAAAACAGGGACTTGCAGTGCCCAGGCAGCAGCTGTGCTTCAGCTCTGGCTTGGAGGAGCTGGCTGAGTTATGACAGTGAACTCCTGTGCTTCCTGCACTGGTGATGCAAGATGCTGATACAACCTGCAGCCAGAGGGCAGATGAGGAATTGATAATGCACTGAGGTACTACTCTAAGGATAGAAGGAAGAGAAATATCAGGTGGTGGCAGAGATCCCTTTTTTCCTTGCTCCCTCTCACTGCTGTTGGCAGTAGAGTTTTGAGGTGCTGGGATCTAAGAACTGCCCCACAACCCCTCTAAGCACAGTAGTCAGCTGGGGAGAAGGCTTTCTGTGTAGATAGAACAGTAAATTCTCTGGAAGAACAGCAAGTACCAAAAAAGGAAGAAGCAATGGAAAAGACGCACATACCTTTTTTTAAGTATTTATGTATGAGATTACATTGATCTAAGTTTCAGCATTCACAACTATCTGAAACAATAGGAGAAAAACAGCCAGGTGTTCCTCATACTGGTGCCAGTGTGTTGCTGACCTGATACATAGTTTTCTTCTGGTAAATCTTCAGAGCTCCTATCTTTTCAAGCAGAACTCTAGAGACAGCTACAATAATCTTCATGTTACCCTCCAGGCCCCCTTCCAGCAGCATTGGAGTATTACAGTAACCCTCTTGTGCAAGATTGTTCATAGTTTGCTTCTGTAGCTGATGGGGATTTATGCATGACCTGGTTTTCTTCCTTTCCTCTTCCTTCCATCTCCCCCCTGCAGGGAACTTAAAGCAGCTCGCCTTGCCCAGACCCTCATGAAGGACCGAGCCTTAGGAAGTGCCAAGTTACAAGAGTCTGAAACCTCTTCTAAGCAGAAGAGCAAGCGTCTGGTGGGAGGGAAGAGCTGTCGCTCGTTTAGCTTTACTCTGGGTTTCTGAATTTCTGTGTTGTCCAAAGACTGCTGAATGGCCCTGTGAAAGCAGAGGGTCTGCACAGACCAATGCCCCATATTGTCTCTGTCATTTTCTTTTTATTGGTCTTTCTTTTTTGTTCCCCTGTTATGAGATGTTGGCTGAGGAAACAATGACTGGCTTGCAAATGCTGGATAATAGGATTTAAGGTTGTTCTCTCAGTCTTTTTACTTGTTTAATTTCTTGTGTAACTGGCCTTGCTGTAGATTCAGTGTAACTCTGCTGTGATGAAAGGATGTTGTTTTCTCTGCTCACTTCCCTTTTTCTAGAGTTACTGGCGACTTTATCTTTAGAGGGGTGATAATGGCTGTACAGGGAAACAGCATCCCCAGCTGTCTCCTTCTAGGAGCAAGCAGGCAGAGACTATGGCAGCCAGTTCTGGCTACCCATTAGGAGCCAGGCTGGTTACACAGCAGTCCTGGGGGGCTCACGATGCAGCTGGAGTGATGTTTCACTAAGGGGGGACAGAGAGTAATAGGAAATACTTGGAGTTAAGGAGTGGGTAGTTGAAGAAAAACATTCTTTCAAATTTCAGCAATAAAATTTCTGTAACTGGGTGTACTCTGACTAGCTGGCCCCTGATGCTTGACTTGTTTTCTGTCAATCGGGGAGGACTCTTTGTTCATGTGGGGGAGATAGCTCAGCTCGGTGTGCTGGTAGCTGGCTCTGCCTGTAATCCATTTTCCCTCACACGTGGCGCAGCTGCCTGCCTGTGAACTGCAGCCTGTCAGCAAAGATGTGGGCAATTAGAAAGGGCTTTTCCAGCTTTTTGGAGCTGCCCATGTTAATGGTGGTCTGTATTTTTGCATTTGAGATTTCGTACTCCCCCCTCTCCCCGCTGAATGTACCTTTGGGGGTCCTTGTTGCTTGTTTGTGTTGGCTGGACAGAGCGCTGCCCTGTTCTGAGGGAGATCTTGGTAACTCGGTTATTTCCAGCTTTTACTGGTTTGGTTTACCATGTTGCGCATGCTGGCTTTTAACTGTTAGACCCTATCGTTTCGTGCGAATAAAGGTTTTATCACTTTTTTTAACCGATGACGGAGTGATGGCATTTTGTTGGTTTTATTTTTTTCCCTTCGCGAGCTCTGGGTGCCCCGTGGGCGAGGGGCCCGCGGTGCCCAGGCCGCGTTTCCGCCCGGAACCCTTTCCTCCCGGGCCGCGTTTCCGCCCGGCTCTCCCGCCCGTCCCTTTCCCGTTCCGGGCGCGGCGCGGCGGCACCGGAGAGGCGCGGAGGGCGCGGGGTCGGGCGGCGGGGCCAGGCTGGGGCTCCCTGGGGCGCTGCTTCAGCCCTGCTTTTCCCTCCGCAGGCTCGGCGGCAACATGTGGCGGCGACCGGCGTGGCAGGTAGGGCCGTGCGGAGCCGCGGCGGAACGAGGGCCCGGCGCCCTCGGGGCGGGGAAGGGGCGGCGGGGGAGCAGCAGGTGCCGCCCCTGTGTCCCTCCGCGGGGCTGGCAGTGATTCTCCCTCCGGACACGGATCCGCGCTCGGCCGCTGTCCCGGGAAGGGGAGGGGCGGGCAGAGCCGAGCGCCCCGGAGCCCTCGCCCGGCCGTGCCCGCTGGGTCTGCTCTTGCAGGGAAGAGAGTGTGAGCTCTCTCGGGGGCCTGAGAAATGAGACATTTCCCACGTCTTATGGGAAATGAGCCTTCTTTCCAATTCCTGCACATGGACCTCTAGCAGAAGTGTTACTGGGCTTTTTTTTTTTTTTTTTTTTTTTGTCCCCTTCGCCTTTCTTCTGTTAGCTGGAATAGCGGCAGTTCCTTTACTGCTTTCCCACTTGCAGTAGTAAGAGTTGTGCCCTAGATTTATCTTGGGGACAAGGGTGTTAGTGCATCCACTGCTCATTCCAGTCCATGGATGTACTTTTTGGGTACAGCTGGTTAATCTCTGAAATGAAGCAGAACTATCAGACCTGTTTGTTTCCAAAGACTAAAGCTCAAACAACTAAACCCCCGTTTTGCTACAAACTTTCTCCCTTCCTATTTATGTATTACAGAAAAACAGTAGTTACTGCATGTCCCAAAAATAACTGCTGGAGCTATACCTTTGGGCCACGTTTCTTTTTAGGCAACTCTTCAACCTTAATTTAACCAGATATTCTTTAAATAATCTTACTAGCTTCATTTGGCTGAACAGATTTCTTTCCTCAGCTCCCTCATTACTTATCTGGAAAAGAGCATACTTGCAAGTGTTGAGATAAATGAGGTGTAAAGGCTTGTGGGTGCTGTTCATAGTTTGTGTTGGAAACTCACATTTCTCTGTTCTGTCAGGTGCTACGCCAGTTTGTAAGACATGACTCTGATACGGTTACCTCACTGGTACTTGAAAGATGTAAGTAACTCCTGAGATGCAATTTAGTTGTTACTCATTGTGTTTATCTCAGTTTAGAATGTCTGAAATAAGGCAGGAGAGAAGCAGGTAGCAATAGAAACTCCTCAGTGTGGGAGCTAAGGATATGCTGTTTCAAGCACACAGACTTTTAGGTGGCTTCCAACTTTGTCTTTGTCAGGTGAAGCAGCATTTTAAGGGGGAAAAGCAAAAAGCCCTGACAAGGACTACCACCTCTATAGGGCAGGTAGTTGTACTTTATCTGAGGCAGATTTGGGTCTACTGTTGGCATGGTTTCCAACACCTGCATTCAGGTGTCTGGTGTGCTTGTTTCTCAGACTCCTGGGGCACTTGGTGTGTGCTGCTGCCCCAGCAGGATTTGCTCCAGCTGTACTTCAGCCTTCACTATTCACTTCACATATTCATTGTGAACAAGGGATACTTCTCTGACCTCTTCAATTGTCCTTGAACATGGAGAAGGGACAGACTGTGTCTGCCTAGGCCTGGTACTGGTGTAAAAAAACTGCCTCTCATCCAGAGGATGGAGCATAGTAATGCAACTTTGTTTCAAAGGTACTGCTGTGCGTTGTGATTTGTCATTATGAAATAAATAAAAGTCAAAATAAGTATATGAAAATTAATCTCAAGTGATATGTGGATGTGTCTGTAAAAGAGATGGAACAGAAAGAATAAAGAACCTTTGGCTTTTTAAATCAGTTATTTCATGATGATAATGGCAGTACTGCACAATCAACCATCTGCTGGGACCCAAAAAAGTCAAATGTCACAAGAGCTTAGAAAGTGCTTAGAAGGTGCAGCAAGTTGTGATCCTGGCCCTTGAGAAAAGCTGCTGACTGATGGCTTGCCATGCCTAGAAGCATCACAATCCACCTGTATGTGTGTTTGTTCTCTCTTGTTTCAGCCATGAATCGTGTTCAGCTGCTTGGTCGGGTTGGACAGGACCCTATCATGAGGCAAGTGGAAGGAAAAAATCCCGTTACCATATTTTCCCTGGCAACCAATGAGATGTGGCGGACAGGAGATAGTGAAGTGGGCCAGGGAGGTGAGTCTGCATGAGCAACATGGCCCAGGTCACTGCTGCATGGCCAGCAGCACCACACTTGCAAATCTCTGGGGTGCAGGAAGGTTCCTGTGAGTTCAGCAGAGATGCTGGTGCATTTGTGTGTCTTTTACTGATCCCCAGCAGCATAAACTGAAGAGAGATCTGCTGCTGACTTTCCTCAGGAGGAGAGGAGTGTGTGTTGGAAGGGCAGTTTGTCACTGGTGGAGTTTGTCAGAGGCATAGCAGTATAAGCATACTCTTACTTGTATTTCAGGGTGAGAAAAGTAACGAAAATATTTTCTTATTGATTCTGTCATTAGTTTGCATCTACAGATGTCTCGTTCTCTAAATTCTATTCAGTGTGGAGTGTCCGAGGGGGGAAAAAAATTAATAGCATGAGCACTGTCTTACAGAAAAAGCAATGTCTTGGTTTGAACTGTGCTTCTGCACAAGAATTTATTTGGACACAAACGAATGGAACATCTAGTTCTGGAGCAGAGTGGGACATGGAGTGCTAGTATACTCCTGTTTTCAAATCACTTTTCACAATTTGAGGTTACTAATGTGTTGAAAGTATTTTCTGAGTCTTGTATCATGAAGAGGATTTGACATCTAGCTCTGTCATTTTTGTGTACCTTAGGTGACATCAGTCAGAAGACAACGTGGCACAGGATCTCTGTCTTCAGACCAGGCCTCAGGGATGTCACCTATCAGTATGTGAGGAAGGGGTAAGTGAATTACAAACGTGGGTGAGGATGTAATGCCTTAACAATGGATTACTGTAATAATTATGGTGACCAGGAACTGTAGTAAGATACAGTTGCCATAAAAGAAGTTAGCAGAGCTGCTACAAACAACTGATACAAAAGTTGGAATCAGATACTTTGAATCAGATTCTGAATTCAGCCTTTTCATCAGGAAGTGTAGTGATAAGACAAAGAGTCACGGGCTCCAAGTGAAAGAGGGGAAATTTAGGTTGGACATATGGATGCAAGTACTGTCAAAGTAGTGAGGCCCTGGCACAGGTTGCCCAGAGAAGCTGTGGATGCTCCAAGTGTTCAAAGTCAGGCTGGATGGGGCTTTGAGCAGCCCTGATGTAGTGGATGGTATTCCTCTCCATGGCCAGGGGCTTGGAACATACGGTCTTTAGGATCCTATTTCAACCCAAACCATTCTATGATTACACAGTGGAAAACAGCAGCACAGTTCTCTGACCAAAATCAAATTCTTGGTTTTTTTCAGCTCTCGAATCTTTGTTGAAGGGAAGATAGATTATGGTGAATATACAGATAAGAACAATGTGAGGCGACAAGCCACAACAATTATAGCAGGTAAGGAGCAGAGCACCAAGGTGCCCCTTGCCCCTTTAAAATGGAAAGGGCCTGGAGGACCTCTGAAACAGCTTGGTTTGTCATCATCCTCAGTATCCACACTCAGATCTTGATAGAATGGGTAGTGTGTACCAGATTTCCTCTGGCACTGCTTGTGAACACACAGAAAATGAGAGTTTACAGTTGCAAACTGTTGGTGTCATTTGCTTACCCCACAGAATGGATAAGGAATAGACTTGTGCCTTGGATTGACATAGGAAACTCAACTTTTTCCATGAGCCTTAAAATAGCCTGAGCATCCTACATCTTTATTGTGGATAGAGCTACTACTGTGTTTCTTTTGAGTGAGGGATAAATTAATTGGGTAGTAGAGCAAACATCTGTTACATGAGTATGTCTAAAAAAACTATGACAGAGGAAAAGGGGGGAGGAAAAAGGAAAAAGAACAGTTGTATTCCTGGATGTTTCTGTAGCCTCTTTAAAAGCTAGTAGTGGTATAAATTACTGGAAGGGAGAAGCAATTCTCTTTTTTAATTGGTGTTCTCCTAATGGTTTCTTGTTCAAAAGGCCCAGTCTCAAGGTGCTTTAGAAATTCCTTAGGCTTGATGAAGCAGGAGCTTCCCATAGTCCTATAGGCTGTTGACATGGTAGTTTGCAGACTGAACAAAAGAAAAAGGAATTAAGCTGTAACTGATAGAGATTGCAGTCAAATAATTAAACTGTTATTTTTAAACGTTTCTAATGTCTTTGGTTCAACAGCTTTTCATCAGCCTTAGCACACTTGTTTCACAGTACATATGATCTGCTTTCAAGGGACAGAGAAGGAACCCTGTATTGGACACTGTTTTGTTTTTTGAACAACTATTCTGTTCCAAAATCCATACCGTAGCAACTTATTTTTACAGAAATACCTGGGATTCATGGTGTGAAGGTTTGCAACAAGGCAAAACAATGCTCAAGATTATTTTTTTTCATTTCTTTTCAGATAATGTGATTTTTCTGAGTGACGGCTCAGTGAGAGACAAGGTGTGATGTCCTTAGTGCTCGGATCCAGGCCACTTCATTCCTTTGGTTTTTCACTGCTTCATAATTCTGTAATCACCTATATTGCTGTAGTTTCTTTAAGAAATAAATAAAATGTTTGGTACCTAGAGAGTACATCTGTGTGTTCTGTTTTCCCATGTGCTTTCTCTTATCTTTTGGATTCTTTTTTTTTTTTTTCTTAAAAAGAATGTATCAATTCTTGAGCTGATGAATATATAAATGGGAGTCACTCTTTGCCTCTGCAGCCGTTTTCAAACCTTCTGTCCTTGGCTGCCTTAATCTCTCTCCTGTCTGCAAGGACTGCCAGCCTGATCTCTTCTGTGTTGACATCCCTCCTTGTTCTCTAGGTGTCATTCCCTGTTTTTCCTTCATTAAGCCAAGTTGGACATTAAGTTTAAAGCAGAGCCGTTGGCCTTGACTAGTGCTCAGCTGGAGATTTCGGTCACAGACCCAGAGGAGACCTCCTGTGCGTTTGCATCTGCCCCTCTGCTGATCCTAGGCATTGTCTTTCTCCAAACCTGCTTAGATCTTGTTTGTTGTGGTATTTGGTGTAGGATGACATCAGCATTCCCATCCCAGTCCCTCGTTTAGCGTGCTGTGCCCGTGGTTTGCCATCAGGAGGAGCGATTGCCGTGGCTGTGCCCTTGGGGAATCCCGTCAAAAACATTCCAGGTTCAGGATTCTTAGTGTGGGAGTGGCACTTGTTTCACCGTTTTGTTGTCAGAGTGAGAATTATTGTATTATTGCTAAGAGGTTGCTCAATTAAAAGGTGTTTAATTCTACTGCACGAAGAAAAGAAGGTGAAATTCCCACTGTAATACAACATGTGGACAGGGAAAGAAAAATACTAGAGGTGACAATTTCCTGCCTTCAGAGCTGGTGGGATTTTTGTATCTCACCTCTCTCTGAGCCCAGTGCAGAATACATTAATAGTCTTTGCAGCTCTTTCCCCTACAGAATTTTGGGGCTTTTTTTTGCCCTGTGAACACTGTCTGTACTAACAAAAACTTCAATTCTTTCAATTCAGCAGCTATTCCTGGTTGATGTTATAGCTCTAACAAGTATCTGAGCCCCTGTCACTGGTATACTGTGGTGTTAGATGTACTGCAAAGGCTTGGCTACTTCAGTGGGTTGTTATCCACAGGAGTTTTGTTTTTTAAATGGAAAGTCCTGAATTTTAATTCCTTTAACTACTTGTTTAATCTGAACCTGTTGTACTGCTCTGAGAATTGTGATGGTGCTCTTGCACAGTGCTAATACAAGTACAGTTTGTGCTTGGTCCACACAAATTTTTCCAAAAAAATTTTTTTTGCCAAAAGCTGGGGTGTCTGGAGCTTTCTGCTAGGAGGCCTTGAGCAAATGTGCTGAGCTTTTGTTCATTCAGTGGTCACTTCGTTTGCACTCTGCTGTGGTGATGGAGCTCATGGTAGTGTCTGTTTTGGAGTCTGAGAGCTGCCTTTGCACTCCAGGCTCAGAGCAGGAGTAGCAGCAAGGATTCTCTTCACCACCACCCTGGAGTGGCCAGAACTGCCAGAACTTTCTGCAACTGTGAATGGCTCTTCTCTGTACGTTTTCTATGTGTGTTTTCTGTGTGGGCTTTCTGCTCCTTGCAGAAAGGGAACAGAATTCTCAGTAAACAAAAGCTGAGCTCTCCTCTGTATCTGCAGACAATAACTCCCACCCTTTCATGTTCTTACATATTTTTGGTCAATTTTTGCACTCTCCCCCTGTGCTGCAGAGTGAATTCAAACCGGCTTCAGATAAGTGGGGTGAGGAAAGAGTCTTAGACAAAAGAAGAAATCAGAAATGCTCTCAATTACATGAGTGAAAAAGGAAAAATACTATTCCAGCTACTTTAAGAGAAAAGTAATGAAGCAAAAACAGCCTTGATTTTCAGCAGCCTGGTAATTATTGAAATCTACCATTTAAATCTCCAGGGAGTACAGGCTAAAGTTAGGATAGCTGTGTCTGTATCATGTTTTTGTTGCTTTTAAGGTGCTTTCCCCATTTTTTTTTTTTATTTTTTTTCTTTTGTTGTAGTGTCAGTCTGTGGGCAGCAACATTAGAAGAACTGGTGCTGCAGCACAAACACATCAGGGCTTTGCTGTTGGCTGCCACCATGCAAAGCAAATTGATCAGATTTCCTTACAAAGTCTTGGGTAATTGTTTCAGAGATATTGAAGCTCAAAATTTATATGTAGCCTTGAATACTAATGTTAATAATGTGTCAGTAAGTGGGCAAGATGCCCTGTTACTTATATTGATATTTGTGCCTCAGAAATGGATAGTTTTGTGTGTCAAAATATTTCCGTGGCCAAAGAAGTCTTCCAGCATACTTTATGAATTCTCAGCAGCTCTGTGTCCCACAGCAGCAGCTGTGCCTCAGTACCAATGATAAAGAGAGAGCTCCTGGGGAAGTGCAGAGGGGAGAGGGACACAACTTTTTATGATGCAGGAAGAGTGGAAACCACTGGGAAAAGCAGTGTGCTGTTTACCCAGGATGCCTAATTTTGTATGAGTGCTTTACACAAGGGGGAATGACAGAAGTATGTGCCTGTGCAACTTCTTCCTTAAGTAAATATTTCTGCCTGAGAAATGTGTTAGGGTGAGAAAGTTCAGCCTTGTATTCTTGGCAGGGAAAAGACGAACTTAATTTATGTTTCTGGTTTTTTCTTAACTACAAACATTGCAAGACCAAAATGAGGACAAAAAGTGTCACGGACTTTCACAGTCGTGCAGTTAAAATCTTGATTACTTTCCTAAAAAAGTTTAAAGGCATTTTGTGTCCAGAACATCTCTTTTTTAGCTTTAATCTAAAAGAACCTTGGTTGGGACAGCTTGCTGGCAAGATTAGTTGGGGATGGAAAGAAACCTGACTTGGTTTCAAGATGTGGCTTCAGTGCCCAAGAGGGACATTATGGTGTGGTGGCTGGGATGGAGCCACTGGAGCTCTGAGGAAATGGTTTCAAATTCACAGGCAATTGAGGGGGGAAAGGGAGCTTGGAATTTTAAGCAAGAACCAAGAGTTTGCAGTAACTTGGATTGCTGAGGAGGCTTCTGAAGCAGCTACTGCGTGCAGAAAGCTGTAAAGTGTGGGTGTAAAGGAGCTTGGGTTGTGGCTGGGGATGGCAAATTAACGGTGCCACTGCAATGATGAAAGTGTTGAAAAGTATGGTTTGGGGAGATTCCTAAAAACGTGGCTCTTGCAGGTGTCAGTATGGCACAGTTTGGTTGAGGACCTTTCAATTCTTGACACCTGGATCTGTGAGAGAGGGTAATTTGGGAGAATTCCAAGAACCACCACAGAAGTAAGTGGTCGGAGTAGTAGGTTTGTGAGAGATGATTATTGCCCTCTCCGTTCACCAGCTGCTGCAGAAGTCTCCTGATCTAGACGATAGTAAGCAGCTCTAGGCTTCAGCAGCGCTGCCTCCCTCCCTGCCAGGGCCTGCAGGCTCGGGGGCAAGGAGCGCTGGAAGCCCAGCTGGGCGCTTTGTGCAGCTGCGAGCTGACGATGCTCCCACCTCCGGAGAGCCCCGCTACCAGACAGGACGCGAACCCGGCCGCCTCCTGGCCAGGACCCCCGGGGACAGCGCTGGGGGGCAGCGACCCGGGGCTGGATCCCCGCTGCCCCTCGGCCGAGCGGGCCCCTCCCTCCCGGGGGCGGTTCCGCCCAACGCAGGGGGCAGCGCAGCCACCGCCGCTTCCATCCCCATCCCCGGCGGCGCTGGGGCCGTGCCCGGGCCACGCTCGGCGGAGCTCGGCCGAACCGGAGCAGAGGAGCGCACCGCCCTTCGGCCCCGCCGCTCCCGGTGAGTCCGCGGGGGCCGCGGCTTCTCCGTGACAAAAGCAGGGCAGCGCCAGGCGAGCAAACGGGCTGGGAACGGCGCTACAGGGCCGGGGGAGCGGGGAAAGGAGCTCGGTAGGGCCCGGCCGCTGGGCAGGTGGCGGGGACCGAGCCCAGGCGGGGCCGTGCGGGAGCGGCTCTCCCGGCCCGCAGACCCGGCGGGAGGATGGCCCAGGGCACCGGGCTGCGTGCAGGGCCTGGCCGCAGCCAGCCGACTGGGAAATGGCCAGCGATCTGCTGATAGCTGCCAAATCTGGCACCCAAAGGCGTGGGCTGCCAACCGAGCCCCGAGGGTGGGCTTGGCAAGCAAAGGCTGCTGCCAGAAGTGCTCCCGCTGCTGGAGCTGGGGATGCTGTCGCTGTCCAGGCAGCTGGAGGGGGGCACAAGCCGTGGTGCCTCAGGCAGGGATCCGGCAGCTTTGGGCACCTTCCAGGGAGAAGACAATGAGCTGGTGTGCCGGAGTGAGACCAGCGTGCACTCTGCGATCCTCCCTGCTAGGGACTGTTCCAGGGCTTGCACATTTCCCGTGTGTGACTTGCCTAAGAATTTGGGAAAGATTACATTTTCTAGGACAATGGAGGACCGGTGATTTTGATATCTTCTTTCTAGACCTTCTTCAAGGTCTGTCTTTTAACGGATAGACACAGAGCCTGTATTTCACTCAGCTGTGTTTGTGTCACTTAGCAGTATAAAGGGAACCAGCATCCCAGACTGTCTCCACAGGGATGTTGCTTGGTGTGGTGCAGCATCGAGAGAGCTGCCTTTGACCCCTTTCTCCTCATAGCCCTTGGTGGAATAGATAACAAGAAAGTCTGCAGAAGGAAAGGTGAATAAGGGATTCTCACTTTAAGTAGTGGTCTCCTGAAAGCCAAAACCACTGGAGCTTAGATGGAGTTTGAGGTAACAACATCTTCTTCTGAGTGGAGATTCAGAGAACCAGAGCTGGTTCTTGGGGAGTTCCCACTCTGCTTTTAGCAGCAAGTGCAGACTCCAGATGGCTTCACACAGTTTTACTTACAGGCATGTGTTCAGTGCTTAGAAAAGAAACAGCACTTCAGCCAAAGTTCCTATAAATCAGACTCTCTTGATTTTTTGTGAGAGACAAAAGGAGGCTCTCAGTATGAATATTTATCCTGTGCATTTCATAATAACATTTCAGAAGTAGATATCAACCATTTGCAAACCCCAGTACAAGGAGAGCACTGGACCAGCAGTTTCCTTGCAGAATAAGGCCTTCCTGCACTTGTAGAGCACCCCTTGTATATCTGTGCAGGTATATTCACACACATGGTTCCAAAGAAGGTTCTTCTCTTAATGCTTTTGAGCAGGAGCACCTACATTTAATGAAGAAAAGCCAACATTCTCCCATGACATCCCTTGAATGACACAACAAACTCCAATAATGGTGAGCAAACAGTTTTTACAGGAGAGAATGGTTATCTTTTCAATACATTTACTTCCAAGAGAATACCATCTTTTTCTTTGAATCCTGAGCAATAGCATTTCCCATGGCTCTGCTTTCCCATGCACTTGGAAGAGATGGCTTTTCCCCTGTGTTTACCACCCTGTTGAGCTGTATCAGCTGGATGGTGACCGAGACACATTTGCATTGTTCAGGGCCACCAGCAGGTTCGTGGCAGCCCTCCTCAACTCTTCCTCCTTCACTGTGTCCCCAAGGGACAGCAATAACTTCATTGTCTTCAGTGAAGTCTGCACCTGGCTGTCCAGTATCCTCAGGAGGAGATCCTCAATGTCACTGTTGGGCAGCTGGCCTTGCTGCTGGTCACTGGCTGTCACCTCTGTGGTGTGTGGGCCAGAAGGATTTGGTTGTGTGCTCACAGGTAAGGAGGTGGGGATCACAGCTCCCTCTGTGCCAGGTCCAGAGCTAGCACTGGGAGACATGGGGGGCACAGGCTGGGGATTGAAGCTGCTGGGTGACATGGCATCACTGCTCATGATGGTGCTGGCACCTGCTTGGCTGTGCTGCTTGGCTGTGCTGTGTCCTGGGCATACAGTCCTCTGTGGAGGAGAAAATGTTCCTCTGGAGAGCCTTAGGAGCAGGCACCTATGCACAGCCCTGTTCTGTGGGTTTAGCTCTCCCTGCACAATCTCATCTTTCCCGTTTCCTACTAAGATGAGCCCAGGAAAGCAAAAGAAACCTTTGTATCCTTTTCTTGTCAGGTCTCCCTATAAATCTTTCTTGGGACTCACAGCTCTCTTTACTCTCTTCTTCCAGCCTACATGAATTCCCCTTTCTTATGGAGAAACCTCAACTTGGTCGGGAATGAGAGCTGGAGAAGAGGGCTGAGGTGGTCCTCAAAGGTTCATTTTCTTGAAGAATGCCTTCTGCAAAGTCTCTTTTTTGGCAAGTGGCTGCAGATACCATCTGTGTTAGCTCATCAGCTTGGTGTGAGTGCCTCTGGAAGGTGGGCTGCTCATGGCTCTCTTCTGTCTTCCCTGTCTTTTAGCTTTCTGTTTTCCTACTTACTCATATTCAGGGTTCTCTCTTTTGCCTGTTAATTGCCCAGAGCACACCATAATCTTCAGGAAACAGCCAAATAACTCACCTTAAGGAAATACTTCTTCATAATACAGCGATAAAGAGA
Source organism: Acridotheres tristis (assembly GCA_037013685.1). NCBI lineage: Eukaryota > Metazoa > Chordata > Aves > Passeriformes > Sturnidae > Acridotheres > Acridotheres tristis. The sequence goes on from CM072885.1 coordinate 67,352,462, forward strand.
AAAGGTGCAGAAGTTGTGGAATGAAGGATTTCCTGGCAGTTCGGAGCATATGGGCCCTACAAAGAGGCAAATAAAGACACAGACCCAGTGACAGACTCCAGTGCTGGCATCCCCCTCAGCAATAACCTCCCTGTGGAGTCACAGCCCTCCATGAAAACCCATTTTGAGAAACTCCACTGCTTCTTGGTCATCTTCATGACCCAAGGGGTGAGAGGAGGCTGTTCCTAGGGATGCATGGGGATCCAGGCAAATGTGGCAGAGGGTGCCCATGAGCACATGCCTTCTCCTCACTGCAGGATTGCTACCCACCCCTCTCTCCCATCCCTTCTCCTCCCCAGCTCTTGAGTGTTTCTTTTCCCAGCGATCAGGGCCATGCAGGACTCCTGTCCAACTGCCTGCCCTTGGCAGTCATGGTTGGCTTTACCTGGAGGGATGACTCCGTGGTTTTCATACTCATCCAGTCTCTGGACCAGTGAGTTCTTGCAGCCATACAGCTCACGAAGGCGGCAGGCAGTGCTGGCTTGGATGGTGATCCTCAGGAATTTGAAGAACTGACGGTATTCCTGGTCAGAGAGTGGTGTTCCTGGCTGCTGTGCCTTTGTGCCCCAAGGGCTGGCTATGCAGCCCCAGCCCAAGAGCACTGGTGGAAAACAGAGTGCAGGGAGTCAGAGGGAGAAGGAAGTGCTAACCACGGCATGTTTGGATGAGCTAGAGGGCTGAATCCAGATCTCTGCTGCCTTTTCTGGATGCAGGATCCAGCACATGGAAAATGCATTATCAAGCTAGAGATGGAAGGTCCATACCTGTGGAAAACTTGTTTCACCCATGTTGAAAGGAGTGACATGGCTGAGGGCCCTTCACCAAAGCTCTAGAGATTCAAATATTGAACTGGGAGAAATGTCTTGGAAATCATGGCTGAAACCCAGAATATTGTTCTGTTGTCAGGGCTGGAGCAAGCAGACTGTTTCCTTCCAAGATTTTTAGCCTATAGAAATTCTCTTCCTCTGGCTAAATAGGTCTTTAACCAAGGTCCTGTCTCAGATCTCTTTCTCCTGCTTCCCCTTTTTCCTTGCTGGGCCAACTCTTCCCTCTTAGCTTTGTGGGTTAACTCCAGACGTGTGCCTTAGTGCTTGTGTCTGGTGTAATGCACCCAGCTGTCCCTGTCATGGCATCTCCAGTCTGCACCTCTGCTCCAGCCTGTGCCCACTGCATCCAGCTCTGACTCATGCCTGGCTCATAGGTTGCTCTGTGGTCCTCCTTGATGAATAAAATACCAACTCCAGTGGTGAAAATTGCCAAAATTATGAGCCCTGGGATCTTTGCATCTGAGGCATTGGAGGGTGCTCCATCCCTTCCTCTTGCCTCCAAGCTGCCCAAGCTGAGGAGCTGTGGGGAGGGTGTAGAATACCTGGGTCAGCTGCCCTTCCTCACAACTGGGTTTGGAGGAGAGACATTTCCTACTCACCAGACAAAGCCAGATAAGCCCACAAGGCCATCATGGCACTGGGAGCAGTGCCTGTGACACCTGGGGCCACCTGCACTGCTGGAGGTGTCACCTCTGCTGCTTTGCCACTGATGTCACAGACACCTCCGTTCCAGACACTCCATCTTGTGCTGCTCCTGCTTCCTCCCTGCTGCCCCCTCCCCCAGGCAGCGTTTGTGCATGAACAGAGGTGTGTGACTCTTTCTTCCTGCTCACTGCCAGCTTTGTAAAATCCTCTGGAAGGAGGCAGTCAAACGGCCATTTTTCTGGAGCACAGGACAGGAAATTCTGCCTTTGGGCTGCTACTGTTGATAATGTGTGAGCAGATCAAAATCCTCTCTCTTGCCCAGATCTGTGTGTGCTTGGCTGATCCGTTAAGACTGGATCAACAAAGCACGAAACAGGGCTCCAGACCATGGCAGAAAACACTAGGAAGAAAGATGATGGAGAGAAAATGGTTTGAGGAATTGATACTTTTATTATACAAAACTCTGTCAGGAGGCATTTTTGGTCTGGAAGTGCAGCAGGAAGAATATCCAGACACCTGTGGGAAGGCAGTGAGCTGTCAGGCAGCTCTCTGGACGTGTGGTTGACCTGTGTGTGCTACCTGAGCTGGCCCTGGTTATTGGACCTGAACAGTGGTGTCACACGGCAGGACAGAGAGTGACCCTGACTCATGTTTCTGAGCATCATTTTCCTATGGTCTAGGTTACTTTCAGCTCCTAAATACTTATCCTCCTGTAATCTCACCCTACAGCACTGCTACCATGACAGGTATTTGTTATGTCTGTTTTCTTTCCTCTGATCAGGACCTGCAGTCCCCAGCTTGGCTTTAACCTTTTGGCTAAGTGAAGAGAAGCAGGTTTTTGACCAGAAGCAGCCTAACACTGAGCCAGTAGAGAGACTGCTCACAAGGTGAGAAATTGCATGGAGCATGTCTGGGAAGGGAAGAGCTGAATGCTGAAAATTCGGGGTGTACCATGCTGCACACTCCACACTTACCCTGCCTCTTCTGCTCCCTCAGTAAATAGATTCTGCTTCCAGGAAGATGTGTAGGCAGAGTATGGCAAAGATGAAACACAGTCCTAGGGTATTTAATACTCTTTCAAAAAGACCCTGTCCAAAATGAAATCAATATTGTGTATTTTTCAGCAAAGAATATATTCATAATGTTAAAAGACATAAACCAAAGTGTGGCTTTTTCATCTTTTCGTGCTGATAACATTTGACAATATTTGGGTCAGTTTGCTGCTTTGAGGTGCTTTTGAGTACCTTTGTTTGTACCACAAATGTTTTTCACCCCTGAGTGTTGTAAGCAAACTTTGGGGATTGGTATAACCAGTGTAGTGGTGTCTTCCAAAATCTTTCAAATGAGTCTTAACCCATGAAAAACCAGGAGCCTCCATATGTTTCAGTCTAAAGGTTAATAAAACAGTTTATCATTCCACTCAGTTGTCTATCTGTCCTGTAGATAAAATCTAGATACAGTTTGCTGCAGAGCTTTCTTTTAAAGGAAGAGGGCTATGACTGGAAGGAGGAAAGGAAATAGTCTTCTAGATAGAGTTGGATGTTTCTGTGGTGTTGGCTGATTTCTTCCATGATCAAATATGGGAATATTGGCTGAAGAGCAGTGATTCACAGGCAGCAGCAGGAGAAGCAGCTGCAGTGGAAGTTATTAAGGGAAGCAGTCACGATGTTCCTCTAACCTTGCTAGACATGGGAACTTTGAAGGCAGACAGGTGATGGGTCTTGCCTTATAGGGCTGTAACTTTGACAGAGGATCCCCTTTGCAGACTGTGCCACAGTGGCCTCCCATCCTTGAGTCACATTTCCTTCCCACTCACCTCAGTCTTCATGCCCACACTGTGCCCTGAGAAGATACCAAGGGCCTGTCTCCTGGGCTGTCTCCTGTGCTGTCAGCTCATGGTGGCTGACGTGCAGCAGGTCTTGGTGGTCTCCCTGTCTGGACTTCCCCCTCAGATTCATTGCTAGTTCCTCTGTTCACTCCAGCAGGTGACAGGACCATGGGTGACACGCAGAAGGGCAGCCTTCATCAGGAGCTTCATCAGGAAAGTTCAATGAGAGCTGAACCCCATCTCTTCCCCTCCAGGAAGCTCACAGGAGATTCCCTCCAGGAGGCTGATCAAAGACAGGACAACAAGCAGGAGCTGGAAATAGAAAGCGAAATAGAGACATGTTTTCCAAAGAGACAGGGAGTGGTACATCCTTATGGGATGGAAGTCTGGGAGTGCAAGGAGAGTGGAAGAGCCCACATCAGCAAGGCTGTCCTTGCTGGTGACGAGCCAGACCTGCCCACGTGTGGGAACGGTGCTGTTTGGATTCAGCAGGTGGGGGAGAAAACCTACAGGTGTCCTGAGTGTGGGAAGAGCTTCAGCCGGAGCTCATACCTGAGCCAGCACCAGAGGATCCACCTGGCAGAGAAACCCTTTGGCTGCTCCGAATGCGGGAAGAGTTTCACCCGCAATTCGGACCTGATCAAACACCAGCGGATCCACACGGGGGAGAAGCCCTACCAGTGCAGCGAGTGCCAGAAAACCTTCAGCCAGAGGTCTAATGTGATCAGGCACCAGCGCACCCACACGGGAGAGAGACACTACCTGTGCAACGAGTGTGGGAAGAGCTTCAGCCAGAACTCGCATCTCATTGTCCACCAGCGAAGCCACAAGGGTGAGAAACCCTTTAATTGCCCACGGTGTGAGAAAAGCTTCAGCGACCGCTCCTCCCTCATCATCCATCGGAGGGTCCACACCGGAGAGAAGCCCCACAAGTGCCAGGAGTGTGGGAAGCGTTTCCGGGACAGCTCAGCCATCATTCGGCATCAGAGGATTCACACGGGAGAGAAACCCTACAAGTGCACGGAGTGTGGGAAGACCTTCCGGCAGAGCTCCTCGCTGGTGACCCACATGCGGACACACACGGGTGAGAGGCCCTACAAGTGCCCCGTGTGCGGGAAGGGCTTCAGCCAGAGCTCAGCACTCAGCACTCACCGCCGGGTCCATGGGGGAAAGGCCTTGCCCGTGTGCCTCCTGCCCAGCCCCTTCCAGTGCACGGAGTGTGGCCGCAGGTGCAGCGCCGGCTCGGCTCTGTGCCAGCACCGGAGCCTGCACGCCGAGGAGCGGCCCCACATGTGCGGCGAGTGCGGGGACAGCTTCCGCCGCAGCTCGGCTCTCAGCGTGCACCTGAGGATCCACCGTGGCCACAGACCCTACAGGTGTGAGGAGTGCGGGAAAACCTTCCGGCACAGCTCGGCCCTCGGTGCCCACCTGAGGATCCACGCGGGAACCAAGCCCTACAAATGTGTCGAGTGCGGGAAAACCTTCCGGAAAAGTTCAGCGCTTAAAGTGCATTTGAAAATCCACGTGGCCAAGAAACCTCATAAATGTCTGGTGGGTAGAAGAATCCTCCCCTCCCGCTCACTTCTGCCATAAGCCTGGAGTGGTTGTTCAGAACAGGAATATAAAGTAGTTTTTGGAGGTACCTGAATGCATGGTGAGAACCATGGTGGGAAGAGATTGACTGGAGATGTGGTATATCTGGTGTTAGGGCTGGGTGCTTAACCCCAGAAGCACAAAAAACTTCAGGAGATTTGGAAACAGGGAGCTAGTCCCAAGAGTTGAGTGCTGGGGGTTTAGGAAGAGTGCCAAGAGCCTGAGGAACGAGTACCAGCTTCAGGGTGAGTACTGTGAATATATGCTAGAATAATAACTGGGAGAATTGTAAAATACAGCTAAGGTGAAGGTCAAAATAAATTGTTCCAGGTTGGTTCTGACTCAAAACTTTGGCTTGTTAGATGCTATAATAGACTTAGGAACTCTTCTTTCTATTACCTTCCCTTATTTTTCATGACTGTATTAAGTTTACATAGCGTTTGACAAGGCATTTCTAGATCTTTTCAGAGTGAGACTTTGGAGCTGAACTTCAATCTGTCTTTTCTTTCTATTTTCCAAATCTTATATGGGACAAAGAATTCCTACCTCATGATAGCTAGATAACACAAAACTAATGGCTGTTCCCAGAAAACCTGGATGCAGAAGCGCAGTCTCTAGGTTCTCCCAGATTTGTTGTTGCTGATTTGAAACTCCTTCCAACTTGGGACATCAATAAAACGTGGATAAAAATGTGGCCTTGTATTATTTAACCCAAAAAGAAAGGATATGCCCCCAGATGTCCTAGTCTAAACCGGTACACAGTGAGTTCTCGCTGCTGGTCCAGAGACTGATTGCAATTGTCTCGTTCTTTTTATGGCACTCTTCTTTAGCTCGCTGTTGTTTCCAGAATATCAACATAAACAGTTCGGCATTTAAAGACTGCGTATTACATAAACCTCTTTTATACTGCAATGTTTTATTACACTGCATTTCCATCTTAAATAAAACTTTTTTTGTCTCCTCGGTAATCCAATTTTCTGTCCTTGCGGTTGATGGGAGGGAATGGGAAAGAGGAGCGAGCGGGTTTGGAGCTCGGGAAGGGAGGTCTGTGCGGAGAGGGGAACGCGGGGCGGCTTTTCCGCCGCGTCACGGGAAGGGGCGGCGACGGTGCCCGGTTCGAAGCGGGGCGGGATGGAGAACAGCGGGGTGGAGAGGGGGGGAACGGAGAGCGGCGGGACGGAGCGCAGCGGGATGGAGAGCACCGGGATGGAGAGGGGCGGAACGGAGCGCAGCGGGGCGGGGTTGGAGAGCGGGGCGGCGGCGGCGGGCCCCACACCGGGCCGGTTCCCGTTCCCCTACGCTCCGTACCGCATCCAGGAGCAGTTCATGGAGGCGCTGTACGGTGCTCTGGAGGCCGGCCGGGTTGGCATCTTCGAGAGCCCCACGGGCACGGTGAGGCGGCGGGGCCGAGGCTGGGGCCGGGCGGTGGCGGCAGCGCTCTTCACCGTGTTGGCTCTCCGTGCCAGGGAAAATCGCTGAGCCTCATCTGCGGGGCCCTGTCGTGGCTCCGGGACTGGCAGGAGCAGCGGCGGCAGGAGGAGGAGCGGCTGCTGGCGCTCGGGCAGGACGGGCTGGCCCCGCAGCAGGACACGGGCGGACAGCCGGACTGGGTCACGGCCTTCGTGCACAGCAAAGAGGAGCGGGACAGGGTGAACAGGCTGAAGGTTCGTGTGTACAGGACGCGTGAAATAAGGAGAAAGGGGTCGGGAGGGCTGATACCGTGTAGGCACAGAATGGCTGGGGCTGGAAGGGACCCGGGGGTCACCTAGAACAGCCTCTCTGCTCCAGCCGGCGGCTTTTTAGCATCTCCCAGGAAGAGAACTCCACCACCTCTCTGGGCAAACTGTTCCTGTATCCTGGGGATCGAGTGGAAAAAACGTGGGCCAGGTTTGGTGGTGGTGTGTCTTTGCCTGCAGGTTGCCCAGGACAAGAAACTACCGTGCTTTGAGCGGAGTAACACTCAGTAGGCGAGCACTTGCTGTACTGGCAATTTTGTTTTTCTATGCCCAGAGCATAACTAGTAATACCAAGGGTTGAGGACTAAATCCACTTCATCCTGCCTGCCTACACTCTCCCTTTTTTGTAGGAAGAACACATCAGAAGGAAAAAGCGAGAAGATAATCTTGAGAAAATTCGGCACAATGTGCAGTTAAAATACGCAGCAAAGAGGAAGGTGAGTTATTCCGTAAAGATCAGACCTTTCCCTTTTGGTTACCTTCAGTGTTGTTCATACTTGCTTATGTGTGACTTCACACTGACTTTTCCAAACCACCTGTTTGAGGAGCTCTTTGTATGAGGTTTCTGAAATCGGTCATCTGAAATTATTTGTTATAATTTCTTTGAAAAGTACATATGTGAAAAACAATTTGTGCGTTGATAATTTGCTATGATGGTTTTTGTGTGTTGGCAGAAATTATGTGTGTTCCGATTGCCTTCTGGCCCTGCTTTTCTTTTAAAAGCTTTTAATACTCTGAGGCTTTTTTGGGGAGGATCTCTGTTTTATGAGCATGTGTGAACAGTCTGTACTTTTGCAATAAAAATGGTATTCAAGTTCACAGATATGTTTCCTCTCATTTAGATGCATAAACTGGCTTCAGTGCTCTTGATGCTTTTTGATTATATGAGTCAAACTTTCCAGAAATACTCAGCTCAGGTCCCCAAATAGACAGATTTATTAGGCTGCCAGGCTATTAATTTCTAGTGTGCTCAATGTCAAATACTTTGTAATGTTTTAGTCAACTCCTGTCAAAAGGATATGACAGGAATAGTAAAGAACGGCAAATAAAAAACAAATGGAACAAAGAACTTGTCTCTTAAAAGAGGATGAAAAGCAAGAAAGCACATGAGAGAAATATTATGGAGATTTGGAAGTGACTGATTCGTCTTTTCTGTAGTGCTTGCTAACTGCATTTTCTGTATAATGCCATAGTAGTAAAACACTCATTGACATTGGAAGATACTGTTTAGAGATGGAAAAAATGAACTTTTCTTTGTCGTGACACAAAAGTTAATCAGAAAACTGTTCTTCAGCAGTTTAATTGAATTTTTGTAGAGAGCTAGACTTATGTTAGAGTAACAGTCACACTACTGGAGAAAAAAACAGCAAGAGAAGTCTTGTTCTAAACCAGATGCTGAGCTTTGAGTTAAACGTGCACAGAGTGTTTGATTATGTCCTTACATGTTTGTTCAGGTTTATTTACACACTATTTCATCTCAGGCAGATACCTTTTATGGGCCACTTTAAGCAAGTAATACTGGATTTACATGAACATTTCATTGAGGGTCTATTAGTTCAGCAGGCCTTTTGCAGAGAAGGTCCTTTGTGTCTCCCCTCCATAACCATCTGTGTGGGCAAGTGTTTGCTTGTTGGTAACAGCTGCCTTCTGTGGGGCTGAACAGCTTCAGCCTTCTGGGAGAGACTGTGCTGTCTTCTGACCTGTCCATGCCATAAAGCAACCCCTGTGCTACTCTTTTTATATAGGAAATACTGTGCCTTTGTGTTCTTCCAGAGATGCGAGGAGGATGAGGCAAAGCGCCTTCTTCAGCTCAGCAAGGAGGCTCTTTCACAGGGAGCTGGAGAGGGTGGTCTACACCAGCTGGATCACAACGAGGAGGAGCTGATTCTTGCTGAATACGAGAGTGATGATGAAAAGAAGGTGGTATCTGGGTAAGGACAGGGGCTGAGGGTATTCCATGCTAAGGGAACATCTTCTGTCTAATTTTTGTCTTGCCCTGATTAAAGCAGATGTGCAGATTTTATTGAAAAGTGTTCCTCACCTGTTCAGACAGTGTAAGGTGGTGGTTGTTTTGGAGGGATTTTAGTTTGGTTTGTTTTGGTTTTTTGTAAACTTTTGTTAAACTCATCTGAGTGAAGTGCTTTATGAGAAAGTGCATCTTAAAACGTGTGGCAGTGTCCTGCCTTTACCCATGCCCAGCTTCCCAAAGAGTGCCCCTGGATGCTGAGTGAATGACTTGAGATCAAATTCCTTGCATTAGAAAAGAAGAATGGAACTCAGGACACCAGAGGAAGCTGTCAGGTCTGCAGATTAGCACTGGCATCTTTTGATACTCTAAAGCAGTGATGTTCACATTTCTGAGGACAGAGCTTTGTCATGAAAGCCCCATGCACACCTTTCTCTCTCATGCATTTGCTTTATGCAGAAAGCCAGAAGCCATACTTCAGCACAAAAAGTCAAACACATTTGAGTAGCAAATTTACTAATTAGTATCTAGACAGATCCTTCTTCCTTAAAAATTGAAGAACACTTAACTTCTTTTTTTATATGTAGTTAGTTTATCAAACATTGAACTGCTGTTGCCTTTGAGGAGCTCTATGGAAGCTGAATGCTTTCCTGAAGCCTTTCTTTACTCAATATCTGCAGGGTGGTAAATTGCTTTTAATGGAAAAGCTTTACAAAAATAAATAAATAAGCTCACCAAAGAATAGTGTAGCACTAATTAGCTTAGGCCTGAGGTTTAGAGGCCCCTGAACAAAAAGAATCTTGAACTTTGAAAAGAGGCACAGCCCAGGAAAGATTTTTCCTTTAAAGAGAAAGGCTTGACTTGATTATACACATTTACACTGTTCTTAAAAAGTTAATTTTTCTTTTACCACCTGAGATGAGTTCTGAGGCCCTTTTCGAGATGACTTAATCATCTCTCTTGAGACCTCACTCTTGTGGTGGAGCATCATTTGATTCTTACTGAATCAAATGCTGAAAGGTGGTCTGCTGAAAGGAAACTATTTGAGCTTTCTCTTTTCTTAGGCTGGAAGAAGATGATGATGATTTGGAAGAGGAGCATGTGACTAAGGTGAGATGAGGAAATTAAATAGTACCACTTCATAGAATAGTGTAGGAGTGAGCAGAATTATGGCTTCCTTGCACCTTTCCAATAGTTAGGCAGTACAGAAGGATTTAGGAAGTAGCTTCCAAAACCTGACAGGTTTGTTGGTAAAGACATCTAGTTCTGCTGTGCTCATCTCCTGCACTACACTGCCTGCCTAAGCAGCTTGCTGTGCTAGCACTGCTTAGTTTTTGCTGTGGCTTGCTGTAAAAGCACGCAGCAATAAATAGTTTTTTATTACTCTCCCATGGTGAGTCCCTGTTTTATAGAGACCTTAGAAAAATTACATGGAAACAAAGGAAAATGCAGAGGAGAAAACAAAGATGGGACTTTTGGCCTCAGAAGTTTTAAGATGACATTCAAACATGTGCCTTCCCTCGTGCTTTTGAAGGTTTGAGCAAGGTGAACCTTGTTGCTTGGCTGCTTCCTTATAGGATTGGTCACAGGTAGGGATTGGCTTCCATGTTCTTCTTGTCTTCCTTTTGTTCTTCTTCACTGCAGATCTACTACTGCAGCCGCACTCACTCCCAGCTGTCCCAGTTTGTGCGCGAGGTGCAGAAAAGTCCTTTTGGCAAAGACACACGTCTGGTCTCCTTGGGATCCAGGCAGGTACGTGGTGGTGCACATGGAGAACCCAGGAGCTGTGTGGATCTGGTGCCACAGAAGTCACCTTGGGGACTGGCTGAGTCTCCTGTTGAAAAACTAAGGCAGCCATGAGTCACAACACATCTGTGTGATGTACGTTTTTCTGTGAACTCTGTTTTGGACATTTGCCCTTTGATGTAAACACAATAATATGTTTTACCTTTTCTAATATGGAGTATTACAGATGTCTGAGTCATTGAGAAGGTGCTCCTCTTAGTAAACGAGTACTTCTGGCAGCATTTTTTAGAAGCTGCTGTGTAGCAGTGAGCCCTCTTTTTCTCTTTTTTTTCTCCTAAGTTTCTGTGTGTTTCAAGCATGTTTGTAGCAGTTTGTACAATATCTGACTGGTAGACTTTTCCTTTTTGGAATCTGGCCTGAGATTGCTTTAAAGAAAATGTTTTGTTTTACAACAGAGGGTGCACATGGGGGCACTCAGCTGTGAATTGACTCCCTTCCTCTTCCTCTCTTTGCCCGTGGCAGAATCTGTGTGTGAATGAGGAGGTGCGACGCCTGGGTGCTCTCCAGCTCATCAATGACCGCTGCATGGAGATGCAAAAGAACAAACATGGTAGGAATGCTCCCAGCCTGGGGAAGCAATTCCTGATAAAGGTATCACAAGAGTGTGGAGACAGTGGGCACTGCCAATCAGTTCTAGCAACAGTGGTAGGAGCTTGGAGGAACAGGAATCCTTGGTGCTTTTCTTGATCTTCAGGCCATGCTGAAGTCAAGATGAATTTTCTGAGTGTCTTAAGCTGGTCAGGACTTCTGCATGTAGAGATATTTGTGTTTGTTAACTCAGTACTAGGAATGTTGAAAGATGTCACATGGTAAACCTAACTGGCAAGAGTAGTGTTCACTGTTGAGATGGAAATGTTACTGCTGAATAATTTTTAAACAGGTGATAGGTCAGGAATACACAGGACAAAGCTTGCTTTGAAATCCAGGAGGTTCTGCAAAGTGGTTGTTGTAGGCTATAGCTTTCTTTTGATTTCTGCTGTTAGAAAAGAAGAGTGATGAGGAGAATGAGGGGAAGAAGAGACGTGTGAGTCGCACCGTGTGCCCATTTTATTCCTATGAGCAAATGCAGTTTCTCCGTGATGAAGTTCTAGTGGAAGTGAAGGATATTGAGCAGTTGGTGTCCTTGGGAAGGGAGACCAAAGCCTGCCCATACTATGGGAGTCGATTCGCCATCCCTGCTGCTCAGGTAAGGTGTAACAGTTTTAGTGGCATTAATGCCAGGCACTCTAAGAATGAACTGATGGCCTGCTCCCTCTAGTACTGTTACTTAGATTGGGGGAGTCTGTAAACAGGCTGTGTTTCTGTCAGCTGTAGTTTTGCTCAGAGAAAATGGGAATTCCCATCAAAAGTTCATAAGAATGATGTATGTCTCAGCATTTTGAAATACTCAAACAGTTCAGCAAGTGTGAGGCAGTACTGTGAGGTGTACTCTTAGCTCTTACACCACTCTTCCTTGCTGGATTCTCTCTGAAGACATGCTTTCAGTGCTCCAGAGGAGATTTGGAAGGTAACTTGAGCCCATATGCAATTGTAGCATATTTGCATATGTGCCCCTCTCAGGCATGTGTTCTTGGTTTTGTTCCTACCTTTCCCATAATAAGAGTAAGTCATTGGCTGAATTCTGCATGGCCCTCTGATATGAGCTGTTAATGAGTGGTTGTAGAATGCTTTAAGTTTGTAAGGATGAGAGCTGGAATCAGAGCAGCGTGTGCTTCTCCTGTAGCTGGTGGTGCTGCCCTATCAGATGCTTTTGCATGAACCTACCAGGAATGCTGCTGGGATCAAGCTGAAGGACCAGGTTGTGATCATTGACGAGGCCCACAACCTCATAGACACCATCACCTGTATCCACAGTGCCGAGGTCAGCGGCTCTCAGGTGAGTCACAGCCTGGCCTGCTAATGGAGAGAGAAGTCTGCTTCCAGCAGTGCCCTTGCTTTTCTCATTTATAACAACAGCTTCTGCTTTCTGTTTGTGTAGCTGTGCTGTGCCCACTCCCAGCTGTCACAGTACATGGAACGATACAGGTGAGGATCTTGGGGGGAAACAGCTCAGCAGAGGCCAGGTCTGTGTGGATGCCTTGGCTTGCCTTGTGGCTGCAGGATCTTTCTTGCTTTTCCCCAGTGGAAAGTTACTGCATTAAGAGTTCTGCAGATGAAAAGACACTTGGTTCATTATCTCTCTCTAGAATCTAAGTTAGACTCCTGGGGCTGGTGTTAAGCAGCAAGAAGGGGATACCCTGAGGATTCTCTTTTCTCCTTATACACTCAGTTCCTTTCCCTAATCACTTCCTCTAATCACTTCTGCTTTGTGATGCAGAGTTTCAAAAGATTCAGTCTTTCATGTCTCTCTTAGTCTTTCATGTGCTGACTGGCATTATGGTAGAAGCAGGAAGCTGTGAGGAGGAGGAAGTTGTATGTGGGTTTTGGCTCTGCATCTTGCAGAGGCTGATTGTTGTGTTCAATGCTAGTAACTCTGACATTTTGGAGCATTATTGCAACAGGGTCTTGAGGCATCACTGCCATTGTAATAACCAACTAAAATTAATATGCAAGGAGAAGTGCAGTGGTAGGAACAGTGTGGGAAGCATGGGTAAGTGCTTTGGGATGACCTTGGGCAGGATATCCAGAAGACTCTGCCCTATCACAAACAGGGAGAGTCAGCCTGGAAGAAATCTTAGTTCTATCTCTCCAAAATGAAGAAGAATTCATGTACTTGTTTCTGCAGCTCAGCTGCTTCAGTTAGTCCCTGAGGAGGTTTTGGGGCCTAAACGTGTCTCCTTTTTCACAGGAAACGTTTGAAGGCAAAGAACTTGATGTACATTAAGCAGATCCTGTATTTGCTGGAGCGGTTTGTGGCCATGCTGGGAGGTAAGAAAACCTCTTGTGTCTCCAGGGATACTGATAAACTCTGTTAGTTAGTGCTTCCTCAGGACACTGTCCCCCTTCCTCCTCTGCAGAGACTGCAGGGAAGTGTTGCTCATGTATAGGTTCAGATGCCTATAGTAGTTTTATTTCTCAGGCTGGTTTGTATGTGGGGAAGTTGACTGGTGTCTATTTGAACCCTTCTCTTTGTTTCACTAGCTGAGGAGCTGCAAATGACACTGTAAGGTGGTAGAGGCAGTTTCCTTCTCTTTCTGTGTAGTTTTGAGATACAATTGGAGTGGTGATAATGTAAAATGCTAAGTGAGTGCTGAGTTTTTCCTCCTTAAGTAAAACCAACACAGGAATGCAGCAGATGCATAACAGTGTAGCACAAAGAACTGCATGAAATAAATCTCTAGGTCACCTGGTAGTAAGGCCTCTATGTGTGTCAGCATGCATCTGCAGAGTTAATCTGACTGGTGCCTTTCCTTTGTAAGAAAATACTTATTTTCTTTGATTTTACGTCCACAGGAATTTGCAGGGCTCCTTTTCTCCAATGATCTGTTTGCTAGACCTTAGTATGTCTTGAGGAGGGGATGTCCTAAGTTCTTATAGAACTTCCTCCATGCCAGGGAAATGCAGCCCTTTGGGACAGGGGCTGCAAAAGTGAGATGTGAGGTGGGTGTTAAACACTAGGACATAAAATGCAGTGAGTGGCAGCAATTAACCCTGTTCTGGCTGTCTGGGTATGTAGGTGTCCTTAGGTTTTTCCCCTCCTCCCAGTTGTCTGCCAGCCTCTGTGCTTCTCAGCTCCCTGCTGCTGCATTGAGGAGGGGTGAGGGATGTGTTGCAGTCCCTTCCCTTTGTCTTTGCAGCACGATGACTATGTAGGGTGTGTGCATTTCTGATCACCCACCCTACCTGCTGCTTCCTGCCACTTCCTGCCTGAAGGAATGTAGGTGGTGTTCCTTAGGATGCAGCAGCACATTTGTTCTACAATGTAGGGCTACTCTACAGGGCAAATGAAAACTGAGTGGAGCTGATATTTTGTCTGTATAGTTATGTTTTGCAGATATGTAGTTACTTCTTGGGTTTTTTTGTGCACTGTACCTATCAAGCTCAGTGTTTAGTTTCCTGCTTAGTTCTGAGATAGATTAAAGCCTTACTTGAATTGGTTTCATGCTTTACAGGTAATGTGAACCAGAATCCTGGATGTCAGGCAGTTTCCCAAACAGGTAAGACTGTAGTGAACTCCTGGGGTATGGAGCTATCAGTCAGGGACATGGGTGTGGGCAGTAAGGGGTGCAGGCCCAGCAGCAGCTAATAATTTCTTTTCCCCTTTCCCCTTTTCCCTCTTTTCTTTCAGGGACAGTACTAAAATCCATCAATGACTTTCTGTTTGAGAGCCAGACTGACAATATCAACCTCTTCAAGGTAATGCAAACATTGTCTGATAGGGCACAGGTGGTGGTGACTTGTTTGAGATTATTTGGAGTGTGTGTGAGAGCTGGAAGTAGAGCCAAAGCCCACATGGCAGAATCTGCTTTCTAGCTGTCTGTAGGCAAAGCTACACTGTAAGGGCTGTGGATGCAGAAATTTTGCTACTCCAGAAACCTAACTCCCCCCTTGAACCTCCGAACACAGCACCTTAACACTGTGTTTCCACTCTGGAATGCTGCTGTAATAAACTGTTGTCTGGCTTGCAGCACCCACGAAGAGCTGTGCACCTCTCCCCAAAAGCACAGGAAGTGACAGCCTTGCTGGACAGGGGTCAAGGACAGCAGGATGAGAGAAAAGGTGCTGAATGGCAGTTCATTTTCCTGTCTTCCTTCAACAGGTTCAGCGGTACTGTGAGAAGAGCCTCATCAGCAGGAAGGTACTTACCCTGTCTGCAGTGTTCAATACTGTTCACACCTGGAGTTTGAGATGGAAGATGCAGCAGCTGGGTTGGAGCTGTTCTCCACCCTGTTCTGCAAACAAAATGGTTCCTGTAAAAAGTACTATGTGGGCAGATTAACTTCTGCTTATCCAGAAAAGAAATATACAATGTGGTGTACCACAGTATTCCAGTTTTGCTTGGCTTCAAATCTGCCAGCCAGGTAGGCTGCATTGCTCTGGAAGAACAGACATCAGAGACTTGTTTTGATTCAGTGGGTGGAGGAAGGTAATGGGAGCTGACACATTTTGATTAGGCTGGTTTGTGAACACCTACTAAGGAACTTAATTTGTGGCAGGCCAGCAAACCTGCCTTTATCTTCTCTGATTCCTGCTGTTGGTAGTCTTAGTCTTTCTGGCTTTTGCTTGGCAGCTTTTTGGGTTTGTGGAACGATATGGCGGCCCTGCCTCAGCTGTGAAGATCAACAAGGAAAACCAGAAGCTGGCTGGTTTGCAGAACTTTCTTCTGACCCTTCAGCAGGGATCTGATAAGGAGGGTGAGTTCAGGCATCCTCTCCTTGTGCATCTGTGAGCAGAGTGAGGATGTGGAACCTGCATCTGTCTGCCTGAGGAAAGGGGGGAAGCAGATTTGCAGAGTGAGAGACTGGAGAAGGTGTCCTGCATGAATGTTTTTTTAACAGCTCTCACTAGCTAACCTAGGCAACTGTTCATTTAATTAGTGAGGTCCCTTTCAAGCTGAATGATTCCATTTAATTCCATGTTCACACCACATGCACTCAAGCCTTGCACTTCTGTGACCTGCTGGCTCTGGGACGTGAGCTGTTGTGTGTAGTAGCTCTGCTTAGTGGTGCCATCCACAAAAAACAGATCTTTCTTTTTTTTTTAATTTAGCAATGAGACAGAATTTGGGTTTTCCCCTTTAATGGGTCTTTGTTCTCTGCCTGCATATGTAGGCCAGATACTGTGTTCCTGTAGAGCATGTTCTGTGCTTAGCCCCTGTCTTTAGAAGGTGGCCTAAGTTGCCTGCCTCTCCTTTCCTTTTTGGGCCAGCAGGTACCCCCCAGAGCCCTCCTGTGGAGGCTGAGCATGACCAGCTCCGAGCTGCATCTCCACTGATGCAGATTGAAGGATTTCTCTCAGCCCTCACAAATGCAAACCAAGATGGCAGAATCATTCTCAACAGGCAAGGTACTGGAAAGGGTGAGCTGGGGAGAGATGGCATGAGTCAGTCACAAGCAGGGTGCTTCACTGGCACTGAGGGAGAAGATATAAGAGGCTGTGGGGAACCTGCAGCAACATTTGTGCCATCCGTGGTGTAGGCTGGCTGGCTTGGTCTGTCTGAGGATGCTTATGACCCCAAGGGAATTTTTAACCAAGGGCATTGGGGCCAGGGTTTGCAGAGGTCTGCTCCCACTTTGGATCTCAATTTTTGTCCTGCTTGTTGTACAGCTCCAGGGAGATTAGGAAGCAGAAGGTGACTTCCAGGTTGGCATTACCTGCTGCTCCGTCTCTGTGTTGAGCAGCAAGTCCTTACTTTGAGAGGTGGTGACCTGCCAGAGTGCCCATGTCAGGAGGGAGAATCTCATATCCCTGAGTATGTGTCACAGCTAGCTCCTGAATGCTCTTCTCTCCTTTTCCCAGGCACAGTTGGTCAGAGCAGCCTCAAATTCCTCTTGCTGAATCCAGCTGTCCACTTTGCCAAGGTTGTGGAAGAATGCCGTGCTGTCATCATTGCTGGGGGCACCATGCAGCCGGTGAGGGAATAAGGAATAAGCCGTGCTGGGCTCTCAGGAGGTCGGTGGTGCTGTCTGCGAGCCGGGCTGGAAAGAAAGCAGCCAGGCTGAGCTCGTGATCGAAGTAGCACAGGGAGCAGTTGGAGAACCCTGTGATGCATCCGTGGCTCTGCAGGGCCGGGGATCTCACGGGGATCTTTGCCCGAAGTCAGAGCTGTGTGCGGGCAGAGGGCGCTGCCGCTCCGCTGGTGGCCCGGGCTGCGGCTGCCCTTGACCAGCAGCGCTGGTGCTGCCCGTGTAGAAATTTTTGGGACACGGGTACTTTATTCGTCTTTTTGTGGATCTTAGGTGGCTGACTTCCGAGAGCAGCTGCTGTGCTGTGCTGGCGTGGACCCTGCCCGTATTGTGGAGTTCTCCTGTGGTGAGTGTGCCGGGCTGGCAGGGAGGGATCAGCAGCTGCAAGGGCTGCAGTTTGCCTTTAACACTGTTCTGTCAGCACTCAAAGCAACGTGGCATCTTTCCTAAAAATCAGGGCAGAAAAGGGGTGTGAGTTCCCCTTCACTCTGAGTTTCCCCTGTGGTCTTGACTGCTATTGGCAGGCATGTGCCATGCCTTCTTCCCAGGGGCTGAGGGGATGGAAGTTGGGGCAGCTGAGTGACTTAGGCACTTTGGCAAATGTTTGCCTCTGTCACTTGAATGCAATTAAAGTTCTTCAGCTCGAGGGCTGTGCCAACAGCAGTGATATTGACTCTCACTACTGGTTTTTGTCTCCAGGACATGTGATTCCTCCAGAAAATATTTTACCCATCATCCTCTGCAGTGGTCCTTCCAATCAGCAGCTGGAGTTCACTTACCAGACCAGAGACCTGCCTCAGATGGTCAGTCTGTCCTTTGTTCCCTTTCTGGGATCTTTTTTGCTTCACATGCTTGTATTTCAGAGCAGGGAACACTCTGCTTAAGAGCTGGGCTGAGCAAAAGCCATGGCAAGGGAAATCCCAAACCACAGGAACAGCTGCAGGTGTTTTGGCCATTCTTCCTGTGGCAGGCCAGTAAACACCCAAGGCCAGACACTAGGTCTGCTCTGCCCCTGCTGAATCTCAGCCAATGTGCTAACCAGCTCTCAACATCTGTGTTAGTGGGACAGCTTCCATTCACTGAGGGAAACCTTCCTTTCCTGAATGACCATGGCTCCACAGCCATAACAGAAACCCTGGGCTAGGGAAGAAGGCCAAGCAGTGAGTGATGCCTAGCTCCCCATGGGAGTTCTCACAGACTTGGCAAATTTCCCACACTTTTTCCTCCCCTTAGGCATGTCATAAGGAAGGTGTGATCCTGGGATTGAACAGAGAATTAGAGTGGCATTAGCTGGGGCTCCTGTCAGCTGCAATATGCTCTCATCTCTCTTGCAGATGGATGAGACAGGTCGAATCCTTTGCAACCTGTGCAATGTGATCCCAGGAGGTGTGGTGTGCTTCTTCCCCTCCTATGAATATGAGAAGCAAGTGTATGGACACTGGGAGAAGACAGGGCTGCTCTCCCGCCTGTCAGCCAAGAAGAAGGTGATTGTGATTGTGATTGTGCAGCCAGGGAAGTTGGTACTTTCCATGGAGGTGTCAAAAACCAGACAATTCCATATGTATTCCTCTCCAAATTGTTCCCATAGTCTGCACAGCAGAGCAGAATGGATGTTTATCCAGCTAATCCCTCCGGTAACAAACAAATGATACTGCCCGGGTGGCTGAGCACCGAGCTGTGATCTAAATGAGATTGATTGCAGCTATACATTCTTCAAGTGCACAGTCTGTGTAGTGGCCATGGGGGCAGCCAGTCTTTGCTTTCCATAGCCAGCAGGTTTGTTCTTTTGTGGTTAGGGGGGCTGTTCAGGTTGAGCTCCTACTGGGAATTTGTTTTTCCCAGGCTCATCTGTGTCCCTTGGGCACAGACCAGCACAGCCAAGGGCTAGGTAGAGTGATACAATACTGCAGTTCATAAGACAAATGGCATTTTGCTATCTGCTAGAAGTAGAGAAGAGAACTGGAAGACTAGCAGCAGTGACTCCTGTTGAAGGAGCAGTGAGAAACATTAAATAGGGAGTTCACTGCAAATATAAAATCTTTGCAATGATTGTCACAGGTATTTGAAAGCTGGGTATTAAAAGTCAGGCAGTTCAGGCTGCACTGCAGGGATCTTGGATCATGTGCTAGGGGAAAGAAAAATATAACCTGGCTGTGACTTCTGTTTACCAAAGTCTAATCAACTTACCACAGTCGCAGACATTTCACAGCCTTGATGATTCTTGGCATTCTGGCACATGGGGCAGCCTGTAGATTTTTGGGTGGAAGCATTGTGCTTCATTTTCTGTGTTTGTAGAGTTACTACTCTGAGTGCCTTTCAGGTGTGTCCTGTCAGGGTCCCAGTGCTCTGCCTGGTTCCTCCAAGGCTTTGGATCACACACAGTGTGTTCCAAATTTCAATTCCAGTTTGTTCTTGTTTAGCCTTTGCAGTGTCCAGCAGATTGGATATGTGTTAGCAAGGCAATTGGGTATAGGTGCAGCAAGTGTGACTTTCAACTGCCCACATACAAGATCTTAGCAGGGAAGGTTCAAGGGTTTCCTGAGGTTGCTGTGGTGAGATCACACTGAGGTTATATACAAATTACACAGAGAAAGTTAATTTAAATCAGAGGCTTAAATAGCTACTTTTCAATAAGTTAAGTTTTGGCTCATATTTGTAATTGCCACTTACTTTTCTACTGAAAGACTGATTTTGACTGGTAAAATTTGATATTACTTCTTGCTAACCAAAGGAAAACACATTCTGTTCTTTAATGTTACAGAGAAGATAAATGTTGGATGTCTTGTTTACTAGGAAGACTACTTGTGTTTTAGGCCAAGGAAGACCACTTATAAAAATACAGCTTAATTAATTGCAGAAGTTTTCAGTAACTAATTAGGTGTTCTGGAATAACATAAAGAAACAGTACTTTATTTGTGCTTTGCATGAAAAACTTATTTATTCACTGGGCAAGGGGAGCCATTGATTGGAATAAATTGATGATTCAAATTGATTTGTCCTGTCCCTGTCCTCCAAGATCTTGCAGCTGTAGAGTCTCCTGACCCCAGAGAGTCTTGATTCATAGGTGCAAGAGGTGCACATTGCTTTTCTGCCTCTCAGCTCTTGGATGACTTGTAACTTCTGCAGTATTGAACAAGTCTGCCAAAACTGAAAGGGAATGTTGGAGGGGCAGGAGCAGCTGCAGATCCCTTCAGAGCCCAGCTGAAAAGAGCTGTAGTGCATTTTCAGGGTGGAGGGAAGGTACTGGTTAAATGAGTTTTTCATGCAATTTTCCTTTCCGTGACCTCAGTTCTATATGCTGTTTAATGGCATGGGGATAAAATGATTTGCTTTCTTTAAACTGTTTGCTTCCTGTTGCTGTAACTGATGAACTGTGCCTGACAGATCTTTCAGGAGCCTAAGAAAGCCAGCCAGGTGGAGCAGGTGCTGGTGGAATATGCCAAGTGCATAAAGGTAAGCACCAGGCAGGCTGGTGGGAGTGTGGTAGCCCAGCAGGTATGGGAATGCTGCAAAGGAGGGCACTTTAAACAAGGAAAGATGGCTCTAGCCTAGGTGTGGGAGTGTTTCTGAAGCAGAGAAATCTTCCCTGCTCTGGTTTAAGTTGCTGGTCCCTCTCCTGCAGCGCTGCAGCCAGCCAGGAGGACAGATGACAGGGGCCCTGCTGCTTTCTGTAGTTGGAGGCAAAATGAGTGAAGGGATAAATTTCTCCGATGACCTGGGAAGGTAAGGTAACTGCTCCCTGGAAAGCCAGCTCTGCCTGTGACTCCAAGCATGATGGGCATATCAATACTTGCACAGACTGAAAATCCTGGGGAATGTGTGACTTAGCTGATGCTTAGAGCAACAGGAGGGTCTGCTGGGTGGTGTAAAACCTGCCTGCCCAGGCCCCTCTTCCAGTGAATAATGCAGTTAGGCTTGCTGTGCTAGATAATCTCTTTGTTTTGGCACCCTGAATCCCTCTGCAGTTCTGTTCAGCACGTGCTTGTCCGACTGCTGTGCTTTATTGCTGCTTTTGGTTTGCAGGGCTGGCTGTCTTTCAGGGGTGCAGTGACCTCTAATTATCTGTCTATTGGCAAAGTGCTTTAGGATGAGACATTAAGAATAATGCAGTCCTCCCTTGCAGGTGTGTGATTATGGTGGGAATGCCTTACCCCAACATTAGATCTCCAGAACTCCAGGAAAAAATGACTTGGCTTGATAAAACAATGGTAAGAGTCACTTACATCTCTTATCTCTTTCAATTCTGCCTTACAGTACTGACTTCCCAGCACATGAATCCCAGAGCTGCCTTCAGAGGTTTTATTTTCTTTGAGCTTGCCCTCATTTCCCAGCCTTCTCCAGGCTGCTGCTGAACAGCTCTAAACACAGGGAGGAAGTTGGATGGAGGGAAATGCCACCAGGCCTGGCTGGCAACTCTGAGTTCCAAGGGCAGCAAGGACCCTTCAACCCAGCAGGTGGTAGAAGCTGCTTGCTAGGATCATTTGTCTCTTCTCATTGCTCACTGGAGGTGCTGTTCCTGGGGACAAAGTTTCTGCCTTCAAGGGGATCTTGGGTTGGCTCTGTGCATAGTCAACATAATTTTCTGACTGCAGCCTTTCTTCTGTTCCTTCTTACTCTCAGCTTGGGGTCTGCCTGGCCACCCGCTCACCCAGCAGGGGTAAAAGTATTTACCTCACTTTGTCATTAAGACTTCCCAATTTGATTTACATCTGCCTTGTGTTCAGACTTGCTTATTTCTTCTTTCCAGCCCAGAGCTGCTGGCCAGGCACCGAGCAGAGTGCTGATTGAAAACCTGTGCATGAAGGCAGTAAACCAGTCGATAGGTAATTCATCCTTCCTTGGACAGGCTGGGGGATAAAAAATACACTGAAGGAGGAGGGTAGGAAAAAGGATGCATTACAGATGATGGGAACATTATCTTCCTTGTCTGAGAACAAAAAATTGACTGGGCCATTCTTTGTTTTTATCCTTTGTGCAGGCAGAGCCATTCGGCATCAGAAGGACTTTGCCAGCATCCTGCTCCTGGATCACAGGTACGCACGCCCTGCCATCTTTAACAAACTGCCCCAGTGGATCAGGGAGAGGACCCAGGTGAAACCTGCCTTTGGATCAGCGTTTGCTGAGTTAAGAAAGGTCAGAACTCATCATGTCTTATGTACTGCTACCAACACTGTTCCCCACTGTCCTCATCTGGACCTTTCTCAAGCCTTCCCTTTAGAGTAAGGCCAAGGACAAACTGCATGGTTTTGTGTGTTCCCAGTTCCATCGAGGCAAGTTGGATTCTTTGTGATGTGGAGCAGAGAACAGATGGTATTTGTCATTGTGACTTACACCTCTGAAGACTAGGTAAAGTTGCTGCTTTTCTGTACCTTAGACTTCGTAAAATCTCTGCCTTCTGCCTCCTTTGTGGATGTTTTCTGTTCAGTATCTGAATGTTATGATGGTGAGACAGCCTTCAGCACCACAGCCAGGAGGGAAACTGGTTGTAGGTCTGAGGCAGATGAAGACAGTAACAGCAGGCACCTACTTGTTTACAGCTTTTAAGGTTTTATTTAAATTGATTAAATATTTTCAGTAAAAAGACTGAAGTATGGCAAGTATTATTTAAGTACACTTAAGTATGGGGAGTAATTATTTTGACTGAACACATGGTTTTTTCCCATCAACCACCAAGTGTAGGAGGCCTGACTGACCAATGCCATCACTGAGCTTTTCACAGGAATTGTACACTAGCAGGCCACTAATTTATGTCATATTGGAATAACACAGAGTGATAATGGAGCAGCTGTGGGTAACACTTCTTCTGACCCTCTTTCTGCCTTGCTTCAAGCAGTCATTAGATTGAAACAGCTCATTCTTTCAAGGGGAATAAAGATACGTCCACAATACAGCACCACTCCTTTGATCATGCTTAAGCACAGGATTGCTCTGCTGTTTTTAACCCCTAAGTTTATGAACTCACAGTAACTTTTAAAATGTAACTTTCCTGGATTATGGGTCAGTGCTGGAGGGCAGCAATACCACCAGGAACAGCCACATAATCTCTCAGCTGTTCCAGGTACCTCCTGTCATCCTGAGCAGGTCTCATCCCAGGAGCTTTGTTTGCTTCTTTTCCAGTTTCAGCAGTTGGATGCTACCTCTCTGGGCTCTTCACAAGGAAGAAAGTACTTATGGCACAGAGCTGTTACCTGCTCCCTGTATGTTAATTAGCCCCACAGGGAAAGAAACAGCTGCCTCTGAGAAACTTCCATTGTGAGTCACCTGGCCCTTGAGTAGGTCCAAACCCCATCGTCTGCACAAGCTCTGCCTTCAGAGAGGGGAGCACCTGCTTCTAGCAGCTGGTGCCCTCCAGCCTGTGGCTAGTGATGCTGGGCTGGATGGCTGAACAGCTGGGCTCTCCCTTTACACATTCTTAATAATCCCACTTTTACCAAAGTGAAGGCAGTAAAGACCTGCTTCCTTGAACTTCATGGAAATTTTTCAGACAGCAACAGTTTCACACTAATACTCAATGGATCTCATCTATGACTCCCAGTCATCTTCATCCTCCTCACCTCCAGGCTGCTGTGGGGGTGGGAGGGGTGGTATTGAGTCCGACATACGAGCAAAGGCACCAGCAGGACTGCCAGGAGCATCATTGTTCCCAGAGGCTCCTGGTCCTTTCCCTGAAATACCTGTGAGGGAAGGAAATCACCAGTGAGTAACACCTGGGGAAAAGCCACGCTCTCACCACCCAGGTAACCTGAACAGCCAACATGTTTAATGCTGCCACAGACTTGTGCCAAAGTCTCGTTTAACTACAGCTCCCCCTGAGCCAAGTCCCTGCTGTTACTTTTGATCTAAATGCCCCAGGGCATCTCAAATCCCCATATGGGCAGTGGGCACAGCTGCCCAAGCACTGGATTAAAAAAAGACACTGTTGTCCCTTCTTCACAGGTAGCTTTCAGGGTCCACCCTCTAATACACACAAACCCCTCCAGGGTCCAGAACTGGACTTGAGGTAGAGATTCCTCTGCTCATTTTCTGTAAAGACACTCCCAGCTGTACTGCAGTACACACTGCCCAGGAAAATGTCTGTTCCTGTTTCCAAGGCTGTGGCTGACACAACTCGGGTGCCAGGGAGTGCCCTCCCTCTTTCCTAGGCGAAAAGGGCAGCCCACGTCATAGGACAGTACCTTTGCGCCTCAGCACCAGCTTGTTGAAGAGGTCTGACATCAAATCTCCACCTTGTCCCGTAACTCTCACTGCAACAGAGCAGAACAAGTCAGTGAAGAAAGAGCTAAGCACTACGGTAAAAGCATTTCCCTGCAATTCTGCCTTCAGATTAAAGAAAAAACTCCAAACCTCTAATTTTGTATGACACCCCAAAACTACAGTCCAGGTTCAGGTCAGGAAAACACTATGCACAGCGGGGTTAATCGCATCTTCTGGGGAAAACCATGAGTGCTATTCATCGAGGGGCTGTGCATTTGCAGTCTCATTCTGCCAAAGTAGCTCCATCAATCCCCAAAGTGCTAAAACTGGTTCAGCCCTGTCCCATTTGGACCCCAGGGTTTCATTTGTGTGCCCGGTCCTGTGCATCACATGTAAAAGTTCTCCACAAGTCCTGAGACAGATCCCTTTGGGCCGGTGGGGTTTAGCAAGTTCACAGAGCTCTGGCTGAGTGCTGAACACCTGAGACCTACATCAGTGAGGAGAGACAACTCCCTTCTGCTCTGTGAGTTCACTGTGCTCCTGACTTGCTTGCCTGCCTCTAGACCCACACCTCCCCAGGCTGAGCAAGGAAAAGCAGTTCTGCCAAAAGAGCCTCAGTACCTTGTTCTTGTTCCTTCTGCTTCTTTTTCTCCAGCTTTCTCTCCTTGACGCTGCGAAGGTTGGCCTTCCCAATGCCCCCGGCCTGGCGGATGGACTCCAGGAGACTGGCACGCCCAGTAGAGGGGTTCACCACCTCCTTTGGGGCTCCCTGGACTGAAGCTGCAGGGACAGGAAGGACAGGCAGCAGACCTGGGTCAGTGCATCAGCTACAGGCCCAGCCAAATTCCCATAGAAAGGGCTACTCCAGTACCTTGACAGCATCTCTTCCCACTGCAGCTCCCCTCCTCTACTGGGAGGCTGGGAAGGCACAGGGGGGCCCCAAGGACACAGGCTGAAGGCAAGGAGGCTGGTGCAGCTGTGGAGGAGGCCAGCCCTTACCTGCAGGCACGGTGTTGCTGCTCTCCTCGCTCACTGTCCGAGCTGGTTCTGAGGGTGCTGTGGGCTGGGGCAGAGGTGGTGGAGGAGGCACCGGGGTTGGCATAACAGGAGGTGGTGGAGGAGGTGGAGGGGGAGGAGGTGGCAATAGCTCAGCACCTTGAAGATCTGAAATACGAAAGAAGTTGTATCTGAGGAGTCCCAGAGGATGGCACATTGAGAGTTTCAGCTTAGAGCTTCACACACCTCAGCAGCAACAGATCAGAGTCCTCAGCACCTGCAGCAGAGCACTCCTGCCCTGTGCACCATCTCTGAAACAGCAGGCAGGGCCACGGCAAGAGTCTGAGATTCCCCTACTCTCCCTCCCCAGCTGCATCCCACTCACACAAGGGCATCTCACCAGGCTGACACACACTCAGTCCTTGCACACTGTGCTCCCTCCTCCCTAGCCATGCAGAGAGAGGAGGAGGGAGATAAAGGGGCTGCAGTCAGGCCAGAACTTGAGCAGGTTGCAGCTTTCACTCAGACTCAGGCCAGAAGTGCAACATCCATCATCCATTCAACATCCATCTTAAAATTTCTACCAAGGGACTTTCTCCCTTGTCTCCACTTTCTAGCAACCCCTGCCTTCCTCCTTCACAGGGTCCTGGGATCAGGGATTGAAAATACCTGGTTGCAAAGGCTCCACTGACTCGGTGTTGAAAGTGGGCAGCTCTGGAATAGCACTGCTGGGGGCAGAGGGTGCAATGCCAGGGCCCAGGTCAGCGCTGTACATGAGATCTGCAGCAATGCCAGGCAGGTCTGGCAGGTAGGAGGGCACATCAATCTCAGGGACCTGGCCCAGATCTGGCACGTAGAAGTAATTTTCAGCAACCTAAAGAAACCCAAACCAACAAAGTAAGGCAATGACTATGTGCTTGCAGAGGCACTACAGAGAACAATCTGGCAGCAATCAGAGCTGGGCTGGTGTACCTTGCTACATCAGCTACCCCTACACCTCTGTGCTCAGAAGCAACTTCCTGTAGACCAGACTTGGGAAAGGTAGACTGCAAGAGGAGGAAGTGTAGGACTCTTCTAAGTTTCCTAAGTAGCAAGTGAACTCTGAAGGGTTTATGCACTAACTGCTGCAGCCTAAATAAACCAATCCCTTCTCATCCAGAAGAGGATGGTTGTAGGAGTGTGTGCTGGGCTTTGCACCACTAATTAGTGGTTTGTCATCAGTCTTGTCTGTTTCTGTTCGGAGTCAGAATTATTAGAAAGGCAATTGAGACGGTTCCTTGTGTTCTGACTTGGATGTTTATTATATCTTATCAGAGAATTACAGAAAGCACCTCTAGCTCCTTGCTAGAAGTAAGAAAAATGTCTCTCTGCTGAGCCTGTTTCAAGGCCTTTTAAAGTTAAACAAACCAGTACAAGTTTAACACCTATATTATTTATACTTTTGACCCAATAATAGATTCCCATGACCCTTAGAGTGATTTTTGACTGACTAATCCAAAGGTTACTACCTAAGTTCCGTGAAGGAGAAGGAAGAAGAAGTAAATTAACAAGAGAAAGACATCACCCAAAATTCTCCATCTTGTCTCATAATACCACTATACTATAAAAACCTCAAATTTAAAACCCATCACCCAGTGAAAATACACACATCTAATCCACTTATACATTTGTGATTTCTAACTCATTATTTATATTTACAAATCTTCAAGGTTTCAGGTCCAGTGCAGTGTGTTTTTCAGAGGGTCTGTGTCTGGAAGCACAGAAAGCTCAAACTCCAGATTTCTAGGATCCAACAGATAGTGTCTGAACCATTTCAAAGATTAAAATGCAGAAGCATAACCCAGTAGTTACAGGGGTCTGCTTTTGTGTTTAACACACAGGCAACACAGCAGTGATGGTGCACTGTGAATAAAGAGTTTGTTCACTATATACATTATATCCTCCAGTCCAACACAATGAGCAAATGATTCCCAGGCTCCTTTTCCCAATCTCAAATGACACCCCAGCAGAGCTGGTACCCTAGGTATGGCCTCTATGAAGTGTCAGGTACCAGTCACATGTTGAGGCAACTGGGTTGGTGCACTGCCTGCCCCATGTATACACCAAGCACAGCCCTTTTCTCAGTCTGCCTGGCCCTTCTGTTTGCACCAGCAGGAATGATGGGGATCACACTTCACCCCAGGGACCTTCTAGCAGTGGCACCTCACCCTCAGACTCAGCAGGAGGCTCAGGAGTTGACACAACTGAGCTGATGAAGTGACAGATCCTCCAAACCCCAACACAGCCCTGAGATCAAACAGCAAAGTAAGTCCACATCCTATTACTCTCCTTTCACCACTCAACAAAGACTTGAGCAGAGAGAAACCTGCCAAGTGTGAGGCTTTTGTCCCACCCTCAAGATCACACCAGGACCTCAAGCACAAAACCAGGCAAGGTCCTTCTGATAAATGAGGTACTCTGCAGCCCTGTAAGGGGCTATTGTCCTACCTGCTCACCACTCTATCGAAGCCCTTTCTTTTCAGAGAGCTGAGCACAACCCTCTAAAGTGTAAGCAGTTGCAACCTCACCTGTCGGTCCAGCTGTCCCCTTTTGGTGATGGAGAGGGGTGCATCAAAGAGCTTCTCTTCTGTCTCTGTTTCCAGAGCCACATGGGTCTTGGTCACTGCTCCAGCCAGAGGATCCAGGAACACATACTTCTTGTACCTAAAGGCAGAGAACAAGTATTTTAGTGATGCTGCCTTGACAGCCAAGGCCAGAAGAAACAGTGTACATAAGAGGGCCTTGGAGGCAGAGACCTGATTTCACGCATAAGATGGAACACAGTGAGCCTTCAAGGTTCCTCCTTTTAGCTCAATTTTCCTGCTTTCCCCTCCACAACCAGGAGGCAAGCAGCTCCCCACCCTGCCAGTGCAGCTTCCAGACTAATTTTAAAGCAAAGCCCCACTACAGTAGTGCCACCATGACCAAGCTCTCCCCTTTCCACCACCTGGCCTGAAACCATCCTAGAAATCTGCAGAAGGACACCAGATACTTGCCACTCAAGGTCCAGGAGGACAGACAAAAAGGAGAAATGATCCATGGCTCAGGAGAAGAAAGAGCAGGTCCAACAGCTGAAAGCTCGAGAAGAGCTTAAAGCAGCTCTTCAATAAGAGCAGAAGGAAGAACCATGATGGGAAGGAAGCCCAGTGGGAAAGGAAAGGAAACTGCAGTGAGGGAGGTGGTAGAGACATTAAAGCAGCAAAAGCAGTAAAGTACTGCTGTGAGGAATTGTCAGGAGAAGAAGCAATACCTAGGCTGGCACACAGGGACGAGCAGGGCAGGACTGACAGCATATCTCAAGGCTGGAAAGAAATTAGAGGAACAATAGGAAGAACTAAGCAAAAGAAAGTGCAAAACTGGGTTGGATCAGGTGAGTAGAGGATCAGGTAAGGACCAAATAACTGCTTCCACCCAAGGCAAAGAGCGGGGAAGGCAAGGTTCCCAGATGGAAGCCAGCAGAGAGGTACCAAACCCTGTCTTATCAAGAGCCTGACAGGTAACATCCCCAGGAAAGCAAGCAGTCACTGCTACCCCTGGGGATGGGAAAGCTCCTCTGAGGACAAACAGGGGCAGGTGAGCAGCACAGCACTGCTCCAGCTCTCACAGGTTCTCGGTGGTATTGAAGAGTAGCAGGGAGCTGAGGGAGCTGATGTTCCTGGGAAGGCTGCCAAGGCCTTCTTCTGCATCATCCTCCTGGTGAATTTTGGTGCTCACACACACAGGGAAATACTTGAGCTTTTCCTGCAAGAAGACAGATAAAAGGTGGTAAGACACTAGAACCACAGCTGCTGAGGCAGCTCTCCCCAGCCACCACAACCCATGCTGCTGGATGCACTGTATGGTCTGGGAACCCTACTGCTCCCTCTCTACATTCCTTTGAGCTAGGAAGCACATGGACAACATTGCAACCCCACACTCATGACAAGTGTTGGCAGTTCAGACTTGTAGCAAGTGCTTTTGGTGCTGTGGATGGGTCATACTGAACGTGTTACTGTGGCAAGGACCCACCAGAATAAAATCACCACTCTGGCTCTATAGTCAGATACAGTGCAAGACAGGTGCAGGGATAAAGCCCCACAGCCTAAAAGGCTTTTGTTACAGTGTCTCCAATTACAACACATTTTCATGCAGGCAGAGTTCCCCACACATCTCTATCACCTCACCTCTTCTCTGTTGCCTTCACTTGATGTTTTAAGAGCTGTGATCACACTGGTGGGGTATGAAAAAGGGGTTAGGAAAGAACAGACTGCCTGCACTAGGCAAGAGATCAGGCAGAAAGGAGTGTGCAGGGTGGAACGTGTGCCAGATGGTTTCACAAAGCCTGAGGGATTTGCATGAGTTTTCAACTCTAATGAACTGAAATCTTCTCTCTCTCAGTTCTAAAACTTCATGCATAATATATAGAGCTCCCTTTCGAAAGGGACTTATTACATCTGAACTGCCTGACTTTTCTAGAGCACAGGAATTGCCATCCCACATCAGACCACAGTTTCAGCTGGCATGACAGTGCTTGCTGCCAAATGCTCTGGGGGATGAAGCTCAGTGCCCACAGCACTCTGCTCTAGAGGGAGGAAAGGCTTCAGTTCTGAACTGATGAGAGACAGTTTGGGATGAACAAACCTCCACCTCAGACTCCTCTGTAGACCCCTCCTCAGCCCCTTCATAACTCTTCACAGTTCTTTCTTCACAACTAAGGCAAGCAGCAGCTACAAGGCAGTAAGTGTTCACACCAGGAGAAACCAGAGCACTCTGTCAGGTTAAATAACAGGCCACACTTGTGGTTTTCTTCTGCCACCAGAGGATGGCCACTCCAAATACTGTCCACAGCTTCCTACTGCCTCACTGTTTCCAGCATCCCTGCACCACCCCATTCTCTGAGTCCCTCTCCCCTCCTTGTACTTGTATGGGAGAAATGGAGACCATTGGTGGTTCAGTTTTAAGACCACATGTCAGTGACAAGCAGTTCCTGCTGATTAAAATTTCAGTCTTGAATCTGGTAGCCAGAAATCCAAGGAAATGGCTTAGTCACAGTTCAGTTAATCCACTAAGAGTTTAGACGATGCTCTGAGACTGTAAAATGCTATAAGAAAGGACCTGTAAGGTTTTGATTTAATTCAGGTTCCAGCTTGTGAAAAATACAATGAAATTAACACCTTCTATTTTTTACAGAAGCAAATAGGCAAAAACATATAAATTCTTATTTAAAGCAGAGACTCAAAAATAAAAGTTCTTTCGATCATTAATATTCATTTCCCAATGTTTAATTTTTTAAGCATGAGGAACCACTGACTTTTTTTGCTGGAACTGTTCAGACACACTTAGCCCTCAAGTAATTTATATGTTTTTTTTAATTCTCTTTTTGTAGATTTCAGTTATCACTGGAAGATTGTGCATCACTTTAAAGGTGTAGTGAGAAAGCAATCATTACCTAAATTTACTTACAAACCTCATCTAAGGCAGTTATAAAATCACTAAGCATGAGTATTCTGAAATGTGAAATATAATCCTGTTCATTTAAATGCCATCAAAGTGCTAGTCTTACTCTAGTACCTAGATCTGTTCTGAAATTTGGAACAACCACACACTGTCAAAAATATCCTTCAACTGTGAATCCCACAAGTTAAGGTGCCATTTAAAAATTAGTTTTCTTATAGGAACATTAAGTTCTTAAGCCAAAGTTTGGCAACCTTGACATACGGAAGTCATGGGGGGTGCTTGAATGCTCAAACACCTCAGCTTGGGGTCTGGTACCTGGAAGGATCACACCCCCAAGGACACTGCATTTTCAGGCATTTTTCTTCCTAAGAACCTACAGCTAAATATAAAGTCACTGTGGTTCTTCAGTTTAATTAAACACCCACTATTACAAAGGGAATTGGTGTGGTACACCAGAAATCCCACTTCTCCCCCACCAATGGACTGCTGAGGCCAGCTGGGAAAGCACTTCAAGATGAGCAAGTGACAAAAACCTGGTTTAGCCTCCACATGGCTGTGGTGGGCTCTGGGAGAGGCAGAATTCACTAGGACATGCCAAGTTACTGACACTTTGGAACCCTAGCAAGGTTACTCCAGCAGTGGATGGTAACTTTTCCTTGGACTTCTTCCAAGCCCAGCTGACCATATCTCCCCCCGTTTTCCAGTCTCCTGAGTGTGCAGCACCCAGACACAGCTCCCACCACAAAGGCAGTGCCCAGCTCCCTGCTGAGCCCTGCCTTGCCCCCACCACTGCAGTGTGCAAAGCAACTGGCTTTCCAGGCTTACCACAAGCACTGTGTTTCTGGCATTCTTACTCACCTTAAGGTGCTTATCACACCAACCTAACCAGCATCCTCTAAGCAGCTTGTTTTCACTTGCTAACAGCAAGTTTCCACTTGGTTCGGGTGGAGGGGGCAAGGAGAAATTCCAAGGGGGAAGCATTTAAAATCAGCTGCAGAACCACACATATTTCCAACTCAGTTGCTTACTCCCCAGAGCAAAAACCCTAAACTAAAGGCTGAGCACAGGCTGCCACCACTTCCCCTCAAAGTGACATGAGCTGAGTTTGCTTTCCTGATGAGGTGTTGTGTGCACGTGGAGTTTAGCAAAGGCCACTGCGACTGCTCGCAGCAAAGAGGCTCTCATTAGAAGAGAAAACAGGCAGTGAGCCTCTGCTGAAAGCCCTGAATAATTGAGAAAAGCATAAATGCAAACATTAGACTTCTCCCTGTCACATTTCATTACTGCAAGGCACGTCAGGCTCTGCTCAGCTATGGCCGAGAAGGGCCTGTCCCCCTGGAATGTGGCTGGAGCTTGGCCACACTGAGCCTCACTCAGCACATCAGCCCCTCCATCCTTCACCAGGTGACAGCAGCATCCCCCAGCCCACAGAGGAGCTGCAGGAGTGACAGCTGCTGCATGGGGCACGCTCAGCAAAGTCAGAGAAAGATCAACAGTCTCAAAAGATGGATTGCAGAAGGGAAGTAACAAACATCCCCCAGGGCCTGAAACAAAGTCCCTGTGGTGATGGCAGCTTTAGTCTCAAAGGGCAGAACATGGCAATGGTAGAGAGACTGACTGGGGCTGGAAGAGGTAGCATCCCAGACAGCTGGCTGTGTGGAATGGCACGTGGAGCCTGCTGGAGCCAGCAGGCCAGCTGAACAGGCACACATTTTCTCCTTGTGGGACACTGCTTTTTAATAGCCAGTGTTCTTCTCAATCCCTTCCCTGTGCAAGGGACTGTACTTTGGCACCAGCCCTTCAGGGTGGGAGCCCATCTCCCTGTCCACTCCCTGCCTGCCTCTGTTCCCCCCACACTCCAGTGGGATGGGGACACCAGCCAGACAGCAGCACTCACTGGCCTCCCTGCCAGCCACCAGCACGTCCCATGCACTTCTGCCTGTGCTACTGCCAGGACTGGAAGGAAGCAGGAGCCCTGCTCAAGTTTGCCAGCTCTCCATTGGGCCAGCAATCCTGCTTCCTTGGCCTGGCTGAAATATTCATAACTACCTCACTGTGTGAGGGCTCAACTCCATTAACACTCAGGAAAGTTTAGCATGATAAATTATTCAGTGGCAACTTTATTTTTGGCCAAGTCATACAAGGATGAGGAAGGAAGTCTCTTCAGGGGTGGAGAACAGGGAAGTTGTCAAATTGATCCTTCACATGCTAGGAACAGCACATCTGCTACTACTGACACAACATATACACAGCAACTTTTAAACTTGAAGCATGGCAACTCTTCTTCCTCCTTTCCAACCCAGGGAAAATGCCCAAGTACAACAATTTCCTGGGGCAGAAAAATGCTCTAATGAATGACTCCTTTTTCTCCTGACAAACTCATAAGACTTTTTACCTTTCCCCTCCCACCAGAAGTTATATCAGAGCCTTCAGAAACTATTTCTGAAATAACTACGAGCTTGATCCCAGCTGCCTCACTATGCACAGCCAAAGCCTTAAGCCCAGGCAGAAGCACCTGCAGCATTTTAGGAAATGGAACTGCTCCAGAGACCTGGCAGTTGACAGCCACCCAAACTCTTGCACTGACATGCAAGGAGCTCTCCAATTGGCATCTCCACAAGCTTCCCAGCATGACCTCACACCCTCCCCACTGACAGGCCAAATGAAAGTATGTTCTACTCCTAGCCTATATCCCAAAGCCCTGGCCCTTCTCTCTTTAGAGAAGAGATTAACAGACTCCAGGTTCTCTTTGCTTGTCCTTCCCAAGGTCTGCTCTCCTCCTCACCTGCAGAGCTTTTTCATCCAGCATTCGGTGTTTGCTCTGAATCTTGTGTCTTGGCCATTTCTGTTTAGCTGGGTCTTCTGCACCAGCAAAAATGGAACTGTACTCCTGCAGCCGTTCAGGGGCTGGGTACTTGGCACTGGAAAATACCTATGGAGAAACAAGGAGGGACTGAAAAATCCCAACAACTAGGCAATCCTATGATACACAAACACAAGGAGAGGAGTAAACATGCAATCTGTGCTGCCAGTGGGAATGGACAGACTTGGAGTCAACAGGTTCCTAAGGGCTATGTGCACAGACCCAAATATGCATGGGCTACCACTTCTGAAACTGGAATTGCCAGAGTTTTTCTCTCTCTAAAAGTACTAGGAGCTCACTGGCAAAAAAGCTTCCACTGGCAGGAAAGGAATTGGAAATACTGTATAAAATGGAGCAAGAATGGGGAAAGAAGGATTTTCATCAGTTTTACATGGCTCAATGGGATTAAGATGCACTAAAGGGAGGCTCTCTGACAGCAGCTTTCATTCAAGTGTCTATGAGCCTGAAGTGAGGGTGTTAGGCTTAGCTAAGCACACATCTTTTCTCTTTCTCAGGAAGCAGCTGGGACAGAAACCTATAAAGGCTACATAAAGCCTGAAGCTGTGTGGCTCATGGGTCTAAAATTCATCAATTGGCCAAGTTAGGAATGGGATTCTCACCACAATCCTGCTCAGTAGCAAGGCATGGAGAAGTGAGTGGGCAGCAGCTGCAGCAGCCAAGCACTTTTTCTTCTCCAGAGCTTATGTCAGGAGTAAAGAAAGAAGGAAGAAAAGAGGCCATGCAGCCCTCACTGAAGTCACTACCTTAATTGCCTTCTTGCTGCCCTTTATCTTCTCAATCTTCGCCTGGGCGAGTGTGACTCTCTCCCCAATTGCCTGGAGCTGTGCCCGGCTGGCCTCCACCCGCTGAGAGATCCTAGGAGGCAAGAACACTTCTTAAGATGAAGATTCCAGAACCAGTGGGTTTTTTTTTTAAACAGCCAGCTCCCAGCCCCTCAGAGAAGGATGTGAATCTCAGGGGCCCGGGTGGTTTCACAGTGCAAAACAGTGCTGGTTGAGACACGCTTGTATCCATCCTATTGAGAGTTTGAGGTAGTCCAACATGAAGCAGGATTAGTCCATGAATCACAGCATGATGTTCCTGTGGCTGTTTGAGGCACAGAAAGATGGAAAACTGGCAACAGACACAGTGTTGATAACACAGGGATGATTTAATTATTGTTGAGCAGAGCTTAGACAGTCAAGGCCTTTTCTGCCTTTTACCACACCACAAGGAGTTGGGAGGGGACACAGCCAGGACACCTGATCCCAACTGACCCAAAGGATGTTCCAAACCATATGGCATCATGCTCAGCACATAAACTAGGGAGAAATTTGACTGGGGTCCACTGCTCAGGGACTGGACAGGCTCCATCAGGTTGGTGGTGAGCAATTGTTTTTATTTGCATCACTTGTATTTCTTTTGTTTCATTTATCCTTTTTTGTTATTTTCCTTTACATTATAATATTATAATTATTATTATATTTTATTTCAATAATTTAACTGTTCTTATCTCAATGCATGAATTTTCTCACTTTTACCCTTCTAGGTCTCCTTCCCCCCACCCTGCAGGGAGTAGTGTGAGCAAGGAGTTGTGTGGTGCTTAGTTGCCAGCTGAAGATAAACCATACCACTAGATCAGCATGAGAATGCTTTGGGACTCAGGTGAAAAGCACTCCGTGGCAGCAGAGGAGAGCAGTGCGTGGTTAAATACCTCTGCATTCACATTGCAGACATGGTTCTTTTTCCTTTCCCACCTGGCAGCCAGGGGCACGACTGAAACTGCCTCCATGCCATGCACAGTGGCTGCTGTGCCACTGGAACTGTCACACGGGTACAGCCAGAGGTTAGGAGGGATGCTGGAAGCAGGCATCAGCTACAGCTAACGATGGAGTCACCTCCTCAAAAAAGCCCTCCTACCTCATACATAACCAGCAGATTCTCTTTCCCCAGCTACAAGGTCAAAAGCTGAAAAGTCTTCTGAACTTTCACCCCTCCAGTGAAGCCAGGGAAGAATATTTTCATGGCTACATAACCCAATAGGAGAGAGAGCACTTCACTTCGGCAATGTTTTGTAGCAATGAGTTCCACTGGATCATTCTATGCCTGCAAAAAGCAATCTCAAGTATTGTCTTTAAATTTCACCAAGAGTCTGTCTTTGCTTTTGAGGAGAGAGCTCTCATGCTCTTTATCTGCTCTAATTCCCTTCAGTAATGACTGTGAGATCAGCAGTGATCTCCAATTTCAAACTGTACCAAATCCATCTTTTCCAGTATTTTCTCTTTGGGCAGCACATTCTCTATTATAGTATAGAAACATAAAGCCCCCCCCTCAACGTAGGTAGTGAAAAATAGCAAGTACAAGCAGCCTATTCTTCCTGTACCATTCTGAAAAAAACCCTCACTTTCTCTAAACAGCTTCAAGTATTTCTGTTTGTTTAAGCCATGTCCTCCTCTTCCTGGAGGCATGAAAAATCCTTCCTTATGCATATGGCATGAAACACAGCCTGTTTCTTACCTTATTCTGTTTGGAGTGGGAGATGAGCAAAATTGAACCTCGTGAGATTCTCCCTCTCAGAATTATTCTCCATTACCCCATTTTATTTTAAACACAGACCAACAGCTTGTATTTTGTACCAACACTGAGTACAAATCTGTTCATGATTTCCTTCCCACACCCTCCCTCTGCCTCAGAAGAGTAAGTCCACATCACTTATACACTTGATAGGTTCTCAGAGTAGTTTCTGCTGTTCCTTTCAGTGTGCATTTCCTAGCACCTGTCTGCAGCAAATTTCACGTGTCATAGGACTGTCCCACTGCCTTGTTTTGTTCAAGTGTGAGATGCCTCTGAAGGACCTAAATCTTTCCTAACTGCTCTCACCAGCAAATTTTCCCACCTCACAGTTTACCTCTTTTCTAGAAGTTTCATAATTGTATTGATTGAAACTATTTCCAGTACTGCTCCCTAGAGGTATCTGACTATTTTTACTTCCTTCAAAGCTGAAAAAACCTAGTCATTTATTTCTGCTTTGCTGCTCTCCCTCAAATCAATGCTGCAATTTTCTCTCTCACCTGAGAGTAGACCTCTCTCCTAGAAGAACTCCACAAAGTTTTCCTAAAGCTCCAAAAAAAAAGTGAGGCATCAATTGCCTTTTAGCCAGTACCCTGCTGACTTCTAGACACAATTTTCAGGATCTGACAAGGCACATGTTTCTCTGCTAGAAGGAAGTGCTAAGCAGTTATGCAAGCTCAGGCCTGAAAACCAGTAAGTGTTCTTTTCCCTTTCACTTCATAAATGTGAGTGGGTCCAGTGAGGCAGTCAAACACCTCCCTCACTCCCTTTCCTGTCCCACATTATCCCCAGTGCTTCACCAGACACCAACTCCTTGCCTTCCTTCCCTCACTCAAAGAAAAAGAAAAAAAAAAAAAAAAAAAGAGGGAAGACATCCACCCCCAGTGCCCACCAAATATCTTCATCGAAAGGAGACCATACCAGGCAGACAGCCTGCTCCCAGCACAAGCTGGGGAAGTTGCCCAGTGCCAGCTTAGGTGTTTCAAGCCATGATGGATCTTCTCTGAGGCACTCTGTACTTTCTCCTCTGATCTCCTGCTCTAGGATTTGACAGGCCAAATCCCAGTGACCTTATGAGATCTGCCAAAAACCTTCACCTGAGGTGGTACAGATGCAGGCCCACAACACGGAAGGAATACGTATCAGTCCACAGAATTAATTTATTGCTGAACAAGATAACTTTGAAAAAAGAATTAAACCCCCTCAATCCAACTAATCCAAATTCCATCACATGTACAGGCTCCTAGAGGTGCATGACTGTTATGCACTAACAGTTCAAGATACAGCTGTATGTGTGTGTTAGAGACAATATACCATATCCTTACTGGAAAAATACATGGAGAAAACCTCCTCATGTTTGATCAACTATTTCTACTGCTGTGGCATCTGAACTTACTCAAAGGACTCAAACAGTTTTAGTAAAAAAAGGAAACAGGGAGGAAGGAATGGAGGGATATGGCTGAGGATTTCAGGGGCAGTGCTGGAGGAAAGGTGGCATTCTGACCTTAACCTCCATTAAAGGGAGGACAAGGACAATTAGAACAAGAGGAATTAAGTGTTAATAAAATAGCCCAATACTGCCTCTCAGAACAAATTGCTCAGGCAGCCAAAACCACCATGAGCATCTGAACCTACCCCATGCCTATTTTCTTAGTCATTGCTGGGTTATTTTGCTCTCAATGCTCTTTTCTGCTTGAGAAACGCCTTTAGTTAAATTCAATGTTACTCTGGAGTTGCAAAGGAGCAGGAGGCTACAGTGACAGCCCCTCCCTTTCAGCAGGATGTGCTTCATTCAGGACAAGTGAAAGGTGGTGTCTGTGGAAAAAGGAGAATACATCACCTACCTTCAAATGCTGGGCACTGAGCCAAATCAACCTTCCCCTCTCAGTGCTTTTCTTTGGGGAAGCAATACACGTGGCAGATTAAATCTATCTAGAGGATTATCTCTTAATCCATACAGACTTTATTTCATCTAAGCAGATATTAGAACCAACCTTTCAGCTGCTTTGATTCAAGCTTTCACTTTCTCTTGTCCCTCTGAAATATTTTTGCCCTCAAGCTCTCTTCACTTCACCCCCAACTTAGATCTTGTTTCTCCTTTGTCCTAAAGCCCTCACCCTGCTGTGCTTAAGGCACTCTCCATTTTACAGGCAATTTTCTCCAACACCCACAGTAAGTTCCAGGAATACTTCCTCTTGAGGGCCCTCTCTTGCTGGCCCCCTATCCACTACTGTCCCATCTGCAACCACAGAACAGATGACTTACTCTTATTCCATTATTACTCCTCTGATAAATCTCACATTCAGGTGGCTACTGAAAGACTTCCTCTGCTGTTATCTGTGTCTATTCATGGTGGAAAAATTACTGTTTCCTTACTCCCACAGGAAAAAGATTCGAGGCATTAGGAATCTGGCATGCAGGACACTGGATACTGCCTGACAGTACTGTCAGCACTGGCAATAATGCTGTATTTGTATGCACTTCACAGTGCTAATAAAAAAAAAAAAAAAGCGATTTTTATCATCTATATTTGCTAGGGATTAGACAGCATCAGAAAAAAATAGTTTAAAACCAGGGAAGGTTTAAAGACAGGCCGACAGATTCCAAGCAAGGTGTCTGAGAAAGGCAGGATTCAGCTGTAAGAAAGCTGAATCACAACAGCCACAGAGCCTTTGCTCTCTATGCTGAACGTCCACGTCACCCGAAAGTGACAGGGATGACAAAACTGCTGAAATGGGAGAGCAGATTGGCAAGCTACACACCAAGGTGAACGAGAAAGGTTAGGTAACAGAGGCTGGAGCAAACCTCTCTAGAATACCAAAGAACTTCATCCTCATGACTGAAGTACAAAAGTAAGCGATCAACCAAGGAGAAAGAACATTACAGAGCAGAATGAGAAATGAAGTTGCACAGGAGGACAAGGCAGACGAAGTATTAAATTACTTTTTCCTTAAATGAGGACTGTACACATCACAGCAAATCAGGCTTCTGGTCACCTCCCAGCCCAAGCTCCAAGCCTCAGAGATAGCAGGGGGATGCTTGGCATTGCTGTGTACATATAGTAAATTTATTCTATAAAACCTTGGCTTCTTGCCTAAAAGTCAAGCTGCCTTTTTCTTTTTTTTCTTTTTTTTTGGCTAAATGACATGTACTTTTATTAAATTTCTCCCTTACTGCAGGAGGCATGAATAAGAAAGGATTGAGTTTATGGTTGTCGTATTTAATTTTATTCTCAGACTCTCCAAGCAGCTGGTACTGGAGCAGGATAACAAGGGAA
Organism: Acridotheres tristis; assembly: GCA_037013685.1. Taxonomy (NCBI): domain Eukaryota; kingdom Metazoa; phylum Chordata; class Aves; order Passeriformes; family Sturnidae; genus Acridotheres; species Acridotheres tristis. The sequence continues at coordinate 67,391,844 of CM072885.1, forward strand.
GAAAACAGTGTCAAAAATGAATGCTATGAGAAGCCCACTCCCCACTCCTACTCAGTGCTTCTGCCCCTGCAGCTGGCAATATCTCAGGATTGAGATGGGGAGAGCAAAGGGAAATCTAAGACACTTATGGTTTACAGTGATCCAGGGAAGCATTCAAAATCAGCTCACAAATCAAATTCACCTCAAAAGTTTGAAAGGCAAAAGGAAAAATACATACTCTTATGAAGAGCCCAACATGCTCAACCACTCATAGAAAGATCAACTTGTTTGCTTTCTGCTCTTCTCTCTCCATATTTAAGCAGCTTTTAAAGTCTTACTTCTTATCTGAGTAAGTGTAATCAGAGACTGTCATCATACACCATCTCTGACAGAAAGAAGTCCCAAGTGAGGCCGTGTAATCAACGTTCCTTCCTCCATTAAGGGTTTGGGTATTATACTAATTAATGTTTATCTCACTTTGATTGCTCCTCGAGCCTGATTTGCAGGTGTTTCAGCATTTGCATATTGCCCTGTTCCTGTGATGCCAAATGGCTTTGCAGATTGGAGAGTGATCAAGGTTGCCAGGTTATCCTCAGCAGGATCCAACATATATCACTCTCCACAGGTCATGTTCTCACACAAAAACCATTCTATTTTGATTTTTAATCTCTCATTTTACAAGGCACTCCCATTGCTGTGAATTAAGTTTATGTAAAACTGGAAACTTAGAATTTTGACCTACCATCACAGCACCCTCCTCCTTCTTCCCCTGCAGCTTGTTCTCCTCTCCAGAAAAGCAGCTTCTCTTTTTTTCTTCATAGAAAAAGGTCACCAACAAATTCCTCTTTAACCTTGCAAGCATTTTACCTGCCTTGTATCACTGACTGGTCTGAAAGCAACATGCTTTCGATTTTTTAGAAGAAATATATACTAAATAGAAAGTCAGTGTATACTAAGCAGAAAGTCTGTGTCTGTAAATAAAGTACACCATTAGATCTTTAAACTACACAGTCTACTTTTGGTCAATCAGCTTCTCCATTAACACGTATACAACACAGGTACTACCATCACAGTGACAACTTTTGGGAAAAATGACTTTAAGAACTCTATCACTTCTAAAAGAAGCAATGGAAAAAATGGTTCCTTCCCAGTACTGCTGGAGTTTCACAGGTTTTGAGTTCCTCCACTGGCAGTGGCATTGCCTCCCAAAGCAGCAGTCACAGGAAGAGTCTTGAGATATTAAGCAGCTGATGATAGTCAGTACAGAATCACAGAATAGTTTGGCTTGGAAGGGACCCTTAAGGGCCATCTAGTCGAAGCCCTTGTAGTGAGCAGGGACATCTTCAGATGATGAAGTTGGTCAGCCTTGAATACTCCGAGCAACCTGCTCTGGTGTTTTACCAGCCTCATCACAGAACATGTCTTCATTATATTTAGTCTCAATCTACCCTCTTAATTTAAAACCAGTACTTCTTGTCCTATCACAACAGGCCCTGCTAAGAAGTTTGCCCTCATCTTTCTTAAAAGCCCCTTTTAGGTACTGACAGGCTGCAATAAGGTCTCCTTGGAGTCTTCTCTTCTCCAGGCTAAACAGCCCCAATTCTCTCACAGCCTTTTCTCAGAGGAGAGGAGTCGTAGTAACTGATACTAGTACTGTAACTAGTAAAATCTATTATAAAATATTATAACTGGTTTGTTATCTTTAGAGTCTCCACTCATCCTTGCAAAAATCTCATAAGTATTTACTCACTGAAGCTCAAGTTTTTGTAGTAATAGCATTAAGTGTTTCCAGTTTTGTTTTTCTTCTTTTTTTTAATCACCTGTGAAAGGAGAACTAATCCTGTTTGGACAGAATTTTACAAGACTGTCAAAAATAAATTTTGTTTCCATGTTGCTTGAAGTAATAGATCTTATTTGGCAGATAGCTTGAGAAGGTGTTTTGGCACCTTGTAACCTTAAATTAATCAACTGCATGTACACAAACATTAGGTTTCTCATTCTCCTATCAAAGCTCCATTCTCAGACTAGCCAAAGATCTTCCTCCCTGTTCCCATTGAAAAGAAAATGTGTATCACTACAGAGTCACAGGAAACATAAGCAGTGGAGAAATGCCCAGGTGACCCTGTTGTGGACTGTATCTGGGGTAGGGAGAGCTAATGCCTTTAAAAAGATCTGAGATTCCTCTGGATCATTGAGGGTACCATGTCTGACTCTAAACAGACAATATTTCTGTTATACAGCTCACTCAGTATGCTCCAGTTTCCCTACCAGCAATAGGAACAGGAGACAGATCAGCCTAGACTGAAATATCTCATCTGTGCCCTCTCCAAGGTGGGGCTGCAAGAGAAATTCATAAGCCACCAGCCAGAAATGCAGTTTCTTCTGAGCTTCACCTGAAGGCAGCAATAGCAGGACAGGAGCACTGACCTCAGCCATCCCAGCCCTTGGAGGCTGTGCCTCACTTGACCAAAGACTCATCACTATCATCATGTGGGAGGAGTGACATTTGCAGAGCCTTCCTATCCCCTGGCCAGGCAGTCAGGAAGTTCCTCTTTATTCCCAGCTTTTCCCCATTGTCTTGGTTTGAAAGACAGGTGTTTGTTAAGAAAGGAGCCTTTCTTGAAATGGAGAATGTAAACCCTCTCCCTCCAAATTATTGTAATTTTGAAATTAAGAAGCTCTCAGGCAAAGATATGGGAATAGGAATAACAGTTCTTTACTAGGAAAAATTAAGATAGAAATACAGTAATACAAAAAAACCCCAAAACACTGACAAAGTCAGAATACAACCTGACACTGTCAGTCAGGGTGTTGGTAGCAGTCCCATTAAATGGTGGCTGCATCCTCCTGCAGTGACAGATGTGGTTCTGCTGGAGCAGTGCTCCTGTAGAAGGTGCAGTTTTCCTCCAAAGGTCCAGTGATGAGGTAGAAGGGTCTGGTTTTCCTCTGGAATCCAGTGGGAAAAGGCTGCCCTGATGTTCCAAATCTCATTTTATTTGGGTAAGAAATGTTTGGCTCCTCTCCCTGGGTGGAGCATCTCCCAATAGGATGATGTAATTTTATCAGTCATGCAGTGGGACTCAATGGCCCATAAACAGGAGATATCTCCTGGAAGAAGGATGGGGCACGGAAATTATAAAGAATACTGCCCCAGCTGGTTTTAACAGCTGGTGATAGAATACATACCTTTGGTCACATCCTGCTTTGCAAGCCAAGACATTCATACCTTCCAAATGGTTTTAAATCAGTTTTCTTGACCAAGGTACACAGTACTCAGTTACATACACATAGCAAAAACCAATGAAGTGATCCCTAAAGGTCTTGCCCTGATGTAAGGCTGAACATATCAGGAAAGCTGAGCTCTCACTCTTTCATTAGGATGGACATTTTGCATACCCTGACAGCACACAGCACAAGCACTGCTCTTAGTCTGTTCATCTCACCAAAACAAGCCATTGTCATCAAGAATAAGAATGCCTCCAGAGCAGAGCATTATTCCTGCTGATAGCAGGTCACACTCTCATCGTTCTCCAAGAAAAGCACTGCTTTTCTTTGCATTTAATAAAATATCCTTAGAACTCCATAGCTTTTCACCCAAAGATCAAAAACACCATTCTCTCACCACCACCACTTCTTTCTTGGGATCCAAAACCTTTACCTTAGCCTTTACCCATATTTAAGACACGCTTACAAGTAAAGGTTTCTGCATTGACTTGAAATTTTCTCCACTTCCAAGTAGCTGATGGCAATCACTCCAAGATTTTACTTGCAGATCACAAGCTGAAGCCTCCAGTCTTCTTTTGAATAACACATATCTAAAAGCTATCATTTACAAGCTAATGCTTACTCTATAAAAACTGCTGTCCTGCACAACTGGACTTGAGTATTCAGGAGAAGGAAAACCCAACCAAGAAAAAGGACAACTACACTTCAAGTCTTTTTAGAACTCTTACTTCCCTTCTGACTTTGATCACATGATAAGGGTCTACCTCTGTGGTCTTCCCTCACTGTGCTGGCCTGTTGAAGTTGTATTCAGATACTTGGTAAATGACCAAACTGGCCTTTGAAGCATGACTTGGAATATCTAAGTCTGCACTCAGTACTATGTTTCTGCTTAACACATTTGTTGCAGTGATCCCTGTACTTCTCAACAGTTTACATCTCAGTGAAATTTCTTCTATTTCCTTGCACTCACCTCTTCTGCTCAGCAATGACCCTCTTCATCATCCTGTGAAGACTAGTGCAGGTTCCCAAAATTCACCCAAAATTTTGCTGCAATTAAAACAAGCCCAACTACATAAGACAGACTCTCAGAAATACTTACGAGCCCTTTGCCAGTTACAAAACCTCGTTGCTAACTCAGCTCTTCTCTTTCTCACCCTTGCTTTCAAAGTGAACTTACTCTTAACAGATCCTCCTCTTTCAAAACAGGTCTCCTTCTCTTAAAGAAAGATTTCTTCACATATTTTTTGCAAATGAAGTTTCTTATTTCATAATATTTACTCTTCAGAAACAGAGGTGGTTTAGTGTTACTTCTTCATTTTTCAACAATCAATTGCAGTCACACTCAACTCTCAAAAGGCACCTTCTATGATATGCCCATCAACAAGCTAATTTAAGTGTGCTTCTTCAACAAATTAGAACAACTCTTTATGACACCTTATCCATCTAATATCTTTCCTGAGTGATTACATCACTTACTTACTTTCTTGAGGGATTCTTAATTACTCTTCCCCCAGAAACTTTGGGCCATAGGCAGCGATGTTCCTTACAGCATCAAAAAGCAGATACCTCTCTGCTTGCACTGACAGCTACTCTGTCATTTCAATGGAACAGTCTGAGGCACATCAGTGATCAGACACCTTTAGAACTGGTCTAGACACATGACTTCATTTCCCCCATTGTCATTTTAAAATCATCTTTCCCATGCACCAACTCACAATTAGTCATTAAGAATGGAAATACTATCTTTGCAGTAATATCAGAACAAATTTATACAGTGTACCTTCCAAATCTCCTTTCCCACCCCAAAACTGCCAGAACTGTATATTCATACACTTTAACAGCTTAACCAGTACCCCTGTGGCACACACAGGAAATGCTCTCATGACCAATGCTTTGACAGCAGCTAAACTCCTCTTCTCAGCTAAAAGTAAGCATGAAGTGTAATGGAAGGGCATGATTTTTGCTGTGTGGTTGGTTGTTCCCCATCCCCTAAACTGCCCAGGTGGTAGAAAAAAGAAAGAAAACCCTGCCTGGTGCTCAGTTGTGAGCTTCTCACCCTCCCTTCCTCAAAAGGAAAAAAAAAAAAAAAAATCACATGGAGTCTGAATTCACTCCAGAATTAACAAAATCCAGGATGTCACTCTCAAAAGTATTGTTGAAGCAAAACCAAACTACTCAGTCACTGGGACAAAACAAGAGAGAACTGCACTGTGGAGACCATGAACTTCTTGCTTCTTGGTACTGAGCTACTGGAATATTATATATATGTATATCTATATACTGGAATGTTATATATTTGTCATAGATAACCAGAAGGCTATTCCTACTGCACTCACACAGAGCAGAAAAGCAACAGATTTACCTCCTCTTCTAAAAGGAATGTCTTGTTATGCCTCTCAGGCCCATCAAGCATGTTTTCAGATTCAGCTTTGCTGGTCAATCTAAAACAAGAGTCCTAGAAGTAAATTAAAATGCAAATACCTGGTTTTATAATGCACATTAATCCAGAGTAAGGATCATATTCTTGGATAAATTAAAAAAGTAATCCAATTCACCATCCTGTGCCAGGGAGAGTAGGGGATAAAAATTATTAATGGCACAGCATAGTGAATTCCTTCAATAAAATGTTTGTCTGGCAGATTTAGAGGAGGGGATGAAAGTTTCTGGAACCTGGGTTAAAGAATTTGCATGGCAAAGTGTGTTAAAGAGAAACCTCAGGTGGGTAATTTAGGTCCTGGAGGATTTAGATGAAAGAAAACCAGAAACTCCTTCATTAGCACCTACCAATGGGTCTCCTGGCTCCAAAAGCACTGCTCTGTCTCAGCTGTCAGTTATATTTACACCTAGCCCTTAGAACCTTCCCCATTTGCAAAACCTGACAGCACCACAGCAAGTCAGAAAGCAGCATCATGGAAAGGGAATTTAATGAGCCAGTCAAGTGTGAAGAACAGACCTTTGGCACTGGTGTTCCTCCCCCAACTCTCCCCTCATTGTGCACACTCCCATAGTAGTGAGCCTGTAATACACATTTCAAGCCACTCAGTGTTATTTTCCAGACAGTTTTCTCCATGCTGGATCCCTAATGGAAGTCATGCCTGTAAAACAAAATGACTTGTTTGAATCTCTTCCTCCAGGGCTGACTGAGTACACAAAAGTCATCCATAGGAACAGAAAATTACTCCAACACGTGTGAGTCTCCAGTGTCTGAAGCTGGTTGAGAAAGTAGAGCTATCACTTTGTGTAATAAAATAATAACATGGCAATTGTGTCAAGAATAGTGAGAGTGGGAGAATCCAACAATATTGCCAAAACTGTGGGCTAAGAAATAAGGGAACACTTCTGCTGTGAGGCACACATTGATTTGTTGTTATGATTTGCTTCTCCTTGCCTATTTCCAGAGAGTAATAGACATAGCCAATTGTGGTTAGGGACTGAGAGGTAAAGGAATTACTCTCTGGATGGGGAAGTTCGTAAGATCTTTGCCAAAACCCTTTTAATTAACAGAGACTTATCATTGTACAAAATTAGCTCACAAGAACTTGAAGGCTGCTACTCAATATTGAATTTTCTCCAACAAGGAACAGAGTACAAACAAGAGACTTCCCTGTCAGTGTTAAAAAAAACCCATGAACTAAAATAAATCAACAATTCATATGTACTGAAATTACCTTAGTTTTTCCTTACTGTCTCCCTTTCCTATTGCACATGCCATCTGTTTTAAAGCAAACTGTCTCATATTTCCACAAGATATTCCACTACTGCTTTAAGAGTAGAAAGAATCTTCTCAAGAGCTCCTTAAAGTCTGAAATTGTTGTGTGCCTCCTGCCTGCTTAGCAGATTTGAGACTAACTCCAGAAGTAGGAGAACACTTCTACAGCAATTTTGCAGAGATCAGATCCCAGAAGATCTTAAGCTTAAGGATTTTAGCAGCATCCAGAAAGAGTTGTGACCTGGTCTCTTGCAGAACAGTCACACTCCCTTTGCCTCTTTATGGGGGTGTAGGATGCCTGCTGGTGCCAGCTGCTCCCAACCTTCCAAGCATGCTGATCACACCCTCGTGTCACCTCCTAAAGTCTTCATCCTACAGTCTAGGAACCTCTCCGAAGCTGTATCTTCACAAGCTGTCCAAGTCAGCTTCCAGAGGATCATGGCAGCCATAACAAATAAATGTTGCCTTACAAAAAGTGTGCTACACTTAAAAGGAAAATAAATCCACGTTATTTGGACATACATCTACAAGAATAACAACTAGCTGCAGGCAAAATGTCTTCCCTGTACTCCATTTCCCCATGTCTCCACTCCACTCACTCTTTGCCTCACTGCTTCTGCTTTATCTTCCTGGCAGCAAATGACTGCTCCTACAGCTTCTCAAGAGAGGTATCTGAAACTAAACTGGACCTAGCATTGTCTTTCAGATGACCTCTGGGACAACTTCAAAGTGCCATGAGGCACCTTGTTGTTAAACAAGTCATAACACTCTCAAATTAACTGGAGAAAAATTGATTTCTTGCATGACAATGATCTCTGGTGTAAACTCACCCTCATGGTGAGCCATCACAGTGGACAGTTCTCTTCCTAGAAAGATGCAACCCCTGCAGCCAGCAGAGGAACAAACACAATGCAGTGTCCCAGCTGCCTCCCAGAGCCCCACTGCCCCACAACAAAGAGCAGAGTACAGCTTGCAGCAAGACCCCTCTTGGCAAGTTTCCATTCCACAGACCTCCTAATTAAAGACATTTACACTGACGTATTCAGTCCCTCACTTCCATTATTGATCATCATGACTAATCACAGCACTAAGTTTAAAACAAGGAGGGCTTTAAAACACCCAAATGTACCTCATGATTAAGATTTTGCTGGTATTTTCAATTTCAGAACTACTCACATCTCAGCTCTGCTCTTCTCCTAAACATCCCTTAAGACTCTGCTGCCCAGACAGATATTCCTTACCTTCCTTATCACAGCTTTACCAGATTTCTTCCCCACCCTTAAAAGCATTTTCACAGTGCTTTTGTTTTCCAGCTACGGTTTTCACAAGTGTGGCTCTCAGTGAAACTTTTGCTTAACATTAAAGCTCTTTTCAGATATGTAATATGAAATTAATTTGAATTCAACTGGGGAAGAAACAGGATACACCGGTTTAGCAAAGTATTATTCCAGATAAGCAAGATACTGAATGAAGATTTTTAAAAATAACACCAGAAATTCTCCCATAAACTGAAAAAAAATTAGTACAAGGATGGGAAATTCTGTACACTGGACAAGTTGAGGTTTGATCACAGGCAAAGGAAGCCAGGACCTTGATAACAACCTTCCAATCCCAAGTATTTGATTTCTTTCTACTACTGTAACACTTCATGAGATAACTTGCAAAAGCAATTTTCCACACATCTATTACTCGAAAGTGAAGACTTTGAATAACAAATGGACAACATTAGATATTATTAACATTTCCTGTCAGTACAAACTTCTCAGAAACTGAGAAATCCTAAAGGACAAACCTACCTAACTAGGGGGACATATCAGGAAATCTAAATTCATTATTTATTTTAAGTACTTATCACAACAACATTCCTGTAAAATATTCCAAAGCACATGATTCCAACACAAGCTCCCACCCAGAAAATACCAGTAATGAGAAAACAAATAGATGAAAGACTACTGTTAATTGAGGGTTTAAATTGGTCATCCCACCTCCTTCAACCTGTATCAAAAACCCTTCTTAAAAGCCCAGGAGTCAAATTCAAATAGTTATTATGTCAGATTGGCTATGTAGAATATTTATGGTTTAAGCAGTATTAATATCTCAGTTACTACAGGCAGTGAATCTGATTTTTACTGCAGCTTCCACAACAGATTAATGACTTGGATTCAGTTAACACACACAAGCTTAAAACTTCCATTACTTCAAAGCATAAACTTGAGAAGGACATGCAGTCTCTTGGTCTCATCATAGCACTGATATCAGCACCAGGAGGACAGGACTTCCTCAGAGGAAGGCACTGCTGGACAGCACTGGCCTAAGACAACAATCTGTATTGCCCAGCAGCCAAGAGCTTGGATGTTCCCTATGTGAAAAAAGTCAGGTGTGTCTCTGCTCCTGAGGGTTGGAGCTCAGGATGAGATGATGATATGATGGAGAGGGATGCTGAGCTGATGCATCCTGCTCTAAGTGATTCCTGATTGCAGTCCAGGCTGCTCCCCAAGGCTGGGCCCAGTGAGGATGCTCTGGGTCTCAGCCACAGTTTACCTGTGGTTTTACACCCACAAATCCCTTGATTGTCTATGAACGAATGAACTCTATAGCATCTCATTCACCAAGTACCTTGCCATAATTAATGGCAAGTAAGCTTCTTTGAGAATGATTGGAAAGAAGAGAGGTTGGCAGACACCTGTCACATGGGTTATTTCCCAAATTGCCCAAAAAGGGGAGCAGAGGAGGAAAGCTCTCTGTATTTTCTTCTGATTCCCTAAATGGAAAAGTATCTTTCTTGTGTCATCTTGACATGCTCATTTTAAGAATTCATACTCTATTGTCATGTCAGCAACAACTCTGAGCAGAAACTTTGATTAGCTAAAATAGAAACAAAGATCTGGTTGTGGAAATATTCCTTTTTTCACAAAGAGACACTTTCACTCCACCTTCAACAAAGTACAGATTGGCTTGCCACTCTCCAAAGCACTGTACCAATCCACCTGCTCCCACAAAACAACCTCAGAACATCTCTGCATCTTTGTAGTACCGAAGTAACGAGTTGGACACACTCAGCCAAGTCTCCTACAGTGAAGAAGTTTCCTCTCCATCAACACAGCAAGCTGCTATTTTGCAGATCAAAACAGTCAGCTTCCCCAGATAAGGCAGCTCCTTCCTCAAAATGGAAAACAGAGCTGCATTATCTCAGGAAATGGAAGATAAAAGGTCACTCTTCACTAAGTGGCAAAATTCTCACCTTGAAAGCTTTGCCCCTTGATTGACATGGAACAACCAAGGTCATGGAACTTCTAATCAGATGCCTGCATAATTACAAAATCGCTATTAATTATATCAGAGAGCCAAGACCTCAGTGGAAAGGCAAAGCAAACAAAGAAGCCAATGAAGCCTCCTCTGTTGTTGGAGAAAATTGGTAATTAAAAGTCATGAGTGCACCAAAGAGTGAGGGAACAGCATCACAGCCACTGCTCAGTACTTGGGAGTGACTTGCATACAAAGCAGCAGGATTGTCTCCCTAGGGAAATTACAGGGTACTGTGTTAGACAGCAGTGAGGAGAGGAAAAACAGGGAAAAATACAGACAGAGTAACTCCTGTATTATCAAGCTTCATTTACCCCACAGAGAGGGACAGCACTGCCAACCAGGCCCAAGTCTGAGAAGTGCTTTCCACATGTTTATGGAAGCTCTAGAAAGCCTTCTCCCAGCTTTAGATCATGAAGTGTTCCCCTGCTTTGAAGAGCACAAATGAAGCAGACCTTGTATTCAACCTAATCCAGCCTACACACAGCTCTTGCCCAGAAAAAGACTATTCCAATGAAAAACCTTTATTTCCCTCAATAACTGGAGCTCAGCCTTAGAAACTGCTCTTTCTCCAGAGGCTACCCTTCAAATTATCACTATCAGAAACCACAGAACTTCAATCTACCCTTAAAAAAGCCCTCCAAAACTCAAAAAAAGACAGAATGTCATGACCCTGCTCACACCATAATAAATTAAACCAGATAGTTATGGGACCTGCTGAAACCAAAGCATGTGCTGTTACTAATTAGACTATGAGAAGATAAATCTGATCTATTTCCTTCCCAATGAAACTACACACCATCTCAGAGCACAGAGATGTCAAAATGGCACTGGATGGAAAAAGGCACCACATTATCTACCATCATTTGCAAGCAAACACAAGAATCTCTCTGATCTGCTATACAGACAGTTTTATAGATCCAATCCTAAAGAGGATCATAAGCAAGAGGTGCCAGGTCTGGACTAAATCCTTAAAGAGATGGACTTCGATGGACTATGGTACTGTGGCCAGAAAAAAACCCAGTCTGACTCGGGTCATTTAGCCCTTCCAACACACAAACAGGGAAGCATGAAACACCAGGAGCCCAAAGAGAACCGTTAGTACATTGCAGAGATCAGAACAAAGAGACATTTACTACTCCACTGCTTCAAGTACAATGACTCAAAAAGACACATCTTCAAGATGCTCTAAATAACAAAGCCTCCCCTTTAATACATGAGCAAGAAGGAATAAAGGATCAGTGCAGCAGAAGCAGTAATGCAATTTGTGGAAGTCTGCCACTGAATAAAAAATTAATAACCAACAATCTCTGGCTAACTGCAGCCATTTCATTATGCTTAACTTTGACAGACTCGAATCTAATAAACTTGTATTGAAGTACATCTGGTCCTTTTTCATCTCTTTTCTGAACTTCCATTACTTCCAACACAATGCCCTTTCACTGCTGCGACCTAATCCCAGAACTCTGTTTTGTAATGCTGAATGCTAAGCACCCAACCCCCCAGGAGAGCACCGTACCTGTTGAAGATATCACCTGACACCTTCTGCAGATACTGAAGTGCATCTGCCACCTGCTGCACAGCCTCCTCCCTGCGCAGGTCTGGCTGGATCAGGGGCACTGAGTATGTCTGCCCTTCCAGAAAGTGCTTCTGGGCCACCGTGGCCATTGTGCCTAAGGGAAAGAACAAAGAGGTCATTACAGTAAACACACTGCCATTTCATCACAGTAGTTACTCAGGGACTTCTACTTTCTGCTCCACTAATTATTTTAAGAAAGCATTTGCAATAAAATTGGTGAGCTGAGGAGAAAGGCACAAGTAGGAAGGCTGACATATTGGATTTTTAATACATTCAAGGCAGCTACAGTGAGGTGGGAATCTCTTACTTATCTGAACGTTCTTGGAAACTGTAATTTTATTTTAGCATGCTACTTAACAAATCTATGCTCAGTATTGTGCTGGAAACAAAGACCAGAATTAGAGGTCAAGTCAGTCAGAGTGGCAACAAGACTCATCAGAAATCACCCTGTCTCCTCCTTCCTTTCCTCATATTCCACTTGGATATATTTCAGGTCATCCAACCCTATTAGCAAAAGGCAGTATTTCATTTTACACTTCTGCTCCAAGAAACACACCATCAAGCCCTTCCAAGAACAGAAGTCATGAAATTACAAGGCATTCATGGGCACACAACCCCTTACTCCAAGTAGGTTAATGAGAATTCTTCCATTCTGAGATTCCCAGGAGCTGTCTGTTGCTTCTGGTGACTGGATATTGCCTTAGTAACTATCTTGAAAGAAGCCTCATTATTTTAGAATCCTTTCTCATCTCAAGCCCAACAAGTCACCAAAATGTTTCAGTTGTGTGCCACATAGTTGTGTGACACACACCAGAGCTGTATGCACACTTTTGGAAGCAGCTGGGCCAGTACCACTGCTCTATAGCTCAGCAAGGAGAAGCTCACCCATCACCCATGTTTCCATCCTGAGCCTTGCTCACATCTCCCTCAGCAATTCCCAAAAAGTTTGCCTCCCATGTCTTTACTCACAAAAATAACAAAAAAGTTCCTCTGACTTGGAAGAACATAAAGAGAAAAAAAATCAATTTCTCTGAGCACATTAGAAATTGCAAACTCACAAATACGTTACTGTTAGGACATTCTGAAGAATGAACAGAGTAGAGTATCCATACTGTTTTCTAATCCAAACTCTACTGCTAGGTCTACACAACTCCTTTCATTCTTGTTTCGTCTGTATCTCTTCTCATTCAGGCTGTAAAAACCACATAGTTTACAGGTGTTTATTACAGAGTTTCACCACACAGAGCTCCATACATGTGTATAAAAAATATTCATTAAGCTGAGGAGAGGAAAAACAAAGCAGGATGAAAAAATCAAGGTATCAGAAACAGAGATATCCACATTCCTTCTGTGGTACTTTGAAGTCAGCAGCAGCCAGTTCAGAGAGCAGTGCTGTGTGCAACCTGCATTCCTGGCTCTACAGCAGTGCAGGCTGAGAATAACATAAATACAACCCATAAATCAGGAGCCTGAAGAGATAGTCACAGCATAAAAAAACAGTTTAATATGTGAAAACGGGGGTCTTCACACATTCTTTCAATTCCCTACCTTGCTTCACAAAACTAAGAGATAACAGATTAGGCTTGCCTGCAACCATTTCTGTGCATTTAAGAAACACCATCCACACTCTCCAAATTTTTCCTTTAAGATGATCCCACAGTAGGATGGGAAAAGCTTTCTGTAAATGTGCTGTGGCTGTTATTTAAGGGTATTCTTTTGGGATGTGGGGTTTGCTGAATTGTTCTGGGTTTTTTTTGGTGGGGGTGTTTAGTAATGAATCATATGAGATGTAGGGGCATGTAGAAGCATTTCCACAGTTAACAAATTTGCAAGATCAAGCCCAGCCATTAGAAAGCTGGCTCTGTTGCCAGTCTGGGAAGCCTAGACCTATTCTGTTTCATTTCATGCATCACTGGCAGCCAGACTCAGTATCTGCACTCTTTAGCAGCAATGTTTGCACACTGATTAGTCTTCTTGACTGGGCCTACTCTGCAGACAGGAAATTATTATTTATAGCTGTAAAGCATACAAGTTAATCTGAGAGGAGTACAGCTAATTTTGAGACAGCAGATTTTGATCTGCTGACCACAATCAAGCTTCAATATTTTTCCTTTCAAATCTACTATTTGACTGTCAGCACAGAATAAAGTGACCAGATAACACAGCAAGGATGTAGTCATGAGTTACTCTGGCCTCAGCAGCAAAAGGAGTTTATAGTCCTCCCTGCCACTGGACAAAACTTTGCCATTGCATCAGTGCTGCTGGTGTTTGGGATGCCTATTTTTAACTCAAATCAGTTCAATGACCCAATTTACCACAGCCAGATAAACAGCTGTAATTGTCCAGTCGTAAAACACAGTGGGAAGCAAGGGCAAGAAGGAAACTTCTGAAGCTTGCTTCATTATCAAAACCATTCCTGTGTAAAGGTAATCCCGAGAAAGCCAAGATTTTCACCTATTGAGGAGATTATACAGGACTAATGTGATCTCTCAGACTCTCACCAATCCTAATTCTCCGGGTGTCCTTGCTAAAACCAAGCTCAGTTCAGCTGCTGACTGACAGATGCTCCCACTCAGAAGCAGGACTCCTCTAGTTACTCCCAAACCATTTCTTTCCCTGCAGTAAGAAGTTACAGACTCTCCTTCAGATCCCACTGGTCCCTTGCAAAGAGAGGAACACCCAGCACTGAGAAAGGCAGGAAAATCCCTGGGTGCTCTTGTTCACAGTTTGTCTGTCAGGAAACATCACCTTCACAGGTTCTCAATGAAGACTCCTAAAATGAGCTTCAGATCTCACCTTTCCTAAAAAAAAAACCCACAGTGGAGAAATATGGCAAACTCTGAAAACTACTGCCAGATAGAGACATAAGAGACAATTCTTTCTGTGCAAGAGAACAAGTTGGAGATCTATAGCAAGGAGGAGGGCAAACAGCAACAACTAAATTACTAGACTTGGGCAAAATCCCATGCTACAGCTGCTGTTACCTCTTAGGACCAAACTAATTGTAGAAATAAGCCAGTTTTACCAACACTTTGAGTAAGGGCCTCAGCACTGGGTTAGAATAAAATGAGAATTGCTTCACATAACAGAGACAGCAGGAATAAGGAATATTTTAAAAGGGAAAATTCAAAATATTCCCAGCAGAAGCCAGGAAGGAGAGCAAAGACTGAACATCACTCAGTAAGACTGACTCTTCCTTTATCTCAAACTCCAGTGCACTGAGAAGGAAGCAGCACATTTTCTTGCCATGTTCCACTATCAGAATTTGTACATTAAAAAATAAAAAAATTGAGTGCTGCATGTTAAAATACATGAACTCCTCCACTCTATCCAATGAGTGCCAAGCCTTCATGTAACATGAACAGCAAAGGTGCAAATAAACTGCTTGTATCTTACATATAGAAGGGACTGCCAGCAAAGCAACAAAACTGATGCAGTATCACTCCAGAATCTTACAAAGGGAGCTGGTGTGTTTGCTTAGGAAGTACAGCATGCTGGAATTATGACAGCTGACATGAAATACTGTGATGCCACAGTGAGAAATGGACACGTGTGCCCAAAGAAAGTATGAGTCACAAAACCAGATGTCAGAAAACCCAGCAGATTTAATCATTAGTGGTGTGTGACCCCAATGGGTCACACAAAGCAGAAGAAATAGCAACATAGAGTTGTTGGGTTTGGTTTTTTTTTTTGGTGATTGAAGAGGCTCTGGAAAAGAGCTGCAGCATCTGGGGGCTCCAGCCATTTTTATTCAATTATTTTTTCTATGTCAACTTTCATGAGCAAGACAAATATGCTCTGGTGTTATATAACAACCTCATTTACCTTATTAAAATGAAAACAAAGAGACGAAGGTTGTTTTCTCACTGCACCACCTGCTTCCAAGCGCTATGTCCTGATTTGGAAGTTCTGACTAAAGCTACTGATTGCCCAGATTTGCACTTGTGCCTTAAGCTGTCTGTACCTTTCACCTCAGGCAAGCTGATCCAAAGCTCCTCAGGGCTGGGGGCTGTTCCTCCTCACTCTGAGCTGCTCTCTCCCTCTCAGTTTCAACACTCCCACTGGCAAAAGCTGAGAGAAACAGCAGGAGTGGGAAACAGAATCAGTCTCCACCAGACTGTCTCACCTTTCTGGAAAACATAAACCAGGACAGATATAGGGTGAGCACTCAGGATTTTCAGGCATTTGGAACCAACAACTGGGCTTACTGTTCACTCACCACAGCCAAGTCTAATACTCTGAGGGACATGTGGAGCTCTGCCCCTGGAAAAGGAAGTATACAATTCACTGCTCTGGATAGGTAGAGGAACACTCCACCTGCTTTGCTCACCTCTCTCCATAACAATAAAACTTCCTATGTTAAGGCAAGCCCAAAAGAACTTGTTATAGAGCAAACAGAGTTTATAAAAGAAACAATGCTTCCCTAAGTTCTTTAGAGAATACTGCTCTATGGAGGATTGACCATTGGGATGATTATCTAAAAATAAAACAACCCCACAGCCTTAAAATACCTTAGTTTTTCAAAGGAACATAAACAAAGGCAATATTAAAAAATAGCTTGGCTGCCCTTAACACAGGCAGAATGTAAAGCTATATACAAGCACTTAGCAGATGTGTACTTTGCTGTGAAAATAAAGGGAGAATAAGGCAAGCCATCAACATTATGTTTTATTAACATGCTTCAAGAAACTAGAAAGAGCAGACTCAGGGGAGAAGAGGGATTAAATACTTTGAAAAAAAATCAGTGTGTATACTTCAAAGCTACAATGGCTGCTTAAGCAATTACTGTGCTGCTGCTTCTGCCACTGCACTGGAAAGGCAGCAAGAACTAGAGGCCTTTAATTCCCACAGGCAGCAACATCTCTAGAAGTAAGTGACAGGCTACCTCTAACCCTGTGTGTCTCTCTTTTGTAGGACCCTAATAAAAGTGCAATGCCTTGTAGCCACCTGTGAAGACACAGGGATCTGCAATATGCAATAAAACACATGTCTGCATATCCCTCACCACACACCACTACCATCAGTATGGGTCCAAAGTGGGAATAGACCAAGCCACAAATGAACCACAGGTCAAGATCAAACACACTCAAAATATGGAGCAGACAGGCTCTGGGCATAGCTTAGCAGAATGTGCTATCTCCTCTGACACAGGAAAGTCACATCCATAACTTGGTTAATCATGAGAAATCATCCCAAATTCCTCCCTGAGAGTAATTTCTTACATGCAATACTTTCTACTATGTTTACGTGGACAAAGATTTTCCCATAGTCAAATCTTCTAGAATATTCAAGTCACATCTTGATTCTGGAGGCTTACCTAGAGGCTATCCCAACAAAATATCAGAATTAAATCCTCCAAGGAAAAAAATAAGAACAATTAAAAAGTTAATTATAACACCTTGCCCTCCACAGATAAAGCACACTCCTATGAGTTTACCAGCTGCAAAAATAGTGAACTGTATTTTAAAAAGAGACTTGAAAAGCTAGAAAAGCAAAATATGTCATTGCTGTTCAGGGACAGGGTAAGGCAGTGTGCACACACACACAGATGTAGAGACTGAAAGAGACTGAAACAAAAGCTAGAAATTGCTCAAATGCAGCACAGGAGCTTACATACACATCCTATTATTATGCAGCATACAATCATTCTGCCCTGTGTTGACATTCACAGGAGGGGATGAAATTCAGTCCTCCAGCAGAGCACACAAGAGGAAACTATCCTGGATAGGAGAGCAGGATGCATTTCCAGCAGTGAGATGAGAGGTTCACCACAGTCCCTGTGCTTATCCAACTTTACCCTTTTTTGCAGGAAGAAACGTGGGGGAAGGAGAGAAGCACTTTGGTAAGTTAAGAGGATGAAAAGTCTATTTATATTTTTTAATTAACCATCTTCTACAGTGTTATTAAGCAGCAATCAAAGATGCAGACGCTACTGATTTGATTGGCAAGAAGTACACTGTGCTGAATATTAAGGAACTCTGCCCCTATAAATAGGTCTAATCACCATCTGAAGGCTGGAAGTGATGAAAGAAAGCATTAATAAGACCCTAATTAGGCCCTGTAGCAGGCTGTACTCCACCAGGATGCTCATGCTACTAGATGTCTCTTATAGTAGCATCCTCAAACCCCATTGTAGATGTTACTGCTTTGGTCTCAAGACCTCTAGTAGCTATTTTAGACAAGAGTGGGGTTTCTCCATCTTTCAAGTGCTTGGCATCAGCTGGGATTTTGTCTCCCAGTGCTATTTCTGAACACAACAACTTTCTATTCCAGCTGTCCCACCCTGCCCACTATCAAGGAGTGAATTGAACTGAGGAGCTGAGGAGTTCCCCAGACACAGACTGGCAACAGGATACTTAGTCAACCTCAGTCTTTCAGCCTATCCTTACAGGATAGCATTACCTCAGAAGAACACCAGGAACTAAAAGTTCGTGTAGAAAATGAATAATACTGGGCATCCCCTGCTCCCACAACTGCTCATTGATATGGGACTACCTGAACAGCCAAAACCTTTTCAAAAGGAGTCAGCCTCACATCACACCATGGCCCTGCAGAAGCAGCAGAGCACTGAGGAGTCTGACAGTCAGCAGGATTACCTGAAGAAAAGCACTGACCTGTCAAAAATCTCCTTCAAAAAGTATTTAAGGCACCAGCATTTAAGCATCTCCTTCTCAAGAAGCCAGAGCCTGTTAAAAACACCTTTGGCTCAGACACTTTGCTTTGAAAGAAATAGTAGCTGTGGCAGCTTCTATAGGTGGAATCTGGAGACTCCCTCTTACCCTAAAAACTACTCAGAGCCACTTTGTTGGTCGGTCACATACTGCTGTATTCCACTTTGGCTTAAGAGAAAGAATCAGAATTTGAGATCTCAGAGCCCAGCTTTACAATAGCATGTGGCAACTCCTTGGAAAAATACCTGACATTTAAAGATGGATCAGTTACAACAAATTATACTGACTGTCCAGAAGAGAGAATGCTATTGCATTATTTTTTTTAAAGAGAATCTGAAAAGTAGAGACTTAAAAGAATTCAGAGGTCCACAGAGCTGTTTTGTTAAGCACAGGCAGCCTTCCTTCACTGCATCACCTTGCTGAGAAAGCCCTGTCCTCTAAGCACAGGCTGAAAGTGATTTCCTCCAGTTGGATACATAAAGCTCGTTTTGACTGACAGATGCTGATACCTAAAGTTAATCAGATAATCCCCTCTGTGAGTGCCACCTTTGGCTCTCATCAGTAATGGAGACAATCAGATGATGTAATGAACAACTGATCTGATTCCAGGGCTGCACAAGCAACTGACCACAAACATTATGCCAACTGCCTTCCTTCCCTTCCTATCGCTATTCGTTACAAAGGAAGCCTAAACAAATAGCTAAGCTACACCTACTATACAGACATCATAACTAAAGCTGAGAATCCCATCCCAAACGTCCAGGCACAGCACTTTTCTCTTTGATTTCCTAAATGAGGGCACTTTGGTTTTGTACGCCTGAAGTACACAGAAGCCACTGGCTATACAAAGTCCTCTAGAGAGCCATTTCTCTACAATAAGTTCTCTTAAACAACGTAATTCCAAAACCAGGCTAACCCAGAATGCTGCAGAATGTCTGGAGCTTCTCATTCTCGCTCAGACCACAACAATACTTACTTCCAGAAACATACCATATTAAAAAAAAAAAAAAATCCAGCTAGCTTTTCCGTCTAATTTTCTGATGCAGAATCAGCTCCACCCTCCTGCAGAGGGACCTTAGCTGCAGATCTGACCACTGCCACATCTCACTGCTTCAAACCATAACTTGCAATATCCTGGTTTTCACCTCCACATTCAGTACCCTCTGCCCCAAAGTTCTGGAGTTTTACAGCCCCCAGGCTCCACATGCAGTATTACAATGAAGCCTTAGCCATTCAGTTAAGGAAACAACCAAATCAAACCAGCGACCAGATCAGCTCCTGCCTGCTTTATACATTCAAAAGCAAAGGCAATGCTTACATTTGTAGAAGATGACAGGAGGGGAACTCACTAAATAAGGAATGTCATCAAGTCTGTTCACATTTGCTAGAAGGAATATCCCTACAGACTGGCCTGATTGACAGGAGCTGATGAAAAGCTGGGTCAAAAAAATGAAACCTGAATGGACTATCTTCTGGGAAAGGTTATCTTGTGAAGCAAGAGCTGATTAGCTACAGAAATTATTTTTCTGAGTGATAAAAATTATTCCCTTTGATCTCTTACACCACAGCCAGGGGAAGCATAACAATTTCGGACATACTCCTCTTCTTTCTCTGCACATTACCTTTAATCTAAAAAAATGCTGTAAAAAAACCAACAAAACTGCCTTGCTATCAGGATTACCTTAATAATATTTTTTCCCAGCCCTCAATTTCTATCCTTCCCTCCCACTCCCCAAGCCGAGCTTGATGTGACCACGGTGACCTGGTGCTGCCCAGAAGCCAGAATGCAGAGTAGTTCCCAGGAATTATGTGCTTTCAGTTTTCTGGCCCATGAACTCCTGAGCTGAGAGAACAGCACCTGGCATCTGAAGGAATGAAGATTTAAAACTCAGTTTAAATATCAGGAGTGATAGAAGAAGGACAGATGCTAAGAATAGCAGACTGTGCTGCCCTGGGAGTGCCTCAGGCACTCTTCTGCCTCGGGGCTCTGGTGGTATGGCTGTTTCCCCCCCATTCAAATCATCCCAGGAACACAGAGATGTATCAGGCAGCCTCTACATCCCAACTTTACTACTCAGACAAGACAATCATAATGAAATATCAGGAGAACTTATCAGCCAACCTTCCTAAAATAAAGTGTATGCAAGGGACAGTTGACTGGAGCACCCCTGATTCCCAGGAAACTGTCATGAAGAAAAGCCTCTACAAGGACATGCCAAAGCTACTTTGCTTCCAGGCCTTGTCTCTGGCAAGAGCAGCACTCTCTGCTCCACTTCCTTTCACTGCTCCAGGAAGGCTCCATATTTCAGGGAACTGCCAAGGAATGGGGGCAGGTCTAGCTTCTATCTCATCTACTCCAGGATAGGTCAGCCCGGTCTGCAAATCATGGCCAGCAATACCCACCACACAACCTCCATGAAATAAAGAGGTCGTTCCAGGCAAAATCCCAGCTGACATTTGTCTCAATCACATGAAATGCCACAACCACTGTCAGCAATATCCCACACTCCTTGTTGGAAGCTGCACTGTGACTTGCACAGAGCCAAGAATTAGCTCCCTCTGCATAGGGATAAAGAACCTCCTCTTTGGAAAGAGGTCGTTGGGAAAATCCAAGTGCTATTCAACCACTCAATATCTGGACCACATTTAATAACCAAAAAAGGAAAGAAAAAACACCACACCAAAAATACAAACAGCAACAACCCCCTCCAAAAAAGCCCACAAACAAACAAAAAAAAAACCAAAGAGGGGGGAAACTTTATCACAGGACTTCCTGTTGATTACTAAAATAAATACTATCAATGACCATCACTGCTGGATGTGAATTCACAACGCTCCCTACATCCATCAGCATCCTTTCTTCATTTCTTCATCCTTTCTACTAGACTTAGGTCTAATAATCCTGTGGTCCTCTTACTGCTGGCCAATTCATTCTTTATTTTGAACACAGAAAAAGATTATTCCAATAATTGCAATTGTCACATCAGCATTTGGGTTCACTTGCAAATACTGACAATATGGTTTTATTTGACAAATCATTACAACCAGCACAACGGGGAGCACGCTTGGAATAGTACAGAACACCCAAACCCCATCATAAGCCATTAGCCAACTTTCTGAGGAAAAATCACATAACACAGAATCCCGTGTCTCTCTCAGACACCTCTTTCTCCTTTTTTGTTCCTCCCTTCAGGTTGCAGCATCTCCTGCCTGTCCCTATAGAGTACCTGACCTACACTGAAAAGAGGAATTGCCCTTGCCATTCATTAAAACACTGTGTGAATCTCAGGAGTCCAGTATGACACTGCCAACTTGAGGCTTCCATGCTCCATGCCTGCCTTGCAGATTTCCCAATCCATGTCATGGCTCAGCACCGAAGCACCACGTAACAATCAAAGAATGGCACAGGTTGGAAGGGACCTCAATGGGTCATCTGGTTCAACCCCCTACTCAAGCAGAGTCATCCTAGAACAGCCGGCACAAGATTGCACCCAAATGGTCCCTGAGTATCCAGTGAAGCAGACTCCACAACCTGTCTGGAAAATGTTTTTTCGAGGCTGGAAAGACCTAGCTCTCTCAGCCTGCCCTCACAAGAGAGATGCTCCAGTCCCTTAATCAACTTTGTACTCTCTGCTGGAGCTCCTAAGGAGTCCAGAACTGGACACAGCACTCCATGTGTGGCCTCACCAACACTGGGCAGAGGGGCAGGATCGCCTCCCTCGACCTGCAGGCAACACTCTTCCTAAGGCACCCAGGATAAGAAGTGCAACGAACCCTTTTCCAACCCTGCTGTTGACAGGCGCTGCTGAGCTCTCCTGCCCAACAGCCGCCGGGGCTCCCTACGGGCAGCGTCTGTGGCCCCCAGACGTGACAGGCCGCAGTCCCAGCACAGCCTTCCCCGGAGGCCCCGCTCGGCCCGGCGGGAGGGGACCCACCACAGCTCACCGGAGCCGCTCCCCGGCACCGCCGGCCACGCCCTGGACCCCGCGGCCCTCCCGGGGCTCTGTGGGGCCCGGGCTCGGCCCCGCCCCCCGCACGCGCTCCCCGCCGCGCCGCGCGCCCCTCACCTGCCGCCCGCGGCCACGCCCCCGCGCCCCCGCCGCTTCCGCCCTCACTCGCACGTCACTTCCGCCCGGCCAGGGCGCCCCCGCGGGGCCACGCTCCGATGGGAAGGGACAGGATGGCGGCATGTCCTGGGCTGGGAGGGATCACCGAGTGCAGCTCCTGGCCCTGCACCGGACACCCCACTGTGACAATTGATAAAAGATTCGTGTTAATCACAAAAGCATTGTGGTTTGCATAAACCAGAATACTAAGCTGTGAAGTGAAGCATGGACACTAGATAAAGGAAATTATATGATTAAATAATTCTGTTTAAAATCACCTTGTTATGTTATATTATGTTGTATTATGTTGTATTATGTTGTATTATGTTACATTACATTATGTTATATTATGTTATGTTTTTCAAATAAGTTGTATCGGCTACCAGCTTGTGAAATCGGACTTCCCAAAAAGCCCTTCCTACCTTTGTCTAATCAATACTGCCTATCCCAAAAACCAGACTCCCAGAACTTCTCTGGTGGTTATCTACAAGGACCGGATGGCTATCTGGGACTAATTATCACCCAAAGGCTTTGTGAATTTGTGAACAACGAGAACCCACAGTATAAGAAGAGTCTGCAAACCAAGGTTCGGTGGAGCGTGGAGTGGGTGGTGACCCCTCACGTTGTAATCAATAATTTTTAGTTTTTTGCTGTCATAATTTTGCCAGGTAAGCACTGGTGGTAGAATAAGCATCCTTACACAAATTCACAAAGTTTCTGGGCAATAGTCTCACAGATAACCATCTGGTCTTTGTAGATAACCACCAGAGAAGTTCTGGAAGTCTGATCCTTGAGATAGGCAGCATTCATCAAACAAAGGCAGGAAGGACTATCGGGAAGTCTGATTTTGCAAGCTGGTAGTAGATACAGCTTATTTGGAAAACATAATATTCATAAGAAGGGGATTTACAACAGAATGATTTAATCATATATATTCCTTTATCTAGTGTCCATACTTCACTTCAAACCTTAGTATTCTGGTTTTTAGAAACCCCAATACTTTTGTGATTAACATGAATCTTTTATCGATTATGACACGTTATCTGGTATAGAGTATGGCAAGCAAAAGGGGGAATCTCTGTCTCTCACTTCTATCCACTGCTCATGTTTAGAGTTGGGCAATTTAAAAGCTAACTTTACAAATATTTTTGACAATGTTGCACTAGTTTGTTATGATGCTGCTTTCACGCTTCCCTTTGTGCACACATTCCAGCAACCAAGGTCTCCCAATACAAATGCTCATGAAAAATGAATTGCGAGAACGCATCTGTAAACATTAAATACACACTTTGAAGAGCTATATGCTGCACATGACAGAGGTGTTTGAATGCTTTGCCACTTCAGGAACAGAAACAATTTCTCAAAACTTATGTAAACAGTTACAACTTCACACCATTTGAATAGCAAATAGCAGCTTTTGGATGCACCAGGGAACACTTGTGATTGATATGTAGCATTAAAAGTGGTGCACGGGGAAAAAAATAAGGCAAGCCTTTTAAAATAAGGAATGCACTTGAAGACATCAGCACCCACTCATGCATATTCAGCTCAGGGAAAAAGGGTAAATTCATTACATAAATTACCTGTTGCAGACTGTTTGCTTGGTTCCACTCCTTTGCAGTGGGAAGCACAGACTGAAGTGGGGGAGTGATGTTGGACCCAGTGGAGTTGCAAAGGAGATCAGTAGCCAGCAGCAGCAGCAGCTTCCCTGTTTCAGAGCCTACAGGAGGTGCAGTTCTTGCCCTTGTGATGCTTTAATGATGGGCTTGGTAAGACCCATAAGTATGGAAAGCATAAGTGCACAAGGCCTGAGCACTAAGGACCAGGGTAGGAGCTTCTGAAACTCTCTATGAGGAATGGAAAATCCTGCCAAAAACTCCAAGCAGATAAAAAATCAGTTCTATCCGAGTCTGAGCAAGGAGTGTGTGTGTGTGGGTGTCAGGGCCTGTCAAAAATAAAATGGGGACATGGATGTAAGAAGCAACAATCCAATCTATTCTTATCCATTTTTATTTATATACTGCTGATGGAAAGCCCTCCAAATGCTTTGGGCTGCTTGGTGAAATCCAGTTCAAACCATGTACAAAATTCAAGAGAAAGCAAGAGTTGATGGCAGGCTGATGCAATCCCTTCCCATGTCCCCCTCCCAAGCTGAGGAAGAGGAGCCAGCAGGTTTGCAAAATCCATCATTAAAGGGCAAAAAGAGAGCTAACAGAGAGAAAAGGAAGACTGGCTCTTAGGCTGGGTGGGCAGACCAGCAGGGACACAGCAAGTCCTAGGTGAGAAGCAATAGCAGGGTAGCACTGGACTGGATAAAGCACTAGGAAGACCCTGGTAGTGGGTGAGAGGCTGTAAGTGAATTCCTGGGCAATGTTGTCATATATCAAACTTCTTTCCTGTGCAGACAAGATCTGTCTAACCAGGCACAAGCAGGTGTGGATAACAGCACAGAAAGAGTCTAGAGGCAAATCAGGAGAGCTTGACACTGTTTAATTGAACTGCAAAGGCACCAGTCTCCATCCAGCTGCATGGCTTGGCTCATGGAACTGGCTGGTGGAGACAGAGCAGCTCCATTCCCAGCCACTGGACACCGTTTCTTCTCTCTCCAGAAAAATGTTTACTGGATACATTTAATAACCTTTCACTGGCTATTTTTGGTGGTCCTGAGGACAGGACCCTTTTAGTTCAGCAAGGGCCAATCTCAGACTGGCACCTGTGACCACCAAGCTCACCCTGCACTGCCTTGCTTTGGCAAGTTCCAGCCAACAAAAAGTCACACACGGTATCTTTCTCCTCCAACAAAAGGAGCACTACTGTCTAGAGTCTTCTTCTGTCTGTTAGCTTTTCCATCACTGTAATATTCAAATGCTTCCACCCTGTCCAGAACTCTTGCATAAAAGCATTTTTTTCCCTGTAGGCTAGACCCACTGCAATTATCTATACACAAACTGATCTCTCATCTATTGTGTCACAGCCACAAATTCGTGAGCAGCAGTCAGCCCTTTTAGATATACATTGTATTTGAACTCATTCTCACATTTCTGAAGCTGCATTTTCCCACCAGAGTGCTTTTTCTGAAGTGAAAAAAAAAAGGGGGGGGGCAAACCAAAACACTCAACCTTCAAAACATTAAATTAACTTGCTCTTTCTTCTGTTATCTTTTACTGAGCAAAGTCACCTTGGGCAGGTAATTAGTGCCTCACTATTCTTGCTAGAAAAAGGGAAACAATAATATTTTTCCATCTTTGATATTTTTAGGAGGGAAAATGTTGCTACTTAATATTTATTATACTGTTTTACACCAAAATTTAATAACATAAAACTCAGAACCTGAAGGAAAAATGTAAAAAGCAAAGGTGAGGAGAATACATAGTCCTGGTGTGGTTGTGTTTTGAAGGTGCTGGAAATTCCTGTAGTCTGTTGAACTGCATTTGTCAAACATTCAGACAGAACTGTCTGAGTTGCTTTTGCACAAGGTCAGAACACAGATCAGCTCTTACTCCAGACATCCCTCTTGTTTTGAGGGTTTTCAGATCTGAGGAATGTTTTGCTATTGCAGTTGGATGTAAGGTTGAGCTCACCTAACCTTTAGAATTGTTTGGAGCTCAGATTTTGCTTCAGGTCTGACTCTAATGCTTTCCTTGTAGCGTTGCTTTAGAAGAATAGGCAGGAAGGAACTCTGTCCCTTGTTCTGTATCTGGTGACAATTAGCACCTCGTCTGAGTGCACACTAACGATCAGTATATGCTCACAAGATGTTGAAACGAGACAAAACTAAACCGTGTTTTGTCATTTTTGGAGTGAAAAGTAAAAGGCAAAGTACCTTTACTTACCGTTTTTTCCCCATGGCATATAGATGCTCTAACTATAACATGAATACCTGTATTACCTCTGAGGTGTTCTTACTGCAGGGGGATAAAATAAGGGCCAAGTGCACTCCCCTTTCCTTTTGCACAAGATTTCTTCTGACTCAGATACCTGGAGACAATTTTTCCACACACTTCCTCACAAACATGTGGCTTTCCTCTTCCCCTAGAAGTGGGGCTTTGGGGTAAAATGCAGCAGAGTAGAACAAACTAGAGCCCTTCTCGACCACTCTTGTTTCTCTCCCTAAACTCCTTCAGCTTCTACACTTTCTCCTTTATCATCCAAGCCTACTGCTCAGCCCTGGAGTCACAGCTTTAAACATCACTCCCCAGCATCACATTAGTTATTCCTCATGAGTGCCAGAGCCCTTCTGATGCCCTGTGCCTGACTGCCCATCAGACTGTGAGTTCTCCAGGGCACAATGTGCCACAGTGTCTCACGTAGGGCTCAGGCTGAAGCACTGCTAGGAACCACACCACCCACCCCTCTCTCCTCTGCCCCCAATAAACAATAAAAATGCAACTTCTTCGGTGTGCACATGAGTATAAAATGACTCTTATATTACTGGCACAGGTTGGAATGTTAGAATGTTGTAATACCTCTTTGTATGGCTGCACTGGACTAGTGTCTCTGCTGCACCTTGAACTGGTTGGTAAGGAAAAGCTGGATTGCAAAGTTCTCTGTCTTAAGTGTCGCTGGGAAGACTCTCAGCTGTGAACTACAAAATGCCATTCTTCACATTGCAACCACACAATTCTGCATGCTCACAGTAATCACCTTTTTTGACTTTAAAAAAAAAAAGCACATTTCTGAAATAAAGGTATATCAGCAAAACAACAGTAACAAAAAAACAGACCACAAAGAGTAGAAAGTCCCTGGAGAGGAGCACAGATGAGGACAGTGTTCCTTGCATATTCTTTTATTTTGTGGCTCCTTTCCACTCTGCCAGAGAGTCCTGAGTGGGGCTGACCTGTGAGATCTGTGGGAGCACAGCACAGCAGTGTGGCTGCAGGCTAATGCTTTTATTTCTGTAACGTGGATTCCTAAGAGCATGGTAACAGGAGGCAGGGATCAAATCCACGCTTCTTGCATAACTGAACACAGCATTCCCACTAGGCTACCTGGCAAGAGATCAAACCTCCCATACCAGGCCTTTATAAAAAAATAAATGAAAGAGAGAAATACTAAGAACAGCCACGGCTAAGAGAAAAGCAACAGGTATTCTAAGGTCATCCATTTAGCCATGCTCCCAACAGGCCCAAATTACTTGTTTAACTTTAAAGACTCACAGAATCTGCAACATTCTATTAGACCCTCACATCCTATAACAGCCATGCACACAATCCTACACTCACATTCTGTAACACCCAGCTATTTGTCACGCAGCCCCAGCTATCATTTGGTATTCAAGCCAGAAACCAGCTATCCAAAGCTTGTCCCCTCTGAGAGCCCCAACGCTGCCTTGTCCTTCTGCTGCCATAACAAAGTCAGGAGTTGTCACCAATTCACCAGTTGTCCTCTGCCACGTGAAGAGAGCATGAACCCAAGGAGGAAGGAGCCAGCCACAACTCCCAGCTACCATGTTAGTGAGTCATTATGAAGATCACTGTTCTTTTGATTCTGACATCCATTAAGTTTATTTAGAACAGTGTGGGTGTTAAATATTAGATGTTGCTTCCAAAAAAATTGAAGATTGATTTTTTTTTTTCCACTCTGAAAGTCTCAAATAAAAATCAGCATCCTGATGAAAATTCACTGCACTCCCTCCCCAGCTTTGGACATTATTCTTTTTCTGTTTTGTTTTTAAATTCTTCTGGACTTTTGATTCCTAAAAGGAGAAGAAAAAAGATGGAGTTCTCAAGAACATTTCTTCCTTTTTATAAAAATAGCTCTTTTAAAAATTCATATTTTTCAAATCACGTATATTTAAACTAGGAACTTAAATAGTATTTTATCAGTTTCCAACATTAGCTTCAATGTTTTTAAATGTACATTTTAATGCTTCAATACATAAGTCATTGCTGGATACAAATTAGGGGATTTCTGAATATATTTAGAAAGTTAATAAAAAGAGAAGCATAAAAAGAGATGCAAGACCCTACGTTAAAGATTAGGACTAAAAGGAACTGGAGAGAAAGATGTTCTATTAAAAGCCTACTGAAAATATTACTGTGTATTAAGACATTCTGACAAATGCTTGTCTGAATAGTGACAGCAGGACTCTCAAATAATTTTAGGACAGTCTGTTTCCAAGCAGAATAATGAGAGGTAAAAGCAAGGGGGGAAAAAAAGAAAAAATAAGCTTTCAGTAAATAATTAATTTTCATTATTGTCACCATCAATTAGGACTTAGTCCTGAACCATTTAATTGTACTTTTGACATTGCCTCCTAAAAACATATTTCAGAAAATTAAGTAATATGTGATTAAGAAAAATTTGCACTTAAATGAAATTTGCACTTTAATAAAAGCATGTTCCTGTAGACTTCGTTTCAAGCTGGAAACAATTTTTCATCTCTTCAAACATAAAAGCTAAATAACAGAAATCAATATTCCCTGGGAATAAGACTCACACCTGTGAATTCTTTGCTGTCAATAGCAAGCTTCTGTTTTAGGATTTAAGGGAAATTGTTCAAATTGGTTTATTTGTGCAAATAATTGATTATTTGGTTTAGTTGTTGTGGTGGTTTGAACCAAAAAAATAAACCCTGCATTTTTTTCGAAAGACATGCCCAAAGCATTGTTTTCAGTGTATTTGGTAAATAATAAAACTTCCATAGTTTCAGGGTAAGTTATTTGCTATTTTTTGGTTGGAACCAACATTAGTTCTGTGATCCTTTTTTTTCCAGATATGTGCAATATAAGCAAAGGACTAGTTTCATAGAAGAGCCTAGGCATTTGATTCAGAGATTTTTTTTTCCCAGTTTCTACTCCAATGGAAATTTAGTGAAAATTCAAAATTCCTACCTGAAATATTTTCTTTCTGAATGAGCAGTGAAATGCATGTTAAACATTTCCAATGAAACTATTAGTTTTGCATTTCCATCTTTCAGATGCTTTGTATTGCTCTTCAGTATTCACATGAAGCCTACTATATGAAGCTATTATAATATTTCACACCAAAGCTTACTATGTGAGGCTATTATAATTCCTCTGTGCTTCAGGCCAAATTTCCTGGTGGTCCTTAAAATTATGCCATATTAACTGCCTTGTAATAGCTGTATGCCAAGGTGCCATGTTAATTCCACAGGATTTTTCTCTAGAAACATGAATTATTTTTGCATTTGTGTTATAACATCAGGTCCCTACTTAATTCTAAGACCTACAGATGTAATCTTTCTGTTCATTTACAAAGCAGTAGGGTATATATCTCCCTCTTCAGCCTTTAATTCCCCTTCCATTTTAGAGTGATGTAAAGAGGCCAGAATTACAGTGTGCAACACAACATAAATTTCAACAGCATTTTGTCATTGTTTCATAATAAAAGCAGTGCATTTGTTTATTAAGTATTTCTATTAGTATTTCTACTAGTGAAACTGTATAGCTCATTTAAAGAAAAATAGTAGAGCTAATTATCTATAGAATACTCCAGACTTGAATTTTTTTGTGTTCCTGGGAGAAGACAAAGGGCTTAGGAAAAAAAAAAATGTTGTCCTCATTGTTTTAAATCGCAAAAATATTCAGTGAGTGCATCCCAAATTCACAAATAACTTTTCATTGTTTACTTTGACAAATAAACAATTTATGACTACATCCATTTTATCATGGCTTTCAGTTTTGTAGGTGAGCACATCCACTAAAATGGGCCAGGAACCAAGGATTTTCATCAGGAAGCCACGGCCACAGGCAAGCTCCTAACGTCCCAGCTCAGGCTGAGCTTCAATCAACAACAAAAGACGTGTTCTCAGAACTACACAGAATGTGAATATGACCTTGAATTTATCACTGAGCATCAGGGTTGAGCCCAGAAATCCTGTAGGTTCGTTTGAGGAGGCCTCTTTGTCTATTTTTATCCAAGTGTTTTGCTGCCAGGCAGAGGTGCTGAGTTGGATTGCTGGAGACAGGCTGCATGCACCCGTGTCCTCTACCTGCAAAGTCTTTGGGGCACTCCTGCCTTTACCATGGGCAGCTGTGGATGTGTGGAGCAGGGACTTGACCTTTCTGGCATGCAGAGAAATAGGTAAGCACAGAAATGGCCAGGACAGGCCAGTCCAACAGCATTAGGAGCAAGAATCTGGCTTGTAGGGAAGAGTCAAATAGCTCAGGACCTTCACAGAACAACTGCTGCAGGGGAGAAAATATCTGAAAGGATCCAATCATATAAACATAAGGAAGAGAAGGATTTTGGAGTGTACCTCAAAATGTGTATGTAAGGCTTGTCAGAAGGAAAATAAAAATATAAACAAGCTACAAGAATATATTAAAATTCAAATGGGTCTAGTATTGGTCACACTATATCTAGAGGACAGTTGGGGCAGCACCTACCTCTTATTATGGTGACTAGTATTTACAGTTGAGAGCTCCTGACTTTATTTTAGGCTTAATTCACAGAATCACAGAATGGCTGGGTTGATAGGACCTCTGGAGATCACCTAGCTCAGCTTCCCTGCTAAAGCAGGTTCTACAGGATCACATCAAACTGAGTTTTGAATATCTCCAGAGGAGACTCCACAGCCTCTCTGGACATCCTGTTTCAGTGCTCTGTCACTCTCAAAGTAAAAAAGCTTTTCCTCATATTCAGATAGAACTTTCTGTATTTCTGTTTGTGCCCTGTGCATCTCATCCTGTGGCTGTGCACCTCTGAGGTGAGTCTGGCCCCATGCTCTTGACTGTATTCCTGATAGTCATGCAAATGGTGGCACAACACTCTACCTTGTTTTCATCCATCTGGACCAGCACTAGCAATGATGAGGTAGTTTTGCTCCTTTTCCTCTTTGGAAATCCAACCAGGACAGGCAGACTATCACACTAAGAGTTCCTCAATTCCCCCTTTGAATACAGACAGCAAGAGCTTGGCCTTGAGTATGCACCATTACCTTCACAGAAGGGAAGGAAATACAAAAAAATTCATTCCAAGCCCAATATTGTTTCAGTCACATTTGGTATTTTATAGGCCTGTTTTGTTCAGTTTGGTACAGTACTGTTTATGTCCTGAAATCTATGGTCTGAAACACAGGAATGTGTGTTATGGAAGAATCCCCCCTGCTGCAGAATCTCAGCCTCCCCATTTCTTGGAGCTCAGGACAACATGACAAACAAGTGCCAGGTTTGCATAAAGAACAACTGGTTTTATTTAATTCCTCCTGAAAATTAATTTTAGTCTTTTTAAGCTCACTGGCTTCATTCCACAACCACCAGAGTTAAAGAATAAATACTCTATCACATTTTTTTTCCATGGTATCAAAACTCATGCCATATAAATAAAGTGTGATCTGCCTCTGAAAGACTGGCAGAAGGAGGTAAGTGGAAGTTGCCAGCTGATACTTTGGCTAGACAGACTTTTGTGCTTGGCTTGAACTCACTAATTTCAAAATGAGGCCTCATGCACCTGCTTGCCTGGAGCAGCTTATAGGATTGGGGTCAGAACTGCAGCTACCAGGGAAGCCTCTCCCTCAACCCTGCCTCCAGTTTTTTCTTATCATTGTCATGCTTGTATCACGTTTAGCAGCACTAATGCAGCCTGATCTCTATAAACTATGTCATACTAGTGGAAGATAAAAAACAATGCCAGTCTGCCCTCTCTTTCTCTGTACTCTCCTTCTTTTTATTTATTATTATTGTTACTATTATTTTTTAAAATGATGACTCTGTAAGAATGCCAGATTTGTTTTGGCAGATATGGCTGCTAATTCACATCTCCTATAACTGAGAGACATGATCTGAATTTGGGATGTCTCTATTTATAATCCATTTGTTAACTTAATAAATATTTGTGATTTGTTTATCTGACACAGATGACATGTTTATTGTTACAAATAAGCTTCTTAGTCGTGATTCACATTGGTCTCTATTATTTTGGACTGTTTTCATTTATCTGTAGGCAGCTCATTCTGTTTTATATATTCTGTCACAGTTGGTCGTGTTTTGCCTTTTTGCGCTGATCTCTGTAAAAAAAGGCCCAAAACATCACATAAAAAATTAAAACCCAATGAGAATGTGTCCAAAATCACCACTCTGTGACATCCATCCAACAGTAATTTCAATGGGAAACAGAGTACAAACCTGAACAGATGGGAACAAATCATAATTTAAGTCATCAGCAAATAGCTCTGGCTCCTTTAGAATCCAGACATATACACTCTTCAAGTCTTACAAAGTGGACTTCAACCCAACTTTCAAGTTTTGAGTCTTCCTTTTGACTGTACTCAGCATGTCTTTATAACAAATACTCAGCCATTCTCTTCAGTTTACTGAGAGCACTAAAGGTACCTTTCTGCCCCTTTTTGCACATTTGCTTTTCTTCCACAACTTCCACACCAGCCCTGGCTGCAGACCAAACATGAGCCTTCCCCCTCCTCAGTTCTGCCCAGCACAGGGACTGACAGCCTGTGAATCCTCAGTCCCTGCCTTCTGTCACTTCCACCAGTCTCCCTGTGTGTCGTGTTGCCCAATTCACATCAGTTTTTGTTCCCCACCATCCAACCACTGCTACTGCTTGTGGCTCCTTTAGCCCTTCCTCCTTCCAGGGACAAGACCCTTTGTCCTTTGCCATTTCTTTGCTTCCCAAGGTGAGCACTGCAGAGAGAGAGAGTAGCTGAACTATTATCTCTGCAAGGGATGGAAGAACAAAGCAGTGCTGCTATGAGATGTGGGGATTGCTTTCTTTTTTTCATCTTTTAAAGCAGAGTGTAGTGTTGTTTCAGAAGATACTTCTGCTCACTATCTAAAAAGATCTCCTCGGTTGCTCTTACTTGAGAGGTGTGCAAATAAGGTAGCCAGAAAATCAGTGGAGAATTTCTCTCTGGCCAATGTAAATATTGTAAGTTTTCAGCTGCTTGCCTTGTCACCAGATTGGCTTCAACCATTGCCAAAATCACATCAGTTGTGAAGAAATTCACAAGACTGAATGGCTTGCACCCAGAGCTTAACCTTATGTTAAACTAATTCGTGCAACACAAAAGCTAGTTTTTGCCACTATTTGACCTATCTCCTGCTCTTTATAGGCCTCCCAAAACAGAGACCTTTTGTGTCCTTTGCATGAGGCAAAAGTTCTACCCTGTGGAGTCAGTTGCAGCTGTGTGGATGGTGGTGGATATCTGAAACAATTCCATTGTGTTCCTCAAAGAAAAGTCTGGAGGAAGTTCTTTCAGTTTTGAGTTTTGTCTCTTCATATGCTCCTTGAAATTCTTTCAGACACCAAAATAGAACACAGAAATATTTGTCACAAGTCAGCATGTCTGAGCAGAAGAGATCCTGTCTACAAGCAGATTTGAAGGCAAAAGCTGACCTGAGCAAAAGCCTGATCCCATAAATAATGAGCAACAAGAGATAGGAGCACATCTCAGCAAACATTCAGGCTGTCTCTAGCAGTTGGACCATGCTGCATAGCAGGAAGTCTGAAAGATTACCTCAAAAGCTAAAAAACCTCAAATATTCAAGTTTTTAGAAAATTACACCATTTAAGGAGATCAGTCCATTTATCTTGCTAAAAATAATATCATCAGGTGATTTGATCAGTCACCTTCAAGGAGAGAAAAAACCTTAGGACTAAGGAGCTCTTTACCCTGGTAGAGAACAGCATAATCACTCGTGTCTGGAAAATTAAAAGAATAACTTCATACAAGAAAAATATTCCAACTTGTCAACCATGACAGAGATTAACCACAGTGACAAAATATCATGGAACGAGACAAATTCTCTACCTTTTACTATCTTCCCAGTGGTACCAGAACCATTTCTGGAGATAAATGTTTCTTAAACTCATGTTCCAAACTGCATGAGATTATACAGTACATAGCACATCAGGCCAGATGCTTTATTGATTTGCCCTGGCTTTAATTTCCCTGAGAAGTCAGCATCTGCTTACTCCTGTTATGAAACCTGTGCACAGAGCAAACAAGGCACATTGTCAAGGTGAAACAGGACTGCACTGAGGGTCTGTAATCAGAATCTCTGCTTCAGATGAGGATTGAGTAAAGGCAGGAAGAGTCCTCTGCTATCTTCGTCTTTGGTCCTGCAGCTAAAAGCTAGGTGTTATGATTTTCAGTCTTACCTTCTTTAAGCTGAATTCTGCAACAAGGTGAACTTTCTTGTGTTGAGGCTGTTGAATTGTTAATTCACACTGATAGCACAAAATTAAAAGCAAAGGGAAAATGTCTTCTATATACCAAATATAAAGAGTTGAAATGTGGTAAGGACAAATGCTGCTGCTTGTGTCATTTTTTTTTTTTCTCTTCAGTGGAACACAGCTAAGCTGACATAAATATTTTAAACAGCTGCTCGTCAGAAAAATGCTGTATTGTAGCCTGAGCTGAAATGCATCCTGTTCATGAATGCTTTTGTTTTCTTGACAGTATTTGATTTCTGCCATTGCAGAAAAACCTTCTAGTTGGAGTATGAGTTTACCCTTAACATTATTCCATTTCTTTTTATCTTTTATCTTTTTTTTTCCTGTATATCTGGCGCAAGGTCAGATCACATGAACTTGTCCCCTCTGAAAATCTCCATGTAATTTGGAGCCAGTCAGATGATATTGGGAGAATCAAGCTCGTATTCAGGTGTTTTTTTATTTTATTTTATTTTACTGCAGTATTTACAAAAGACTGAACAACTGTCAGCTCAAACAAAAACCTGACTGACTCTGAAGAAAATGTCTCTGTGTAGCTTTTGCTCTCTAGAACTAATCAATTAAGTGGCCAAAGCTTAATTTCATGAAAAAGGCAGGAGATAACGTAACTAGCAACATGAAAAGGGGAAGTGCAGTCTGAAGAGACCTTGATTCCTTTTAATTTGCAGTAAATAACAGAAGGCTGCAGTAGCACAGTTCAAATACAGTCAGGATTTTAAAATGTGTCAAAACCACACATCTCAACTAAGGCTACAATCCAGAATTTGTACCTTCTCCTGATGAACAGCTGTTTTAAATATTTATGTGGCAATTTAGCTGTACACAACTGAAGAGGCAAAAAACCCAACCAAAACTGAAAGAAACTGAAGTAATTGTCCTCACCACATCTCAGCTCTTTATGTTTGATTTATAAATTGAGATGTTTCCCACAGCTTCTGCTTTTATGGTATCAATATGAATTAATTCAACAGCCACAACACAAGACAGACAGAGATTTCACCTTGTGCAGATGTCAGGACTGCAGAGCACAACACCTGGCTTTTCAGTGCTGGATTAGAGGCTGCCAGAGAACCACTCCCACCTTTACTCAGTGTTCACCTGAAGCAGAGGAAACACTGCTGTTGATTCCAATGTTTTCTAATTACAGGCACTGAGTGGTGTCCTGTGTGATTGTGGGCAACACACTTCTCACGTGCTAACTTCATTTCACCCATCTGTTCAACAGTTGTAAGCAGATAGTGACTTGGCTTGGACTCAGGATGGTGAAACATCTTCTCATTGATCTGAACAGTTCTGGATGCAGCCTCAAATGAAAGAAGTGTGAGTGAAAGAAGCATTCAGGAGATGCACTCTTTTTTTTTTCTCTGTCCATAAATTATGCATGAGAACATTATGATTGTCTTGATTCTATCCTCTATTTTGAAATTATTCATCTAATTCCTGCAGATTTTTTATTTGGTCTGCAGGCTGTTTGCAAGCAGTTCTGAGACTCTCTACTTGAGCAACTGCTAACCTCCAGGTGAGACTAAAAATGCCCCTGTCTTCCCCCAGAAACTGGAATGAAAGATGGAAAGATGGAAATACAGGACGATGATTCTTGCATCTCTTACCTCCCATCTTTTACTCTGCTTCTGTGGGTTTTATATGATTTGTGCTATGCTTCCTTGTGTGCTCTCCTTAAGAATTAAGATCTGATGGAAAAAATCAGCTGTGAAGATTTTACTTGCCTTTCTGACAGGAAGAAGGGGAGAAAA
Source organism: Acridotheres tristis (assembly GCA_037013685.1). Lineage (NCBI taxonomy): Eukaryota > Metazoa > Chordata > Aves > Passeriformes > Sturnidae > Acridotheres > Acridotheres tristis. Next base: position 67,428,323 of record CM072885.1, read on the forward strand.
TGTTAGGTTAATCAAGGGGAGTTGGCTAACATTAAATGTGCCTTTCTTAAGTACCAAGGACTTGATCTTAAACACCAATAATCTTTGTTGTATTCCGTGTCCTTGTACACACCTTCCTAAATTCTCTTTCTCCTCAAATAAAGACAATAGAAATGCAGGTCTTGTAGAAGTATAAAAACCCTTATCACAAGCTTATGATAATAAGTTGACAGAATCATAGCTGAGAACTGAAGCTATATGCCCTGCTTCTCCAACCAGAAGCACTTTGGATACTGAATTACCAGCACTAAGTTGTTACCTTGCAAGGCTGAGGCATGGAAGGTGGAGGAAATTGGGATCAAATGCAAGAAATGAGGAAAAGCCTGCCCGGGTTTGCTGTGATGACCTCCTGTCCAAGAGCAGATAGAGTGTAACTGAGAAGGGAATGCCTCAAACTGAATTTCAAGTGGAAAAAACACGGGAAGTCTCTACCTGTCAAAAAGGCTGGAGTGATTTGCTTGCATCAAGTTTCAGTGAGGTGTTGAAAATTAAAGTGAGATTAGGACCTCTCAGAAAATATTACAAGAGCATTTTGCAGTGAAAGTTTTACTGCAGTTGAAACACCTAAAGGTGTTACTATCTTCCCTATCATGTATGCTTATTAGTATACCTTTATTTATGGATTAATTTTACTCTGACTTAAATAGCTAAAGAAATAAAAAATTAAATCATGTAGCATTAGACCTTTCCATTAAATCCTGGGGCCTGACTTATTTGCATTTTGTTGTGGCTTTGTAATGCATGCTTATTTTAATTACTACTGCTGCACTTTATTTGTAATTGTCTGTGCAATGCCCAAGCAACTTGCTAAGTGGATAAGGAAAGCACTTTATTCCATAAGAACATAATTAATCCATTATTATTCGTTATTATTTTTTCTGGAATGGACTGAAAATAATCAGTACTTTGAAAAATACAATACCAACAAATCATCTATGGCAAAAATAATTTTAACAGAATTCAGGCTTTCCTTATCTTCACCACTGTTTCCTTCCAGATAATATCTCTCCTAAAGAGAGAAGCAGCAGTATGACCTGAAGTTTGGGCTAAATGCCAAAGATGCTTGAAATCAGAGATCTATTGTGGTGTGTGTGTGATGTCATCATGTGTTTCTTCCCCTCCCTGTCCCTCTTGCTGCATCCTCTCTCCCCAGCTCCCTGCATGGCCTTGGACAAATCATTTAACCACTCTGTGTCTGCATTTCCCTTTTTCTGATGGCTACAATCCCACCACTCACCTTCTACAGAACAGCACTTCACCAGTGTGCAGAGCTTTGCAAACGATGTGTGTGCTAGGTATTGTGGCAGCATAATCAAAGGGCCACACTGATGGCTGGATAAAAGAGGAGGCATTTTCTGGCTATGCAGGGTCTTGCCTGCAGAGAGAAAGAAGACATTCAGTTTCTGGTGATGTGCTTGCATATTCCTCCTGGATGGAGGAATTCCTCCACATCTTTACTGAGTTTTCTTATTACAGAGGATTATGCAACTCAATTATTAACACGAAGTTTTGTAAGGAGATCCTTGCATTGTCCCTCAAATAAGGCACAAAAGCATTCTGCTGCATTTCCTTTGGCATGTGCTCTCTTCAGAAACCTGGAAGGTCAGGGCTGGTTGTAGCACTTTTGTCCAGCACTCACCACACCTGCACAGAAAACAAGTTTGTTTCTTATTTTCCTAGTAATCTTCTTGGTTTTAGCTTACATGGTCATAGGTTTCTGTTTAATTTTTGAGAAAAATTTATTGGTACAAATTAGGCTGGTCAAGCAAATTAAAGGCGCAGAAAGAATGAGTGAATACATCAGGTTCACTCTGTGCAGTAACAGTCACATCTTCTGATAGGCATTGAAGCAGCATGACACAAGACTTCCAAGTTTTGCCCCAGCCCAAATCATCCAAATTAGGATTATTTTCTCTTTTTAGTTAGTATTTCCTTAAGCATACATGCCATGACCTGGCTGACTTTACCTGGATAGGCCAGTGTGATGTCTATGACCTTTATTTCTTCATCTCTTCTATCCAGCTGAGCTGCAAAGGAACATGATGTCCACTGCAAAACCAGAACTCTGCACAGGGCTTGCCTTAAGATTTAAAACAGCCTCCTCTGTCCTGCCAAATAAGCAATCTGTGCCTGAAGTCTCTCCTAACAATGCTCTGTGTGTGTGTGTGTACATACAGGTGTGAGTGTGCACACAGCCACCCCTGTTTGTATCCCAGAATCTACCAATGCCCAAAGCAGTTTATTTCCACTGCTGTCCCTGGACTCTGCTCCTGTGAGGCAAGACTGAAGTACTGCTGTTCAGCAGAGCCTTTAAAAGCAGACAGCATGCCAGCACAATTTCTCAAATGATCACTTCCACTCTTCCCCAAATATGGCTTAGGTGTTTTCACCTCCTGTATTCCTGCATGTGCCTTTTTTCACATTCCCCTATAACCATCCCTCCCCTTGCTAAATAATTCCAGTTTCTTAATGCTCAGTCAATTTCCTGTCATAAAACATTAATGAAACACTAGGCAATGAGACGGAGGAAAGTTTCCAATAAAATTCGAATTGTGTCAGATTTGAATGCTCATATTCCTTAGAGTTCACTCTGGAGTCTTCCCACAACACACAGGAGATATGTGGCAACTTTTCATGATACCCCAAAGCCACTCTGAGTGCTTGGAAGAGAACTGTGAATAGCAGCTCTGATTTAGGAGGAGTCTGTGAACAGTTTTTAATCCTGATTCTGTTTGTATCAGTTTGCATTCCTAAGGCTATCTGTAAACAGAAGAGACTGGAAATACACTTTTCAGCTCATCTGAAACAGAGATTCTCTTTCACATTTCTTCTTTCCTCATTTCATGAAATCCTTGCTACAGTGCAGATTTTGCTGATCTGAAAAGGCAAAATCAGAGTAGCTCTGCATTCAAAATCACTTAAAACCAGCTGCTTTTCATTCTGTGGCCTTGCACTTTTTGTACAGTGAGTCAAATCTATTGGCATACTTCTCTAAAACCTGAGTGCTCCTGGATCTTCTTCACTCACAGTGATTGGATAGGATTTTACCCATTACAGAAATAACTTCATGAATCTACACAGAAGTTCCTGAAAATAATTTTATTACCCTTAGCCAGGTTATTTACTGATGAATGTAATAGAAAGCACACAGATAGTTTCTCAGACTTAAGACTGTAAGTTTGCAAATACTTAGGGCTGTGGATAAAGAAGGGCATAGAGAAGGTATTTCTTGAAAAATGAAGAAAACCTGCATGGAGGCTAACAGCAAAGGCCCTGCCTGTCAGATCTCACATCTACAGCACCTACACAACCAGCAAAAATCCACAATAAGCCCTAGCTTTCTTCCAAAGAACCTAAAGGACACCAGAAATTCCAAGCAAGTTCCTTTAACATCCATTTTCCTCAGAAACTGCTTCTGAGAGATTTAACCCTGCTTTCAGGTTACACGAAGGACATTGAGCTGCTGGAGCAAGTCCAGAGAAGGGCAATGGAGCTGGTGAAGGGTCTGGAGCTGAAGTCATGTGAGAAATGGCTGGGGGAGCTGGGGGCGTTTAGCCTGGAGAGGAGGAGGCTCAAGGGAGACCTTACCACTCCCTACAACTCCCCGAAAGCTGTACTGGGGTGGGGATCAGGCTCTTCTCCCAGGCAACCAGCAGCGGGGCAAGGGGAAATGATGTCAAGCCCTTCCAAGGGAGGTTTAGGTTGGGTATTACAAACAAATGTATTCATTGCAAGAGTAGTTAAGCATTAGCACAGGCTGTCCAGGAAGTTTGGAAGTCCCAAATACAAGCAGACATGGCTCTTAGTGCTGTGGTTTAACGGGCATGGTGCTGTTCAGTCAAACGTTGGACTTCATGATCTTGGAGAACGTTTCCAACCCTAATGATTCTATGTTTCTAACCAGGTAAGCTAAAAACAGTGACATTATCAACACGGCAGCCAAAACCTGACACAGTTATTCGTGTTACTTTGGAAAAAGAACCCGAAAGAAAACACCAAGCCACCCTCGAAAACGAAAGCACAGCAACACTCAGAAACGCCCGTCGGGGAGAAGGAGAAGAGCGGGTGCTGGAGGGGCTGCGAAGGGCTCGGCACAGCCCGGGGCTCGGCAGCGGAGCGAGGAGGCACCGGCGCCCGGGCGGGCAGTGGGAAGCGGCGGGCACTGCTGCCGGGAGACCACCGGGATGGCACCGAGGGACAAACGGGACCGAGGGACAAACGGGACCGAGGGACCACCGGGACGGCACCGAGGGACAAACGGGACCGAGTGACGGACAAGACCGCACTCCCGGGACACACGGGACCCCCCGCCCCGGTGCCTCCCGCGCGTGCGCGGCGCGGTGGGGGCGGGCCCGCGCGGGGGCCCCTCCCGCCCGCTCCCGTTCCTGCCCCTCCGCGGGAGCGCGCGGCCGCCGGCGGCGCGGGTGCGCGTGTCCGTGCCCGTGTGGCCGCCAGGCGCGCGCCCGCACCCCGCACCGCTCTCGCCGGAGCGCCGGCGGGCTGGCGTGCGGGCGGCGGGGCCCGCGCCGGCAGCCGGGGCATGGAGAGCCTGCTGGAGAACCCGGTGCGCGCCGTGCTCTACCTGAAGGAGCTCACCGCCATCGTGCAGAACCAGCAGAGCCTCATCCACACCCAGCGCCAGCGCATCGACGAGCTGGAGCGGCGGCTGGACGAGCTGAGCACCGAGAACCGCAGCCTCCGCGGGCAGCAGCAGCAGCAGCAGCAGCCGGCCCCCGCCGAGCCGCCGGCGGCCCCCGCTGAGCCGGCCCAGGGCCCCCCGGCCGAGCAGCCCCCGCCGCCGCCGCCGCCGGGCCAGTCCGAGCCGCTTCAGCACCACCAACAGCTCCCGGCTCAGCCGCCGCCGCCCGCGGGCAAAGCGGCACCGGCGGGGCCCGGCGGCGGGCGGGCTGCCGGCCACCAGCACCCCGCCGAGAAGGACGGCAGGGACAAGGGCTGCTGCACCGCCCTGCTCCAGCACAAGACCCCTCAGGCTATCGGTAAAGGCGTCCTGAGCCGGAGAGCGGAGTAAGTGCCAAGGGGGAGAGGGGGCGGGCAGGGGTGGCGGCGGGGAGCGGGAGGGCAGCGGGCTCTGTGCGGGCCCGCATCCAGCAAGGCACCGGGTTGTACCCCCCTGCAGCCTCGCAAGGAGGGAGAGGCAGCGTGTGGGTGGGTGGGGAATCCCTCCCTCGATGCGTTCCCGGGGAGAGCAGGCAGAGTGCAAGGAGAAGCCAGGATGCTGCTTCCAAGACGCATCAGCCTCCCGGTTCACCGCGCTCGTTCCTGTGGACAAGTGTCTGGAGCCCGTTCGGAGCCCCTCGGGCAGCTCAGCCGCGGTGCTCACTCACGGCATCGTGCCCTCCTTGTCCGTCAGAAATAAATAAGCCCGTGATCGACCGTGAGTGCGGTCTAGCCCAGGCACGGAGAAGCCTCGCAAAGCACGGCAGCGTTGTGGTCGCTTCTGCTTGCCTTAAGTTGCTGGTATCTGTGAAAAAACCCCCATCATCCCTGGACTGAGCTGGGGTTTTCCTGCCCTCACTGATGTAAGGGGTGCATTCTATTGCACGTGATGTGTATAGGTTCATAGAGACACAGATGCTGTACTTAGGTTTGACATTTAGGGTGCTTATCGCCCTCGTGTGTGGGTTGTGGCTTTTTTCCTATTTTTTGGTGTGGGTTTTTTTGTTGTTGTTTTGTTTTGTTTTTTTGCTTTTGTGAGTGGCACCTGATTTTTTGTTGGTCTCTTGTCTTCAGTGAAGAAAGCTTGACTACTAGTACTGGGTACTGAAATGTATTGCGTGTGCATGAATGTATAGTAAACAAGGATGAGCATTCCAGCACTATAGGTGGTGGAAAGGGCTGCTATTGAAGAGCAACATTCTCTTGTATTATGTATTCAGTATATGCCATCAGTTCACCAGCTGGTAATTACAGCTGCAGTCAGTATTGTAATTTCCTTTGTTTAGGCACTTGGAAAGCAGGGGGATGTTTTCTGGTTGAAAGCCAGAGTTAGTAAAGTTAGAAGGAGAAGGAGCATAGTTTCTGCTGTGGCTTCCTTTAGATAAGAAAGAACCTAATATAAGTAGTAAAACTAGATCAAATGTCTTTCTTAGAATTGTCTCTATTGTCTTGGTTATAGTGATGTCAAAACAATTGAAGTGCACAACACACTAGCACATATGAAGCACACAAATGAATACACAAGCCCAAAATGTTCTCCTTGTCTCTTTTGACGATTTAAATAAAGCGACCTTTCTCTCTTGTGTTTGTTTTGAATACACAAGCAGAATTATAATATGGAGCTGGATTTTCCACTGGTATAAGTAGAGTTACACCACTTCATAACAGCTCAGCATCTGTCGTGTGATTCTATGAAAATCAGTGAAGATATTGCTATTGAAAGAAATGCTATTAAAGGAATAGGTACGGTCAATGCATGCTTAAATCCCAAAAAAGCATATGCCTGCTTCTAAAATACTGCACCGTAAGACTCGATTTTGCAATCACAACTTAGAGGAAGTGAGTGGGCTCCTCAGAGTATTAATGCAGGTAGTAAGCCTTTGCAGGATCTGGCTCTTACTCATCATGAAATAGCTGGAGTTTAAAAATGAAGTGGGGCCAGATCCTGAACTCATGCCAATTGGTGTAAATCCAGAATAGCATGGTTTGAATCCCTCAAGTCAAACCCGTAAGAAACCCAAATAAAAATGCATAATCAAGCTCACAGTATTTTCAGGAGTGACTCCCTGCAGTGAAGGCTCTGTAAGAAACATCATCTCGGCAAGGGCTTTCCTTGCTTCTGCAGAGAGTTTCTAACATACGTCATTACACAGACTGAAGAATCAATTTCTATGCATACGCCTAAATACTTCCTCCTTATCTGAGCTCTTTTTGCAGTGGAGTTTGACTGGGGGAAGAACTGTAGAGTCTTTTTCTTCATGCCAAAATTTTTTCTTCGTACAAAGAGAAGTGCATTAAGAACACAGCTGATTGCTGGTATATCATATGATGATCTTTCTGTTTCAGATAGAAGGTTGGATGGAGTCCTTTTTGTGGAAAGTCAGGGCTGCTGCTGGGGATAACAGAGCAATCCCTGCAGCATTCTTTGCTTAGGAAGATTAAAATAGACTGCTTCTGTTTCCTTCTATAGCTTAGGCAAACCAAAATCTTTGTATAGAAAAGGAAATATGAGAGATGCCAAACAGTCTACATTTCTCACTCCTGCAGGTTCTTTTTTTCCCCCCACTGATTGTATATACTGAGTTTCATACTCTCTCATCTCTGACTGTTAGAAGGAAATCAAAGAGACTGCAAAATCTAGCTTAAAGGCAACTTGGATGGAGGGTGTTGAGGCTTTTACCACCTATTGAGAGGATGCCCAATATACCTTATGATTCAGCTTGCCAACCTGCAAGTTGTATTTTTGCTTTTGTGTGACAGCAGGGGACGTATATGTTAATGCCTGCACAGACCAGGTATCTGCTCTCTCTTCCTTCCCCCCTCAATGTCCAAATATGTTTTTCACTGTTATAAACTCTGAAATTCAATGTTATCTATTTTTTTTCTTAGCTAAGAGTAGAGGACTGACTGCTCACTACAGAAAATGGCCACTCTAAACAGAACAAAAAGGATATTTTAGAATGTTGGGATACAGTGGCTAAAAGCAGGGGTTAAAGCAGCACCCAGGCCCTGCTGTCTCTGCTCAGTAATGGAATTTCCTTTGCCCTCACAAAACAGGAGGTTCTGGCAGCATGTTTAAGTGTGGACTTGTGCTGGTCCTTCTCACCTCAGACACAGCCCAGGGATTTTGCTCATTTTGAGTCAGGTTTGAGGTTTTTTTGCAGCCCAGCTTACCTCAGGCTCTGGATGGAAGTGAAGAACTGAGCTTTTGGACACATGTGACTATTCATGTCAGCTGGGACAGTCTTCTGCAAGGGATTTATTCTGCAACAGAAGCATCTCTCTTATTTTAAAGAATATTTCAGTCTTACTTTTGTTGTTATTTTCTGTAAAAACTGACAATTTTTCTTTCTCTAAAGCCTTTAAAAAAAAAAACAAACAAACAAAACCTACATTTTAAAAGGGAACAAAACCAAGCTTGTCTCTGGAAATGGAAGAGTTCCTGACCTATGCAGAGGCCCCTAATTTTTGTTGCATGTCCTTGTGTGGGAAAGGTGGTACTCAGCTTACCTATGAAAGGTGAGGAGGAGAAGGAGAAAGATTTTTGCAGAGATTTTCAGCAAGAATTAGGCTGATTATTATTCCACGGCATCTGTCTCTTTCTACCTTAGGAGGCTATTGCATAAGCACCTCACAGCTTTAAAAACAAAAAAATAAGGTCATTCATCATGGAATGTTTTGCTTCAAAAATACAGGTTGCCAAATTAGCATAGCTCAGATCAGCCTTACTCGGCAGCCTCTTGTCTTCAGGGACCATCCCAAAGCGTCGGCAGATCCTGCGAGTATAAATTTTGCATCCCTTCTTTATCGGAACACAACCTTCTTTGCCAATCCCCAGTACCCTTCATTGAGTATCAGGGAAATGCCACAGGGTTGAATTTAGCAGATTAAGTCTAAATGACCCAAATTCCTGCTGGTTTTTATCAGAGAAACTCTCAGTAGGAGCTGTCTATGGGAGAACTTCCGATTCTGAGCCCAGGCATTAGCGGGAAAACTCACTTCAATAAATTAGAATAATAGCTAATAATCCCTTACAGTTCCTTCCATCAAAATACATGGCTGAAATTCACAAACATTCTGTATTAAAGTGGCATTAAAGTCTTCTTTTAACCATGTCATAAACAGTGAAAAGAAGACATAGAAACAGTATTTGTCTAGCATGACATAATGGATCTAAGTATTGTCTTTAAATTATTAGCCTGTGTTTGCTCTACAAGATACCTCCTGATGCAAAACAAACTCCATGAACTCTTAGAAGAATTTTTCTAAAATCACGTTTTCCCAGAAGTCTTAAAGCTCATTTTGGATTTGCATTGGACTGAAATCTATATTATTTTATTTTGTACTGGTTTAGGATAGAATTTTTTATCTTAGTAAAGAGGCACATTTTAAAAGATGATGTTAAAGTAACTTAGTTGCTCTTGTGTTCTGAGACTATTTGCTGGTTTTTTTGTTAATTTCAAAAGCTCAATTATGTAACTTTAAAATGAAGATATTGCATATGCAGAGGTGCTATTTTCCATAATTTTTCCTTTTAACTATGCGTTGATGTTCTATTCTATGGATTATCTCCAGGGTAAAGGCATTAGAAAAAATCCTACTAATTTCTCAATGGGAGCTAACAATAACTGTAAATATTATGGTTTACCATTAACATATTTTGCTATATTTGCGCATTGCACCAGCACAAAAAAACCCTCCAGCAATTAAAAAAAGAGATCAGAACAATTCAGAATGGCTCGTGTACCCCAGATATCCATCCCTTTCACTTGGGGCACACAAGGAATGCTACTTTTGCCCTCTTCTTTCAGTGTCTCAGATTCCCTCCAGCATATTTCAGGGTTTAAGTCCCTTGAGCTTTCACACACCAGGAATAGTTGCACTGGTGCTGCCCTGGGTTCTGCAAATCCCTGCTAGCAAGGTACTGTCTCAGCATCAGAGGTTGTTTGGAGTCTGCAAGCTGGTTTCAAATGACAGAGGTCTGCACTGGCACAGCTTCACAGATGCTAAAGTCCTGCTTAGATGATTTTGGCATAAAGAGCATCCTGAGAGGAAAACACAAAGTAGACTCTCCTTGACTACATCTGATTTAATGACATATCAGTACTGCTCTCATTGCAATCAGCTAAGATATTCTTTATAACACACACCTGCATTGTACCTGCAGCAGGGCCCATAAAATCCTGGGCAGAGGAGTATGGAGTTAGTGATTCACAACAATATTTAAGAAATAATAGATGAAATGAGAGATGGAAAAGGACTTAGCTTAGGAGGGGTTCATTATGAAGTACTAGGTATAAAATTGCTGAGTAAGGACAGCACAAGGACTTCCTCCCACAGGGATGAGACTTCAGTAGGATGCTGTATAAAGTCCCAGACAGAGCAATATAGGGTCAAGGCTGACATTTCTATTGTGGGAAATCTCCCTGCTGGGATGGGAACATCAGGAAGTAATATCAAGGAAGGAATTTTTGTGAAACAATGTCTAGCAGTGCTTTGGACAGACAGCTCCTCTCTATCTGTGTTCTGAACCCAGTTAGAACAGTATCTGGAATAGCAAAGACTTACACTAATCATTTAGCAAGAGGAGCTGGGGGGCTAAAAACAACAGCAAAAAGCTGAAATTTAAAATACTTAAATAAGAAGGGATGAAAATGCATTATTTTGGTGTTTTTGTTTTTAATAAGATGGTGATATTTTTTATGTCACTCAGCTGTATGTTCTGTTGCAACCAGGCTGCTCTTCTGTGGAGGCAAGGGTGCCTTACTTCCACGTGCTTTGTATCAGCCCATCTGCTGTCCCTTCCCAGGCAGATCCAAGGTAAGGCTCTATGAGAAGGCTTTAGGAGCAGTGGACTCACATGGCAACACTGTTAGCATTCAAAATAATGCACATATGGCTGCTTGGAAAAGTGTCAAGGGAAAAATGTCCCAGCTGAGTAGGGGTTAACAATGCCCTTGAGAATTCCTGCCAGGGCCTCAGTGCCAGGTGACTTTTGGGCTGGCTGTCCCACTCTTCACAGCAACTGGCACTTCCACATCCCTCATTAAATGATGTGCAGAGGAATATACACTTTAGGCATGGTTCAGACAGTTTAAGCATGCAGCAGGTGGCTACTTACATGAGGTAGACTGTACACAGTCCCACCAACGCCATATTTGAAATTATTTACACTTTTAGTCAGAATAAATTAGAAAAATCTCACCTCAGGATGCTCATCTAATCCTTACATAGTGCCAGAACAAAGCCTTTAAGCTGGAGTTTGGGTCTTCTATTAATTATGGCGTGTACTTGCTCATTAAAAAAAAAAGTTCACATGATAAAATGATGTGCACTCCTGCAAGCAAAAATACCTCTACACATATATATTAGACTGTAGAAATTTCTCAGCTGTATTTTTTTCCTTTTGCCTTGGAATGCAGGTTGAAACAGCAAAAAAGAGCTACTGCCTGTCTTCAATAATTTTTCTGTACATAGGGTTTATTCATCTTCTGCTTTCCTGTTATTTTCCCTATAATGCCATTTTAGGTTGCTTGTTCTTTCTTTCCTAGTTCAGCAATGGTTTATTTCTCTTTTCTAGTCTCAGTTATGAAACCTTTTGTTTTTCTCCCTTAGGAAAATGTTATAGAAAGCCAGAAATAATTCTCTGTTTAAGAGATGGAATTCTCTTCAGAATTACTTGTAGCTTGTGGTTGTTACTTGGTCCACATTCCATAGAACCACAAAAAAGCAAATAAGGAAAAAAGAAAAGTCATTTATAATGATGGAGTCTGAAATGTGACCATTTTCTCTTTTTTACCTAGTTTTTAAACATATATATATATATTTGTATATATATATATTCCCTTTTTTCCCCTCAAAGAGATATACCTTGAAACAAACTAGTATTATTCTTGTATTCATCTATTCTGGAATATATAATTTCATTTAGTTAAGCCCTATGTGGGAAAATGAGAGTCTTGACTGTTGGATGTGTTCTGCTCAATGGCTCTAAGATCTTCAGTTCAAGCATTAGACTAGCAGTCCTAAAATCAAACTTTAATGCCTCCTAAATTTATTTTTAACACACTTGTCATGCTGGACTGACCCTTTCATCTCTGTATATTTTAAGATCTGTGACAAAGCAGTTGGAGATCTCTTGTTATAGACAGGAGTGGGCAGGTAGATCAGGAACAATCCTTTTTCTAAATTCCAGCATAGAAAGCAGCCTAAAGCTCCTGTCCTTGCTTGCAATGTGTACTGCAAGGCAATATGTATATTTGCACATAAAAAAAGAGAACGTATTTGCATGAGCATTTGTCTACAGAAGTGTCTCAGAGCCAAGCTGAAACAGCACCTAGTTCCTGTGCTTTTTACATACAGAAAAACAAATCATCTGCTGGAGGAGGAAATCAGTGCATCTTTACTGACGTCAGTACAGCCATGACAATTTACATCACCTGAGGATCTGTACCAGATTCTGTGTATCTGTCCTCACACACAAATACACAACCCTCCACTGGTGTAAATGAGTGCTGATAATAGCAGTGGATAGCAATGCATAGAGATAACAGTGAACAATGAGAAAACCATTAAGCAGCATTCTCATTCTTCCTGTAATAGGTTTGTGATGTTCTCTTATGGTATTTTAATATAAGGTGGTAGGAGTTTTGTTGCTTCAGGGTTATAAAGATATATTTGCTCTTTTGATAATGATTTTTTTTTTCTCCGTGCTGTGTATGCACAGCCTGCTTCTCACACAGGTATTATTGTATTATCTTTATTGTTTTTGCTAAGATTATGCTCATTGCTCAGCCTTTATTTTCATGTGGTCTGAAGTTGCACTTTCTGAGAGAGATAGAATTGGATCAATATCTCCCATGATTAGTCACATCTAAGAGAGAACATTTGATGAAATTGAAGGGATTTTAAATACAAAATTAAAAATGGAAAATCTTATCCTTCCTGCCCTCTTCTAGCTGAAAACAAGGGGATCTGTGATCTGTAGAACAAATGAAGCTTGACTTCCAGAAGATTTGTATCACAGTTATATTTTCTGATGCCTAACAAGATGTGAGTTCTGATCTAAGCTTCTGGTGTTGAGGCTTTTATAACATCTCACTCCAACATGGAGACTTCTCTGTGGAGAAATGGCTTCAGTTCACTCAGCAGCCTTTTCCTCATAGGAGAACCTACAAAGTTCTCTCTATTACACCCTGCCAGCTACTTTTATGGAACTTGCTAGAGGTTAGTATCTCTGAAATCACTGTAACTGACTCAAACTTGGTTGAAACTCTCTGTGGGATTTGCAGTTACAAAGCAGAAACCAACATAGACACATACACACAGAGAGAAAGAGACACACGCATAGGAGGAAAAAAGGAAAATATTATATGATCACAGAAAGCACATTTTGCTTAGGGAATAAAGACTTAGTCCTAAATGTTTTATTGAACATCAGTATGGCTGAACAGTCCACTCCAAATCTGTGACCCTGTCTTGGAACTGGTGTTCTGTTTTTAATAGCTGCCTAAAAGTCTTGGAGTATTAAAGTTATGAAGAATCAGGGAATTACTGTAGGAATTCAGGGGACATACTGGTAGAGGTTCACCGCTGGCAAATGGAGTTTGTTGCTCCTCCTGGCTTTGCATGTGAAGTTGGTGGATCATCTTGTTCCACCTGCCAACATTTGCATGGGCATGGACTGCTACAGAGTTTATATTTGCTGAAGCTCACTGAAGCATCTATGTCATTCTCAAGAGAAGTAAAAAATTCGCACTGAAATTATTGTAGATCTTAAGGAGGCTTGAGATTTCCTTCAGGTTTTGCTGTACTTCAGATGTTTCTTCAAATTCTGAACTTTCTATTAAAATTCAGGACATTGCTGTCAGTCTGTTTGCCATGTTGCTTTCCAGGCACTCCTCTGAAGTGGTTCACATTATTCTCCTCCAGTGTGAGAATTGCTCTAACACTGTTTCTTTTTCAACCTCAACATGCAGCATCTTGGTATTGCAGTGCCTGAGTAGACCCTGTGTCCATGGAGCATCCTTGGATCTGCCTCCTGGAGCAGTGTTGTTTGGCCCTAAGGTTCTTCACAGACTTTTTAAGTGATAGCATTTTTGAAAACAGAGGGTGTCTCTCCATATTTGTAGAGTTTTTTTCCTTTCTTTTTACCTCAGTTATGGAACTGAGCTCAGCCCTCTTTTCCTGATTTTTACCCCCCCCCGTGAAGAATCCTGATTCTGCCTCTTTTGGGAAGTTCAGCTCTGCAGTCAGTTCAGAATTCTCACAAATGTCCTTGTCTTTAATTTGCTGTTTTTTAATTTGAAAATCCATTCCCTGTAGGGCACCAGTAAATTGCCTGTGTCTGTCTAGGTACTCACATGGCCCCCTTCACCATAGTAACTGAGTATCAGGATTTGTCCTGATATCCACAAACACTGGACCACTAACCTTCATCTGAACTAGCAGGGAATCTGTGGAATTTCTTACCTTTGCTCTGAGGATTCACTGATACCCATGCCAAAGACCTCTCTTCAAGTAATTTTCTTCTATAATGTTCTATGCTAATAAATCTATGTCCAGTCAAACTTTTGAAGTACGTGGACCACGTGGCTCAGTAATATTTTACAATCTAGGGAGGTCTAAGAGCCAGATTCTGTCACCACTTAAATGCAAGTCTGGATTCACTTAATGTGGTGGCTTCAAATTGGAAGAGACATGAGATAACATCATACATGTCTTCTGATGTTACAGATCTTCTTGAACTGACTTCTGTCCCACTGCTGGAACTAGAGTTAGTTCTGCACACTGTTAGATTCTCTGCATACTTGCCATGACATTCATTAGGGATGGCACAGCCAAGTGCTGTAATGCTTCCCCCAAGAATTCTTTATTACTCATATGGGAACTATGATCCCCATGTTAGCTTCAGGAACATCCATTGCTGTTCCCTTGTTTCTGCTCAGAAAGGCATGTTTCTCCTTTTTGTTAAACTGAATACAGAAATATTTTTCTCACTAGACATGCTCTGACTGGAACTATTATAATACCTTTATCACCTCATTTACCATGGCTCCTACACAGCCACATAGACAAGCTGATAGGGAATACCAGATTGTATCCTTGTTGGATGAAAAGTGTTGGCAAAGAGTTTGAGTCTCAGACATTTAAAGATATTTAGCCTCCTGAAAATGGAAGAAATAATCTACTAGTTTTTAAGGCAGGGATCAACTTCTGCCAAACTGTTTGCTTTCAGCAAGTAATTTTATAGGCAGGCAGAAGAAAGGACATACTGTGACAGGGGAAGAGGAGAAGAGGAGGATGAGAGGCATCTGAAGTGTGTCTCTACTCTCTGCTAAGGGCAACCCTCAGGCTTGCTTTAAGTCTATTAACCCAGTCTTCAAATCCCAAGCCTGGAAGCGCAGCTGGAGCGTTGCCTCAGGAGCACATCCCGGCAGTGTGCACATCTGCATGCTGCCTGAAGCCTCTGCAGCACTCAGAGACAGGATGTGCCATCCTTTGGGCTTCAGCAGAGGTTATCTGTGCAAGAGTGGACAGCGGTGGGGAGGAGTTACAAGGGTAAGGGAAGAGGACTCAGTGAGACTGTGGAATGCAGGAGGGCCAGGAGCCCCAGCAGAAACTCCTGTGAAGCTTTTTGAATGCATGGTTCATTTACATGTGCAACTGTAATGATGCCTGGGCATAGCTGGGGGAGGGAAGGAATGACAGGTTTTATATTCTATTTTTATGAAGCCTCTCACTCAGGAGAAATTAACAATAAATAGCAAACACTGAACATTATCCTTAACAGATACTGACTGGTTGAAGCCCAGTAGACAACCCCTAGGCATAAGGAAGGAGCCAACTACTGTATGCCCAGAGTTTATGTGACTAGTTCTCATCACTGTGGGGTGAGAGGTTTATCAGATCTCATAAAGCAATGCAGTTCAACCTTGTTGGGCAATGCCTGGGAGATCTCCAAGAAATACCCAGAGTGCTAGGAGAGGACAGTGGAGTATGTCTGCAAATAGCACAATTTTTGGGATGTCTCTGCCTGCCATTAATACCTCTGTTTCTCAGGTTAAATGTTGGGGGTCCCCTCAGAGGATACACACACACACAGAACAAAGGTGTTATCCCTGTTCACATGCCAGAGTAAACTCATCCTCACACACGTCTCAGTGTTTTGTTGCATTGACAACAGGTCTCCTTCTTCATTGTTTTCACCTTGTGAAGTTGTTTTCATTTGTGTGATGTAGATTTGAGATGCTGACAAGTCCTCACTAAGCAATTTACATCCTGCTACCTCAAGCACAAATAGTAATAGAAAATAAAAGGAATCAAACCCCATTTTTTCTGCTGCAGTTTTTTACAAGGCTTCATTGCAGTCTGCTATGGCCAACTCTCAGATTGAACACCAGAAACACTTGCATTTAAGAGATGAACACAAATACATATTAATATTACATTTTAAGTGCTTTGGAAAGTAATGCACTTATTCACAGGTGGAATATTGTTAGTAAATGTCCCTAACCAATATCTAAAAGTGCATCAAGTAGCAAGCATGTAAGCTTTTCCTTTAGCATACCTCTAACCATGGCAAGATCTCCTGGCAGGATGAATAATAGAAATATCATGTAAATCTAAGTAATAATAATAATAATAATATTTCTTCTGCATTACTGTCTAGAAGTGGACCCTTCAGTCTTTACAAAGGCAGTTCTCATTTGACAGGAGGGAATGAAGACATGGAAAACGTTTTGTTGAGTTCACCCAACCAGTCAAAGCTGAGAGTAAAAACTGTGTCCCAGGGCTCTGATCTGTCAGGTAGGTACAGTGCCTTGAAAGAAAGAAAGAAATGGAACAAGAAGTGTTAAATGTTATGAGCTGCACCACTTCTATGGTGACAGCTCTAGCTGGTCTATAGCTGCACAGATAATTTGGCCATAACAGACATACACTGGACCAGCCTTGCTCATTACAAAATAAGAAGTAAACAAGTCTCTGAGTTAAGGATAGGGCAGTTTCAAACTCAAATAGGGAACTCAAACCAATGCCTTTGATGTATGAATGCACCCCTACCATTGGGCAGTGGGCTGGGTGGAATTAAGGCTCTTACCCAATCACACCTGTAAGCACAGGAAATTCAAAGCCCCGATAGAAGGGGGTGCACATCAATAAAACTTGGCTGTTGCTGCATGAACTCAATGTGTCCATGTTGTATTCCTGTCTCCAACATCAGCAACATTCTATGACATAAATAATATTGCACTAAATCATGAAATCTGATTTACTCCCTGGACAGCTTGATATCAGAAATAATTTTGGCCAATTGAAGATCTGTAATTTGGCCAAAAATCCTTAACAGGCATTCATGATCGGTGTCAGTTATGTACACTAGAAAGAATGAGCAGTGGAGGCTGGAAACATAACTGAATATTGAATTTGAGGAGGAACTGAGACACATGGTTTCAGCTTGGCAGGGCTGTGAATGTGTATTATATGCAAGTCCTGCAAGGTTTCTTGCAGCAATGAACCATTTATGAGCTTCACAGAATGATGAGGGGTAGAGAGAAAAGGTAATTTAAGAATTTATTGTCTGCTGTTTCAGTCTGCTTTGATGGCAGAAAGCTCAGCAAGCACATGGAAGACGCTAGAAATATTCCTCTCATGGACGCCAAAGGAAAAGCCTCTTACTGAGGCAGGCACTGCATGCAGTCTGGGGAAGCAAAAAGTAATTATGACACACAGAAGTGCACATTAGTAAGTTGACAGAGTACCTTCTTCAAAAAACATTGCCTAGCAAGACACAGTTTCTTCTTCCCACTGCTGTATTTCCCCTCCCCTTGTTCCCCTATTAAGGATAGAGCAATAGAGGGGTTGGCAGCCTTGTCCCCTCATCAACTGGCACATGCAGTCACCAAGTCATGCAGACAAAGTCTTGCACTGTCAGATCTTTCCTGCCTCACCCAAGGAGACCTCTTGTATGATGGATATGTCTGGCTTAATTGGATTCTGGGCTGAATTTTAGTGTCCAGTAATAAGAAGAACGTTTGTGTTTGCCCGTCCCTCCTGGTTGTGCCATAGGGTTTGATGGTAACAAGTTTCATTAGCTTACCCTGATCAGCTTTTACCCAGGGACATCACTTTGAAATGGATCTTCCATCCTGCCTAGTTTTCCATTCTGTGCTGGGGCAGACCCAGTGGTTCACAGACCCAAGTGCTCTGTGGCACACTCTGGTGCATGGATGAGAATGGGGACACCTGGGAATTCTTACAGACTTGTACCACAGTCAGTGGGTGTATTCAATGTAGACTTAGGCTGCATTTTTTAACAGCAGAGTTGGCAAGGGAGGTCTGAAGCAAGGGCAAGAATGCCTTCAGGATGTGAATGTGCCTTGGATCTTTATGGAATTCCTTTCTCTTACCAGCAAGGGGTTATTTGTGTTGGTTACTTTCTCCTCTCAGCTTGTACTGTAGAAGGATACTGATTTCCTCAATTTGAAAAGACTTAAGATCTTGGAGTATCATGATCTCACTCTCTCTTCATTATCTTCCAGCTCTATTTTTTTTTGTTTCTCCATTCTGGTATTATTTGCTGCTGCTTTGAATTCCCTGAGGTGAACACTAACCAGAGACACAATTAGTAACTGTTCCCTGGGGATCCAGTGTGGCAGTAGTTGGAGATATTTCACAAAAAAAATAGTTCAAATATGACCAATTTAATGACATTTCTCTATTACTAATCCTTCTGTTAAAGTCACAAATAAAAGTTAGGACCTGAGTCCCTCCTTGTAGTACAGTAGCATTTGCAAAGATAGCAAGAATTATACTGCCTTCAGAAAAGACCTTAGACCCCCTCTCCAAACTTCACTGGCTTCTTCCAGACAGCACCTCTTGTTTATTCTTACTGAGTTCATCTTTGTTCCTCTTCCACACTTGCAGTTTTTACCTCTCTTTGCTCCAAGCCTCTGTTCTACAGCTCTGCTTTGAGAGCAGAATGTGAGAGCTACACTGCAGTGGCTGTGTTTGAATACAGCAGTGCTGAGAACTGTTTCTGCTGCTCAGTTCCCAGATAGCTCTTGGGAGGACAAGGGGCATGGCATGCCAGCATGTACTGGCAGTAGGATAGATAGGATGAAGTGGCATGTGGATGATTCACCTGTATCCTTATTAAAATATAATACATCTCTAGATATACATCTCTGGCAGGCAAGTGAAATCTGAAGGAATGAGGGATTAAAAAAAAATACATAAACATATATAGTCACTCACTATTGTCTATGAATTGTCTAAGTGAGATGTGCTTTATGTCACCTCTACTCAGTTTCTGTAGCTGGTGGCTTACATGCATTTCAGAAACCCACTGAATTAACAAAATCATCAGTAAGGAAAGATGGAAGGGAATATTTGCCCAATGTTTTTTTAAAAGAATTTCACATTTAGTTGTTTTATTTAGTGGTGCAGTGATGACTACGGAAAATTTTGACCCATGTTTTCTGCTTCAAAGAGTAAGTGAGCACATTCTGAACCTGGGACTGAAAATGCCCCAGAGATAGCTTAGGAGAAACTCTGAGTAAGCAAAAAGGAAGTCATGCTACAAGAATGAAAAATAAGTAGAGCATTCTAAGCAAGAGGAGTCAAGCTTGGGAAACTTCTGACAGAGCACAAAAAAGCACAGGTGGGAGTTCTCAGTAGGCAATTAAAATGCAGACTGAAGCAAGAAAAATGCTGTTTACCTGTCACATAGCTCCTGCCCTACACTGAAACAAAGAGCCACAGTTACATGTGCTACTCTAATCAAGCCTAGCCTTCCTCAGTATCAACCTTCAGACCACAGTGTGTGGAGCTAAAAGATTCCTCTTTCAGGAGTGTCTCTCTCTCACTCTTCTAGACATCCTCTTTTTCCCCATCACTCCTGCACTGTTGTAGCAGATAGTGTGGCAGGTGCTGTGGGATGAGCAGCAGCCATGGCTGTGCTTTGGCACAAACTTCAGAGATGTATTTATCAATACTGGTGCTGCGACAGAGGATGCTCCTATTTATACTGAAATAGTAGATTTTGTCTAGTACCACTCCCCTCTGCTAGCTGAGTGTGGTATGGGGACTCCTATGACAGTCACAGCCATAGAGTGGCAACCATCCCAGTAGGCTACCATGTGTTTGAATTAAGATAAAATAAAGTGAACTTAGTGGTGTTTGTCTACCCTTTATGAGGATATTTCTGTGGCAAATCCGAGTTTGCTCAGCAGAGATGCTGTGAAAGCCCAGAAATGCATTTGTGAGGTTGGGGTTGCTGGGCAGAATTGACATGAACACACGAGGTCTGCATTTTAAGGAAGAGACATGAGGAACTGGAGGAAGTGATGCTGCAGGACTCAGATGAAGACGGAGTGCAAAGGGCTAGCAGATGCTGCATGTGGCAAGATGGGTGAAGGAGAAAGACTGGAATAGTGTAAGAAAGAGTAAGACAGGGTTCCAATGCATCTAATCCACACTGGAAGAACAAGCAATAACTTATACATCTCTCTGCATGAGCAGCAGAGCTGTGTGGATGAGTAGGTCTGGGCTAGCAGGGTTTGGGGGTACTGGCAGAAATATGGGTGCTCAGGACTAAGTTAAAGCAGGTGCTGCAGGTGGGAAGAAGCTGCAGAGCTGCACAAAGGAAACCTGCCTGCACTCTGCTTCCACAGACAGTTGCTATAAATCTTCTGCTTCCCCAAGTGCTGATATTCATGTAAATTATGAAGGAAAAAGAGAAGTTCCTCAAATGAAGAGGGAAAGGCTCTGTAGCTTCATATTTATGGACTTAGATAAAAGAGAACTTGATAGGGATCTGGAAGAGTGACATCTCAATTTTATCCTGCCCATCACGATGATGAGTGCAAGCATTGGCTGATTACTTGTTACTGACTCCTCCCTTTCCCTTGTCCTGTGTAAAGTTCCATTTCTCAAGGGCTCATTTTCCCTGAACAGTTCAGGCTGTTCTTTGTCCTAACAACCTTGTGATCTCTACTAGCACCAAGCCAGAAATTGCCTCATTTGCTGATAGGTACTCTAGTTAATAATAGCAAGTCCATGCACTGAGGATATTCCTGGCCTGCTTTGCAAGATGGGAATGCTGTTTCAGTGGCACAATGCTGGCATACATGTGGGGATGCTTGCACCCATTTGTGTGCCTGCAGGTTGCACACAGTCTATGCACCCCTGAGAACTTGGGATGTCCCATGACACTCACCAAGCTGCATTTATAATGGTGGAAAGAGCATGACAATTCCACAGCTGGCTGAAAATCTTCTGGGTAGAAAGCCTTGCTGAATTTCCATGCACAGGATTCCTCTCTGAGTGTTTGACTCTTTGGGGATTTGACTATGAAGAATCTAAACCAATTTTCTCAATCAGTCTTTTGATGTTGTTGTTTTAATTATTAATTACATAAAAATAGGTTTTCAAGAAAAGATAGATGAAGCTATCAACCAAACAGCATCCAAACCAGTCTCCAAAATAAAGATTTTCCAAGAATAAACTACAGACCTAAAAAGAAAATTACTCATATATTTTATCTATTTCCAGTGTCTTCCAGATGCTTAGTGTGACATTCCTGTTCTGATACCTTGACACAAATGGAGAGTAACCATGGAAGGCAATGAAGTGGAAGTCCACAGCAATAAACAGGCAGAAGTGAGGAGGGAGCAGGGGCCCTTGATGTTCTAGAGGATCTGCAGGCAACAGATTCAGATTTAATTAAACTTTTAGTAGCTGGATTGAGCAGTTAGCAGCAAAAGTTATTTCAGCCTTGGTAGAAGTAAAGGCTGCATTGCTAACAGAAAAAGAGATCTTGAATAAGCAGACAAGAAGAAGGGCAGCACTGTACCAGCAAAGGCTGTTGTCTGTGTGAGAACAATTGGCTGTAGTAATGATGTGGCATGGGTCCCAATGCCAGAGCACTTTGGTGCACTGCTGCATATCTCAAGGTTCATGCCATCCTGGTTCTAACCACAAGTGAAACAAAGCGCAAATATTTTTTTCTTTTAACTTTAGTCCCAACACTTTTTATTTCTAAGTATGATAAATATGAAGTCTTTGTTACCCTATTTCTTCTTTTTTGTTTAATTCAGTCAAGGATACTGGAGAATCACAAACAGGTATGTCAACACACTTTTCTTCTTCAGTCCAATATTTAAATTAAAAAACCTCAAAGAAACTCATCACCATGACCCTCACAAAATGGAATCTAAGTTACTCTGCCTTCATCCCTCTTCCCCTACTTCTTCCCTGGCACACACTGCTGAGAACAAGAGCTCCAGGTTCCTTTCAGTAAGGATCTAACACAAAAGAAGAAGAAGGTAAGTTTGAATAAAAACTGTGAGAGGAAAGGAGATATGAAATTAAAAATACAGTGTCACATGAAGGCATCCTTTAGAAAGGCTAAAGAAGCAAAAAGCAAAACATTGTATTATACCTTGAATTTCCCTGCCAAGTAGTTAGAGGGACACAGGAGAGCAACAGTCAGTCTGTTGTAATACATGCATACATAATCAGCTGTCTCTGTTTTGCCTCCTCTTTTAACACACTGAGGGTCTTGAGACAGACAGCAAGCCTTCCCAGGGAGAGATAATAAAGAGAACATTGATACAAGAACTTGTTAAGAAAAATGAGTTGCAGGAGAGTGATTTATGCAAAGGATCTGGTAATCACCCCAGCCCCAACGCTGCCTGACAACAGGGGTTTGTAAGAAGGAAGTTAAACACCAGAATGAGTGCTGCATGGCCCTCTCCTTCAGGAGGCTGGCTTAATTAAACAAAGCAAAGCAAAACAACGAACAGCTGGAAGGAGGAGATGAGGTCGTAGCTAATGCTATCAACTGCTACATTTCAGAGGCATGTAACCCATCCAGGGCCATGGGCAGGGACACCTTCCACTGTCCCCAGACCCCATCCAGCCTGCCCTTGGCCACTTCCAGGGATGAGGACTCCACCTGTCCGATGTTTCCATGAAGGAATTTTCCCAATATCCAATTTAAAATACCCCTGGCACAGCTCGAGGCCGTTCCCTCTTGTCCTGTTGTTCCCTGGGAGCAGATCCTGATTTCCTCCCAGCTCCCCCTGTCAGGAATTGTGGAATATTTAGGAGCCACAAAGCTGCAGCACATTGTGCAACATGACACTTAATCACCCAAAGTTTCTGCTCCAGCATCACATGGACTTGATGCTCTGCATGTTGAGCAGTCCATTCTCAGATCCAGCATTGTTGTTGTTTTGAGGACAGCTACAGGCAAGGTGGCAAGTTTCCCATTCTCAAATGTGTGAGTATTGCTTGATCCCAGAGGTCCACAATTAACCTCACAGCCTATGGAATTTTAAATGGAGCACATTAGTGGAGTAGCCTCCAGATTTGTCTTTGAGGACCAACCTCCAGATGCATTTGAATATCTGGTAAGATTGTACAATTTAATTATTTTCTTTCTTCTTGACTGTATTCTCCATTTCCTTCCATTATTACCAATTCTTCATCTTACCCTTCATTGCAGTACTCCTTGGATTAATGTAATTGCCAAGGCAGAATTAGGATGCCCAAACCCTATTTTAACACTCCCCAACCACCTCTGGTACTTCCATCACACTCTCCTTTTTTTTGTTTTGCTCCCTGAAGGTTTTTCTTCCTATGAATCTCCCATTGGTCAAAAATATCACATAGTTAGAAAGACAGAGGAATTTGATTTCATCTGAGGTCAAACAGTAAATGTGTCATTCCCTTGATCTTTTTGAGAAGCAGAGACTGCCACGGTCCTTCTGAACCATTAGAAGCAAGAGAAAGGCTGAGGAAAGTGAACAAAATGCTGGCATCTCCTAATTTCATCCTGACACTTGGAGCTCTCTGTACCAGCTGTAAAAAAAGTCACTGGTTCTAGTTCCTTGCAGACAAAAGCAGCCATGCTGTACATGCCTAGTGACAAAAATCCACAGCACTTCTATTTTGTGTGCACTACAGGCAGCCAAACCCTTTCCACCAAACATGGAGCCTCCAGCAAAAGAGCAGAAGTCAGAACTAGAAAACTTCACAGAAAGAGAGCAAAAGAAAGCAAGAATATTACACAAGCCTTAACTATTGTAAAAATAAAGTGTGATAGCTCAAACTCAATGACCCTGACCCAGAAGCCAAGCTGTCCACAGGAGAGAGTGAGGATTAAAAACACAGATAAGCTGAGGAACAGTGTTAAAGAATGCAACAAATGCTTTGGGTTTAGAATCTCCCAGAAAACAAATGGAAGAAAGACACAGACTTACATATGTAAAATCAAACTAATTCCTCCCCAGCCATAACACCTCAACAGCCCAGGTTAATCTACTTGTCTATTCCTAGGCAGCCACAGAATTTTGTTCAGGGCACTTTGCACATGAAAAGATCAACCTGTTGATTTGAACTTAGATTGTCTGCATCTTTCATATCTATGTAGAGACTATGAAATTTTGAGTAGTATATAAAAGAGAAAAAATCCCAACCCCATAAAGATTCAAAGCACCATTACTCCTTCTCTGCTTGCTAACATCTCATTGGCACCTCCTGCCCTCAGCTAGGGTTTAGTTTCTAAAAGTTGAATCAGTCTAGTTCCAGATATACCTTCAGAGGTTTAAGAGTTCAGCTGTGGATTATGGAGAAGAGAGTGATAGGAAAGGTCATAAATAATTGTCTTTCCCATTTTAAGGATCATGACAGAAAATTTCAGGCTATGACACTGAACTGTTGAGTGAAGAACAACAAAGAATATCCTTCCAACCTCGAATATCTTATCCATTCCAGCTAGCCAATGTTAGATATCCAGAAACAGTGTAATATGGAGCTGTACACAGATGTGAAAGTTCAATTCACCCTTAGTCTCTTTGCTATTTAATATTCCTAAAGAAAATCAGGCATACATTTCCTTTCTTCATGGCCCTCAGCAGTACCCAGCCCCACAGGTCAACCCCAGAGCATCTCTGACACAACCAGGCAGCACCACCTACTCCAAGCATGCTCTTGAGGTGCTCATGACAATTGCAATGGATTCTACTTTTCTTCCTGTATGATCCCAAATCTATGTCTGCTAGAGTCTTTGGTTTGCACTTCACAGGGGCTCTTAATTGCACAGTAGTGCAATTAAATTTCCATGTGTTTAAACTTTATCAGAGTGATTCTTGGCATTCTTAGCTTGCACTGAAGCAGTTAAGGAATTCTCTCACTCTATACCCTGCCTTAACAAGGTTTTTCAGAAGCACTGTTTCCCTTAGAAGAAAAGAGTTTGTGAATTAAGGAGTTCAGAGTATATGTAATTGGAAACAGTTCCATCAAATAATGGCTGTAGACTGGAATTCCCCTCTTGCCCTGAGGGACAGAGTACTTTTTTTTTCCAGCCAGAAGAATATGAATTTCCATTTACAGAATCCTTTTTCTTTCTGAGCACTCAGACTGCCCATTATTTACCACTGAGACACAGCTGCCTCTGGGACAGAAGGCAGCAGTTCCCTGTAATCACAATTGCCATTTATTCCACAAAATCTGTTGTACAGGTGTTGGGCTGGTGAATTGAGACCAGGCTGTTACTGGTGCCCCAGTGAGTTTTGTTAACCAAATGGAGTTTGACAGAAGACTCCAAGTTTAGACACACAAGCATTGAACAGCAATAACAACAACAAAAATCCATTTAGTCTTACCAGGAGTTCAGGTGGCTTCAGCATTCCATCTTGCTGGGAACACTGAGCCTTACAGCACCCTGCCATGGCTCAGGTGCAGTGGTGCCTCAGAAAGGAGGGTACCACTTACAGCAGCATCCCCTTCAGTTTTTGTTGAAAGTCTTCAATCCAGCTGCATGCCCAGCTGGATTCACTTCTAACACTTATTCACTTATAGTAGCCAAGGAAGCTTTGTCACCTGTGCCCACTGCATGTTGTTAAACAGATCTTTCCAACTTGGTGAAGGAGGTCTAACAACTGCAGGAAAAACTTGTCACAGTCTGTCTGCTTTGGACTCACCCTGAATATGACCTTGCTGTGAATTTTGTCATTCTAAACATAAGGATCTTCACTCCAGTTCTTTCCAAAGGAGAGAAGCATGCCTTTGAATGTGGCAAGGATACAACACAAGTAATGCCCAGTCTTATTCCTAAAACATTTCTAAGTGCCAGTCTTGAACTGGCTGAGCCTCAATCTGTGCCTGTTTCCACATTTTTCTTATGTAAAGGCTCCTCATGCTTCAGTTCCACTGGTGAAAGGAAACAAAGCTATCAAACACAAATTAAAGAGTAATTTCTCTTTTTCTAATCCAATAAGCTGCAACAACATAGTCAGAAGTGCAAAAAGGCTAGTGCAAAGTGATGAAGAATCAAACAGAAGCTTGTGGAGCAGTAAAAAAAGCAGTAGAATGGCATATTCTTGTGGGAGCTCACAAAATCCAGCCTGTACACTTTGTTTAGGACAGTGAAATAATTTTAAGGAAACCAGACATCTTTCAAGGAATGTTGGTTTCTGAGAACTTCCTGCAGTCATATGGTATCTTTTGCTTACCTGCAATCTACAGTCAATCCAGGCAGCTCTTAGTAACTATCCAA
This sequence comes from Acridotheres tristis, assembly GCA_037013685.1. NCBI lineage: Eukaryota > Metazoa > Chordata > Aves > Passeriformes > Sturnidae > Acridotheres > Acridotheres tristis. The sequence continues at coordinate 67,454,604 of CM072885.1, forward strand.
AACGGCTTGCTGATCCGAGCATTTATTTGCAAAGAGAGCTCTGTTCAAAGGCAAAGAAACTGTCTTCTCAGGGGCTCAGAGTGGAGCAGCACATCTCAGCTTTGGAATCTGAACAGCAGTGTTCCCATCTGTTCTGAATGACTTTAAAAGGGTCAGTCTTCCAAAGTCACCAGGACATTTCAGGTGCTTAGTTTTCATTAATACTCATGCAAAAAGAACAGTTAGATCTTCTGAGAATTACTTAAATCCTTAAATAATCTTCCAGTATATTTTGCAAGGGAAAGTCTTTAGATGTTCCTGGCTCAAAGCTCCTCCTCCCTCAGCTCTGCAGCATACTGACTGCCAGATCCCACCTAAGAGATGAATAGGCATCAGTGGCATACTCCCTCTATTTTTCTCTCCCCACAACCTTCCTCATAAAGCACTTAGGGGACTAATGGGAGTATTTTAAAAGTTGCCTATATTTCTTATTCCAAACAGCTGCTCTACCTTAACTTTATGAAATATGGTAGTAGTGCCACAGAGGACAAGTAGCTTCATTGCTTTCTTTGGCCAGCTATGTTCCTCACAGTGGTTGAAGACTCAAGACACTCAAGTTTAGCATCCAGGCATTAATTTTTCTCTCTTTCACATCTTCTCCAGCAATCAGGTTTCTAACACCTCCTGCTCCCAAATACAAATGCAGTCACATTTGTACCCATGGTCACCACTACTGAATGAGGATGACAGTGTAATGTACCAGATCAATGAATAGTTTTCCAATATCTTTCCCATATCTATGGCATGGAAACATACATCAGAATGCCAGCAGAGGGGATGGGTGCAGGAGAGGAGGTGAGTGTCTTCACAGGCAGTTCTGAACTGTACTAACACCCTTTTACAGGAAAGTAGATTTCATTTCTCAGGTGAAGTTCAGTCACCCTAAGCCAAGCTGGATCATGCTGCTAAATGAGAGAGAAAAGACTGCACTCAGTCTGTTATGATGGGATTGTGCTACCAGAATAACAGCATCTAGTGGCTAGTCTCCAATAAGATAAATTAGAATTCAGAATCCCTTTCTACTGAGCACAAGCATAAGTTCTTGTAATCTCTCTCTGGCAACATTTGAGAATATTTATGAACACTAAAACTGGCTAAGAAACTACCCACACATTTTCAATGTATGATAAAGTCTCATGAGAATCTGTATCTTTCAGTAAAATGTGATGCTTTAGAATCAGCAAACTGTTTTTTGTTCCTAGATTGTTCATTGGAAGGTCATTTAAAAAAGTTAACCAACATTTAAAAGTCTTTTAGTGCTCCTTTTGAGCCAAACAAACACTTCTTGTCAGGAGGTTGTTTGGATTCTAGCAATTTTCGACTAGTTGTTGTTTAATGAATTATCATTTAGACAAAAGCCTGAATACTTTGACTTCTTTTGCTTCACCCAGAAGTGATATGGGTCATGGCATCTTTGGAGCAAGCTGTCAGAAAGCAATTCAACAATTTTGCCTCTAATTGGACCCATTAACAGAGCAAGGAAACTTCCTACTCATTATTCCAAGAATAGCAACAATGCCCTTTGAAAGAGGATTAGCGGAGTAATCAAGTGTGCCAGTACTCCTCAACTCTGAAAGCTCCTCCATTGATGCCAGGCAGCGTGATTAGTCTGCAGGAGGAGGGAGCCTGCACAGCACTGATGTGCTGGTGTTCAGCATGGCTGACACAAGTTGCAATGGGGTGAAAACTCACAGCTATTCCATGTGAGCAAGCACAGTTACAGCAATTCCTACTGGCGAGCACAGCAGAAGAATTCCTGTCTGCAAAAGCTAGCAAATTCCTCAAGCCTAAAACCACAGACAAAGCAAAATGATAGAACAACATGGAAGGAGGGAAAAAGGTTGCTTTCCATTCTATGTGCATGGTAGAGCCTGGCTTTTGTGTTCCTTTCTCGTACTGTGAGTGCCACATAAAGGAATGTGTTTTGGGATCAAGCACAGAAGAGGATAAATCTCATTATTTGAGGGTGGTAGTTTCGGAACCTGCAAGGTCTTAGAATAGTAATATTTGTTTGTGTGAGTTGTTTTATAAGGAGAAAATGTTTCAAATGCTTATATGGACATTTGTTGTTGTTTGTTCCTGTTGTCTGGCTGAAATTTCCATTTTGTTGGCTCTCCATTTTATTTTTCCCTTTGCCTGCAGCAGCTTTTAGTGAAAATCAGTTAGTAAAAGAGATTTGGTGTTGCCTGTTAGGGCATGCTGCAACTTTTCAGTTTGATCATTTTAGTATATCAACCCAAATTAAGTATATTACTTATGCTGCACTTCCTGCATCTTGAGATACTTTCTGCCTGAATGGAAGCAGGCAAGGTGTGAGGACTCAAAGCATGTTAATGTGTGCCTTGGGAAAGGTAACATTTTCAATGATCCCATGAAATAAACCCAAGTTCTAGACAAACCCTTTATTTCTGGTTTTCTTTGAGCATATGTGCCATCTGTTTTTTGCAGTATAGTAGAATAGATGGAGAACATTTGGTTTAAGTAAACCTGGAAACTGGATGAAATAATCCTAATGACACCTACACATTCTCACAGAGATCCTCTTTTATTTCAATCAGGAAAAGGTTCTTTCTCCATAAGAAGACATTAGGGGCTCCACTTCTCTACTCTCAACCTACAAGCAGATGTTTAGCCTCGTGCTGCTCTCCCTGTTTGTGTGCTGCTGCAAGACTTCCATGAGCTTTAGGGGTGATTCCAACAGAAAGGTATTGCTTGCTTGGTGTGTTGAGGGATCACTGGAGGTTCTGTGTTGTCTTCTGGAAAGGAGGAGACTGGTTAAAAGTCAGTGAAGCTGGCTGTTAGTAACAGCTGAGCAGCACAGGTCAGCTTCCTTCCTGTTCCTGTGGTTTATTAGTGAGGTGAACCATTTCATTCCAGTTCATTTTGTGTCACCTTTACTACTCGCAGTGAATGGCTTGCTTTGCTCATCAGCCTGTAAGCCCAGCTTTACACTGCTCAGATTCAAGGCCTTTCAATGGTTATGTGAGCTCGTTTGCTGTCCCACTGACAGGTTACACAGCATCTGCAGCCCTGTCAAAGCAAGGATAATGCTTAATGCACACAGACACAGCATAATGCTTTTGAGGCAGACACAGTCTGCTTGGACCACAGTTTAGGTTAGGTAGTACAGCATCAGGACTCAGATTTCGTTCTTGTCACAGAGAGGTGCCCAGTTCTGTTCCCTGTGCTGATTATCCAGTAAAGGAACTTACTTTAGGGAGACTTTTGGGAAGCTGTTGGGCAGAAGTGACTTGCACTCTGTTCTATGGGAGGTTTCTTCCTTGTGCTAAAGAGTCTTTTTGGTCCGCAAAGTATCACAAATCAAGGCAGGGGAACGAGTATGGGAGGGCTACATTTGACAACTACAAGCTTTAGCAGTTAAGTGTAGGTTGTTTCTGTCTTTTAAGCAGCACACAGCTTTTTCACCCCCTGACTTGTTTAATTCTTTGTACTGGTTTCTTTCTCTTGTGAAATTAATTCTTTTGGCTCCTGTTCAATATGGTGTTAAGTGCCTACTTAATCCTTTGCAGTAGTTTAAGTTGCTGAATAGAGAGGAAGCTTGAGCTATTGCTTAGAAACCAGGACTGAGCTGTTAGAATGGTAGAAGCTTCATGCTACAGACAGGCTTGCCGTGTGACAGTAGGCAAATATCCTTGCCTGGTTTCCTTTCAGCATCCCCCTGTGTGCACAGATGAGTTACTCATTCCCCTTGCAGGGGATAGTGTGAGGTGTCTGCCAGTGGGGTTTGAGGGGGGCTTTGAAAACAGTGCCTTTGAAAGATGAGCATTATTACTGCAGTGAGTCTGGATGGCTGGACACGTTTGACAGCACTCGGTGGAGCAAAGAAATGAGTGGGACTGTGCTTTGTAACAAAGGGGAGACAGTTTCTGAGACAGCTTTTGAAGCTCAGGTCTATATATAGCTTTAATATATTTTAATTTAGGCACAATACAAGGTGCCACAACTTCAGAAGTCAGAGTATGGGCTGAATCAGGCAGACCTACTGGAACATTCCTAATGATGTCCCAAACTCAGAACTGACATGTGGAACTTGAGAGCCTCAGACAGAGACAATGGCATTCTGTGCTTAACAACTCAATTTTCTCTTTGAGTCAGTTTAGGTGGAGCAGTTTGACTTACAAACACTGCTTGCTGAGAGAACTCTCGGGAGGACAGTTTTAAATTGCTTACACATAATTCCTATTTTTCCAGCAGCTCAAAGCAGCAAATATGGGTGACAAAACTTCCTCTCCCAACAGGTGGAAGATGGAGCCTGAAAAGAGGCAAGACTTGTAAGAGAAAGGCCAAGGAAAGCAAAAACAGAGAGAGCATTTTGCTAGTCTCTGACAAAGACTGATAATGATTTTTGGTATTTTTATGTTTTGATGATTAGATCTGTAGAGATGTATGACATTCCAAATGCAATGGTACCACTTGCCAGTGAAAATACTAAGAAAAAGATGTGGAGGCTGAAATTCTGATCCAGCTTAGCACGTTTTGCAGCAAAGTTTTTTGGATTTAGAGCTCATTTAGGAAGGGAGAGGGGCATAGGTTCAAGTCCCCACTGATTCAGAGCAAAGGTTTTCCTCTCCAGTCACTCAGAATTAGGCAGAAGAGGTACACAGCTCACTCAGTCATCCACATGCCATATCAGCAATAGGAAAAGCCTATTATGCAGGTCATTTACACAACAATCAGAGGTCTCCTTTTGGCCTTCTGGCACACTCTTGAGAGGATGATGTAAGACAAGATATGAGATAACTAAACATAGAGATCATTCCTACTGATCTTTTCCTTTCAAATAGAATTTAGCCCTGCTGAGAAGTTCAGAGTTGACATCACTGAGGTCTGAGATTTCCAGTTTACCTCAAAAAAGCAAGTATAGCACAGGCTGTGGTGGCTCAGGCTTCCATGGAGTGCCTCAGCAAATCATCATCACCCCTCACCCAAAGGGATGTACCACAGGAGCACAGGGATGTGTTCCTGCATGCACCACCACTACCCTCTTTCCAAGTGTCTTCAGCCCAAGAATCAAAGGTCTTTCCAGACACTCCTAAATAATGTTCCTGGCACCCACAAGAGTTCAAGTTGACTGATCTCAGTAAGGAAGTGGGGCAAGTACTTTTTTTTTTTTTTCCCTGAAAGTGAAGTACTCACCACCTGCCACCAGTGTGACTGTTCCTGCTCTCAGCATTGGCTTAGTGGGATTCAGTAAGTCAGGTAGGACATTGTAATACTGGCACCCAGACTGGAGAGAGATTAAGTGGGACAGTTGACACCTCTCTTGTTGTTGTTGCAGTCTTTTTGTGGCTCATGCTGGATGATATTGGTGCAGTTGGTTGGAGCAGGGTGTTAAAAACACCAAGGTCACAGGCTCAACCCCCATATGATATGGGCCATTCACTTAAGAGTTGGACTTGATGATCCTTGTGGGTCTCTTCCAACTCAGAGTATTCTATGATGTGGAAATAAATATTATGTATTGTGGATTCTGTGTGAGTCATGGATTTTTCAGAACTGTGTGCCTTGGCCACATAATCTCTCTCTAAACCCTTGCTCAAGAAATATTCAGGATGAAATCATTAGGGGCTGTTTAGATCAGGCTGTTGATTCTGCCACCCATAGTCAAATATTTCCATTTGAAAGTGTTTAGTTACAAATGTAAAAAGATTGAAGACAGGGAGGACAACATAGGCGTTGCTAAGAGGAGCTGCAGTGTGAGACACCATGTTTATTGATTCTCCCACTTGCAATGGCAATAAATGACATTTCTCATGCTACAGATAGAAGAGTAAGATCTGTTCATAAATAAGAAGAGCCTTCATTTGGATGCAGATAGTTAGCATTTGAGTCAGGACAGCCCTTAAGAGCTGAATTGGCTAGGATTCACTGCATGAGACTTGAAATCAGATTATATACAAACTCAGTGGAAATACTGTTTTAGTGGGAGCTGGAGGAGATCCCAGATGAATAACAATCACATTCCCTTTCAACCCTTGCTCTTGGACAGCTGCTCCTTTTGTATGTGCTGGGAAAGATTAAAAAGTTTGGAAACAGTATTCATACGGTGCCTTATCACAGTTCTGGGGCATTCTCTGTCCTTCTCACTGCACAGAAGTGCTAGAAGTTTAGTAAGACCAAGGTCTGGCATTCAGGAGTGTGATGTTAAAGGATTGTGTACAGCCAGCCAGGGTACATTCTGTTTCAATCAAACCTGTTCTCCCTTGGAAAAACTTAAAGGACAAAGGATGATTAGATGTAGAATCGATGCCTACACAAGCAAGTAGGTGGTCAAAGACACTGCAAGCTTTATTTACCCTTCTCTGGCTGGCATATTGACAGCAGTTATTATATGTTTCCTCTGAAAAGAGTAAGAATTCCATAGAGGCCTCCAAACTCCTCCCTTATATTCTGTACCTTGGATTCAACACTGAGGTCTTGCTGTGCATCATGGGAAAATTTTCAATCCTCTGAAATCCTTGCAGGTTTTTTGCTAATGGGGAAACTCTCAGTGTATGTATGTTCTCCTTAATTTTTATTTATGGGATAACTTGTAATATGGTTAACCTTTGCTAGAATCTCTGATCCTGTGAAAAGCCAACTGCTCCAGGCAGTACCTTAACAATGGTACCTGAAGCATGCAGTGGTGTCATAGCCAACAGTTACACCCCATGGCTAAAGCAGAAGAAACCCTCTATGTTTTTCTCTACTGATGCCTTTTATACAGTTCAGCATTCTTTTGCTAAGAGGTTTGAGCTATCCTATGGCAGTAATAACTATGAGATCTCAATAAATGCTAAAAAAAGCGTGGTCCATTCAAGTGCAGTGTAACCACAAGACTCCAATCTGTAATGCAACCTGTTCAACAAGATGGGAAATTCTGTCTCCATTGAACTGAGAGTGGGTCACTGTTTGGAAGTGAGCATGGAAATGGAATCCAAGTCCTGCTATCATAAGACCTAATGAGACAGAGTCTTCTACTTCAGTTATTTCAAGAGCATAACTTTGGCAAGGAGAAATATTGCTATTCTAAGACCTTGCAGGTTCCAAAATAACATCCTGCTAGAACATCCCAACGTACTCTTCCACTGAGCCTTGTCTGTGCTGGATTGAAACTGGCAGTATTATCTTCACTGCCTTAGTACTGTATTAGTGTAGAAACACAAAAATAAAATTGTTATGGCAGTGGTTGTTCCTGGAGATAAAGGAATGAAAGTACCTAGCTGTGAAGCCATAGAAACAGGGTCTGTAATGTCCTGTGTATTCCAGTTATTCTGGTAAATTACTTTGGAAAAAAGAAATAGATGGTGGTCTTCAACAAACTTAAAAGGGTGGGAAAATTCAGTTGTTCTGCTTGAAGGTGTAAAGCCTGATGACCCCAGGTTGGGTGGGAGTGTTGATCTGCTGGAGAGTAGGGGGGCTCTGCAGAGGGATCTGGACAGGCTGGATCAACAGGCCAAGACCAATGGTGTGAGGTTCAACAAGGCAAAGTCCTTGCAGGGTCCTGTCCTTGGGTAACAGCAACCCCCTGCAGTGCTACAAACCAGGGCAAGAGAGAGCTGCCCATTGGAAAAGGTCCTGGGGGTGCTGGTCAACAGCAGCACAACATGAGCTAGTGTGTTCCCAGGTGGCCAAGGAGTTTATTTTTTATTAAAAACTTTCTTGATGAGGTTTTTTTCATGTGAGAAGTCTCACTGTCTCTTCACCACACCTTTTGTACAGCTCTGGGATCTCTTCCTGCACTGCACACTTTTTATACCACACAGCTGCTGCCAAAACTGGAATTTCCCCTACCACACAGCTTCCAAGGCTAAACTAGAGTCTAGGCAGAATTTGTTCACCACAAGAATCAAGAGTTCAACAGCTCCAGGTGCTAAAACAACCACAGATGCAGATACAGCCACTGCTGTTGTCTTTTCCCAAGATGGGAGGTATTGTCACATCCCAGCATGCAGGATCTGGGACCATCACTGATGTGGCTTCACAGCTGAAGTGTGAAAGCACAAATAGCACTGCCAGCTTCTGCTGAGCCACATGGTGTCAGCTTATGCTACAGCCCTGCTGGCACCAGGGTACTGAAGCAAACTTGTTAAATCTCAGTTGTTAGAGGAGATTGCCCAGCTGCAAGTACGACGAAGTTCAAAAAGTCTGCATCAGCCATCTTGTTTCAGGAGCAGAAGCATAATCAATCTCACAGCTCCTCACTCTGAATTCTAGTATTTGTTTATGAGACTTTCCTAAAATATCTCTGCAGAAATCAGGCTCTTGCAATAGAGGAAAATCTCTTATGTTTCCAGAACCACACCTTATAGGTATTTTTTTTCCTTAAAATACAAAGGGCTCCAGCTCATGGTAGGAAGTTCCAAGCTTCATTAAGCACAGAACAGTTGTGGTTTTGTAAGTGAAATGCTTAGCAAGTTAAGAGTCCCCACAAGGCACAAGTTAGCTGGAATAAGGCATTACAGAGATATCCAGTAGTACAGACAGACATGAGTAGCTCATTTAATTCCAGGGGAACTGTACATATGGTTGCAGATGCAGGCTGTATAGATTCCCATAGTCATCACTGACTGAAGACTGCTCCTTTGGCCAGGTATATGTATATATCTTTGGCCAGATATATATCTATATCTACCTGTCTATATATGAGTGTTAGCTGACATTGATATCTTGTTCTGAGATAGGGCATGGATGAACAATTACTGTATGCAAGGCTGAGAAGAGATGCCTTCTCCATTTTTGTGGTAATTTTTTTCCCAGTTTTGCTGCACCAGAAAGAGTATAAAATAATCCAGCTCCTGGGACTAGGACTAAACTAAATTGTCATTGTCTTGATAAATTGACCTGACAGAACACTGTATGTCCTACTAGTTATAAATCTCAGGAATTATTGAACAGTTAAGATGGGCAAAGGGAACAACTTTCATACATTTTCCAAATCTTAGAACACCTCATTAATTCCATCTGTTCTTCTGCAACTTTAGCAAGGTCAGGATTTTATGAAGCTGTGAAATCTCCTCTTAGCTCAAACTCAAGTGTCTGTGATGGTCATGTGCTGAGCATTCAAGTTGCATCCTCTCCCCATTTGCATTGGTGCCAAATGGTACTTTCTTTCCAGGGCAATTACTTATGCAAATACAGCTGGTCTTGGTGTCAGCCAGCTGCTGTGTCCACAACCAGCCTCAAACACTGCCTGTTTTCCATATGTCAAGCCCCTGGTGGAAGCATGTGAGTGTGTGTGGAAGGGAAATGGGAAAATTAAATTTCCTCTGAAGGACTGGTGACTATTGCTATCTGTCCCTTGAGGCATTAGAGTCAGCTCTGCAACTGGGCCTGCACTTTTCCTCTGCTCTTCTCTTTGCCACAGCAGAAGCAGTTCAGCTTTCTATCATCAGGGAACAGCACCATTTAGCCTCGGGTCTGCCCCAAGCAAGCAACCTCTGTCCAGTTCTGCATTCCTAATTCTCCTTGTGGTCCTCCCCTGTTAGGAAATCGCTCCACTTTTAGTTATGGGGTCACTGATGCAGCAGCCCCAGATACCTGTAGGTGTGGTAGTAACTGGGTTTCCAGAGCCAAAGCCCCAAACCAGAGCTCTAAAGCCTTCTGCAAGCCAAGCTCTGATCTTCCTCACTGCATTCAGTTGCACTCCTTGTGTTAGAGTTTTGTGTCAAGCTTCAACAGCAGAGCTGGGGCAGCTCAGCCCCTGGCAGCAGGATTTACTGCACAGAACAATGCTGAAAATCCTTGTTGAGTGTGCAGTAGAACATCACCACTGACATTTAGTACATCAGCCCAGCGTGGTAGGATTGAGCTTTCAGCTTGTCTTTAGTTGCTGGTGCAATTCACTGTCATGCTGTGCTGGTTTCCAGCGTGGAGCACAGAGCTGCCTGTGGGGGCACAGAGCTGCAGGGGCACCAGCAGCACATCTGCAGCACATCTGGCCATGCAGTGCCAGCCAGGGACAGGTCTGCAGCATCAGTGCTGCCAAGGGGCACAGAGAGCTCAGAGGTGAGCTACGGATGGAGCTAATTTGCATGTTTATGAGATTCTGCATTACTGAACAGCACTCTTTAATTTACTTTTGTGTCATTCTCCTGTGCTAAGCACACTTTGATTTTAGCCTCTGGAAAATTCCAGGGCTTTCTTCCTATACTAAGGGGTTAAGCATGAGTGAGAAGCCAGTAAAAAGCATAATCTTGATTTAAAACAGATCAAATACTCAGTCATAATAAAAATCCTTTTACTGAGTCCAATTCTGACACATTCAAAAAATAAAAATAATTTATTCTTACGGAGGAAGAGACCTAAATTCCGTTTATATCTCACAGTCCCAGTAATTATGAATGGAGTTGCCAATTCCACAAACACAAGACTTTCACTTTTTTTTAGTGTTCATACATATTGGCCCAAAATAGGAGAGAAGAAGAAAGGTGTTTGCTCTGCTAGCAGAGCATTCAGGCAGAGTGCTGGTTCTGGATCTCTTCAGAAGGACCATATACTCATTGGTATGAGGCTGGCAAACTAATAATTATTATATGAAGTCCTGGAGGGGATTTAGAGAATGCTTATCAGTGTGTTTAAAAGTGAACTTTTGCCAGTTATTTTCGTTTTATGTAGTTATAAATATATTATTTGAACAAAGAAGAAAGGGTCTTTGCATAGTACAAAATAGAAGAGGTATGAAAAAATGTTTAGAACTGTGGAAGATGTCTATCAGCAGGCATTTGCTGACATGTAATTATTCCATTACATACATAATCTTTAAAAAAACGATGATATTGATGATACTTGGAAGTGAGGAATGTTGTCTTGGAAAAGGTCACATGTTACCTTGGAAAAATAGCTTTCTATTAAGAAATTATTTGACACAGTTTCTGTTTATGGTAATTATTTAACTGAAATTATTTCAGGAACTTACACAAACTCCCCCTCACACATGCTTTGGATTCTTAGCAGCTTCCTAGTTGTGATATCTGAAGTTTAGTTTTGGCTACAACTTATGAAACCTCTGCTCACTGTAGTGAGTGCTGCGTGTGTCACCAGAGGATCCCCTCCAAATTCTCACATGTGCACACACACACACACACACAGTATCAGACTGCTCTTTTGTACACTCGCTTCTTTTCCTGAGTGTCACGACTCAGCCTGCTAGCAAGCCAAAGAAAATGACATTGTGGCTTGTCTAGCACAAAAAGCCATCAACTGTTTCCACCACTGACAGAGGGTCTGAAGAGGCTCAAGGTGCACATTGCACTGCACAGTCCAACACTCAGTGTTTCCTCCTCCCATGGCCACTTTGCCCTTTTCTTTTTTGTGCCTACAGGCACCAATCCAATTAGCAGACAGCCATGCCAATATAAATGGAGTGAATGGACTCCTGATTAACATGTGATTCAACAATATTTCAGGAAACACAGGCCCCCAGTCCCTCTAGCAGCTAATGACAAACTCTCTTCTCCCCAGGAAGTTTTTTCCTGAAAATTGATTGTGAAGTACTATCATCTCCCTCATCCCTGTTCCTACTGTCCCTTAGGAAAGATTAGCAAGAAATGAAATTGCTGAGTGAATCACTTCTGCTGGACACATAGGGGAGCATGAGAATCATCCTCCATAAACACAAAGAGTATTTTAATCAACAAGTAATTCTGTAAGAGACACCAACACAGCAACATCAGAGATACAAGTACCCCTCTACAGAAAGCTAGCTGGTTTTTCCCAGGCCATCCAAATGTCCCAAATTGGAATGTTTCATTCCATCCAATTTAAGTACTTCCAGAGTATTTAAGTATTTCCAAATCCCTTCAGGCTGCTATCTCTTATGAAGGCGCTGCATGTGCAATACATTGCATTTAACTACTTTAAGAATCCAATTTTATACAGTAGATATTTGCTCTTAAGTTTCCTCCTATGGACAATTTCTCTCATCTAGACTGTCTCTGATTATAACAGAATTAGTCCACAGATAAACTGAGAGTGAGTTTATCCTTCTTAGTTCACCTTGAGTAAGTTGTTTCATCCCATCGTAGCTGAAACATCAAAAGCCACAAAACTGCACAAAGTAATGCCCTAGCTAGCATGAGAAATGCTGAAAGTGGGTCCAAAACCTGGCCCCAGACTTTGCTTCTGGCTGTCACAAGGAGACATCAGTCAGACTGGACCCAATGGACTCACCCCCTGCAGTTGATTCCTGAGCACATCCCATTCCTTTTCCCACTCTTGCCCATTTCCAGCATGAAGGAAAACCTGGTAGTTAGCCCAGCCACACCTGATAGACTTAACAAAGGGATGAGATTTCCTTCAAGTGGTTCTGGGTAACAAAATGGACTTGCCAGCAGCAATTTTCATTGAATACAGTGAATTCACAGGAGACATCTTTATGTCAAGTAGCCTGTCACCCAAGAGAAAACTGAGTGTTTAGGTCCATGGCAGAGGAACAGATCCTGCTGAGCCAGAACATGAGGCCACAGTTCATTTTCACCATTTACCAGACACACTGCTGACTCTGATCCCACGTCTAAAAATGCCACCTTACATTAAAGAGGGTCCATGACTACTCAAACCCTCAATGCTCAAACCCTCTTTGTACACATCCACATGGATGTGTCTGCTGGTCATGTTCTTTGTACTGAAATTGGTGCAAAGCACCACAATTTCTTTCTGAAATCCATGCACCCATCTGCCAGTCATGCCGCATTTGCCCCCAAGAATTTCTTCAAGGTACAAGTGAAGATGAACAGGAGAAATCCCTGCCACTTATATGAACTAAAGTAAGCTGAGAAACCAACTGTTCAGGAAGATATGGCATTAATCTCCCCATCCCTAGAAGCAGATGGTGATAAATGAATGGCACATTTGACATATCTGTTGTAGTCACCCAATGAGTTACCCTAAAAAAGCTCAGATCACAGCAGCATTGGCTCAGACCCTCTTCCTCCAACACAGGAAATTCCATTTCCCCAGCACGGTGCTTTATGCTTATCCTTCCAAGCTGTGCTGTTCTGAAACCCCCACAATAGCTCCCAGACACACATTTGCGTCAGTGTCACATTGGATTGTCACTTTCCAAACACTAGTGCCTGCATATGGTATTTTAGACTAGCAAGGGCAACTTGTTTTAAGATATTTTATAGGGTCTCTAAAATCGACATATTCTAGTGAGAAACTGTAAATACTCTGGAGATGGGAATGCTATCTTCATCCCCTTCCCAAGCACTAAAAAAAGAAATTTATAGTAATGCTATGCAAAGGCTGTATAACTTAAAATGAATTTTTGTACCAAAAAAGAATATGATGATTAAGCAGGGACTAGGTAAGTTTTAAAGGATGAGCACTGATCTTTTGATAATCAGATTTATAGAGATGGAAGAAGACATTTTCTCCAGCACTCATTAGATGATCAAGGCAAGCCAAGTTCCAGACTACAAAACATATTTGATTTTTCATTTTTGGCAGGCAAGCAGAGAGAATAGATGCTCCTGGCAAGTTCCTCTCTCTTCTTCCCTCCTAGCATGACTTTGAGTGGTGGAGAGAAGAAGGAAGAACAGCTCTGAGGATTCTGAAGAGCTGTAGAACGACTCAGGTGGACTGAAAGAGGGGCTGCAGTGCATCCTGGCAAGGCTGAACATGTCTGTGTATGTTGTACACTCATCATCGTGCTCCCACTGCATGGTGGGGTTCCTTCAGCAGTCAGCTTTAGTTAGGCAGGACTGCGTGCTGCAATTCAGACATCATCAAGACACAGCTTCATTTTTGTCATGCAATTAACTAGATATGGAAATCTGTTATAGGTTTTAGGCAGAGCTAGACAGGCACTGGTCTGAAATAAGTCAAGAAAATTCTTGATCCCTGAATCCCAGTGACACTAAGGTTGGGATTGTAATAGTTGCTGGGAATGTAAAATAAAATTAACTTGATGCCAAAGGATTTTTAGCTGTTTATATTTTTCATATATTTGTAGCTTTGTAGATTTCTAATGCATGGCTGTAGCTCCTATTACTTTTACTATCCTTTTCCCCTACACTTTGGAACAATAAGCTAACCTTCTAACTACATGCCTGAAATACTGTTTAATCTTATTCCAGGAAAAGAACTAACTACAAGGATGTTCTGTTTTCCAACCAGAATCTGGAAAGAAAAAAACAAAGTGGGGCAAAGAAGCCCCTGGACAAATTCCAAAGGGACAGTACCCAGGGAAATGTTACCTAACTAACTACTCTCCTAATTGGACAATATAAGATAGGTCAACTAACCTTATAAAAATTGCAGAATTACTGTACCACGTGCAGCTTTTGCCATATTGTGTACCTGAAGGCTTTTAAGTAAAGGTTTTCTTTTATATTATCATTCTAACATTGTTTGGGAAGGTTTGTTCTATTTCCAGGCAACAAAATAGTTTCAGGCTTGTTGCACTCCCACACTTCATTATCTTGGTTAATAAGGCCCATGCCCCTTAACACACAATTTTCTCAGTCAGTCACTTTCGTGATTCTGGTTTTTATAACTGTTTTTCTGAGATAGCCAACATCAAATGTTCAATAGGAAAGAGTAAAGAAGAGCTATGGGCTTTTTAATGCTGGTCAATTTGAGTCCTACACATTTGCTTTGGGAAGGATCTGCATTCAGTATTCTAATATGATAATCTTTAAAATGCCTGGTTCCTCTCTGAATCTTATCAAATTCTTGCTGTCAACAGTATCCCATAACAGTGAGGAGGCCATCAGATTTACAGGAATTTAATGAACCTAAATTCCAGGAATTGCTCTGAATTTCTTTTAAATCACATATGTTTTCTTACAATATGAGCCCTGCCCATACTCAGCTGCCTCCAAAACACCAGTCTAATGCCCTACAGTTGAGATGAGCCATTAAGACAGCTAGAAAATTTTGTGGTATTCTGCAGTGAAAAGTGAAGAAGTGGGGAGAAGCAGCTAGTTGTTAGACAGTACTCTTGGAAACAGTGCCTTTTTGAGATCTCCAACTCTCAGTTCCAGGTTGACTGGAGTCAAAAATAGATCTATCACAGGAGGGAGGTGATAGAAGGAGTAAGGTCTGCAGCTAACCTTAGCTGTGTTGTGTCACAGCTCCATAGGTAGGTAGATGTAGCACTGAGCTTCATTTTGGGGAGTCAGAGGGACTGCAAATGGCCTTTCATTAACTTAGCATTGTTAAATAGCTCCTGTTTGTGGTTCTCCAGTGCTTATCTTATTAAAGATAACAGCCAGTAAAACTTCTGAGATGACTTCAGTTCTTCTTTGACTCTTTCTGCCTTTAATCTTCCCTCCTAGGCCATGATTTTGTGCAACTCCATCTGTTCTTTTGGCAGCTACCTGAAAAAAGGCAAGATAGAAACAAGTGAAAAAGACTCCAGGAAAGCTGAGATATCCAGCATTAAAAACAATGACTTTTGGTCAAAGCCTCTGGCTTTTCATCAAAAGGTGGAGTTTTAAAGAGAAACCAGAAAGGCTGCATGAGTTGGACTAGTTATTTACTGATAGAACATTGCTTGATTCAGCACTGTCAGATTTCTAAGAACTGCTGTGTGCTTGGGCCAAGGGCAAGGCTACTGGAAATGCAAGCCAGTAGGGCTCAAGGATCAGAATCCAGAGGTTAGTAAGTACTGGCAGCTGGGGAACCCAGTGATCTTCATTTATGGAGTGTGCCAGCAGTCCTACAGCAGTGACCAGAGCAGTGGGATGGATGTAGGGATGTTGCACCATGGTAGAGAGAAGTACAAGTACACAGTACACTCTGTGTACTCGTAGCGAGAACAATTTTCATTCTGTCTTGTTTTGGCATGTCTTGTAGTCTAAAATCATTCATGCAGAAAAACACAGAGCTGCTCTTTATCTTTGGGAACAGGCCACACAGGATATATGTTTAATTAGAGCTGACTGCTGGAGAGGAGGGAGCACCACTGTTTTCCATATGCTGTCTGGGCTGGGGGTTTGCTTTTGTGGGGGTGCAGGGGAACAAAAAGGGGTTAGGTTTGTTTACCATAACACAGCTCTCAGCAGAGGAGCATCTCTGTTTGAAGACAGCCCTCATCAGTGCTAAACTAGTGGGCACTGATGCTTTGGGGGCAACACTTACTTAGCAGAAAGCCCCAGGCACTTGTCCAAAGAGAAAATAAAGCATTAAGGGACTTTTAGGAAAGTTTGCTCCATTTGGCCTTGTGTTGTGCAAGCTACAGAGACTTTCAGTTTTTAGACCTTAGTTGTTCCCTCTACAACACTAGTTTTTAAGAAGGAAAAAAGCTTATCTCCTTGGGATCAATCAATGAAAGACCAAGGCAGCATGAATCATGGAGCCCCTTTGCTGCACAGTCCAACTTTCTGAGAGGCCAGAAAGGTAGAGCTAGCTCCTGAGCTGACTAGACAGCTTGTGCTAGCCAGGAGGTTTGGCACAAACCTCTTTGAAGTTCATCACAGAGCAGGAATTGCTGTGGCTGGACAGTTCATTCACAGATACCCCTATCGAGGCTGCAGGACATCTCTTGTCAGGAGCAATGTTAAAATCAGCTGAATAAAATTCAGTCAGCTGTTTTCTCTCAGAGGAGAGAGGCCTAATGTTTCAATTGACAGCACGGGTAACTTCTGGGCCAAGCTATCTCTGCATTTATGATAGGTCTGGACTGTCAAATCCTTGCCTCCGGAGCGTGCATCCCAGCTAGATGGAGCAAGGCACTGACAGGCTCAGGCTGCTCTCAGTCCTCCCTTTGCATCTGTGCTTGTCCTTGTCCTCTGCTGCTCCTCCACACACTGGTACCATAGTGCTGGCAGCAATTACCCCAGCATGCCTCCTCCTCCTCCTTCCTGAGTCTGAGTCCTCCTCCTTCTCCTCCTCCTCCTTCTCCTCCTCCTCCTTCTCCTCCTCCTCCTTGAGTCCTTTCCTCTTTTGCACCACCCAACTCACCCAGAACACCTTTGCTTCTCACTGTTTGTCCCTTCGAAGGTTTCATCCATGTACGCCCCAAGAGACAATAATTTGTTTCTTTTTAAAGCAATAAATTAGAAACAGAATAGTTCAGCAGTATCCTGGCAGATGGGGAGAAATTCTCTCCACAATCACCTGCCTGATCTGCCTACAATAGTGTGTGCTTAATTTCAGTCTCTGCAATGGTTTGAGGAAGGCAAAGCAGAGGATGTACAGAAAAACGCAGGCAAAAAAGCAAGCCCTGAACCCACCCTTTTAATTGGTTGACTATTGTCACCTACCAGAAGAATTTAAAAAGAAACAAAATTGCAGATCCACACTCCAAAGCAGTGAATGAAGTCACATTGCCTCCCTACCTGTTTTTCAAAGGCTAAAACAAGACTCGTGCTTTCTGGAGTTTAACTTCTCAGAGAACACATACTCAAGTTATGTAGCCTTTCTGGTTCTGCAGCCAAGGGGGAAGTGCTTGGAGAGTGGGAAGGGGCTCTCTGGGCTTTGTGTGCTTGGGGGTGTTTGTCTGCCTTGTTGTACTTACACGAGTGAAAAACTGCTCTTAGTCCTTCTGATACCTTAAGGTTTAAGTTTTTCTGTCCTGCTTGAGTGTGCAGCTTTTAGTTTTATATTAAGGGTTATAGGATCGTTTCACAGGGTGGTGAAGACAAAACAGCTATTCCAGCTGGGGACTCGAGGACAAGCTCTTCAAACTTCAGGCCTTAAGCATAAACAACGTGAAAAGAGGAGGGTGGGCAGGCAAGCAAGCAAGGAGGATGAAACTTCATTATTTGAGGCTATTAATTGGGCATTAATTGCATGCAAATGGACTAAAACATATAAAGATGTGAGATCTCGGGACCAAGCTCTCTTTTGCTTCCATCTTGGAGCCATCTGGGCAGGGCCATGACTGTGGCACTGGTACTGCCAGGGTGTGGCCTTTGAAGGCCCCTCAATAAATATCCATTTTATTCCTCTTAACTCTGTCTAGCTTCTGCTCCAGCTCCTCTAGGCATCACTTCCCCCATGCCTTTGGCTGAAAGCCCCTCAAGTTCAAAGTTAGAATAATTCAGAGGGAAGGGGGGTTATATTCTCCATTCCCACCTTCCTTGGCAGACACCTGTCTTTCAAATAAGACACATTGACTACAGAACTGACCAAAACTTCCACTGAAACTGATTTAGGGAGGATATGAAGAAGAACAAGTGGTGACCATTTGGTAACAAAACACCAAACCATGAACAGCAAAGAGACCCCAGACCTCATTAATGCTGTTGATCTGGACTGTCACATGAGGTATGGGGAATGTAAATCATGAGGGTATAATTATCCAGGGGTTTCTTTGTTTGGGGTCCCTCTTTTGAGGCATCAAGCTGAAGATACCAAATAACCATAACTGATTTCTTGCTATAATCCTATCTAATGGAAATGAGAGCCCAGTGTCTAAAATTTCTACAACATAAAGATTTCTTACTTTGGATGAAATATTTTGACTTTCTTATCTAATAAACACGTTTTTAGTGTTTTGTTTTCCTGTTTTGCTCAAGTTGGTTACTTCTTAGGGTTTTGCTTTTCTCTACTATGGTCTCTTGTCATGGTCTCAGTCCCCCTACTTGTGCTTGTCCCATCAGTATTCCACTACTATTCCTGGTAATGCCCAGTAGTGATGTGCTAAGGCCATTTCTGTGCTCTAGGGAGGTGTCACAGCAAATGTCTGCAGAACTAATTTAGCCACTGGTAAGAAAACTTCAACTACTTTGCAATGCATAGGAAATACATACAAGAAAACACATTTAAGGACATGTTTCTGTCCCAAAAGAAATAGAATTAAAGACAGACAAGACTGTTTTTCATTAGATGTATGGGATTGTGGAATAAATGCTGCTAGAAGGAAAACTTTCAGTTTGTGCACTTTTGCCCCATTCTCCACAGGCTGACATTAGCAGCAGAACAGGTAAAGTAAGGGAATAGAACTGTCAGCCCCCTTCTCTCTGCTTCCCTCCACCGTGGAGTAAAACATGTTCATGTAATAATTAGACTACTCTTTCAGCATCACTGGGAGTCACTGTCCCCTTGGAACAGCTCTAAAAATGGCATTCTCCCTTGAGCTTCTGCTGAGTGAACACTGACCCACTGTGGTTTGTTTTCTCTTACAGGAATGAAACTGTTTTACACCAGTTCTGTTGCCCAGCAGCTGATGCAGAGCAGAAACCTTCATCTCCAGACTCCTCACCAAGGTGGGAAATTATTGATGTCAAGACCTTTGTTTTTTTCTACTTCTTTAACATCCATCACTGATCTTCCTGCCCTGGACAAAACTCACATATTCCACATGCCAATCCTCCTCCATCCTCCCCTACATCCCATGTTCCCAGCATTGCTGCCCCTCTGTTTTCCCTCCCAGAAATTACTGTTTGTACTGTTGTGTAATTGCCTGGAACTCCCTCTGATCTCCAATCACACACACACACACACAAAATGTTTTTTCAGCCTCTCTTCAAACATCCACTTCCATCAACCCACATTCATGCTTGTACCTTTTCTTCCTGTATGTGACACTGACACACACGTGCTTCACTCTTCTTCAAATTATCTCACACTATGAGGTTCCTGGACACACGCACTATAACATTTAAAATCCAACAAAAGTCACCCAAAACACTCAGGGTTTTGTCTCCCACCCTGAGACAAGGTTGAGGGAGCATTTTTACCTGTGCCAAATGGTGTGAGCTTGCTATACCAGCTATAGACAGGTCCTATGAACTATGACCAGCTTGTATCTAATGTAGCCAGGTGTGGGGACACCAGAAGTTCTCAACTCTTCCTCATCAGTGAAAAATGTCAGTGCCAAGACCAAGGGGTGCAAAGAGCTTCAGAGGTACTCAAGATGCATATACTGCATTTAGCTTCCACACTTGGCCTTGTTCCTCTGTTCTTGCCATCTCCTTCCCCCCTCACAACTTCCCATCCTTACTTCTTATGGACCTACTCTGTTTTTCCTGCCTCATCACCCTTCTGACAACAGCAAAGAGGTTTCTCTTTAGAGATTTCTCCCATCACACTGCTAGACTTTTACCTCAGACCTTTGACACCTGTGTAAAAAGCCTGAGTTACTAGCTGGGCTCTGAACAGAACTGGGCAGCTGAAATTGCAGTAGTGAGGCTACTGCATTTTTAAAATTATATTTCTCTTGTTCTGTTCACTGGAGCAGATTATGGTTTCTGATTTCCTTCCAAGAAAAAGTGTGAGTGCTGGACAGCTGTGAAGAGAACAGGGGTGGGTGGGTTTGTATGCTCAAAGGTAGGGTTTGGCCACACTTGGAGACAGGGTAAAGAAGCAGGACCTCTTCTGCCCATTTGTGTATGAAGATTGAAGTGTTAATCCCCATGATTGGTCTGTGCTGAGGGCTTCCAGGCATTAGTAAAGTTTGCATGACAGCCCTGTCATGGCAGATGGGGACATGCTGGCAAGGAAAAGGAGACAGCAGAGGAGACAACAGAGATTTCTGTGGCAAGGAAAGCCACCTCTCCCTTACATTTCTGGAGTGAGAGAGTTTTGTTTAAGTGCTCTAATTTGTCTAGAACTAAGGATCAGTTTTGCCATAGTGTTCTATCTCATCCTTGACCCTGCCCCTTTCTTGTCCCAGACTCCTTCTTATTTCTGATCATATCCCTTAGTTTCTAGAATGTTCTTTTTCTACAAGGCTGTCAGTCATACATTCTTACACTGTGGGATCATTTTTGTCATGTTCTTTGTCAGACCTTCCTTTTGTCCTGCTGATTCCAGAGGCCCTGCTTATCCCCTGAGCCTGAGTTTGCCTGCCCTCCTTCTGCTGGGATTTGACAGATAAATTGAAGAAGGAGTGATCACCTGTTTCAGTAATTTAAAAACTTTGGCAAATTGCGTCCAAAGATGAGTCTGAGCTAGAAAATCCTGATTTGGGGATGAATGACAATGACCCCTATATCATGTTGCATCTGGGCTTCTCATATCTCAGTGCTGATCTCTTCCTGTCCATTTGATGCCTTTTGTAGCTCATCCCACACTGAAGGCCTCATGTATTCCTTACTTTTTTCCCCAGTCTTTCTCATGTCATTGCCATTTCTAATGCCTCCAAACCCCAACAGCAGTCCTGAATCTGTCTGTGTGTGACACAATATTCTGTGCAGAGATAAAGATGGTCAAAGTCACCGTGGCTATTTGAAGGTGAGAAACAGGCACAGAGAGTTATTGAACTCACTGTTTAACTTTATGCTAGCCATAAAACATCTCCTAGCCTCTGCCAGATCCTGCAGCCTGCCATGGGCTTCCTTCGTGTCCAAAGTCACATGTACAATGCAGTGAGGAAGGCAAAAGAATGTCAGAGAGGGAAAAACACGGAGTCAGCATGGAGCTGATATCCATATAGTGCTCTGGAATGGCTCTGTAGGCTTCTAGGAGAAGCTCATCATATCATTTACAGAGTCTGTCACCCTGCTCAAATCATGAACAGGTTCACCATTGAACCAAGGCAGAACAAAAGTCAATCAAGACTGAAATATGTTGGTCAGACAGCCTGAATAGGCAATCGTTCCTGGGTGAGGCAAGCATATGAGCTAAATCAGCTCATCAGGGCTCCTGGTGGGAGAGCCTGGTACACAGGGGCTCCCTCTGCAGCTCTTCTGAGTCCCACTGAATGGACAGCCAGTCACAAGTGGTGCTGCTGTGAATTCTGATAAATCAGCTCGGGTTTATTCTCTTTTCCCCTTCCTGATGGTTTCTCTAAATGAGATCAATCCTGTCAGAACTGATGCCACTAATAACCATCAGCCATCTAGTTTTAATTAGAGTTTGCTTCATTAATGCCCCAACTCCTCTCTGCACAGCAGATTAAATAATGTACTTGCAGCTCATTTACACAAACCCCCAAACTGCAAGGCTGAGCTGCAATCCTTTAATTAAACAGCCTGGCTGATCCCTACCGCTGCCTCGGCTCATCAGTCTAAGCCGATTAAAGAGAATAGGGACTAATAAAGAGCATAAACAGGGAAGTGACTCTCAGCTCTTCAAGGGACTTGGAGACTCCAGTGGTGATCAGCTTCTTTCTCCTCCTCTAGCTGGAACTGTACCTCAGCCCACATCCCTTCTGTCTGGGACCTGCAAGAATGGTTCTGTTTTCAGCAGGAGCTCAGACTCGTCCTGTGGGACAGGAATCCTTTGGGAGACAGGAAAAACACAGCAGAGAAGGAGAAAGAGAAGGGACATCAGAACAATGAGATGAGGGACTGTCTGACTGCAGTCAGAGACTAGCAGGAGTTGCCTTGCAGCTCAAGAGAGGGGCAGGAGGAGAAGCAAACGCAGGGAATAACAGTTGGAGGTTGACTGCCAGGTACAATCTGGGACAAAAGTTTGTCTCTGCTTGTGGTTTGTGATGGTCATTGTTGTTCTTGTGTCTTCTTCCCTAACATTTCTCTGCAAGATTTTTTGCTCTTTCTTTGCTGCCAGCTAAAAATGCCTTGGCTTCACATGGATGAGAATGATTAGGAACATGTCAGTGTCTAAGCATTCAACAGAAGCCAACTCAATGAGGTGGTTGAGATTATTCCCACTCATCTTGTTCTGCTTTGCTTCACTGACTGCCACAAGCAGAGCTAGCCCCCTTCTCTCCTCCAGCATGTGATTTCCTTGTGGGGAAGTTGCAGCTCCATGAGTTTAGCAATGCAAATTTCCCACCTGGCTGCTTAGCTGGGTTGCACCAGCAATTAGCCAAACTGATGCTGTAGGCCATGAATATTAAGAGACAGATTTGATCCCAGATTCTGTCAAAATCTCAGAGCCAAAGTGCAGGATGAGGTGATGGCAGCAGCAGGCAGATTTCTGTTCCTGAACTCTAAGAGCTTTCCCATATCAAAGGACAGTATCAACCCTTCACCATTGTCTCCACTGGACTTGTACATCACCACCTTCATGACCATAAGCCATCTTGCAGGTTGGGTTTCCAGTGGGGATGCCAAACATCAGGTTGAGTGACATGAAGAAACTCCAGGGATGGCAGTAGGAGCTAACCCTGCTCCTTTGCTGAGGTGCTGATTAGACTCTAATTTAGCCAAACCCTATAATTTCATAAAGCAATGGCTCTTTTTCTTGCTGGCTTTTTCCTATTAATGGCAGGGTTTCATTCTAGGGATTTGAATAGCCTAGTAATTGCATTTCCCACTTCTCCCAGTCACATAGAGTGGAGACTGGCATCCCAGAACAATGACCTTAAAATGTGTCCAGCAGCAGCCCAGTTCTAAAAGGATTACATACCATTTTCCTTTGTGTGAGGTAATAGGGCTGAGATGAGAAAGATTTGTTTCTATTAGAGTAATGAGAGGAAATGATGGAGTCACAATTGGAGGGAAGAGCATATTCATTCAGTTGCCTTTCATAGGCTTTTCGGAGTCTGCCTCTGTGGCACTGAATAGGAAATCAGCAGAAAATCACCTCTCCTGCTGTGATGGGAAAAGTTCTACAGAAAACTTTAAGCATCAGGGGCAGGTCTGCTTTGGCAATGGACTTGGGAAGAGCACTGGAGTGCTGAAGCATTGTGGAAGAAGTGCAGATGAGACCTGACCTGCTTTTAAGGCAGGAAGAGAGAGCAGTCTTCTGGAAGGGCTTGGATGTGTACTTGGAAGAAGGGCTAGGATCTGAAATATCTTTGGAAAAGTTGGACAAGCTCTGTTCATATTTTCCACACTTTCCAATAGGGACACTGATGCTTAGATCAGGGTTGAAACATGATTAGTGCCACAAATTTGTGAAGTGTATACTTCATGATTGTGGGCCAATGAAATTATAACTCAATATGATTTAAACTTTGAACCGCTGTGGACTGATTTGTAAAGTGCTGCTGAATTAGTCACTGTAACAGATTGGCTAATTCCTGGCAGCAGTTTGTGGTAAGGAGACATGTGGACCATTCTCCAAACCAGCCTTCCTTGCATTTCTGGAGAAATTCCCTCTTGCCCCACTTGTGATTTACCAAAGTACTGAAATGGAAATGTGTGTTCTTGCTGGAGGAAGCCCTTGGTGCTGGTTGTTCCATTTTTCTATGTGAGAGGCTGATAAGTGAAAGGACAGCTTTTGGACAGTTTGTTCAAACCAAACCTTCAAACATCTTTCTTGATAGCTCTTCGAGCTGCATGAGTGTGCTGCACCCTCAGCAGCACATGCCTAAAGCCCAAAATCTGACTTCATTTACTTCTGGACATCTCTGTCTCTGACTCTTCATGTCTCTTTACCTGAACTCTTTGTTTCCATTGAACATGCATTTTTTTCTTTGTCCTGTGAAGTCATGTTGGGAGATGTTGGCACAAAGGAGCCATGAATTTTATCCACTGCACTGTCACAGCATCACATCCCTCTTTGACTCCTCACTGCTGTAGCACAGGAGCATCTCTCCTTCCACTACAAAGTTCTCACTTTGCCTTTGGGTCACTTTAGATTCTCTAATAGTTAGATTCTCCTGAGAAATCCCCAGACCTTGTTTGGGCTCTGATTGTAAAGTCCCTTGAGGCTGAGGCCCATGAAGCTGTTGAGAACTGAACCACTCAAGTGGATGCTCACTCTGGACATCACTGGAGTACCTTGGTAAACAGGTGGATAGTGATGATTTTCCACCAATATCCATCACGCTTTAAGCATTACAGTTAAACAGCTGAGCTACTCAACATTTTATCCAAACTTGCAAAAGATTGAACTTTCCTGACATGACAAATGCAAATCCAGTTCATGAAAAGGGAAATTATCATTTCTGATTTAGGATTGCTGGCAGGATGTTGTATATAGAATCTGGAGGTCAGTGCTTCATCTCAGCTTAGAGCTGTTCTGTGGCTTTGGCTCAGGTGTGAAGTGTGATGATGATTCTAGTCTGTATCAAATCAGATCTATAACCTTCCACTTAAAGAAGCCTAAATTCTGCTGAATTGGCCTCCAGCTGTCAGTGTCAAGTGCATATTCCTACAATCAGTGGACCATGGAGGCTGAATTCTTCTCTGATTCTTAATGAAGAAGACTCCAGCTTAATCTTAACAGGATGTGGACATGCCAGTGCAAAGCAAGCCTCTACATCCATGGTCTTGTGTACTCTAAGGACAAATGACCATACACGAAGTTCACAAACCTGACTTCTTTCACTCCCCCCAAAGTCCTCCAGAGCACTGCTTTTGAATATACACATAATTTTGAGCAACATTTCTGCTTTGCTAGCACATCCTGTTTGTGCTTCTCATTTCTTTTCCTTATTGAGGTCATGGGCATGAAGTGAAGATTTTTTTTATTGCTTCTTAACAGCTCATCTCTTATTCTTCCATCCCTGTAGACTTTATAATCCCGTTCCAGACAGTACCATTGGAGGTTGCAGGGGAGCTGCAAACAGGCAGAGATGTGTCAGCAAAGTTCACATAAATATTCCCCCAGCTCACAGTTTTCAGAGTTTTGATTTCACTCTGAAACACAAACATGTGGGCCAAGAGTAATGTCTAGACCCAGAGTGAATTCTTCCTAAGCTTGGGAGTGAGCAGATTCCTCACTTTTTATGGGAATTTTGTACAGTTTTGTACAGTGAGGACTAGCAGCTTCCATTGCTTTGCAGGAGCCGAAGTCCAGAATCACAAAGATGTTTAGTGAATGTAGATTTAGGGTAAATATGGATACAATTATAAGTGAAAAATATTTTAGAAAACATCCTTAACATCATAGTTACCAACAACCTTGGGAATCTCTTGCAGGGAGGTATAGTTGGGAAATCTTCTGGTACTAGGACCTGGGAGGAATCTTTCTGGAAGCATCCAAAGAAACAGGAGGTCAGTTTCAGATGCATCGTCTCAGTCCTGTAAAGGAGCTCCACCAGGACATTTTGGCACTCTCTCCCACACAGGCATTTCCCTGCTCCTCTCCAACAGCTGGTGCAGCTACTTTCAGGCAAGTGTGGAGAACATGAGGGTGGGGAAATAAATTGAGGAATAGATTGGCTCTTCAGCAGAAAAAAAAATATTTCTGGTGGAATCTGGAGTCTCCCTGTCACATTAGTGCTTTGCTTGCCTCTATCAACACCTTTCTTTGGGAAGGTGGAAGATGCTAGGAGAGAGAGGCTGAGGAAAACACGCTTGAAGTATCATCTTTTGAAACTGCAGAGATGCCCATCAGACACATTTTCTGAGAGCCTGAAGCTGTATCCAGCCATTGCTTGGCCACATGTTCTTCCAGCTCTTTATTTTCCCCTGTTGCTTATGTGAGTCCTGCCCTAGAGGAATTTAGAGTTGGATTCAAGTGCATTTCTCCCACATGTGCCAGTAGTTGCTATTTCTGGGGCCATGATAATATGTGTGAAAGAGGATCAATCACAACCAACTTTACAGCTGTGGGAGCCACTTTCAACTGCTCTTGAGATCAGTTAGTGGCATTTATACTGGGCAGGTCACCCTGGCTTGCAAATCATCCTCATGTTCTCTCTCCTGTACTGCAAAGAATTTCTTGTCCAAACTATGGCAACTTTTTGGTACCAGGCATACCAGGAATGCAACATAGACACCTGCTCTATCCTGTGTTTTCTGTGTGATGATGCTACATCAGACATGCATGAGAAGAAGCTGTGCCAGCCTTGGAAATTGCCCTGTATCTTAGCACTAGAAAATGGGCACAGATGCTTTGTAAAGTAACGGCAGATGGACTCACACCATTCACACTAATCTTCTGCTAGTATTGTCTGACCTGATCTGCATCAGTCAAGATGCACCCACCCCCAAAATGGAGCCACTGCAGATCTTTTGTGCACCATGTGTGTGCTCTGTTGAACTGGACAGGTGGTTTCTGTGGACCCTCTGTCCACATACTTGTTAATGGCTTACAAGGCAGAGACAGATAGGGCAAAGAGATGAAAAAAAGAGTCAAGGAGAAAGAAAGGGAGAGACACTCATCCCAACAAATGTTACAGTGCTACTGTAAGAGGAATGGATGGCAAACATACTATACAGAGAAAAAGAATAACAGGAAAGAAGGAGCCAGAAAAGCAGAAAGATAAAATATAGTGTAAATGAAAGAAGGAACTGCAGGGAACAAGAACATATGAGCAGGAGATAAATGAGCAGGTCTCTTGGCTGGAATAGTCCTGTTCATGCCAGCATTCTTTGGCAGTGACACAATGAGACTGTGGCCTTTTATTACACATTTTCTTGTAGTGTGATGACAATCCAAAGGCCTTTGTCTTTTTGGTGCTCTGCAACATTAACTCACTTCTATGCAGGTTCATCTTCTGGTCAGCCCTATGGGACAGGCTCTGTGCTCAGATACACTAAACTCTCCCTTTGGAAAAACATCTCTGTGCACTAGAATTCCTTCTCCTGCATGTGGCCCTGGCAGATTTTAACATGCTTCAGGAAGAACTTCAGGAAGAGTCTGAAATGCTGAAGAGGAGCACACTATGCAGCTGCTCAGGCCACTCTGAGTTCTGCAAACAGAAATAGATAGCTGAGGGAGTGCATGCAAAAAAGTTGGGAGGTATTTTGGACTGTCATGTCACCTGTTCAAAAACTGCAGAATAGCTGGAGACTATTCCATCTTCTGTGAGAAAACATCATCCTGAAGAAAAGTGTCATGAATGGAGTCTGAGTTCAGTGAGATTTCTCTTGTGAGACTGTGAGACCTAATTGTGGCCACATCACTTGGAGATGTGTTCCAGTAACTTTTAAGCACTTCTGCTTGGCACCTGATTCTTTAGACACACACAGATTGTACCATCATTCCACTGGAACCTAATTGCCTGGTGATTAGAGCTGTGTGTTACCTTTGTTGTGTCCCACACTGCTTTCCTGTGAGCAGGTTATGATGCTGTTATTTTTGTCTGTGTATCTGGGTTGACTGCAATATCTCTCATTCCCTCTTTTGCAGAAAGAGGGAAGATGGGGATAGGCTGCCCTATGTATACACTGCTAGTGCTTTTTTCCATATGCCTCCAGAGGTGATTGGAAAAATATAACCAATTCCTGTAATTTCCCAGAGTGATGTGAGTGTGGTAGGTTGAGATGCACAAACCAGAATGATGCAGAATTGTGTTGTGAAAAATATCTCTGTGCTGTTACAGCACAACTGGATCTGATAAGGATGTTACAGAATGTCCTAAAATAGAGCATATTGGCCTAGATCCTCCACTGAGGAAGGTGCAATCCACAGGAATAAAGCCATTTAAAACACCAGCCAGGACACTGCTCAACAAAGTAGTAGGATTGGTTGAGTCTAGGCAAACTTCATGGGTTTTTTATGATCTTGCCCCAGAAGTTCTATGTCTGACTACAGAGAATAGGGGTAGGAATAATTTACATTCCTCATAGGTAAGAAAAGTTGAGGTG
The DNA here is from genome assembly GCA_037013685.1 of Acridotheres tristis. Lineage (NCBI taxonomy): Eukaryota > Metazoa > Chordata > Aves > Passeriformes > Sturnidae > Acridotheres > Acridotheres tristis. The sequence continues at coordinate 67,482,932 of CM072885.1, forward strand.
CTATAGGAAAAAATGAGCTTGTGTGACGAAATGTGTAAGTTGCTAAGTCATCCTGTTTTCCAAATGGGAAAAAGAGATAGAAAAAGAAATGGGACCTCAGGGAAGAAATGTGACATGAAGTGGATCAGAGTGTAAATGAAGCAGCAGAGAAAAAATAGGTTAAAAACTGGAAAACTAGAGCTTTGTGCCTACTGCATAAGGCTGTGGGGGTGGTCACTGCGTTGGGGAAAGGAGGAAGGAATGCTAACCCTGCTGTTTCTATCTTGGTCTTCAGCCAAAGGGCAGTGCAAACCTCTAGATCTGAACACAGTGACAAAGTTAAAACATGGATAAAGCTGGTGAATGCTGTTTGGATTGTCTGTATTGAGAGGGATGTTGAATTATGGCTATGTTCCTCTATGTTGGGGAGAACAAGGCTTCTTTCCATTTGGTTTGATACAACCAATGACCTGCTGGGTTGCAGTAATCACAAGAGATGAAATAGCTGAGATACTTCAGAATAGGAATAAAATTTATCTGAGTTACACCAAGATCTACCTGTGAAGTGGCTCACTCACTGTCTTCACAAATCAACGACCCTGATCCCTTAGGGAAGAGCCCAGAGGTGCATTCCAACCTGGAGTCTGCCACAGCAGGTAGAAAAAGAAGACTGCAGAAGCCCTTGCCTAGGATTATAAATGCCAAGAGCCATGTCCCTCACCCAGCTCACTGCTGGACTGGGAGAGAAATGGGCTGAGGGACATGCAAGCTTTGCTTGCCTTGTAGAGACTCTGCTGCTTCCCAGTCCTGAATTCATCTCATCATTTTAGCAGTGAAATTCTATCTTCTGCATGATTGCACCGGCAGGCTTTTATCAGCGAATTTGGTGATGTTCAAACCTGCCTCAGGGATGGGGAGCCAAGAGATCTGACTCAAAGTGGCAGAAAGACTGCTGCTGAGAAGCCAAGTTTCTCTTTCCTGGGGTGCTGAGTGGGCAGTTACACTAATGCAGGATGCCATCTGTTTTTTCCTTGTCTAAAAGGTCGTGTTTACCAAACATTGCAGAGGCAAGAGAGGTCTGGGGTTAAAATAAAAGTAATTAAACCCTGCAGAGGAGGACCTCCTATGCCTTCAGTGTCCACTTGGTGCTCTTCACACCTCAGTGAAGCACAGGTGCCCTGTTCAAAGCAGCCACAAGTGACCTTGTCTGCAGTGCCAGGCTATGGGGCTTGTGTTTAACGTGCAGAGACAGCACAGCAATCAGCCCGGGGTGCCAAGCCCCAGGGTGTGACAGGCAGCTCACAAAGGGGCTCCCCTTCCTCTGTGCTCTGCAGCTGGTGAAACGGGAGCCATGGATGGGGAGAGAAAGAAGGAGTGTGCCAGGGACTATAAGAAAAAACTATGACAGCCACCCAGCACCAGCCTTGCACCATGGACACCACTTCTCATAAAGTCAGAGCTGCCTTTGCTATTCCAAGCCACCCTCTGGAGGATCCTGTCTGTCCTCTTGGAAAAGCAGAGATCTTAGTTCCCAGCTAGATGAAATCTGGAGAGCCAGGCCCTCAGACTGGCAGCCAGCCCAGTCTGACACCTGAACAATCATTTTTGCACCACGAGGACATGGGGTGCTTCAGAAATATTTACTTCCTGCAGTGTTGTTCTGTAGGAAAAAGCACACCACCACAACAATGTGGGAATTACACAGCACAAGGGGATCAAGTTTAAAGACTAAAGTCTGAAATGAAGGCCCTGACTTTGGCATGTTGGTCCCTGTGGGACAGGAGGCTCTTGCTAGTATTATTACATTCTCTGTCTGCTTAATGTGCATCTCACCCAAACCAAGTGATGCTGAAAAGATGTTGCCTGGTTCAGTCTGTGCTAAAGGATGTTAAATTTAATTGATTTCCAATATATTTACTGTACCATGCTGTGAAATCTATTTTACAGGTGTGTGTGGGCCAGACCTTTTATGAAATAAGTAATATATTCTGGATGGGTAATGAGCTTGGCTACTTACCATTAATTCCTCCTGGGTAAAACTAGTGTGGCTTGATGCCACTGCTTTGCAAGGTGCTTTGTGAATGTCGACAAAATCAGAATTTTGTTCCTATATTTGTCTTTGTTGGGGGAGACTGTCTGAGAAAACTGCAGCTTGGCTGGCAGAGGATGATTTGCCAAGATCAAGTTCCAAGTTCCCTGCCTTTCTGGCGGGAGAGACTTTTGCCTTCCATCAGTTTCAGCAGGCTCCCAGAAAGCATTGCCTCCAAATGACCCTAAAACTTGAAATTATAAGCAAATCAGAAGCAATTCTTGTGCACTCGGACCCCCTGCATGTCAGAAATCTCTGAATCTTGAAAAGATCCCATAATATATTACCAAGCCTTTCTCACCCCTTTTTTTCCCCATTGAATTCTGATGAACCCATTCACATCATGGGTGTCCTCAGGGAACACTGAAATTAAATAAACTGAAAAGGCATTTTGGACCCTGCTAAGTCAGCATTTGATTTTCTTTTATTTTTTGGTGAGCAGGGAAGCTTTGGAAAGACAGAGGGAGTACAGGTTCTTGCAGACTTGGGGTCTGGGCTCCATTCTACTGGCATTAGCTAGTCAACTCTTTTTCTAATTATCTATGTTGTACTTTGTAGGGTTTATTTTATCCTGACATCTCTAAAGCTTTGAAATCTCATATAAGTCTAAGGCCATGAGAGGCAATTAATTAGGCCATTAATCACTTAGAGCAATTTAAGAACGGTATATGTACAATAACAAACCAATCCTCATAAGGAGCACTGTGAAATGGATGTATAAATTTTTGTGGTTTTTCACAACTAATCCAGGTAGCCTTGGCCTCAGTTACAGGTCACAATCCTGCTCACTGACCTTGAATACCATGAAGAAGGAATTTGGTAAGTTATACACGGGAAACAGAAATATGATCTTCTCCTGGAATGACACAGGGACACAAAAAAGAGTCGTGATTAGCCTCTGCAGTACTTTTGTAACACTTCACAGCCATAGCTTCCTTCTGTATGATTAGCTAGACCTTTTTGCATAACCATTGAACCTGGCTACAAGAACATCCTCTTCTTCTGTGACTCTTAAACCACTCACCAAAACCAGAGGTGCCACTGCTGTTTTCTGTTACTCTGTTATTGCTCTTATTAATTGCAATTTTTTTTCTTGGAAAAGGGGGGAAGGCACAAAGAGATGAGTTTTGTATGGTGACCACATGGGAGCTCTGTAGCCCTGGAGTGATCAGTGAGAAAGCTCAGTTTTAATTTCATACAGGACTAACATTATTGTCCCTGAGAAGAGACACTCTTCTGGTCCTTGAGCCCTCTTTAGCCACTCAGCCACTCTGCAAACACTTTTCTGAGAACTCTGAAAATTCCTTTCAGACCATGAAGTGATTCTGGTATTTGACAGTGGTGCAATGGAATGTAACGTCTGGAGTGTCCAACCTGTGTGTTCCTGCCTGCAGGTCTGCCTTGAAACTGCCTTGAAATGTTTGAGGGCAAGGGGCTGAGTGTTGTTTCTCAAGTGTGCTGGTTTGAAAGCAAAACCAGTGAGAGACTCCAAGGCAGAAATACAATTTAATAGGAAAAAAGAGAAAAAATAAATACATGCAATAGTACAAAAGAAAACCACTGACAGAGTCAGAATGCAACCTGACACCCTGCTAGTTAGGGTGGTGGTAGCAGTCCAGATGAAGTGTTCTTGTTGAAGTAGTGATGCTGTAGAAAGGTCTGCTAGCTCTTGTCCTCTAGAATCCAGTGGAAAAAGGCTGCCTTGGTGTTCCAAATCTCAGATTTTATCTGGGTAAGAAATGTTTGGCTCCTCTCCCTGGGTGGGGCATCTCCCAATGGGATGATGGAATTTCTCAGTCATGTAGTGGGACTCAATAGCCCATTAACAGGAGATACCTCCTGGAGGAAGGATGGGTTGTGGAAAAGATCAAGAACTCTGCCCCAGCTGGTTTTAACAGCTGGTCCATTAAGAGAAGATATCTCCCATGGAGATGAGGATCACTGCCCCACCTGGTTTTAACAGATGATGATAGAATACACACTTTGGGGCACATCTTTAGGACATCAAGTCATGAAGTATGGGAATGTCTAAGCCTGACAGTCAAGATGCAAAAAATAATCATGATTCATCTCCACAGTTGTCAATTGGAAGTGCAGATCCTTTCTCAGCTGTAACATGCATTTCCAGCAGCAGAGGTGATGAGGAGTATGCAAGGAAGTGCAACATCCTGTTGCTGTAGCAAGTGGAAAGCAGGCATATCTCTCCCAGGACAGACAGTGGTACAACAGGTCTGTGCAGACATGGGGAGCAGATATGGCTAGAAATGGGCAAATGGCTTCTCTAGCTTGATAATTTAGTGTCATTGATTTGGTCTTTATGCTTCCAAAGGAGCAAGGAGGGAGAAAAAAGACTAATAAAAATCCCTCACTATTATAACATTCCTCCTCCATCTTCTCCCCTCATCCTTCCCGTACTCTAATCCTTATATAAAATCTTCCTGAGAAACCTGCACATAAAAGCTAAGTATCAGAAGTCTGATTTACTTGTGCTAAATAAAAATATTTATGGGTGCCAGCTGAATTGTCTCAGTGAGAGCTTTTTCACCATCCTGCCTTCTTGAAACAAGTACTGGGATTTAGCTCACAACCCTGATATTCCTGTTTTGAAATGCTAGACTGAGGATAGTACTTTATATAAGCCCTGAGTCAGATTGTCTGTGGTAACCATTTCTGTTAACAAACCTGTCTGCAGCAGTCATATACATGTCAGCAGTGCAAATTATCAGGACATACCTGAAACACGAGAGATACTTTTTACATCAGCTGGAAAACGTTTGTAACAGTGACTGGGCTCATTATGGGTCATAAAAATCATGTAGGAACATCTAGGAAGAATTTGTAGTCTTCTTTTTTACCTGATTGCAAGTGATTTACATTAATATTGCAACTTTGAACCAAATAGAATTCAAAGAAATTAGAAACCTTCTCAACCGGATGGTATGACTGTAAAAGCTGTGAATAATGGAGGCATATGATGCTTGAGGACAGCAAGTAAAGAACACCTACTACAGCTGAAACTGCAGGGGTGATGCTGGGATTCAAACTAAATTGGCCTAGTTGGAGTTTGGCCGGGACTTTGGGATTCACACCTTAGACTCTCCATGGGACTTTTAATTATTACAGTTGGTTAGACCAATTTTCTCATCCAAGAAACAGTACATTCCCTTTTTTTCATCCCACAGCCAAGGAATCTGACTGCTTACTGGCCAAGGGAAAGCAAGTGAACCCCCCTAATTTGCTTAATAACATTTTTTTTTTTTCCCCAGAGATCTTTCATGCTATACTTTCTTTCCTTGCCCTACTTACTTCTTTTACTGTTTGTTTTTTTTTGTTACTGTGATATACTAGCTCCTGAGCCTTCTTTAGTTAACAATTTTGTTACCAATGCAAATCAACTCAGGACAGAGGGAAAATGTCAGGATTGTTACGTTTTTATTTATTTATTTATAGTATCAGTTTTGATCTTTAGCAGTGTATTTTATTTCTTATTTGGTGCTTCATCAGTCATTGCTACTAGAGAACAAAGAACAGGCCTTCCCAAAACACCTCCTCAGAAACAGGTTCAAGATGAGAATAAACCTGGGAGAAATACAGGTTTGGTAAGTGGAACCATAGGGCTGTAATGGTAACATTGAGGCTGCTAATCAAAATCAGTCTTTACCCTTTTTTCCCACTGCTTATAAACCACTGAACTTGCCACTGAAGCTGAAATTTCCCAGGTTTGTTTGAAGGTGAAGTAAGTCTGGGTTTTTTTGCCCCCCCCCCGCCCCAGATTTTTTTCACACTAAAAGAATTTAAAAATGGTTCAACGGTTCAGCCATTTTTATTATTTTTCCCCCACATCAGAACATGTAGAAACTATTCCCACTTCAGCAGGAGTGTTTGCTATTGCGTTCTGGATAGCACCACAGCCAAACCAGCACAGGGTTAAAATGTTTATATTTAGCATGAAAACATCTAGCTGAAAAATGCCTTTGAGTGCTCCAGTGGAATCTGATTTTGGTTTGACTGAATTTTGACCCTGAGGAAATTCCACTGTGCATAAGCACAGTGCATTCTGTATGGCTGTGTCCACTGGGCTCAGAGTGTGCATGGAGGAGGAAGGCAAGGTTAATGTGTTTGTGCTTAGCTGATGTCCTTGTCCCAGCACAATCTTTAGGGGCCTCAGTAATGCCCTGGGAGAGCAGTGCTCAGGTGGGTGGTGCTTCTCCCACATCTGTGGCTGAACAGTCCTTGCAGTCTTAGGGCCCTCCTGTGTCTTGAGGAATGACCTCAATGCCTAATGAGCATTTCTTGAGCATTTTGGATTGGTCCAACAGCCTGTGCCTCATTGGCCAGGGTGAGAATTGGGTGTGGTGAGGGTACCCAGGGTCAGACACAGCCCAGTCATCAGTAGGTCTGTGGTGATGTGGCAGGTCCAAGGTCAAGTTTTGCAGTCAGCCTCCAGGGTCCAGATCAAGCATGTCCATGGCCACATAAAGGGGAAAGCAGGGCTGGAGACCAGCACTCTTACAGTGTTGCTGGGGCAGGCTGGGGGTAGAGCCTGGGGGACCTTCATGTCTGGAAATATTTAAGACCTGCCTGGAAAAGGCTCAAATCAACCTTATCTGCCTCTGAAAATGGCCCTTCTTTGAGCAGAGTTGGAGGAAAGACATCCAGCCTTCCCTCCCAGTCTAGGTTAGTCTGCTTCTGCAAAGCCTGCTGGTTTTACTTTTGCACTGGCAGTGGATGCAGGATATCCTGTCACTGTGAATGTTACTCACTCAGGCTCTACACTGTGTGTGACAGAAAACCAAGCAGAGAGAGATGCACCCACCAGAGGTGACATCCTCCTTACAGAGCAGCTGAAAACTCTTACACACACTCCATGTTCTACCCAGAGCAGCCAGTGGAGTCCACAGAAAAACGGCGAAAATTTGATCAAATCTATGTCACCTGATCGTCCCTTAGGCTGAGGATAAAAATTGCTGCTCTGCTGGTTAAAATCAGAATGGGTATAACGGGAGCTGCCAATAAAAATGTTACAGTGAGATATGTAAAGTCCTTTAGTAAGATTTCCTGCAATGTGGATAGACAAAGAAGAGAAAGAATTAAAAATAAAGAGTTAAAAATATCTTTAGGTGTAGAGAAAAAGGTGGCATCAGGAATAGAACAATGCAAACTTTGATAAGGTGTTCAACCTAAAAGAGCAGTTTTATGCCTCATTTTAATGCATTTCCTGATGATGAGTATGCAAAGACGTCATTTTAACACTCTTTGACAAAGTTGGTTATATAGCATTTATGTAAGAGACTGATTTCTTCTGTGAATTTTTAAAAAAAGTCTAACTGGTGAATTTAGGCATGTGTATAAAAGAAGAAAGTTTCTAAATTTAAATCCTTCATCTTTCTTTATTCTGAAGTTGTGGTAGCGCCTGGCTCATCAGATTTGGAGCCCTCTTAGAAACTGTGGGAAAATTTCTAAGAGAGAATAAACTTCTACTAGTACTTCTAAAGTACTAGTAAATGTGAAAAGGTGCTCAGAAGCTTAGGAGGCAAGGTCTATTTACAGCTAGAAGATTTGGACTCTTAAGGGCTTATAGCACTTTTGAAAATGAGATAAGTAAAAAGCTTCTAAGTAATTTGGGCACTACATAAAATCATATCTAATTTCCACCTTTTTGCTCTGATATCAACACCAATCATAAGATTATTTATTATCTAGTTGATAGCAGAACTGGTTTTATGTGGAACAAATCCAAGAGATAGAGATATGTTTCAGAAGTGAATCAAGTAATTGAATAGTGTTTAAGTATGGGAGGCAATACACATCCTTGGTTTCAGCAAAATTAAATGCATTGGTTCTGTAATAATTATTTCCAGACTGGATGTTGTTCTCAGCTGAATGTTCATCCCTTGGAAATTAGTGGAACTGTGTTTGATGGACTTGGTGCAGTAGCAGCCAGAGTCCATGTAGGCTTGCACAGTCTTGGGAATCATAAATTATTCCTCTGTAGCCAGAGGAAGGAGGCGAAGGTAACAATGAACAAACACACTCATGGTTCAAACAGAACCCCAGAATAACATAATTTTGTTTGAAATCAGATGATTTTGGAATATACTTGGCAAGAAGGGTTAAGTACAGACTTCCTCATCACTTCAATAGATCAGACATATGCTAATCCCATCCTGCCTGGAGCAAGATGTCAGCTCTCTTAGAGTGCACTGTTATCGGGCCCTGGTTTCACACAACTGCTGCTGGGGCTGACAGGAGAAAAGACAACTTTCCTTTCTACAGAAGATCTCAGTGGCACAGCAATTAGTGGGTCAGAGAGAGGCAGCTTCTTTCATGGAAGCTCTGAGTCTGCTATGGCTGTATTGGAGACACTCTTCAAAGGGTTATGATCTCAGGGCTGGCTGGCTCTGATGCCCCTTTATATTCTCAACTCTCCAAGAGTTTCTCTGGAAACTCTGCAACATTCAGCTGTCCCTGCCCCATTTCCCTGCCTTTAGAAAGTCCAAGGGAAAACTGGTTTCTTGGAATCCAGGCTTTATGCCAGATGGGATTTGGGACATGCAGAGATGCTGAACAATAGGCAGCAAGTGAGCAGGGGTGATTGCCAGCTGCTCCAGAGAGCAGGAGAGGTGTCCACAGGCCATGACACCCTTCTTGGCTCCTCACCTCCTCCAACTGCAGCACCGGGAGCAAAGGCAGCCAGGCAGCTCGAGGACTCAGGATTGGTTCTTACAGGGGTGCCTGCCCTTAGAGAGGGAGACATCAGAGCTTTGGCTGGATCAGCCTCCAGTTCTGATCCACCACTGGAGGAGACCTCTGACAGCCCAGGCTCCCCAGACATTTAAAATGCAGCTCAGGGCAATGAGTATAGCGAACAATAAACATGATCATAAATCAAAATATAATATAACCAAATAAAACAAGCGAAACGTTGCGTTTTGTTCACAGTGACGATCCCAGCGGTTCCACAAGCAAGAAAGCCGGGTGTGAAACGGAGGATCCGAAGGAGGCCGGCAGACAGAGTGGCCAGGAAGGCAGGTCCGACACGCTGACGCTAAAAGCCCAGCATGAGGAGCTCCAAGAAGAGCAGGCAGCGGGGTGTTCCCCTCTGGTGCAGAAGGCGAGCCTCCACCACACGGGCTCCCCAGTGAGAGTGCAGCGCAGCAAAGGGACGGCCTCGTGTTCCCATGCAGCTGCCTCCGATTATGAGCTCTCCCTTGACCTAAAGAATAAACAGGTACCAAGGCTTCCTCCTCCTCAGGCTGTGGGAGAAGGGGATGGGACGGGTGGGACTGCATTTGCACCGTGGTGGAATGACTCTCAGCAGATGCATCAGCCTTTTGTTCACCTAGAGCTTTTGCCCTGCCTAACCTGCCCTTTGGGTACGTGAGGCTGATGGAGGAAGCAGCTTCCCCACCTCTGGCTGAGTCACCCTTTCACCCAAACCTGCTGGTGTCTGCTCCTCGTTGCCTGGATTCAGTGGTCCAAAATGGACCCAGAAACTCAGTTGTGAGTGTAGGCTTAGAGATGGATTGCAGGCAGCCAAGAGCAGCAGCATCCAAGGGTAGTGGCTTGCTCACAAGTGTACAGTGTCTGTAGAGCTCCCAGCAACTGGTTGTTTCAAATGACCTCCCTCATGGGAGAGTCTCCAAGAACCATCTTGCCATCTTGGATCATGCAGGACAGGCCCCCATCACACTTCTGCATTAGCATGAGCTTTCAAGAGGAAGTGGGGTTTATTCAATGGGTGTCCTGCACAGCATCTACCACGATGTTTGTGCACTGCTGCCACCACTGCCCTGAGTCCAGAGGAGGATGCTGAAGAGATAGGCAAATTTACCAGGCTGAGAGAAAATTATTCCGTCTTAGAAGTTGCAAGCCTTGCCTTCTGTGCCTGAGGCTACAGCCTAACTCCAGAGCACAAGTGTGCTTGTCTCTAGCTGCATCTCCCAATGGACTCCCAGCAGGAGACAGTGGGACAGGAGCTAAGCAGCTGGCCTCCTCCCTCACAGGTGGAATGTGTCCCCTCCCTCCTCATCCCTGCAGATTAGAGTCCAGGACAGCTGTTGTGCAAAAACAGAACCTAATGCATAATTTGTGTCTTTTCCCTGGGAAGGCAGCTCAACCAGAGGCTGTAGGATCTGCAGACCCTGCAGCCTGTGAGGTGAGGAGGACAAGTGAACACTAGTGGCAGTGTCCAGATTATGTTCAGGGGGAGAATTCCGTGGAAGCTGTGCTATTGCAGCTGAAGGGTCTCAGCTAATGAGGTTTCCACAGAAGAAGCTGCTACTTCTGGGACATCTCTACCACTTCCCTCAAAGCACAGATGCTGTCCCTAGACATACATGTCAGATCAGTGACCCAATAGATTTCTGAGCAAAAGAGACACCTTGGCTCTTTAGTTCTGTCTTTCTCAAAATACTGCATACTCAGCTCAGACAGAATTCTTGCTTCACACCAGGAAAAAAAAATAAGGGAGACTAATTAACTGGCTTCACAAGCTAATGTGACATATCTTCAGGGTGGACCACATCTTGACTGCTATATACGGGCTTAGCCTCCTCAGTATCCTAGAGCTGCTCTGGTTTGTCCTGGGGATTGTCTGTCCTGTGTTATTTTAGATTTAAGGTCATGTTGCCATATCATTGTTCTTGCAGCAGAGGCCAAATCTGCCCTGGATGCATGTGAACAAGACAGACATGTTTAGCTGATTGTTCCTTAATGTCTGGTGCCTCCCAGACCTGACCTTGCAGGGACTGAGCCTATCTCCTTGGTGAAACCAGTTTTCTTACAGCAAAGGGGCCCTGCAATTTGTGGGCCCCTCCAGACTCATGGATGTCTTCAGTGAATTGCCTCCATCTCTGGAAGGGGGGATTTTCAGGCAGTGAAGAGTACTAATTCTTCCACACTTGCACTGTAGTTTATGTTTTTATGGGTATTCCTATCAATTTACACATCATGTAGCTTTCTTAATTAAATGGGAAGAAGGGTGATAGGATCTGCACAGCCCTGTCCCAGTAGAATCCTACTTATAGCAGAACTTGTAATACAGGAATAGAACTTACAGTAAGAGAAAGGGGTGGAAGGAGACATTTTTAGTCTCACTGCACGACTGAAGTCACATTTACCTTTTGAGAGAGGACTGAGTGCTAGTAAGGAAGAAGGGTAAAGTGCAGCCTCCTCTGCAAAGCTTGCACCAGTTGTTGCCCCTCAGCATCATCCTAGAGAGTTGGTGAGTGGCTTCATGGCTCTCCTTGCTCCCTACCCCATGAAACAGAGAATTCTGACAGTGCACAGAGCAGAAGAACTTTATGCTGGGAGGTTGGAATAGAGACTCACGTACTAAAGTTCCCCTGTGCTTAGACTCAATTGTAATGTTGGGAAAATGCAGAGGGCCACAGGAAAGAGGAGCATGCTTGCAGTCACACATGCTCCTGGGCTGGGCTGAGGGGCAGCAGGTGTCCCATGGATGAAGGAAAACTCCATTAACAAATATCCCTTATAGCAATGTCCTTCCATTGTGAGAGGCTGGAGGGAGGGAAAAGCATTAAGAATGAGTGATAGAGAATATGTATGCTTTATTTTTTATGTTTTGTTTGGTTGGTTTTTGTTGTTGTTTTTTATGAGGCCTGCATTGCCTTGAGTGACACAGATTCTGTCCCTGAGCCTGATTCTTTTCTGGTTGTAACACGGTGGCACATCACCCTGTTCTGTGGCAACATGGGTGGAAAACCAGTGCTAACTGAGAATAAGATCAAGCTGTGGTCTCTCCTGGCAGATTTATAAATTTATGTCTATGGGCAACAAAGCCATGGGGAGTGCACCTCAAATGTTTGGCCCTCCCCAGGCCTGCAGCTTGGCTTGCCTTTTGGCTTACTTTGACCTTGTTAAATCTCCCTACATATGCAATCCCTCATGGCAGTGAATATTTCACAGCCATTTCTAATTCAAGGCCTGAATTGCTCAGAAGGAGTGTTCATACTGAGGCCCAGAAAATGTATTAAGCTAATTATTCTTTGAAATCCCCCCGACCCCCCTCCTTCTTTTCCCTTCCTTTGGTGCTGGCTGTCAGATCATTCCCCAGAGAAGAGTAGCTTTAAGTAGGCAATTACTTGTGATTCATGGAGTTTATTAGGAGCAAGAGAAGGCCAATCATGCCTGGCCTTTCTTGCCTCTCAGATGGGAAGAGAAGGTTCCTCCAGCCATCCAGACATACATATCCATTACCCATGACTGTTGTGGTGCTAACAGATGCCCTTTCCTCCTCTGGAGAGGAACAACACAGGCTACAGCTGTGTGAAATGCTTAATTCCTTTGGACTGTCAGCTCCATCTGACAGCAAATGAGTATGTCTCAGTCATCAATAAGCAGCAAAGAAAAAGAGATAGAGACCCACTGGTACCAAACAAGGGTGGGGAGGGCACTTTTCTCTATGGGGATGGTGCATCTGGCTCTGCCAGTCTTCTCAAGCATCCCTTGGAACAGTCCCTGTCCTTGTTCTACCTGCTGAAAGATACTGTAGGATTCCCCTTGCTTTGGACAAGGCCAGTTGGCAGTGAAGCACATGCAGAACCCAGCCTTGCACCCCTGGTATGAGCTGGAAAACAGATTAGCTGGGGAGTCCTCTCCCTTCAGATTAGTTCTGCTCCTTAAAGGACTAAGGAGTCCTTTGGAAGGACTGAGATTATGGACTGCAAAAAGCTGGTGAAGTTTTTATCGAGGTACTGATAGCTTGTTTTGTTCCTTTAGACTTACAGAAGAATCTCTCCTTACTAGCTATTAAAGTCTGTCATTTTTGGCACTGTCCTTGCATGAGATAAACTGGCCTTTTACTTCAGATCAGCAATGACATCTTGTCTTGGCCTCTAATAAGATCAGAGCGTATGAATTTCATGTTTTCAGAATGGCTGTCACCTCCTTGGAAACCTCAGATAATTGTAAGGTTCTTGCTTCTGCTTTATTTTGCATTTTACTGTTATTCTGTCCCTCCCATTTGTTCCTCTTTCCCTCCTTACACGATTAGCTCTACATTGTAATTAACCAGATCATTATTTTAAGTGCTCATGGTCAGTTGTCAGTAATAACTGTCTGGGTTGGGCCTTTGCAGCTTGCTGATCTAATTTACATTTATCTGCATGAGCCTTCCTCCTGAAGGAATGGGCCAAGGGATAGTTCAGTCTCTTTCCAGGCAGCCCAACTTTAAATACATGTGTCAGGAGTGTTGGTTTCATGATGGGATTTAAGATGTCTTTGTTTATCGAAAACTGGCAGGTCTTGTGGTAAATGACACTGTATCCATGATTATTGTGCAGGTGATTTTCAACAACATTTATGTAGACCTTTTCTGGGAGAGCAGCAGTGAAAGTATTAGGAAAATGTCCTTTAAATTAGGGGTAAGCAGAGCTCTGAGCCAGCTACCTCTGCGACTGCAGTGGCCAAGCCCATCACTAAGAAAATTGCTGGTGTTTGTTAGTGCTGGGCTTTGATGTTTGCCTTGGACAGACAGTGAGCTCAAGGGCAAGGCAGACAGAAAACAGAAGCCTACCTGATGTTTGAGCACAAGGGAAAGGTCCCTGCTTCATGTCCAGAGAGGGAAATATGAAAGGATGTGCTCCCCATCCCACTCTCTTCCATAAATGTCAGCCTCCCAGTACTTGCTCCACAGCCAGGATACCAGTGCAGGCACAAAAAGGCTGAGCTTATGTTGTTCCTCTCTGCCTGTCATCTCCCAAGGTCACATTATCTTCTTCTACTTCCAGAGGAGTTAGTATGGGAAAGATGCCAGAGGTCATTTACACTTCTCAAAGCTGTCAGACCAGGTTTCACGTGTACCTACATCACTCACTGGTGGTTTTATCTGTAACTTACGTCATGTTATTAAAAAGAAGAAGGAAGCAGGTGACACGATGTGACTCTGTGAGCTGAGGCTCGTGCCTCAGTCTCACTTTGGCTGTGAAACCAATTTGCACTTGAACTCAGATCTTGTGGAGCTCAGTTTTGCAAACTGAGTACTGAAGGCATGGTGAGGGACAAGTGGTATGTCTGGGGATGAGGATACAGTCCATAAAACTCCTCCTTTGGTTCTGCTAACGAGCTGATATTCACCACATGATGCAGTGAATCCTCTGCTAATTCAGGACTGACTTCACCAGACTCTCAGTCCTGCCCTTCATATTTTTTTTTTTTTGTTTCTCCATATGTGTGCACTCACATATTAACACTACAGTCTGCACCTGCACTCTGCCCTGTGGAGTGCCAGTGATGTAGAGTTTAGCTCATAGTTCAGCCTAAACCTCAGTGAAGGCAGTTTGAGTTCATTCTTCTAATTTTTTGAACTCCATCTTCCTCCTTCATCTTCACACTGTCCCCCTTGTCGTCTGTCAGTCAACCAAATCATCTGTCATTCTCCTGGAACTTGTTAGTGAAAACCCAGCTGCAGAGGAGGAGTGGGGGGATTACCAGGAAGTTTAAATTCTAGACTGCAGGAACAACCATCCATACCTGCTTTGCTGAAGCCAGTTGAGATGGTGTGTGTTGATGTATTTACATGTGTTTGTCATTTTCAGCTCAGGTAAATCCTCCTTCTATGTGTTTTTATTATCTTGTCTCAACATTTAAAATTCCGATTTTTTTACCTTTCAAAGCTGAAAGTCTTTCTTTTTCTGCGTATTTTTCTTTTCATTGCTGGCTGACACCTAAAAAACTCAGATATCAAAAAGGAAGACACTTTGGGATTCAGAGTACTTTTTAAAAGACACAAGCTCAGAACAAACCCAGCCTCCACTAAATTAAATGGAAGTTTATATTTCTTGTCAAGTGCTAGATCAAGCCAGCATTCTCTGCATTTAAAAATTAAATTTTCTTCCCCTTTTCTGAATGATTTCTCTTTTCACTGAGAGTATTTCCTAAGGTCGATAAGGAGTGGAAAAGCATTAGTAAAACTCTGAGACAAGAGGTAATGCTTGACATTACCAGAGCACCACTGAGCAGGAAGACACATTGCTGGAACGTTGTATTTGCAGTGATGAACTTGCCCCAAAGGCCATCAGAAGTGACTCAGCAAGGGAAGGGTGTGGATGCTGGTGAGATCCAGGGAAAACAGAAGTTTGAGTTTTCCCAAGCCACTCAAAGGAAAACAGAAGGGAAAGAATTAATAACAAAGTTTAGCACCTGGTGTTGTGGACAGGAGGAGTCTGTGAGGAACGTGATGTTTTAGTAAAAGCATGTTTGCAAGAGGTGCTGCCTTCCTTAGACCAATGAGCTTATTCTATCCTTGGTTCAGCGAACCAGTCTATAAAAATGTGCCTACTCCTGCAATAAATTGCTTCTTCTGCTTTCTGGATGAAGCCTGTGTTGCTGTATTTTTTTGCTGTTCCCTAGTCTTACAGCAACAGAAGGGCACCTGCAGACTCCAGCTTTTATGACTGGCATTCTAGGAAGGGGCAGGATCCTGTAACAGCTGTGAGGAAGCTCGTGGTGCTGATGATTTTGCCAGTCATGCCCAAATGGGAACCTTCTGTTGAAATCAGGAGCATGGCACTGCAGGGAAAAGCTAATTCAGTGTCACAAGTTCCTTTGACAGTCATTGAAGACTAATCAGTACAGGAGGTGGGGCAACAAGAAGCCATCAGGAGGCAATTAGCAAAACCTAACAAAGTAACTCTCTGTTCTCTGTTTTTCAGATCGAAATGCTAGAGCACAAATACGGCGGCCACCTGGTGTCCCGCAGGGCAGCTTGCACCATCCAGACTGCATTCAGGCAGTACCAGCTCAGCAAGAATTTTGAGAAGATCCGCAACTCCCTGCTGGAGAGCCGCATGCCACGCCGCATCTCCCTGAGGAAAGTACGCGTCCAGAACTCGGAGAGCTTCTCCGCAGAGAAAGCCCTGGTGGAGGGCTACAACTTCGTGGGCATCCCCCTGGTGAGGTCCCCATCCCTGCCAGCCACCATCAGTGGGGCACTGACTGAGCTGGAGGACTCCTTCACAGAACAAGTCCAGTCCTTGGCCAAATCCATCGATGATGCCCTCAGCACCTGGAGCCTGAAGACCATGTGCTCCCTGCAGGATGGGGGCTCGTACCAGATCAGGGAGACCTTCAGCGCCAGCTCCATGCAGCCAAACCAAGACTTAGAAGCTGAGCTGCAGGATCAGGAGAAGGAGGAAGGTCTCCTGCCAGATACTCTACCCAAGAGCAGCAGCACTCTCATGATGGCTTTTCGAGATGTCACAGTTCAGATCGACAACAAGAACATCTCTGTCTCATCATCTACCTCGGTGTCCATGGCAAACTGTCTCAGCAGCAACGACCAGGCTGGGCTCTCTCCAGCTACCAAGGCTGAAGAAAGCCAAGAAGAAGGGGAGGGAGAAGCCAGTGAACTACCCTCTGCCCCAGAGAGCTTACCTGAGAACAGCCTCACTTCCACCGAGGTGGATGTCAGTACTAATGGCACGGGGGACAGCAGTGCTGAGCCGGATCAGATGGCCGTGCAGAAACTCCAGTTTGATGCAAGCAATGAGGCAGGGCAAAGCAAAGGCTTGGAGTCTGAGAATGCAGACAACTCAGAGCAGCTGAGCAGCAGCAGCACCTCCACCTCAGCCAAGTCAGCCTCTGAGGTGTCCTCAAAAGAAGCCCTGCAGGCCATGATCCTCAGTCTCCCGAGGTACCACTGCGAGAACCCAGCCAGCTGCAAGTCCCCCACACTTTCCACAGACACCATGAGGAAACGCCTTTACCGCATTGGGCTGAACCTCTTCAACATGTAAGTGGCTCTTCCTCTACTCTGCCAGCCTGTGTGTGCCTCACAAGAACAGATGATGGCAGGCTCTTGGTCCAGATCCATCTCCAGGGAAGTTTGTTCCTATTCAAGGGCATGACCATCTGGGTTTGCAGTGCACAACACAGGTTGGCTTCCCAGAAGCTCCTTCCCTAAATTCTCCCAAGTACTGTCCTTCTCTTCTGCCTAACAGAGGAACAAGCCCATGAGTAGTGCCCATGCTCTCACAATTCACTGAACCTTCAGTTCCAGTTGCTGTGTATTTGGCATCCACCAGCTGAGCCTGGGATCACTCTACTCTACTCTGTTGCAAAGGAACAAACATAGCTGGGACTGTAAACCCAGCCCTGGTTACTTAAAATAGGGCAATTCCAAGTAAAAAGAGAGAGACACAGAGGTAGAGCTGAGCTTAACTAGCCCAGTATGAGTCATAATGACAAAATTACATCTTTGGCTGTCATTTTTCTTCAGATATTTGGGTAGGTTTTCACCTGACAGACCAGGTTTAGTCACCTGTCTCTCACATACCTGAGTTTGATATCCTGTGAGAAGGCTGTAGGTGTGAAAGCAAAAGCAGAGCAGAGGTTACCATCAGAAGAGGTTAACTCACAGGGTCACATGTGGATTGGCAGAAAGTAGCTGAGCTCCTTTAAGGAGATTTAAATTTGCTCATTGCCTTCTGATGAGACTTTCCTCATCTAAACAAGCCACGAGAAGTACACTGGGTTTTGCTTTATTATCACAGTCTCATTTCTCTGTCTTTGTTTCCATTTGAGTCCCCTAATAATGAGGATGTAATGTACCCACACTAGGAGAACGTTTTTCCACACGTTAGCGTGGGCATTTTAGTCAAAGCAAGGACTGATCATTATGCCGCCCTAGGCAGAAGTTTTTCACAGATAAAGGGGCAATGCACAGGATTTTTATACGTGTACCATGGAGGCTGTGGACTCCAGGAGGCAGGGACCAGAAAGAAAAGTTTTTAGGGTTGGTCTCAGAGCACATTGAGAAGTGATGTTAGGTAAAACAGATTTGTGACTCTTTCAGAGCATATTTCCAGTTCTAAGTACAGGTTGGAGGACAGGAGTGAGGAAAATAACCTGTTAGCTCTGGGGAATGATGGATTTCTTCAATCTCTGAGCAGTAGCTAGGGTACATATGGCTCCCCTTGTGACATCCTATCCAAGGGGCTGGGAGGGCCATTAAGCTTTCTGCAGTTATTCAGTTGTTGCTTTCCCTGTCTATTTCCAGGAAAAAGCCAGTTTTGTGGGGTTTGGGATGTGGGCACTGACCTATAGGGCATGGAGCTGAGGCTGTGTGTGCATGTGCACACATCCTTTTTCCTGCCTTTCCCCGGAGCAGGAGCTGAAAGCCTGCAGTTTTTAGTGGAACCTGCCACAGTTTATCTGGCCTTGCCTTGCATTTTTGGAAGGCAGTGCTCTGGCATGGAGCAGGCCTCTGGAAACACTTCCCCCATCCCTGCTGCACCGTGAGGGGGTGAAATCCCTGGAATGGGGAGTGCTTCATTATGCAGCACTGCTGTAATAGCTCAGTGTGTGTGGGCAGCTGGCTGCGTGGGCAGAGGGAAAGCCAGCAGAACCTGAGGAATCCCACAGCATTTGCTGGCTCTGCTTAACACCCCTGCAACACTAAAAATGAATAGCAGGCACCAGGCTCAGGAGAGAGGGGTGTAGAGTTGTCTGCTGCACATCTGGGTAAAAGCTGCTACATGCTGCACTACATGGGATACATCTGCATGTGCTCAGTGGCAGAGATGCTGTATTGCTATCAGGATTTTGTGGAGAACAAATTGAATCCTGGGAAAAACTGATGAAAGGCTGCTGTTAGTGAAAGAATATTTGAGTTATAGTCTAGGCAGTGCAGGAGGAGGGCTGTCACAGCTGGACTGTTTTATCCTGCATCCTCTGATGGCTTTGCATGTACCATCTCAACTGAAACCTGGCATCCGTGCCAGTGTGTGCATTTTCCTGGCCATATTCAGCTCTCAGCTCCTCTGGAGTGTATCCAAAGTCAGTGCAGTGACTTTGGAGTCACACAGGTGTAACTGAGCTCATCCTCGTGTCGTGAAGACCATACTGGCCCTTGCCAAATACCAAAGTGTGCAGGTGGATGTGCATTTTATGAATCTCTGTTGCTTAGTTTGACTTGTGTCCCAACCATATCACCTTTGCACTTAGCAGGAAACTTTACCTGTACTCTTCAATGGTGAGCCAGGAGATCTGTGTGATAATAAAGAAGGTGTATTTTTGCTTTTCTCTGAAGAAGGCCTGGAGTTTTCAGTATCAGATTTTGCACCTCTCCCATTTGCAAATTTAATGGGCTGACTGTTCTTGCAGCCCTCTCCCCAGGGATGCCACACTGCCCAGGATATTTTCTTTTGACATTACAGAGTAAGCAGAACAATTTCAAGCCCATCTATTTTTTACATGCCCGTGAGGCCCCTGTAATGAGCAGGCCATTCTGCTGAATGCTGATCCCCTTATAGCTAGACATATGTTGCTCACCCACATACTTTACCACCTGACAATGTCACAGTCTGTGCCTGTGCATATCATGCATTCATGTGCTCTGAAATCTCATCCTATTCTTTCCTCACCCCAGGAAACTGCCTGAGCAAACTCATCCCTTGAGCCTTGACAAAGAATCCTGAATTTGGATTAATGATGGAAGCATGACATCATTTCATGAAGTCACCCTCTCACCTCTCTCCACCCACCAGCTCAGAGAACCAAAGAAATGTGGCAATCTTCGTGCCACTGCAGTGATTCACCTCACCACAGTGCATCGTGATAGAGACCCTTCAGTGGGGCAGACTGAAATACAGGAAGAAAACTTCCTGCACAGTACAAATGTGCCTTTTGTTCATCTCTGCATTGTGAGACAGTCATCACCTAGTGTCACAGCCACTCTCAGGACAAACAGGGTCTTAAAAACCAGGAGAGAAAGATGGGGACAGATATTTTATCAGGGCCTCTGGCAATAGAACCAGGGGTAATGGTGTTAAACTGAAGGAGGGCTGGTTTCAAGTAGATGTAAGGTGGAAGATTTTTACAATGAAAGTGGTGAAACACTGGCACAGGTTGTGCAGGGAGGTGGTGGATGCCTCATCTCTGGAGATATACAATATCAGGTTGGAGGGATCTCTGAGCAACCTTATCTAGTTGAAAATGTCCCCAGTCATTGCAGGAGGGTTGGAGTAGACAGCCTTTAAAGGTCATTCCCAACCCAAACCACTCTGCTTCTGTAAGAGCTGTGTGTGCAGGCACACACACTGGCACATTAAGAAGCACAAAATCACTCCCACAGCCAGGCAATCAGGCCCACTCAGCACCAGAGCTGTTCTCAAAGAGATGCTCACAGCCACAGAGGGAGAAAAGCCCTCTGTCTGGGAGCTGCACACTGCTCCCTCCCTTCTGACAAAGCATTCTCTGGGTGCCTTCTCTCACACACAAAGATTTCTGCCTGCGGGTGTGAATCAATAGAGAAGGGAAGAAAAACATAGCTAAGGGTGGGGGAAGTGGAGGAAGAGATAAGCAAATCTGAGTATGGGATTTCTGTTCAGGCAGCCAACATCAAGCTCAAGTGAGGAAGGAAAAAAATATCACTCAACAATGGACCTTGAAAATGTATGAAAAACAAAATTATGTTTTTAACAGAAAAAGTGTCCCCCTTGGAGTTTGTGCTGGTTTGAAAGCAAAACCAGTGAAAGACTCCAAGTCAGAAATACAATTTAATAGGAAAAAAAGAGAGAAAAAAATAAAATACATGCAATAGTACAAAAGAAAACCACTGACAGAGTCAGAATACAACCTGACAGCTCCGCTAGTTAGGGTGGTGGTAGCAGTCCAGATGAAGTGTTCTTGTTGTAGTAGTGATCCTGTAGAAACGTCTGCTAGCTCTTGTCCTCTGTGAACCAGTAGGTAAAGGCTGCCCTGATGTTCCAAATCTCAGATTTTATCTGGGTAAGAAATGTTTGGCTCCTCCCCCTGGGTGGAGCATCTCCCAATGGGATGATGTAATTTTATCAGTCATGCAGTGGGACTCAATGGCCCATTAACAGGAGATATCTCCTGGAGGAAGGAGGGGCTGTGGAAATGATAAAGAACACTGCCCCAGCTGGTTTAACAGATGTCCCATTAACAGAAGATATCTCCCATGGAGATGAGGATCACTGCCCCACCTGGTTTTAACAGATGGTGACAGAATACACACTTTGGGGCACATCTTTACATTGTAACCCAGGACAGAGTCTTGAGCTTTATTTGCCCATAGACCATGGCAGCAATGTCTCCTAAGTTTCTTCCCAGAGGAAAGAGCCTTTGACTCTGGAGCAGATTGATGGCAGAAGAGTCACTAATGAGGTGTGGTACAATGCAGCAGAATCCTTTGTGGCAGTGGGATGCCACTTGTGATTACCAGGTGCCAGCAGGTGCTGCAAGTGACACAGCAGGTCCTATGACATCTTTTTGTCCTCAGCAGCAGCTAGGGAGGCACACAGGAAGTTACTTTTCCTCACCCCAACCAGTCCCACTCCTGACACACATGCGAACTCATAGGAGCCCAGGCACACCCCCAAGGGCTGCACTGATGCAAGCCATGGGCTGAGCCAGAGGCAACAATGCCTCCAAGATATGATGAAACTCACCATGTGTAGGTTATTTATTGGTACTTGGAGGACTATTTGTTGAGTTGTGGTTGTTTTTTTTAAAGAGTTGACCAGGTATTAGTTGTTTTAAAGTTGTTTATTGTGAAGGTGCATCAGTCTTGAAAGGCAAAGAGTTCTAAGCATTAAAGTCTATGCTAAGGTTTTTGGCAAAGAGTTTTAAATAGGTAAAGTCTCAATTAGAAGTAGAAGCTGCTCTCAAAGGTCCTGGCAGGGCCAATGTTGCTGCAGCAGCTCTTTTTTTTTTTTGGGTGATGATGACAGCAGTGAGAAGAAAAGTGAGAGAGCAGGAACAAAAGCAAAAGGCAAAAAGCGAAGCTTTCCTCTAAGCATAGATTTTTATACATAAATTACTTAACAAGCTAAAGACATTAACTTGAACTATTTATTTTTAACTTATTAGACTTTTAGTTTTTTAGTATGTTAGGTTACGTATAAACTACGCATATGGTTTATCTTGTTTTATTTAAAAATGTAAGCATTATTCTTATTATAGTTTTATTATATTTAAAACTATGTTCTTGGAGTCTTTATGGAAGTTTATTTTTAACACTAGTATCTAGGACTATGTTTTTTATCTTTTACTAGAACTTGCACTTTTATACTGGTATTTGAGACTTCTATTTTCTAAAAGCACTTAAAACTTACCCTTACTTACTTATTTACTTACTTGCTTATTTTAAAACTTAAGCTTACACTTCTACTTTGTGTGTGAGTGGCTTAATATACTTTAATTCATCTAAAGATTTTAATTGAATTCTAGCACTTTGATTTTTCTCTAAAGAATTCAGAGAAACTCTTGACTTATAGACTTTAACAACCATGTCTCTGTCCTTCCATTCCAGAAACCCAGACAAAGGCATCCAGTTCCTGATTTCCCGAGGTTTCATCCCAGACACCCCCATTGGGGTGGCACATTTTCTGCTGCAGAGGAAGGGGCTCAGCCGCCAGATGATCGGGGAATTCCTGGGCAACAGCAAGAAGCAGTTCAACAGGGACGTCCTGGAGTAAGTGTGCAAATCTCTGCTCCTCCTCTCTGCATTCTAAAGGAGTTGCCAGCCCCCTCTGCCCCTGGCTACACCAGCAAGCACTTTGTTGTTCTGCACCCCCCTTCACCCCCACTCTTCAGGAACTCCACCACTGCCAGTCCCTATCTGGCATCCCTCGACACATTTCCCAGCTATGTGTTTCACCCTTCATATCATCAGTTCTTTCATTTCAGCCCCTCCTCAGTGGTCACCTAGCAAGATCTTAGCACTGTTGCTGCCAGGTTTGGGGGCTGGGATCTCATCCCATCCCTATGAAGTACCTCTGATGCCTTCTAGGAAGTACTAAGAGAGGCAGAGGAGGAAAAATATCTGCTTCTTGCTGTAAGACCAGCAGGGAGAAGTGAGTGCTGGCTACATACTCAGTTCTCTTTCTGTCCAGGTTGGAAATTAGTGCACTTTGAGTTTGTCCAACTGAATTATGAGGATAATTAGGAGGTTTGTGGTGATGAGGAGGCCTGCATATGAAAACATGCTACTAAGGGCTCATCATTGCCACAGCAGCCACAGAGCACTAAGGAACATCCCCACTCCAAAATCTCCAATGAGCTGAGTAGAAACTGCCCCTTTTCAGAACAAAATCTGAGGTTTCTTCCTGCTTTTGTTCAGTGGCTGCCTTTGCTTGACTGTTACCTTCAATTCTCTCACCATTCTTTCCTGGTGACAAGCCATACATCTCTCAGCCTACACCTCTCTCCTCTTTCAAGTCTAGCTCATTCAGAGACCCATTTCAAGGCATGACCAGCACTCAGCTGCATCTTTCTTTTATTATGCAGAAGCACAGCTCTTAGTGAGAGCTGCCTTTCCATTAGGTGGGAAGTCCTTTGCCCTGGGTCCTTTATTACATTCTCCCATTCTCCAAAATGTTCTCTATTTCCTTTGAATTTTGCAGTGGTTTCTCTTGAACTAAACCATACAGAAACTCCAAATCCCATCCACATACCACTTCTACTCTAGAGAAAGACTGGAGGATGCCAAAGTTCAAGAGCCAAATCTAGGCCTAAATTTTAAAATTCATTCCAGCTGCAATTGCTGCTTCTTATTGCTGCAGGTACCTACCTGACCTTTCGTCCATCTCTTTTTTTTAATATACTGTGGAAGTATTGATTTGTCCAGCAACAAGACACATGGGCTGTCCAGTCTCTTCACACTGAGAACTACAATTAAAAGTAATTGCCTCTTTTTCTCCAGTAAGCATTGTGTGGGCTGCTTTCTCTGACAGATAATCTGCTCAAGTCTAAACCTAGCCTCTGCACACACAGGGAAATATTGCAACAACAGTAGGCTGAGACTTCCTTGCAATCCTAAATTTGGCATCATCCCTGCAAATGACCATGTTCTTCTGCCTCACATGGGACTACAAACTCAGTGTCAGCAGCTCCTGGGAACAGTCCCTAATGCAAATCCTGGTGTCAGCCTCAGTGCTCAGGAGCTGCTAGGTTGGGGTTGCCTGTCCTGTTTCTGCATGGGGGCCATTGGGGAAGCTGGCCCTACTACACCATGCTCATTACTCCAAGTTTCCACTGTCCCTCTCATGGTGACACTCCAAATGTCCAGTGAAAGAGTGACCTTGCCCATCCTGTTAACATCTGTAGGCTCAAAGATGGGGACTGAGATATTGAGGCTGTGTGTACATGGACATATCTTGGGCAGGGACTGTGTGTATCTGAACATGTATCAAACAACTGCGTTTGAGTTCAGGGTTCAAGCCTGAACTGTGCCTGATCTCTCCAGGCAACAGATGATATGGTTGCACTGACAATCTGTGCTGCCATCCCCTCTTCACCATAAATGGCTGATTCGTCTTCCTTAAAGGCAGAGATTAACGTAGACTTAAAATATATGCAGAATGTTCTAAAGCAAGAAGGAAAAAACATGCACGTTCAGCTGTTTGTAGCTGTGCCATTTGAAGGTACTTTCTTCCTGTGCTGGTTCTGAGCTTGGGGGTATGGTTGAGCATGGTTGGTGGGTTTTGCAAGCAAATTTTTCATCAGCTGCTTGTGAGAGCTGGATGGGCAATGACTGCACACCCAGCAGCGTGCCATGCATGGAAACAAGGCATTGAAAGGAGAAAATCATGGCCCAGAATTATAATCCTGGATATTTTTCCTGTCCATGCTGCAGGAAGCAGAGGGCTGGCAGTGTAGTGTAGGGTAGTGTGCTGGCATTTCCAGTGCACTGTATCTCAAGGGCCGGTCACAAATTATGAGCTGTTTCTATGGGAACAAGAGGCAGATCAAAGACCTTTTGGCATTTTAGAACTATCTAAGACCTTGTCTGGTTCTCATTCCCCATCCAACTCCCATCAAACTAGCTCAGGAACACTGACACAGGTTGGAGAATAGACTGCAAGGGCTGCCCTGCTGTCCCCACATCCACCCACGCTTAGCAATGTTAAGGTACATGGTATTCCCTGGAGAGCATGAGGCGGACAAGAGAGTTCATACAGTAGCTTTTGCACAATTTGCCCAATATCACAGTCATTTTTGTGGCCCAAACCACAGAAAGAAGAAGAGGAGGCAAACCAAAGGCAGAAGAAGAACAGGCACTTGGTTCTGCTGAGGTCAAATGCCCAGGCAGGATGACCATGAGCAGGCAGTAGTGCTTGGACAGGCTCTGATCACCTGCAGTGAGCAAGCCTGGAGATGTCTGTGCTCTTTCACATCCCAGACCTGACCCTGGAGCCTCCTCTACCTCCCAAAAGCAATTTCAATTATTGATGCCACTTGCTGTGTTAGTTTAGCTCTCGCTCGATGTGAAAACTTATGTTGCAATTGTGTATTGTAAGCAACGTTTCTACTGCAGCCAGGCTGAATTAACCCAGATGCATGAATAAATAATAGGACAGCTTTTAAAACATCTGCAAAAGTGTCAGCCTCCCTTGTGCACTTGGAGGCAGGGCAGAGCTGCCCGCGTTACAAACTCCAGACTCAGCTGCAATGTCCAGCCATAAGTCTGTACTCTGCAGAGCTCCCTTGGCTTCTGCAGGTATTGAAGCTGTGCTGGCTGACAGAGAAGCCAACCTCTGCCTGTTCCTGCTGTCAAACAGCAGAGCTCAGGAGTGCTGAGCAGCATTTGGCACTGTGAAGATGATCCCACTTTACTGCCCAGATAGTAAATGTAAAACTCCAGAGAAGTGCTATGCTGCTTGCAAAGCCTTTTATGTAAAAGGGCAGAGGTTTAGGTGAGGTAAGCATTTTATGAGGATTGAGCACTTTGGTGTGCTATTTTGCCTTCCCACACCTTCATGCCCAGCACCTAAATGCCCTGAAATTATAATCTCCCTTCCATCTTCCTGCTTTTATCTTTCAACCTTTAACTGGCTTTCTTGGAACTCAAAAAAAGGTGTCTGGATAATTCACAAGTAGTTCTGCATGCTAGCCAGAGGAACAACAGAGAGAGCAAGAGATTTTCTACAGTTTCTGACTATAATTGACACACAAGCATTGATAGTGCTGAACCACTCAGGTGTGTCTCTTTAGGAAGATGCAGTATGTAATTTTCTTGTTTAGAAAAGATGTCAGTCTTTAAAACTAGGATTTATCTCACCTGCTGTTGGCCACCTCCAAGTTTAGTGTCTTCTACAAATTTATGAATTCCTTTTGTCAATGGAGAGACATGGGGCCCTCAAGAGTGTTGTTTTTCTCAGTGTGCTAGTTTAGGCTGGATGTGCAGCTTTTAGGCATTTTGTGTTACAGGGCATAAATCCCACTTGTGACCTATTTTAAGCATCCCACAGAATAACCATTCACTGTGATTAGCATCCCACAGTAAGATCCAAGAATCTCCTTCCACTGGCTGTCCTGCAGTGTGATTGGAGAGGGAGTTACTGGGGACCTGTCCCAGGGTTTCAGTGTCTACCAGTTCAGGGAATACTGCTGGAGAGAGGTAGCATGGCCCATTAAAGGATCTCTGTGGTACTGGGCAGTTTTAATCAAATCAATTTGTCAAGTACTGCAGAAAAATAATTCTGTTGCTTTGAAAAAGTCCAGCCAAAGGCGTTAATACATAGCTTTAATATGAGACAGGTGATCATTCTTGCATCCTTTCTTCATTCTGTGTTTATTTGTTGCTTTTCTTCTCCTTCCTTCACTTTAGTCCATTCTTCCCCTCCACCTGTTCCTGACTTAGGAAGTGCTTCCATTTATAGTTTATTCATGAACAAGATAATGTGAGTGATTTCATGAATGGAGTCAGCTGTGCTGCTACTGGATGGTTTGTGTTCAGCTCGTGGGACTTGGAAGTGCAGATGTGGCTGTCCTGGTGCACTTGCTGTCAGAGGACAAATGGGCAGAGATTCCAGCAGAGGAGACATTGTGCTGAGTTGGGGTCTGGTTGGTGTTAAGAGTGGAAGTTGCTGTAGGAGACATTCTCCCTGGGGCTGAGCAGGTCTTCTGTCTGTCAAGCTTATGTTGTCTTCTCTTTCTCTCATGGAAAGTCAGGGAGAGAAAAGCTGCTCTGTGAAGTGCAGAGCTGGGAGCCAGCAAAGGGAAGTGTTAGGTTCCTCTTGGACAGACAGAATGGACTTGTCAGGTTAGCACAAACTAACCTTCTTTCCCCTTCTCACTGAGGGTGCTACAGAGGATCAGTAAGGGACTTACGCCACAGGAGGGTTTGAGCAGGAGCAAGAGATAAGGATGTGATGGAAACAGGGCAGAGGGAAGAACGTGTCAGGCAGTTCTGACCTCCTGCTGCAAGCAGGGCTGTAGCACGCCCCAAATGTGAGTAAGAACAGCCTTCTCCTGCCAGGCCTTACAGGATGAAGGTGCAGCTCGAGTCTGCCTAGTCCCCAGGGAAGCTCAGGAAGGAGTAGATTCCCAAGTAGCCATGTGAGCTACCAACAGCTGAGAGAGAGTGAGTAGGCATGACAGACCCAGGGAAAAACAGGCAAGACATATCCTGTAGCATTCTCCAGAAAAGGGTGACTGGTCCTCTCTCCATTGTAGAGACTGTCCTTCCCAAGAGGGTGTGGAGGGCAGGATTGGGACACACACCTATGCTCACTGATACATGGAACTGGGGAGTCCTGCAAACTTTTCTTTCTGTTCAGTTCACACATGCAGGGCAGTCTCCTTCCTGGGAGCTGAGCTCTTCTATAATTCACTCAAATCCTAATTCACCCTCAGAAAGCTTGTAGAATTAGGGAGGCCGAGAAAAGGGAGGGTTAATATCTCTGTGCCTTGTGATTTTAAACTTTCCACCTGGCTGCCTCACCCCTTGCTCCCTCCCTGAGTAGAGGCTGCAGGTTCATTACAGATGCTTTTAGTTGCATCCCAGCTCCTGCTGCATTGTCACCTGAGTGGAAAAGCTGGAAAATAGGTCATTACACTTGGCTGAGCAGATCCCAGCCCCACATGATACAGCTGCTTCCTGTCTTCACTGAACCCTTTTGCCATAGGCTTTTTTTGCCATGCTTAGTCCTGTGCTAAATCCTCACAGCTCTTCTGCCGTTTTGTCCACCCACTTTTGGGGGGATCTTTTCCCTGTAGCCTAGGAGGCTACAACAAAGACAATAGCTAAGCATAGTAATCCACCTAGGAGCCACCTCTTTGGTCCTGGAACCTGGTGTAGAATTCTCTGTTATTGTTATGAGGTGCATCAGAGCAGATCAAGCTCCTCATGTACACAGGTGGCACAAGAGTCCTCAGCCCCCACCAGCTTGTTTATGAGGTGCTTTTCCTGCTCACTTCAAGAACATGATCTAAAGTCATATCCTTGAAGACAGTGGGCTAAAGGAATCTCTGGATGCACTGCGTGTTCAATTTGTGTGGCTTGTTGCGTTTTAATCTCTCTCTGAAGAACTCAGAGAGGCCTCTGTTTTTCAGACTCCAACACAAAGTAAACCTGCATCAGTCAGTCTGAGAAAAACCCTCAAAGGAGAATCCAAGCATAACTTGTATAGCAATGCCTGTTTGAGCTTGAAAAGAGCTATGAACAGCTGCCTTATCCTACTTGTCCTAGTGATGCTTTCTGTATTAAAGGCATTGACTTCATTACTTGAGATTGGTATACAAAGGGGAGGATGTGTTAGGGCAGCCTGTGTGGAGGGAGAAAGACTGATCAAAGAGGGAAGGAGTAGGCAAAAGATAGATGATTTAATGCTGGTGGATTGGGGTTACTGGGATGACACCTTAGTGGGTGTCCCTGGGGTGTGCAAAGACTCAGTGTTCACTTGTCTGGAAGCAGACAATAGCAGCAAAATCACTGGGGTCAGTGCTGAGAAACACTGCTCACTGGAAAGGATTAAAAAATAATAACAAAAGCCCAAGTGCAGAGGTGGTTGCAGCTGTGAACACAATAAAGACTAACAAGAGGAAAACTGTTCTTACTATCAAAGATAAATTCTAAGAAGCAGAATGCCTTGATGCTAACCCAAGGCACTGAGTAGAAGTATGAAAAATACAAAAATAACAAAGGAAAGAGGAACGTGGAAGAAGTTTTTCTTACTGCCAAGTGTTTCTGTAGTCCACCGCTTGGAGAGATAAAAAAATATTTCATGAAAGATTTCCTATGAGAACAGTCCCTTTGCTTCTCTTCCCTTGCTCCCTATTTGTTTCTGAATTTCGATTATATAGACTTTGTGCAGAGAAAGAGCCCAAAATTCCTAGCTGAGGTTGCAACGAGTCCAGTCTCAGAAGATACAAAGCACTTTATGTTCAGTCAGAGCTCTTGGTAAGTTATTCTGCAGGTGTCACCCCAGTTAAATGATGATTACTCCTGAATCAATAAGGCAATGGAGGAATGCAGAAATGTCTCTGAGCATTTGAACTCTGTCCTTCAGCCATTGGAGGCATCGTGCAACAGAATTTTAGTCTAGCAGAGCTGCACATGGCACTCACCAGCTTAGTTCACAAACCACTTCCCAACAACCCACAGCAAACTGCAGCACTTAGAAATGAGCAGCAGACACACCCCCATTTTATCTCAGAAAGGAAGAACAAACTGGGAACAGCACATCCCCTTTATTAGCAGACATTTCTTTGGGAAACTTTCCAGATAATCCTAGGAAGCAGAAGGATCCAGAAGAGAGTTAATCTCCTCTCCCTCTTATTTCCCTGTACCACTCCTCATAAAGTTCCACACAACCTGTCTTGGGGAACATTTTCTCCTTAATAACCTTAAATTTGGGATCAGTTTATCCTTTACCACATAACAAAGTAACTCAAACATAATTAAATAAAGAGGTTAACGGGCTAATAGAAGTTGCATCCAAGGTACAGATAAGCAGAAAATAAGAAGTTCTTGAATTTTTAATGCATTTCTAATGTCAAGGTGGTCCCATTAGCAAATTAGTAACTTTGTATTTAAGGAAGGTTTAAAGAAAAAGGGATTTTAGCACCTTTGATTTTCTTCATCTCTCAGACAGAATTTCAGTTTAGAGAATTTATTTCTGGGAAAGAATAATGACAAGCAGGAAGGTAAATTTTACACACCAAAGTCAGTGGAAAGTAGATTAATTCAGTATCTGTCTTTCTTAGAATAACTAATTTTTAGACAGGGGACAAAGCTTTGGACATGAGAAACTTTTTGTTGAGAGTGGAAGAGAGAGAAATTAGCAGAGGAATCATAAACAGGGGAGTGAATTGGCTGATACAGACATTAGTGCCTACATACTCTGCTGAAATGGGAAGTTGGGCCTAAGGGACATAATTTCTGAGTCTAGTCTTTTGATTAATGCTTGCAGTAATGACCTGAGCACAAAAGGTAGGAATATGCTAACAGAATGTGCTGAAGCCACATGGGAAAGGTGTTGTCATTACAAGTGATTGAAATACCATGCAGTAAGAATAGGAACAAGTAGATTATTTGACAAATACAGAGAGCAAGAACTGTAGTGGTAGGTTTTGGAGACTAACAGCAGGGCCTTTATCAGATGAGAATGCTTTAATGGTAGATATTAAAGGTGTCATCCCCTTCTTGGGGTATCTAAACTGACATGAATTTCCAGTGGGCAGTGAACCACATCAAAATGCAAAGTGGCACCAGATGAACAGGTAATGTTGCATGTTATTTCTGTACAACAGCTTCCATTTCCTATTTTCTCTGAACTGATTCTGGTCTTACTGATATTTACACAGGTGACTAAATATCTATGTCAGTATAGATGTCTAAATAGCTATATAGATACAGGTAAGTATCTATGCATATATATATATATATATATATATACACATTCTCTGTAAATGCATATGTGAGTGTATATGCTGTCTATGGTGTGATATGTGTATATCATGGTGTACACATACACACACATATATAAACATATAGCAAATCACAAGAATTGCTCACCAGCTGCAGAATGCAGGAATCACTTGAGTGAAATCACTGTCCATGGTAAGCAGGATCCAGGAATCCATAGTGATGGGATTTCCCTTGGGGACTGGGCCTCAGTACCTCAGTGGAGGATCCTGGTGCTGTCACCCACGGGAGGATGTTCTGATGAAGGCTGTGTCCCCCTCCCACAGCTGTGTGGTGGACGAGATGGACTTCTCAGGCATGGAGCTGGACGAAGCCCTGCGGAAATTCCAGGCTCACATCCGCGTGCAGGGGGAAGCACAGAAGGTGGAGAGGCTCATCGAGGCTTTCAGGTAAGAGAAGGAGCCCTGCAGCCCCACTGCTGCAACCAGGGGAAGCAGGGAACACAACACACCCGAGGCAAAAAGCAGCAGTCATGGAGAAAATGTCCACGGAGTTCCCTCCCAAAGAGGAGGATCATGGAGGGGCTCCTGAAGGAGAATCCTCTGTGCTGCCACTGCTGTGTCACAGCTGTGGCTTTGTCAGATGTTCAGTGGCATGAAGGGTGCCAGGGGCCAGAGAGAGGCCAGTCCTGACGTGGCTGCCAGCAAGGGATTCCCTGTTCATGGGTGACTCACGGGAGTCACCAAGAAGGGCTTGCAGGACTGCTGGATTCTCCCTTGGTGCATCCAGAGGAGTGCTTTGTGCTTAGCAAGGCAGGCTGGAGCAGACCCCTCCTGTATTATTATGTACTGACACACTCTGAGTAGTCCTTTCCAGTCTCACTTTTATTTTTTTGGTTCCTGAGCACAAGCAGGCTAAAGTTTCAGTGGTGGGGAAATTTGCCTTCAGAGAGCAGTGGGTTCCTTCTCTTGTGTGTGAGGGGTGGAGTGAAGGGAGGAATGTGGTCTGCTTGTGATGAAGCCATTGCCAAGCTGGAGCAGAGGGCTCCCATGCTCCATGTTAAGTGTGTGCATCCCTCCTGCTGCAGCCAGAGGTACTGCATGTGTAACCCAGATGTGGTCCAGCAGTTTCACAACCCGGACACCATCTTCATCTTGGCCTTTGCCATCATCCTCCTCAACACGGACATGTACAGCCCCAACATCAAGCCTGACAGGAAGATGATGCTGGAGGACTTCATTCGCAATCTGAGAGGTGAGGGTCCTGCCTTGATGGTTTTTGGTTGGGGTTGGTTTTTTTTGCCCTCTTGCTTTTCTAAATTCTGCCTAGATGAAGGCAGGAAAAACCTTGTGGACCTGCCTTTCTCCAGGTTTTCTGCTGCTTGCCTGTGAGCCTGACTTGGAAGGCCCTTTGAGATGCCTTCTAGGGTGCTGGGGAAGGGAAATTCCAATTAGCTTTGTTTTCTGCAGAAAGCTGTCCAGCCTTCTCAGAAACCAACCATTTTCCTTTGAGAGATGGCTTCATCTTTTAAGATATATCATTGCTTGGGAAAAGTCCATTGTATTACGTTTTCCTGTTGTTCAGCTCCATCCTTCTTAGACCCTGCTGGGTTATGCTAAACAAGCCCTACTTGCTGCTATGAACACATTTTCCTTTTTTTCAGGCTAAATCTTCCCCTTCTTAATTGCCTGCAATTACTTATAGTAACTGTAGGCATGACAGAGTTCATGCATACATTACCTCTTTGCAATTCTGATACAACAGTTCCCCAAATCGATTTTTCTTCTGTTTTCAAGGTCAGTCCTTTCCATCCTAGTTAAAAGCACTTTTTCAGATGTGGTCACAACATACTCATAGATAGAGCTACTGCCTTGTTCTTATTTTCAGATCTACTAATGCAGCTTAGTATTGTTTGGCCTTTTTGACATCATGTCTAGACAAATTATTGTCTAATTTCCCAGCCATATTCACTCCTAGCTCATCCTAGGTCAGCCATTTTCCAAGTTTCTCTTCCTGCACATCTGCAATTCAGATAAAGCTCCCTCAAAGTTTTTCCAGCATAAATTCCTATCTTTTCTGAAGATTTTTTACTTTTCTGGGTTCCTTTGACTTATTTCTTTGTCCTGCTGGCTGTTCAGAAAGTGTCATCCCAGCCTCCCACGCCTTCCACAATTTGTCACCTGCTTCAGACTGGTATAAGGTGACACTGAGGCCCTCTTTCAAGTTAATTCCACAGACACTGAATGGGGCTGCTACCTGCCATCATCCCCTTTAGTATTACAATTGTTAGCCCTAAAAAAAGAGGGTTTTTTAATGTTAACTTACACTTAGAGTTGCCTTAAAATCTGTCTGTTCACACCACAATGAATTAAATCAGCATGAAGATCACTCAACTCCAGTGTGCAACACACCACAACTCATTAGAGTGAGTGAATGTCACCCCAAGGAGAGATGGTTCAATCCAGACTCATCTACAGGCCAATGCCCAGGCCAGCAGCTCCAGCAGCCTGTGTTTGAAATGTTTGGGATACATTTGCATGGATGTAGGTAAGGGAGCCAGGACGTCTCATTGCCTTTCCATTTCTCAGCAGTTCCTCATCAGCATCACTCAGGATAGTTCATCTCAGACCAGGGAGCTGGAAAGAATGCAGAGAAAATCAATAAAAAATGACTGGAGGAATTCAGTTTGGAGGAAGGACTGGCAGCTTGGTTTGCAGTGTTTGGTTCAGGGAAGGGTGAAGAAAACCTTTTCTGCCAGGCTCTGAAGGGTCAGTCAGCAAAATCCGGAGAATTATCTAAGGAGATGTAAAAGAGGAAAGGGGCAGGGTCAAGGCAGAGATACTACAAACAGAACAGCAGGAAAGTATTATTCCTAGGAGACAACACAGAAGGAAAATGGTGGAGGTCACCAAGCAGACAAGGAGAGCTGATGCTTGCACTGGCAGGAAGAGCTGCTGAATCCCATCACAGGCCTTCTCCACATCTAGCACTGCTGGTGATACAAAATCAATGCAGGGGTTGCTGCTGAGCAGCCCAAGATATATCTGAATGTGAAATTGTGGCTATTAAACCTTAGGGAACACATGGAAAGGAGCCACCATGCAGAGCAGTGGAATAATGAAATCAACTGCATTGGCCTTAGAGCTGTCAGTCTCTCCTGCTGGTGCATTAGATGCATTAGAGAAACAAAGGAGACAGCCTAAAATTGCTATTCCCCTTCAGCCTTCCCAGCATGGCACAGTGCAGAGGCAATAGGGACCTGCCAGGGGCCACTGGTTCTTCCCTTTCCTTTTCCCTCTGACTGGCCTGCCCAACATTCTCTGTGTTTGGCAGGGGTGGACGACGGTGCTGACATCCCTCGGGATCTGGTGGTGGGGATCTATGAGAGGATCCAGCAGAAAGAGCTAAAATCTAATGAGGACCATGTAACTTATGTCACCAAAGTGGAGAAGTCCATAGTTGGAATGAAAACGGTGAGCACCCATAGCCCTGCTGGCACCCACCTCCCTCCCTGCCCTCTTTTCTGTGTTTTTCCTCTATGCCTTTCTTCTCTTATGTAATACTTTCTTTGCTTGTCTCTACAAATTTACTCCTTTTTCTCCAAACTCTTTATTTCCTGCTATCTCATTCCTTCCTAATTTTGAGGGATATCCTTGGCCAGAGTCTACAGTATCTAGTGCAGTAATTGTTTGTCCATGAATTTTACTGCAGGTCCTGCCTGCCAGTGCTCAACTGATAGCTCTGCAGTGTTTCAAACTTTCAGGCCTTTTAAGGATGGAGGAAGTGAAAGGCAAAGTGACAGAAAACAATTTTATCCATCTGTCTCTAATGAATTCCCTAAAAATTGCTGAGGTTAAGAGATCCCCAAATGCACTGACAGCTTCTTTGGCAGTAACCAATCTGTAGTGCAAAAACGTACGTACTGTTTATCCAAAATAAAGCAGAATGATTTCTCAGAGCCCAGGAAAAACCTGCAGATGTCCAGTGGGGTGAGAGAGGACGAGCAGTGACCCAAGGATTGGAAGCCATAGGTAGGATGTGTGAGCAAGAAGGCTACAGTCTAGCCTGCCCTCTGATTTACCCAGACCACAAAGGCTGTTCTCTGTTACTGGTGGCAAAGGAGTGCTGGTGAGGAGCTGATTTGTCTGGGCAGAGTGGGTGCAATGGTGTCACTGGGCAGGGTTGTGCAGTGTGAGGGTGGGACAGACCCTCAGTGGCCCCCGTTCAGCCCCTGCAAGCCCCTGTGTGCTCCCTGCAGGTCCTGTCGGTGCCCCACCGCCGGCTGGTGTGCTGCAGCCGCCTGTACGAGGTCACCGATGTCAACAAGGTGCAGAAGCAGGCAGCTCACCAACGGGAGGTTTTCCTCTTCAATGACCTGCTGGTGGTGAGTGTGCTTTGGCAATTAGGCGTTGCCATAATAAAACCTGTCCTGGTTTCTGCCCACAGCATCCATTTTCCCCTTGTTCTAAGGACAGCTCCCAGTTCATCAACATTGTAAGGCACAGCTCTGGACCATTCACTGTTAAAAACCTACTAAATCTAAAACTCCAGTAACCCTTGAAAAAACAAACTGTCACATCCCACAGCCATCCAAGCAATGTCATTGCTCTTTCTCATGTCTTTGAGGCATGAAAGGGAGGTTCATTTCTTTGTCTGTTTGTACTATAGTAGACAGAGCCCTTTCATGCACTTTAAATCTTTCCTGCCAGACACTTTAGAATCACTGCCTCTAACATGGAAAAGGCTGTAGCAGACTTGATAGTACTTGCCAGACCTCCAAATGTGTAGAGGATTTTTGAAAGTGTCCTGCTCCAGCAATGGAATTAGGCAGATACAGGAGAGCAGAATTACACTGAGACTGGAAGGAGGCCAAACAAAATGGAAGTTTGCTGAATTTAATGACGAAGTGAAACTGTAGTTGTAGCAGATGCAAGACTAAACCCAAACCCTTTTGTAGAAGGAGAGGATAAGAGAGCTTTACCCACCTATTCCTCTGCAGCCGTTTGCACAATTGTGAACCTGGGGAGAGGATCTGCTCCTTGCTGTCCCTCTACTCCATGGGATAAACCAGATCCATAAGAACTAGTGCTGAGGTACAAGGGCAGCACAGAATTGTCATATACTCATGTTCCCAGCTCTAAGGTATTTATGACAGGCTTCCTTCCCTTTGCCTTTTGATCTGTTCTTTGGTGAAGAGAATTACCTTTTCAAAGTCAGAAATGTAGTAATCAAAAAGCCAGCACCTCTGGGAGAGGGCTGAGAGGGCCCAGGGTGATGCCTACAGGATTCCAGAAGTGTTGTTACAAGTGCAGCAGTCCAGGCAGCTCTCCAGCAAAGAGCCAGCCATTCACCAAACATTGCTCCCATGTACACTTAACAGAGCTTTGATGCCTAGAGGAGCTGGAACAGAGGCTATGCAGAGTTAAAGGGAATAAACAGATATTTATTGAGAGGCCTTCAAAGGCCACACCCTGGCAGTACCAGTGCCACAGTCATGGCCTTGCCTGGATGGCTCCAAGATGGAAGCGAAAGAGAGCTTGGTCCCAAGATCTCACATTTTTATAGGTTTTAGTCCATTTACATACAGAAGTCAACTGTCCAATTAATAGCCTCAAATAATGAAGTTTCATCCTCCTTGCTTGCCTGCCTGCCCACCCTCCTCTTTTCACGTTGTTTATGCTTAGGGCCTGAGGTTTGAAGAGGTTGTCCTTGAGTCCTTAGCTGGGCTAGGACTGTTTTGTCTTCACCACCCAAGCACTACAGAAAAACTTAAAACTTAAGGCATCAGCTTGCAGAAAGCTTTTTTGCTTTGAGCAGTTTGCATCGTTCTTGCCTCACTCTTCCCCAGCACCAATGATGCTTCTCTCTCTCCAACAGATCCTCAAGCTTTGCCCGAAGAAGAAAAGCTCCTCAACATACACATTTTGCAAGTCAGTCGGCCTGCTAGGGATGCAGTTCCATCTCTTTGAGAATGAGTGTAAGTCCACTGCTCCTGGGTTTCCTGGAGGGGTTTGGCAGGGAAAAGGAGAAGGAAGGAGGGGGATGTGTGAGTTTGCATTAGGAGAGAGATTCTATCAGAGTTAAAAGTGGAGGAGAGAAAACTGAGGCTTGGTGCCAAGGAGATCACTCTTTAGGTGCACTGTGAGGACAAGAAGCTCCTGGTACTTCTCCTAGGTCTGAGCATTTTCAGAAGGGTCTCATTGAAGGATCTGGCTTGTCATGGTGGCAGGAACAACACCAGTGGTGAAGACTGGGGAATCAATCCTATTTGCATCCTACTGAGCTTCCAGAAGCCAACTGTAGGTGCAGAATCTTGCTGACAGAACTGCTGCTGCCAGCTTTAGCCCCTCTCCTCTCCTGCCCAAAGTCACAACCCCCACTGCTGCCTCTGATGCTGACAGAGGCTCAGGTGCTGCTGCCACCTCCCTGCACAGTGCCATGCTGTGCTGATAGCTTCCCAAGGCAAAGGCAGAGCCCTTGGAACAGCACCCACCACAGCATGGCAGGAGGCCAGCCCTAGTCAGCCTGACCTTGATGGTCTGGGAATAGAGCCATGATGTGTCATGACTGGGGCTGGTTGTGCCGTGGAGGAGCTCCAGAAATGGGCAGGCTTCCTGCTGGCACAGGCACAGGGGCAGCACAGCAGTCCCAGGCAAGCATGGCTGATGCCCCTGGGGCTTTGTGAGCACATGGAGAGGATGCTGCAAGGAAGGCAAAATGTAGCAGCACTGTGGCTATACTAAGATTTTTCCATCCCTCCTCTACTCCACTGGCAGCGTGAGTCACTCTCCCAACACCCTGCTCAGCATGCAGAGGCTCCCACATCCCTGTGTGAACTAAAGGACCTGAGCATCCCCAGGAGGCACAATCAGAGCTGGAATCAGCTTTCAGGGGTAGCATGGCTATCCTAGGAGTGCCCAAAGATCTTCTGGCAAAGGCACTCTGTTGTGTGTCCCCTGAAGAGACAGAAAAGCAGATGTCACAAAGACCTTGGGATCTGAACAGATGAGAGAGACAGATACAGGGTGGGAAAAGGGCTTGGCACACAAACGGGGGGAGCTGAGGGCTGGCTGAAAATAACAGGTTAGGCCTTGCCTTGTTTGGAAAAGACTGATAATGGAAGGCTAATAAAGGAAGGCTGCCCACAGAAGGTAGGCAGATGTAGGAGCAATGGAGGAGAAGTGAAAGCAGAACAGGGTAAGACAGAAATTAAATTCAGAGGAATGTGAAAGGAAAGGAGGAAAGGGATTGAAACCATCAGCCATTGAGCAAATGATAGAGGAAGCCCAGTCAAAAGTGTGGCAAGTTCTCTGCACTCTCATGTTCTCCTGATTCTGTTGGCTGAATCTCCAGTCATCACCTCCCTGCACACAAATCTGATCTTTAAAACATAAGGCCTTTGCTGTTATATTTTCACTCTCTGGGCATGGCCTTTCATTTACATTCCTGTGTGTTTTGCCTGTGGGGATTACTAAGCAGAGACCTACAAACACACATCTTTCCCTTTACCACTCTCTCTGCACAGTGCAGTGAGCTCCCCACCCATGCTGTGCCATCACACCTCCTGTGTTCTCTGCAGATGAAAGGACAGACTGGGGACAAGTCTTGCCACTGTGGATGCAATGACTTTGACCCCAGAAGACAACCTCTCCTGCTGTATCTCCCACAGGAGAAAAAGTGTCATTGGCCTCATAAACACTGTTTTCTCTTCCATAGATTGAGAAAGGCTTTACATTCCTTGTGTAAAAAGAACCTGTGCTCAGGTTCCCAAGGTCAGTGCTGAGCTAAAAGTAACTAAGAGCTGGAGTTCTCAGGTTTTGGCAGCACTGTGGTGCTGATGACTTTTGCCTTGCTGCTGCAGCTTGGTCCTTCTGTTCTCTTGGAGGCTGCAGTGTTGCAGGTTCCCACTGCTGACAGTGTGACAAACTCTGGGTGTGAAATTCCATTGGACTCAGGCTGAAAACTCTCTGTCCTTCAGATGTACCAGAACAACCTACTACTCCATCAAGAATGCATAACACCTCTTTATTTTGTTGACACATCTTTCAGATTACCCCCATGGTATTACACTGGTGACTCCAGTTTCAGGCTCAGAGAAGAAACAAGTACTCCACTTCTGTGCTCTGGGTGCTGAGGAAATGCAGAAGTTTGTGGAAGACCTGAAAGAGTCAATAGCAGAAGTGACAGAACTGGAACAGATACGAATTGAATGTAAGGGTCTCTCCTACAATTCACACTCCAATGCCATCCCACTGCATGTGACTACAGGGGAGGAAGGGTAAAGGAAGAGTTCTTCAGGAACAGGGGTAAAGAGGATGAGCAGCACAAGTCTGCACAGGATTGTTCCTGGGTTCACTGATAGGAAGAGAAAGCAAAGTCAGGCTCTTTGATCACTGTCCATCAGGAGAAATGGAAAGACTTAACTACTTATGATGCTTATGAAACAGGGAGTGTGATAGAGTGGCCTGGAATAGGGAAGCTTAGACTGTCACACCCAGAAGATTCTTCTGTCTCATACTCCTTTGACTATGCAAATATGATCTGTAAATAGCTGGGATAGATCTTGTACCTTTAACAGGTACAAACATATATACAGACAAGATGGCCATGTAGCCTTTGATGGCCTTTCCATGTACAAACTAATGAGCCAAAGAAGCTCAGCTTCAGTGGTCCCCATCTGTGCAGCACTAGCCAATCCTGTATAAATGCAGGTCATATGTAGAAGGTCCTATGGAGAGATGTAAATTTCTCCACATGTCAAATCCTCTCCAGTATCTGTTTTCTCTTGGCTGCTCCTCTCTCCCTTCTTGGCACTCACTGGTGACTTCCTTGCATTAATTCTCCTTGTTCACTTCCCATTTTGCTCCTTCAATATGCTGGTGACCTTCCCTCCATCCTCATTTATTTCCATATGTCTTTTTTGCAGGGGAACTGGAGAAACAGCAAGGGACAAAGACTCTCTCCTTAAGGACCAATGGAGCCCAGATGGAGCTGCAGTCTAAGCAAGGCTCTCCAACAGGTAAGAGGGTACCCAGAACCCAGCTTCTCTTGGTCAAGAAGTGCTGCCTTTACCAATAAGTTCTCACTGATTCCTGTGAGAATAACTGCAAAAAGAAGTGTTCAGTTTTGTATCCTTAAGCCTTGGCCAAACAGCGGAAATATGAGAATGTATACATTCTTCAAATACCCTAGAAAAACCCTTGAAGTCTCATTACCCAATTTATAGCTCTAACACCTGGTAAAGAGGTGTTACTTAGCATGGCTAACTGCTGAAGAACCTGGCCCAGTTTTCTTCCCTGAACAGGTGAAACCTACCCCACTAGCAGCTAACAGGTTGCGAGAGGGTCTGGATTTGCCTTGCACCTCTCCCTTTAACTCTCCAGTCTACAGTGTGAGGGCCAGCTCTTGACTAGAGGGGCAGACCTCATGAGTGAGATCTTTTGTTTTATTTCAAAGGCAAGAAGGATTTGGGGGAGAAGGTCTCGGACAGCACAGTGGAGGTAAGTAGAGTGCAGAGCAGCTGAGGTAAGTAATTCTCTCTCACTTCAGCTCTTCTCACATTCTCTGTTGTTTCTTTTCTCAGGTTTTAATCAATGCCTCCCCAGCCAGACTGACAATTTTACCAATTTCCAGAGATACAATTAAAAGTTACTGCTAGGACGGGTAATACAACTTTCAAATCCAAACTAAACTTCAAAGCATTTTCAATCCGTTTTTATAACTGTAACATCCTTCATGGGCCAGGCTCCCAAACGCTGTGGACTAAACCACCCCACTGCTTCTGGGGAGACTGAGAGCCCCACTAAGGACTTCCCTGACATGCTAACTCCATGCAGCATCACATGCAAATTCCCCACAGCCCAGCTTTCCTGCACAATCTCTGCAGCTCTGTCTCTCCATCCCCCTGAAGGGGATAAAGCATGGCCTTTGTACACCAGACTTTCCTTAGAGCTTCACCTTCCCAGGCAGGGAGCTTGGCTGTCCTGTGTACATCTATCTTTGCAGGAACGTCTAGCATCCAGTGGGTTGCCTATTTCTTCACAGACACCCATACTCCCACTGCCTGTGAGGAAACAGGAAAATGCAGTCTTCACACTGAAAATCTTATCAACTACTTCCTACTCTCTCTCCGTCTGGAATATCTCCATTGTCCTGAACCTGCCCTTTTCCAGGGTAGTTCTTTCCCCTCTTGTCAACATACATTTACTTGAAGAATTCAGCTTCTCTGTGGGGAGTAGGTGCTGCTTCTTTTCCCTGGAGAGCACCCTATTTCCCTGCAGATACCCCCTTCCTGGGAAAGGTGCCTCTGCCAGCCAGTTTCCTATTCCTGTTGGGAGAAGTGTCTCCCTGTATAGAACGGCTTCCATGTATCCTAATGTCACTGGCACTTCATGCCAGATTTTCCTGTGGGATGTTCCACCACCTGAATGTATTGGCACAATATTGTGTCCTGCTGTGCAGTGAGTCTAAGCAACCTCCATGCCTGGACAGGGACAGACAGCTCATCCTTGTTCCAGCATGGTGGGGAGCTTGGTCACTTCACAGCTTCTCCTTCCCAATCGCTGGTGCTGCTGCTGATTGTGCCAGACCCTCAGGGCAGCCCAGTGTCCCATCTGTACCCCTGCCTGGCTGGAAGTGCCAGCCTGTCAGCACTTGTTTCCTACCCAGGGCTTGTCACTTGACTGACATTCTGTTTTGAGCCAGCAACGTAGCTCTGGTTTGGGGTCTCCATCAGCCTCCTTGCCAGGAAGAACTATAACTTCATCCATCATTTGGGAAGCATTATTTTCCTGCTGCACTTCCCCTGCTAGGGACCTCCAGTCCAGGCCAGTTCCTGCTTTTCAGACTGGTCTCAGTGAGCTCCCTTATTTGAGTCCATTATCAGCATCTCGATGTGGAAACCCTGACCACCTCCTGCTTCCCTACCTGCTTTCAGCTGACCAAGTATTACTCTGCCAGCAGAGGAGCTTTTCCATTTCTCTGAGATTATCTAATCTGCTGCCATTTCATCACGAATTTCTTTTATCATTGTATGAGCTAGATGGGCATTTTTTGTTTCTTTTTTCTTTTTTTTGAAAATCATTTCCTTTCACTGACAAACCATCAAGTGGATCAGAGGGAGCTGCCTTTTGCTAGACTGTGTCAGGTTTCTGTTTTTTCCTTTGTAAACAGATTAGCCAGTCATGTGGTGTACCTTCCTACTTAGAAAGGCAGGGAGCTGGGAAAGGCTTGGGTTTCTCTGTCACTCTCTATCTCAGATTCAGCTGCTGTCATTTTGCTGAAAGTACAGCCTCGATTATCTGAAACCTTGTGGTCTGGTCCCCCTCTCCTTTTTGCTGCTGGGGACAAAGGCGTGACCTCGAGGTCTGTTCATTACCATGAGAATTCACGGACACTTCCACTCCTAGAGTCGATTTGTGTTCCCTGTGCTGTTTGGATAATCAAAGTTGCGCTGCATTTGGGAACGCAGGCTCTGCTGTCTTTGACACGATGGAAAGGACAGGGACACTTAGGCTAGATGGGGACAATGGGGCTGTTGAGGGGGACTGTGCAGCCAGGGTTGTGCCTATTCTGGATTTTCGAGGGAGGGAAGGAGGGATGAATGCATGTGAGGTCTTCTGGTGGCGGGGTTCAGGGCAGCCAGTAGCAGCAGATGGGAAAAGTCTTGTAACATTTAATGCTTCTTTGGCTGTTTCTAAACTAGGTGTCAATTCACAACAGGCTTCAAACGTACCAGCACAACTCCGCCCTGGGGCCCGAGAGTGGAATGCAGCCCAGCATGCGTCTTAACATGCCACGGGAGCGGCTGGAGACAGCACTGGTGCCCTCACACCCTGCCTCAG
The DNA here is from genome assembly GCA_037013685.1 of Acridotheres tristis. Lineage (NCBI taxonomy): Eukaryota > Metazoa > Chordata > Aves > Passeriformes > Sturnidae > Acridotheres > Acridotheres tristis. The sequence goes on from CM072885.1 coordinate 67,525,482, forward strand.
CAGGGACACTTGTACAGTGCCAGCAGATTGTCAAGGTCATTGTCTTGGACAAGCCGTGCCTCGCTCGGATGGAGCCGGCCCTCAACCAGACTCTGACACGCTATGTCACCTCTGACTCCTGCACCTCCACCCCCTGGCGTGGTGTGGGCAGTGGGCTCCCTGGGACCCCGGTCAAGCTGGTCAATCAGCCTCCCCTGCCCCCTCCACCCCCTCCCTACAACCATCCCCACCAGTATTGTCCCCCCAGCTCGCTGCTTCAGAGGCGCAGGTATTCCAGTGGCTCACGCAGCCTCGTGTAGCCACAGCACCAGCACCAAACAGCACAGACTTCCCCACTTCCCTTCCCCACCGCCTCCCAGGGACCCTTTCTGCCTACAGAGATCTAGTTTGTGATTTATTTTTTAGTAAAATGAGAAGAAAAGAAAAAAAAAAAAAGCCAACTGACCTAAGTCTTACCCTGTCTCCCCTCAAGATGATGCTGTTTGTGAGGAGCCATCTATAGAAACTGCCAGCCTCCATGCTCACATTCCCTGACACCCTGCCAGCCCCACTGGCTCTGTGCTCGTGCTGTCCCCATGTAGCACTTTGCTGCCCTGTTCCCCAGAGGTTTGATGACCTGCTGCTTTCTAGGCACCGTTGTCTTCCTTTTCCTACTCCTCGACTTCCTTTCCTGCCTTGCATTTACCTGGCCACAGGTTTGTACCCACCCTGAAACTTCGTAGAGAAACGGACTCACCCATGCCAAGGACCGACCTTGGGGCACTCCTGGGGGTGGAGTTCTCCCTGCCACCCTGGCTGCCGCCTGCTGAGCTGGAGTGAGAACTTGCACCACTTGCCACGCTTCCTGCTCATCCTCTCCAAGTATCATCTCCTTGCAGCAGCCGGTTCCAAAGGAAGGAGTGCACGAGTGGAAGAGAGGACATGGGGGGACTGTCCTGAGCTGCAGTACAACACAAAGATGGCCTCACTGAACACCAAAACTTTTTCTGTTGTTATGTTGGAGCATTGTACCAGAGACCTCTGCTGAGACCTAGCAGACCTCACCACGTGTAAATACACCTGTATGGTAGCATATGTATGAGCATGCTTACTAAGGAAACACCAAGCAGTTCTGAGGGAGCAGAAGGGAGGGCTTCAGTCCAGGGATCTTCCTGGAATGGATGTGTACTTTTCCAAAGAGATGGCACTGAGAGGTGCCCTCCCACCTCAACACACTCACACACACACTCACACACACACACACGACTGTCTTCTCTAAAACAGACCCATCTTTGCTTTCCTTCTTCCTGCTTCTGGTTTTGTTCCCTGCCCACCTGCATTTTTGTACTCTGAAAGCAAAGCTGAGTGTCACCTTCACCTTTCTGGGGTGAAGTGTTCCATTCACTTGGGCTCTTCCACCTGTGTTAGAGGGAAGGGACTTTTTGGACACCACTGATGTGAGGTCCCATCTGTATCTCTTGCCTGGCTGTATTCTCACCTCCTTCAGCCCTTCCTATAAGAAAGCTGCCCAGATACCAGGCTCCAAGGCCTCTTCTCTTTCCCTCTCTATCTCAGCTTCAAAGTGAGAGGAGGGGCAGATCCTGAGATAGACATGACAGCTCAGCTCCTCTTCTTTATTGGGGACATTGATGTGAAGGAAGACAGCATTAAAAATGGGCTGTAGATGTATTTTTAGAAAAAAAAAATCTCTTTGTGCAGTAGGGAGGGGAAGGTATTAATTAGCTTAAAGGCTTTGGTCTCACTCATTCTATCTCCCTTCAAGGTTTAAGAAGATCAACTTTAGGATTCTAAAATAGGACAGAACGCCTTTTAGGGCCTTTATTTTTATTTTATTTTATGAGAGAAAGACAGAAATGCTCTTCCTTCCCATGCGAGGCTGAGACATGAGCAGTGGGTGCTGATGATGCAGTGGTAGGGTGAGGAATGGCAGGATTTGTTGCCAGTAGTGGGGATGTGCAAAATGTCAGGAAAAGGGGGACAGTGAAGACAGAAGCAGAAAACTTTTTTTAACCTTGTGGGGTAAAAGCCACACAGCAATTCCCTTAGGGGCTGTGCCAGCGTGCTCATCTCTGGGGCCAGTGTCAGTGACAAAAGGCACAGTGCATCAGGGACAGGCTCCCCTCAGTGCTCCCTGGATGCTTGCTGGCTGTGCTGGAATGTTGAGGGAGAGAGTTCCCACGTGTGACCTGGGCAGAAGCCCAGCTGGAGTTAGGGAATCAGACCGGGGCTGGAGTGACTGGTCTTGGCCAGCCCTCCAGGGCAGGAGCCTGCTCACTTCCAGGTGCCTCTGTGTCTGAGCCTGACCCGCGGATCCAGCTGTGCCAAGAGGTCTGACTTGTTTGCTTACCTGGGCATCAGGCTGCCACTTTTATCTGTGATAGCAAGGGGAGTCCACAAGCACAGCCTCAGGGAAGACTGCAGAAGCAGATGACAGAGAAGATTGTAAGAAAACCCTGAATAGAAGCCCAGTCTCCCTCTGGACCAGAGAAGCTTACTCCTAGCCAGCTCCCCAGGGCAGTTTGGATGCTCCACATCTGGAACTGGATGCTGGAAGAGGTCCTCACCCCTGGCCAGGGCTCAGCCCCTCACCCCCCAGCCAGCTGTAAGGCACAGCTGGCCTGGTCTGCTGCTGACTCCCTCCAGGGAGTCCCTGCTGCCTCACAGCAGCCAGAGCCTCATCTGAGCTGCCCGTAGCTCCCCAAGAAAGCATGTGTGGCATCTGCCATTGTCTGGTCAATGCAGTGTGTGGCTGCTGTTGTGTTTGCTCACTGCTGCAGTGGAATGGGTGTCCAGGAGGCACTGGCACTGTCCCCCCTTCCCAGTAGTTATTTCACTGTCTGAGAGGAATGGCAGTATTAGTTCAGGGTTTTTCCAGAGTGCAGTGAGCCGGTGAAGTTCTGTGTGTGTGTTAAAATAAATTAGATTTTACTTGACGTTTAACACAAAGTGACAACAGCAAAAAACCTTAAGATACTTGAGGAAATAATTTTTGTAGATAAAATATTTATAACAATGCCTATGAAGTTCCTACAAGAGATGTTTGCTGCTTTAATAATTGATTGGGAGAGCTACAAGAATCTAAAGAGGAAATAAGGAAACTGCCTTGAGACTCCCTTCTCCATGGTAGATGAAGGGTAGAAGTGAGTGAACTGAAGTGCTGAGGTACCTGAGGCACAGAATTCTCTCAGGGCAAGCTGGTTCTGCTTCCCTGACCTTGCAAAGGCTCCTGCTGGCCTTGAGCTTTGGACAGAGAAGCAAATGTAGATAACCCTTGCTGTCTTCTAGCCTGCTGGCTACCACATCTTCTGTTGGGTTTAGCTGGAGAGGCACAAAACTACTCTGTTCCAGGTTGTCATGGAACAGATTGGTCAAAATTCCACTGTGGAGCCAAGCCCTTTGGACTTCACTTCAAAATACAGATTCTTTTTTTTTTTTTCTAGGAAGGTTGGTCTCGAAGGATAACAAGCACTTTAAAACATATCTGCACCTCGTCTGATCTATTGTATTGTCTGCTCCCACAGTCCTCCCACACTGCAGTGAGACACAGACTCAGCTTAGCTGTACAGCTGTGAACAGACACCCTTGCACACAGACTGTCAGGGTGCAGGCTAGAAGGAGCATCTCAGTGACAACCTAATGAAGGACAAAATGTGTACCACAGCCCACCTGGAGGGACCAGCCCAAAGGAAAATCACCAGCTCTTGACAGCAGTGATTCTGATCATGAACCTAGCACAATCTTTCAGGTGGAGGAGTCTGGCAGGGAGCTGCTGCAGAGATTAGCTCAACCCAAATGAACCAGTGTCTTTTTGCTGCCAAATTCATGCCCTTCTATATTAAAAAGGAGTGGGGGGAGAGAGAAAACAGAAACCTCGTGAAAAGTGTTCTGCAGTGAGTGTTGGGTAGTCAGTGGCCAGATGAGAAGGTGGCTTTGCTGAACAGTAGGAGAGACTGAGCTGTGTTACATCAGGCTCTATCCTGATGCTTCCTCATGCTGGTGCAGGCCCAGTGAAATTAATCTGTTTGTACCAATAGCAAAGGAATGGGAAAATGTGACAGGAGAATTGAGCCTTGCAAACAGTTTGGGTTTAATGCAGTGTTTTTCTGCTGCTGTAGTAATTTTTAATGTCAAAGTCTTGGCTGCTGGGTTAGCAACACTTAGTGCTTTCACAAGGCTTTCAAATCATTCCACTGTTCATATTTTCTCTCTTTCCTGTAGATGAAAGGTGTGGGTATGGTCCACAACCTGAATTTCATCAATACTCATACTGAAAGGTACCACCAGATTTGGAACATTTGAGGGCCTCCAAGCTGTTAGGAGTTTGAGTTTTGTTGCATGTTTCTCGGAAGGCTCAACCCACAACTATGTGCACACGTTTCTGAGGTTTCCAAAACCAATCTGAGCCCTAAACCAAGGATGCTGCTGCTTGGCAGAGTCTCTGCTTTGAAATGCAAGTTGCTGAGCAAGCCCCCCCCGTCTCCCACCCCACCAGCTGCCTCACTGTGGTAGTGTAGGCTCCAGGGACTGCCAGCAGTGTTTTGTGAGCTAGAGCTGTCCTTGTCCTCTCGTTCACCACCATGCCTGGGACAGCAGCTTTGAAGTCACCCAGCTCTTCAACACTAGTCACGACCCCATCTGAATGTGTCTTTTTAAAATCTAACAACAGAAGTGTTACCTGTGCATAGGCTTTTGAAAGCACCTGTCTGTCTGTATTTGTCTCCTGCTGTAAATATCACCAACAAAAGTTTCCTTTGGGAAAAGTGGTGTGGTCACACCTAGCAAAGAGTCCAAATGGCTAATATTTTGTAACAAACATAACAAAAAATAGATCAGAGGTATTTTATCTGTTCAATCAATAGAGTTTTAGAAATTATATTGAGATAATGTCACTTGTGCTCCAATGTCTTCTTTGCCTCAGCCCCCGCCCCGGTGTCCCTGGGCTCCAGCAGCGTGTGCAGCCACGCATCAAGGGATGCTCCCATGGAGTGCTGAGCATCCTGGATTCCTGCTGGCCTCGGGGGCAGCCTGCTCAGTGCTCAGGCTCCCAGAGGAAAGCAGGAAGCAATAAACTTGTTCAGGAGGTGGCAACTTAATTGTGAAATTCAGCCCTGCGGTGAGGCAGAGAGGAAAACGGTGCGGGGAAAGGGAGAGCCCTTCTGGGGCACAGCTCGTTGCTGTGCATCTTGCTGGATGCTCTCTGTGCAGGCTGCACCTCTGGGGAGGGAGGCCAGCACAGCCTTGCAGAGCACTCCCTGCTGCCTGTGCCTGTGGCCACACGGGAACCCGCGCACCAGAGAGCAGCACCCACGGTGGGGCAGTGCTCACAGCACGGCCAGCACGCAGGACTACACCTCAGAGAGAGTGTAGGCACCTCTACAGGACATGCTGGGCAAAACTCTGGGGCACAGGCACCGTGTGCTGCCTGAGCAGGACAGCTGTGCTGGCCACAGCGTCACCACTGCAGCACAACTCACCAGCTACACAGGCTCAGCCTTGGGGAACATTTGGATGGGAGACACGTAAGGAAAATTACATTTCCCGTGCAGATCAGATATGAGTGCATATTTACACAAAGCGTGACCCCAGGGTTAATGAAGCTGACCTTTGAGAGAGAATCAAGCACGTGCACACAAAGCAAGCTCTCCTCTCCAAAGCCATGGGTGGGGGAAGGCAAGCTACATCTCTGCAGCTGGGTCCAGTAAATGCTGCATTCAGATTGCACCTGCTAAAAAAAACCCTGTCTAGAGGTTGCAAATTCTTTGCTGGCTTCAAAGAATCCCTTAGATCCCCAGGCCCACCATGAAACACTTGGGAGGACAGAAAGCCCTCCCAGACACAGACAGGATATTTCCAGGAATTCAGAGGCTTCCATTTAAGTTTTTGTGTGCCACGGATATATTACGAATCAGCCCAACACAAACAGGCATTTTCTAAGATGTTTTGAAACAGAAGATTATTAAAGTTCCTGGCTGATGTTCAGATCATACACCTGGCTGTAAAGCAAAGATGAAAGCAATAAAACCGGATTGTCTGTATGTGAAATACTCCTCACTTGCTCCAATGTACTGATACTATTATTAATTGGAACATGGCAAGTGTCTGTGGGAAGGATACTATGTAGACATATATAGGTAGTGCTGGTACAAAGGATTACAACCCAAAAAGCAAATACCACAATTGTCACAGTGCATCTGTACCCTGTTATATCTATACAGCATCCATTATGTGCAATAACTGATACATAGTGTGGTTGGAATTGATCAAAATACACTGCTCTTTTCCACAGAGAATCTTGAGATGCAATTTTTCTCTGAGACTTTTCAGATGGACTTTCAGTTAATCACATTCCTCAAATGCTTTGCTCTAAGTGGGCTCTATCTGCCCTGTAAAGCAAAATGCAGCCTTGCCACTGAACTCAGCACTTCCCTGCCTGCTTGGAAGGTGCTGCCTCCGGGGTCAGAGACCCATCCCAGTGCCTGCACACAGAGGGGAGTGCTCTGGGAGCAGTGTGGTGGCAGGAAGGTCACCACAAACCCAGAGCTGCCACGTGCCTGCAGTGTCACTGTTGTGTGTCATCATGGGGTGCTCTGTGCTGAAAGGCGGTGCCTGGGGCACAGCTGATCAGAGTCAGTCTCCACCATTCCCCACAGATCGAGGTTTCCTGTCATCACCAGGTGCTGGGGAAGACGTGCCCCTCTGTAAAATCTCTGCCCAGATCCCTCATTCAGCAGCCTGGAGTCATGCACATATACCTGGGAAAGGTGGCTGAAAATAAGCAGGTGCCTCAAGGATGATGGTGCATGGTTAGCAGGGCTGTGGGATTTTACCAGTTTGGGAGCTCTGTCATACTTAGTGGGTCTTGGAGCAACTTTTCTGCAGCTAACTGAGGTTAAAAGCTGTCAGAGGAGCTGTTTTCTATCTTAAACCATACAATCCATGAGCTGGGAATGTTCTCGGGTATGTAGGGCAGGATCTTATTTTTTACAGCACTCAGCTGCCCCAGCCTTGGGATCTTACAGTGTGGCACAGTTATCAATGAATTTTTTGAAAACAAGAATCCTGTCTTCCTAATCCTTATTCCTCATTAAGGGTAGGGTGCCCCAAACAATATCGAGTTCATTTAAAAAAAAAAACAAACCAAAACCAAAAACAAACAACAAACACAGGGAACAGAAGGATCTTTTTCCACAGGAGTGTAGGACCAAAGCTGTAGCAGTAAAAACAGTTAGAGTGATATATACCCATCCTGATATTCTATGTACATCTTTCTATTCCCTCCCATTGTGGAAGGCTTAACTTTTCAATACATTTTTTTTATCTTGTGGATTAATCCCAGGCAGCAACTAAGTACCTTGCAGCTGCTTGCTCTCTTCCCCTCTCCACTCTTGGAGGAATAGGGATGAGATCAGAAAAAGGTAAAACTTGTGGGTGGAGATAAGAATTGTTTAATAACCAAAATAATAATAATGGAAATGAGGGAAATATGCACAATGCAATTGTTCACCACCCACTGACCAATGTCAGCCCATGTCCCAGCAGTGATCAGCAGCTCCCAGCCAGTTCCCCCCAGTTTCTGTATGAGACATGAAGACATGAAGTGCTATGGCTTGGAATATCCCTTTGGCCAGTTCAGGCCAGCTGTCCTGGCCATGCTCCCTCCCAGCTTCTTGTGCCACTCCTCACTGGCAGAGAATGAGACCCTTAATTTAGGGTAAGCACTACTTAGCTACAATTAAAACATCAGGATGTTATCAACATTATTCTCATAGTAAATCCAAAACACAGCACTCTATGAGGCCACATGAACGAGGGCAGAATTATCTTCCCTTTCTAAAAGGAAAGGAAAGAACCCATCTCCTGGGATCTGACCTCAGCCCTCAGTCTCAGCTCACAGCTTCTGGTATCCCTAGTGAAAAGGACAACCCATCCAGCAGCTCAGGACATGCAGCCAGGAAAGAAATGTGCAAGGGAAAAGCCAGAGCCCTATTTAAATAGCTTGTTCAAAGATAAAACCCCAGCCATCTGTTAACTTGTCCTAGAAGAGGCAGGGCTATAATAATTAGCACAGGGAAAGGCTGCAGAGATGCCAGTGAAAAAAACCCCCAGCACTTTGCTAACATTTTGCACAGGTCTGCCATGAATGAAGTGGGAAGAAGGAGAAGGAGCTAAAAAATACAAAAGAAGAAAGATCACTGTATTTCTCCACAGCAGACACTGCTGGCAGTGTGGGACAGAAGCTTTCCAAGGGCTGCAGGATGCTTTGGGCTGGTGCAATTTGGCACTCAGCATCCCAAGGGCAGGTGCTGCCACGGGGGATTGGCAGCAGCCGATCTCACTCAGACCCCGAGGCTCTGCCCAGCAGAGGAGTTCCCACAGCTGGAGGGTCGTCCTGAGGTCTAGGGTGCTGCCAGGGATGGGGACAGTCCCCACGGTGCTGGGTGCACGGGATCCCCACCAGGCAGTGGCTGGGATACTGTCAGAGGGGCTGGGCTGCCCATTTGTATAAAAATTACCATTTAAATAGTGCTGGCTAATACAGACGTGCCCTCCACTCCCAAAGAAAGAGCCCACTCTTTCTTCTCAGAGTTTAAAACATCTGGAAACTCCTGTAATACATGAGTGCAACCTGACGGTGGCACCTGACCCAGTGCTTGGATACACTCCCTGGTGCCAAGGCAAGTGCCCAGTGGTGGGATACCCCCAGTGGTGGGATACCCCCAGTGGAGGGATACCCCCAGTGGTGGGATACCCCCAGTGGTGGGATACCCCCTGTATCCTGGGCTTGCAGAGCCCCCTGCTCTCCCACTCCCTGTAGAAGTGCCCCTCCGACAGCCACTCCGGTGTCACTGAGCCTCGCCACCCGGGTGACTGGGGCTGTGACAGCTGCTCTGTCACCACCTCCCCCAGGAGCATCACGCTGAAGTTCCCCTCACAGAGCTGAAAAGCCGCTTTAAAATAAGAATCTTGGATTATAACTCCTAATCCCTTCATTTGCAGTAAGTGCAGAGAGGGAACAGAGATGTCAGATCTCTTTCTCTCCCCCCCTGCAGGGCCAAACGCGCTTCAAAAACACATCAGAGCATTTGTGCCACGGGCTGGGAAAGCAGAGACCCAGAGGGACTGCTTGGCCAGGGCATGGCAGCACCATCAGGAGGGCAGGGAGAAGCAGACAGGGATTTTGTCCCTCTCCAGCCAGGCACAGTCATCCCCCTGCATCTCTTGCCCTCCTTCACACCTAGGAGTTATTTTTAAAGCCGTGTCAGTCAGCTCTGGCATGTGCTGGAGGGGGATGCACGGAAAGGAGGGTGGTGGGAGGATGGGCCCAGCCACTCAGACAGGAGCCAACGGTGTCCCAAAGGCACACGGGCTCCCTGGGGACGGGCAGGGAGCAGGGCAGGGAGCCAGCACTGCCTGTGTGCTGAAACAGGGGGCACAGGTGCCACCATGTCCTGCCCTCGTCACCCCAGGGCTGATGTACCCCCAGGGCTGTGTAAGGGGCTCTGGAGCCACTGAGCACACAGCTGGCAGTGCTCTTTGGGCTGATGGCAAGGGATGAGTTCCCACAATAGAACCTTTTATCTGGAGAGATACGGAGTGGGGTTTTTTTCTGAATCTGGGTCAGCACAAAACTAGCAGGTGCTTTTCTTTATGGGGTCAGTGCAGGATATTTGTATTTCCCACAACAGCGTAATGCAATGCAAACTGGCCAAGAGTCTTCCCCAAGCCACGCAGCCCTCAAAGGGAGAAAAACATCCAGCTGTGCCACCATGCCCTGCTCTGCAGTGGACCCTGGGCTTGGGGGAGATGCAGTGATCAGGCAGCAGTGCCCCCAGCAGTTTACCTGCCCCTGTGTCCTGGCTATGGGACCCTCGGGGGCCAGCCTGCTCCCCATATCCTCACACCAGCGATTTAGACAAGTCCCATCCTCATGAGTTGTTTTTTTCATTTGGAAGCAGAAACACCTCAACTGCCCAGGATAAATCCCTTCACAACCAGTCTGCACAGGGCTGCAGCTGAGGGGGTGAGGGCTGCTTGTCCCCAGGAGCTGTGGTGGGCACACATGCCACCCCACGAGGGCCTGTGGCTGGTCCCTGGGGCTGCAGTGAATGCTGGTGACGTTTTCTTGGCAGCACAGTGGCATCATGCTGGGCTGTCAGGTGGCATCTCCATCAGCATCACAGCTGTCAGGTATCTGCACGGGGAGCACTAACCTCTCCTGAGCATCTCCAGATACGGACACTTCCTGGCTGACAGCAGCACAGGGATGATGGACACACACTTGTCAGGAGCCCCACACGGTGGGGCAGTGCTGCCTCAGCCAGGGCTGCAGTGGGGATGCTGGGATGCACCCCATCCCCTGCTGTGTTTTATGGGCACACCGTGTGGCCTCCAGTGCCAGCAGCCACCCAGAGCTGAGCACCATGCCTCATGCTCAGCTGCTGAGGAAGGCAGGCCGTGCTTGGTGAAAGCTGGTAGCCTTCAGTAAACCCCAAACCACAGTGGATATGTCCAGTCAGTGATGCAGACCCCTCCTCATTTGGCCATCACCACCAAATGCAATCAGGATCCTCCAGTCCCAAGAGAAGCCCCGTGGAACAGGCAATGGACAAAGAGGAATTGCTCATCCAGAATGACACCAGCTTTAAGGGCACCCTGATGCACAGCACAGCTCCTCTCAACACACCATTTAATAGAGCTGTGGAGACACTACGAGCTGAACAGTGGGTGGCCAGCCAAAGTCTTGCAGTGCCACATGCACAGGCATTTATCCTGTCATGGACATGGCACAAGTGTTTTACAAAGAGCTCCCCTCTCCCAAGGGAGAAGATCACACCTGGATTTCCAGGGAAAGCAGCTCCAGAAAAATCCTGCCTTTCCCATGGCCCATGTCACCCCCTGCTGCAGCAGAGGATGGGGGCAGTGGCATTTATTTTATATTTTGCAGGCCTCAGGAAAAAGAGGATTTCAGAGGGATTTGAACACAGGTCCCTAAATAGCTCCTCAGAATTAAGAAGTTTCATAAAGGATTATTTCAAGCAGCTGCCTATGGTGGGAGGGAGGGGCTGGCAGGTGCTGGGGAGGTGAGGGCACAGAGAAAAGGCAGGAGTGCTGTAGGTGAGCACAGGGGAGCACAATCCCCTTCTGAACCACAGCAGTGAGGAGAGGGGAACATTCCACACCCTGGCTCTGTATCCTCTCTTCTGGGTGAGTCAGAAGGAATGAGGAGCAGAGGGGTGGCCAGCAGATGTGGTGGGAACAGGACAAAATCAGTTCTTAGTCAATGAGCAGATATGGCTGCTTTAACAGACCCACCCACAGTGACATTTCAGAGGTGTGGGATGAGCTTAAGGGGATCCATCAATATCCCTGACTTCTTCCTAGATGGAAAACCTGTCCGTGGAGGTGGGAATGCTCTTCTAATTCTAAAGATGTTTGAACTCTAAAGAGTTTGAAACGCTGGAGAAGGGGATCAGTCCATCAGACAGAGCTTGATTAAGGGCAAATTCCTACCTGCAAGATTATGCATGCCAGACTTCACAGATCCAAATATTCATGGTGGAAATAACACAGTGCAAAACCAGGAAAGGCCACAAAATCTCTCAGAACAGGCACAGCTCTGTGCACACTGGGGAAACACGGGTTGAAATGTCTTTCTAGTAATACCAGGAGATAGCATTCCTTGGCACAGCATTTTCTGGTGCAAAGAGGAAGAGAAATATCTGGAACTTCATTATGATTTTGATATTGGGATGGAAATTGGGACTGGATCTTGTGAAAAGCTGGGTTCCTCTGTGGGATCCTGAGCCCCAGCTTTCAGTAGGCAGAAGTGTTGAGCATGTACACAGCAAGAGGCTAAGGCACAGGCACATAGGAAGAAGTTCTAAGCTGGAAGGAGAGCACATGAGAGAGGGAAGAGAGACTGGTGATAATAGAAGAGATAAAAATGAGGAAAGAAGAGAAAGGAGAAGAGAAAGGAGGGAGAGTTTAATTTCACACTAGTGGAACTGAGAAAGCAAGAGGAAGAAAGCTGACGTAGATAATTTCCACTGGACAAATGATTGTGAGGAAGGACTGAGGCAAGAGAACAAAAAAGAGCAGAGCAGGAGAGAGTGCAAAGGAGAAGGTCTCAAGCAGAAAACTGGGCAAATGGCTGAATCTCATCAAATACTGTTATTATGAGCTGCTCCTGCTGCTACATCTGGAACGATGTGCCACAGGAAAGGCCACAGGTCAGAGAGCTGCTAGGGCTAAAATCCTAACAAACAGGAATTGGGGGTCTAGAGATTTCCTCAGCAACCAGGGAAAGAACTTTGTTTCCTGGACCCTTTCTTCTCCACTCCCCTGGAGGAACAACCTTTGAACAGCTCTGCCAGCAATCAAGCTCATTGGCCAAGAGTTAAAAAAAATGCCACTGTCACTGATTCGTTCTTCCTCAGGCCTGAGCTGCCCCAATGAAGTTGGAGGAAACAAAGCCTTCCATGGTTTTACGGCCTCACTCAAAAATTGAGTCCAGTGGCCATCACTCACCTGTGCCAGCCTCAGTCTGCACTTGAGGGGAGGGAGGTTATGGGACCTGGATGCACAGACGAAAGCAGGTCTCTAATAAGGGTAATTACTGCAAAGTTTAGAGCTTTAACACATTTTTTGAGCACGGATGTCCCTCTCAAAGGACATACATGTTTATAAAGAGTGGTTTTCTTATTGGCCCTGTTCATAAAAATAGGTGAAATTGGAATAGAAATTTCCAGCTACAGAAATTTCCAGCTAGTGGCACAGACAATTAAGGGACAAGGAAATACGACATGTCTGTAACTGGCTGAGATTAATGGTGATGAGCTATGATTGCAGCTTTCAGTGTTTGGCTTTTGGCTTTACAAGACCAAGCCTATAAACACAGCATTTCCTCATGTCTGTTTAACAACCACGATTTTTTTGACACAAACACTGTAACAATTACAGGTGGGACAGGGTGTAATCTCAGCTCAGGCTGCTGGAGGCCACAAAACATGCACTTCATGCCCAGCAGCCATAACTGCTGAGAATGATGAGTACAAATACAAATTGGTTACATATCTGAAACAACATTAATCAAGATGCACCAATGAGTTGGCAGGGGACCCACTCCCAAAGGGGTCTGACTTTACCTTTCACCAGAAAATTTTTCTTCTTTCTGTTACTGCTCCACAGGCTGGAAGATTGGCAGGAGAGCAGGTTGGCCCATGCTCTGGTGAGTGGCAGGGACAAGCAGCAAGGGCCAACCTGCAGCATTTTGAAGCTGCTATTGTAGAGCAAGACAATCGTGCAAAGGCTCATAACTCACTCATCTGTCACCTGCAGCAGGACCCCTGGGGGACTGCAGTGTGTCACTTCTGAGGCCAAACTGTTTGGTAGGAAAATGGGTGGGACGTACCTTTACTTGAATGCTCTTTTATGAGTTTGTTGATTCTGATCTGAAGCTGGGAGTGTGGGCAGACCTGGCAATGCTGTGCAATAATCAGCACTAAGTCACAGCATGTGTGCTCATCAAACACTCTGTGCACAAGGACAATCTCTGTGCGGGGTCCCTGGGAGGCTGGCACATCTGGGAGCATCACTGTCACACCTACACGTGGTGCTATGATGAGCCACCTCCTTTCACAAAGCTTTACAACCAAGAAATAAGCTGCTGTTGTAGGATGGCTCTGAAACACTTCCCAGCTATCTCCAAGGTGTTGCACTCCTCCAGCACCATTTACAAGAGCTCACAGCCCTCTGTGGTTTATGTGTTGGGAGTTGGGATGTGCCAGTGACAGCAGCTGACTGAACAGGCACTTCCCAAGGGAAATCAGCACTGCTTCACAGGGGTGGGTTTAAGCATGGTGGCCACATCCTGCCAACTGCCTCAGGAATTCTTGCCTTCCACCAGCTGGGATTTAGGAGTGGCCACTTCCTGAAAAAGATATAAACTGAATCATCCATGGAGATCATGCTCCATCTGATTGTTTCCCTCCCAGGGACACAGCCAGGGAAGGTGCTTGGCAGGAACTACCCTGCTTTATCTTGGGGGCAGATTTTCACAGTGCTGGAAAAATCTATTTATCACACAGCCTTGACTCTGCATGAAGCTTGTTGTGGTCAGTGTGGGAGATGTGAGCAGCCTGTAGCAAAGAGCCCTCCATTTACCCTTTCAGCTGCTTTTTAGGGTGAGGGTGTGGCTACTGCACACAGCTACAAAGGGCAGGATGCTCCAGAAAAGAAAGGCTGACTGCTCCACTGGGCTCTGGCTCACAGTGCCAGCCCCAATGAATGCAGTAAACATGTCTGGAGAGTGTGCAGGGATGAAACATGGCACTGTGAGCAGCACACACTGCCCCCAAGCTCTTCTCCAGGTGTGAGGTGATGTCCTACAGCTACCAACATGCAGGATTCCTCACTAGAATCCCTTGTTCTGCACATCCCCTCCAGTTATATGTTTGCTGGTGTTTTATGCTCCATCAATCAACAGCCATCTGAGATTTGAAGCTGGTGACAGCAATCTCTCTGGGGTGAAACACGTCTGTGTGCTGGGGGATGCTCTGTGGAGTTTCATATGGAAAGGCAAGAAAAACAGACAAGTGAATAACAATCAGCCTAAGCTCTCTAGAGACACCACCTGTCTCAGGAGGTGGAAGATGTGGGCACCAGGTGCTCCTCCCCGAGGGCCTGCAGGATGAAGATGGTCACCACACAACGCCCTGGTGGTAAGCTTGTTCAGGGCCTTGGTCAGCCAAGCAGGAGGAAGAGCCATGAACAGGTTCCTCCTCTAGGTCCTCCTTTGGACAAGCCAAAACCACTGCAGAGCCAGGGACAGCGAGCTGTGCCACAGGAGCTGGAGGGACAACGTTGAGTGAGCAGCTACAGGGCAGGGCGAGGAGTTCAGGCTTCCCTCCTACACAGCAGCATCCGAGATCCTCCCGTTCAAGGACGTCTTGGGCTGGAGGCCGTTGTTCTGGGCGTGCACATCTGGCCTGGGCTGTGTCATCTGCTGCAAACGCTGCCCGGGAATGAAAGGAGAGAGGATGTCAGCCAGGGCTGGGGCCAGCAGCTGAGGGTTGGGACCCTCGCCCCAAGGCTCAGAGGTGACCCTGGTTGCAGGGTGAGGGGATGGAGTGACTCCTCCAGCAACATTTGGCAGCACCCCAAAAACCTCTGAGAGTCACCTTTGCTTTGATGCTGCACAGAGCACAGCAGCTCCTCCTTTTATCTGAAATATGGGGAGCATCCTGATAACGGAGGCAAACTGTTACCAGGCAAGACCAGCTGCAATGCCACAGGCTTCAGAGCAGACCTATTTGCCAATTAGCATTGATTACAAAGCATTACTAAGTAACTACAGCGGGTTAACAAGGTTAGAGTCTGTGCCTTTGATGCAGATCAGAACATCCACCTGCACAAATCTTTGCACAGCAGCAATTCCTGTCACTCTGAGCTAATCAAACGAAAATTGCAGAGTCAAGTAAAATGAAGCAGGAACCCAGGAAAATATGGAGGGGCAAATCATTACTGGAGGCGTGTGGATTGAGCATCAGGAGTGATGAAGAAGAATGAATCACTTTTGTCAGTCAGGGAGGGACTGATGCTGTGCACTGCAGAAGAAAATGCAGAGGAGGATTAAGCCTGACCTGAACAGACATCACAAAGACAAGTAGACTCTCTTTCCAGAAAAGGGAAACAAACTCCTACCCTCCAATACCACTGAAGTGGCTGCTGCTGGGTGAATTCCCTGAAATGTTCACTGAACTGCTTCTGCCATTCATGGTATTTTTTTCCCCTCTCACAGTCATGCTCAGTAGGATCAAAAGGACTTGTAATCTTTCCTGTCTGTCAAAACCACTTTATTCAGGATTGGCATCTAATTTCCCTCCAGCTCCAGCTCTGTTACAAATTAATCCAGGATCTGTGCATATAAGAGGCCAAAAATTCTCTCTGTCTCTCTGATACCAACACATACACACACAGATTAGCCTACTTTCTTCCTGCTGCCATCTGCTGCTCACTCCGAGGTCTATGAATGATTGAGAGAGGGTCTGGGTCTCGTGATGTTTGTGGGCAATGTTAGAGGAAGAGTCAGAGAGGGAGGATGCACATCATCCACTCGTGCTGCTTTACTGGTGCTGATGGTTTGCACAAGATACTGAGGGGATGGCTGGAAACACACTCATGAGCTTCTCTCCAAGCCCCTGGGGCAGCACAGGAATACACAGCACTTTGGAAGGGTTATGGATAGAACTGGCACAAGCCTTTGGTCAAGAGGACCAAAGCTGCTCCTGAGAGGGTGCAGACCAGTTTGGGCTTCCCCAGATGCTGCGATGTGCTTTCTCCATCTCCAGTGAAACAGGATTGAGACTAGGCAAAGGGCTGAACCCAGACCTGTACTTTCAGGCTTTCCTTCCCCCTCTTCCAACTAACATTATGAGTGAATTAAAGAACATTGTCAATGTCTGAGAAAGGGCCTACTGTTGGAATTGCACTGGCCTTCAACCTAAAATCAATAAAGTGGCTTGACATAACACCCTGGCTTGAGTCCTGCAGGAAGGACAAGTGCTAAACCCAGCTTCAGATGAGAAATCAGAAACTGAAAGCAGATCTGAGATCCCAAACCCACCTGGTTCCCACATCAGAGCCCATCCAAATGGAATGCTGGGAGGAAGAAAACTCAAATCCACCTGCAACTTCACCTCAAAGGCAGAGAACCTGAAGCTGACCTCAGCCCAGTAATTCCAGCCACAACTTTTTTGAGTCAAATGTTGTTAAAAATACAGCATCCCTAAAAAAACCCTCATGTGATTTAGATGGCATCTGGTTGCTGTTCCAGCTGGGCTGGCAAAGCCATAAATCAACACTCCTGGGGTAACTTCTTACAACTGTAAGCACTGAGCCAGGGGTTTGGGGCACAGTGCTCTCAAGGCTGAATGTCAACACTGTAAATAAAATCTTAACAGTAAGTACTGGATATGACATAGAGACTCATGATTCACTGCTACATAAAATCCTGCTCAAATTACTAAAGATACTGTTTTAAACAAGACTGTTGTGGGTCTTTGTTGTTTCCTAACCCCTCAGTCACTGAGTGTTCCCTGAAAGGCACATGGCAAACTACCCCTGTGTTTGTTTCTGCTGCTAGCAGGGACTAGCCTGAGACATTTCAGGATTCAGGCTTGGAGGATGCTGATCTCCCTGCTGAGGAGTGCCAAGTAAACATGCTCATAGCCAGGAATCATCAGGAGCTGGGATTTCTCTGGGTAAGAAACCTCAAGGACTTGTCCTCAAACTCTTCCATGGCTCCAGTAGCCCATGCCAAAGGGATAGTCAGTGGAGGAGGGCTCCATGTTTGTGGTGATGATCACACAAACCTCAGTGAGGAACAACAGACAGAAGGGTGGACCACCTGAAGGTCTACCTGCCTGTCCAGCAGAGCTCCCAGGGTTAGAGGTGTCCTGCTCAGCCGTGCTGGCAGCAAGCCTGTGTCACTGGAGGCTGTTCAGTGCCCTGGGACTGATCTGAACCCTCCCTGGGGGCGATGGTGCACAGAGCTTTCAGCACCGACCTGGTGGACTCTGACAACTCTGTCAGAGCAGGGTCTGATTGGTCCAGCCTTAGTTCAGGGGGGAGCTTATCCTGAGCCAGAGCAGGGTGGTGAAGCTGCTCCTACCTGCCGGAGAGTCCCTGCTGAGGTGAAGAATGAGTAGAGCATGTACCCTGGGATCAGAACCATGGAGGACAGGGCCATGAGCCAGCCAATGCCTTGTCCCCACGCAGGATAGACGTATTTTCCCAGTGTCAGAGGAGTCATTTCCACCACGCTGAAGAAGAACACCCCCTGAAAAAGAGCACCAGCCATTGCAGGGGAAAGTGAAAATCAGGGTCCAGCCATTCTTTGCTTCATTACCCTCTTAGCTCCCAACAGCCTTACAGGAGCCCAAAAGCTCTTTACATTAGTCTAGATTCCTCCAGCCCACCAACTGGTAATTTCATATCATTTCTTCTTATCCTATGTAAAAAGCTGGAATTGGAATACCCCTGAATTCCTTCTTCACTAGACTACTCAGACAAGCAGTGCCCCCACAGCAGCTCCTATGCAAGTAAAGAGCATCCTCACAGCTGGTCTCAGGAGTCTTCATCTTCCTATCCCTGGCCTTATCACACCATTCCCTGCACTACTGCTGGAAGGGCAGATACCTGCAAAGGCCAAAGTGCTCTGCAGTCAGTTATCCTGCATTTGGTGATAGCATTTGTTCTCATAAGCCTGTCAGAGGCTGAAGCTGGAGTAGCTGAAAGCCAGAACCAGTAATAGCTTTTTAAAACATGAAATTATTTTGCTTATCTCCTGGCATCTGGCATCTCAGGAAGAAAAAAATGAAGAGCTGATGGCCCCATTTAGATTAAAAGGAATCATCTAGAATTTTTAATGGGTGATTTCCAGCAAGCAGAGTGAAAGAGGCTCCTGTATCACTTTACCCATCTCCAGTCTGCCTGGGACCCCCTTGCACCAGACCTGTGCTGGGTGGAGAACATAGTGTTTCCCTACAGCCCATCTAGAGGCCTTTCTAGACCCACTCCTGCACACAGGATTCCTCAGGTCTTACCAGGCAGACAAGAGGTGTGAAGAAGGCCCAGCAGATCTTCCACCAGATGCAAGGCTTGTAGCCAATCATTTCTTCAATGTTCCTGTAAAATCTGTTCACACCTACAAGAAGAAATGAACATTGAAAAAAACCAAAAACATCTCTCCACCGTGGTCTTCACCTCTTCTCATGGCAGAGCCCAGGCCAGGCACAGCAAGAGGGTGACAGTGTGGCATGAGAAGCATTAGCTGGAGGGGATGGGGTACTGGGACACAAATTCATGCTAACAGCTTCCATGTTCCTGGTGTCCTCTTGAGGGCCCAGAGGGAAGGACCCTGGGCATCTGCCAGTCTGTGCTGAGGTCTTTGTGATGGCCTGGAGAGGTGAGATGACAGCCTTCCACTCCTGATTTTCTAAAGTTATCAGTCTAAGCTATTTTCAGTTGCAAAACTGTCATTGTCTTCACTGGCTGTGGCTTTTTCAGTAAGTCACCACGCCCAGGGAGAAAACAAAGGAACAAAGTGTTTTGTGCTTACCATAACACCAAGAAATTGAGATGGTCTCAAAGAAGACAAGAAAAAGAAGACACATGCCACTGGCTGAGTAGTAATCAAACAGCTTGAAGACATAAATGCCACCCTGAAAAGACAAAAACAGGGTCAAGGAGTTCAGTTACAGATGATGACCGACAATATCATCCAGCAGCTTGGATTGCTACTGAACATATCTGTTGGTTTAATGTTAATTTCCTTGGACAGTAGAGCCACTATTGCAATGTTTCCACTGGAGTATGGTTCCCAGCAGCAAAACTGATGTGCTCTTGCAGACAATTAGCCAGCCTGTTCAGGCATAGCCGAGGGTGAGGAGAAAAGAGGAGAAA
Organism: Acridotheres tristis; assembly: GCA_037013685.1. Taxonomy (NCBI): domain Eukaryota; kingdom Metazoa; phylum Chordata; class Aves; order Passeriformes; family Sturnidae; genus Acridotheres; species Acridotheres tristis. Next base: position 67,544,946 of record CM072885.1, read on the forward strand.
TTCATTAGGATCTCTTCTACTTCTCTGCTTTAGAAGGAGTCAATTTATTCTGCTTTGCCCCTCCCTGGAGTTTTGCATGGGCCCACATTGTTCCACAAATGGTCTCCAGACCAGTCAGCCCTCACCTCCTCTCATGTGAACCTCAGCTTCAGCTCGAGAGGCTCAAATCAGACAGGTTTTCTTTGTGTTATCTTAACTCTTTGCAGCAAGCATTCCCTAAATTTGGGCTCTGTTGGCTTGAGTCCTTATTGCAAACAGCAGAACAACAGGCCAGACTGACAATAGGAAGATGGTAAAAATTATGGAGGTATCCTAAGTCACTTGAGATGTAGCAGTGATGAGCAAATCACTTCATTCAGAATAGGAGAAATGCTGTCACTTCTCCCAAAGCTTTGGTGGTGCTGTGCTATGTCAAGTGGCCAGAAAGGTGTCAGGAATGGAGGTACAAACACAGCCATCTGTACCTGGGTGATATTGGAGAATCCAATGAGGTAAGAGATGAAGCAGACTACTGCAATGAAGATCTTCTTCCTGGCTCTTAGGACTCGAGGATACTCATCCATCAGGGCTGTAATGAACCCTTCCACAGTGCAGAACTATGGGAAAAGGCATACACCAAGGATATATATATATATATATAACTTAACCCACACACATTTAACTTCGATGTTGAGAACCTTAGTGATTTATGGACTCTCCAGACTCTAGGAAAGAAAGAGGCATCTCTGCACAAAGTTGGTCTGAACCATCTTGTGAAAATTCATCTCTCTCCCCACTGAATATAGATGGAGCTAGGAGCACCAAAGTTAAATACTTAAAAATAGCTGAGATAAATCTCTGCCTTTTGCTTCCCATGAAAAGCCTCCTGTTTCTTCCCACAAACTCTCTAGGGCCCTCCCATCACTGCCCTGCTCCCCACACTGCCAGGCCCTGTGCCAAGCTGTGTGTCTGGCTGCTCATGGGACATGTGCAGGAGCTTTATTGCTCTTCCCTTCTTGCTCTCCTCAGCCTGTGGCAACAGCACTTGTCCTGTTCAATGATCTAAAACATTCAATAAGGACCTGCATTACCCAGTCTCATGTGCATTTGAATAACATCTCTGATTACCCAGTCCTTGACTTTATTTCACTTTTTCAAGCACCCAACATTAAATGCATGTAGCACACCAAAAGCCTGTTCTCACAGCACATTATCTTTCTAGTGGTGGAAACCCCTGGATGGATTGTGCAGAGCTGCACCAGGCACAGTACAATAATGCTCTCTGCACCATAACACGTAATGAAATCCCCATGAGTGTTGCCTTCCAGTTTTCCTACTAGTTCTGCCTTCTGGCACAAGGCACTTTGACTGTATATATGTGAAGTGCATCCTTCCCTCCTATGTCTTCACAAATTGTGAGATTTACTTTTATATCTCGCTCCCAGAAACTACAGGTAACATACCTCTTCTCAGAGAGCACATCATGCCTCCAGCAACAACCCTGGGAATTTATGAGGGCAGCAAACTGGCTTCCCTGGTCATGCTGAGCAAATGTACAAGCTAGTGCAATGAAAATGAAAGTGGTTTCATCACTTTTTGATCTCAGGGACTTCCCCGTCCCTGTGAAGAAAAAAAGCTCCGAGAATGGAGGTGGAGATCTACAGACCAGAAAGAGCAGCAGAGGGTTGGGAAGATGTGTGGAAGAAAAATTGAGTGTCTGAGCCTATAGCTGGGCAGGGATGGTGGAAGAGCTTGCACACTGCTGGGGCTGGCTTCCACGTGGGCCAGAGCAAGGTAAAGGGAGATGTGCATACCCAGGGTTTTATATCCATCCCTATGGAAAGCCAGTGTTCCCAGAGCATCAAAGCTCAACGGCTTCCAATTGAATTTTTCATGAGCTAAGCTTTTTATGTTGGACACAAGTGCCATTAAAGCATCTTCTGCTGTTCATGCATGGGTTAAGCTGCCTTTATAGTCATTGACAGTGAGCTCTTCACTCCATCCCACCTGGCTTGTTGTCTGGAAGAGTCAGGACTGAGCTGGCACCACAGTGTAAAGAGATAGCACGACTAAAAAAAGCCACTGTTGAAAGCTATTCCTTCCACATGGATGCATGGCCAGAGCTATGGCAGGGCCAGGGGATCTGAGACCAGAAAGGGAAGTGCATTTGGAGGGCAACAGCCCTGGTCAGAGGCAGAGGGTGGTATCCAGCAGAAAAGGAGTAAAGAAAATGATGCCTTAGGTAATGGGATGGAGTAAAGCTGACAGTCCTCTGGTGCAAGAAGAATGACTAAAACCAGGGAATGCACAGAGGAAAGACAGGGAGATGGGTGATGAGGAACAGAGCTACAAAATGAGTGAATTCTCTTTGTCTCCTATCAAAATTAAGCTCCTGTGTAATGGATAAGGTGGAGAAACAAATGGTTGTACATTGCTTTTTCTGGCCATGGAACAGGCAATGACCTTCACGCCATTTACTGAAAATTGCCTCATGGCAGCCTCAGACTTCATAGGGGATGCAGCCTGGAGGAGCCTTACCTTTCTAGCCCCAGGGACTGCAGCTGCTTGGCAGGGGGCTCACTGTTCCCAGCTTACAGACCAAACCTTGGCTGCTTGCACATGTAGGCACCTGAATGAAAGCATGCTGCTTTCAGAGTGGCAAGGAGCTGAGCACTGGTGCATCCTGTTCTTGCCACTGCAGTCTGCTTTCCAAAAATTTCTGCTTTTACCACCAACCAGCCTCCAGCCACAATTTTTAGCACATATTCTTCTCTTCTTCATGCCTCACCCCATGATATTTCTTTCCCAAGCATTTAATTTCCATTAACTTCTCTCTTTTGCTCCTTTGCCCCTTTAGGGGCCTAATAATTGCACAAGCTTCTGGATCCAGTAATCTGGGCTTGGGAGTCAATACAGGTGTGACACCTCTGTCTGAAGGAGAGTCTCCTCCACCCTCTCCCAATGTCAACAGCTTGCTATTCCCTCCTCAGCCTCACAGAGCACCCTTATTGGGATGCATGGACCCGAGGGGAGTTCAACCACGGCTGCCAGATGTGTGTTTGAATGAACCAGAGCTCCAGCATGCAGACAGAAAGCTTCCTCACATGTATTTAGCTGTACTTTTTAAAAGCTTCTTTTCCTTTTGATGGTTCATTTTCCCCCCAGCCTCTTCCTCCAGGCAATGACAGCCTCCCCACCAAAACTGGCTGTCAGAAAGGATGTGGAGAATTTCAAGGGGTATTTTAAAAGCAAATGCAGCAAACTAATTCCACAGAGTGCTTAGGGGGTCTATTGTCGAACTATTCACCAGCACTGAGTGAATAATCCATGCAGATCATTTTTTTTTCCTGTAAATGTAGTTTCTTTCAGAACATTTAGGTATTATTTGAATTCTGGTCATTTTTCTAATTAATGTCTGTGGTAATGCATTCGTGAGCTTTATGAAGTGTTTATGAGAGTGTGAAATGATTGCAAACCATATTTGGTTGATTATATTTTCCTGGAAACCAGGTGTGACATTTCAGGAATAGGTTTGAGTCTGATTGTGAAGTAGGCTTGGGTTTATGAGCACTACCTGTAATCCAAGAGAGCATCCACTCTGTACTGGTGGTTTGTGCTGCAAGAGAAGTGCATGTGGGCACAAGGGAGGATATGACAGATCAAGTGCAGGTTTTTGCAGGAACCTTTGATTTTGATGCACTCAAAAGGAAGGCATGCAATTCACTGCTTCACTGGATTGCTACTTTTATGCTGAATTATCAGAAAAAAAACCTTATCACCACTTGAAAAAAAGCAGAGAGAATGGTTTTTGTTTTGTAAGGGCTCTGATGGGGCAGGGTGGAGACCTTTTGCTACATATAACTGCTTTCTCCTCAAGTATCTTGTAAAACTTTGCCATCAGGTAAGATGGCAGAGCAGTCAGGGTACCAGCCTTTTCCAAGGCATGACTCCTTCCTTCTGCCAGGATCTATCCCTGCTAACCCATGGACCAAGCCAGGGAGCTGCAGCTCTGCCCAGGTTGCTGTTGGCATCAACAACAATGCCAAAATGCTGCAGGAAAGCACAGCCCTCACACCACGAGAGAGTAAAAACCCACTCTGCTCAGCACTGTCCCAAGTGCAGAAGGGGACAGCACCACTGCACCTGAAGACATTTTTGTATCTTCCCCCACTTTGTCCCTGGGTTGTCTCACCTGACTGTCCAGACCCAGCATCATCAGCATGGAGAAGAAGAGGATTGACCAGAGTGGGGACAAGGGCAGCTGTGTGACAACCTGTGGGTAGGCGAGGAAAGCCAGTCCAGGGCCTGCAGCAGTGAAAAGAGGGATGAGCCCATGTTTACAAAGCATTTAATGGGAAGTCTGAGCTAAGGGCCATGGTTAAATAAGAGAGACAAAAATTACAGCCAAGAACTCAGGGGTTTCCATATAGGGGCTAGGAACACCTGAGCCTTTGTGCCCATGATACCCCAACTCAGTGGGAGACACAGGGGAGACAGAAATGATTGGAGAAACAAGTCCTAGAAGCAAGAAAGTCATCAAATTATTGCTCCAAATGGAGCTGGAGCACTTTTCTAGAAAAATAAACTGATATTCAGAGCTGGTTATAACTTTCCTGGTGCCTTTTGTTTGCCATCATAAAATGCTGTTTCTTGAGATAAAAGCTTTCTCTGGAAAGACAGCAATTTCAAAATATGTCTTTGTACAGAAAGACACATCTTGGTTAAAAATTATTCTGAGATCACAGTCTCAAGATTCTGCACGAAAAAGGGACTCCAAATTTTGATCACGTCTACTGAAAACACAGGTAGTATCTATTCTCCATAGGAAGGTTTCACACAGCAAATGGCTTAAATATTTCACTACAGCAAAATAAAACTTTAGCATGACTAGTCAGGAAAGACCCAAGAGCACCCCAGGCTCAGTTATAAATGGTTCTCACAGGCTGCTGTTGCAATTGAACCTGGGTTTCTGCTTACCTGAGGAGGCCAGCTCTGACACCGACTTCTTTGTGATGTGTGACATGAAGCCAATGATAGAGAAAATAACAAATCCTGCAAATATGCTCGTGGTGGAGTTTATACAACAGACAATAATGGAATCTCTGGAAGAGAGAAAGAGAGAAAAAACTCCAGATCTCTACCAAGAGCAGAGGGTGGGGTTAATAAAAGACCAAACCCTGAGGAGAGCTGGTCCTGTGCCTTGGAAGGGTAGCACAGGTGACATACTAAGTGTCCTGCAGGTAGGGAGCCCCTCTACAGAGATCACACTGTGTCCCCTAGGGCTGCATGCTGCCAGCAAGGGGACAGCAGAGATCAGGCAGATTCACCACAGCCCCCTGCCTCACCCGTGAGTACTCCCTGCCACACAGGAGGATGGAAAAAAACAACTGACCTGTAGACATTGTTGTGGAAATGGTTGTAGCTGCCCAGAGCGATGAGGGAGCCCAGCCCCAGGCCGTAGGAGAAGAAGATCTGAGTGGCTGCATCCATCCAGACCTGCAGAGAAGGAGCCAGAAGAGGAGTGCAGCAGCAGGAGACTGTGCTGCAGGTCCGTGTCCTGCACAGCTCAGTGCAGGGCTGGCAGGGGGACGGGGTGCAGACTGTGGAGCTGTGTGCTTGGATGTACAGCCCACTGGGGTGTCCAGGCCCTGAGGAAACCCTGTCAGCAGGGCCAAGGCAAGAGTTTCTTACTTACATCTAATCTAAAGCTATTCTCTTTCAGTTTAAAGCCATTCCCCTTGTCCTATCACTACATGGCCTTGTCAAAAGTCCCTCTCCAGAGCTTTACTGTAGGGCCCTTGATGTACTGGAAGGTAGGGGATCTGCATCCTCCCTATATGTCAAGTGTATCAAAGTGCAGCGTGGCCCAGCATCAGACACACCCCTGTCTGATGGGATGGATGTGGATGGATGAAGGGTCATGCATTTCTGAACAGTGTCCCATGCAGATCAGAAGGGACTTCTGCACTTTCTGAGCCTCTGTGTGTGTGTTTGCTTTCTCACATGTGCTCCCGAGGGTTGCTGCTCCACTCAGAAACCCACATCCTGCTCTCACACCCTCCATTTCTCTTCCACTAGCATGTCTTTGATTTTCCAACATGGAGCTGTTTGTGCAAACAACTGCAGAGGACAACTTATAAAGCTGGTACCAGTGCCTTAAGGTCTTAAAGTTTAGAAAGTTCAAGAAAAGAAGGCAGACTGTTTGTTTCTTAATTGCATAGTATTTACACAACTCTTCTGGTCTTGAGAGCCCTGTTTCCTGCATTAGAGCAAATGCAGTTGGTAGCACAGTTACAGAGAGTGTCCTGAAAGAGGGATCATTGGGACCCTCACTGGGAAATGATGGATATCAGTTGTCCCCACTCACACAACTGGTGACTTTGGAACCATACAAGTATCACTGCTGAAAAACAGAATCTATGTCTCCTGAAAAACTTCATTTTTGCAAGTGTCCCCGTTCCTCCTGGGTCTCCTCTCTGCTTCCAGTGACCAAGAACACATTACTGGCCACCACTCATCACTCAAGCACTTCCAAAAACTGCTGTTGTGTGTGCTGCTGTGCTTGTATCTGAGGTCCCCATGCCATCACCACATCGTCCTCTCTCTGGGACCAGCAGAACAAGATCAGACCACCAGCCCTAGGACAGTCAGTGAAATAGGACATTCCCAGCCCAGAGGGGAGGTCCCTTTACAGGATAACTTCTGACTCCCCATACCCTGTGGATAACTGTACTGCTTGAGCACCACAGAGCTGCTGCACAGATTTCCACCCACGAAGGATCCATCCCTCAGTTTTGTCTCAGCCTCTGGGACATGGGTCATGAATACTTGAACAGGGTTATTCCAGTGTTATTTTAAGTACTTACAGTATTCATGAGAAGTGCCTGGGGAAGCCTAATGCAGAGACAGCTGGGAGATAAGAGCTTTCCTCACTAGGCTACAAACCTCAGAGTCAGAGAGCTTCCTGAAGTCAGGTGTGAGGTAGAAGAGGATCCCCTCCTTGGCTCCTGGCAGTGTGACTCCCCGGAACAAGAGGATGAAAAGCATGAAGTAGGGGTAGGTGGCTGAGAAATACACCACCTGGAAAAGACCCCATGGGAGAGAAGCCATCAGCCCACCAGTGCCCAGGAGCTCTCCTGCCCACGGTGTCACGGAGTCTAGCATGTTCTCCTGCGAGGGGGACAGGCTCCCAAGCACAGACACTTTCAGCAGCGTTTCCTTGCATTTGCTGTCCCCTGTTCCCATGCTAGTAACATTTCTGGCTGTTTGAGGTTTGTCCCTGCCAATGATACACAAGGACACATTAATCACAAAAGTAGCATGGCAAAGTCTGGATGGAATGCCCAAAGACAAGGGAATTGCACAGGGATAATTTTAGTCCACAGAAGTAACCCTTTTAAGTCATCACATCATTTTTTTGCAGAGCCAAAGTTGGTGTTTCTCTACATCAATGCATCAAGCAAAATGAGTTATCTTGATTCCACTGCTTTCTTTTCAGCACTGTTTCAGGATCTTACAGGTATGTGCCATCCCTCATCACAGGGCCCACACCAGTAATCACCAGGGCTTTGCTGTGGCTGTGTAGCTAAAGCCTGTTTAAAAGCCACTGGGGAAGTTAAGAGCTTTGGTGACCTACCCCTGAAGTGCTTCTTTCTGATCTCTCCTCTAGATTATTCCTTTCATAATAGTGTCCTGCTGCACCATGCTGTGCTCTAAATAACACATCCCAGCATCTCAGCACCGCTGTTTCATTAAACAAAGCAATTACCTTTCTGCTGTGCTAGCCTGGAACACTGCACAGGGAATAACAATGGGCTTCTCATCTGAAAGTCTCCCACCAATATAAAAAAGGCAGGTGGGAAATTTTCTAAGGAGATGGTGAGATTTTTTTCCACCAAAGGCAATTTAAGAGACTGTGATTGTCAAAAGGAAGAGGTCACAAGAAGCTTTGATCTCTCAAAGGACTGTCCCAAAGTGGGAAATACAAGTAATTTCTGAAAATGCCTCTTCCCAAAAAGAATGTGTGCTCAGACCCTTACAGGCAAGAGCTGTTCTCTACACTTGGAATGAAAATCATCATAAATATGGTAGCAATTATTACAGCCATGAGAGGTAAATGTCAGGAATTTAATAGCATGTGCTGTGATTTTGCTTCTAAACACTGTAGCCTTAGTTACAGACACTTAAATAAAATGGAGTCTGAAGGACACTGGGAGCAGCAATGAGAGGCAGCACCAAAAGACCGTGCCCTCACACTGTACCTTGCCAGTCCACTCCACACCCTTCCAGATGGAGAAGTAGACCAGCAGCCAGGCCAGGGCCAGCGTGCCAGCCAGGGGCCAGCGGATGGTGCCAGGCTCCCCCAGGCCTCCAGACATCTGGTGCATGTTCCTCCTAAGGGTGGGAGACACTGTGTTAGGAGGAAGTCTCACAATCAGGGTGGGAGACACTGTGTTAGGAGGAAGTCTCACAATCAAGGGCAGAGGGATTGGGAGCTCCCAGAGGTGGCTGGAGGGTGAAGGGCCAGGTGCAGACAAGTGTGAGAGCTCACAAATCCCTAGAGAGAGCTGAGGTTCATTGTGATGGGATAAAAGGAGGCAAAGAGAGGTGGAGAGGAGGTTTGCCTGCCTGTCCATCTGACCTGCACGGTGCATCCCATGCCCACCATGGCCCGTGGCTGGCTGTAATGCCCTCCTGCCAAAGCTGCCCAAGGAACCAACAGGCACAGCCCCGGTGGGCAGGCACAATGACCACGGGGAGGGGGTGAAACCTGGTGTAGGCAGGCTGGGGACATACTCCCAGAACTCGGTGACAGCGCTGGTGAGGTTGGTGGTGTCGTTCAGGGAGTAGTTGGAGAAGCAGCGGTCTGTGTTCCAGGCGTTCCCACAGTTCTGCCACGGCAGGTCCTGCACCAGCACAAGGACAGCAGGGTTATCATTCCTGTAACACCTCCCGAGTGAAATCTGGCTTCTTTTGAAATGAAACCCCTGAATTTTTTTTTTTGCAAAGAGAATGGGCAGCTCAACTGGATGAGCATGCCCTTGTAGCTAAAATAATGGAACAATTTTCCAAAATACAATAAATTTTGACAAGGATTTTCCAGGAAAAAATATCATTATGTGATTTGAGCAATGCTAGGTAGCTCTGATAAAATGTTAGCAATTCTCCACATAGAAAGACAATTAATAATTAATACCTACAAATTAAAATATTATTAAGGGATATTGTGTTTATAACCATTACAGCTTTTTGCTAGCTTCACTCAGCAAGTGGCTAGAATTTACTGCACAAAGAATAAGCAGTGATTTGTTTCTTATGTTTCATTTACACCAACTTCAATGCTTAAAAATTAACATGGCCCTGAGAACGGAGGCAATGGGTTGTCTACACAAACAGACTGTTATAACACAGGCACAGGAGTTGTTGTCCAGGACAGTAGCTGTTTGATGCTGTACACTGCCCTGATTATAAGCAGCACAAAGGGATTCCTGGGAAATGTTTACACTGTGCATAGCAGTGTGACAGCAGCCCAACACTACAGACTTAGTGCAATCAGCTCTGGCACTGCAGGCAGTGCCAGGGGCTGTGTGAACACGGCAGGGCAACATTCCGTGGCTGAGCCAGCCCAAGGAAAGGAGCTCAGATATGTCTCCATGAGCAGCTACCTCTTTTCTCAAGCACAGTGCATGTAGATAAATGCAGAGCAGCTATTCTGGGTGATTTCCCTCTGCAGATAAGACCTTAGGCTGCAGCTCAACAAAGCTTTAAGAAGATGTTTGATTCCATCCCTATTCTTCCATAGACCTCTTCAAAAATATTTTCTGTTTTAAGTGCCTTGTGGCATCAGTGCCTTTAAGTACTGCCTTCACTGCTTCATCTAAATCAGTTCACTCCAGCAGACGATATCTATAAATGTGGTATCCTGGCAAAATGGTAACTATTGCAATGGTGGGGGTGACATTCCAGGGGCCACCCAGGCCACTGCACACACCTGGTGATTTCACTGAGGACTTGCTAACTGCTCTGAAGAAAAGACAATGGCTCGAGCAGTTCTGCACAGCAGCTCTTCAATGTCTGCATGTTAGGGAAGTGGCACAATTCTCACAAGGAGGGGCAGGCTGGGGGACAGTTTGCTGCTGCTCCATTTCCTCTGGATTTCAGAGGACAGAAACTGCAGAAGGCAGGCTGGGTTCCTATTATAGATCAAAATACTCTCAGTCAAATTTAGGCGGTACAGGGGACAGATATCAGCCTAGCTTTTTCATTTGCACCTTGGGTCCTTTTGGGAATTTGGAATTATTATCTCTAGTAAAAGAAAAGGTCTTGAGCCAAACACCTGGGTCTGTCTATGTACATACAAGCACTGTCACCATCTGGGTCTGTAACACCTGAATGTACCAAAGCCTCATCCTAAGATGCATCCTGCTCAAGGTGTAGTTGGAAAAGACCTCGGTTTATTTGAGAATCCCTGAGGGTGCATCTAATCACCCACAATCAATAATTTTGTTCTAGATCCAGGACCCTACAGTGATGATTCAGCAAAAGTCTTGATAGATACTTGAAATTTTTGCTGGAACAAAAAGTAAAACTGGATGGACAGTGTCCACACTAGCATTTCAGGGTTATGTCTAAATGACATTTAAGAAGAACATGTTTGAGTCATGGGGTTGATGTCTTTAAGGCTGCAGGTTGCTCAGAGAGTTTCATTAAGGAAACTTAGCAGTTTCTGGGCTGAAATAAATGATTCAGCTACCAAGAAGTTAAAATGGGATGTGACTCTAACCTTGTATGGTAGAAGGCCCTGCTATGGAAGAGGAACCCACTATAAAACATAACATCAAAGCACACACTAAGGGACAGTCACAAGCAGATGTCTAGATATTTTCTGAATCAGTTTCCCAGCAAAAGAAAAAAAAAAAAGTAGATATAATTTATCAAGAGAGGAATGAATAAGAACTAATTAAGATAAGGAGTAAGTCCTGAGAAATAAGACCATGATGTGACAAAACCTGACAGAACCAGTTCAGATTCGAGCAGCCCCAGAAATAAAACAGGAACACAGGGTGAGTTTTAAAGACTGATGTGAGTGGGGAACAGTTCCTGCAGAGGGGATGGGACCATCCCATCACTACAAAACTGCCTCTGGGGCTGATGAACCTCTTCAGGAAGGGTCTAGCACGATGCTGATAAGGACTCTTTGCACAAATGGCAAAGAGTGGCAGCTAGTGCCCACTGTGGGTCATAAATCACTGCCCATAAGTGGGAGTGAGGACCCAGAGCACAGCCAGTGCTATGCTGCAGGCATGTCCAGGACTCACCGCAGTGAAAGAGTTGAAGAGATAGTAGAGAGCCCAGGCAATGATGACAATGTAGTAGATGTTCAGCCAGAAGGACAGAACCATAGCTGCCAGTCCCACACCTGCAAATGAAGGCAGAAAGCAGCATCAATCCAGGTCTCCAGTACCCAAGAGAGCTCATGGGCATCACAGCAAGGGTTTTTTTGAAAACCAGAAAAACGGAATTGGCTCATCCACACAGAGTGTGCCATAGCTGCACTCTGAGCTGGTCAGCAAGGGAGGCTCATTCCCTCATGTCTCTCAGCCACCCATTTCCACTGGGGAAACAATGCTACATTTCAGTGTGCTACTGATACTTATATGGACAGAGCTCCATGAAAACAGAATCTTGTCACTTCCCTAGCAGAATTGCACTTTCCCACACCTAAAGCATTTCTAAATCACCGTTAGCTTCTAGAAAACAGTTACTTCAAGCATGGCAACAGGTTGCATTCCCATGCAATTGAAGTAAGCATATGTAGGGAGGCTTGGGAAGACAAAGGGCCTTCTGCAACCAGAGCCCCTCCATCACAGTCCATACTGCAGATAAAGTCCCTTGTCACCACAGAAAACTGCTTGTACAGATCACAGTGATGTTAGTGACTGCAGACATCGAGGTCAAGGACAGCTTGATAAAGACAGAAGGGAAAAACCCTCCCCTCACCTGCCACCCTGTCCCAGCCCCCAGGGATTTGCTGATTTGCCTTCAAACCATTATTGGGTCTTTGCCTGTAGTTACATGCCACTGCTGTCACAAACATACAGCACAGTACCTTTGAACATGGGTGCCAATCTCCAGACTCCTAGTCCACCAATAGAGGTATACTGGCCCAGAGCAGTTTCCAGCAGGAAGAGAGGAATCCCAGCAAACACCAGCGTCAGGAAATAGGGGATAAGGAAGGCCCCTGGAAGAAGGAGCAATGTTATCAGGCAGTCCCCTCTTTCATCAAGATGGAAATGCCTCCAGCTGCAGTTTCTTGCTCTGCAGCACCCATGTGATGAGGAGCAGCCTCTCCCAGAGGTGATAGTTTGCAGCTGGAGTTGGTGCGTTCAGTGAGTCTCCCACTGAGGTCACTGCTGCCTTCCCCTTATCACTGTGGGTATGTACACTGGCATCACTAGTTATGCAATGCCAGGCTCACTTTGTTAGCTGTTTAGACAACGCTAAACCCAATCTGACAACAAACCCAAAAGCTTGGACACTGACATTTGTAACTTGTTGATGTTTCTGTCTTACCTGCAGAAGCTTTCAATTCTTCTTCCTCTTAAGATAATAGTCCATAGGAATATTTGGCATTGGCCACTGCTTTCTTTGTTTATAGCTGTTTCAGTCTTTTAAGAAAACTGTGACCAAATCTGTATTGGCTCTTCTAATAGTGCTGTATACCACCCCAACTGTGTTTTAGGTTTTACCCTTAAAATTCCTAGTGAAAATATTATTTTTCTCCATGTCCCTATGGAAATAATCTCATCATAGAAAGGAGGTAGAAGAGTCATTCACTAGATATATTACTGGCACCCAGTTTTCAGAAGAGCAATTAGAATAGGAAAGCCTAGCTGTGTGATTGGAAGGCTGTACAAGTCCAGGTCATCCTGATTTCTAGGACGTGGGACAAAGCCCATTTTTTATCTTTCTTATGCATGTACTTGAGTGGGCCATCATTTCTGAGGAGGACAAACTTTTGCAGAGGATGCTGGCTGGGGACAGAGAGAGGACGCTCAGTTTGCCCAGAAGAAGCTGGCCGTGTTCAGGACACCACTGATTCCTGCACTAACCTTAGGGCTGAGCTGTCAGTCTGAGTCTTCTCCCGATAATTGTGGGAAAGCAAGCATGGAGCCAGCCAGCAAAGCCACTCTGAGAGCTGTGGCCCAGCTTGCACCCGGCAGAGCCAGGCTCCAGCAGCTGCTCTCCAAGGGCAGGGAAGCAGCCAGGCACAGCCAGGGATGCTGGCTCAGGGGACATCCAGCTGGGGACATCTGCCTGCCAAGCAGGGAGCTGAACCCATCTGGGAGATGCAGGTGCCAGCACCCGGCATGGGAGACCATGGGAGGCAGCAAGCAAGAGGAGCTGGCAGTGGGTGGTGGGGAGAAAACACTCCCTGTGCCAGCAGCTCGGTGACCATGAGCCTGAATCACCAGCTGGCGTGCAAGCTCTTGGCTTCACCAGCAGCCTGGCGCACAGGAGAGAAGAGCTTTGGGAATCACTGTGCCTGCTCAGCAGCCTCCTCTGTGTGCTCGCTAGACAGCACAGCCTGCAAGGTCCAGCCCCCTGAGAGCCCTGCGGGAAGCCAGTGTCTGCTCCAAGGACACGGCTGCTGCCACCCTGCTGCAGTGCAGTTTGGAGTCTGACCTTAGCAGCAGTGCAAGTCTCCTTCTTGCTTCTGTGCAAGCAATTAATGAAATTTGGCTGCAGCTCTGACGATCCTGCACTTCTCATTTACGACAGGTCAGGAGGATTTGTAGGTGAAAGATCTTATTTGACTGTTGGGAGGAAAAAACAAATAAACTTTTGGACACAAGTCTTTTATCCTGGATTGACAAAGATTCTCGAGAATAGTGGAAAATCTACAAACCAAACCACCTCCTTGAGCTGAGAGCTGTTGGCAATGACACTGCCGCTTTAGAGGGCCAGGTCGCCAAGCAGGCATGGATATTATCCCCAGGTCCTGCAGGAGTCATGGGCACAGCTGGGCACATCCAGCTACGTGCAGGGCCGGCAGGGAGCCCAGGCATCACTCCGGGTGAAGCGGACGGGCCGAGCGCTGCTGCTGCTGCCGTGCCCCAGCTCCCTGCGCCGAGCAAACCAGCCGTGAGCCGATGCGGTGTGACAGCGCTAAGTGACACGACAATATTTCCATTCAGTTCAATTCGCCTGTGCGTAATGGAAGCAGCCCACACTGCCGTGCTCGGAGCAGCGCACATGCAGGACGCTAAAATTAGAGTCGCACCCACAGTCTGCTGTGCTCCGGGGCAGAGCCCAGGCGGTGCCCGCTCGGTTGAGAAGGAGCTGCCGTGAGCTCGCAGCTCCGCCCGGTCCCGGTTACGGTTCCGGGCATCAGCTCTGCCGCCCGGCCCGGCAGCTCCGCTCGATCCTTCAGTGCCGCTGCGGGAGAAGAAGGAGCCATCCAGCCTGGCACGCACGGCACGAAGCGGCAGGAAAGGCAGGATGTTCGGGAGCAGGCAGGGAGCAATTCCCGCATTTCATCTGCCTGGCTGCTCCCTCTGCGTGCCCGCAGCTGCCAGGGCAGAGATCACCCCGTGTGCCATTGTTGATGCTAATAATAGTGCTCCACACCTCTGCAGCACCCTCTGTCCTCGGTTCTCGGCTGACTTTGATTGTAGGATCGATTTTAGCTTCACAACACCCCTCATCTAATTATAGGCAGTGTCATCTCTACCTTTATGTGTGAGGAGACAGTCACGGGGAGGACAGAGCTGATGTGAGACTTGAGATGATGCAGCAAGCACAGGGCAGACGTTGGCTACAACCAGTGCTGGGAACTAGCCACGGGGGAAATGTTCTATGAGGAGAGCTGGCAGTCAGAGAGTGGCCAGACAAAGATGAAAAACCTGTGCCTTGGCTCTGGCATTGGGGGCACAAGCTCCCCGGGGCAGCCCTGGATGTTCCCATAAGCCTCACATTTCCACCTCTCCTCAAAACCCAAAGAAGCTGTAGATGACCCGTCCCTGAAATGTTCATGGCCAGGTTGGATGTGGCTTTGAGCAGCCTAGTGGAAGGTGTCCCTGCCCTTGGCAGTGGGTTTGGAACTGGATGATCTTTGAGGTCCTTTCCAATATTTCCAATATATTTCCAATATATTCTACTATTCCATGAAAACAACATGCTCAGTTAGAAAACTTCTTGTCAAAATTGCTAACTTTCTGGTCTCCTGCTAGGACTCACTCCACATGCTTCAGAGAAAGGGCCTAGATAGCCTTAAATGCTATGAAATGAAGTTAAATGTACATTGTTTCAGGGAGCAAGACCCTTCTCCTCTTTTCCAGGGTTGGAGAAGAGCATCCTACACTGCCTGCAACAGCAGAAATGGGCTGGTAATACAAGAAATTATGAGAGCCAAAGGCAAAAGGAAAATAAAAAAGACATGGAGAGGAAACATGGGAAGAGTCCCTCAGAGCAGCATGAATGAGTGTGGCACTCGAGATAGGGACTCCAGGCTAGGAAGAGCTAAGAGGGAAGCAAAGAGCAATGTGGGAAGACTAGCGGGCAAAACTTAGATTATATGTACAGCCTTAAAGGTGAGGAAAAGGGGTTTGGACTTGTGTGGGAAGTCTGTAAAATGGTTCAAGGAAGTGAGCAGCTCTTCAAAGGGGAGAAAAGAAGGCTATTTTAGTAACAGGCACAAGCAATGGGAGAGCTCAGCATGGAGTGAGAAGAAAGAGTCTCTGCTCTACTGACACCTGCCCATACTCCCCTCTACAAAAGCATCTCCCTGACAAGGCTGAAGAAAGAGCACCATTTTAGAGGGGAGCTGAGGCACAGATGTGTGTTGTCTGACTTGATCCAAGATGGGCAGAAATTCTGTAGCTGAGCTGGCAGAACTCCCTTAAGAATACACTAGACTGAGGAGGACCCCACCTTTAACAGATGCAAACTGGATTCTCTGGAGGTGCCCCAGAATCCAACTGGATTCCTATTTGTCCATAGCCCTCCCTGTAAGTAAATGAGGTCTCACATGCTTTTTTTTTTTTCACTCCTTTTTTTTTTTTTTTTGTAGCCCCCCCCCAAATTTCAACTACACAAGCATGACAGAACTCAAACTGCTTGTTTTATTTCTTTGGACTGCTTCTTCCCAGCCTGCACTTGCTAGTAAAGCCCATAGATCATTGAAACTTGTCTCTGGACAACTTAATAACTCCCCCCATGTGGGAGAGCTCTCAGCTGAAGGACCACTCATTTGCCCAGACCCACACCAAACCAAAAGCTGCTTGGGGACAAGGCTGCTCATTGTACATTTCTCTCACCTCCTCCATTTTTGCCACAGAGATAAGGGAAGCGCCAGACGTTGCCCAGCCCAATAGCATAGCCCACACAGGACAGCAAGAAGTCAAATTTCCCCTTCCAGGAGCCTCTGTCTGGGATCTCCTTCTTCTTCTTCTTGGTGCTCACAACCTCAGGGCTGATGGGCTCTGGCTCCTCCAGGGCTGCCTGCTTCACCTCGGAGGGAGAGTTCAGCTCCACGGAGGTGTTGTCCATCTTGCCCATGGTGACTCAGATGTACATCCACTCTTGCTGAGTGGCTGGAGGAGCAGGAAAGGCAGCTTCTGCCCTGGCTGTGTGAAGACAAGATGGGAAGCACTGGGCACAGCTCCTGGTGAGAAAGGAGAGAAAGTGTCCTGTGTCAATGTAGTGTGTCAGACTTGGTTGTTAGCATTACATAACAAATCCCTCAACTCTCACCTTATCTTCTTCTCATCCCAATGCTCTGCAGGAAGAGCTCTGGGACCAGTAGGCATGCAGCAAAATCACAGGTTGTGAGTGACCCACCACAGAGCAGGGAAATATATCTGTGTGTCTGAGTGACAGTGGAGAAGGGCACAATGAAGGTGCCACAGATCCCAGGTCTGGGGTCCAAAACTAAGTGCAGCAGCCACAGAGCCATCTGAGAGTTTGTGTGGCCCAGCCAGTGAAGCACAGCTTTGCACCAGCACCTCTGATGTGGATGTGCTCCACTTGGCAATCCCATGCCTTTATCCCTCACCACAGCAGCAACACAGCCATGCACCTGGCAAGGGAATCTGCTCTGCTCTGCTCAGCTCCTCCCTGTGCACCACCTTCCATGTGGTACTGCAATCCCCAGGTGTATTCAGTTTGTGCTCACAAGTGACTAGAGCCAGCCTGTGAACCACTGAAAGCCCACTAAGTCAGGACTCCAAAGGCCTGATGATTAATTGCATGAGTCTGACTAAAAAATTTAATTAATACCTGCATTGATTTTAGGCCCTAAGAAGTATATAACCATCACACCAAAACAATTTGGAATGAGAGTGAGAGCAGGTTATGTTACTACTCCTGTGTCTAACCCAATATTGCACTCGTGTCTTGAAAAATAAGTGCAGTTCTCTCTTGCTGTCACACAAGCTGTTACAAAGTCAGGAAAAGGCATGGAAGAGAGCCAAAAGGCTGCTTAAAAGTGTGGAGCAACTTCCATGCAAAGAGAGTATAAATGAAATAGGATCCATTGTTCTGTTGAATAGGTTGCTGGCAGGGGCCTATAAATGTATCAGTGTCATAGAATACAAGTATTCACCATTTCTGACACAAGAATTGCAAGAGATTAAGCCATGGCCAGCAGGTCGTAGGTTCAAAAAGAGCAAGAGTTGATACGGTAGAAAATGTGCAGCTGTGGAGCCAGACTCCCCACTGCCAGGACATGCTGGATGTCGAGAGTTTATGACTTCAGAACAGGAAATTAAGGGGGTAAATAATGGAAGGAAAATCCACCAGAATCTACTGCTGCAATTCTGCAAAACCTTGAGCTGGAAGTTGCTGGAGGTTGAGGGACTCTTCCAAGGAAATGACACTCTCTACTTTTCCTGGTTTTACCCTCTCCCCTCAGCATCTGTCCTCAGCCAGTGCAGAAGACAGGATTGGCATAGGGTTTGCTCTCAGCTATGGGAATACAGATAGAGAGCAGGACTCAAAGCACTGCTCAGCTTGTGACTGACATGGATGTGTTAGCCAGAGTAGTCCACAAGCCTTGGCAAAAAATAAACAACCCAGAACCTTAAAAGAGGAATGCAGAAGATAACAGTGTGCTTAGTACGCCTTGTTTGAGAGAAATCATGCAAGACCCTACGTGCCTGTGCAGGTCTGTGCAAAACTATGATTACGCAATGTTACTTAGTTACATAAATGTTTTGGTTGTTGCTATGTGTAGCTATATCTGCAAAGGTTTATATACTGATGTGTAGAGTCAATAAACTGGCTTCATGCCTGCTAACCGTGGAGACCCCATCTCCTCTATTGGCACTTCCCAGCGCATTTTACAGAGACAAATTTAATCCTCACCAGGAGTCGTGAGGATAATCAGTGGTACAGTCTACCAGAAAAGTCTGTTGACAAAAATGTTCATAGATGCAAACATTGGAAAACAAACAAACAAAAACAAAATACCAGGAATATATATCAGGAAACAAATCAATGCTGTAAAGAGGTGTCATGCTCTAGCAGTAAAAACTTCTTCCTATTGGCAGTCTAGTCTCATAAAGAAACAATACCCATTTGTCCCATGGGATGTTCGGGGGACTCATTAATTAGCATTTCTAAAGTGGTCTCTTAAGTCCAGGCTCAATGACAGAATGATTCCTGCTTACTACAGTGGGTATCCCATGATTATAGCAGGTGGATTTTGTTCCCCCACAGAATTTGTCACTGAGGTTAGAAAAACTCTATCGACTGTGAAGGGAATGGCTGAACCAGGAAATAACTGTAATTCCTTCTGAAAAGCCGGTGGAGAAGCCAGAAATCCCCTTGCTGTGGGACAAAGCACAGTAACCAAAGTCCCTGAGCTGTGGAGCCCACACTGAGCCTCACCCTCACTCCTCTAGCTCCAGGATGGTTGCAGTAAGCCCAGCAGTTAAGTGGCAGCATGAAAATGGTTTCTGGGTAGAAGAGACCATTTCACATGGCCCATAAGGCAGCTGCCAGAAGAGACCATTGCAGGACACTCAGAGCAAAGGCTTTGGTTGACAGATCCCATTTCCATCCTACACCTTGTGATAGCACTGTCACACCAGCTACTGGCTTCTCATTAAGGCAGGGAGAAAAAGATTATACAGAACACGTAGAAGGAAAGTAAAATAAAGAAACTTTATAAATTTATATAGAAGAAATAGCACCAAAACCCGTGGGAAGTAATCAGAGCTGGGCTAAGTCAGGGTAATTAGTTATGCCTGGAGACATAACAAATTGGACTCAGCAGAAGCCGTTTAGACTCACTTCTTTTCTGTAGACAAAAAAAACAGAAGGTAAGCTGCTGTCTTTAAAAAGTATTTCTATATCCTGCTCTCCCTGTGTTCTTTTCTCTGTTCCTGTTGCCACAGTTCTGGAGTGATACTGCAGCTAGAGGGTCACACCTCATATTTCCTGTACTTGGGGTAAGATGATAAAGGAGCAGCAGACCATACTTTCTTCTTATCTGAAAAGTGAGGTGCTTCATCTCCAGGTCAGAAATAATAAGCTAGATTTATAGAGGTTTCTTCACAGTCAAGAAATAGAAAATCAGGCAAGAGGATCCCACTGAGGATCCATCCCACCTACTGTTCTCTCTATAGTGATGAATGATTAGGACAGAAGGGCTTGGGCATGTCCCACAGCCTGGCTGTGCCATGTCCTTCCCCAGACACACAGCCCTGACCAGCAAAAACACAGGCAGCAGTCACCCCAGGCCAAGTGTTTGAGTCCTGTGTTGCTCACATGGTCCTACTGGGACAAAATGTCAGCCCCTCCACTTACCCACATGGGTCTCATCCAGCACGAGCACAAAGCTTTGTCCTGTGCTGACAGCCCAGAGAGAGCAGAGTCAGCTCAGCAGCTCCCTGTCATGTCAGATTATTTGTTCTGAAAAGCACACGGTGCTTTGGGCACAGCAAAACACCTGAAGGACTCAAAATGATAATCAATAAGAGCAGAGCTACCAGATGGAGGTGGGCTCTGCTTTGCAAGGACTTGAAAACAAGGTCAGAGAGTTTCAACATGACACTATAGCAGGTTTCTCATTCCACTTCTTCCAAATGCACCATATTCTGAAGCCAGAACTTTCCAAGCAATCAGTGAAAGCTAATGCCATGAATTCCTGGCAGTAAAGGAGTGACCTGTGTTTCACCAAGTTGTGTAGAAGGTCTGGTCTTCTGTTGCTCAAGTCAATAAAAACAATTGTCTGGTCCCCAGTGGATGCAGAGCCAGTCTGAAACATTCTGGCAAACAGACCTTCTTTTCTTTTGAGGGATTTCGCTTCAAATAAGAAAATAGCACTGAGAAAGTATTGCTGCCACTTGAAACTCTGCCTCCTGAAACACTGCTGCTAACAACAGTGACCTTTTTACTTTCCCCTGTTTCAGCATCCTATATTAACAATCTCCTCAAATTTGACAGAAACCAAAAGTTTCAAGAGCACGAAATTGCCTGAAATGAAAGAGCAAAATGATCTATGGAAACGTAAGAAATACTTTCACACACCTCCCCACCTCTTATTTGTCACTGATTTAACAGCCACACAAATTACTTCTGACCCATGCAGGTAGAGCCACAATGAGTTTAATTACACAGTGCAGGCTGTTGTTCAGTCAATTAGACTTTTCCTTCCATCCACACCATTTTAATGACAGCCGAGCAGCCCCAAGGTTTGTGTGTCTTGTTTGGAGCTGTGAGCCATTAGGGCACAGCAGACTCTCGGTCGATTTTCTGCTCACTGCAGCAGCAGCATATGCTGGAGCTTCCTGCATCCATGAAAGTTGGAGGAGCTGGAGGAAAGCTCCCTGTGGGAGCCTGAGGATTTTGGTAGAGTGCTGGCCCCACATGGAGCCCACTCAGGGCTGGAGCATCCCTGTCCTGTCCAGCTGGGTCAGACAGACAGGGCCCGTGTTTCACAGCCCTCTCTGCATGCTGCCCAAGAGGTGCCACTGCAGTCACTCAACATTTCATCTCCCTTCCCCTGGAAACAGGTGATTGCTTGGTTGGAGAAATCAGCACTCACAGAACATGTGAGAAAAAAGTAAATTACCACTCCTAGGTGATGGAGCTGCTGGGTGACCTGCAGTTCCACCCCCATTTCCATCCTCTTTCATAAGATTTGGGTGCTGATACTTGGGTCTGACCTGCAGCTGCTGTCCAGTGTTCTCTTCCACCAGCAGCTCGCATCACTCTTAATAATGTGGCAGTGAGGTTGGCACCACATCACAATTTATCCAGATGAGAAGAAGGGGCAGTCGGGGTATGAGCCACATTTCATAAACCATCAGATAAATGGGACGTTCACATGAGGCCAGGACACATTTTTCACCCCCCCCAGCCATGATCCCAGGAGAGCTATGGCAGTACCTCACAATTCTGAAAATGTTTTTGGAGCTACTGGGACTGGCTGCATCCTGCCATGTGATCTCTTTGCCAAGGGGCATCTTCATTTTTGTGTTATATGTGCAGGAGGAATCAGGCAGCAACCTCCGTGTCTCCAGATGCCCACTTGAATTTCCTCTGGCTCCTCACTCCATGGGGGAAAGCAGGGTCAGGTCCTGCTCCTGGCCACAGGCTATGCTTCACTCACCCCTTCTGCCATCACCTCAGTGCCTGTGGCCACCTTACATTGTCCCTAAGGAAAGCAGGGCTTCGTGCCTTTCTTGGAAGATGCAAATGAGGCAGCCTCTGAATTGTTTTAATGCTCTCACTTAAAACTCATCCTAGCCCCTGAGAAATCTCCCCAGGAAGCAGAGAGATGGCAGGATTCTTTTCTGGCCCTAACAGATTGTCCTGACCTAGTCTGAGCCACCATAGCAGCATGAGGATCAAGGCCAGGTCACATCCCACTCCCTCATGGCAGCATCTGAGCAGACTGCATGTTTCCAGATTGGGAAAGACACATAAGTTGCTTAAAGGCATCTCTCTCTCCATCCTCCTTACTGAAAGTACTGCATTAAAAAGATTAAAGGCCTATTTCTGCTTATTTAAAATGTGTTGATTAAATTTAAAAGCATTTTCCTCTTCTTATATAGTGCAACCTGTCACACTGGGATGCCAGTTTCATGATGTTGGTAGTTTTTGCTGCATTATTCTTTTGCCCTGCCTGAAGCAACATGGACATTTTTAGCTCAGCTTTATTCTGCAAAGACCCATCTGTCTGATCTCAACCCCAGTTACTTTTTGAGTTCACTGGCAAGTTTCACCTGTGCTTGAAAAAAGAGCACAGCTCTCAAAGTTCCTCAAGTAGGCAATGGAGGGAGAGAAGAGCTGCAGGTTAGTGCTCCTCCAGAAGAAGGGTGGTGGGGTGACCCTCTTTGTTCCTTGGTAAAGGCATAATCCCACTCCAGGGAAGCTAATGGAAAAAATCTTCCCATGCCTTCAATGAGAACATCAGTGGGGCAGAAGTGCCTGGAATGGACAGAGAGGGCAGTTTCAGATGGAATTTCTCACTTGTTTTGTACCTCCTGTGCCTGTTTGTGACAGCCCAGTGTGGTGTCCAGGCACTGCCACCAGGATGTGGACAGCAATCCATGCTGTCCCCTTCTCTCTTTTCTCCAGAGAGGGTGCACTGTCACAGCTCAGTCAATGCAGCCTGAGTTACTGCTCACTGCCTACTACCTCACTGAAACTCTGACTCTGAACTGAGATTTTAGCTTAAATCCTGATCTGAAGCAACATCCTGGGTGAGATTTTGGTGTTTCCAGGGGTAAACTGCCCTGTCTTACAAAGTGCTGTGCAAAAGCCATGGATGTGCAGTGCATGACGGGGAAGAAATCGTAACTTCATACACATAAATCTGGATTTGATGCAGCTCCAGGGGTGTTGCAAGTGATGTCAGTGGTTATTTGCTGTATTTTTCTTGGTATGCTTTGGGGGGTTTTTAATGTTTTTTGGTTTTGTTTTTGTTTTTCTTGGGTTTTTTTTTTGTTTTGGGTTTTTCCATTTGTTTTTTTCGTTGTTTGGGTTTTTTGTTTGTTTGGTGGTTTTTTTAGTTTTTGCTCCTTTTTTTAAATGAAGTCATTGAACTAAGCAGATTCAGCAAAATTGGTGTTGCAAAAAAAAGTGATGACATGCACTTGAGAAAGTCACCCTGGACTTTGTTGCTACAATTTAATAATGGTAAAAGTGAATAAGGAGAAATACTGTGCAAGAAAGAGCAGAAACAAGCATGAGAATGATCCAGAGTCTGCTCTGAACTATTCAGCATTGCCAGAGAGTGATCTCTTCTCACCTTGCATGGCAGAGGAGCAAAGAACTGGCTGTCCCTGGGGCTGGGAAGCTCAGATTGGGACATGACCCATCCACAGGGGACAGACAAGTTCAGCCTGTTCCACATGGACCAGCACCTGCTGCCCTCGGAGTAAGATGAGCAGGTAAAAACCCTGCACTGCCTCAACAAATTTCTCTTACTGCATTCAGATGAAAGCACGAAGAGGAAGGTGGATAGGAGAAGAATGAGAAAATCACAGACCTTCCCCCTGCTCCTTCTGGGCAGGATCACAGCAGCTACCAAGTACCTTCATTCAGAACATGGCACCTGTGAATGTGCCTGTCAGCACTCTGGCACAAGTATCCAGCTCCAAAAAGACTAGAGCCTCACCACGCAGAGTACAACATTGTTTTCCTGCTGCAGCATGGCCAAGCTGAAGAGAAAATCTGTGCTCATTCTCAGATGCCAAACTCTTGCTTCTTCTTCTCATGAAACTAGGGACATAATTGTGCTCCAGAGCTCTCAGGCTGCCACAAGGCTCCCTTTGGTCATATGCTATTTTTGGGGGTGGAAAATAGAGAACAGCAGAGCCAGCTGCCTCTGCAGGAACTTTGCAAGAGTATTAGTAGCCTCCAGCCCCTTGGCTGAGGTTTTCCTTAAAACATCCTGGAAAACATGCTCATTACCCAGAACACCATCCCCTGCTGTCCAGGATCAACCTGCAACTAGCTGGGCATTATCTCTACCACTTTAACATTCACATCCTCTCCTATCCTCATATCTTGTGCTAAGCTCCATAGAGCAGTGGAAAAGGAGCAGCTCTTCCCCCAGGACTTGTGATCAGGAGATAGGGCAGAGGAAAGAAAGGTTGTTGTACTTGTTGTCTTGGCCGAAGATTTGAGTCACATCCCACACAACCAGTCCATACCAGGGTGCAGACCTGGCCCTCCAGCACCAGGAACAGCCTGTACCACATGAGCATCTCCACAGGGGCCAGACACAACACCCACTTGCTCTGTCTCCAGTGAACAGGGCTCAGTGTCATGCCACCCGCAGTATAAGGACATCCATTGCTTGTTCCTTGTTAAGTTTCTTCATAAGAAAATGTATTTCCAGCTGCGTGTATTCAACCTGATTTTTGTTCTCCACACAACAACATCCCAAACAGTTGTAGAGCTTCTCTTGGAGGGAGAAGAACCAAAATTAAATGTGCTGCAGGTCTCTACCAGGTGCTGGCAGAATCACAGCAAGGTCACCAGCAAACTGAGGAGCCTTTGGAATCCAGACTGCAGCTCCAAGAAGCACTCATGAGAGATAGGGACCAGGGAGAGGGTAGGAGGGGAGGGAGGAAGGGGATGGGTGAGTTTGTCCAGGTCTCTAGTGCTGTGGAGGCAGAGGAGAGATGGGGAGGGCTCCACTGACAGAGTGAGTTACCTCCAGAGTCAGAGTCTCTTGCAGGAAAGAAGGGCACAGACACAGACCCCAGAAACATCCCAGCAGCTGTACAGGCAAAGAAGCTGAGCTCCACAGACCATTAGATCTTGCAGGACCTTTGTGAAAGGGCACCAAGAACCTAGAACATTCTGTGTCATGGTGATCCTTGGGGCTGAAACATATAAGGCTGAGGAGGGCTCTCCCAGCCCCAGGGAAGGGCAGCTGAGCCCATGCCTCTTATGTGTGTATCACCTAACCCATTCTCTGAGTTCTACCACTGGAGACCCTCCACAGAGAAGCTTCCCCCAGGTTTTCACGTTAAGTGCAGATACAGAATCTTTACTGAGCAATCATTTGCACACACTACATTTTTCCCCACCCCATAGGCAGAAGAAGCTTTCCAATATTTGGGACCCCAGCACCATTTTCAGGTCATGCTCTGGGACAGTCATTTCCCCTCTTGCTCTGACTGATAGTGCCAGCTCCCTGGCTGGAAGCAGCAGGGCAGGGAGCAGCACCTGCACGTCCTTCCCAGCCACCCTCACTGCAGCATGGGGGAGACATGGTTCATGCCATGCCCCACATCTCTACTGCAGCAGAAACAGCCTCTTCAGCCTGGGATTTTGCTCAGTGAGCAGATTTTGGAGGTTGGTTTCTGCACCTGCCTGTTAACACCAAGGAGATTCCAGTTAGCTCTGCATGGGAGTGACAGACAGGAAAGCTGCTGCCTTCCCAGCAACTGGTGTCTTTCTTGACCAAGGCAACATTGCAATGGCAATGGCAACTGACAGGAGAAATTCAGGCATTGTGGTGGTGCAGCTGTGGGTAAAGCTGCTCCGTTTCACACTGCTCCAATTGACTGCCAGGCAGGGCTGTCCTCATTTGCTCGGCCCTCCATCACCTTTTGGAAGACAGGAACAATTCTGCACCCTGCCTTGTCCTCAGGGTGCTGCACCACTCAGCCCCACATCCAACCCAGCATGGGTAGAGGGGAGCCCAGCATCTGCACCACTCCTCCCCAGGGATGCTAGTGCAGGCAGGGGGCTCTTTCCCACCACTGCTTTGATATTCCCTTCTCTGCCCCCAGTGCTCACACCCCAAGAGCAGACGCTGCTGTCCCAGGACTCACCTGCCTCACGGTGCCAGCCGGCGGCGGGTCCCTGGGGCACGCCGAGCTGCTCACAGAGACACCAGCCCGGGGATGCACGTACAGACCTGCTCCCACACACACAGGGGACCTGTGAGCCCCTCCTGCCACAGGGCCCTTCTCCCCCTGCCTCACCCCACACTGCTTCACATTGCACTATTGACAAGTCCTTAATGAGCTTTGAGCTCACGTCCAGTCAAATCAACACCCTGCATGTCGTGGGTGTGGGGTGGGGTGGTCTCACAGCCACTGGAAAATCACAGCCACTGGGAGAGAAGAGGCTCCAAGGGCACGGGCAGGAGGGAGGACAAAGCCTCCAAATGATGCCAAAGAAGGGGGGAGCCATCAGGCAAGTGGGTTGCAAGGGCTTGGTTGAACCCACATTGCTGCAGCAGATCCTGCAAGGATTTTTTAGTTCCTGCAAGGATCAAGTGCTTTACTGGCTATGGCCCAGGCTTTTGGGATGGAGGGAGTAGCCACAGAAAAATGGATACTTCTTGTTTGAAGTGGCAGGTGCCAACCATCAGCCAAGGAAATGAGCCACGTGTGAATAACCAGTTGCTTAGTGTGTAAATCTTGTCATTGTCTCTAAAACAGCTTGTGCGGAATTTTTCCTTTCCTTTCCTTTCCTTTCCTTTCCTTTCCTTTCCTTTCCTTTCCTTTCCTTTCCTTTCCTTTCCTTTCCTTTCCTTTCCTTTCCTTTCCTTTCCTTTCCTTTCCTTTCCTTTCCTTTCCTTTCCTTTCCTTTCCTTTCCTTTCCTTTCCTTTCCTTTCCTTTCCTTTCCTTTCCTTTCCTTTCCTTTCCTCTCCAAGATAATTTCCATCCACTTGGGAGTAGAGAGAAATCACTGTCAAAAGCAGCATGGGGGAGCTGCTGATGCTGTGAGCATCGCCTTGTTAGAGGCAGAATTGACAGAGAGGTAGAGCCCAAGTGAGCTGAAACATAATTCTCATAAGAGATGACACCTTAGCACTTCACCAGCTCCTCTCTTTGTGTTAAAACAGAGGTAGGGATGCTTGAAGTCGTGGCAAAAGTAGGTGTAGAGACTTGCAGTGCTGAGGAGACAAAGCAGTGACCTGACTCCCTGCCTGCCCCCACATACAAACAAAGGCTTCACCCCGTTCATGACATTGCACCAGCTCCATGGAGGCTCAGGTGGGCTGAGGCCACCAAGGTAATATCACAGTTTTTATTCCTTGTTATCAAAACTCTCCTTCTTTAAAGGTCCCCCCTGCCCCCTTAGAGCAGGCAATAACCCATCACAGCTAAATCTGACACAGCTCGTGGGCCAAAGCCCTTGCCCCACAGGGTTGGGAGGGAAAACCTGCTCCTTACAGCTTTGTTGAGGTTGTTGCTTGTGGTGCCACCTACATCTGTGCTATTATCCTGCCCATAGGCTATGTTTAAAGATCACATTTCAGACTGAGTGGTCACTAGAGGAGCATGGAGGAGGCAGTAAGACCCCCATTAGGTGTTTTTGGCCCTTAAAGGAGAAAAACAATGGTGCCAGGAAGGCTAGCAAGAGGGAAATTGGAGAAAGAAAATTGTTTTTACTGGGTAAACCCAGGAGGCTTTGAGAGCTGAGTGTCTCTCCAGCACATGCTGGAGGCATCCTGACAAAAAGGCATCCTCTCTGAGCTGAAGCAGATGCAGTGAGTGGCAATCCCTTCTGGAAGAAAGCTATGGGTCTGACAGAGCCCCCTCATCCCTCTCCTCTTCAGGGAATCTGTGTGCCCCACACCACTCCGGGAGCTTGAGTACCTCTTATTTAGCAGCTAATGAAGTTAAAAGAGAAGTAAACAACATCTGACTCAGGAATATTTCCTTTAGGCTCTTAGCTGGGATAAAAAATCAGCCAAGGAGTATGTGCTGCCTTGGCTCCCTAGGAAACCCATTCTGTATCTCTGCAGTTGAGCACAGCTTGCACTGGTCAGACCTGCAAGCACAGGGAGCACGTAGTGCAAAACAGAGAAACCATTATCACCCAGCACGGCATGGAACACTGCTGGAATTGCTGCCAGCTGAGTCCTGCAGGGGCAAGATCAAATCCCTTCCTGGGGAACTAAGGCTCACATTGTCTTGGAGAGCTTTTTCTATGGTGCTGGGGTTGGAACTAGAAGACCTTTAAGGTCCTTTCCAGCCTAAACCATTCTATGATTCTATAACATAGCTCTTGGTGAAAGCAGAGCTGGCAGAGGCATGCTTCCCTGTCTGCTGGGAAGTGTGCAGGCACAGCCCTGGATGTGCTGGACCATGCAGGAGGCTCAGCTCTCCCTCGTCTGCCCAGCTTGCTTTGCAGTTGCCACGGAGCCCCAAGCTGGGTGAGAGCTTTTGGAATGTAATGCCACGTTACCGGGTCAGATTTGCTTTGGCCAGACCAACCAAATTAAAGCAGGTACCTGCAGGTGGTTTCCGAGGGGAGCCAGCAGCAAAGTCCCTGGCCTCCTTTTGTCAGAAAGAGTGAAACTTCAGCTATTAAGATATTGTAGCTCACCCTTTTCCGAGTCTGGCATTAGTTCATCCATCACTGTTCTCTCTCGCTCTTCAATCTCTGCTCAAGACCAACTGCTGATGTGACACCTCCTAAAATAAAAAGACAGAGGGAGACAGAAGCAATTTACTTGCAGGGCTGGTGGAGATCTCAGGCCTGAGGGAACCAGCCTGTTATGTGTGTTTTCACAGCTCTCCAAGAGTCCTGGCTGAGGAGCACCTGAGAACTGCAGTGGGTCCACTGGAAACACCAGTTCCAGAGGCAGACAGCCTTCACTGGAAGCACAGAGGACCATCTCCTCACCTCATGTACTTCTAGTCTGGAAAGAAAACCGGCCAGAAAGTAACCATTTCTACTGAAAGGGTAAAAACTGAATTTGAAAACCACAAATGTTTTCTGTATCACATTTGTTGTGTGAGTTAGAGGCAGAAGCAGGCTGTGGGTATCAAAGGTGCTGGAGAGAAAGAACGTCTCTCAGCATCAGTCTAGCAACCTCCGCTTTTGCAGAAAAAAAGGGAAGTGGGACCCAGAAAAGAACATGGATATTTCATACTTGGCAAGAACTAGACACAGACCAGTAAGCCCAAATGAGTTTGGGAACATGCCTTAGAAGAGAAGCAGAATTCATTTGAAAAGATGGAATTTGGAGTTGCTCTCTTGGTTGTTTTCCATAAATGTTCATGAGACTAAATTTTGATTCACCAGTGTGTTCTCAGAAAATGAGAGCTTGGCAGATACTCAGACAAATACTTGCTGGCTTCAGTATTTGCGTTCAAAGCATTTGGGCTGCCACCTCCAAAGCTTTTGGTGGCTTGGGAAATATCCAGGAAAAGAGCCCAACCCCACCATATAATCTGTGTGAGTAAACACAAGTGCAAAGAGTGTTTTCTAAATAACAGCTGTTGGATGTGATGACAGTGGTGAAAGCAGCCAAATAATCAGGCTAGACATCTCTTGGTTTAAAATTCCTTTACAGAAATCATTAACACAATCATTGCAATATAAGCAGAAGTATAATCACTCAGGGATAATTTGCAGAGGAATAGGGCTGCACTCACTGAAAAGAGCTGCTACAAGATATGAGATTGCCTGGCTCTGACTCAGCCCACCAAGTCCACCACCTCCAAAGGGAAGTAAAGCTGTCCAGCAGGGCAGAGCTGGCAGGCATTGCTGTTTTGAGCCCAGTCTAAGGCATGGCCTCCTCCTCTGCAAGCTCAGCAATCCTGCCAACCTGCAGTGGGGCCAGGCTGGCTGGCTGGCCTCCTTCCTCCCTGAGCAGGCTCAGAGCTCAGGTCTGGTCTGGCTCCTGACACCCAAGACATCCTTTCTTAAAGGGTGGCCAGTAGGGAATAGACAGGGAAAAGGTGTGAGGGTCGGTAAGGCAGGACAGTTCCCGCGCTCAATCCTCCCAGCTTCCACTCACAGGTGCTCTATGTGACTCCCAAACCAGGTGGCCTGTTGAAGACCCCCCCCCCCCCTTTTGTGGTGTCCAGGGTTTCTTTGTCACCAGTGGCTGAACTGTTAATACTCATAACATAATTACCTGCCAGCCTCACTGACCTCTTCTCCCCAGGAAAACTGCCAGAATCTCTGCTACTCCTCATCTTGGGCATTCCTGGTCAAGCTGGGATGAGCTAGTCCTATATGCCACAGGGTAAGGTCATGCCCCACACATTTAAAGCTCTCTACAGGCTGCCAGCCATGTTTCCAGGGCACACAGCTTCTTTGAAATATTATTGCTCTGGAAACCCGTCCAATACTTTTCACAGGGAGTAATTTTATTTACAATTACCTTTAGCCACTGGTATTAAATCTGCATTTATGCCACTTGTCCCTGCAGCTGCTAGGAGCCCTTTGAAAGAAGTCATCTACAGGTGAAATTGTTCCTAAGTCTGGGCATTTTTAAATCTCTCCTGCTGTCAACAGCACAAACAAAACAGAACATTGTGAAGGAATAAAAATGTGAAAGAAATATGGCAATAACAAAACTGAAAATAAATACAAGAAAAGAAAAGAAATTTGCACTACTGGAGGAGATTAAAAATTACCTGTCAACGAAAAATAGATTGGGTTGGAGCACTTCTGTTCAGTGCATGCCTATTCATCTTCTTTTCCCTGGAATACTCTGGAGACAGGGAGAATTTCTGAGATAATGTCACTGGATATTCTGGCACTAAGATTTTGTCAGGTGTGAAACAGCCAAGTTCTCTTAAGCTCAGGGTTTTTTGTGTTGTTTCTCCTGTGGACCTTACCATAACTCATGTGGTTGAGAAACACCTGGGAGAAAATTTTCGTCTGCTAAAGATTTATCAGCACTGAGCTTTTGGTCAGAAAGTAAGACCTGAAGGACCAAGAGTCCCCAGCACAAAATGAAGAAGATCAATCTGACAAGTCCTGAGATGTCTTATGGGAGGAGAGGGATATTAGGTAGAAGAGAAAGAAAAGGCCACTAAAATAAAATCCATGCATTTGAAGATGTCTCTATGGCATTTTCCATATTCTTTCTTTCGATGGAGAGCCTTCCCCTGCAGTTTGTGTGGGTTAAGTATGTCTAGGTGCGTGACCATTTTTTCCATTTGATTGAAATAAATAAGGATGTACACATGGATGTTTCTGAGAGAAGAGAAGCACATGGCTACACACATTATCATGTCTGTGGCTCTTGTTATCAGCTAAAGCACAGTGAAAGCTCAACCCTCTGCACCATCAGGTCTTCCTCCCCAGGCACAGCACAGCTGGTGGTGGTGCTTGAGGATGGCCCATTCCTGTGGGTACCCAGCCCACTTTTCAGGTGGGGCTGACACC
This sequence comes from Acridotheres tristis, assembly GCA_037013685.1. NCBI lineage: Eukaryota > Metazoa > Chordata > Aves > Passeriformes > Sturnidae > Acridotheres > Acridotheres tristis. The sequence continues at coordinate 67,576,045 of CM072885.1, forward strand.
TGCAGCATCTCACTGCCACACAGATTTAGTTTCCTGCTGGGCAAAGCCAGACCTGAGTTGGCTTTCCAAAGCATGAGGTTTAATTAGCAGTACCTGCCTCCCAGCAGCAGCCAGCAAGCTCCCAAGCTGATTGCTGGTTAGTCTCTAAGCACTGGTGAGAGTAAGGCATCTGCTTTCAGCTTTCTCCAGACATGCTTCAAGGGCTGGAGTCCCCAGAGTGCAAGCATGCCCGAGGTCCAGGTGACACAGGAGGTTCCCAGGTGTACCCCTAGTACCACTAGTGTCCCTGGAGCGATCTGGGAGCAGATTTTAAGCGTGGCAGATTCTCCCTCACCCCCTTCTTCCCAGCTATCTTCCCTGCCACAGGGATGTTTGAGTGACACGGGGTGTGCTATGTCCCTGTGATATGCTCAGCACAGCAACAAGGAGCACAAGGCTCTGGGAAGCAGAAGGTGAGAGCTATCACAGACACCAGCCATGGGATTTCTGCTGGGAGGACTGCAGGACCTGAGTAACAGCAGTACCTATGCACTGCAGGGTGTTACCTCAGGTCTTTTCTACCCAGCCAGTGTTGCCCATCTAAATTAAAACAAATTAGGCTACATTAAACCAGAGTAGCCCACTTTGAAGCATGATTACTCCAGCTTAAAGACCATTTGGGTAATAAGTGGACATAGTCACATTGATGAAAGCGTGCCTGTGCCTGCAGGCTGTTTTGATAAATGTAGTTTTAAAAAACTGATCATTTTTCTGTCAGTGAAACTGCAAGGGACTCACAAGGGACTGGAAAGATTTAGCTCTGTTGCTTCTAATCCATCAAAAACACTGTGAGTAGTAACATCATGTTCAACTAAGCTCAAACTTGATCCTGATGGACTTAATATACATTAAAATGAGTGTGAATGGAACATAAATAGAAGTGTCCTCACATACTTTGGAAGATTTAACTGAAATAACATACTCTGTGAAACCAACTTGACTTTAAAGTAAGTGTGTCCCTAGATCTAGTTATAACATCGGTGTAACTAAAAATCTTACGATTTATCCTCTCTTTATTAAGAGGCTTATGCTAATAAAAGCTATGAGGTAGATGCTTTAAATCAGCATAAGCACAGTTATACTGATGGAGCTTATGCCACTTCCCAATAGAACCTGCAATGCTTTCATACAGGGAGAAGCCTTATTGCACAGCTGTGTTTGACCTCAAAAGCACAGGAGTGTGGGAAAAATGTGACAGATGCAGAGGAAAAAGAGGACAGATTTGGGTATGAGATGCAAATGAGGGTTTCTGACAGAGGCAGTATAACCACAGTGCTCCATCATGATAAGAACACAGGCCTTGGGGAAAAGAAGAGCAAAGGGCTGGCTCCTCTGTGAAGTGCTACACAGGGACAACAACGTCATTTATTACCTCATCAGAAGGGACAGAGCCTTCTCTGAGAGGGGAAATATCTCCAGCCTGCAGCCTTGCTGCTTGGCTGTGTGATGCACACAACCAGAACCAGCCCCTGTCGCAGCAATCGAGTTTCACACACCCCCACCCTCCAGGGAAATTGCATTTATTGATAGGACTGGACGGTGGGAAATTGCTTTGCCATCGCTCAATGTGTCCAACGTCAGCTTGCCCAAGGGACTCTGCCCAGAACAACCAGAAGGTGCTGCTGACACCTCTGCTCACGGTCACTAAAACATCCTTCCTTCCAGAGAGGAAAAATTTTTGGAAAGTTTTTACCAAGATTACTAATTACCTCTGCTTATACTATAAGTCCAAACCTCGCGAACTAAAAACGCTGACTGCAACACATTTACCCACCAGCCTCTGTGACAATGTCACAGTAGCAATGTCATTAAGGCAAAACCTACCAAAGCACAATTCTCCCCCTACCAAAGCACAAAACACCCACATCCACATGGAGACACCGATCTGAGACATTCTGAACCTCCAATTTTTCAAAAGGGATCATCCCCCTTTCTTCTGATGAAGCCTCACAGGGGCCCCAAAGCCAAACAGGAAAGGTTTTGCTGCTGCTTCCCTTGACCATAGAAACAGGAAAGTGAGACTGAGCTCAAAAACTCCCAGATGCAAGGGAAATGCTACCCCCTGTCTTGTACTGCAAAAGAGGCTGGAGTGGGGGTCATATTAAAAAAAATTTTAGGCACCAAATAACTTTTGAAATCTGATTCTTTCATAAAAGGAAAAAATTACTTCCTGTTATTTTCAGCTTAAACAATGTAAAATGAATATTCTGAAAAGTGTTCAAATATCCTCCACCCAGAGGTTCTGAAAAAACTAACTGTGCCTGACCACACTGCTTGCCTATGTGGAGACAGACTCCCATGCTTGGGGTCCCGGACAAGGAAGTTTATGGGACAGGACAACTGGAGGCTGCTCCTGAGCCTCTGTTTTACTTGGCTGGTAATTTATGCTTTAGCTAAGGTGTAAAGCAGGTGTGAACTGAGACCTGCAAAAGCATTTTTGGGGCGGGAGAACCCAGTGTTGTTGATGAGAGATAGACAAACAGGAGATAGGATGGCATGGAGCATGAAGAGAGAACCCCACCACCATCTCCCTGTTCCTTGACTGATGTATCACAGCAAGGGGAGCCACAGCCACCCAGTCTGTCTGGGGAATTATTACCAGTGTTAGGCTGCAATACAGGATGTGCCAAAAAGAGTGTATTCTATTACCATCCATTGAAACCAGGCGAGGCAGTGATCCTCATCTCCATGGGAGATATCTTCTGTTAATGGGCCAGCTGTTAAAACCAGCTGGGGCAGTGTTCTTTATCTTTTCCACAACCCATCCTTCCTCCAGGAAGATATCTCCTGTTAATGGGCCATTGAGTCCCACTGCATGACTGATAAAATCACATCATCCCATTGGGAGATGCTCCACCCAGGGGGAGGAGCCAAACAATTCCTACTTAGATAAAAACTGAGATCTGGAACACCAAGGCAGCCTTTTCTCACTGGATTCCAGAGGAAAAACTGGACCTTTCCACATCATCACTGGACTTTTGGAGGAAAACTGCACCCTTTAACTAAACCACATCTGTCACTGCAGGAGGATGCAGCCACCATTTAATGGGACTGCACCAACATCCTGATTGACAGAGTGTCAGGTTGTATTCTGACTCTGTCAGTGGTTTTGGGTTTGTTGTATTACTGTATTTCCATTTTAATTTTCCTAGTAAAGAACTGTTATTCCTACTCCCATATCTTTGCCTGAGAGCTCCCTTAATTTCAAAATCATAATAATTTGGAGGGAGGGGGTTTACATTCTCCATTTTAAAAAGAGGCTCCTGCCTTTCTTGGCAGACACCTGTCTTTCAAACCAAGGCATTACCTCATCCAAAAGCACTGCACAAAAAACTAACGCTGCCTGGGCATGATTTCCACAAAGTTCTGAGCCCCAGCACCAGGCCAGTTCCCATTGCTAGGCTGCCTCCCACCATCCCAGCTAATCCAGGGTTACTGATTTGCACTGCTGTGCACTGATGGGCTTTCTCTTCAGCAGCTCCTGGCCCCACATGCATGCTGCTTAGAGCATTCCAGCATAGAGTTCTGCTTCTGGAGAGCTTGATCAAGAAACCCTCATTCAAGCTCTCAGGTCATCCTCACTTCACAGCTAGAAGGTGGGGAGGAAGCTCATGTTGCAGTGATGGCCCTTCTCCAGGATATATGAAAGTGACAGGTTGCTTTTATTCTTGAGGGAGGGTTTATTTCTCCATGAGAAAAATAAGCTTATTTCATGTCCTGCTGAAATATGAGGTCCAGATAGGCACCAGATGGCCTGTAATTCCCATCCTCCTCCAGAGACCACTATCGACACTGTGCTACAACAAAAGCTGCACACTCGATAAAGCATGTTTTGGAAAAGTTTAGTGGCCACTGGAAAATAATGATTGAGTGTAAGCACGCCTCTGGTCCAAACCAGCCATCCTAGTCCAGAGCTCCCATCCTGGCTGTAACCCAGGCTGGGCAGGAAACTATTTTACAGCCAGTAAAAAAACCAAAACAAAACAGGAGAAAAGAATCAAAAAGCCATTAGCCATTTAGCAGAATGGTCTTGGCATGTCACCAAAACCAAGACAGGATGGAATTGCCCACAACAGGATTTGCACAGACATTGAAAGCATTTCTCCCTGGGAATCCCTTTCCTTTCCACATAGCTTTCCAAGCTCCGGCTTGACAAACCAGAACAGACAGCTCTGAAAATACACATCCTCCTTTGTAGTTGTGGGTCAGGGATTCAAACCAGAGACAGGATCATGCTCCACAAGCAGTTGAGGGGGAAGGGCTTATTGTGGGTTTAAAAAATAACCCAAAGCAAAACAATCTGCACTGTCCATCCATGCACATTTCTTCTCTTCCCGTGGCAGGTTCAGGAGTGAAGGAGTTTCCCTTTAATACCTCAAGTTTATTCCTGCTACCCTGCACAAGGAACTGGATAGCAGTAGATGCACATCTCCTCAGCCTCTCAAGTCTTAAATTTTAATCTTTAATTTTTGAAATAAGTTATAATTTTAGCTTCTCCTTTGATGAGCATTACTCCCCTCTTACCCCATTCAAACACAATTTAGCTAATTTGTAAGAGGTTAACACACATAAGCACATGCAACCTGATAAAGCAAAGGACTGCAACACCCGATGTGCTCTATATGCCCTCATGACTGCTGACTGTCTCTTTCCCAGCCCTCATTTGCTGTGCAACTAAGTCATTTGGCTCATGTCTCTCATTTCTACCTGTGCAAGGCCCACCTCTCTTCAAGACGGGGAAAGCACCTGAGCAAACCCCTCTTGCCACACACCAGGGAAGCAAAATCTCAGGGAAGTCCCCAGGTTCCAGCACAAGCCACACAGCCACTGCAGAATACCCATAACTCACACAACACAAACACAGCCTAAGATCTGAGAAGCCCCTGCTCTTCTAAGAGATTTCATTTCCTCCAGGTCAGTCCCTACCACCCCTTTTCGTCTTCCAGCCTTTGGCAAACTGCAGTACCTGCACAGGGGATATCAAGAGCTTTGCTCAGGATGGAGCTGTGGTTCCAGTGCTTGGTGGTTAACCCCTGCACTAGGGCTATGGTGGGCAAGGCTTCTCTCCTGCCCAAAAGCTAAGGTGAGGGTGGGAGGGAGGGCATGGCTGCACCTCACCTCCAGCTCATTGGAAGCTACAGCAGGTCACTGTCCTTTGCCTGAGTGCTACCAGGATCACCTGAGACAGAAGAATATTTGAGAGCCAAGAAGAATTCCCACTGAAATTCTCCTTCCCCAAAAAACTATGTTGAGGGTTGGAGTTGCAAAAGTTGAAAATATCCTGGTGATATTTGACTGTTTTATCTTTTTTCAAATTTTGTCCAGTACAAGTTTTCAATGACCATTTCCTTCCTTTTTTGCCATTTGTCACTGTCAAAGGAAGAAGGGAGTGAAGGCTGAAGTGGGGGGGAACGAGAGTAACAGAATGGAGAAGGAATAGACAAGACCTTTTGGCTTGATTTCTTCTTTAACACTCCGCTCCTGTCTTTTCCTTCTGGAGAGAGGGGTGAAAATGGCCTTTTTATGAAGAAAAAAAACCAACAAAACCAACCAAAAAACAAAACCAAAACAAGAAACTGGAAACCCAGAAGTGGTAGTTAGGTGTTTACAGGTGTATATACTTTCTTCTGTATACAGTGTTTTAATTCCAGCTGTGAGGAGCAGCACAGTATGAAAACCTCATACCTTCTCTTGCTTCAAATGCATCGTGTCTTGCATTTTATCAAGAATTACAGGGGAAAAACAACAAATGTCTACCTCCTCTCCGTACCAACCCTCCAGTAATGTATTCCTGGTGGTGTGCAGAACAGGAGCAGTTTTCCATCAGACTCAGAGGTCTCCAGAGGTGCCCAGTTCCAGGGGTTGATGGAGACCTGTCAGATCGGTTACATGCATGCAGCAATGCCTGAGACATTTGTATAAATTTAACAAACCACTACTCAGTCTCTAATTGTGCTGAGGGTTGCACAGCAAAAGACAGCCCCTGATGGCATTCCCCTCTGTCCCCCCAGCTGGGTGTATGTGGTGTTTTAGTTTTTAAAGGAAAGGGAATTAAATTAAAATTCCTGAAACTTTGTCAATTCCATCTGGATTAATTTTCTGATGCTGGAAATTTTATGATTGCTTTCAATGGGCACAGCAATACCTCCTCTAGCTTTATAAAAATAAGTTGCTTCTTGGCAGAGTAGGGATGCTATTGGATATTGGATTATGTATAAGTAGGAAGAATGAGTTCATGCAGTCAATAACACAGCACCATATTTGTGTTCCAAACTGAAGAGGTATTTGTTTCTATCTAGGATTTTTGCGGTGTCACTCAACTGCCTCAGAAAAAGTAGTGAACACATCTGCATGACTTCTCTGACAGCACAACACTACCTCACATCTTAAAGGCATGGCAGCAGGAGCAGAGGGGCTAAATGTCCTACTAAGGCTTGTACAAGAATCAAGATTGGCAGGGCTGCTTCCCCCACCAAATTATGAGCAACATAATTTGGTGGGAGGGAGAGGAAAAATCACCAAACTGCTTCCCCTGAGGCCTGTCTGCAAGCCTCTGGGTGCAAAGCTCTTCCCACAGCTATTTGCAGGATGACATTCAGCTCTTCAAAAAAAATACAATAAATGGTGTCTTATGTGGTGCTGCAATCCTTTGCAGGGAATGTGAATGAGGTTTCCCAGCTTTCTCCATCTTCCACAGTAAAACATCTCAAATGATAATGTCCCAAAGAGGTACAAATTCTGATATTTGACTTTCAGTGTTCATTTTGCCAGCAGTTTGTAGTTTTTAGTTTTTAAAGGAAAGGAAATTAAACGGGGAAAAGATTGCCCTATGCTAATTCTCCAGTTAAACTGAGAGCAAACTGCAGCAGATAAGGTTCCCATAGCAATTGGAATAGGTAGCGAGCTGCACAGATGAGTCCTGATTTCCATGCTTACTTTCAGTGCTGGTCGTTTATCTCCACACAGCACAGGGAAAAGCAATTACTTGGAACAAGGAAAGGAGCCTGTGGCATCTGTGATTCATTTTGAAGGCCATCCCCTGGCGAGGTTGGATGCACCAATATTGCAGCACAGCCATGCACCAGCGCATGTACCCTCGGCCACAGCACAGCGCCCGGCTGCGTCCTGCCACTGGCTTTTCTGATGGGTTTAGCTGTGAATTTTTGATAGGCATTGAAGCAGGATTTGGCAGGAGCTTTACAGCCCCAGCCTCCACAGGACAGAGACATCTGGCACTGCACCAAACCCGCCATCAGAGCACATTTCCTCCCACCCATTGCCTCGCATTTTTGAGTACCCAGGCAACAACTAACCTCTAATTCGACACAATCTGCTTCCAATGAACCTATATTACCTATTAATTTTGTTTTTTCTTGCCCGAACTGATGATTATTGTGCCTGATTATGTCTTCCTTATCCCCTGAGCAGTCATCCACAGCAAAGCCAAGGGAGTGCAATCATTCTCCCACCCTCTTCCCAAAGCTACTCTGCAGAGCAGGATCAGGCCCATCAACTCCTTCAATAATTGCTCTACAAAATGCCCCAGCATTGCAGTTAAATTTGTGGGCGTGCAGTCCTCAGGGTCTCATTTTCCCAGCTGTGCTGCAGCTCTTTTTCTTCTTCTTACCAACTGCTCTGGGACTTTTTTTGCACTCTATGAATTTTCTGAAAAAATTGTCAAATATTAATCGGTTTCACTCTTGGATGTGTTTTCACTGGGCCATGTAGTTTTGACCAAGAGCAAGTCCCCTAGATAGCCATTCTTCACCCCCTTTTCCAGACTGATACTGCCTTGAGATCAATCATCAACAACTAGGATTGCATCGAGCACCGTGTCATTCCTTTCCCTTCCAGTGACAGCTGAAGCTGTAACCACGGACACTGCAGCCTCCTTTTGTCATTGGCTATGATATGTTCCTGGCTCTCTCTCCCCTGTACACAGGTGACCTAGTAATGCACTTTCCTTTGTCATCCTCCAGCTTCTTATGTACCTCTGAACCAGCTTACTTATTTCCTGGGATAACGCCCCATCGTTCCATGCTTTTGCATTCCTAACTTGGCTCCTTCACATCTTTAATCTCTGCTCTCTCTCACCATCCTCGCCACTGTGGTTTCTTTTCCTCCTCTCAACATGAATGCACTTTTTTTTCTCCTTTTTTTCTACAGTGTTGTTTTACTCTTCCCAACCGGTGTCAGTACTGAAGAGCACTTCTGACAAAAGCATTCTGCAGCCTCCACAGCTGCTGGCAGAAAGAGTTGTCCCCAGGGTGTAAAAGAAATGCTGTTTCCAGTGGGTGCAACCAGCTGGCTGGAAGGAGAGGAATTGTCCCAGATGCTTCCGTCACAGACGTGAAGGAGAGAAGGGAAAAGAAACCACTCTGGGAAGGAGAGAGCAAGTCAGTCTGGGTTTGAAGGAAACATCCCAGGTGCCCTAGAAGTGGGTTTCTCTCTCTGTGATGCTGAGCACCTCCTGGGCTGGAGGAGTCCATCCCTCACGCCTCAGATCGGACGGCTTTGCCGCGTGTTTCCTCTTCGGCTGCGGCAGATCCTCCGCCGGGGCAATCAGCTGCATCAGCCGCTGCGGGGAGGAAGCCACTGTTAATTAACCTGATGAGCAAACTGACAGCCAACAGTGACCCACAATCATTGCTGGGGGCAAAGGCATCTAGAGAGCCAAAGTCCCAGCTCCCTCTTCCTCTCCTACCAAACGGCTGTGAAATAGAGAAGGAGAGCAGGTTCACTGCAGCTGCTCTCAGTGACAATTATTCTGTCTCTGAGCTCAAGTCTGGGCTGTGCACTGATAATCTGATGTACAGCACTTCTCACAGACCTGCTACTGTGAGGGAGGATGCCAGCAAATAGCACCACACAGGTTTTCCATGGCAATGGAAAAAACAAAACTGTTTCTTTTCCTGTACCAAGCAGCTTTCCATTGATTTTGGTGGGAGCTGTGAAGACTTTCAAATGGGCTGATCATCAGCTGCTGGGCACCTGCTATGATCCAAAACAGGGTGGTAGGCAATACCTACCTCAGTGGCATTTCCCAGGTAAAGCAGTCCCTCTGCAGACTGGCTCCTGCCCCAAACCATCCTCAGCTGCCCTCTTGCAGTCAGCCAGACTGTGATGGTGAAGGCAGGGCTGTGAGGCAGCTGCCTGCCCTTAGCTCCCTCTGTCCTCTGCAATGCAGAGTGCTACAGGCTGTCCCACACACGTATGCAGTGTGGGGACAACTTCGGGGAGTTCATTCTTAAATAAAAATATCTTTGAGCTCTTCACTAAAAAGTGCTGGCTCACAGGGACTGCAGTGAATTTCTGGTCTTTTAAATCCCACTTTTAAGCCTCTCTGGTGCCACATGACTTCCTGAGCTCCTGGTTTCCTCCCCCTTTCCTGCAGCTGATGTCCTGCTACCTGTCCTCCACGGGACAGCCTATCATTTCCCAGCTGAAACCTGACTTTCACAGTTACTAACTTTTTCCATCACAAGCTGTTCAGGACAGTGCATGCTCACTCCCATGCAGAGTGCATCACAAGCAGAGCAGGCAATTCATCCACGACTTGGATTTATTTTAGTGCTCCCACTCCTTGTGAAGTGCCTGCCAGAATCACAGACTTCGTTCATTTATTCAAAACTATTTGCACCATGTTTTGCAAAATTGACCTTGGTCTGCAGCTGCTCTGTGGGTACTTCACTGTGAGTTTTTAGTCTTTGGAGCTTGAGCTGTCTTCATCAGGGATATTAGGAAACACTTGTGTTTCTTGGTCAGTCAAGTGTAACCAGAGGAAACAGTTTGTAGCAGTGACTGATCATAATCACCAATTACAAACTGGCTTTCAGTGAATGGTTTGCAATATTCAAAGACTGTTCTTGGAAACATCTGCGTCTGGAAATTAATTCACTACAATTCTGGAGTGTGACTGGAAAAAGGTATATTTTGAAAAATTTTGTTTTAAAAACAAGTGCAACTATCTTAGAAGGTATTTCATGGCTGGCTTTGATTCTGCCCTGAATTTAGCAGCCAATTCTTTCCCACACACCTAAACCGCATCTTTGGAAATTTCTTTATACTAATGTAGCTGAGGAGTCCCTGGAAATTTCAATTAATATCATGTAAACCAGGATAAACAGAAAACCCCTCGATCTGGAATGGGCCAAATCAGTTCCTCAGGTCTGCTCTACAATGAGCATTAACACTATTCCCAGCAGCATTTCTGCCCAAGGGCTTGAAGCAGTTTACCCCTGGTGAGAGATATTGTTTGTTTAACAGGCAGGACATGTGGGCAATTACTTCTCTGACAGCTCCAAGCCCTCATTTAGACAGCAAAAGCTTCTGAGCTGTGGGGACTCAGACATGTCAGCCACAGATTTGCCTTCCCTGAGACAATGGAACAAATAAAGACTTCCTGTACCCAGCTCATCCCTGGATGTGTGGGCAATGCAGGGTCCTCCTCTCCATGATCCTACAATGGGAGTGTCACATCTACACCACAGCCACAGGGATGCTCCCATCCCCTGTTCACCTGCTCCCTCTGCCCACTCCACCTCCAACCAGCTGCAGTGAGGATGGGGAAGGACTGGAAGAGAAATTGTGTAGCAATGTAGATGCACTGTACATCACTCAGATCCTTCTTCACAGGTTGGGTGAGGTGTCACTTCCATGATACCATCTCCCTAGAGAGAGCTTTTCCAATGACAAATATGTCTACAGTGAAAGAGGACAGGCTCAGGCATGGCACAGGGTAAACTTTTACAGCTCTGTGAGCAGGTCCTCTCTAATAACTATGGGTAATTTCTTTTTTTGAAAATAACATGGTCCTGACCCAGGACTACAAGGGACAAGAAGTAAAGGCAAAAAACAGATCCCAGTTTTGCACTTGGTTTGCATTGGTATCTATAGCATATCTGTGCTGTATATACATCAATATATTGCATCAAGCAGGATGGTGCAACACTGCAAGGAAGACTGGACATTTGATGATCAGCCTGAGAGCTGTGCTGAGACTCTCCAAGCTCTCCAAATTGCCCACAAGAGCTACAGAACATTCTGGGGAAGGGCGACTCTCACCAGCCCTTGCCTTCTCAGATGAGAAATGTGCCATGTCCATCCTCCCTGGGGTCCATTCTGAACCACGTGGAGGAGCAACAGCAACACAACCAGTGACCACAATCCCAGTACCTGTTTCAGGGGTCCTTTGGTTTTCAGGAGGATGAAGATGGCATAGAGAGGAATACAGACCATGGAGGAGAGTGCCATCAGCCAGCCTAGCATGTAGCCCCAGGGTGGGTACTCGTAGGAATTGTTGTATTTCAAGGGTGTGTACTTGATCAGGGAAAACAGGAAGACGCCCTGGGGAGCACAAAACACAAACATAAGGAGAGCCAAGGGGCAGCCAAGCCCAGCAGCCTGGCCACCCTGCAAGGACTGGCTGCTCTGCAAGGTGCCAGAGTGTTCTGTCTTGCATGAGCCAGCAGGGACCTTGCTGGCTGCAGTGAGCAGAGCCTGGTGTGTGCTGGCTGCACAAGGAGTTCTCAGCCAGGCATTTCTGCAGTGTAAAGCCTTCAGGCTTCTGAAGAATTCAACATAAGCAAAGTTGGCAGCAGCTTTGAGGGTCCAGCAACATTGAGACAGCAATTTATTCATATCAAAGACAAGAATTGTTGTTTTGCCTGGCAGAAACACTCCAGAAGAGCCACACAGGCACGGATTTTGCCCTCCTGGGGCTCTCTAGCTACAAAGCTTTCAGACAATTTGGTCTGGTTCGAAAATTTCTCAGATCTTCAAGTCCTGCTGAAGCCTGGGGACAAAGGACTAGGAATCTTTTGTAAGTTGTAGCTATAGATATCATCTGTATTCCCACTGAGGTCAAAGAAAACAACCCTCAACATCAGATACAAGAACAGAATTTGGCTAAGAAAAAATGTCAAAGTCAGTGGAGCAAGACTGGACATAAATTCAAAATAGGCAAAAGCTTGCCTGATTTTGGGTGCATTTTATTTAAACACAGTTACAGAAGTTTTGGAAGAGATTTAATAACATAGAAAGCAAATGGCTATAGATAGATATTTCTGAACCATGGGAAGTCCCAGGAACAGAGACTGAAGCAAGTATTTCAGAACAGGGTAATTTTCACTGGTCTCCTATTTATAGGTAATTTGACCAAACTTCTCCAGGCTTTGAGGATACACTTCCTTTTGCCTTCTCAATAAACAGCTGGCTTTTCAGGCTCAATTAATTTTCCAGGCAAAACATAAGGCTTTACAAAGGAAATAAATAACTACCTCAGCTACAGACAAGCTTCTACTTCTCCATAGCAGTTGGAAAAATTTACAGCAGCACCTTGGAGACAAATCAGCCTTTTCTACTGAGAATTTGGGGACTCAGAGCGACAGGTCATGATGTCATAATTGCACTTACCAAGCACAGACCCGGGGTGAACACCAGCCAGCAGATCTTGATCAAGGGCCACGGCCGGAAACCAATCATGTCCTCAATGTTGTCATAGAAGCGATTGGCACCTTGGTCACCAACCAGCACAGAGACAAAGTCAGAGGTCAGATTGGTTTTGTTTCCTTCAAGGACTATTTACATCAGATCCCAAACTTTCTTTATCCTTTGTGTTTACTTCTGGTGAAAACATGGCTATCCTAATATTAGAGCTGCAGGTGATAGGGTTTTCTGGCATTGAAAAGGCCCATCTGTGGCTAAATAGAGAATGGAGGGTTTAATTTTAACCCTGAAAGATGAAGAGAGGTGCCTGGTTTACATGGCAGCAAGGAAAAGCTCTTGCAGGTTAAGCATATTGTGTGAGTCAGAGTGCTAAAAGGAACAAAGAGAGTGGGGAACACCTAACAAAACCTTCTCTTTGTAAATAAACATGCTGGTATGCCAGGGAAGTCATGTAAAGAATCACCACTGAATTGGACAGGACCCCATCATCTCAAGAGCTTGTCTTCCACAGAATATTTTATGATTGACATAAACTCAGAAAACCTGGCAATTAAAACTCTTCTGAAACACAAACCTTCCATCTGCAAGTGCTGCTGTACTGTCCACTGAGCTGTCTGGTAGGGTCTGATCTCCTCCTTCTCATTAGTTTCAGTTACTGGATTGTTTTGTTAACAGTGTGGGAGACCCACCTAAATTTCATGGTGCCCTGGAATGGGATATATTTCAGAAAAGTACCTAAAAGTCCTGCCACCAGTGAGACTCTAGCCATTGATTCTTCCCAACCCAAAGCACAAAGAACAAACTTATGCAATGGCATAGAGGAGACAAAATGCAGATGGATTTCAGCAGACCTTGCAATAAACTCTGGGATGTCTTCAAGTATCAGGAGCATAATGTTGGCCAGAAAGAGATTTAAAATTAAGAAAAATCAAAAAGTCATTTATAAGGTGCCCTAGGATCTTTCTAACCAAAACTAACCAGATTTACCAGACTGCCTCAGGCAAAATAAGACAACAGTATTAGACAAAAAACCTGACCTAGTCTATCCAGAAAAAGGGTTACCAGTTAAGCACCTCTGGGATGAAATAATACCATATTTGTCTTATTAAAGCTTTATCTTGGTGCTTAGCTGATAAAGGATTCTGCTTTTGGGGATGTTCATCCATCTGTGAACTCATGGCCAGGCCACAGTTCCCAGTTGCAAAAGTGATAAGGTTTTGCTTCTTTATATCTCCACACCACAAGTCTGGAGTAGGCAAAATATGTACCTAGAGAACTGGCCACACTTGTGAGTGCCTGAGGTTTGGTGAGTTTTATTTTGCTTTGTGATTTTTATGTGTCAGAATTAAATTCTCATGATACATTTCCCTTAAACATAGTAATTCTACAAAAGCACATTATGCATGGTTTTGGGGTTTTTTTTGTAATTCTTTGCATTATTTTCTATAGCCCATGACTAATGCTTGCAGAAAATCTTTTTTAAACCCAGCTTTTTGAAGTATTTGGGGGAGGGGGGAAGGGGGAGGATAGTTCTTTGAACACCTCTTGGTGTTGAGTTGGCAAGTGAACAAGTAGCCTCAAGCAAAGACAAGCAGCTGTGGTATATCAAGGGACATTCAGCCTTGTGTGGGAGCCCAGCCTACACCAGAGAACTTCCAAGCTGTAAATATCATGAGGACTCAGATAGTGTTTCTGAAAATATATTGGGGATGAAAGGAGATGGTATACAAAATTAATTTTGCCGAAAAGCCAAGATCTTCCACAGGGTGAAAAAAAGAGACATATAGATCATGTGAATTGCAGTTTAGAATATGAATACAGCAGTGTCTTCCACAGAAACACACTGTCATATCAGATATATGACAGATAAATTATTTCATAATATAACTTCATGGCTGATAAAGTTTCCCTGCCAATTTGGATCCAGGATCTAGTCAAAGGGACATATCAATTAAAGAAATACAAAAATGCCAAACAAAAAGAAGAACACACACACATCCATCCTCCAAGAAGAAACAAACCCACAACTTATGCTGTTAATTATGATGTGCCTCCACCTGTCCTTGTCCCTTTTCTCTGCAGGACATCCACCAGGTCCTAAATTTCCATGGCCACTGTGGCAGTCAGTGGGTGATGTGATGATACACAAGGGGGACTGACAAGAACATCCTCAGAGAGTATAGGAACAGCAGGTTTTACATATTCTACATTTCACAGGCAGATGAAAAAGTAATCAAGCTTAAGAAGTCATCAGTTCAACCACTCAATACTGGCTTTTTGAGCAAGTTAGAAGCTGGAGAACAAATACTGGAGCAATGTCCCCTTCCTTCCCAGTACATCAGAAGGATTAGATAAAGCTCCTGCAGAGAAAACCATAAAACTTCCCCAAAGAGATTTTTGATGGAGTAAACAAAGATGTTTCTTTTATCTACAATATTCCAAGACAAGGAAGAATGGGATGCAGTCACTGGACAGTTAACCATGAATGCTGCTACCACTTCCCTGTGCTGATCAATCCCATGTGCCTTCAAAGTGGTTGCATGCTCCTCTGACAAATCATTTAGCCATGTAAATTCCCAGGAATAAATTTCACATGAACCTAACTAGAGATTTGTTTACATCCTTATCTCTTGTCCTTACAGAGCCCTTCTCATTTTACACAGCTTACAAAAACAGCAAACAAGACACAAATTAAAAGGGACAAAGATTTAATTTTACTTTCACCATATTCAAAAAACAGCGAGTTTCACAATTCTGCTAGCTTGGAATCTTGGAATCTTGGAATCCATTAAAGAAGATCTCTGTCTTTTCTCTCAAGTTACATTTATTTGCATTCATCTATATCAAATTTCACCCAAAATATTGCAATAGGTGATGACTGTGGCTCCATGCCACAGTACCAAGCTTGTATCTGTTCCCTCTCTGTCTCAAACCTGTAGCACCAACACCTGCACTTTGCTGTGCAAAGAGCCAGCAACAGAGGCATGGTGGCACCACAACTGCACATCCTCTGGGTACCAGGCACACAGAGCAGGCCCTGTATGGCCCACGAAGAAGAATGTAAGGTTGCTCACAGCCACTGCCCTTGAGAGCACTCAGCACACAGAGCCAGAGCAAACCCAACAGGCAGGATCCAGGCAGGAGGAGGCTGCCATGCCACGCTGCATGTGAGCAACAGAACCAGAGAAAGATTTATCACTGCACAACATGGGTTTACCCCAGGGCCACCCACGGGTACCCTCTGGCATCAGTTTGCTCTAGCTGTGTAGAATCCTAATGATTTCAGCCCTGGCTCTCCTGTAGTAATGGAGGCCCTTGCTTTCTCCTGGAGCAGCTAATCATAATGTGCATGCTGTGACTGCCTGGAAAATATCCTCTGCAGCCCATTTCGGTGGCACCACGTTGTGAATCTCAGTGTTCAAACCCCATGCCTGCTTCTAGAAGGGCTGCCTGTCCTTAAGTGGAAAGGAGAGTGGAGAAGAGGTGGAGGGACACCAGAATCCCTCCAGCACTCTCCTCTAGGGAACATGATGCAAGTCCAATGCTGTGCAATTCTTCCAGAGGCAGGGAGCAGTAGGGAGGAAATCCTCAGGTCTTTGGGAGAGCAGCTGCCTGGCAGCAGGGGGAAGCTGCCAAGTGGTGGGTGGTTGGCATATGTGCTGGGAGAGGGGAAACTCAGAACACATATTTGTGTTAGCAGAAATGTTGTAATTCTTCACAGTGTAAGCAAGAGTCTCAGCCCTGCCAGTTCCAGGATTGGGGAAAGAAACCCCTTTAATCAGCACTAGTCACTTTTTTTCCCCACTGTAACACCTCATCTTGGTCCTCTGACTACCTCTGACTATTTTGAACCAGAATCATCCTAATGGATGCAAAGCAGAATATCAAGAGGCACGCCGTGTGGAGTGCCACAAATGAACCCATGGTGGTGAGGAAAAGGGCCATTTCTCTGTCCCCAGCTATTCCATCTCCCTTTGAGACTGCTGGGGCAGCATCACCTCTCCTGTTACTCACTGCCTGCCATTGCTTCTCTCCATGGGTCATCAGAAAAGGTGTGTTGCCTGTGTGACTGTAAAAATGGCATTAAACATCAAAGCATAATTCAGTTTAATGAATCAACCTAGAATGGTGATCCCCGTGTTGTCACAGATGGATGGGGATCTCCATGTCCCTTTAAATCCCAAAAGGACTGGGCAGAAGGTGAAAAATTAAAATCTGGCCAGGGCCTGTTACTGCAAGATGTTAGGTAAGCTTCCCTTGAAGGATATCTTTCTAAAATAAGTCTCTCTTACACATCTACTCTTGCATTCTCTGGAGCCCAAAGCCAAGCAGCTGGATTGGTTACCCTTCCACTAAGAGAGGAGTTTATCCAAAGTAGCAATTGGCTCCTGCTATACATAAAGCATTTGGAGAAACTGGTGAGCCCTTGATCAGCAACTGCACAACAGCCAGTGCAACATCTATAACACCAAAGCACCAAAAGGAGCACATAGGGACTGACTGCCCATAACAAGGCAAAGGTGGCAACAAACAGAATTGGCAGGTGGCAGATTCATAACAAGAAAAAGAGACTGACTCCTCACAACATCTGAGAAAGCCATGGAACTCCTTGCTGCAGCATTTTGTGGATGACAAATGCTTAGCCAAGTCAACTGGAAAAAAAATAACAGAAGAGAAATAGATTTCACTTCTGGCATTGGAAATTCTCGGGCAACAAGGTGAGTATTGCATCTGGTTCTAGGACTCCCAGAACAAGAAAGACATGGAGCTGTGGGTCCAGAGAAGAACCATGAAAACTAAGAGAGGGCTGAAGCATCTGTCCTGTGAAGACAGACTAAGAGAGTTTGGGCAGTCTGGTCTGGAAAAGCAAAAGCTCCAGGGAGACCTTGTTCCAACCTTTCAATATATAAAGGGGGCTTATAGTGACATGAGAAGGGCTAGCAGCTGTAAACTGAAAGAAGAGAGGTTTAGAGTGGATACAAGGAAGAAATTTTGACTCTGAAGATCCTGAGATGCTGAAACCTGTTGCCCAGAGAGGCTGAGTACACTACCATTACAAATGTTCAAGGCCAGGTTGGACAGGGCTTTGAGCAATTTGGTCAATTGGGAAGCGGCCAAGAGGGTGGACTAGATGACCTTTAAAAGTTTCTTCCAAACCATTCTATGGTTCTGTTATAAGTTTTGAAAACCTGGAAGAACATTCACAGAAAGTATCAGTCCTTATTTTTCTTCTATTGCATTCCTTCATGAGAATCCACTCCTGACCATTGAGACCCAACATGATGCTATGTTTGCAATCTTTCCCTGAGGTTATGATGGCAGGGTTGCTTGAAGTAGTTGGGACCAGCAGATGTGTGACTGTGGGATGTTGAGGTCTGGTCTAAGCTGGCATCTACTACAGCTGTGCACAATCCTTACAGGTATAAGGCTCATGTAGTTCCACAAAGAAACGAGAGGGAGCAGCTGCTCTGCATCACACACAGGATGCTTTGCCCAAAACCCATCAGCCTTGACACAAACTTCAACGAGAAGAACCAAAGCCTTTGTCAGGAAGAGATCTCCCATAGGATATCAGAGGAGACTCTTCTTACTGCACAGACTAACAGGCAGTTAGTTTCCTCCTGATAGTTCATGAAATTCAGTTTTATCCTGCTCCTGAGTAGTTTAGTTACAGACTTCACTGAGAGCCAAGGCAGTCCCTCCTATTTCTTTTCTGAGTGCCATCACAGCCTGGGCAAATAGGAAGCAGGAATCCTCGCAGAAGTAGCACATACCAAGTTTGCATCCCAGAATTTTGTGTTAAATTAACTGGCAGGACTAAACTAAATGCACAGTGTAAGCAGACAGGGACAGGCACCAAAGAACAGCAGTCACTCCTCTATATCTGATTTTCTAATTCAAAGGGCAGATGGGAAGAACAGCAAGGTAATTCAATATGAGGCACCTACAGAGAAGGAAAAAACATTCCTAGTCTAAATGTGGAGCAATTAAGAAATGTTGCAAGGAAACACAGTGAAAACTAGACAAGAAAGAACATAATTGCAGCACTTCCTCGCCCCCTGAGGATCTTTTCTATCCACTCTCACTTCTCAACCCCCCATTCTTGCCTTGATAAAGAACAAGACAGATTTTTGTCCTCCACTTACCATACACCCATCCTATACAGATGACTTCAAAAATAGCCAGGAAGAGCAGGCATGTGCCACTGGCAGCATAGTAGTCAAAGAGCTGGAAGATGTACATGCCACCCTGTTGAAGAGGTAGAGAAAACAGAGCCATGGCAAGACTGTTCCATGTCAGGGAAAAATGAATGGGGCAAGCAGAACAGCAGCAGAAACACTGAACCTAGAGCAGGTGGGAGAAGAGCCTTCTCTTGGGGCTCCCCTCACTCTGTTCCAAAAACACAGTCAAGCCTGGTGGCAGGAGAGTTTTTAATGCCCATTTTATGGTACTGTCGGCCTAGGCTGGCTTCTATGTGCATAAGAGCAGGAGCTGGTTTGTTTGGTTGTTTTAAAACTGTTAGGAAGTTCCCAAAATCATTTTTGAAAGACCATGTAGTGCAGAACTTCATACCCAAAACATTGTGATCTTGAGCAAGGATATTCATATATCTCATTTTACCTTCATCCAACCTTACATACTGCACAAGTTCCAAGTTCTGCAATGGCAAGGGTATGTGGCTTTCCTGCTGCCTCTGACTTGGAGCTGAGCCCTGCAGAATTGCCATCAGCTACCTGTACAGGCCCATGGATGATTTTCATGTGATTTCTCCAAGAGAAAGTGTCCCCAGGTCAAGAAGATGCTTTCAAACAATGCTGAAGGGCTCTAGACACAGTGTCACACACATTGATTACAGTAGGTGTTGCCTTCAGCAGATCCTTAGCCAGGGTCCTGATGGAGGATCATTCATCTGTGCCTCAGGGGTTTAACAGGAATCAGCTGTCACTACAGAGCTCATGGAGGCATCACAGGAGTGCTAAGACCCTCACCCAAGCTTGTGGTACACACAGAGCACAGCACAGCACCATGCAGGAAGAGGTGCGGCTTTTAGCTGCAGAGCAGTGCAAACACAGTGTGCATGGCATCACACCAGCACAGCTCTGCTCCTCCTAGTCCCGGGATCACAGACTTCCCATGGACTCCAGCAGGGTTATGGCACAGCCATTACCCCCCAGGCTCCTCTCCTGCTGCTCTGCTTTGTGTGGAAAGCAGCCAGCAAATGATCACTGCCCTTAGAGGAGCTTGTTTTCAAACTGCTTCGTCTTGTTTTAGCTCCCAGGTCTGGTATTTGCACAAAACCATGTGTCAGGCAGCCTCTCTGGGCTGTGGGACCAGGATCTCTGGAAGGCTCAGTGATGCAGTGAGTGGACCAGTGTCACACGGAGCCAAAGCAGCACTGGCTGTGAGAGACACCAGCTAATGCATTAGAAATGAGACACAATTAACAGCATTGAAGACAAGCTTGCTGCCTCTGCCCAGACCTCCAGAGCTGTGTAGCAGGGGTTTGGTGCTCAGCTGTACAACCCAGCTACTCCTTACTCACCTCAGTGACCAGCAATAAGCCCAGCAGGTAGCCTATGACTGCAATGACCAGGATCAGCAGCTCCCGACGCCCCTTCTTCCGAAACACTCCTGGGAACATGTCAATAATAGCTGTCACCATGCTTTCCACACAGACAAACTGCAGAAGAAAACAGGTCAGAGAAATCAGCGTCTCTCCCTTCCCAAGCACGCACTTCCCTCACTGTCCTTTTAGTCCTCCCACCACTCAAATCCTTATTTTTTCATTTTTTCTTTTCATCTGTCTTGCTTTCACCAAAGGCCAGCAGAAACAGAGGAAAAAGACCTGATTATCCAGGCACAGGGGCTGCGGTGTAACAAAGCAAAACACCTGCCCATTGGACATGCAGGACACCTCTGCTCCCCTTGTGCCAGCAGCAGAGTTGCACACTGCATTCCACAGGGTTTGTTCCTGGCATAACAGGGGCATGGGATCTAAAACATGGGCACACATGTGAGAAGAGGACACAGGAATTGTTCTGGTGGGATGCAGCTGGGAGGAAACCAATTCCCCATCCCAGATTGCCCTGTTCTGTGCTGGGTCTCACTCTGCAGGCTGCACAATTTTGGGGGGATGTAGTTGGGTCATCCTTACATACACACATGTAGAAGATGCCAGCAGAGATGCCAGCTCACATAACCACTGGCCTGCCATTGGCCCCAGCTCTGAGCTTCCACAGTGTGAAAGTGCTGCATACAATGTAGAGAACCTATTTAAGGTACCAGCAAAGCACAGACCCACCTTATCCTTTCCAATGACTGTGGGGAATGCTCAGGGTGGGGACAGGCACCTGCCTGTTAGATGAGCAGGGGGGGTTTGCTGTACCTGGCTGTCCAGTCCCAAGAAGATCAGCATGAGGAAGAAGAGGCAGGACCAGAGCTGAGACACAGGCATCATTGTTACTGCTGTTGGATATGCTATGAAAGCCAGGCCAGGACCTGCCAACAGACCACAGGATGACCACGTGTGTCCCTCACACCACCACCTGCAGCACAGAGTAAGTTCACATACTTCTTCAAAGCTCCTATTGCCACAGCTCCTTGCCCACCCACAGCTGAAAGCTGTGTTGAGGAGTACTGGTCCAGCAGACATCCATAATAATAGAGGATGTAAAGAACGTTATGGGTTTCACCTCAGAAGAGTGCCCTCCCCTTCAGGCTGTTCCTGAATGTTTTCCCTTGATTCTGAAGTCTCCCAGAAAAACGTACCTGATTCGGCCACTTCTGAAATAGGTACACCCTGCTCTCGAGCCATGAAGCCCAGCACAGAGAAAATGGCAAAGCCAGCAACAAAGCTGGTAGCACTGTTCAGGGAGCAGAGTATGATGCAGTCCCTGCAGGAAGGAGACCAGAGAGAAATGGGGATTTCCTGCTGCAGAATGGATCCCCTTAGGATCGTGTTTGTGCTCAGCTTCCCTAGCTAGACAGCACTACCAAGAAACAGCAATGTAGTTCTTGAACCCCTCAGAAGTAAAAAGCTCAGAGCAGAGCCAAGGGTTCAAGACTTATAGGACTATACATGTCACAGCAGGGGAATGGGGCACAACCACAGCACATAGCAGTAAAAAATGACAAGGGTCCAGAGAAAAGGAAAAAACAACAGAGAAAATGAGAAGAGAAAAGAGGTTGCAAAAGGAAACATAGTGAAGAAAAAGGAGTATCTGAAAACAAGAAGACACAGAGGTTCAGCAGGTCTAGTAAAACAAGGGTAATAGGATAATAAAAATCCTCACTGACAAGGGCAGTCTTTACTCTGTCTTTATCAGCTATGCTCAGATGGAGGCTGGGATGTGCTATGCTACTTGTCCTGAAACTTCTGTGCACTTGGCCCTTGTGAAAATTGGGCAGCACTCTGAGCTGGCTGGGCTGGAAACCCCACACCCCTGGATCCTGCCTGGGCAGCTGCCAGAGTTGACCCACAGCATCAGCTGCTATGGGGCAGGCACTGTGCCCACATCTGGTACACCCAGAGCTAAGCTGCCAGCAAAAGGCACCTAAGAAATTAGAGGAAGGTGTCAGCACATCATTTCCTTAGTGACTGAAATGTTTTGGGAGAGCCAGGAGAAAGTATAAACTGCTCAACCAACAGTCATGGCAGCACCTATAGGAGAACAGAAGGAGCAATGATTGATGTCTCCCAAGCACAATTCCATTTTACCATCTGTGCTGGAGCAATATGTGAAAGAATAGCAAAGTCCCTGCTTCTCAGGGCTCTGTAGAGGGTGTCAAAAATGGTCATGATGACTCCACTGAGCTCCATGTCAGGTCATGGATAAAATAAATCTGTAATCCAAGGGCAAGGAGAAGGCCAGACAGACTTGATTAATCTCCTTGATGGGATCAGAAGGCCACTGGCAGTACATTACTCTGATGGTAGTAAAGCACTGGAGACAGGGGGCCCAGACATCACCTTTGTACCACCTCCCCTGCCTAGCAAGTGATGGCAGAGCTGGCCATGTAACCCCTGCCCACTCACTCTGTCAAAATAGACTGTGCTGTCTACACAGTGGCTGGAGACACTCTCCATTTTCATTCCTCCCCCTCCTCCAGTCTCTCATTTCCACACTGACTCGTGCAGGAGAGCACTATTAAAGCCATTTTCTGGACTCCTCTCTTCACTCAGCCATTCTCCATCCCTGTGCTGAGTCCTCTGCAGCTTCTGCACTCTGAGCAGCTTGTTAGTCACAGCAGCACGACCCAAGGTCTCCCCCAGGGACAGAGCCTGTCTCTGATGCAGCTCTGTGATATCTGAGAAAATTTCCACAAGGAAATAAGGAGTCCAGGCTCTTCCTACCTGTAACAGTTGTTGGTGTATTTGTTGTAGCTGCCCAGAGCTGTCAGGCACCCCTCACAGATGGCATAAGAGAAGAGGATTTGAGTGCCTGCATCCATCCAGACCTGGAACAGAGAAGGTCAGT
This sequence comes from Acridotheres tristis, assembly GCA_037013685.1. NCBI lineage: Eukaryota > Metazoa > Chordata > Aves > Passeriformes > Sturnidae > Acridotheres > Acridotheres tristis. The sequence continues at coordinate 67,599,009 of CM072885.1, forward strand.
CTCCAGACCTGGCAATAAAATAAACAAATGGCTGTGCCCTGTCAACAATAATTCCTCCAGTCATGGAGAACAAACCCTGTGAGACAGAAAGGGGATCTACAGTGAATGAAGAGTCTGGGATACTATCTGGGAAAACTGAGCTATAGAACTGGAAACTCTTTAGGAAAATGCTCTAGAGGAGACCATATTTTCACATCCCACTCAAGGTGACACCATTTCTCCACCCCACACCTTTGCATTTAGGGTAGAGATGACATCCCTGATAGCATGACTCCATCTGAAGCTTTCACTACAGATGTCTGTGGTCCCTATATGGATGGCCCAGATGATTAATCTTCTTGCAGAGCCACTGTTGAGTCACCCCAAATGAGAGTGTGATCAACAATCTGTGTACTCCCTTCCCTGCTCCCAGATCTAGTTTCCCACCTCTCTGAGGCCACAGTGCACAGTGAAGGGCAGAATATTGCTGGGATGAGAGACTGCAGACCAGTGGGGTGTCACACACCCAGGTTCCCCTTTGCTCTGGCATTCCACGGTGAAAGCTGAGTGGGGTTTCTCATCTCTGCTCCAGCCCTCTCCTTCATGGAGAGCTGAACTGTGGGCTGAGCTGCAGCTCTGCTCTCACACAGTCCCAGGGAAAGCCCTGAGCTGGGAGTTTTTGGCAGGCAAGGATACAGCCCACCTTTCTGATGGTCTCCAGGTTCCCCACTTTTTCCCCTAAGCAGCCTCCAGGTGCAAACATCCAGGCAGTTGGAATTTGGTAGCCTTCAAAGAATCCCAGCCCAGGCACTGCTGCCTGAGTTCACACTGATTTTTCACACATAGGCATGAACACAGGAGCCCTTCAGACACACATCCCACATGAAGCAAAGCCCTGCCTTCTGCCTCATCTCAGCAGCAGGATCTCACTGAGGGTTTCCATGAGCTCCAAAGACTGGTAACAGGGAATGACCCTTTGGCCAGCCCCTGCCCTAGGCAGGTGGGACCAGCCCCCAGGACAAGTGAAGGGAACCCAGCTGGTCACAGCCCACGTTATGTGCATGCCTTTGGTCTCTGCAAGCACAGGGACCCCACATGTCCTGGGAGAGCCCTGATGGAGCCAAAGTGCTAACCAGGCCAGAAAAAAATTAAAAGTGATAGATTATATAACCCGTCCCTTAATTATCTGCATTTAACAGCCAGAAAAACTATCTGTTACATGCTAAATATTTTATATACTCTTCTGTTTTTGCTGAGCCCATGAGTGGAAATGACCTAATATACCCACATGCTGCAGACCACGAGCAAAAGGAATGCACTATGTAGGGGGGCTAGACCCCTCTCAGAAGTTTTAAGCATCCTGGTTCCCTGACCTCCTGTCATAGATGACAGCTAGATGCTCAGCTCCAAAATCCAGAGCACTGAGAACATTCTTGTGGCCAGCATTTCCCTGACACCACCCCTCACCTGTGGGTCTGCCAGCCTGGAGATGTCTGGCTTCAGGTAGAAGATGATCCCTTCAGCAGCCCCTGGCAGCATCACCCCTCGAACCAGCAGGATGAGGAGCATCACATATGGGAAGGTGGCAGTGAAGTAAACGACCTGCAGGGGCAGGGAAACAAGAGGAGAGAGGGTCAGCAGGGAAGGGGACAAGCATCACTTCATCTCATCTGCAGGCCCCCACCCCAGGAAACCTCCCTCACTCTGCTGTTGGCTGTAGCTGCTGCTGCTAACATAGAAGAGGGGTGGGAAAGAAATTAATCAAGGTTACATCTCACTGGTGGTTTAGTTAATCTGCATTTTGTTCTTCATCCAAGACTTTGCCACTGGTTGCTCTGCTTTGTTTTCTCCTTAGAGTCAGTGTAATTTCCCTGCTCTCCAGCTGTTCCCTTCATCTTTCTAGAGCTGCAGAAGAAACCCAGATCTCTTTCTGTCACTGAGTTTTAATGAGTTATTAAAATGGTCCTATGCACAGCAAGAGCTTTCCAAATGAAATATCAACTTTTGATGTCCAATTTGAGACACCTATGAGGGGTCTCATTTCCAGAAGTGCTCGTGCGTCACTCCCATCCCTTCAATGCCTCTGAGCTCACAGCTAAAAAATGGGGGCAACTCAAAGCCTTTTAAAGAAAATGTAGACCATTATTTTTGTACCTATTTTTACTTCTTTTTGTGTGTGATATAAATAAATATTACAGTAGAATTAATTGTCTTTAAACCATTTATCTAACATAACATATTCTTTTTTTCTACTTGCAAAATATTTGTGAGCAAGATGAAACTTCCTAAAATTTATTCATTACTAAAATTTATCTAAGTAATGTGGAGGCTTGTTTACTCCATGGATTCATAGTGATGGGCCTGAAATGGTATTTTTTTGTGCTTAGTGATAATTGGTCAAATAAGTCACAGTACATGGTACTTTTGCTGTTCCCTGATTGAATGATAATGGCACTCCTTTGGGCACAAGTATTAAAATCTACCTTCAGAAATCACTTTTAAGGAACATTTATGCACAACAGCTGAATACATAAGGAAGAGAAACATGGAGCAAAATGAATAAAAGAAAAAGGCTTTTAAAAGAAAATGAGTCTTTATGGAGTTATTTGAAATTATTGTCCTGAGGTCGCTATGGTTTCTTTAAGTTTGGATCCCTTAAATCACAGAAGCAGAAACATAAGGATCTGGCAGAGTTATGTGATTAGAGCAGCCTCTCAGGCAAGCACAACCTCCTGTTTAAGCTGGAGCTATTGAACAAAATTATGCACCTACTCAGAATTCTTGGGTCTTTCCTAACACTTGTATATTAGTATATTGTCAGCAAAGAAAAGAGGGAAGCAGTTGAATTTTTTTACAATGCCCCTGTAATGCTCAAAATTACTGCCTGCAGAGAAGACAACTGGCCTGTTTGACTTGTATTATATTTGAGGACAGAAAACCCCTTTCTTATTGTTGTACCATGTCCATAACACCTGGCTGGTAAATAGCCAATAGCCCTGTACCCTAAAAATTGTGATGGAAAAATCTTCCATAGTCTCAGGAAGACCATTCCATTTACTGTATGTAGCCACTGTTTTCTCTCACTTTCTGGTCTGGTTTTGCCAAACCAACTCAGCTAAACCAGCCTACTTTAGCTTTCTTCCTGTGCAGGTTACATTTTGCACACTGAGGAAGCACCAGGCAAAGGAGAAACTCAGTAGAGAAGGCTGAGAGCTAAAGTGAACCTCAGGTGACTTAATTGCTCTTCCATGCAGGTCACACAGCCTCTCACACCCAATCTCTCTTGTGAAGATGGCACAGGGGTATTCAAATTAGGGGGCATCAGAGATTCAAGGTTTAAAATGCAGATCATCCATCCATCCCCTCTCCCCATAAAGGTGGAGTCTGGCCCTCCTTCCTTCAGAAACGGTGGACAACAAGTCAGCACCAGCAAAAAATGGGAAAAATCTAGTCAAGGGAGCAAGCTGTTATTTCATTCTGTTGCAATGGGTGTCCAGTGCAGTTTTAAGTTAGCAGATGGGATTTGACACTGAAACACAGGTGTCAACTATGAAAGGGAACGTTTCTGAAGAGCAGAGACAGTGATTTGAAGGAAGAAATCTGTTGCAGAAATTGGTTCCCTCCCTTTGCTATTGGGACATCCCCTGTATACCCATAAGACTAATCATTAACCATCAGTCATCATTAATGATCCACCCATCTCATTGCAGCTCCAGGAATGAAAGAGGTCCTGAGCAAGTCAAGGCCATGGCAGTGTCCCTAACACCCAGCCCAAGGCATCGATCACTCATTCACTCCAAAAGGAAAACCAGTCCATCTGCTCTACAGGATAAACATCAGGAGGAAGCATTGGCTCCAGCCTCATCAGCAAAATGCAGGAAGTGACCAACTGACCCAAAACCTCCAGATTCAGAAAAAGCACAAAAGAAAGAACAAGGACACTTCTCCCACCCCAAGTGTTTTCAGGATAAAAAAGCAAGAGAGATTCATTATCTATTCTCTGAGCTGGTTACAGGCAGCAGCTTGTCTGTTTTGCTCAAGTGTTTAATTATTGCCAGGGATGGGAAGTCTGCCACTGCAGAGGATCTTGTTGAAAACACCCTCAAGCCACAGCAGGACAACACACTGTGAGTGGCTGATTCCCAAGGGCACTTGAAGAGAATCCACCAGTCACTGTGGGTATCTGCAAGTGAAAATGTGACTCAAAACGCCCCTCAGTTCCCAATTCTTTCCCCATTCTCCCCTCCCTGATGGACCTACTCATTTATTCTTCCTCTTAGAGTTCAAACACAACTAGTGTATAACAGTATGGCCTCAACAGGTTTTAGGTTTCACTTTTGTGCTGTCTCTCCTGCCTCTACTTCATGAAAAAAGAAAAAAGATTGGGGAAGAAATATAAGATGGGTACAAGGAGGCTTATGGACTGGGAGATAATCTCCATTCCTACTTTGCCTGTGGACTTGACCCCTTTCCAGATGCAGAAGTAGCAGATGATCCACGCCAGCAGGAGACACAGAGCCAGCTCCCAGCGCACAGTGCCCAGTTTGTGAATACCATCCGTGAGCCCCAGGACTCGCTTCCTGCCGGTGTCCAGGGACAGGAGAGAAGCATTAACACTCCAGACCCCACTCACCCATACAGACCTTTCCCATATTACCCCATCCAAACACTTAACTGCCTATCTACAACACATCTGCCCAGGGCTCCCAGCCATGCAAATTGGCCCAGCTCTGCTTAAAGCTCCCCTCTCTACTCATCTCTGTTCCACCATGTCCTGTAGCTGACCCAAACCCTCCCACTCTCCATGCCCATCAGACCCACACCACACAAAATCAACATCTGCTCCCCAGTGCTGCCTGAGCCTGGCAGCTCCCCAGCAGAGACAACTCAATCCAAAGCAGGCCACCAAAGCCACTGGCAGCCCATGGCCACCATTCTTCCTCCCCATATGCTACAGACACCTTATATGTAGCATAAATTATCTTTATGATTCCCATGCCCTTCCCTCAGCCTCCTTCTTTGGAGATTCACCATCATGAAGGCAAGCCACACAAGAGCTCAGCATTGCAGCTCATGCACTTCCCAGAAGCCCAAGCCCACACTTACAACTCCTCTGCAAATTCTGCTCAAAACCATTTCCCTCAGTGTCCCCTTGCCCTATCTACAGAAAACCCAAACAACTGTTTCAGAGGGGTCTCAGCTCTCACTAAATAGTATGTGCAAGGAGCAGGGCAGGAGAGGGGGGCCAGAACTGTGCAGACTTTTTCTGCAACCATAGGCACATACAATCTTCTATGTGCCGTGTGATGGCAGCAACAGACAAAGGACAGTCAACCCTTTCAAAGGTACTTCAGGAGACAGAAATGGGGAAAAAAACACCAAACTCAGCTGAAGCTGAGTCCTTGACATCCCTCTTCTCTATAAGACTTTCCTCTGTAGCATGTGGAGTGGTTGGGTGGCACCAGCAGTCATTTCAACCTCTCCAGGCTGCACTGATGACCCTGTCTGGGACATTGTCTGGCCTGCTGCAAGACCCCTCAGATTGTATTTTAGTGTCTCCAGCTCCAAATTTGTCAAAATTCTCCACTTTCTGTAAATTCTTCTCTGGCATCTCATGCATGCATCTCAGATCCCTGCTCTCCAGGAATGATCCTGAGCAGCCTGATGGATCACTTCCCTTAGACAGCAAGCAGGACTGGGTCAAAAGAAGGTGAAAGGCAGTTTTTCCCCTCTGTGTTTCACTGCGGAGGACTGCTCAGTCTGCCCTGGCCTCTCATGTTTTCTTGCCAACCTGCAACACCCAGCACATGTACCCCTGCTTGCAGCAAGCCCTCACCTGCTTTTGGTGCCTCTTTCAGTGGCTACACTCACCCAGGCACCTCGGTGCCAGAAAGGGAACACACCCTCAAGGTGCACATGAGCACCCCTGGGCAGGCACACTGTGAGCTGCCTTTGGGGTGTGCCCAGTCCTCACACCCTGGGCTCTGTGCCCATCTCCTCGGCAGCTCCTTGTGCTCCCCGTGTGCAGACCTGACACGTGGCACCTCACTTGCTCCTACAGACACACAGCCCCTCGCCCAGGGAGTGCTGCAGCTGGAGCCTTTGGATGAGAGAGAGCCTGAACAGAGGGAAAGCAATCACATACTCCCAAAACTCAATCATTGAGGAGGTGGTGTTCGCAGGATAGGTCCTGTTGTCCAGGCCGGATCTATTCAGAATGTCCACACAGAGATCTACCAAAAGAAAAGGAAGCTGATGAGGTGAGAAATTCTCTAGGGCTCCTCCATGAGGGATGTTCCTTCCCCTCTGGACCCTAACCCTCACTCTGGCAGCACACAGATCCTTCATCTTGTGCTGCAGAGCATCTCAGTGAATTTTTGTATCTCATTAAACTCTGGCTTTGCCCAGGTATGAATCCCAATGCAGCAGTTGCTAGAGGGGCTTCAGGAAGGGAAGAGGGGAAGGAGAGAACAAGTCCCTGCCAAATTGAAAACAGGTGGCTGTAAAATATAGATTATCAAGGGATAGAGACTACGAGTAGTCAGGATAGAAAACCCCATTCTCTTTCCAGATCATTCCCGGTCCACGCATGCACACACCACAGAAGCCTTCATGTTCTCCTTTGCCATCCCCAACCCTGTTACAAAGCATGAAATAACTAAAAACAGAGGAGATGCCACACATCCAATGCACCTCATCTTGCATTTTGCCAGCAAAAGACAGGAAAACCAAGGAAATCCAGCTGTTGCTGGGAAGCTTCTCTATGTTAAGAGAACATACGTGGCTTTCCTTAGAAACAAATCCATTCTGGGAGAGCTGAAGGAATTGGATCAGCTTTTTAAAAGGCTGGTTACTTCTGCTGGGATGAAAGGGCAGAGGGAGCTATGAGCGAAAGGCCCACAGGGTAGAGAAATTTAACTAATTGCAGAAATTAACCATCTGACGCAAGAGAAAAAGGGAGGGAACCAAGTTGCTGCCGAGCAAAACAACCTGTTCAACATGTTAAAAAAGTCCTGACAAGGATATTCATGAGGATTACCTCACATCTACCCCATCTTCCCAGGCTCAGCCCAAGTGCCTCGAGTAAAGCCAAAGCTAGGTCTTCTCTGTAGGGCAGAGTTAAGTGAACTGTGAGCACGAAGTGATGAGACCCCTGGTGAATATAACGGTATGGAGGCTGTATGGATGTGCTTAACCAGGAAAACAGTGCCCTTAGAGCTTTGTGTTACTGGTTCCTTCATTGAAGTGGCAAGATCCTACAGTGCAGGCGTGGCCTGGTTTACCCAAAAGCTGAGTGCACAGAGGAAACTGTTCAGGCACTGGCAGCAACTGCCCCAGTAACTCCTCAGGAATGGGGTAGAGTAAGGGAACCAGAGCTAATAAAAAGCTCCTGCCACATGAGGAGGGCTCTAGATTGGCTTGAAAACTACCATCCATCTCTTGTGCTGCCAGAAAATGCCTATTTTTTTAATGACATCACATGGTGCCTCATGAGAGCTTCTTGTCCAAAGAAAAAAAATATTTTCAATAAAACCTAAACAATTTCTGAGAATTGAAAAGAAGCTAGAAGCTGGCCAAGGAAAGGTGTACCTGAGTTCCAGGGGTTATTGCAGCTGGCCCATGGTAGCACTGAAGTGAAGGAGCTGAACAGGTAGAAGAGTGCCCAGGACAGGATGATGATGTAGTAGATATTCAGATATCCCACAATGATTTGGGAGGCATATCCAATTCCTGTGAATAAAAGCAAAGGAGGTGAGGATGGGACTGACAACCAACTCCCAACACATGAGGCTTAACCCCAAACAAAGACCCAGGTCACACAGATAAGAAGGATGCAACACCAACACCTCTGCACACACAGCAGGTAGCAGGAGGAATAACAAGGCTGGGAGAGAGAGAAAGGGAGGGAGAATAAAGAAAAAAGAAAAAAAAAGAATAATGATATTTCAAAAAAAGGATGTGAGTCACTAATTGTTAGAAAGTGTTGTCAGTAAATCTTGTAACTTGACTGACCTTCAAAGATGGGACAGATCTTTCTCCAGGCAGTCACCCCTCCCTGGCTCGTGTACTGCCCCAGCGCCGTCTCCAGGAAGAACAGGGGGATCCCACAGGTGAAGAGGAAGATGAGGTAAGGGATGAGGAAGGCTCCTGCAGAGAGGGGTAAAATGCTGCCTCAGAAACCTCCTCAAAAACCCTATCCTTTAAACCCCTTGCCAGGTACCTTGGACCACAGCTGGAATCAGCTACATAAACATAAATATTTCTCTAAACTAACTGTGCAATGTCTGCTAAAGGAACAAGATCTCCATCACCATAATTTCGCAGAAAAAAATACAAGGGTGGTCTGTCTTGTGCTACTGCATTACTTCTGCATTTGGTGCGGGCCAAAACCTAGAGGTAAGGAGTAGCCAGGCAAGGAGCTAAAAAAAGATAGTGCTGAAGAAGTTTTCCCTGCTTCATGTTCCTGACCTCATTCCAGCAGGAATGGGGTGAACAAAATAAGCCCTTGTTTCACATAACCACATTTGTTCTGCCTTTCATGAGAGTCACAGCAAAACTCCCACTTGCCCAGAGGATACAAACCTGGAGGCTGGTGACATTTCTTGGTAAGTAATAAATTTGCCAGGATATAAATTTACTTGAGACATATTTCACGTCAAATTTGGAAAGCAGATTGCACCAGAAGAATGGAAATAGGGAAAGAACATCTTTCCAGCATTTCCAAAATGAAGAAGTTTAACGACTACGTTCAAAATCCATTTTTTGCTAAAATGTAGAGAAATGTCTGAATCGAAATCAGCTTGAAATGGCCCTCAGATTAACCCTTGTCAAGATGGAAGTGGAAGGAGAGAAACAGCAAGGCTTTTTCCCAGAAACAATGACCAACATAAACTAAGCATAAGAAAAGACCAAAAAAAATAATAACAAAATAATTTAATGCTCTGAAAAAATGGTTTAGTGCTCTGTTCAGCTGTCTGAAACTTTTTTGCACCTTTTCAGTTATGCTGCCAAACCAAAACATCAAATACACTCACAAGTCTGCTCAAAACTGCTCCTGAGATCTCATTTTCACAGCTGGCCTTCATTCTGTCACCTCACTCTATTTCTCCACATCCTTAGTGTAGATTTTCACACTTCTGCTCGTCTCCAAATAAGGTAAAGGTGACTGCCTTCCTCGCTGGATCAACTGTGGCGGTCTTGGCACTCCATACAATAAATATTTGGTCAGAAACACCTCTCTTGCCAGTGCCTGGGGAGCATTTCAGCTGCTTGCACCCAGGATTAGGGTGCCTTTCTCAGCCACTGTCCCCCAGGCCCTCTTCTCCCCTGCCAGCACAGGCATCCACACTGACATTCCTTGCAGTGACAATGAGCAACTAGGAACACTTGCCCTTGTTTTTAAGCCAACAAAAATGTTACAATAACAAAGAACATCCAAATTTCCCCTAAACACAGCTGTGTGTAGCTGCAGGAGACCTGGGGCCAGAGGAAAGGAGGCTGGTTCTCAGGGTTCAGTCCAGGTTTGAAGGGTAGGGAATGAGAACTGCAGACCCTGAACTAGAGGCAGCTGCTGCTTTCGGTGCTGCAAGACATCTATGGCAAATCTGCAAGACAGCTTAACTATCCTGCACACAGATGAGCCTTTCAGCAGATTCCAGACCCTCTCCTCTGATACAATTTGTCCCGTTTTGGTCTCTGAACAGCAATGGTTTTCTTGCACCTCTATTGTCCCATCTCTCTTAACTGTCCCCCAGCAGTTACCAGCTGAAACTTCAGCTGTGATCCCCTCCCCAATTTGCTGCTCCACTGAAGGAGACTCAGCCTGGAGTGGGGCCCCCACGAACAGACCCTCTTTCCTTATGAGTCAATAATAAGTTCAGGATGCTGAATAATTAGATCAAATTTGACAGTGCAGCAATAGATAAGTTTGCAGTTGGTTGTTTTACAGAAAATTAGCACTATTGTGTTTATGGCATCTGTCTTCATAGCTGTTAAACCATTTCAGTACATCCAAAGGTGGAAAAAAGTGACAGGGCAGCAGAATCAAGTTTGGGGGGTAAGGGTGGGACAGAGGTACAGCATTTATAGGTGGAAAATGTCTTTTTTTGCAATTTCAATAACTTTTCCAATGGTAAGAATATATTTGAGTGTCATGGGAAAAGACATTGCCTTGTCCTATTGCCTGTCTTCTTGTTCCCTAGAGACCTGGAGAGAGAAAAGTACCTTCTACAGCAGTAGCATATTTTCTGCAAAGGCAACGTGTGGAGCTGTGAGGGAAGGACTCTTCCATCCTAATCTTTCACAAGCCTAGCCTGGTTACCCCTCTGAATCACAGTCTTAGATATTCCAGAGCAATTTAATTAAAAAGAAAAATGTTATTCAAGAGATATTTGAAGTGAATAAAAGTAGCCTTACACTAATTAGCATACAAATTGCAAGGACTACTGAACCGGGTACCACAGGCACGAACTATGCAAAGATTTCATCTGAGCTCAGGAAGAAATTTTTCATGCAAAGCCCATGACTCCTGTCTCAAAGCATCACTGCAGGATGGGCTGTTCAATCAGATACACCTCCAGTGTTTTCTAACCTCTGCCCATCTGACTTGCTCTTGGTGCCTCCCATCAAAATATTGGAGGAGACTGGAGGATCTGCTAAAAATCATCCCAGGCTCAAGAAGAACTCAATTCCATTTTCTTTAATCATTTCTTACCCCGCCCTTCTTTGGTTTTGAGGACGCATTTTATTGTCTCTTTAATTTGGATAAACTCCAGCAACAGCACAGAGAACAGGAATTTGGAAGCCCTGGGAAAAATTACAGTGGAACCACTCAGCTCTTGGTGAAAGTTCATGGCACCTTGGAAAAGAAAGGCCTGCAGAGAAAGGAACCTAAAATGGGAGGGAGCGAAGCAAGTCCCAGACCATTATTTCAAGGTGTTTTTAGAGAACAAGAACAAAAGGGAAGTTACTGCTGCATTTGACATGTAATTTGTTATTCCTCCTTTTCTTTTATAAAGTTAAATTTTTATTCACCTAGAAAAGTTAGTGACAGTCAATTATTCCCGTTTAATTTTATTGCAATGAGAATTTTTTACTTTTAACCATGTAATGATCTTATTGCAGTGTTATTGCAAGAGAAAAGGAGAACCATGCAAAGAAATAAAAGGGAAAGTGAATGAACCTTTTGTGGGGATGGATTTCCCTAGTAGTGGTTTGATCACTGTGATAATTGCTCCAGGGGAAGAGGCAGAAGTCTTTTCTAGGGCGTATCAGGCCTTGGTTAGGATATCAGCAAAAGATACCAGCACTATCTAAGCCTTTCCTCCTCTGTAACAAGGGCCTGAAAAAGAAGGATTTGACACCAGGAGTAGGAAAAGAGAAATATGTAGGAGGAGATTGATGTTGGCTTTCTGACCAGTCACAGCATCTGATATTTTCCAAAGACCCATGATTTCTTGAGATGTCCAAGAGCCTTACATTGTTACTAGGGTTCGATTTTTTAGGGGTCCAGATTTGAGAATGCTGTTTTACAAAAGAGTACAGAGTGGAGAGCTGGATTCACCCCTGAGTTTTTATTCCTCCTGCTTTTGGCAGGAACTAACTTGTTGAGGGAGCGAATAAGGGCGTGCCTTAGGGCACACGAGGCATAGGAGAAATGGGTCCAGGCACGTTCATGTCTCTTGTCATACCTACAGATCTAGAACAACTGAATGTGTGCTGTGAACTCACCACCACCATTCTTGTAGCAGAGGTATGGGAACCTCCACACATTACCCAGGCCAATGATCTCCCCAGCCACAGACAGCATGAACTCCATTTTGTTCCTCCACTGGCCTCTCTCTTCCATTTCCTCCATTTCTATCTCTTCAGGAGATGTGGTGGCCCCATTGGGTTCTCCTTCCTTGGATATGGCTCTTGTCATGATTCTGTGCGACAGAAGAGAAGGAGAGCATGGGATGTAGGGAGCTGCTGCAGGACACACTTGTGGGAAGAGGAGTGGGGGGACCAGACACCACAATAAGATGTGTTCCCAGTATCAGTATGTAAATTTAGGTACATCTAACCGGTGGCATTACTGAGCAGAAGTTGGCCTTTCTAGAAGTGATTTGCTTTAGCAAGGGGTACACATTCCATTGTTGAGATTAGGAAAATACACTGAAAGCAAGTCTCTCCAAAGCAGCAGCATCTCTGCTTCCATTCCCACCAGCTGGGACTGCAAAGAAATCAGGGTTTTGTTCCTTTGTACCAATTTGCAAATCCATTTTGCTGGTGATTTGATAAGTTTTTAAATAGCACATCTCTCATTCCTCTATGCCACCTAAAGGAACATCCCCATCTTCAGGGAGCAACAGAGACAACAATCTGCATCACCCACAACACTCAACATTTCCACTGCCCCTGGATCTGCTCTGGACTATTTAAACTTGCTCTCTCCCTTGGCTGTAGAGGCAGCTCAAGACAAGGACCTCTCCCAGTCAGCAGGTCAGTGGTGAGCAGGACCTCATCACCTTTGATGTCCTTTTACCTTACAGGACCACCAAATCTTCTATTGACCCTTTGCACCAGGATGGTGCACCAGGACCATGATGGCAAACTGTTCCCTCCCTCCTGTGCCTGGTGTCTCTCCAGTTCATGTCCCTCTGGACAAACACCAGGTATGAGCCATCTCATGGTGAGTAGGGACTACCAGGAACCCTGACCTAACTGGAAATTAGAGCAAATGCAGACCCTGACATCTAGCTGTCCCAGCAGCCAAGGAACACTATGGCACTTATTTTGGTGTAGTTTTCAATGAGGAAAGGAGGAAGTGGGAGCAGGAGCTGGTGGGCCAGGCTTGCACTTATCCACACAAGACAGCATCATTATCAAAGTGTCTCATTTTCTTCTGTAAAGGAAATTATTTCCTAAATGCTAACCCTCTGGATATATCAGGCCCTGGGGCAAGGAAAGATGCTTATGTATGAAAAGACAATTTCTAATGAATGTTCACAGCAGAACAAGTAGTTCTTTGACACAGGCATGTTTCCTGCCTGTTATTCAAGTAAAGAAAGGAAATCAGATGTAATACACCAATTGCTCTCTAAATGCCCTAGGCAACAACAGGCTTTGTTCCCCCATCTGCTTTCCTGAAGGACTCATCCTATTTGGTTTACTATAGCAGCAGATTTCCATGGATGCTAAACTGAGGACAGAATCTCATGAGAGACATCAACCAGTGTAAGAGGGGCTGCAACAAGATCAGGAGGACATAAACCATAGAGGAGAGCAGTCAGGGGCTAGTGAAGATCATCCTCCAGGCTGATACAGCTTCCTCTTCAAACACATGGCAGAAAGATCCTGATCCCTGTTAAATTCAAGAGGTTTTTTGAACTATTGCCAGTAAGAGCCTATACACGGGCAGTACTGCAGTGGGCACAACCAGTTTTGGTGTCAAATGCAGATGCATGAGGGCACTGAGGAAGCAACCTCTGTTTTATCTCCAGCCCTTGCCTTTTATGGTCCACATGCTGGAAAGGACCTATTTACTGGTATGGCTTGCACTGATCCAAACCACCGAGGGCTACAACACCTGTGGATCCACATGAGAGCGTGAAGGTGAATCAGCCCTGTAAGAGGCTCCTACAAACCTCTATAACCCCATGTTTAAAGGTGGTGGAACCCAGGAATCAAGGCACACACCCTAAATGTTGGCTTGCAGCTGCAGCTCTGCAGCTCTCCAGTAGCTCAGCAGTCCTTCCAGTCCCAGATTTGCACCCTTCACTTAACCCTTCTGCGGGGTTGGACTGGAAGGTGGAATCATCAGGTCCTCCTGCCAGCCATTGCTCAGCTTCTGAAGGCCAGGCAAGGCCTTTCTCCCCACTGCCTGCCTGCAGCAAGGCCTGCCAGCTGGCTAATCAGTTTATTCCAATGCTGCAGCACAGCCTCCTCATCTCTGAGAGGAGCAGAGTTCCACGTACTGTCAAATGTGAGAGAAAAAGTAACACGTACTTAATGAAACGTGCTTGATCTGTCACAGTCCTTGGCACATTCCAATTTGCTGCAGTCCAGGGCACATTATCAAGTACAATGATGTTTAAATCTGGGTTTGTTGAGGATGTCCCAGGAAACTGGCAGGAGAAGACTAGATAATCCTTTGTTTTTATTCTTTTAATGTAAGGTGGATCTAAGAGCCAGCCTATTTCTACTAATATTTGTGTTTTTATTTCATTTTTGCTAGACCTGTTTCACATATGGGTGCAAAGGTCACAATCAGAGAATCACCTCCTCTCACCTAGCCCTGGGAAGGAATGTATGAGTGCCAGCCCACAGCCCCAGCCCTGTCACCAGCCTCCACCTCAGGGACACCTGGACCAGGACTTTTAACCTGTCCTCTGACTCCTGAATAGGAAAACATGAAGGATAGAAGTTGGGATGCTGCAATAGTTAACACAGTTGGGAGAAACACAGAACAGCAGGGGAGACACAGCACTTCTGCATTCATTTTCCTATTTTAAAAAGGGGGGAAGCACACTGGATATGAAATCAAACCTTTTCAAGTGGGAACAGATGGTGAATTAAACTGGTGCCCAAAGTTCTGGCCATTCATAGCATGACCCACAACTTCTCCTTTCCCAGACAAAGCCATGCACATTGCACATATCCACTACATCCCTCTCTGCTTTGCCTGCTGATTCTATGAGAAAGCCTATTCATACACCTCCTGGCTCTTTTCCTGAACATTTAATCCTACTGTGCCTCTGCTCTATATGTTCTTAGGCCAGATGGGGACTCAAATAACTTCTTGTTTCCAGCTAGGAACAATTTGGTTCTCCCACAGCAGTCACAGCCACCTACTGGGTTACATCATCCCCAACAGGCAAACATTTTCCTCTTCCTTTGGTTGCCCTCTCCTTAATACATGAATTTGGAGTAAAGATTGTGCCCCTCACTGCTCACCTGCACTTTTTCTGCTGTTCCTTCCCCAAAGTTTGGAGAAAAATCCTATGACTACTCCATTCCCAGCCTCTTATTTTCCTCTGCCATAAAGTTTTCCCAACTGCTGAAATACCATCTTGATACAATCCAGAGTCTACCCCTCCCGTGGACCCTCTCAACCACCACCACCTTCCCTCCTCAGCTCCCCCTGACCTCACCATTCTTTTCTAGAGGTGCTCTGGTGTATTTTCAGCCCTCAGTGCTTGGAGGAGGTGGCTTTTGCCCTTCCCAGAAATGACCTGTAGTCTGTCATACTACTGTCATAGAGGTCCCTCTATGCAGCTCCATAGGAAATGGTACAGTATTTGGTACTGGGCTTGGTGCATGGAGATAGCCACATTTTTTCCCCAAAAGATTTGTTGCTGGGAAAACAAGAATACACCTGGATTCCTGTAGGACCTGGAAAGAGAGCAGGCAGCATGCAGGCAGTCATAGACCCAGAGCAACAAGTTCCATTCTTGAACATTTGAATGAGGCAAGACAGTCTCCCCCTTAGTCACAAATTTTGGACTGTGTTTGTCCCACACCTACCACCATGGGATCCTTCAAGTACAGTCACAAAGGGCAAGGAAAAACAAGGACATCTCTGAAGCACTGTGGTCACTCAGCAGTTGCCTATGATGTGCTGAAGACACAATGCAGATATGAAGGAGAACAACATTTTTTGGCTTTGTTTGGAAACAAGATGCCACTGAAGGGGAGAGGCAGTAATAAAAAAAAAACGAGAAGAAGGAAACAGGCATTTGAAGCAAAATATGGTGCTATCTCAGCCTCTCTCAGGGTAAAAAAGGGCTTTTTCAAAGCTGCTCAGGTGAGGCAAGGAACAAGAGCGAGACAAGAAAGATGAGAAGCCACCTGGAGTTTTGGCACCAGAGGAAGAAGCCCATAACAATTCTCCTAAAGCTTTTCTTCCTGCAAGCTTACTGCCAGTTCCCAACTGCTGTCAGACAGGAGTTCCTACTGCTGGGAAGTTAACATCCTCTCTTTGACCTCTTTTGCTGTTTTATCATAAGGCACATGAGATGAGGACAATCTCGAGAGGGAATGGTGAAACAGAAGGAACAGCAATATCTCTAAAAAGCAGCTGATAACATTCCTGTTAAAGCTCCCTTGGACACTCGAAGGTGCTGCTTGAACTGCAGAATGCAGAATCACAGGTGATAATGCAGACAGTTGCACTGCATTTATACTTCTTGTTTTCATTTTGAAACAAGCAGCAACCAAGCACATAAACTGCAATTTAAGATGGGGAGGGAGGAATCAGGAAGCAAGAAGACTGGGCTGTGTTACAAAAGGAGGAGCAAGAGGACACAGAAAATTCTCTGGTTGCGCAATCAGAGCCAGCAGTTAGTCGGCAGCTGAAATCCTGCGCTGCATTTTGATGGCAGGAGGTGGGGGCGGCTGTGAGAGCAGACACAGAAAATCAGAGCTCAGCGAGGAACAGCAGTGCCAAGGTATAGCTTAAGGAAGCAGCCCGGTTAAATTAGTGCATGGGGGCTGCTACTGGAATCGGTCATCAAGACAGAGAAAAAATATTAGCAGTGGAAGCAAGTGCTTTCCAGGCAATCTAAGAGCAGCTACGTGAGCAGAGACAGCTGCTTCCAAACGGGAATGCTGCTGGAGAATGGCTCACTCCAGCTGCATAACAGAAAAAGGCAAGGAAAGATGTAGAAAAACGGATCAATTCCAGGACAGCAATCAAAATTAAAATGCCTTTCATTTCAAGCAACTGAAAGTTAGTTGGCTTCTTTACAGTTTCTAATTAACTTGCAGGTTCTGTGGGCTGCAGGGTACTCTCAAAGCATCTATTCAGCAAGGTTTATGAGGCACAGGAGGCTGTTACAAGAATCAGATCCTACCTGTGTTTTCTCCAGTGTGAAATAAGAGCAATGCTTGTGCAGTCAGTGAGTTTGCTGCTTACTGACACCAGAAAGAGTGAGATAAGGAACTCAGTGAGTTCCTTATGAGTGAGTTCACTGATGGCACGGACATCTGCAATACAAAACACAAGGATTATAGAGCATCACGCTTTCAGACCACATATCCCCAGTGCAGGAGGGTGCCAAATAGGTCCTGCTCTGTCTTCTGCTGCTGGACAGGAGACCCTCTGAAGCCCCTAATAGTGGCTGGACTTTTCTGAGGATCAGTGGCAAATCTCTTGCTAAAAGCAAAGCAGGCTGTTGCTCCCAGGGCCAAATCAGTCTCTGTTAGTATCCATGGATCACCATCCCTACTCTGGGCTACAGAACACAGAAGTGGTTTCTTTCTCTAGCCTAGAAAAAAACCAAGACTAAGTGATGTAGTCCATAAATAGTGCCTAAATATGACTAGAAACCAGCCTTTGCATCAAACTAGATTATCTAGACCTCCACTCAGCCCATAGTCTGGCTGCATCTAGTGCAACACAGCAGAAGAGCCAGCCACAGCAGGATCCATTTTTCTTACAGAGCCTCAGCAATAGGTCTGGTACAGACACAGATCCAGCCAGGCCCCAGTGGAGCCCCTAGAGCCACCTACCATGGCTGGAGCTGTCTGGCCAAAGTCCTGGGGCTGCATCAGGCTGGCTCAGAGGTCCTTGTGTGCAAAGCGTGTGGCCAGCACGACTCCTGTCACTGGCTGGAGGAGCAGGGCAGGTGAATGGCACAGAGGGTGAAAGCCATGCTGCTCCAGTACCCACTCTGCAAACAGGTCCCTTGCACAGTGGGGCAGTGACCTGTGGCACAGCCCACAAGTGCTCCACAGGGACAGGACAGAGTCTGCAGGACGCCTACAGGGCTGCCACCTCTCTGGGGCAGCAGCTTCATGGAGCAAGACACCAGCCAGCAGCCCTGGGCAGGTCAGATGAAGACACAAAGGCTGCCAGCCCCCAGCCCTGCTTGGCCACCTGCTGCCATCCCTGCAGCTAGGGACGAGATTTGAGGGAAGAGTGGGAGGCAAAGCTGCTGGAGCAGGAGAGCAGAGGAGCCAGCACTGCAGCCAGTGGTTGAGAGATGGGAGAGCAGCACAGGGATTTGGCATCACACTGCCCTAGGTACTTGGGTCTAAACTCCTCCAGGAAGGCACCCCCTGCCTGACCTCCCAAAAGCACAGCCTGGGGGCACTTGCTGTCAGTGATGAGAAACAGGGAGCACGGGGGGAGAGCACCCAAGCAAGACTTTTCCAAAAGCCGGGCAAGGTTGAGGCATAACACATTTCCTTATGCTTTACTGCAGGGAGGCTGAGGGGAGCCAACAGCGTGTGTGTGAGCCCAGCCCCTCAGCACAGACACGTATGTGGCCAGCATGGAGCAGCAGAGCAGGGCCACAGGCGCTCCCTGCCGGGATTGTCCCTGCACTGTGCTCCCTGTTCAGCCCGGCACAAGCCCAGCACCCCGTGTCAGACCCTGAGCAGGTCTTAAGTGTTTTCCAGCACTTGCCTTAAGTGTTTTCCAGCAGTTCCTGCCATAATTCCACATTGTAATGTGGTGGGACTGCATCCCACCTGCACCCTCAAGGGGCCAGGTAGGCGTTCTCCAGCCTGGGGCACCCAAACTTTCCTCTAGCCCTGCCCAGCAGCACAGTCGGGTAGAGATATAGCACAGGGCTCTTTAGCCTGCCCTCTGCAAGGACCAATCTGCAACCATGAATCCAGAAAAACTAGGCTGTTGCAGAGCTGCAAAGGTCAGGTCCAAGGTTCAGCCTCTTGTATCAGCAGCTGTCGAAGAAGAAAAACTAGGGCAATGGCATTTCCACTGGCATGAGATGAAAGCCCTGATTAGTAGTGATTACTTTAAAAGCACTGTTGATTTAAGAAGACACAGATCAGGTGTTATGAAACCCTCATGTATTCTGCCTGCATTTGTCCACAAATATGCCCAGAGATCCCAAGAGTTTAGCATATGCAGAAACTGGGCTGTCTCCCTGCCTCACCCCTACAGGAACAAATTTGATGAAACCTCAGGGGCAAGAAGAACAAGAAGTGCACTCCCAGGCACATCTTTTAAAACTGCATCCCCCAAGTCAATGCACTGGGGTCAGCACCCTCTGCAGGGCAGCACAGGAGGAGAGGACTGATGCTGGCAGTGGCTGAAATTGCTACAGCCTACTCCACTCCTGGTGCCTTGGTTCCTGTACCTATTATCAACCAGTCATTTCTGCCCTTCATCCCTGTCCCTGTCTCATTTACTGTTGCCTCTCTTCTCAAAATTTCTGCTATCTGAGTACTTATCTATCACTGTCTCCCTTTCTCTGTTGCCACAACCTTCAGTATCAATTATCCATCCTTCAGGCATCTCTTTGCTCTCAGCTTCCTGGCACCCCCTGTGCAGCATCTCAGGCTGTCCTTTCCTTTTCCAAAAGGAACCACTAAAAGAAAAACCTCTTCCTTGAGTTGATCCAAATTGATTATTTGCTCCTTATTTTCCAATTTGTGTTACTTAAGGTTGGGAAGATTTTTGCCCTTGCAGATTTGCTGGCCCTCTCTCCAGAGCACGGCAAGCAGCTGGCGTGCAGCAACTGGCTGCAGGAGGATGGAAGTCACTGGCACTCCCAGGGTGACACATACATCCAGCCAGGTCTGTTCAACATGCAAACGCCCAACTCACCTGAACCCAGAGCAGGTCTCCCCCAGGCAAACCCCTCCCGTCCCACTGGAGTCCAGGCAGGGAATCCACTGAGTGCCAAAGAGATACAGCAAGAGTTAAGGCAGAGACTACGCTCTCTCCTCCTCCTGTCCCACCCCTTCCACCAGCTCCCCCCATCAAATTATCACCCAGCTCATGTGTGGGTGGTGGGACGTAGGGAAGGGAGGTGCATCAGGGCAGAAGAACTTTCTCCCCTGTTCCCTTAGAGCATGCACCTCTCCAGACCTTGAACTGTGGCCCTGACAAGAAAGTAAGATCAGAAAGCAGCCACAGGCGGGCAAGGTAAAGGCCCAGGGTTTGTAAATATCAACTACAGCAGTCAGGGAGTAACTGCACGTCCTCTTGATTTCTGCAGGGCAGGAACTCTGCCCTTGCAGACCCCACAGATGGCCCAGGCTGGCTGCCACATATTCCCACTGTTCTAGGGCTCCACCACTTTATTGGGGTAGGGGCATCCCTCAATGTCATCCTACAAACATGCAGAATGAATGTCCACAGAGCATTACATGAAACCTTCTGTGGCCAAGCTCAAGTCTCACCAACGCCATCAGGGAGGTGGAGCAAAAGGCAAAGCGTGGGTGAAGAAGGAACATTTGCTCTGGAATCACACAGCCCTCTCCATGCCTGTGCCACATGCTGAGAACACAAACACAGCTCATGGGACAGAGCTGTTAGGAAGGAGAGGCACTGCTGGAGTCTTCATAACATCTGGGTGCTCACTAGAAGTGAGCAATCCCTCTGTGGCTTTGCCCTGGCAGATTTCTTTGTATCCATCTCAGCCCTGATGTGTTTTCCCAGAGCTTCTCATGACCAACACCAGCAGCAGTCATTCCAGTTACATCATTGTTCTCAAGGTACTTCAGCTCAGCTTTTCTCTTTTTTTAATGGCTGTGTTTAATGCTATCACTCTTTTGTCTTTTGCTTTGTCTGCTAATGTGCCTGCCAAATTCCTATTGATCTTTTCATGCACCCTTGTGGCCAAACCAGAGCGGCATGGAGGAGGGAACAGGAACGGGGGACATATCCAACACATGCTCAGCTGTATCTGGACTCACCAGAGGAGCATTTCTCAGCCCCTCAGTGAGAAACACAGGAGCTGACAAAAATCCTCAATGCCACAGCGTGTGGAAGAAGTAGGTTTATCTGCCTGCACATTCTATAGAGGTTGTTTGTAATGCCATCTCTAGAAACTCCTCCATGGGTGCTAGAAGCCAGTGAACCAGATCCCATTAGAGCACGCTGGATTGCCCTGGGGACAAATGATGCTGGAGAGATGTGTAAGGGGAATCAACTCTGGACTGTGTGGGATCCTCAGGATAAACCACTGAGGCCAGTTCTGGAAGCAGTAAGGAAAAACATCTCCACTTACTTGGGGTTGTTTCTGGGATTAAACTTTCCAAGCATGCCATTTTCAAAGCTCTTGGCTTTCACCTACCCCATGGGCTGGTTGAGTGGAGTGGTCCCATACCCAAAGAAATATAGGCTGATTCTTCCCTTGTGAGATCTGGCATCAACATCAGACAGGACAGGTTCCATCTTCTGCCTTTTAGGGGCTATCTCCAAAGTCCTGAAAGACTGCAAGGTGAAGAAGAGCATGTGCTGGCTTTGCATTGCCTCTGATCCTACTCATAGAGGACAATGTCACTGCCTGTCACAGAGGATTGGCATGACCCAGCCAACTGAGGAAAAGGTGCAATAGAGGTTATCCAGATATGAAAAGGGGATTGAGATAAGCCTAGGTAAGCAGAGCTGACCTAAAAACTTGATTTATCTGTACTGAAGTGTTTCACAGGAACATCGCTGGGGTTTTGCAAAGATGTAGATGGGAAATGACCTGTGACATTAAGGTAAAACAAGAAGCAAGTCAACCTAAATGAAAACTTTATCCAGCTATGTGCGAAAATCATTCTCCAGGAGGGGATAAAAGGCTATTTCTGTTTGCCAGCCTGGAAGGTATCAGAAGTTACACTCGGGCTTCAGAGTTTCCCACCAGGCAATAATTCACAGGGTTTTAAAATCATGCTATGGGCAGGGGCACATTTATCTCATCACCCCAGCTTCCATGTGAGGGATTTCACTGGTGTGATGACCCAGGCTGAAAATCAAAAATCACATTCTGAGTAGCTCAGCTGGTGGGCTACAGACTGTGCTCAGTCCCCTCCCAGGAGAGAGCAAGGAAAGGGATGATGCACTCCCTGACCACCAATTGCCACCTTCACTGGCAGAGTCAGCCCTGAGCAGGTACTCTGGGCTGAGCAGCTGTGCAGGTAGGACAAGGCTGCTAAAGGATGTGACAATCTGACTGCAGGTCACCCCACGATGTGGGCTCTTCCTCTATAAGTGTGGGTGAGGTTGCTCTTAAACACTCATCCTCTAAAGAGAAGCACTGCTTGCAATAAAATCCTGGAAGTGTCCAAAGCACTCTCCCCACAAGGCAGCATGAACCCCTCCCAGCTCTGGGACTCTCTGTTGTGAGCAGCTCACACACCAGCAGCACTCAGATCTCCACAGCTCTCCCACAGCACCTCATGAGGAAGCCCCATCACTGCACCCAAGGGAGCACAGGAGAACTGGGAAAGCACAGCTGTCCAACCACACTGAGGTGCCCACTCCCTCTGCAGCTGTCAGCTCAGAGCCAGCTGTACAGGTTTCCATTCCTTCTCATGAGCAGAGGAGGAAAACTTCCATTTGAAAGGACCAGATTCCCCCAACCTGCCAGGCTCTGGGCAGCTGGGGACCAGAACTCAGCCTTTGCCCCAAAGCATGGCTGACCCCAACCTCAGACCTGCCCCACACCTCCTCAGAGGTGTCCTCCTCCTTATCCTGCTCACCACCTGCCAGCTGGCAGTTCCCTCTTGCATCTCCTTTTACCATTTCTTTTCTCAGAACACATGCTGGCTTTTCCCATCATCTGAGTGTCCCCACCCTTTCATCTCTTTCAGGCAGCTCTGACATGCCTGCTGAAGAGCCAGCCCAGAGGAAGAGGCTGCCAACCTCAGCCCACGCCAGGGCCATGCTCCCTGGCAGCAGTGAGTCCTGGGTCCCTGAGCCAGTAAAACACAAGGCTTCAAGCCAAAACGAGTCAAATCTCCCCCTAGCCCAGATTTTGGGAGAGGTCTGACACGCTGTGGATGAATCCAAACTGTGCTTTACAAACATTAGAGGCTGCAGAGGCAGTGGCTGGGACAGCTGTTGGACACACTGGAGCCTGCAGCCCTGGCTGTTCCCCTCGCTGAGCCACCTGCAGAAGAAACCACCACTGCCCTCGTTTGTCCAGACTAATCCTGTCTTTTAACACTTTTGCTAACAGAATAGGAAAAATGCTGATTGCCCCGTGGGCACAACGCTGTTGCTTCGTTGGTTGAGAACATGCCTTGCTGACTGAACACTATGTTTGCAGGGGATTTTCCCCTAGGCATTGGTATAATTTATTTTTCATGTTTATGGCTAATTTCTGCTTGAGTAAGCCTGTGACTTCTGACAACAGTTTCACTGTAACTAATCACAAGTGAACATAACCAAAGCAACAAGAGCTAATGAGGCCCTACAGAAGCTTGATGGGCTCCAGCAGCCACAGCTTTGCTCCTGTGCTGGGCTCCCAGGGAGGAGGAGGCTGCCAGGAGCCTTTATCTGTCAAAGTACAGGCAGGGTGAGACATCCCCTCTTTCACAGCATCCCTGCTATGGGAGAGGATGAGGCAAGGAAAAATAGGAGCCCAGCGTCAGCAATAAAGGTGGTCAGGAGGGGGGACTGGCAATGCTGGGGAGCCATCTGTAGTCTAACAGCCTCTTTGAGTTGCACATCAGAGACAGAGGATCACAGAATAAAGGCAAGCAGAGGACACATGGGCCTGTTTGCTCCTGCTTTCCCTCCCTGCTCCCTCAGGGCAGCTGAGCCTGGTGTTGAGGGACATGTGACAGCAAACACCTCCATGCATGGGGCACAAGGACACAAAGGGCAAGGTCAGATGGAGACACAGAGAGGCGCCTGCAGCTGCTGCCCAAGGTGTTGCAACTCTGGGCAGGTCAGATGGAGACAGGAATAACAAAACCACTGGTAACTTCTTGGAAGTAACAGCTTCTCCAGTGTGCCTTTGTGCTCTCCCAGATGCTTCCCTTATCTGCTCCATGCAGATCCCCTCTGGCAGGCAGCTAACCATGTTAGCACACAAGGGCTCAGATAAATACTCTGCTCTGGGGGATATGCTCATTTGCACCTGCCTGTAGGATACACTTAACAGATTATTTGGGGATCTCTGCTTCACAGGATTATGTATCCCATGAGTTAACATCTTCATCTTACTCTGTTCTCTCCATTTATGAACCATGGCACCCAACACATCCACTTTTTTTATCACCAAAATGTGCAACACAGCTCACAATACATCATTCTGCAATAGCCATGGAAAACTGCCTCGTAGTTACCACCAAAGGCAAAAGGAAAAAGAAATCTCAAGCATCTGCTCAAACATCCCAAGATTTGGGATGCTCTCCATCCTCATCCATGGCTCTGTCCCTGAGTCTCTCCCCTGCCCTATGTGAGCATCTCCATCCATGGACAAGGAAAGCAGAGTTTTCTCCCCAGGCACCACTGACACAAAAAGGGAAAACTAGAGCCTGGTTTTCATGGATGGACATGGACAGGTCATCTTTTCCAAGCAACAATGACCTGGGGCAGAATCTCAGGGACTTCTTTAATTTTGGGTGATCTTCTCATTTGAAAAAAAGAAAACAAACAAAACAAACAAACAAAAACAAACAAACAAAAACAAAACAAAAACCCCCAAAAAACAACAAACAAACGAAAACCAACCAAACAAAAACCATGATCACCACCACAAAACAATCCATGAAAAAAAGGCTCTTTAATCTCATACCTATTATCCAGTAAGTAATGGGTTGAATTCTTGGGCTAATTTGTAGGTTTTGGATTCTGAAGGTGGAAAATACACTGTGACCACACACCTCTTTCTAAAGGTAGATCAGCATCTCCCCATCATCTCTCAGCTGGCAAAAATATAGTGCAAATTGCACAGAATGCAATGCTGATCTTGAATGCAATGAACATCCCTTTCACCATATTCCATACCATAAACAATCATTATATGCTGAAAATGCTGAAAATTAAATTCTGAATTTTATTAAAATTCTTTTCAAGCATGGGGTCTTAAAAGTGCTGTGGAAAAAAATGTCATGTCTGGAAATTTCAAATAAATTAATTTCAGATTTGGTCCATCAACCTTTTCAATGAGCAAGATAGAATATACTTGATTCATATTTCAAGCTAGGTATCATCAAATCTAATACTTTGCTTAAAGTCATGTCAGAAAAAAGACATTTAAGAGTATTCAGCAAAACCTTTGGTTCTCTTGCTTATCTGACCTGCCTAGCTCATCCAGAGCTTTGCAGCAATTGGGTCATGTAAGAACAGAGGCTTGGGAGATTTCCTGGCTCATATATAACCAGATCAATAAACCACATGCCCAATTCACTGAACACCAGTCTATTTTGAAACAAAGCAAGTCAAAAGCCTTTCAGCAAACTCACACTTTGCCTACATGCAGCCAAGCAGACTTTTACATCAGCCAGATTTTAGAGAGAGCTGCAGACAACTACTGTTTTCTATTATGATTAAAATATCTTCCCAGTGGGACAAATCTTTTATAGATATTACTGGAAAATGAAAGTATAAGTCTGTTTAAGGTTAAAATTACATGAATAAAAATATCTGTTGCTAGAACTTCTGTATTGAACTCAGCTCTCTCCTTTGGACACGTAATTTTTACCAGCCAGTTCCATGCCCAAGTGGCAGGGCAGCTGGTTGGCTCTGTCTTCCATCATATTGTAGATCTCTTCCAGAAGGGGCTTTTCCTGGATTTACCACTTCTTTACTGCCCTTAGCTCAGGCATGAGCACCATGAAGCACAGTGGTAGCAGGGGAATCTGGAGATCTGAGGCTTTGAGGCTGACCATGAAAATTGTGGTAACCAGTTGAGCCTCCAGCTTCCTGATTTCTCCAGAGGCAGGGAGGGAGGCATGCAGAAACTTGAGATTTTGATGTGGGAGGTGCAGACTTACCAAGGGGGCAACCCATGGTTGTGCATGCAGCCTCTCATACCACATCATGCTGTGCAGCCTTGCCATGCCCCTGCAACTGATCCCACTCCTCCCTGTCTGGGCTGGACACAGGGGTCAGGGACCCATTACTGGCACAATCCATTCTTGAACATTTGCAGGAGACAGGGAAAGAGAGGGATCCTGGGGGCTGAGGACTGTTTGTGAAACCGCACCCTGAAATCATGAGCTGTGCCAGGGATGGGATGCTCATCTGGAGCCTGGTTTTCTACCTCCCTGCTCCTCCAGTGCATTACAGGACAACCAGCAATGCATCACTCTGGAAGCAGGACAGACCCAGAGCACCAAGACTGATGGGAATTCCAATTTCTCCTCCATTCCAACTCTATGGCCTCAGCACAGACTGGTGAACTCAGCTGACCATAATGCTCAGGGGATCTGGAGCTTTCTCAGAGCAAGTCCTCAAGCCTCAGTTAAGGGCAGCATGGAGATCATCTTTATTTTCTCCATCTTTTTCCAGGTGGTATTTGCTCCCAGCAGCAAATCCCCTCAGCACCTGTTGCTCATCCGAGTTTTACACCCTCCATGAGAACAAGTCCATAACTCCGTTCCAGGTAGACCTGTGTACCATCTCAGCTTTCCAGGCTCCAAGGATACTAGACTGGGAAAAACTAAGGCCAGGAAAACCAAACTCGGGAACTCGTCATTGCCTAGAGGACTAAATCCTTCTAGGATTTAAGAGGACGGCCGGGTCCCCGTGCCCTCGAGTCCCAGCGTCCCTCAGCCGGGTGCACCGTTCTGAGATCACCGCTCCCTGTGGGAGGCGGAGGGAAGGAAAGGAAGGAAAGGAAGGAAAGGAAGGAAAGGAAGGAAAGGAAGGAAAGGAAGGAAAGGAAGGAAAGGAAGGAAAGGAAGGAAAGGAAGGAAAGGAAGGAAAGGAAGGAAAGGAAGGAAAGGAAGGAAAGGAAGGAAAGGAAGGAAAGGAAGGAAAGGAAGGAAAGGAAGGAAAGGAAGGAAGGCCGGGTGCCCTCGGGGCCCACCGTCCCTCAGCCGCTGTCGCCGCCCGCCAGGCCCGTTCCCTTGCCAAGGCTGAGGGCCTGGGGCCCCCTGGTGGCTAACGGGGCTGGTTGTGTTAATTCGCATTAATTCGCTTTAATTCACGTCTTTCTCCGCCTGCCGCAGCAGAAGCCTTGGCCGTAGCGTGGTGCCCACCTTGTGTGCTTCAGGAAGCTGAGCGCCTCCGGCTGCTGGCTCAGCTCCGTCCCGGCTCCAGCTTCCTCAGGGTTTCCTGGGAGCCATCCAGCTTCCCAGGGTTACGTGTCCTCTGGCTGCCCTCCTCGGATGCTGGGGCTACAGCACTTCAAACATAAACTCTTTGAGTTTTATTTCTTTTACCCAAACAGCCTGGAAACGAGGGGCCCTGTTTGTTGACATAACATGCAGGTTCTGTTTGCAGCACTCAGCCCTTCTTCCATTCACAGGAAAGCCAAAACAATGTTCCAGAGCACCTGGAAGGTAGACAGCACGGAAAAAGAAACAGACCTGCAGAGGCGAGGGAGAGCTGCCCATGATCACTTCACTTGCAAGAAGAAAACACAAATCCACATTCTCCTCTCAGACCCCAGGAACAGCCCAGTGACTCACCAGACAGATGACACTTCTGTCTGAGAGCTGGCAGTGGCTCCAGCAGAAGGTGGCATTGCACTTCACCGGGGTACCCCATTCCTATTTCTTAGAGAAGCCTCTAAACCACTGTTCTCTGTTTTCCTTCCTACCCTAACAAAGCTTTCTCTCCTCTGGCCACCTTCCCATATCACTGTGCAACAGGGATCCAGACCTGGATGCCCAGCACAGCTCGGCTGACACACATCTCAAATAAAATGCTGTTGGCAAGGAATGCCAGTGGGACAAAATAGAGACAGCAGATCTAGTCAGGAGAAACATAGATTTAATGGAATGAATGGAGAAGCTCCCGAAGTCCACACTGGAGCCACAGCTCTGAGATTCTGACACTCCTTACTCCAGGGTCAGTCCTTCCTTTCTGCCCTCCAGAAGCCTGGGGATGCTCAGGAACACTGGTACTTGATGTGCCCCTTCAGAGCTCTGTCCAGGAAGAGAATTAAGGTGCATCGCCAACTCCACATAGACCATCTCCATGGCAGCCTCTTTCTCAGCCTTTCAAATCCTCCAGAGAAGGGAGGTCAGCCCAGGAATCCCTGTCTTCTTGGCGAGTGAAGAATCCTTGTATTATCCAACAGGTGGCAAATGCTGTATAGAAACCATCCTGGGGGGAGGGAAGGAGAGCCACACTGGTCCTAGCAATGAGATTCGAGCTCTGTCAGCATCAGGAGGCCAACTCTGGTGGAGGGGAGGGGCTGTTCTGTGCCTGGCCTGGAGGGCAAGTCTTCAAGTGGGCAGGTGAGTTGGCGGAACCTCTGAAAGGCAAAGACAGGCACTTAACACAGCTGCAAGGACAAAAAGTGACCTGGGCCCTCCCCTACCAGTCATGGGTTTCATTCAGCCAGCCAGGCCCACCTGCAGATCTGGTCCCTAAATGCCAGAGATGTCCAAAATAATGACAGTACTTCAGAAACTGAGGGGATAAACTCATCGTCCAAGCACTTGTCCCAAGGCAAGCACTGAGTACATGAGATATCTAACACAGGGATAATGCAGGAAAGCTCTGTCCTCCATTTGCTCCAGGCCAGGGCTATAAAACAATCTGAAGGAAGGTTGGTGACCAAGTACCTCAAGGTCATGTCCTCCATCAGCACAGAGCCTGTGCACACAGGGTTGGATTTAACTGGCACAAGTTCATAAGGGGTTACTCTCATACCACATCATGCTGTGCAGCCTTGCCATGCCCCTGCAACTGATCCCACTCCTCCCTGTCTGGGCTGGACACAGGGGTCAGGGACCCATTACTGGCACAATTCATTCTTGAACATTTGCAGGAGACTCAGGGGCTGAGGACTGTTTGTGAAATCTCACCCTGAAATCATGAGCTGTGCCAGGGATGGGATGCTCATCTGCAACAAGGCCTGGTTTTCTACCTCCCTGCTCCTCCGGTGCATTACAGGACAACCAGCAATGCATCACTCTGCAAGCAGGACAGACCCAGAGCACCAAGACTGATGGGAATTCCAATTTCTCCTCCATTCCAACTCTATGGCCTCAGCACAGACTGGTGAACTCAGCTGACCGTAATGCTCAGGGGATCTGGAGCTTTCTCAGAACAAGTCCTCAAGCTTCAGTTAAGGGCAGCATAGAGATCATCTTTATCCTCTCCATCTAATGACCTTTTTCCTGGTAGTACTTGAAAAGAGTCAGAAGAAATAAAAAAGGGTACCATGAGGCAGCAGCCAGCTTGAAGCAGCCTCTAGCAAGGGAGAACTTAAAAAAAAAACAGGTCTGTTATAGCAATTATCTCATTAAATTGATTTATTCTGGGCTCCTTGGCAATCAACCTGCAACACACAAATGATTCTGCTGCAGGACTGGAGTTCAACACAGAAGCACAGCCCATGCCCTGATCCCAGAGCACCAACCTCACCTCTCTGAGGGAACCTTTGATGGTGGAGAGTTTGTAGACAATCCAGAGAGGGATGCACACCATGGAGGAGAGGGCCAGCAGCCAGCCCAGGGTGTCTCCCCACCATGGGTACACATACTTCTTGTTGTATGTCAACGGGGTGTATTTGATCAAAGAAAACAGGAAGGTTGCCTGGCAAGGTGAAAGAGACCAAGAAAAAAAGAGAAAAAAAATCAACACCATGATCAAAACAGAGACTCATGGTAAAAAGGAGCACCTCAGGGCAGCAACATAGGAGACATATGTTAAACAGGGTTTGATGGGACAGCCCCCATGGGCAATACTGGTCATGGCATCAAGGAATCTGTCCCACCAGCAAACATCTGTGTCACAGCTGAGCCTCTCCCCATTGTTGAGCCCCACATCTGGCCCCCAAAGCTACAAGCACAAAAGGCCCCCACAGTCCAGGCCACATAACCCCCTATACATAAGCACATCCCTCTGTATATATGTAGGTGTCTATCTCAGAGGCACCCAGCTCTGCCCATCTTCCTCCCCACAGCTCTTCCTCCTGTGTGTCCTCACCATGCAAACCGCAGGGGTGATGAAAAGCCAGCAGTATTTGATGATGGGCCATGGCCTGTACCCGATCATATCTTCAATGTTATCATAGAAACGCTCAGCACCTGCAGAAGAGGGCGAGGATGGGATCCCTCACTGCCACCAGGGAAGGAGGGCAGCAGGGTCTGCATGTCCAGGGTCCTGCTTCACCACTGTTTAAGTGCAATAACCTCAGCATACTCAACAGTCGGGTCAGGAAGCTCCTCAGGAGTGTGGCCAGCTTCAGTCTTTGTCCTGGACTAATTTCCTATACCTCCAAAACAGCTCAGTAGGTCAGCAGGGCCAGCCTCTCAGCATCTCCAAGGCTAAGACCTCAGCCCAGGTTTTTACCCATATTTGGTGACTGTCAAGATTGAGAGATGTCTCTCAGAAATGATTGAGTCTCAAGCCCTCTGAACACAGGTTGAGAAAAGATTTTTCAGACAGCTCCAATTCCCCAAGGAAACAGGGTCTCAAAAGCAGGAGTACATAGGAACATGTAGGGGATATCTGCCAAGCAGATCCCCCAGGGTGTTCCTGTGAGGAAGTCCCTGCCAGTTGAGTCCAGGGGCACCAAAACCAAGGTTTAGATTCTGCCTTGCATTGCGAAGCAATTACCAAGTTGAGCTACCGACCAGCATTTTGAGAATGAACCAGACAAGACTGTGAGAGGCCAGAGCTGTGGAACCCCCCCTAGTTCATACTCACCATAGACCCAGGCGATGCAGAGAGTCTCAAAGATGGCCACAAAGAGCAGGCACATGCCACTGGCAGCATAGTAATCAAAGAGCTGGAAGACATACATCCCACCCTGGGAAGGCCCAAGTGGGCAGCAAAGTGAGAGAGAAGGGAGAGGAATCAGGCAAAGAGCTATAGCCAGAGCAGGAAACAAACTCAGTGTCTTTCCCAGAGCTGAAGGCATCTCCCTCTCTGGGACAGAGTTTTAGCCATACAGAAAAGGCACATCCCTTGTGCCCAAGGCCTGACAGAGACATGCAGACACCCTGCTGCTCTCAGGACTCTCTGCAACCTCACATTTCAATGCAGGGCAGCACAGCAGATGGCAACTGGCTGCCAGAGATTATGAGGATGTTTTAGGAGAAGACAAAACCTAGGCAGCTCTTGTAGCTGGAAGTGAAGATGGAAACCCCCTTTAAGATATGCAATCCATCTGATTGACTTTAAAGTCTCAATTTGCAGAGGGAAATAACTGCATGCAGCCTGGCTGTTTCACTGCCCAGGTCTGCAGGGCTGCCTACAAAATGGGCCTGTGGGTTAGTCCAGGCATGATGTTGCACATCCAACATCAGAGACAGCTTTTTCAAAAGCTGTGCCCAAATCAAAACAGAAAGTGCCAAGAGCATTCTGACAGCATCAATCCACACACACATATTGCTAGGCAGAGTTAAAAGTTTTAAACAAGAACAGTTTAGCTCCCAGGCAATTAATCACAAGGATAATAAAGAGCATATCAGTATAATAGATAAGGGGTGCACTCCAGGCCTGATAAGTTTCCTTGTAGCAAGTGTTCCTGTAACTCCATTCAGGAAGCAAGAGAAGGACAAGGGCACTACCCTTCCCATGCAACAGACTACAGCTGTAAAGTTTGGTCTGTATCAAGATAATTTTATAACCAAAACATAGGCTGTCCAGAGCTCCAGGTACCAGTCTTGGCAGGAGAAGTATCAGGACTGTGACTGCCACAAGGGATAAGGGCTGGAAGGGAAAACATGAATGGCATAAGAAGGGCAGGCAGCAGGATGGGACTCAGCAGCAAGCTCTTGGCCCCAGGGCAGACCTCACCATCCACCAGGTCCCACTCTGTCCTGTCAAGCACCATGGAGGTGATTCTGAGCCCAAAATACCTCTGTGAGCATCACCAAGCCAACCAGATATGAGAGGATGGAGACCAGCAGGATGAGGGTCTCCCGGCGGTTCTTCTTGCGGAAGATGGTGGGGTACATGTCCACAAGAGCTGTCACAAGACTCTCCACACAGACAAACTGCAAAAAAGCAGACATCCCACCTCTGTCAGCCCATCCTGACCAGCTTTCCAGCCCCACTGGCTCCCTCTCAGCCAAGTTGAAGCCGGTCCTGAAGAGGGAGTGGCTTTTGTCTGGTAGGTAATAACTCCCCTCCTGCAGTTTTACCTGGCTGTCCAGTCCCAGCAAAACAACCATCAGGAAGAAGAAGCACGCCCAGAGTGGGGAGAAGGGCAGCATGACCACAGCCCGAGGGTAGGCGATGAATGCCAGGCCAGGCCCTGCAGGGAGAAGGGCTTTCAGAGCAATGGCACAGCATCAGCACAGCACAGCTGGTTCAGACCTGCCTGAGGCAGCCACTCAGCCAAGGCACAGCTTGTGGCCATGCAGCCTGTCACTCCAGTAATATCCGTGCTGTGCATGAAACTCAGGCTCCTGGAGCAGGGGAGGAGAAGCAGGAAGGGAGGTAAGGGGACACAGCAACTTCTGGCTGCTTCACTTGCAAGGACTGGGAGCCGGGGAAGTCTGAGCTCAGGGAGCACAGCACAAGTCTGGGCGTGCACCATGCAGTCACCTCAGCACCCTCCCCACAAGAGACAGCAGCTAACTAACCCCAGCCCTCACCATTAGAAGCAGTTTTTATTAGGCTCAAACCACAGCTACTGCATCTCAGTACTTCATGAGCGTGCACTCATTTGTACTCATTTCTGCCTGCTTTTTGGAGCCAGAGAGCAAGGGATGGGAACCTGCAGCTGCAGGAATCCCCTGGTCACCGGGGGCTCAAGTGGCAGCACCCCCACAGCCCCATCCCACCAGGGTCTCCACTGACCTGACTCAGCCACCTCGGCGATGGGCACACCCTGCTCCTCTGCCATGAAGCCCAGGATGGAGAAGATGGCAAAGCCAGCCACAAAGCTGGTGCCGCTGTTGAGGAAGCACAGGGCCACACAGTCCCTGGGAGAAGGGGGCAAAGCATAAGCCAGGTATGACCCACACCCCATGGCAGCCCCCAGGGCAGTACCTGCTTTTCTGCCCCAGCCACTGTGTCTCTCCCAACACGCCTGCAGCTTGACCCAGCACCAGGGGCTGCAGGAAGATGCCCCAGGCTGGAGAATACAGCAGGACTTCCCCCAAGGGAAGCCTTGTCCAAGGACAGCATAAAGATGCATTGCTCACCTAAGCTTGCTTATGAGATAGTCTTCCCACACATCTAAATGCCAGGGGATTTTCTGGTTTTTTCCTCTCTCTCCCCTGGTCCCTCCTGTAGCAGCATGTAACAGTTTATTTTTGTCTGAGAAGGGAACATGGTTTTTTTTCCTTAATAGATTTCTCAGTTACAATCTTCTGGGTTCTCAGCACTACTAGGTATCTCCTGGTCTTTGCATTATGAGAAAAAGATAATCACAGCCATCCAATTTATTTTCTCTGATCTATTCCCTTTTGTCTGTTTCATCTCATTCTCATCCATCAACACTTTAAACTGAACATCTCTTATCTATCCAATTCCTTTTCACGCTCGAGTCTCCCTAGTCCTCTTGTGACTGCAACCCTGGGGACAACAATAACATTTGCAGCATCATTCTGAGATATTCTGAACCAAATTGAATGCACCCCTTCTGGCATTTCATGGCCTGCTCTGACTTTATTAAATGCTACTCTGCAAATCCAGTGTGATTTTTCTGTATCAGTCTTTAGTTATATAGCATTTTTGGGGCTTTGTGTTCCTGTTTGCATGTTAACTAGGTCAGAGCCCCTGCATCATGCAAATTCAAATTATTCCTTCCAAAGCACAGCTCTTGCATTGTCAAGGACTGCACAGCACCCAGCACCATTCCTCTGTCTTTGCATTTGGTTTCTCAGGCCCAGTGAATCTCCCAGCTGAAAAGGAAGGCCACACTACATTAATCCCAGCTACCCAATGAGAAGCCCAAGCCAGAACCTCGTTTCTCCAGTTGCTATAAAGTGCCTGCTCTCCACTCAAATTATATTCTCAGTAATTTCATACAAATTCTCACATGTTTCAAACAGTTCCTCGTCCTTCCTGGTGTTTCTCCCTCTTTCCCCTGGATGTATCCATGACAGGTCAAACCCTCCTTGGAAAGGCATGGGCTGGAAGGTGTTCTCCCATTATCTGGAAGGTGGGAAGGGGTGTCATGGTAGAGAGTAAAATGAGGGGATGGCCAAATCAAAGAGATCTCTGCAGATTTACACCTGAAAGGGGGCCAGGAAGACATGAAGAATTCCCTTGCTGTGACAGGAAACAAGAAATGCTCGATACTGTTTGATGCCACCTTGGACCACTGCCATATGAACAATGGTTTTTACTGCCCACATCCTTTTCCAGGTCACCAAAGATTACACCTGGCCTGGTATAACAAAGTGGGGCACCATGCTGATGTCCCTCTCCCCTATTAAATTCTGGTTCTGTCTTCTTATCCAAACTAAGCCTGTAGAGCACAGGAGTGACTCATTAAAACTGGATCCATGCCTGGGGAAGGCTAGTTGAAGGTTTTACACCAAAACTAAGACCAGCATTCCTAGAAAAGTCAAACAGCATATAGGGTAGAAGCACAGCACCCTGTGCAGACAGAGGTCTCTCCCCTTTCTACAGCAACTCCCAGCTGCAGTTACAGAAGGTCTTTACAACCCAGTTGCTGAGCAGCCCCTGTCATCATCTCCATGTTACTTATTAGGCTGGGCATGCAAAGGGCTAATGTCCAAGGACATGTTGAAGGCCAGAAACAGATCCATTATCTCTTCCTTTCCTACAGCTCTTTCTCTGAAAACTGAATGTGGGGGAAGGGACATGAAAAGAAACAGGCATCCTAGCCCAGCTGTTGCTGGGGAGAGGCAGCCTTGCAGCAGGAATGAACTCCTGAAGTGAAGAAAGATGCCAGCCAGGGATCATGTAGCCAGTGGTGTGCCTAGACCTTAAATGGCAACAACCACAATTTTGAATTTTAAAGATGGGGAAGAAGTCAGTGCCCGAAGCAGCCCAATCTGCAGAGAAAGTGTGGGAAGAGTGGTGGCCTCTTCCCACAAGCCTTTAAACCCTGGGGATGGGTACAAAGACAGCAAAATGAGCTTATTTTCACTGGACCACTTCAACTCAGCAGTCTGATTCTATCTGGCAACCTGGTCCATTTCTGTTCCTGCAGTCCAGCATGCAATAAACACAAGGCACATCTGCAGGCTCATATGTAACCATAGATAGCACACAGGAACCCAGAGCACTGACAGCTGTGCCAGTCACTGGGTCCAAATGAACCACAGAAGGATAAATCACAAGGTGAAAGGACTCCAGTTGAGAGCCATTAGATTTCACAGTTCTGCTCCCCCTGTGGCTACTTGTGCACCCATGTAATAAGGGCTGGGGTCACAAAGCTAGTGAAGAATATCTAACTTTAGAGTGTGGAAGAGGGGACAAACAGACAATTCCCTTGGGTATAGAGCACAAAGAACTGGATCTGGGGAGAAAACACCTGGAAAGAGTTTTCCTATGCCTTGAGTAGAAACAGAAATCATGACACTTCCAAAGGCCAGCAGCCTCCAGCAGATCCCTGATGTTCAGGAGGGGAAGGCTCAAGGCAGCAGTTACCTGTAGCAGTTGTTATGGTATTTGTTATAGCTGCCCAGAGCCGTCAGGCATCCCAGACAAATTGCATACGAAAAGAAGATTTGAGTGCCTGCATCCATCCAGACCTGCAAACAGGGAGATGCAAACATAGGTGAGAAGACAAGGCCAGCACAGACACTGCACAGATGGGAAGAGGCAGAGCCCAAAGGCTGCTGTAAGCACCAGAAAGGCCAGGGATCAGAAGGGCAGCAGGACTCTGCATTGAAACAAGGCTTTTCTAGAGGCAGGGTGTACAGTGCCAGGAATTACAGTGCTCAGTGAGGCACCCCGGGGAGCTAGGAGTGCCAAAGGGAAGGGATACATCAGGAGCCTCACCCACCCAAATCACAATAGCTCTTGATAACCACCTCTTTCTTTCTTTGACAAATCTGCAGCACCCTGTGACACTCAAAAGCCTTCCAGCAAGAAGAGGAGAGATGAACACTTTCCATGAGAGCTGAAGAAGCCCTCTACCACCAGAGGAAGGGTACTTGATTTGGGCAAGCCCAATCTCCCACTGGCCAGGACAGATGGTACATACAGCTTGTTGTGTTGGCCCTTCCGTCCAAGACCTAATGTAACAACTCCAAAACTTAA
Organism: Acridotheres tristis; assembly: GCA_037013685.1. Taxonomy (NCBI): domain Eukaryota; kingdom Metazoa; phylum Chordata; class Aves; order Passeriformes; family Sturnidae; genus Acridotheres; species Acridotheres tristis. The sequence goes on from CM072885.1 coordinate 67,634,986, forward strand.
ATGAAATTCAATTGGGGACGAATACTAGAAATAAACAGAGTTGATTGCAAAAGACAGCTCCTAAAAGAACATACAAGAACACTGTTATTCCCATGAGGCCCCTCGCTCTCACTGTCAGTAACACATCCCAGGGCTCTAAGGCTGACATTTGTCAATGCCAAATTTCATCTGAAAGCCTAGCTGTGTGCAGTCACCAATTCAGGCACTGTCACTGCCTTCTGCAGACAACAGCAAAAGCAGGAACCAACGGTGAGGAATGAAGCAATGACTAAGATTATTAAATAAACCTCTGTTCTCTAAGATCTTTTTTTCCTAGGGGTTTTATAAAACAGAGATAAGACAATCATTCAACCAGTGCTGAAGGGTAGCTACATTCTTGAGACAAAAGAAAAGCAGAAATAAAGTATTCCTGGGACAACTTTATGAGAAAAGTCTCCATTTGACTCCACTCTCCTCTCCCAGAGTGGCAGTGCCAATAAACCCTCAGACAAATGCCAGCCTTGCCCCAGAACCCCTCCAAGAAGAACAGGAGGCAATGGAAAGCACCACAGTGCTTTCCACGAGTTTTGAAGCCTTTAAATCACAGCTGTATCTGTCAGCCAAGACCTCACGTCCTGAGGCAATGTTGGGCAGCACCTGCCCAACCAGGCCCATTGCTCAGGCCACCCTTACTAATGCATGGTTCTGCCTTTCCTCTTCCATCCTGGCCTAAATACAATCATCTGGAGAGAGGTTTTGTTTTATATTTACTTTTTCTCCTTGCTGGGCTGATGGGGCTTATGAAGGCATGTTACAATCCCATTAGCTGCCATTTTTCCAGAAGAAATTCTGTATTTTACTCAAGGCACAGATGCACAGAATAAATCCTCTCCCTGCCCACTGCAGCAAACCCCAGCAGGGAGAGAAGGCAAGTGCTGCTAGGATTAGGTTTGGTAAAACTGCTCTCTCTGACTGTTCTGCAAGCCACTTGTCTAACATTCAACCCCACAGCCTACACTTAAGTCCATGGAAACCCTGGACTCTGGGTTTCAGATCAAACAGGGAATGAGATCAAATCTCTGATTTGTAGAATGGGAAGGGACAGGTGATGAGATGAGACTGGAACAACTAATTCTAGGCACTGGGAAGTCAAAAAAGTAATTGACCTCAGTGTCTTTTACTCTTTTAGGAGATGAATGGAAAGATGGGTTTAGAGAGCAAGATATTAATTTTTTCAGTTCAAAAATAGTAGAAAAAGATCAAAGCTCTCTTTAAAATCGATTCCTAAAGCATCAGAGTGCTCGTGGGCAGTAAGGCCACAGCTTTCATTTTGCAGCTACATTTTAGGCACAGCAAGGCACTAAGGTGAGCTGGACCAGCAGATACCTTTGCATCAATAATTTAAACATCTTTGCACAGACTGGGATCAAATCCTTTGCTAGGTTTGCTTTTTATTCTGCTGTTCATTGTTATAGCTCTTGTTTTCCATCAAATTTCATAACGTTGACTGGTGCCAGGTCAGGGACAGACAGCACGACACTCTGTGATTCACATGACAAAAGCACTTTATTCTTATGAACCCTCCTTAAACAGAGGTTTAAAAAGAGGTTAAAATGGAGTTAAAATAAACCTTAAATAGAGGATAAAAAGGTTCTCTCTTTAAATAGAGGGTTTGGATTTCCCAGCATACACATATGATTGGTTGGGAGTTCAGATTGCTCAGCTCTCTGACCAATGGGCACCTGCAGTTTAGGATGGAACTGCATTAAACTGCAGTTTTGGATGCAGTTTAGGGATTTCACCCAGTTTCATGGGTGAAACTCCTGTTTGGATTTGAATATATCCTATCATTGTTCACCTAGGGGCCTGTTTATTGAACCAGGCTACTCAAACCAAATCTCTTATCTACGGCTGAATTAGTTGCCTAGCTACAAGCCAGCTTGTGCTGTGACAAAATCTGAGCTCAGAACACACCCTCTCATGGGGTTTGTAAGCTCTTGTAGCTTAATTTGTCAAGACAAGAAGACTTTTGCCATTAAACTGCCTACCCCACGCTTGTCATAACATTAGACTCAGTTGGTGCTTTTCAACCAGATTTAACAGTTGTCAGAAACCTCAAGGATATCAGCTACCTATGAATTGCACCACAGTTAGGGAATGGGAAAAAGACAGGAACTCAGGGTCCCCACTGAGCAGAAAGCTACAGGGAAGAAGAGTCTACCAGTGTTAAATATCACATAAATCACACAAGAAAAGGAGAAATACCCCTCAGGCAGGAAAAGAACTAGTGCTTTACCAGCCATGGTGGAAGCCAAATATCAAGAGGCCAAGCTTCATTAGCTCTGTGGCTTATGATGTGGCTCATTTCTAAAGCCCAGTGATAACCCTGTGTAGCAGAGAACAGCATGGGGTCTGTGAGCTCCTCACTTTGCTGTCTGCTCTGGCCAATCCCACACTTGTGGGGTGCACACCTGGATGTGTGGGAGTCCAGCCCCAAAGGGATATCTTTAGGGAATACAGGACCTGCCTTAGCACATGCTCCCGTTTGAAAGCAAGGCAATCTGTGGCTGAAACTGTAAATAAAGAAAAGCTTGACTTGCAGAGCTTATGATCCTACTTAGCACGACTCTGAACACCGGCTCAGGCTGCCTGCACATTGTTTCACTCATTAAAAGGTTACTGCAGCTCTGGGGCCAAACAAAGAGACATCTACAACCTTCCCAGTTTCCATGCAATTCCCAAATTGCCTGGAGGTCAAAGGACTGCCACAGGACTGATGCCACGTGTGCTCCTGACCCACTGGTGATGACCCACTGGCTCACTGGGAGTGGAAGGGGTCCAGCAGCAAGACTGCCCATCCAGCCCCACAGGGCTCGTGGGGGCTACACAGGCCACTCACTTCAGCAAACAGCTACTCAAACCTTTCCTCCCCAGCCTGCTGCCTGTGCTCATTTCTCTCCCTGTAATGACTCAGAGAAATGTTTTCTTTCAGCTGTTCCCAGACCACTCTGACTAAAAGGCCTTGCAGGGTCAGGCAGGGCTCTCTTTCTACTGCAGATAAAAGCATCCTGCTGTTCTCTGGCCACTGCTCCCAAAGAGATTGGTAAAGTTTATCCTGTTCAGATTTTGCTGGCATATTGGCAGCATGGGTATTTTGATTTAATTATTGTCTGCATTTTTCTAAGCCATACAGATTACTTAATTTTTAATTCAATTTCTTTGAACATGTTGTTTGCTCCAGTTTGCAATAGCCTCCTACTCTGTTTTTAGCCAAAACCTTTACACTTGAGCTGCAGTTATACAAGATGGTTATGGCCATTCCTTCACTCCTAATTTTCTCAGCAATATTCACTTTATTATCTGTACTGGAATTTAATAGCTCCCAGTACTGAGATTGAGAACTTCCTAAGGAAGGATCTAAGTGCTTACAAATAACAGAAAGACCACTTTCGAGCAAAACATCATTGAACCCCAGTGGGTGCCATACATCAGATATAGGTGGCATGCTGAGAAGCACTGAACTGTCCCAAACAGCAAGGAGAGACACAGCACAGAGTGAGTACATACTGTGTGGAGGGTGTAATGCATAGCAGAGAGCAAAAACCAGCCAAGTCTTGAGCTACAGTTCATTTTGCTCACAGCTCACAAGTCAGCCTGTGGCACTGGCACTACCCACCCACTGCACCACACAAACACATCCCTGCCTCAGAAAGGGAGATGGTGACTCCTCAGGTTTTACTGCAAGGCTCCCAGGGCACGATTTTCAGATGATTGACGTTCCCCTTCACTCAGGACTGGCCACAGCCCAAAGATGCAGCCCACATCCCACAGCACTGCACCAGCACAGAGCTGAGGCCCGGCTGCACAGCCCAGGGCAATTCTTCCCCCATCCCCATTCATCCCAGCAGAGAGGAGGACAGGAATGGGTCACTGACATTTGTAAAAGTGTTCCTGTTCTGTCTGCACAGCTAACACCCAGACAAGCACCGTGTTCCCAATCCTGCTTAAAAAAATACTCCTCGGGAGTGAGGAACAGGGGCTTTGTTCCCCAGTAATCCCTCTGTGCCAGCACTCAAGGCCCCCACAAAACTGACCTCATGTTATCCCCATACCTCAGGACACCTGGGGACCTGGAGGGACATTTTGCACTCAGGAGGGGCCTCCCAGCACTGGGGTCACTTTAAACACCACAAGAAAACAGATTTGTGGTTCGTCCCCAGGAACACAGCTGTCTGCCCTGGGGAGGTGAAGGGGCGAGTGGATGCTCCAAGGGATGCTCCTGGCTGCCTGGGAAGCTGGACTTTGTGGTCCTCCCTGCCCTGCTGCTTGCAGGCAGCCAGCCAGTAACCAACTTTATTCCTTCCCGCTATGAGATCAGGCTCAGCAGGGCTGGGAACAGGCTTGGGACAAGGAAGCAGAGGAAGCCATCTAAGGTAAATACAGCTGTGGTTCACACCACGGGGGACGCATTGCTCCAGCAAGGCAGAGGAGAGGATTCCAGCCCCAGCCCCTCTGGCAGGCTGTGGGAGCAATGTGTTCTCCCTGCCTGCCCTCTGTTCTCCCAGAGTGGGAGTAGAGAGGACCCCAGAGGGCCTCACAGCCCCTCTGCCAGGGCTGGGGACAAGCACAGCCCCGCCAGGGCACACGGGCACAGTGGGACCTCCTGCGCACTGAAACCAACACCTGCAGAAGGGGAAAAAACTGTGCAAACCCAGCATGCTGTGTCAGGGCAAAGATCCGCTGAGAAAACAATAAATACAGGGAACAAATAATATTTAGGAGGCCTGTGCTCGCCCTTCCCTCTCACAGAGAAGCAGCAGCAGGAAGGGCCATGATTTGGGGCTCTGACCCCTTCCCAGCGTGGCTACAGGGGCCTATGGTTAACCCAGCAGGTCCCAGCCCTGCAGGATGCACACATCTCTCATCCTCCCTTGTGGTGGCTGCAGGGGTTTATCCTCAGCTCAGCATTGACTGTAAGAGCTGCCCTGGTCCAAACCATGACCTCAGCATTCCCCCTCTGCAGCCACAGGCAGAGTGGACAAACCTCCCCCCCAAAAAAACCCAAAAAACAAAACCTGAGGGCATCTTCTCTTGCCTTCTCTTTCTGTCCTCTCTGTTGGGAAGCAAGAACCATGAGGGAAATCTGCAAGGGCAAACACTCCAAAAACCAATCATCAGGGAAATGGGTGAAAGAAAATGAGAGGGATGTAGGGAAGGATATTCAAAAAGAAATGCACAACTCTGCTGACCACTGGCACCTCCAGAGCTTCCCTGCCCCAGGACTGGGATACAGCCCCCAGATTCAGGGGCCTTCAGAACACCTGGGATGGGTGGAAAGCAGCTTATCACAGAAGCTTCTTTCTTTATATAAAGAATGGATAAAGTACAAGCAAATACAGCATGATGGGTGTTTTCTGGAAATTACAAGAGAAAAATAAGTGTTGAGAAATATTTGCTGCTTTTCCAGAGAGACAGAAATTCAGCAGCCTCTGAGCCCAACTCCTTCTCCATTCTCACTCGTTAAACCTAAGGAAACTTAGCTGAGAGACTTGATACCAGAGTGAAAGGAGACTATTACATTTCTTTTCTTTAAAGCAAACCCAAACACATAAGACAGCACTTTTGGCATCAAGCCCATCTGTCCTCTCTTTATATCTCTCTATCTAAAGAGTGAATGGCAGTGATGTGAAAGCTTCAATCAACAGAAAGCCTGACAGCATCTGAAAAAAAGTTTTTTTAATGACCAGTTTTATGCACTTAAATCTTAGTTCTACTTCTAAATTCCTCTCGTTTCATCTTCTCACTGGTGGATCCCACTATGCATCCCTCTCCTTAATCATATTCATAAATTTCCAGCATTTTCTGCTGAATAAAACTATTGATAAAACTGATAAATGCAAAGGGTGGAGTGATCAAAAGTAGAAATGGAGGATGACCCCAAGACCCTCTGTTGATCCACACTGTGAAATACACAGGATGCATCTGGAGCACAGCAATGCAGTCAAGGAGTGGAAAAAGATTTTGGGCCTAGTTATGGCTGACATGCTAACATTATAATATTGAATAATCTACATATTAAAAATATGAACTATGAGTTCGTTTTTAGAAATTTTTTTTGTTCTTTTGTTTGGGGACAAGCAGTTCAAGATAGGTGACATCTTTGGTGGTTTTACTGTTATCTGCTCATGTTTGAGCATAACTGGTCTTCCTTATTCAACACCTTCGTTTGGCAGTTCTCTGTATGGTCTGATCTACCTATCAAATGCAATTCATTTACCATTTTAATTACAGGCATTTCACAGATTGAGGAAATGAAGATGCAGGAAGATTTAGGGCACTGTACACTTTATAACCAGAAGAGACCATCATCAATCAGCTTGACTAAGTTCTCATAGACAGGATTTCCCACTTCTGTCCAAGGTCACTTGGCAGGTGAAAAGCAATGATTTCCACACATCAGCCTGATATTCTGACATTTAATCAGATCTCAGCTGTTGCTGCTCCCCTGGTAGAATCTGATAAATAATTCATCCCCTCATTTCACCTAGTTTTTCATATATTTTAGAAGAGCTTTGGTTTTTGTCCCCTTGTATATTGTTTGCCCTTTATTTAAACCTCGCCTTGAGATGCCTTCTCATAAGGCTCAGATCGGAGAGGTTATTTTAATTTTTTTTTTTAATTTCCAGAATCCCTTCCTGAGCACTAAAAAATCTTCAATTTTTCCAAGCAGTGCAGGATGGCTGGTAAACAATTACAGCTCACTGTCCTTTGAGCACAAATCAGTTATAATCAACTTGGTCCCCATGAGCTGGCAGGACTCACACCACAGTCCCTGCACAGAGATGGGGGGCACAGCCACACACATGTGGGGCTTGGGGCACTAACGCTTCCCTCTCTGATGGGAAGACAAGACTCCAGTCCTGCCACATGGTTCAGTAGGATGGTTAAAACATGCCAGAGGAAGGCAACCATTGCTGCCAAATCCTGCTTTTCTCCCTCAGAAGCAAAGCATTCATTGGGGAATGTGGAGTGGAGAGGGAGAAGTAAGTTTTCCTTCCTTGGTTCAGAGCCATCCTCTTACGTCGAAGGGTTACTCTGCCTTTCTGCCAACATTTTCTAGGCTGGAAGGAAGCTCTGCTTCTAAAGCACAGGCTGCAATTGAAAAAGTTTGCCAGGACAGACCTAATGAGGACACAGTTAGAACCAACCATGCCACGCCTGAGGTGGCTTAGTTCAGTCCCCTGGGCAACACAGCCACGGTAACAACAGGACTTTTCATAAGAGAAGGAGCACCATTCAAAAATATTAATTCATTTCAGAAGCCTCTTGCACCTCATCAGTGCAAATAGAGACACAATTACAGCAAACACAGACTTGTCCTCATGCCCTTTCATGCTTTTCTGCATCTTCATGCCAAGGGAAAAGTAGATGTATGGTAGGACAGCTGATGTTCCCATTCACAAAAGTAACAACTGAGGCAGCACTGGTGCTAGACCAGAAGGAGTTAATAGGGTTACCAAGGGTTTTGCTGGCCTATTTTCCAGGCAGGCACCCTTTAATCTCCTTTGGAAACACCTTCACACAAAGGCTGGTACAGCAGCTCAGCTGGAGCCAGGATTTAACGTGGAAGAACTTGTCCCAAAGAGATTAAAAGCAGCAGTCGGGAGCTGACCCTCCTGTCAAACAGGCAGGAATTTCTCACCAGGGATGGGAAGGAGAGGAAGGCAGCCAGATCCCAGGGACTGCTGCTGCTGCATGCCATGGCTTCCACCATCCATGCACCCAGCGTGCTTCCCAAAGAAGATGGAGCCAATGTGCCAGGAGCAGGGCTCATCCCCACAAGCTGCTGGCACGGTGCAAAGTGGCTCCAACAGCAGAGGAGTCACCCCAAGAAACGGGCGGGACAGCTGGCACTACTCATGATAAAGGATTAAATCCCACTGCCCATACCCCTGAGCAATTCAGACTCGGACAGGAAAATGTGGGAACAGCACTGGAGGGCAAGAGAGCAGGGAAATATCACAATATCACAGCTCTGCCTTACAGCCACAGAGGGGGAAAAGTGGAAATTAGAAGTAAGAAAGTAGAAATTGGAAGAAAGAGAGTAGGAAAACAAAAAGGAGAGAGTGAGGGATGCCAGAGGAATTCATGCAAGCACAGCTTAGCTGTTCATTCCCCCCCTTCACCTTACCTGAGGGTCCCCAAGGCGACTGATGTCTGGATAAAGGTAAAAGAGGATTCCCTGGGATGCCCCTGGTAAGGAGACTCCCCTGATGAGCAGAACAATCAGCATGACATATGGGAACGTGGCAGTGAAATACACCACCTGGGAGGAGCAGGAAGGGACAAGTGTGAGACAGCAGCATGGGCCAGAGCACACAGTGCCAGCCAGCAGCACAGAACTGACCCCCAGGCTGGGAGAGGGGGCAGGGGACAGGTCAGGCTGCTTTGCTCAGCACCTTGCTGTCTCCTGCAGCAGAAAGAAATGTGTTTCAGGAAACTGAGGATATGCCATTGAGTGTCTGGAGCCAGAGAAAGCCTTTCTAGTCCTAGGAGAGATCCAGATCCTGAGCCAGGCTGTCAGCAGGTTGGAGTCAGAGTGGCTCTACTAAAGGCAGTGGTGTAATATCTACCTGCATCTGAAAATGAGCTGTCCCCAGTATCCATCTTCAGATCCCTACTCCAAACAGAGTTTGAGTGACACACAGACAGTCCCTTCTCCAGAGCCTTTAGTGGCAAGGGTGAAGGGGTGTGCAGGGAACACCCTGAAACATGATTGCCATGGAAGGACCACCAGGGACAAAGCTGGGGGTCCCCAACTCAGAGCTGGAGGTGGCAGAGGGGTTGTTGGCAGAGGGGTTGTGCCCAGCCCTTCCCATTGCAGTGGCCTCTGCCTCTGAGTGACCCCAGTTCAGTCACCCATCATGGGCATTTCAGGCAGAGCAGGGCTGCACATCTCGGAATTGCCACCAAGGAAGCAGACCCAAACAGGACCCTGAACACGTGTCCTCCTGCTTTTTGTGCCATTAGCCCCATGAACATTGCAGACACACTCAGGTAGGGTTAAAATCCCTTTCCTCTAGCAAAGGAGCTACATCCCTTGGGGAAAAGCTGGAAACCAGTATCAGTTAATCCCTTCAGGGACTTCACCTGTGGTAAATGTGACACTCAGTTTGGGGACTACCAGGGTACTTTCAGGACTGTTCAGGCTAGCTGCTGTAGCATACCACAATGACACCACATTGCAGTCTGTTTCCCACACAAACTGACATTGAGACTCATGTAACCTCAACAATTCAAGTAATGTGATTAATCCTTTTGTATTGCTTCCACACCTTAAAGAATTATTGACCACCTCGAGAAGAGGATGCTCATTATCATGCTAGGCCAAAAACAGACAAGTTGCTTCTTCAGGTTTTTCCTGTGTGGACATGCTGAGCGAGGACTTGCATTAGCATGCTTCATCTGAATGCTACCCTACAGCTCTTTTCTCAGCTCTGGCAGTTATGCACTGGAGAGCTCATCTCTGGAGAAAGGGCAAAATGGAATGATGTGAAGTGATCCATTTCTCACACCTGCCCATCCATCCAGAATAAGTTGCTTTAAAATTCACCTAAAAGCACACCATCCCTTAGTGGAAGTCACAGGCTGTGACTCATTTTTGGAGGTTTCTGCATTAGGGGACATCCTACTGAGAACAAGTATATTATTTCCCTGGACAGTATGACAAGTTCTGCTCTGCCCCTGGGTAATCTTTATGATCTGAGTAGTGATTCAAAAAGAGATTCTATTTTCTGGATCCACTCCTATAGACACCATCTGAATAAAGCAATGTCCAAAGCCCCTGATTTTGCAAGTCCTCCCCCTAGTCAGGACACACACTCTCCAGTGATTCAATTGTATTGTAGGACAGGATTTGAAAGATATCCCATCCTTGGAAAAGCCCAGTACTAGGCTATCATCTCTATCTGCAGCTCCAGGTTTTCTATACATTTCATGTGCCCTGCTCTGTATATCTCAGCAGTCTTGGATAACACTGACACAGAGATCAGTGAAAAATACCTCCTTGCTGAGGCTCTGGATTGCCTGAGATGTCTGGAGCAGATTCATCCCTGTCCCTCTGAGTCTGCATCCTGCACACTGTAGAAACCAAGGACAAGATTCTTCAGCACAAGTAAATGCCATCATTCCCCATAGTCTCAAATTTACAAGGAGCTCTGTTTTAGAGCTGTACAGTGACAGTAAATCAAATCTGCAGGTCCTGCAAGATTAACCATCATCACTGTATTTAGCACACAACCAAAGTCTTCCTTCAGAAAATAACAGGATGCAAGTCTAAGCTTTCTCAGTCCATGAAACCAAGATTAAAACAAAAATCATAAAAACAACTCATTGTCTTTGAACCTTACTGCACATTCTTCCAGGATGCCAGGTTGCACATTCTTGGCTAAATCTCTTAATAACATCAGTTTTAGGAGCTCAGGGTACAAACGGGTACTACCTGGGGTATGATTTGGATTCACATTTTGGTAACATCCTCTACAGTCTGTATGAATGAGTGTGTTAAGCTTTTCACTCCACAGCCACTCACACCTCCACCGAGATCAGAAGCCTGAATTTGGAGAATGTTTTGCTGGATTAAGATTGCCAAACTTCTATCTAACAACAGGAACATCTGGATCCAATGAGATATTACTCAGTGCTTGGCTCAGACCCAATCTTTTTTGTTTTTTGGGCATTGTTAGCACTAGCTACATCACTAGGAACCTTGCTGGGATCAGTGTGATCATTTTGTCACATGCTGGTCAACAACATCCAGGGTTTTATTTGAATCTGATCCACATGCCTCGGCAAAGTGGTTCCATCTGTGACAACCTCCTGCCTGTAGGAGCACTCCTGGGGTCAGGCAGTCCCTGTGCTGGAGGATGAGAGCCACTGCTGATCTGAGAAGGGTGATTTCAGCTCAGGGTGTTAGACCTCCACAGGCAAATCCTCAGAATTAAGGAATATTTCTTTCCCAGTGGGGTTATATTCCCACAGCCATCATTTTAGTCAGATTATTAAATACATGGAGGGTTGATGAACCTATGGATGCTGTTGCTTCACTGAAAGAAGGTTTCTGTTTTTAAGATCTAAACATGACTAGTACTTTTTGCTAGAAATCACTTGCATTGGACCAAGAACTGGTATCTAAAATAGATTGAATTTGTTCTCAGGGCTTCCCACACTACATTTGCTGTATCTTAATATCATATTTGCTGTTATTAGACTGCCTCTGTTTTCCTTTACCAGGCCACCACAGCAAGCAGTTGCTCTTTTCTTCTATTTTTACTCATGAAAACTAAAAAATATCATCCCTGCAAGCTGCCTGAGTTCCCTGTCATGTTTCATAATCCCAGAGCATTCTGGAAGCAAGAGAAACTGCTAACATCCATGCCATCAACTTGATGGAAATGGGTGCAGCTAAAACTTACACACCATCACACATGATGGCTTGTTCAAGACATGCAGAGAAGACAACATTTAGGAAAGACACTAAACCTTTTCATTTCCATCTGTTCTTGCTGGCTCCAGACAAAGCTGGCTGGGAATAGGGTCAGGAGGCAGGAGCAGAAACTAAGTAATGAGGTCAGGGCAAATGAGAGTGGCACACTCTGTAACAGACAGCATGGAATGGAGCTGGATGGTCACACCAGTTCTTCCCAAAAACATTCAAAGAAATAATGTGGTGACTAGTGTGGGGAAAGAAAAAGCAGACCTTTATTACTAGAGAATGGGCAATGGTAGGAAGAGCTGGGACAAACAAAAACCATGAAAACTCCTATGGTGCTGAGGCAGAGAGGACTTTGGGACCATCACAGTTACCTTTATCTATATCTAATGAATTTGAAGATTTTCCAGTTGCACTTGCCAGCAGAGGCAAAAACATGCTGCTTGCTCATGCTGTGGTGGGAAGGAAGGGAACATGCAACCACCCCATACACAGAAGACTGCAGGGTCTCCTGGGCCTGTGGATGGAGAGGCACTAGAGAGGGATATACACCTTGGAAGTTAATGCTCTGAGATGCCTCAGTGCTCCCATCCTTTCCTACAGAAAACACAGAGCCTGGCTCATGCTCCTGCTGCACACTGAGCCCTACAGGCTCCTGCCAGCTTATGCAGACAGTGGTTCCCAGAGGAACCACTCTGAACCTATAAAAGGTGAGTAGAACCAGTGCTGTGACCAAGGGAAGAGGCTTGACCTGAACCAAGGACTCACCTTGCCCGTGGACTTGACCCCTTTCCAAATACAGAAGTAACAGATGATCCAAGCCAGCAAGAGACACAGAGCCAGCTCCCAGCGGAGACCACCCAGGTGCTGTATGCCATCAGAAATCTTTAGCACTCTTCTCCTGCGTTGGGGGGAAGCAAAGGAACATGCAAGGGTCACTGGTGATGGTCACTAATGTTCCCAACACCATGCTGGTTCTCACCTCCTCAGTGCCTGATGGCTTTGGGGAGAAAAGCTGTCTCACTAGCAAGGTTCAGCTCTGAGCTGAAAGCCTCAGAGGAATTAAGCAGTGCTCTTCTCTGCTGCCAGCCTGGCAGGTCACACATGGACACACAAAGTTCGCCTACATTTCTGACATGCTCCAATCCTCAAAATGAGGGATACACTGCACTTACCATGCAGAATTCATCAGACCACCCAAGAAGCAATGCTGTCCAACCCCTTCTCCACAGCACACTTCTCTGTTTTGAGGCAGCCACATAATTGACCTCAGGACACAGAGCAGCACAGCATCCCATTCTGTGACTAAGACCCAACCAAAATCCCCACTGTGCAGTCAGAGGAGGCCACCTAGAGCATCCTTTTGCAGCCAGCGTGGAGAAAAAATCCTGGGCTATTGGACCTTGGTACAAACGAGGTCAGATAATAGCAGCCTTTCCATGTCATGTGTAAGCCAAATCTTCCTCATCACTTACAAAAGTAAGGACTCATCCTTCTCCATCTCCCACACCACACAGTTGAACCTGAGTGTGGAACCCGAGGGTGCAGTCCCAGAAACCCAAGCCTGAGACAGGCAGAGAGAGACTTGCACAACACTGGAGTCCAGCAACAATGTCCACCCTGCTGCGAAAGACAGCAATTATCCCAAAATAAAGGTGCTGCTGGAGAGCCCTTGTCTAAGGCACACTGCTGCCCTCCTCGCCCCACAGCCTTGCAGGTGATAGAGGGGGTGAGAGCAGGGTTGGAAAAATCACACTGCTCTCTCAGATCCACTTTGTCATGTTGCTCTTTGCCTGCTTCTAAGGATGTGGACTCTAACCAGTGCAAAGGCTGCCACTGGACTGGAACTAACTGGGTGCTGTACTGCAGCCAGGAAAGACCTGTGAGTGTGCCATCAGCCCACTGGCAGGTCAGAGCTCCTCAAAGAAATGCTGGCCTCCTACCTCCCTGCCCAGGGAGAGCAGGAACAGATGCTGCATCGGAAGCAATGGACAGTGGAAATTTCCAGTCCCATGCTGCTTATTCCCCAGTAACACAGGGGTGGTCATAGCAGTGATAGAAACAACTTTTCCAATGTTCAGCCACACGAAAAGCAGTCTAAGGCAAGTCACCATCCAATCACTTGTGAGCAGCAGGGAAAGGGAGAGCACAGGCTCAGGGAGCACACAGGAGACAAAGACTTTGAAGTTTAAGAGCAGTATCCCTGTGCTGAGCTGAGGAAACCCTGTGGGTGCTGTGTGTGTGCTCCATCCACCCTGGAGGGTAGATGGGGACAGAGCCCTCCATCCATCCATGCAGCCATGCATCCATCCATGCATCCATCCATCCACACAAGGGAAATGCAGGGTGGAAGCAGAGGGGTTACCTGCACAGTCATTCAGACAGAGCTCAATGCTTAACTGGGCCTGAGCATCATCAGAGATCCTAAGCCAACAGACCTATGCCTTTGTATCAGAATAAAGCTGCTCTGGACCTCAGGGTAACAACACAAGGGGAGAAAACAACACGAGGCACCAAGTTTCAGTGTGAAGTTATCTGACCCTAGTACTTCGTTTCAATTTTATTGAGGTTCTCTCCTCAGGGTAACTTGCAAATTAGTCACCCTATAGTGAAAACATCACTTCTTTTTCTGTTTTTGAGACAAGACCAGTGCACATACAAAAGTCACCACCCACCATGCCAGAGCCTCCTGGGAACATGCTGGTATCACACAGCAGCACGGATTCAAAGGAAAGGGGTCAGTGAGACCAAAAAGGCCAAAAGGTCCAGAGGAACAGGAACACAGCATCAGAGAAGGACAAAATCAGGTGGCTCTGAGGCATGCCAGCACAGCTCCAGAGCAACACCACAGGCACAGTGAAGTTAACCTTGGCTGACAGCCCTGAGAGCCTTCACTCTGACCTGCCCAGCTTCCCCTCTTCTGTCCTCTTCTGGCAAGGGTGGATTAATAGGATGTGCTACTGCAGTTTGTCCTTTGGAAATGATATCTGAGACATGGAATATCCATGGATGTCATGGAAATGCTATCTGAGAGGGAAGGGGTGCACAGGCCCATCCTTTACTTACTCCCAGAACTCGATGACCGGGGATGTGGCGTTTTCACTGCTCACATTGAACGTGGAGTTCGCCTTCTGGAGCTCCATGCAGTTCCCTGTGGGAAGGGCCCAGGGAGAAGAGAACTGTAAGCAGCAGTGCCCAGAGTACCAGAGGATCTGAAAAATCCCTCCCTGTCCATCCACAGTGTTGAGACTCACTGACATTGACTCTAGGACAAGCTTTGTATAGTCCCAAGGATGCACCAAAAAAAAAAATGCCTTCCATGGAAAGGCTGGCAAAAAAATCTAAGGCATTTAAGATGATAGCATTTAATTTTTCCTTCTAGTGGGTACTGATCAGCACTGGGTCTGTGGCTAACACACAGAACAGGATGGCTGAAAGATGCCAAGAAATAAGGCATCTGTGTTAGCTGGAGCCCAGAGCAGGAGTCACCACTGCACAGCACTGGTGCTCTCCAGCAAAGACCAAGATCAACCAAGGCTCTGCCACAAAAGTGCTAACAGCACTGCAGTGACCCAGCACCCAAACCCTATGTCCCACACACACAGGAGCAAGACTCTCTCCTGAGGCTTGGCCCTGGGCAACAGCAGGTTTCCCTCAGCTGGGATCCGAGACAGGGAAAGGGCTCCACACCCACCTGTGTTCCACTCGTGGTCACAGCTGCCCCACGGGAGGTCAATGGTGAAGGAACTGAAGAGATAAAACAAGGCCCAGGCCAGGACAATGATGTAGTAGAAGTTGAGCAGTATGACGATGACCTGTGAGGCGTAGCCAATTCCTGCAGAAAGCGAGCCCCAAAGGCAGGTGACCCACGTGCCAGGGGACAGGGAGAGGATTCCCTTTGGGAGCTGCTCACCTAGCGTTTGTCACTCTTCCTGCTGCTCTGCCACAGCCTTCCCTGGCGACCCTTTCACCCTGCTCTGCCACAGCCTTCCCTGGTGAAAGGGTGGCAATGGGAGGGACACTGGGCAGGGGGTGGGCAGGTTATGGCTGGAGCACTACCCAAGGGGCAGAAACATACAATGGTGAGGCACCTGTTCTTCCAACAAAATTAATTTTCAAATATTTTTTACTTTCCCTTTTCACTTGTATTTGGGAAGCTCTTTTATTAACACTGCACACCTTCTCTGGGTGGTGTTGGAGAAGCATCTAAAAGATCTGGCATGTGAGGAGGAGGAAACTGTGACTTTCAGGGAAATGATGGAAAGCTTGAGGCTGGATAACTGTGATGAAACAGTGCTAGACACAGAGGATCTGACTACTAACAATTTATTAAGAGAGCTGACACCTTCACCAGTAAGGTTTTGCACCACCTGCAAACTCACAGAGATGACAGAGCATCAACTTAAAAAAACCAGCAGCATGCTTTAGGTTCTTCATAACCACCAGAAGCATTTTCCTCATTTACCTCTTAGAGGACAACCTTGACTGGACACAAAGCTCCTGACCAAGGCTGTGGCCATGAAGAAGGAAACAGGGGTGCAATGTAACAGTGAGAACTGTTTGGTGAAGAAGGTGACCTGTTTTTCCAGGAGGATTTTAGAAAGGGGGCACCCCTCAGGCAGGTGGGCCGGGGATGTGTGGAAATAACAATCCAGGCTGTGGGGTGACACATCTCTGCTCATCCCCCCGGGGTCCCAGGGTCTCCCCCAGCTCCCCATGCCCTCCCAGCTCCCTCCACTCACCTTCAAAGAGGGGGCAGATCCTGCGCCAGGCAGTCACCCCTCCCTGGCTCGTGTACTGCCCCAGTGCTGTCTCCAGGAAGAACACTGGGATCCCACAGGTGAAGAGGAAGATGAGGTAGGGGATGAAGAAGGCACCTGGCAGATTCAAGTAGCAGATAGAAAAGTAAGCCCCATGAGGGGAATGAGGTCAGGCTGTCTCCAGTGAGTCACCAGGGACAGCCTTGGAGGGATGGTGGCTGTGGAGATTGGAAGGTTACAGACAGGATACCAGGAAAAAAAATTTTCCTCAAATAAAATTTCATCTTCTGGAGTGATGTGATTACATGAATAATTCAATATGTACAAAGAATGGAGAAGAAAGGTGTAAATAGCCATATGGAAATGCAGAAGAATACTCTGCTGTAGAGGCATTACAACTTTTAATCAGGTTGGTGGCTCCTTTCACATTGATTACTGTGACTGAATAAACTGACAAACCCGTGGATGCCAATACCAAGGCTCTGAGGAGCACATGGAGACTGACACTTTTACCCAGTCTGTGGGGCTGCTCAATCATTTACTTGGCAAAAAGCAGCAGACGAGCAAAGGAAGAGCAGGAAAGCAGCACCTCACAGCAGCAGTGCAGGAAAGGATGCACCTCACAGCAGCAGCCAGGGCTGCCATCCTGTTCCAGCCCTGTCACAGAACAGCCAGACAGAGAATCAGTGCTTCAGGCTTTTGATTACCCCAGGCTAATGCTGATTGCAGTAATGGCCTTTACCCCATAGAGCACAGGAGACAGCCCTGCAAGATGGTCCATGCACATCCCGTGCCACCCACACAGCATGGGCCACTGGAGCTGTTCAAACCCTGCTGAAAGGCAGGGACACAGGGCAGGGAAGAGGCAGAGTCAAGCAGAGAGCAGCATCTTGGCTGTGGGGAGCTCACAGGGCATGCAGGATCAGAGGTGGCAACCCAACCAGACACTAATTGTGGTTTCCCTGCACAGGCCTTTTCCCTGCCTGTGTGATGCTAGCTGGCTTTGGGCTCAGCTTGGTGGGGACTCATAACCCAGGAGATTTCATTAAGAAGCTTAGCTAGCATGCAGGGGCTAGGAAAGGGAAGGGGAACTTTCGGGACTGGCTGGGATTCCCATCCTATGCTCATTTCAGCCAGGTACAGAGCCACAGCCCATCTTCTTGGGGAAAAAAAAAGATCCACGAGCAAAATAGGCAGGGAAGGCACCATTGTAGCTCCCTGTGGACAAACAGGAGATGAAAGGGGTGCTGGCTTAATGGTTTAACTCTGTGATCTTAGAGGGCTTTTCTAATCTCAGTGATAGCCCTGCAGGAACAATGCACATCTGCCCACATGGTGTCCCTCTACCAGCAAACAAAAATTGGTGAAGGGGAAACAGTTTTCTCAACACCATCCCCTCAACTCCCAACTTGCACAAATCATATCATCATGAAAGTCAAGCCTGTTTCTAAGAAAGACTGTTTTCATATAAAAGTTTATATTTAACCAAGCTCCGGGAGAGGTCTCTGAGGCAGCAAATTAAGCTTTCCAGCCCAGTTTTCCCTTATTTGCAGCCTGCAGTCTGGCCTGTCCCTTAACCTCTGGTTATCTCGAGTTTCAGGAAGGTTTCAAGAGGGTCTTGATGTGTAGGCTGTGAAATAGCACAGAACTACAGTGGAGGGAAGGAAAAATTTGCAGAGCCATGTCTCTGCAATCTGCCCTAATCCCCTGGCATCCCAGGTGGAGGGACTGGTGTGCTGAGCCAGAGCTGATTTAGAGGATGAATGCTGGGCACTGTGTGAGGAACATCATCAGTATTATTTAACTCAAAACAGATGACAAAGACACTTATGCCAGTTCTGTAGAACCTTGTGTAATTATATGCAAAAAATGTATCGTTTTAAGCAACTTTGCTAACTGCCATGAATAGAGGTTTGTTTATAGGGTATTTTAGGGGAAAATCCTCCCATTCCAGGTCTGGGCTCTGGCCAAGCCCTGCTGGTCGGGCTGTGTGCCATCAGATCCAGGAGTCTTTGTGCTAAAAATATAATCAAGTCACTTTGACTTACTGATTCGGGCCTATAAAGCTGGACCCACTTTTGGGGTGAATTTGGAGACCTCACCTATGGGTGGATGCACCACGTAGGATTTTCCCAGTTTCTGGGAAGGGTTCTCCAGATCCTCGCTGTGAAATGGGGCTCCCCAAGGACTGCAGACTCTGGCTGGTGGTAGAAGTATTTAGGGAATTGGTGATGTATCTTTCTCAATCCCTGTCCTTCCTCTTGTCAAATAATGATTAGGTACATCACCTTGCTTCCTTTTGCTTGTTGCTAAAGCCAAGTGCACAGTTTTATTGAATGTATCATTTCACTTTTGTGTTGCCTTTGTGTTCATAATAAAATAAGACTGTTCTTCCCATCAGTGTCTACGTTCTTTAAAAGGCCCCTGTCAATCGGCAGAGCAGGGGACACAGGGAGAAATGACTCCATAATCAGCCCCAGTGCCTTCCCCATCCCATTTTCAGCAGTGAGGGGCCTTGGCAGATGTGGGGAGCTGGGGAGGGGGTGCAGTGCCAGCAGCCACACCACCAGACAGGCTTCCCTGGTATTTCCCAATCCGTGGGGCCAGCCTGCTCAGGGAGGGCCTGACCCTGCCCCTGCAGGTGAAAGCAAGAGCAAACAAGAGCAAAAATATCAATTTTTTGCTTTTCTTTGTTGTTTTTGTCTACTGTGTAGGGCTTTGGTTATCATGCACTGAGCATTAAATGTGTAAGGGACTACCCTTCCTTCGTTATGTGAAAATATCCCTAAAGAAATGAAGATTGACTGGCTCTTTGCATAACTCAGATTTTGCAGATTCTCTTGAAGAGGCTCATATTTAGGCAAGCAAAGCAAGAGCTGAGAGCTGTTATCGCCACTGCCTGCACACAGTTCAGAAGGGAGAGAGAGAGTCATCCAGCAGGGCAGAATTATGGGACTGATAATAAGGATAATATGGGACTGATGAGAGTGCTTGCACAAGAGTTAATGCTTGTAAGCTGGCTGTGATTGACCTGGGGCTGGAAATTAAATAAAGGCACTACACCTTTATAGAAGAATGGGAGAAGCAAGTGCCTGCACCAGCATTCCTAAAAGAGTAAAAGGCAAAACCTCTGGCAACTTTTAAAATCCAACTGGAGGCGTTACAAAGGTTTTGATACAGTGCTGACTGCAGCAGGCTGGGTTCCATGGGGCAGGAGGGAGCCTCTCTCCTCCAGGAGAAATCCTACAGAATCCTTTCCTCACCACACAAGAGCCTCGTGCCCCATCCTTGCTCTCACCTCATGGAAAGGGGGGCAGGAGATAAAAAAAAAATCTGCCTGGGACTTCAAATCCCTCACAGCTTCTACTGCTTCACAGGACCTTGCTTCAGGGCAATATCCCCAGGGAAAGAAGTCCCTGTGTGTCTTGCCTCTGCAGCTCCCCTTTCCCCAGAGCACTCCCTGAGCTCTCCCCTAGCACCCAGGGCAAGGGGTGCCTGAACAGGATTCCAGGTCCTTCTCCCATCAATGGAACCGTTCCCAAGGAAAGTTGCAGCAATGGGATCAGACACAGCTCAAGAGCCAGCCAAGAAGCATTTCCCCCAGAAAAAAAAACATGCAGAAAATTTCTCGTTTTTCAACAGGGAAAGAGACTGCCTGACTACCTGGCAAAAAGAAACAAGCACTGAACAAAGCATGGCGTGGAAGTAGCTAAACAGTGTTTAATCCTCTTTTATGCCACTGGGGTGAAAGCAGTTTAGTGAGGCCCATGAGACTACCCCAAGCTCAAGCCAGGGGATTTCAGCCCCAGGTCCTCAGTGCTCACTCCCTGCCAGCTCCCAGCCAAGCTCTGCTTCCCCTCTCCCCTGCCCTTCTGGAGGGCCCAATTAGCAGCTTAACACCAGACAGGGAGAGCAGCTCCCTCTCTCTACATGTCTCTGAGCCAAAGTTGAGAAAAACTTTTGTCCTTTAAAAGGCAGCCACAAACTGTGGAAGCCCCCAGCAGCCCTGCACAGCGAGCCCAGGTCTGCTGCCAAGGCATAGTACAGCCTCAGGACGATGCCTGAGCCCAGCCTGGCCTCGGGGGGGATGCTTGAGCCCAGCCTGAGCCATACTGGAGTGCTGGCACCTCAGTGCACCCTGCTTCCCTGGCTCTGCCATGTCCATCTGCATTCTCACAGCCCTGCCATGGGGATCAGGGCAGGGGTCCCCTCTCCCACACCTTACAGCTCTGGCAGAAGCCAAGGGGGTACCATGTGGGGCAGGAGGGGCTTTGTACTTACACCCCAAGGCAGGAGAATCCCCTTCAGTCTGCCGTGTCCCTAGCCCCTGCCTCCAGCACCCAGGGGACAGCCCTCCATGGACACACACAAGAGCAGGGCCTGTGCTCAAGAACTCCTGGGAGTTCCCCTGAGTTCCTGCTCACAGAGCCTGCAAAGACATTTTGTTGTCTTTGGAGAGGGGCCCTGTGGCCCCTCCCAGCAGGACCCCCCATCAGATTTGCACAGGATGCCTGCAGTGAGACTCACAGCTCAGAAAGCTGAGTTCTCTCCCTGCTCTCCCAGCCTTCCCCCTGCATGCAGCCACCAGCAGGAGCAGAGCTCCATTCAACTCAGGGAAACATAGCTACAGCCATCAGAAACCCTGGGATATTGCAACTTCTCCACGTCCCAGTTGGTTCAAAACTCCTGGTTGGGGTCCAGATGGCAGTACCATGCTGACAGATTGGCACCTTCTCTTTGGACTCATGATTTGGGCACAGCTGAGGAGCTGGGATGGGTGGTGGAGTGGTGCTGGTGGCCTGGCTGCACTTACCTCCACCGTTCTTGTAGCAGAGGTAGGGGAAGCGCCAGACATTTCCCAGGCCAATGATCTCCCCAGCCACGGACAGGACATACTCCAGCTTGTTGTTCCACTGACCACGCTCCAGTGTCTGCTCCTCCTCCTCTTCTTCCTCCTTCTCCTTTTCCACTCCAGGGTGTGTGGGCACCATTTCACCATTGCTGACAGCACCGGGGACTCTGTTATCCATCCCACCTTCAAAAAGTTTCCTTCATTACATTCAGCACAAGCCATGCAAAGAGGCAGAAATTTGGACCATGGGAGGCAAGAGAGGGGCAGGGACATGCACTCACACACCTCAAACTGTTCTTCTCTTTCTCCTCATACCAATTCCTGCTGATGCTAAGAGTGCATGTGCATTTTCACTACTGAGTCCAAAACCAGTCCTTAAAAGCCACTATTAGTTTCCTTATTTTAAATTGCCCATCCTCTAAGCCCAGTGTTACACAGAAGACCCAGCAGCTCAGGCTGGAGCTCCCACTGTGTCACATGTGAGGAACAGACTTGAGGCTCGAGGGGAATGATGGCAGGATCAAATACTTGACAACAATGTACTTTATAAGGGTTTCTCTTCTCTTCTGTTGCTGCCTACCAAGGCCTGGTTTTACAGACCATGTGGTGGATGCCACAAAGCACACAGAAGTCCTAGACACAGGAAGAGAACAAACTGAAATTATAGGAAAACAAATTTATCCTTTTGATGTCAGCAACTGTTGCTGAAAACCTTCAGGGCTGCATGAAAAGGTGATTTTCAGAATGGTGCTATCCTTCTAACAGCAGGATGAAGTCATTGGAATCTGGATCTTGCCTTTCTCAAGGTCTACCCTTCCAAACATCTGCCCATTTCTTGTAAAGTTCTCCATAGCACTGCTCTCAGATCCTTTGGCACCATCTCCAAATACATCTGTGCTTAGAGAAGATCAGCAGAGAGCAGGTGGGCAGCACTTCACCATCCCACCTTCCCCCAAGTCCAAGAGGACACCATTGGAAGGATCAGGGAGGGTTGAGCCTATTCCTTCCAGGCAGGATGCCCTGCTGGCAGCAAAGAGGGTGAGGATTGTGGTTCTTCCCAATTCCCAGAGTCAAAGCTGGGATTGCTGAGGACCTCGTGCCAAGGAGGGCGCTTTCCCCTGCACGGTGCCAGCAGCACTCATCCCTGCTCCACGCCCTGCAAAGCACCTTCCCCCAGCCTTGCACTGACATTCATCCCTCGCCAGCAGAGCAGGAAAAGGCACTGACAGCAAATTACACTCTCCTCTATTCGGGGAGAACTAAAAAAGGGCAAAACAACACTTTTCAACCTCTCCCCTCCCCTTATAAAACACCTGGGGACATGAAGAGGACTAAGAAACACCGGCAAGCGTTTGACAGCGGCTGAAAGGAAGGACTGGGAGGACCCTTCCACGCTAGAAAATTATTAAACAGGCAGAAAGAAATGCTCGGTGACCTCTGAGCCCCGGCAGGGTGAGGGGCACAGGGGGAGCAGGGCAGAAGGAAAAGGGAACGGAGGTGTTTGTTACCTTGCGTGCGGCGCTGTCGGGGCGCGGGCGACGGGAGAGGCGAAGGCAGGACCGAAAGGTGCCGGCTATTTAAAGTGTGGAAAAGAAAAAAAAAAAAAAAAAATTCAGCGGTGGTGTAATCCTAGACTTCGCCCAACCCACATTCCTTCCCCCCACTCCCCCAGGGCTGGACAAAAACCTACACATGACTGATTTCATGGGCAGTGCAAAGGGGCTCGTTCCCCCCGCCGGTCACGCCGGGCTCTGTCCCGGGCCGGCACCGCTCGGCTCCCGCTCTCTCCATCGCCTCCCTGTCCCTGGAAAAAGGGGATCACACCGCTCACAGGTGCCCCGAGACCTGCTGCCAAGAGGTAAGAGACAAAATATGAATTTTCTCCCTTCGCTGCTCCTTAGCAGCATAGGGCAAAGAGCAAGGTCCTGCATGGCAGCCTGAGCCACAACTTCCAGGACTCTGCTGTGGCAGGCAGCAAAGCTGGAAATAAACTCAGCTAAGCTGGAAATAAAGTCAGCTAAGCGCTCTGCTGCTTCTTACTAAGGGTCCAAAACAGCCCCATTCAGAAATTTGGCAGGTTGCAAACTTTCTTATTTGCCACTGGACTTTGCCAGAGCAGAGCTGCCCCATCCCAGGACATCACTCCTGAAGCTGCAATGGGAGCAGTAGATGAAAAGTTTCACAGCAAGGAGACAGCCAGCCCCAGTTATACACACCCAGCATAAGAAATAACAGAAATAAACTGTTCTTGCTCCAGAAGGAGGTCTTGGGCATACATCAGGTAATGATGACATTAGCTCTGTGCTTAGAGGCCATAAAAGAGGCAAACAGAACAGGATATTATTCATGGTGGATATGTCACAGCTGTGATGGTGCAAGGATATATGTGAGGCAAGGTTTTAAAATATTTTTATTACATCTGTTGATAAATCTCTGAGGCAAGAGAGAACAGGGGAAAAAAAAAAAAACAGTTTTGGGGTCAGTGTCCTTATATGAGGTGTGCAAAGAGGCAGCAAAACACACACAGGCAGTCTGAGAAGGTAGAAGAGAAAAACAGGAAAGAAGCAGCAAACACTGTGGTGTCACCACGTGAATCTGTGGTAAATCCACACAGCACCAGACTTCCCACAGGAGAAAGAGGGAAATGGAAGAGAGGCAGGCAGAGGTAAGGAATTAATTCAACCAAGGAGTGATGGAATATGGAACAACTCCTCATTTCAGGAACAGATGCCTTGGTTGAAAAGGGGGTGACAACAAAAGAATCAGGAAAAAGGAAGACAGAGAAGATGAACATGTTATTCACTACATCTCACAATGTGACAACTAATGTCATTTGATGAAAAATTCAGATTTGAAATAAATTTAAGTACTTTTTCCTCCCATTGTACGTAATTAATTAAACATTGTACCTGTGGTCATTACCACAGAATATCATTTGGAAAGGAACCAGGAAAATCCACACAGATCTGCTTCTCTTCTGCAGCCAATAAACAGGGTGGTCCAAATAAAACAGCTCCACTCCTCAAATCAGTGATTCTTGAAAGCCAGGGAAGATGGTTTTCCCATAATTCCACTTCCAGAAGAGAAATTATTCAATATGGTGAGAAACAGAAAACATCTCATTTTGTGCAAAAACCATCTCACTGTGAAAAGTGCAGCTGTTAAATAGGGTAAGACTGCAGAGATTAAAAACAACAGTAAAGACAAATAATATCTTGCCTTGTGCAACAGATTGGTGTAAGGAGAGAGGAGATTGATTAAGGAAATATTTCTATAGCTTGTCAAACTACTGCATTCGTCAGCACCACTGCATGAATATCCCTCACAAGTAAGCACAGTTACTGCAGTGTACAGATAGCAATAATCTTATCAACAAGACAACAAGCTAATTGGCAGGAACTAATAGACTATGATAGGAAAATGTGCAATCAATTACAGACTATTTGACTTCCACCCAGTGAGATAAGTCTGCACTGAACACAACAATAACCCGAAAATGAAAACAAATGTTCAGTGTAAACATAAGCAGCGAGGGGAAATATTAAATCTACAAGTGCAAAAGCAGGCTGGAAAATCCTGAGCAAAGCATGTTTAAAGTAAAGCATCACTTGACACATATTCTGGAGTGATATGGTTCTGGGAGATGTTACTTGAAAGACTGATTTTTTTTTAAAAAAAAGACTTTCTACAGAAAATAGAAAGAGAAAAGAACCAACAATACCACAAAGGATCAGTTAAGACTACAGAAATGAAAAGATACTTTCAATACATATCTTTGAAATGGTAGAAGGCAAAGAAACTGAGAGGGACTTAAATTGACCCATTAGAGGCAATGAAAAATCTAAAGGGAAAAATGCAAAGGATGAAATCTCAGTGTCTAAGATTTTGAGTGTAACTATATCTAAGGCAAGGGGAAGAATAGGCACAGTCAGAAACAAAGCTTTACCAAACAGGTTTGTAAGAAAGAAATAAGAGAAATGGAAAAACTCGGATCTTTAAAAAAGAATATTAAAAAGGAACAAACCTAGGTAATATGCATGCTGTAGTAACAGGAAAGCAATTTCATCCAGAGATCTACCGAGATAACACCATTTAAAAATACCTGGATAGACACACACATATATTTATATGAATAAGGAGAGCATCAGGGAAGAGTTTTTGTAGCAGTGTGTGCCACCTGGAATCGTGCAAGCTGAGCCCCCCCAGGCAGCTGCAGTCACCTGCCAGTGCCACAGGTGTGATGCTGGCACCTGTCCCACAAGCATCACTCCCATGCCAATCTCCAGGATGGCACAGGGGGGTACTTTGTGGGTGGCCTCCCCTGAAAATGTGAAATGAGAGGCAGCCTGTTCAATAATCTCCTCTGAGCACAGGGCTGGTGATGGCACCAGCCACAGCAGCCACTCTCCTCCCTGCCCCTCCCAGGCTGTCACCCACCCTTTACTGGGACAGTTCCTGCTGGAGCAGCTCCTGCAGCAGCCTCCAGATCCAGGCAGGCTGCCATGCACCGAGCAGCTGTGCAGCTGGGCCACATCTGGCTTAGACACTTCTCCCCAACACCCATTTTGGAGAAGAGCATGAGATCTGGACCCCCTGGTCTGGTTGCTATCAGAGTGCCTCACATCTCAACCAGGAGAAGAGCTGGAAAATCCTAAAGACTATTGATTCATGTTGCATTTTTGTCTCTCTTTACCTTAGAACATTGGCCAAGATTACTGCCTTCAGCTTGATCCCAGTCTTCCACCAGCAGCTATCAGTGAAGTGCTCACAGCCCAAAGAAAGCAAATGTGGAATAAAAGTCCCTGGAGATAATACAGTCCTTCGACTTGGTCTGGGACAGATGTACTTAAGAACTGGCCCCAGCCCACCCTAGGAGTGCTGATTCTTCATCTTCTGGTAGGAACCACAGAACCTACTGCCAGGTCTGGTTTTGCTTCACATTTATGTCCAGCTAAGCAGGGAACAAATGTTGGATTTCTCTCCTCCAAAGCACCAAGCCGCCTCCAGCCACCTCAAACCTAAAAAGAGGAGGGTTTCAAAAGGCACCTACTTAGAGGAATGAGGAGGGGAAGAGAGGAGAGGGAAATGTTTATGAGGAGACAAGCATAACCTCTTTCTGCTGTGCAAGCTACCTGAAAATGAAATATGCCCCAAACCATCAAAAGTCTTTTCAGGAGAGTGGCCTGGGCACAGCTGCTGCAGCTTTGCATTCCCAACAGGAACAGCCATCAGCCATACCTGGCCTTTGCTGAGCACTGAGAGCAACTGTGCCCCCCAGTTGCACCTCCCCTGCTCCTCTGTCTCTCAGGACAAACTGCCTCCACGTGTGTGGAGGCAATGCCATCTCTGAGCCACCTCCCAGCTCCCAGGAACACAATTTGCTGTTATATTATCCGGGAACCAAAGGCCAGAGCAAATATGATGCATTTCCTCCATCTGATAACTACTCTGCTACTGGCCTGGAAATGCTGAATAAAGCAGCCATGGTGAGCAAAATTGCCACAACTATGCACAGGAAGGGGATAAATAGAGGCTGACACTGGATGGCACATTAGAGGAACCTGGAGACTGCTCAGTGGAGAAAGAAGCCAAAGTAAGCACAAAGGATTGACTCCTGCTTGAGCCACTAAGCTCTGTCCCAGAAAGGCATGCACTTTTTGAAACTGCAGTAGCAAAAGTAAAAAACTAGGGCCTGCAGTTCCTGCATGGCAGAAGATCCTGCTGCAGCCTTTCAAACAACCTCATTCAGAGACAGCCTCCCTAGTGAATAACTGCTTCCAAATAATGGCTTGAAGAAACAGAATCCTGAGGCTGGAAGAGCCCTGTCCTCACTGGATGCCTGCAGAGCACTCAATTCTGTGCCCACGTTTGTATAGTTACCTACATATATATTTATAAAATAATAAAACACAATATAATACAAGCAGGAGCTGAGTAGCAAGCAAAGACTCCTGAGCCTGAAGACTTCAATTATATTTTAGCATCTCCTACTTTCCCCTCAATTCCATGAGGTACCACCAGTTCTCAGGCCTCTTTGCTATTCCCACTTCACCCTTGCACAGTAACTGTGGGAATAGAGCCTGAACACATTTTAGGGAGAGGGCAGAAGTCACTGCTCTTCCAAAATCCAGTCGTGGGCCTCCTGATGTGAAAGCTGATAGTTGCATTAAGAAATTAAAACTCACCAGTTTGTTGTTGCAGCCAATGAAACAACTGGAGGACATTTTCATACCAAGAACCATATACCAAAGGAAATCACAATTCCAGCAGTGGTGCTTAAATGGCAGAGAAGTGAGAGGCATGGGATGAGCAGATTGATCAGGTACAGGGTAAACTGAGGGATAGAAAGGGAACTGTATATTGGGACCACTGATGGCCTTTCCTTATGCTCTGCACATCCTACTCTTTTAAATTGAAGATACAAGTCTGAAAGTGCCTGCCTGGAGAGAGAACGAGATCAAAGCCATTGAGAGGGCAGGGATTTGCATGTCCCTGCACCCTCTCTGCCTGCAAGGAGGATGCTCTGGCAGGAAAAAAACCTCAGAGCTTAGACAGGGCTGTAGTCAACTGATTCCTGACAGAAAACCCAAAATCTGCTTTTAAACAAGCAAGATTTGGGCAGTGATCTCAGAGCATCTGTTCATACTTATTTAAACAATCTAAAAAGTAAGGGGAAAAAAAAAAAAGACATTCAATTCACAAGTACTGCACTAGTAACACAGAACACAGTTTCCATTCAGGGAGGAATCCAATAATCAGTCATTGGTTGACAGAGTGAGAGGTCTTCAGAAGGTTCCCAAAAAAAGTTTTCTATGCAAAAGCTGACAAAGTGAAAACTTGGGCATTCAAAAAAATGGTCAAAAAGAAATAAAACATGAGTTCTGTTTTTCCAGCTTCCAAAAATCAGAATTACAGCAGATTTTAAAAAAATCCTTGCACTGCCAGAAGATGTTCTCTCTTATAAACACCACAAGCAGCCCTGATCTGAGCACAAGGAGTGAGTGAGAGCCACCAACTCCTGGCCACTGCTCAGCAGCAGCAGTTTTGTCTCTTGTTTTGTTCCTCTGGTCACCAGCAGCCCAAGGCAGTGCAGGAGGGAGCCGAGGGACCTGTGCTGCCAGGTTTCTTCTCTAACCTGCCCTTGGCTGCCCTGCTGACAGAGAAAAGGAGCTGCACTCCCAGCACTCATCCACTGCTCTCAGACATAACATGAGCAAGACCTGGAGCCTTCAGGCAGCTTCCCAGGTGGGTGCATTTCTGCCTGAAGCAAGAATCACAAGCCTTCACACCATGGCTGATCCTCTGTCTACAAGTCATTCCTGTTCTGGTAGTCAGTTGCAACATATAACACCAAGTCCCTTCGAGGCTTATTCATTTTTCCTCAAAGAAAAAAAAAAAAGTAATTTGTCAGTTTTGATAACTTAAGGCAATCTTATTTTTCTAGTGGTAAGTGCCAGAAATGAAAAAGTTCAGCTTCAAAATAGATGCAGCTGATGCCTGCAGAAAGCTAATCCCTCCAGCCAAGAGCAGGAGTGGCAGGGGAGCAGGGAAGGGGTGCCCAGGCACAAAGCACAGAGGGTTCAGTGGATTTGGGCTGGTTGGGTTGTCTCACTACACACACACCAAAAGGAGAAGGTGGCTTGAGAGCCCTTTGGAGGGAAGGAAAGGGCAGGCGCTGCTGCTCATGAGCTTCACTCTTTGCTACTTTGACTATCAAATTCCAAGCCACATGACCCTTTTGCCACCATGAATTCAAACAGTGATGCTCAGGGAGCTGACTAGATCAAGAGGTCGTGTGGAGCAATATACCCAAACACAAGGTATTTCCACCATGAGCATTAATTACTTCCCTTCAGTCAGAGAGGCTCACAGCATCTCAGCTCTTTTTGATGAGGACACTCCATTCCTGCTCCCTGCTTGCCAATCATCTGACAAGTGCTGGGAATGTGGTTTCATTAAGTCTGTCACAGCCCAAATACAGAACTTTCATGGTGATGTGTTCAGATTGGGGAATTAATTGAAAACATGGAGCCAGTGGAACTTCTAATTTTGGTGTTCTCCATAACTGGGATCTAGAGGAAAAAGGAGAATGGTCTTTGATATTCTGATTTACCTTGAAAGGTTCCTACTACAAGGTTTGAACTGCATACACTCTAGTGCTAGAACAGAATCCATGGATTCACAGGAGCAGACCAGGAAACGGCTGTTTTACTGCAGCCCAAATCTGGTGCTAGTGATGCCAATGGACAGTCAGCAGTCACACAGCTTCTGTGGAAGGAGCCAGGCAGCCCTTAGAGGGTGGGAGGTGAGGCCTCCCTGCTGTGAAGGAAAAGCATTTTGGGAAGAGCAAAACAGAAGCCTGCAAAGGGAGTTCATCCTGATTTCCTCTGGCCTCACTTCCCTGAGAACAGGGACTGTCCAAGGTGTAATGGAAAGGCCCTGGGGGAGGAAAGCAAAAAGCACAAGAAACAATCATGTTTCTCTGAGATCATCAGAGCTGAGGAACAGGGATGTGGAACAGCTGCTGCTTAGGGCAAAGCAAAGTGAGCTCCTTTTTGCAGAAATCTCGGGTGTTGCTTGTCCAGCAGCACTCTGTGCGCACTCTGTAAACAGGAGTTACACAAAGGCCATGCCCACTTTCTGCTCCAAACAAGAATCCATCAGCTTCTACAATCACATTACTCAGCAAGAAAAAAAAAAATCCTGTAAGTTATGAACACCTTTCCTGTGGCTGTGCATTCTTCCATCATTTATTTGTTCAGCTTTGTGCACTAACTGCCCTAAATCCCAGAGTCTGACCATTCCAAGACTATTTGTAGCAGAAGCCAGAGGAAACCAGTGCCATGGTAGATGGTAAGGCCCGGGAAGTGAGAAACAGAAACTGGGCTGTGTCCCAACCTCAGCAGCAGGATACAAACCTGGCAATGGGTTACAGCCGTGCAGCCTCCTCTTCTGGCAGCAGGTGAGAGCAGCAGCACCACTCTCACCTGGGGCTGGTCCCTCAGCAGCAGGCAGGGATGGTTCCACTCCTCCACCAGGTGCTCTCAGCAGCCCTTGTCTCTCCCAGGAGTGTTTCTAGGCAAAGCTAAAGCATCTACAGGAGGTAGGTGATTTAAGAGACCGTGGGAAAGGAAATAATGGGATGTAGTACTAATACACTGACAATGCCTAGATTAACTCAATTTCCAGCTGTATGAAGTGAAAAGTTGGATCGTTAGCTGACAGAAGTAAACAATGTGTTTACATCCCACATCCTATAAAACCTGAGCTGTTTCTCAGATTCATAGCAAGGATTTGCGTGGGCTCTGCTGCTCCTGTCACAGCACAGCAGCAGCAAACGCCTCCTTCCCCTGGGGAGCCTCAGCCACGCCCATGGGGATCACCAGGAAAGCTTTGAATTGGGGCTGTGACAGACTTAATGAAACCATGGCTTGGGGGACCAACCTGCAAGAGAATGCAGCCCTTGGTTCAGCTGCCCTATCACCCACCCTTTAAAAGCAGGTGCCAGGTGGCCAGAGACACCAACCATCATGCCAGGACCTGTGCAGAGCTGGCTGCTCTCCTCCGATATCAACACCCACAGCAGCTCCTCTGGCACTTGCTGTAAATGCCTTTTTGCGGGGGGAGGTGATACACAGACTACCCAAAACTGACCTCTGAAAAGCCTCCAATTAAGACACAAGGCCCCACCCCGGATTAAAACTATTCACTGCAGCAGAGCTTTCGTTTCAAAGCCATTCAGAGCATCGCTCCTTACAAACATTTATTTTTCAATAAATCCTTGCTACTTTCATTTCCTTTACCTACAACTTAACACCCATTTGCCACGAGCCATCCCATGACAAAGCTCAGTGCTCTCCATGTCTTCCTGTGCAGTTTCCAGCTGCCCCACGCATTTATCACCCTCCCAAAGCCATTCCAGCACGGCTGGAATGCCGATAAGGGCTGGATTTATTGCACCTCCTCTCACTGCCTTGGTGCTCCAAGCAGAGCTTGGACCAAACACATTCTTAGTGACCACGGCTGGAGAGTATGTGAAGGAGTTCCCTGCTTTTCCTTTGCATCTAACTGGAGTAAGCCTCAAATCTTGCCTTTAGCAGACCACAGCACTCAACCTCTTACAGCAATTTTAACAGTTATTTCAGGACTGATACGAAGAAACTTTTTCCACCCCTAGGAAAACATCTGAACCTTAGGAAAAATAGGAAGATCAACTTTCTTGATAGACTGTGATGAACCCTCTGTACATCACACCCATTCAATGAAGAGGAGAAAGATGGAACCAATCCTCCTCAAACCAACACCCATGAGGGGTAACAGTCACCACTATCATCTTGGCCTAATCTGGTTGCCCTCTGTGATGAACTCTGCATAAGGGGAGAACAGTGGGTGTTTACCCTGACTTAGAGGAAAAACACACTTGGGGACTAGAAGGACAACCTAAAATGGCAGTGAAAAATGGGGTAGGCTTCAGCATCACCAATTTGAAATCTTGGAGATGAGCAGCTGCAAGTGCAGTAGCTCAGGTGTTCTGTCTTACCCACCTGGGCAGTGGCATAGAGCACACTCAGATGACATCAAACAATGCTGGCAGAGGACAGGAGCAGCAGAGCCCAAAACAGAGGGAGGAGGGAACTCCCATTCAGTTGGATCTTTCCTGGCTGAAGTGATGTGCTGATGGAAAGTTTAAGTCTTGCATTTGAGAAATTACAAACCAGAAGACCTGGGGCTAATGGTAGCCAGAATTAAACAGTCAGCAGTATTGGCAGCCCCAGAGGAGGCTGCACAGCAAAAGTACGAGCAGCAGGTTAAAGGAAGTTATTTCCCCCCTGTAATCAACATTTTTAAGCTGTACCTAGAGTAACAGATCCAGTTTTGGGCTCCTCAGTACATTGTACAGCATGGAACAAGGACCACCAAGACTGTCAGAAGGCTGCAGCTCATGCCATGGCTCAAGGGAGGCTGAGCTGGGTTTGTGCAGTTGGAAACCAAGGCTGCAGGACCTGCACTCTACAACTACCTAATGGATGATTAGAGAAAATATGGAGCCAGACTGACAACAGGAACATTACAGTAAGTGGATTTTGCACTGAAGATGCTACAAAACCAAATGGGAAATCAAGAAGTCGTTGAATGCTCATCCCTGGAAATACTCAGAATTTTATTGGACATAGCCCTTAAAAATTTCACCTACTTTTAAAGTCAGCACCTGCTCTGGTCAGGAGGCTGACCCAGATGACCTCCAGAAGTACCCCCCAACCCAAATTACTCTACAACTCTAAAAACTGAAAAGATCAATGCAAGTTTCACAGTGTGACTGATATAACCAGACAACTGCCTGTTACCTTATGCTGTGTGACTGTTTCCACCCCTTCAGACTCTTCCCATATCGACAATATTACCTCTTAAGTCTTCATTACCAATGGTCCAGGCTGCACAAGCATTCAGCTACAGATGTGTCAAAAGCATAAATCCTAAAGGAAATGGTACTGAAGGTCAGCAGTGACATTTATCTCTCTGTAAGCAAAGCAGCCAAATTCTGGGCCTTGTTTTTTACAAGAAAAACCTGAAAACACATAGTTTGTACAAGCTATACACCTCAAGCCCTAGCCATTTTCAGCTCCTCACAACAGCTCAGGTAATTTCTTTGACCTTTTGTGGCAGACACACAAAAAGAAATAACACCAGCAGTGGCAAGTAGCCTTTGTAGACTAGAGCATTAAGGCATGTACCTTTCTAGACACATGAGCTAATGCTTCTTGTGTATTGAGATTTTGTCCCCAAGGCATGAGAGAGTTTTCCCACAGCTGTAGCAGACCCATAAGAACACTTTCATCTTGGCTTTGGCTGGCTTCTCTCCATGTGCTTTTACAAAAATTCAAACCCCTAGGATCTGGAGACAATACCACAGCTGTAGCTTTGGGTTTTTCAACCACTAACTACAGGTTTTTCCAAAAGTTAACATTTATTCATAAGTTCATACTATCAGCAATCCTTTGATAGGAATTAACGCTCTTAAAAAACAAGCTCAAAACAATAAGATGTAAAGCTAATAATGGTCTTCAGTTTATGAACACCTTATCCAAAAGCAGACGAGACATCTGTGACCAGAAGAAAGTGTGGCAACCTCCTTCCAACAGTGGAACTGAGGCTCTCCATGTGGCTACATGAAAAACAGCTACTAAAAATGTGACTTTTTGCATATGATTTACACATTTCTTTCTGTTGTTTGCTCTTTCCTGTGCTTGTTACAAGCAGAATGACCACTGTTGCATTGTAGTGCTGTTTGTTTCCATCTTGCTACCGTCAACACTCTCCACCACACCTTCTAGGCAGAGAAACAGGAACATGCAATGTGGATTTACTCCAAGGTCTCTTTTCCAGTTGATGGCAATGACATACAATGACTTCACTGTGACAGAGAATGCAGGAATGGTTACGAGGATGTGCTCAGTGGCTAACAGGAGATGCTAACCATATTTTCCCTGTTGTGTAACAAATTCTAGGAGTCAGGAAAGAATACAGAACACTGGGATTCTTTAAGAAATCTTGTACTAGTCTACTTCTGGAACGATTAAACATCTGTGACACAGAGTTTATCCACTCCATATAGGGAAACATTTATGTAGTACCATCAGTTAAAGCTTGAAGGAAAAGTAACAACTGTTTAAATCAGTTTACCAAAACTAAGTTTACATTGAGAAGAAAAAAAAAAAAGTAACTGGAGGCAAAAAAGGGTATGTCTATCCAAAGCATAGACTCCTTCATAAATAAGTAAACAAATAATACTCTTAAATTTGCTAGGGTGCCCATTCAGCCACATGCTTAACCACAGCTTGCTTTTGCTTTTAACACCACATTAAGTCTTTAAGGAGCAGGAATTAGAAGTCTGTGTCCAATTTGCACTCAAAGCTCCCAAGACTCTGGATCTTCTGCCCTCCATTTCTTTTTCTTTTGCACATTTTTCTCTTCCCAGGTAGCAGGCACGCATAGAAGAAAACAATAAAGTTCTGTCTACCTGAGCTGAGTTGGTTTTTTTTTTTTTGGATGGATAATTCTGCCAGATAAATAAACTTCCAAATATTAGAGAACAAGAGAAGGGACACAGAACAGTCAAGACAGCACACTTTTGTTTTTGTCAATATTTCTTTAAATCCCAATCCAGCTCCTAGTAAGACTGGACACTACTTACAACACTCCTAGAACTGCAGAAGAATGGAAACACAATAGGGAGCGAGTGGAGAGGGGGACAAGACAGCCCAGGGGCTGATTTCAGACATTCACATACACAAGGCCAGCATCCACTGGAGTCATTAAGGCCCAGATGCCCCACTAATAGGAACAAACCCAAACACAAAGGTAGCACATGAAATGTATTTACCTATTTAAACACAGGCAGCTGGTCAAGCTAGAATGGGGAAGGTAACTGCTAATTCCTTGTACTACAAGGAAGGAATGGAGTAAAAAAACCCAAGCCCACGGGCAGGTTTTTGCTTTGTGAACCTCTGTCTGTGCTGCTGGTTAACAGTGGTAAGTATAAAAAAATCAAAGAAAAATAATCTATTTATAGAACAAGTCAGTAGTCTGAGACATTTAGAAAAAAGTAAAAACAAGTCCTTCTTTAAAAATGGATTTACTAAAACAACTGTCACCCAGGATGACCCCAAGCCCTCTGGTCCTCTGGCAAAGCCAGGGGCAACTTCAAACAAGAACTGTTGCTGATTGTACACTGGTACACATCCAGCAAAGCCAGCAGGGAGGGGTTTGCACTGTGAACAGTATCTGCAGACTGCTTGCTGCTATCACAGGAGGCCATGCCCATAGCCTGGTGATACTGGAAAGAGTTGTAAGTGAAACTTTTCACAGAAGCACGTCAGTATAACCTCTGAGGTAAGTGGGCTGTCTTCTTTCCTTCCCATCCCTGGGTACAGATCTCAGAAGCTGTGCCCTGGCTGCTGTACCTCCTTGCCAGCTCCATCCTGTGCCACACAACTTTAATGTGCAGGACTGCAGAACTCTAAGCAGAGCCTAGAACAGGAGAGAGCATCCCTGTGGAAAGGGAAGCACTCTGCTCTTCCCAAGTTCTGGTCTAGCTAAACATTATCAATGCTTTCTGGTCCTCCTCAGGACACGAAGATCGGTTGTTTCCCACTGAGGAAAAAAATTTGCCTAGTGGACTAGAGTTGGGTTTCTTTTTTGGTAAACAGAACCTTTGCTGATTTCTGAGATTGAGCTCCTCTGCCCTTTAGCTACAAAGAGAAATGAAAATAAATTCATCCACTTGCTTCCACCCTTATAGTGTAGTGTTAGCTGCCTGGATATGGAGGCAATTTCATTCTCCCAAGACATTGCTCTACACTGGGTTGGCATGGAGAGGTGAAAGACAATTTCCAAAGGTCACCTCCTTAGGGTAACCTGGTAAGTCTAAGAGCTCCAGCCTATGCCCACCAGTGCCAGGCCAGCTCCACTGCCAACATGTACTTTTAACACCCTCAAGTGTCTAATCTAACAGCCTCGAGTTTGCTCAGTCCTTGAGAGCAACAGCCACGCTCAAAGATGGAAACAGCCAAGTCAGAAAGCACTGGCTGGAGCTCCTCATCAGGCAGGGTCTGCATAGATGAGTCGGTGCCACTGTGCCTTGACACTCCCACTGCAGGAAGGAAGCCAGCTGTGAGGAACAGACCAACTCCACTGCACATCTGTACATCCTTGGAAGAGAAGCTCGGGGGCTACATCAGCTTCACGCCCTCTCGTTCTGAAGGGTTCCAGAGGTCCATTTCCCAACGAGTTCTGGGCATCAAGCAGTTGCTAACTCGTCTCCTTGAGATCTTCCATTGGTAGTTTGTAGCTCAACAAGAAGGGAGGAGGTGGGGCGTGGGCAGGGCTGCTGGGTCCCTGCAGGGGTTTCTTTGCACAGTTTATACAGATGTAATCCTCATTCTCAGCCATCTCTGGGGAGACCCCAACACACACCTGATGGAACCACTCATCACAGCCCCCGTCACACTGCACCCAGTCCACCTGCAAGAGAGCACAGCAACACAGTCTGTTACAAGGAAGGAAAGACAGACACAGTTCCCATGAAGAAAATACTTTCTGTTAAACCTACCTGAGCCACTGAGAATAGAACAGCTCTGGGGCAAAAATTAATGTCCCTACAGAGCTTGTTTAAACAAGCTACTTCAGTTTAATAAAAACTAACTCTTCCAGCAAACATTTTCCCTCCTGCATCCTTGCAGTGCAACAATACAAAAACACTCTACTGCCCTTGAGGAAGATGACTCAGCTCTCCTCAGATGAAAGGAGGTGTGCTGAAACACATTTAAAATGCTCAGGGATGGTTAATTCAGCATAGGTGAGAGTCTCCAAACACACCCTCTTATGACTGCATTATCAAACAGTGTCTTTTATAAATCTAAGTCCTAAGTGTCAAAACATTTAAGCTCAATATAAACTTTGAGCTAAACTTGCTGCAGAACATTTTGGAAAAGACAAAAACTAGTTAGAATGTAGGAAGGAAAAAAGATGAATTATTTGATTTCTGTAATCTCTGAATAAAAGTATATGTTAATTGGAGACAGTGGGCAGAAACTCAAGATTTGCAGGGTAAGAAACAGATTCGCCATTTTAATGGCATCCACTGGTAGAGCTATAAATATTGTTACTCCTTTCCACTTACGGGGAAGGTAAAAATGTATCAGAAAAGCAACAGTAGTGGCAACCTAGATAAAATGAAGAAACATTATCACCCTACAGATTTTACTTTAGTAGCCAACTACTCCTGAAGGAATTTCCAAAGTGATTAGTAATGGACATCAACTGACTACAGCTTCAGTCATTACATTCCACCGTTTTCTGACAAGTATGGCATTCATCTGTTGAAAGTACAAAAGTACAGAAATGTACAGAAAAAACATTCTGAACAAAATTTGATCATCAGTCTGTGTTAAAAGCTGACAATCACGACAGGCAGTACCACAGAGAGAGGCAGATCAAGTTTCTTTTGTAATAATCCAATCAGGTCTAAAATAATTGATTATTTATCTCCAACAAGCAAAATGAACCACTGAAATCTGTCGATCACTCAGCCTGCAGCATCACTGTTCACAGAGCATATGCAAGAAATACAGAAACTCTACTACATTTAGGAACATCACACATCCCACTCCTGCTCAGGAACACAGTAAAGCCAGGAACGTTTCTGAGTCAAATAATTAATTCTTTGAATCATGCTGCACATAGTCAACAAAAGAAGTTAAACTTCTCAACCAAAACAGAGTATCTTTTCCCACATTCTAATTTTCCATCTTCTGTTTTGAAGTACCTAAGAGAATAAGGAAATTCTACAGTTCCTACCCAAGTACTACTCAATCCTCTCTCATTTCTAACCACAGCATTTTGGTTTCTCATGCTGCTCAACTTAAATACTACCTGGCACAGGGGTTCTGACTTAGCATGGAATTGCCTGTGACAGAACTAGGGGGAAACTCACTTTGTCCTTGCAGGGCCTTTGGCAGTTCTGAGCAGCACACACAGCATTCTCATCATCTGACTCTTCTGCTCCTGACCAGTCATACTTGGAAGGAATATCCAGAACCTTCTTCTCTCTTTTTTTCTCTGTGCTCTCCTTTGCCAGTTCTACCTTTGCCACAACTGCTTTCTCTCGTTTCTTCTTCCGCTCCTCTTCCTTAGCCAGTTTCTTTGCCAGCTTGTTCAGCTCCTTTGTCTTATCCATGGTGAGTTTTAGTTTCTTCTTCTTGGGTTTTTCCAGTTTTTTCAGCTCTTTAGATTTTTGCTTCATATCTCCAAAGAACTGCTCTGCTCTCTCCAGTTTTCGTTTCCGCTTCCTCTCAGAAGAGTCCCTCCCTCTCATTTTTAGTGGTTTTTCATCCATGCTGTCATCCTTCAGAGAAAAAGATACATATTTTACTCAGATACAAATTCTCTGCAAACCTGAGGTCTGAGATATGCACTTACCTCTACCTTTACTCTGATATGGCATGAAGAAATCTAGTCAACAACATACTGTTACAAATTTTAAACAAAAAAGCACTTAAATTCATTTTCACCATACTATAAAAAATTAATAAGTGTTATAAACTGTGTCAAAGTACACCAAGCCAAAAATACCCAGTGGAAAAAGCAAATTATCAGCAAGGGTAAGAAGGCAAAATAAGCAATAATTACAACTCCCTTCTCCCATTGTTCTCAATAGAAGTTAAGAAGATTAATAATTTGTTAGATGCTCTTGCTTATTTTTCATCTGAGGTCAGTCTTGCCTGTAATTATTTTTGAGAGAAAGCAACCGCTGTTTTGGAGATTAAGAAAGAGTAATTGGTGAATTTTTAAAATGTATCATCAACTCAAGCAAGAAGAGAAAGCAACATCAATTATTTGAATGGCTTCCAAACTGGCAGGCACTGTAAATATCCTGGTGTCACCAAGAGCTCTTAAATAACAGATTCAGATCACAAGTGGGGCTTAAAACTGGCCAGCTCAGTCCCTGCAGGTAGCATTCACAGTGACAAGTCCCATTCATACCTGAAAGATTCACTTGTGTAGTCCTTTGTACAAACAGGACTGAATGATTTCAGTCAATGCAGCTATATACTTTAACCTTAATTATTAATAGATTAAGAACATACTACAAGCCAGTAAGAGACTGTTTACTGTACATTACTTAATATAGCTACTCCACCCAAAACAAAATCCTCTCAAGATTATTTCACAGAAGTCTACTTATTTTGTATGAAAATAGACTACGTTCAATTCAAATTGGGCAGTGCTGGTCAAGCAAGTATTCATAAAGGTTAACCAGAAAATGTAACATGCACACATAATCTACACTCCTTACCCCACTCCCCTGGAAAAAAAGCTTGGCTTAACTATTAATATAACTATTAATATAACAGTCTGGCTTATTATTTATAAATTGTTATTTGCTGGCATTCAAACTGCTCTTCAATCAACTTCCTGCCAAAACCATTACACTGAAAGAACATTAAGCTCATGTAGTACTTGGGCTGAAAGGTGGTAAAGCAGCAGTACTTGGGAGGCAGGGGAAGTTTTATACTCCACACTTCCAACTGATGCAGTTTGGCAACACTTTAACTCACCCACTGTCTATGGATGGCAGGCAGAAAATGAGACACCAATCAGTATGTTCACCTTACCTCACTGTTCACAGCATGCAACCTTCCATCTTGTATTACTGCACACCACCAAAAAGCCAAGGAAGAACCATCATGTGATGTTCTTCCCGTGCAGCTCAGTACCCCAACAAGCCATCATAAAATCCATAGCTACACATGGTCAAACTAACCCCTAACTGCAGCTGACAGATGACAAAAAATGGGTTCCACTCAAGCTCTTCAACCCAGCAGCTGACCTTCTCTTCCTGCACACATCCCTTGCCCTCTGCATCAATGTAGAGAATTGATTTTGACTCGACCTCAGAGTCAGCAGATGAAACCTGCCTGATCCACTGGCAGCTGAGCAAAGCAACCAGGACATCTTCACAGTATATCAATAAAAAAATTGAAAATTTGCTATGTCTGTCTATGTTACTTTGAGGAAGAATAGGAATCTTATTGTCTGCATTATCAAAACATGTTTTCCCCAGTAAAAAAGTTCAATAAGATACAAGTATCATGTTATATAAGTGTAATTTTTCACCTTCCTAAATGCTTCCTGTAACTCTTCTGCACATTAGCTGTTTGCAGGCATAATGAAGAAGTGTTTCCTCCCTTAACCTGTTATCCTTTAAAATAAGGTTTGCACATGGAACTACTTGAGAAACTGTTCTAAATATGGTTAACTGTGGAGGACAGTGCTATGGCATGAGTGATCCAGAACTGAATTTCTGGATCACTTATTCTGTTATTCTCTGTAATCTACTACTCTCTCCAGGTGAAATCCAAACATGACATGCAACTAAGCACTCAACTATTCAAGATCATATCTATATAAATCCACCAACAGAACGTGGTGGGATTTTTATTCCACACCAGAATATTTCTTCACATTCCCCACCTCCATGACATGAAGAAACCTTTCCTCAGAGGGTGGATGAGTGGCCTGTAAAATCCGCCAGATGTGCTGAGTTTCATCCAGGGATACCTCCAGCAGATCTCCTACCATCATCAGATCTTCCAGCTGAGCTTTTGCTCCAGGTGACAGCTCCAACACAGGGGGCTCCAAACTGCGAGGTACCAGTGGGCTCTTCCGAGGCTGCTTCCTTGGTGTGCTAGAACCTTTCAGGCAGGAGCCAAGGCAGAATCATTAAGGCTGGAAAAGACCTCTAAGATTATCTAAGATTAAAAGCCCACCACTAAATCATGTCCCAAGTGCCACACCCACGTGTCTTTTGAACAATTCCAGGGACAGTGATTCCATCACTTCCCCAGGCAGCCTGTTCCAATGCCTGAACACCCTTCCAGTGAATAAATTTTTCCTAATATCCAATCTAAATCTCCCCAGGCAAAGCCACATAAAGATAAAAGGAAGAGATAAAACCCAAAAGAAATCACGTATTTTTTACAACATTTTAAGGTGGGAAACATGAACAACCAGAACACATTGGCATAGGTTAATACATCAAATATCAGGAAACTAACTGCAATGTAACTTTGCTGTACCTCCAGACAACATATCCTGCACAACTGGCATGGATAACAGAGCAGTTCCACTCCTCACTGACTGCTCATCCTGGTTATCTACTTAATTTTGTCTCCATGTATACAAAAGCAAATACCTTGAGAGCAGCTTTTAGAAGCAGAGGAATAGGCGTGTTCAGCACAGAAGGAGGGAGCAGTCCACATGTGTGTCACCACCTCCTCTGACTTAATGGGGATTTCCTCATCACAAAACAAATTGGGCTCCAAGCTGCTGGAAGATTTTACACTGGCATTGTCCTGAAAAAGACCCACAGAAAACATGCAACATCTGAATCCAGAAAACACCTATTTCAAAATAAATTCTACTAAGACTGAGCAGTCTGCTGCTCCTAAAGCCCTTCTCCAAAGGACTCCTTCAGAGATACCAAGAAAGGTAAAAATTATATCCCTACTTAAATGGTGGATGAATAGAGGAACTATGGAGATAGGTCAGTATATTTACAGCTAGTGCATGAAAAACACTTGACAAGTTTCCTCACTCAGCAGTCCCTTCAGTGTGGTCTTCAGAAGTCAACATGATGAAAAGAGGCTCTCTTAGCCTACATAATTTATTATTTTGCTTGAAAAGTCTGACTGCAAGCCCGTAAAGATTTGTATCTTCCTCAAAGCAGAGATATGCTGAGTAAACTACAGTGACTACAGAAAGAAATTATTTAAGATTTTAGAGGTATGGAAGAAAAATGGCATTCCAGCACAGAAACAAATATCAATATAATGGCAGTCAAACACTGCCCTGGCATCAGGACTTTTACAGCAGTGTTAAATCAGCTTAAGTTAGGAGCAAACACTGCAAGAAGAGTGTTTCTTGAGTTCTTTGTCATTACTATTTCCATGAACAGAGTAATGATGGCACTGGCTTGTGCTCAGCTCAGTGTGTTGAGTAAGACACTGAACAGCTCAAGGTATTGGGCAAGACACTGTCATTTCACAACAGTAAAGCAGTTTAAGAATGGTAATCCCTCTCTCTTCCTGTGGCCTTCAGCTGCATGTTCAAGAGAAAGTGATGTACAAACTAATGACTTCTGTACAGAAACTACAAGTGGGAAGTTCAAATTTAAATTGCCCAGATGAAAAGGTACAATAAATATACTCAGAAAGAGGAAGGCATTTCTCTCTACACTGTAAAGAATTTATATCTTGGTAGATATATCTTGTTATGTATCTTGTTATGGGCATTCTTTCATGCTATATTAATGGAAGTTCAGGGCTGACATGGAAAACGATTTTTAAAAAATCATCATTAGTGGCCATAGGCAATATCAGTGCAAAGAAATGAGAAAAATACAAGAACAAAAAAAAGAAAACAAATGATAGGTGATTTAACCAGTGAATGTGTCTGTTGGAACAAATCTTACGAAAAATATAGCTCTTGCACTCCTAACGAAGATTTACTGGCAAGAACCATGTTTTAATTAAGAGACATATAATATAATCAAACAGATCATATTTTCCTATCTACTTCTGTAACAACTGTGCTCTTGACAAGCCAGAGACTGTGGTTTTCAAAATACAGTCCATGGACCCTTAGGAATTCAGGATTATTTCTGCAGGGTCCACAACATGAGAAAATTCATACACGATGCATAATAATCTATCTTTTGTTCAACACACTAGAACACACCTATGTAGCAAAAACTGAAAAAAAACCAACCCTTGAAAGTCAACAGTATAAAAATAATTCAATTCTGAACAACTTTGGGTTTGGGTTTTTTGTTTTGGAGTTTTTTTTAAATCTTGCTTCTCCTAGTTTATAACTGAAGAATTTGATTGGTTGCCTGAAAATTTGTCTTCTATTCCAATCATATTAGTTTACCTAACAGAAAACATTTCTGTTAAGCTTTGCTTAAACAGATTTTTACTTTTAGGTTTCTACAAT
This sequence comes from Acridotheres tristis, assembly GCA_037013685.1. Taxonomy (NCBI): domain Eukaryota; kingdom Metazoa; phylum Chordata; class Aves; order Passeriformes; family Sturnidae; genus Acridotheres; species Acridotheres tristis. The sequence goes on from CM072885.1 coordinate 67,677,620, forward strand.
TACATACAATGAACATCCAAGAAGGGTTAAGTAAGAGATTTTTGAATTATGACAATGGAATTATTAAACAAATGAAATTATGCTACTGCAAAACCTTGAGATCCTGACAAGCATATTCCATATTTCTTGACATATGTTTTATCACAGCCTCAGAAAATGCCACATCCTCCAGAAATGCTTTATTAAGACTCCTGATGCAAAGAATATTTTGAGAATTACTTTTATATATAAAACTAAATTAATTATAAGCTGTAGCACCCAACAGCAATGTATTCTTGTTGGCATTTCACAGGGGACTGTAAGACAAATCTGCGTATTTGCATCAGGCTGCTGAGAAACAAAACACTTAAAAATATGAGATTACAGCAAATCATACCTGGAGAATGTGCTGCCCCTCCATAAATGAGAATATCTGCCTTAGAAGAATTTACATGTCTCTTAAGATAGCATCTTTTAAGGCAGAGATGATGCTATCACTAAAAAGAAAACACTGCTCAAGAAGAAACTGTGGTATTGCCTTTTTGTCTCTACATATTTCAAAAGGACATTTCAATACCTTGAAAACACATGGTTTTCTCCACAACTGCCTTTTCTCATGGAAGTTCTTCTCTAGATAAAACACTTCAATAAATTAACTGCAGTTACAATTTCTGTACTGAATCCAGACACTGATTTTACAACATGATCCAGACATCTTGTCTCAAAAAATGACACACCCCAAAATGGAACACGTGTACCCCCTTTATACAAGGGCTCAATGAAGAGAAAGGTATGAAAACATGAACTTCTTACACAGCATGCAGTTTTTGAAGGCTAATCTTTTTACTGTAGCAAAAACTTTTCAAGAGCTCTCCATATAGATACTTGTATTTATGACTTGTGGTATCTCTGAATGGGCATAAAGAAAATGCTCATCCTCCAGGGTGTTATAAATACAAATCCCTTCATAAGTGCATCTCTTTCCTCAGCATTAAAAGGCACCTTTTGAAATTCAAACAGGACTTTGGAAATTTTGCATAAAAACATGGCAAAACTTGACAATAGTTCAGAGAATGGGGACAATCAGATAAAAATCAAGAAGTACCTCTTCTGCCACAGGTGCTAGGGCAGCATATACATGGACAGTTTAAGATACAATAAATATTCTGAAAAAAAAAGGATTCATGAGAGATAGGTGCTCTTTATTAATTCCATGCAAACAAATCACTCTGGATTACTTACCTTTATGTCATAGCCATATGTCTCCCTGATGTCTTCATCAGAATCTGTCTCTTCATCATCATAATCCAAAGTCTGCCGTGGGGATGAGGACACACTCCCTATCACTCTGTTAAAGGCTGACTGCTGAAAACTTGTCAAGTGTCCCTAAAAAAAAAAAAAAAATTGGAATATGGAAATGAAACAATAAAATTTCCAGGAAAAAATCTGTAAAAAATATCAAAAGTTATTAACAGAGAAAACAGTGGTTCTTTTGGCCTGAGGATAATTGCCTGGACATCACAAGAGAGACCAGTTACAGCAAGGTGTGAAAAAAAATAGCAAAATATCCAAGTAAAAGGTTTTGTTAGATTCTGATTACCTGTTTTTTACTAATAATGACTGTAAAGAGCTAGATACTGCTCTTCAGTGCTACAAATTACAGCTTCTTCACCACAGCATGACCTGACCTCACTCTCAAGGTGAAGACGTCTGCTATGGAATTATCAATGCTTGACTACATTCCTTGCTGCAATTTACTAACAAGACAACAAATGCCTGGGAATGACAATCCACAAGAAATTATAAATTATAAATTGGATTCTGTCAAGAGGAAAATAGAATTTGGACACCAAAGTAGCAACTGTTTTGTGCATCTTGAGGCCTGTACCCAGCTGTTACACCTGACCTGATGTTTCTTACAAGCATCTTCAGCAGTTGCTATTGACAGTGAGTACAGAGCAACAAAGCTGTTCCTGGAGCAGCAGTGCATCCAACAGAAGCCAGCCAAAACCTGGGGAGCACTGAACTGAGTAAGAAGTTCTACCATGTGTAGTCCTCAGCTTTTCACTGCCCTCCCCTCTCCCCCATGCTTCTACAAGAAAAACAAGGCACTAAAATCAGGCAAGCAGAGGGAATAGGGAGATATACCCATCCCCACCTGCAGGTCGGGGTTAGCTGCTGCCTTCTGTAGCTCTGCACTGATGATCTTCTCCGTTTTCTCCCGAGCTGCCTGCTCCACCATTCTCTGGCTGAGCACGGAGAGCTTGGCCAGAGCAGAGGACAGCTCGTCGGTGGCCAGGGCCTGCCGTGCTCGGTCCTGCCAGCTCATGGCTCGCTCTGTCAAGCACTGCAGGGCCTCCCCCTCGGGCAGGCGCACAGGCAGCTTCTGCAGGGACACCAGCAGGGACAGGATGGTCTCCAGGCGCGGCCGGCGGGAGCGCATGCACAGGGGACACAGGAACTTCACTTCTTTGGCCTGCCAGCTGGAGCCCTTCTTCTGAGAGCTGGTTTTGGGCAGGGGCACGCAGCCACTGTGAAACCAGTCCTTGCACAGCTCGCACTGCAGCATGAAGCCGCTGGCGGTCTTGCGGCAGATGCAGAACTTGACCTCCTCGATTCGGTCCACCATGGTCATCTTGGCCAGGTTGGCTGCCCTGAGAGCATGCATGGCTTCAATCTCCTTCTGCTCCCGCTCCTTGAACACAGCCACCTGCCCAGCAAGGACAGAAACGTGTCATGACCTTCACAGCTAAGGGAGATTTCATTTTATTGGCAACACAGGAAAAGGAAACAAAACAGCCAAAATTTAAGAACTGCGTGATCTAATTAAAACTTCATTTAAGATACCTCCTCCTCAGTTGCCCATTACTCCCTAGAGTCCTTCTAATAGACATGCTATGTAAACTTTAACCTTCTCAATATCTACAAAGTTTCTGAAGTTCATAATTAAATCTGTCGTAAGGCCACCAGAAGAACAGGTTTTGACTCCAGAGAAGAGGTCAGAATCTGTTCCATTCATCTGTTTACTGAGACAATGGAGCTGAGCATTGTCTCAGAAGCATCTGAGTGACCACATTTTCTGAAGCAACTTGCATTTCCTTAATGTTTCCATTCAGGTAATTATATTTCAAGCATACTACAGTATATAACATATATATACTACATATATGTATATAACATAATTCAAGCATACGACAGTAAAATAGATTGTGTATAAGCCATACTAATGACCCTGCATAAATTTTCTTTGTTCCCAGGGAAAGAGCAGCCAGATGACAGCAAATTCTTCTGATAAGCAGCATGAATATCCTCCAAAAAAAGAGGAGCCAAATATAATATTGCCTCCAGCCCAGTGTCCATGACCAAGAATTTGCAGGCTGGTCCTGGTTAAGACAGAGTTGCATCTCATTACTTCCACATCATTTCAATAAATGTTAGATGAGCAGCTACAGATAGTAACCCAAGAGCATTTAAGTCTTACACATATCCAATGGTATTAAATAGCAGCAGTTACACTCTGAACTGTGCTTCCCTCTACTTTTACTGCAATTAAAGTTGAACTACATTCTTGTGTCAAACACCATACTGTGAGGTATCTTTTTCAATGAAATTAATTTATCAGTTCTTCCCTAGAATTTCTACAATTAGAGATGACTTAAGCCCACACAGCAGGAAACACCACCTTTCATTGCTCCTTACCACAGCTGCAGCATCCCTGGCCTCCTCCAGCCCATCCTCCAGTTCACTCAGGGATTCCAAGTCAAGATCTTTCTCCTTTTCCTTCTCCATCAACTCCTTGGCCCTTTTCCGCCTGTTCTTACTGCTCCCATAAACACCGATATCAGTCCGTGGGCTCAGAACCTGCAACCACCAAGGAAATTATCCTGTCAGAGCCAAGGATGCCCAGGACATCCCATCAAAGAATGACAACAGTGACACCAGGGAACAAGAACTGCTCAGCAATCTAACTCCTTTGACTCCTTGTCGACTAATGCTAGGAAAAAAAGAATAAACAGATAAGGAGAGAAGTAATCTCATCGTTATGGAACTGCAATGTCATCAGCAACCAGTGACATGCCAGGTCAAACTGAAAGCCACTGTGTGTTTTCTGATTAAATTACAGAATTTATTCAGATTACACCATCATGCATATAGTTAACCAAAATACTACATGCAGTTAGACATCCATAGTTCAACACGCACTTCAAGGGCTTTTATCAATCAAGTCTTAATATTTCATATTTACATCAGCAATTTGCTGCCTGAAAAACCCCTAAAAGTATGTTATAAGCCTTTTAATATCAATATGTGAGGTTGAAAAGCACTTTTAAGAACAAGAATAAAGCTTTAGGTCATCATAACTAGTTAGAATGCATACTTAAATATAAAACCTAGCAAATTAAATTCAATATAGAAAAGCTCAAATTGCTACATTCAGGAAAATGCAAAACCAGAATATATTAAATAACTAGTTTGGCAGAAGAATATAGAGAAGAAGCTGTATCTAGAGTGTATCACAAAGTGAACAAAAATTAGTGTGATGCAGTTGCAATAGGGAAAATCCCATTGGAAAACATTAAACGTCAGTACCCTTGGAGACACAAGATGTAATTACTGCACTTCACATGACACTAGGGAAAGTCAGAGAGTAGGGATTCTGTCAGGATTTGGACATCTCACTGAAAGTGAAGACAAACTGCAGAGAATTAATGAAAAATACAGCCCCTGAGAATGCAGTTGAACCAGAACTGTTTTCCTTAGGAAATGGAAGCCTGTCAAGTAGATATGATAGATCTTCAAACACATGATTGATTTTTATTAAAACAAGGACAGTCACTACATCCACTGAAGTGAAATAAAGAGTAGCTGAGCAATTTTTCTTATAGTTAAACTGTTTATAAAATATCTGATCTATTTTCTTAGCATTTAAACAGTGAGGCAAGTGAAAACATCCATTTGAAATAGGTCTGTGTCCATTTCAGGCCTACATTTCTTCAATGACAAAAAAAAAAATGTTTTACTTTCCTTCTTCCTTCAGAAGCAAGAGATGGGGCTGTCTATACATAGAACAGGACTAACCTTTTCGATTATGTTTTTGATTCTTTTTACCTGAGAACACCTGAAATTATGTTCTATTCTGAAAAGCAACTGTAATCCAGCGTAACTGAACCAGCTCTTCCCTCCAGACAACTGAGAGCCCTCAGGACCAATTTCTGCCAGACAAGTGTTTTCTTCTGACATGGAAGAATATATTGCTCACCTGTAGCAGACTGTAGCTGGAATTCTTCTTGAGGAAGGTCCTTCCTGTGCGCTCCCTCCAGGCACGAGCTGCAGCCACCTGGGACTCCAGCTGGGGCAGGGCATCGAGGCGCACCGGGATGGGGCGGCCTTTGGCAGACAAGCTCTCCAGCTGCTCCAGGTATGCATAGTTGCTCCCATTCTGGGGTGAAAGAAATTTTTTTCTAAGCCAACAATTCCACCATTAGATCAGGTGCCAGCCTAATTTCAAGCCATACACTATTTTGTCACTGCATAAAATAGAGGTCCGTAGGAAAGGAAAGAAGGGCAATGTTTCAATCTACTGTTATTTTAAATAATTCTCTCATACAGCTTTTAACAGTCATTTTGACATGGCCAGCTGGCTTAGTGAGTAAGAAACTTCCATTTCCAGACACTTAACTAAATGCTGTCTGTTTAACATCAAGAGTTGTATAGGGGATAATGTGAAATCAATTGGGATTTTCACCTCAACTCCCAACAAGCACATGGTACAAGATATGCAGTTCTAGTTCAGTGATCAGCACCCAGAAATATCACTCAACTCTTGATCAAGTTATGTATGTAGACCAGTAGAAGGGGAAGTTATTGAATTAATTCATCTCTTTCAGAAAATTCTGGCCACCAGTGCCATTAAATCTTACAACATTTTAGGGAAAAAACAAAAAAAAATTTCCACAGCCAGATCCAAAACTGAAAACTTGAGAGCATCCTCTTCTGCAGCTAAATATTTCCAGTGACAACACATTTAACAGTTCCAAAACCAAATACCATATCATAACGAATTTGCTAGCTTTTACATCCACTCTGAAATGCACAAAAGGAAGAGAAACAGAAATTGCATAGCCAGTGGGGAAACAAATGCACAAAAAGAAAATCAAGTACACAAGCTCCGGTAAGAACATTTAAGAACCATAGCAAGGCTTCTCTTCAGGCCACCTTTGTGAGGAGATGTGGTAGGAGTAAAGGATACATTTAAATAAAAGATGTGCAAGCAGCAGATTCCAGTCCCTGCTGTAACCCCTACCTGAATGGCCTCCACTTTGGCTGTCCAGTCTCTAGCTCGCTGCAGGGCTTCTTTCAGTGCCAGCACATTGGGCAGGTAAGCAGGGATGTTCTTTGCTTCATTCACGATGCTCTCCAGAGCCATCATACTTTGGCGTGGTCTAGAGAAAGAAAAACCCAATTCCAGCCTTCTCTCAAAATGACAGTCACCTAAAGCCATAAATTTGACAGGCTGGTGATGACACTTCATCACTACACTGCAGTGCAGGACACCATGGCTGTATGCTGGCTGCTACTGGTTAGCAAATAGCAGGAGGTGAGAAAGCTGATGGGCTTGGCATAATCAAGCTCACAAGGGCACAGCAGAACAACCCCTAAACACCAAGAAAGCTGTCTCATGTTGGTAGCATAGTCAGGGTTCTTTGTTGAGGGGGATGAATAGCAAAGACAGCAGCAACACCCACAGCTTCAGCCTCCTGCTGCTGTACAACATGACAGAGAATCAACACATCTGCAATTCATCAATCTCAAATCCAACTCTTGAGCAATGTAACTGCTGGAAGGTAAAAAAAAAAAAAAAAAAAGTCCAACAAAATAAGAAAGACAACTACAGCTTCAAGTACCCAACTTTTCAACACACTTCTCAAAAGAGGATGAGAAACACAAAAGTGTGTGACCTCTAAGAACAGTTTGGAAAACTCACCTGGCCTGCAGGCAGACCTTGGCCTTCTCCTCCCACCTCTCTGAGACTGTGAGCAGCTCTTGAAGCTCAGCCATAGCTTTTTCTACAGCATGATGTGGTGCCAAACCCACACCAGAGTCAATCAGCTTCTTCATCACATCCAGGGTGACCCTCTGGGGATCCAAGAGGGTGGACCTCACCTCATCCAGCCACCGTGCCTGCTGCAGTTCTTGCTTCAACCTTGGCAGTTCAGGAAGTTCAACATAAAGGCCAGAGCCCATGTCTATCAATTCCTGCAGCTTGGAAGAGTCTGGGACCTCATCAATCATAGCTTCTTGAGCACGCTCATGGAATTCTTCCACATCATCGAGCAGATTCTGAAGGAACATACAGTACAAATCAATTAGGAAACAACACTCACAGAATCCTACAGAAAATCCAAGTGAGGGATCAGTCAGCTGTGAATTTGTATGTGATCACATCATCAGTCCGAGCTTCTACACACAATGCCAGCTAGCTGTCAGAAGCCATCAAGTTTGACAGAAATTAAGTAACAGACCATCTAAATTTATTTGATAGCCAAATGTTTCATACCCTAGGCATATTAGTTGCATCAAACTCTGCACCTAAAATAGTACAACTGCAAATGACAACAGCTCCCAACAAAACAGAACAATGCTGCCCAGTCAATGATAGTTTTAAAATAGTGGGAAGGAGAGGGACTTCTGCAAACAGGTCATCATTTCAATAGTGTCAGGGGCATTACAGTAATGACAGCAACATAAAGCAGAAAAAAACATGTTGAGGAAAAATAATAAGCCAGAGATGTATAAGAACATGAATACCACAGGTCATGAAAATAAAAATGGTGAAGTTTGAAAGTAATATTCCCTAAAGCAGGATCACCACTTATAAGCATCAGGGCTTTGTTGCACTAAAGAAAGAAATGAAAATGCAAAACCCTCATATTAAAGGAGACAATTTCACAGAAATCCAACTGCACTGCTGCAGTTGTCCTCATCCTCATGCTTTGGCACTGCAATGAAAAAAAAAAAAAAATCAAAGACAGCAAACAGACAGGAAAGAACCTCTGCAGGAGATTCATTCAAGGACATTCAACCAGCACACACTCAATAGATTCAGCCCCAAGTCTCTTACAAAAAGACAGGCATGTCTGACAGCCAAGCTGATGGCACAATGAGGAGCAAATCCTGCATTTCCTAACCCTTAGTTTACTGCCCTTTTTGGCTGATGCTGCTTCCCATGACTGTCTGGAAATCAGAAGGCATTTATAAGAAAGAACAAGATCTATTTTATAAAGATTTTGATTTAGGGAACATACTCTAAATACTTCATAGTGGCAACAGTAAATTATTACAGTTTAATAATTACAATGCCTTTTGTGTTAGAAAATACTCATCCTCCAATGTGACAATTATTTTGCTATTCATTAGGAAGGATAATTGCATTCAAATGCCATGCTAAAAGCTAGTGAGTGCTTGGGCAAAATGATCATTATCTGACTTCATTCAGAAACTAAAAGACTAGAGTTTGTAATCAGTAAAATAATAATATTTATTTATTGACTAGCGATTATGCTGAGGCTTCAAGAACATGCATAGGCAGAGTACTTGAACTAGAACCAGATTCCTAATGCTGAGGGGTAGGGGAAGACAGACTAGTTGGGAGAAGGTATTAGACAAAAATACAAGCTAAAACTGCTAAGAGTTAATTGTATGCCTGCAGCCCTCTCATCAATGAATGTTTTAATAAGAAGCAGGTTTTAAATACATTAAAAACAAAAAAGCCCTTTGGGGAACAATCGTTGATGTCTACCTAACAGATTATGATAAAATTTCATTAATAAATATTAGTAAGTAATTTTAGGCTGTATGTGGAAAGAAGTAAACTAAAACCATCCTATCATATGAGGATGAGAAAGCACTTTTCACTTTATTAGATGCTGACAAAGTGGTTGAAGAACTCCTCTGAAGGACAAAGATCAGCATCGACAAGCCTGGCAAACCTGCGTGCTAGAGCCCCATGAAGGAAATTGTTTTCAGGAAAAAAAAAAAGCCAATATTCTGTAAATAATAAGAAATTCCAATATAATATCTCTCTTATCAACGCTGAATTATCATAGAAAAGCTCATACAAATTCATGAATGAAGGGCATAAATACTGACAAACACTTATGGAAAAGGGGCCTTCTAAAAAAATTCCACTTTTTTTTAAACTGTATGTTTGGCTATGTAGCAGCAGCTGCACCTACAGTAATATCCAGGATTTTAGGCCCTTTATCTAATACTTTGCAACACCTGTAAAACTGTACAAGCAGAGCATGCAGGTTAATAAGTGATTAACATACATCTCAGGAAGCATTTCTCTAGGCAAATAATCTTTATTAAGGATGTTTTTTTAAGGAGTTTTCTACAAGTTGGTTAGTAGGTAAAATACTGTTCAGTATTTCATCACCAGTGACACAAACAAATTAAGGCTGCTGCTGAAAACACTTGCTATGATGCAGAGTGCCAGAATGATAAATGGTAATAGCAGCCAGGGGAATCAGTATGATCTGGATTACTTATTAGTCTAGATTCATTCACAGACAGGTGCAAAGATATATATGAAAGGCAAGAAATGTAGGCTAGGCATACAGATCAAGAGGGCTGTAGCCTGGAAAGTGAGGCTGAGATGCATTTATGGAATAACTGACAATATGGCACTGCTTTCCTGCTGCCCTGAAAAAGCACACCAATGTAACCCTGAGAGGTTTCTACAAAAACATATAAAGGTTAGGATTTAGCCAGAAACTTCACCTCTACAAAAAGAATTAATGATGATGGAATAAGAGTAACTGCTTCAGAGATTTAGAACTGGGCTGCCTGGACAGTGACAGGGAAAGGGGATCTTTTATCTTCATTTAGCTGCACCATCACATCTGACAATGCCTGTTGCACCAGGTACCTTGAAAAACTGCACATATGCTTTACATCAGAAGCTTTCAATCCTCTACACCAGGCAAAGTTACCTGTTTGAAAAAACACAGTACCACAAAACCAGAACAAAGTAAAAGGCACAACAGTATCAGAGGAGCAGATGCAATCTCACCTTTACTTGTCGGGCCTGGCTGATAACACAAGGCAAGCTGAACAGCTGCTGCACAAATGCTTTAAGCTCCTCCATAGTCAGCTTGGTTCGTGTCCTTCCACTGTCTTGGCTCACTCTGCTGTACAAATAGGCATAATTAAATATTAGGTGAGAGATCAGATGATGATCCTTGGATTTATTCACACTGACAGAAATTATCTATCGAGATTACTGAGAAGTTACCAAAACCATTTCATCACTTAAGAACTCAAAAAGCAAAACGTAACTCAAATTGAACAAGAATTCCAAAATCCTGAAAACAAAATTTAATAAAATTCTCCTAAGCCCCTTGAAGATCATTTACCCTGCCCTTCAGTGGTACAGCTGTCTAGGTGAGTTTCAAACTGAGTTTGTTACAAATAGAAGAATATACCCCAAAAAGTCTGCTTTAGGCAGCTCAGGAAGTTGACTGCCATGCCAGGCACTGCCAAGAAGTCTGAGATATGTAACAGCAACAAGCTCTGAACACAAGTCTCATTTTCTGGTGCTTTCTCTCTTGTAGCCAGAAAACTGCTGAAACTAACCTTGCAACAGAGGACTGATATTCAGTGGGACAGGTTCTGCAAAGACATTTCCACTAAATATCACTCGAAGCAAGTGCACCAAGCCCACTGAATGGAGTAAAACACTTCAAAGTGACACACTGCACAAATTAAATACTTGGTGTGCAGATCACTGGCAGGCACAACTCCCCGAGTATGACAGATTTCCAATACTGAAGAGCTGTTCCCTGCTAATTTAATACTGCAAAAATAGTAAAGAAAGAAAGTTCTATCTTATGCTATGGACCTAACATAAAATTGCAAATGGAAAATTTAGATTAATGATCAAATATAATTACACACCTCAGAGGGGAAAAAAGAATCCTGCAGGCATTGACTTGCTCCAACAGACAGTGAGGAAGAGCAGTGGCTGTAGACCTGCTGTGCCCCCAAAAACCCCTGTGAGTGAGGGTAAACGGGATAGAGGGCTCCAAAGGGACACAGCTGAGGGCAGGGACACTCAGCAATGTCACACTGGCATTTTGGTACTAGTCCAGCCACAGACTGCCACAGCATGAGATGCTGCACAAAAATGTAAAACTATCTGCCTGTGGAAGCTTCCAGGAGAAGGTAGAGATCTAGAAACAGAATTCTGGGCAGAACTTCACAGCTACACATCATCAGTTTTTTGGGTTTATTCATAATGAGATGGATAAGGAGCAGATTTTCTTCTGCTACATTTGACTAGGAGTTTATTGCTGCATTAATACCTGCCAAATTGCTCTGTTTGAGCACTTGTTTTTAATTTGCTTTTTAATAACCTTATCCTTTCTGTAAGTGTGATCCTTCTCCAGGTGTTAAATATAAACAGAAATGTTACAGCTGAATGTGACCTTTATAATTACACTGCCTAGCACAGTTCAAAGAAGTTTCAAGATCTTACTCAAACCTCAATTTTGTAGAATATTTTTGGTTAGCATACAACAGCCCTCAAATGTATATGCAAGTCCTTTTTTTGTCTCATAAAATTACTTTATCTTTAGATCAGACATGACACTGAAAGTTGCCAAATCCTTCTACCCCTTGTCTTTCTTGGGGTAGCTCTGGAAACCCACCAAATAACTAACTGAAGTGTTATTTCTTCTTATATATAATATAATTACATATATATGTATCTCAGCAACTGAAGGACTTTTGGGAGAGGGCTGACATACTCTAACAGCAGGAGGAAGAGGAGGAAGCAGCACCACACCAGGAACACATGGGAGCTACCAAAATAATTAAACTCCACTAAAACAGGGCAATGCAACCCCTGTCATACTGTTTCCCTCATCTGGATCAGAGTTCTAAGTGAGTAATACTTCTGTGGCAGTGGGGGTTCTACAAGCAATAAAAAACAAGCAGGAGAACCTGCTTTAGCCTCCAAATACAGAAAAAAATGCTTCTCTATTGTGTAACAGTTTTCCAGTTAGAACAGATTGTAACACTTGTATCTGTGGTGCAACCAGCATTTTAGTGTTCAAATTCAAGCAATTATGGTATGTTCTGTGTAACAAAGTTGGGCATAATTAACAAGGTAATTACTTTTTACTCTCTCAAAATGTCTTAATACACAGAAACCACACATGTAAGACATATAACCAACTACAAAACCAAATCTTATCTTCAACAGAGGAACTGCAAGCTACATAAATTTACTGTACAACTGCTGCCACAAGAATTACAGTCACCTCATTCAGCTATTTTCTATGGGACTCTTATTCAGTGCAGAAAACATTCAGAATAGAAGGAAGAACTTCTGAAAGTTCATGACAGCAGAACAAGGAACACATCCAGCAGGACTGCTGAGTCAGGGTCAGGAGACAGAGTAATGCTGAAGCAACCACAGGCAAAGCAGGCAACACAGAGAACCAAGGGAGTTACACTGCCCCAAGTCACTGAGGCAAGGCACTACTTTTCAGCCACACATCACTGCCTCCCATGGCCCTTCCAAAAAAGTAACAGATTGGCTCAAACTATGGACTGTTTTTGCTCTCTGTACTGCCATGCTCCCCTAGATCCTTTTGTCACAAACGTCCAAAGTCAAAAGTTACTTTCATTACATTTTTACCCCCAGCTGTCTTTCCCTACAACTCCCCCACACGTTCAGTGAAATATTTCATCAGCAATCAAACAGAACTTCTCCAAAGCATTTCACATTTCAGTACATAAGTCAGCTGAAAGCAGAATGTTTATCACATTCCAACCAAGTCCACCTTTTGGCCCTTTGTGCAACTGTACCTGCCCCCACCCCTCCCTACCTCTCTAAGTCACAGCACTAAGGAAAGGAAACACCAAAAGAAGCTTGCACACAGTAAGACCTCAGGGGTTTTAACTCTTCCAAGTCCAAAAAAGAAGCAAAGAGGCAGATGGAAAGTAGTGAAAAGCTGCCTGTCCTACCTGTGTTTTTGCTTTTTGCTCAGGAGCAGCTGTGCTACTGAAGCACAGGTCTCTGCTTCTTTCACAGCATCTCGGAGCCTGCGGAAAAGATCGTTCTCCGGGTATTTCCTGTCTTCAGCATCCTCCAACATTACTCTCAGCTCAATCACATCTGTAATAAGAGCACATAAATAATTTGTATGCAAAAAAAACCCCGAGATTTTAGATTGCTTCAATGGCATTTAATCAAGGTTCCAACAGGGTAGTTCAATTTGAAATGCACAGTACTAATCTGCATTACACTCTTGCACTCCTGCATTAGGTAATTTCTTTTCTCCAATACATAAAACACAATATTGCTCTCATTAAATGAGAGCACAGAATACATGTAGGAGTTTCAGGACATCCTATTAGGAATGACAGAAGTCTGACCTTTCTTGTGGTTGAGATTGGCAGACAGAGCCTCTGTAACTCTACTGACCCAGGTGTCGTAAGACTGTGCTCTAACTTTCACTCCATACAACAAAGAGGGAAGGTCTTCTAGTGGATAGCGGTACCTGAAGGTATGGAAAAAAATACAGAAGTATTAATGTCCATATGAAAGTCAAGATATTGATAATATTGAGTTTTTCCACCTACAGCAAGGCCAGAAAAACAGAACATGTACAATCCCTGTTCGCCTAGGAACCAAGAAACAAAGAGGATAAAAACACTCCTTAAATAAAGGAGGAAAAAAAGCGTGACCAAATGCATTTGGTCACTGGGCTACAGCAAACTATTAGATATGGAAGAAGAGTAGGGAGAGAAAAAATCCTCTGTACCTTAGACACTTCTTCTGCATGGGACAGGGACATAAATCAGAGGGATGGTACAAGCACACCAGGCGCTCGGGATTACAGGAACACGTCAGAGCTGACAAGAAGCACGTGGTTCTGCAAGCTGTGCACTGACGTTCATCATCTGGAACCAGCTCAAACACCTCTTCTTCAGACATCAACACCCCCTGACAAAAAGAATCAGCCACTTGCTCAAAAATTCTAATGCAAGCAGAGGGAGAGGGAAGCAAAAGTTCTTTTGCAAGCAAAGGGTTGTCTCTTATTACTCACCATCTGTACAACAGACTCCCTCAGCCGTGTCTCCTCCTCTATCAGCAGAGTCATCTCCTTGCAGACCATGGCAGCCAGCCCAACATCCAGGCACTCTGGATCTGCAGCCATCTTGAAGATCAGCTCTTCGTGGGAGAAAACACAGTGACGTCCCAGCCTTCGGTAGTGACTCACACACTGACGCCCAATGGGGAGCTACAGAAAACCAGGGGGACAAATAAATAAATAAATAAATAAATCATCTCTTAGCTCCCATTGTCCTTCCCTGGACAAAAACTGGGAAAAGACTGACACTAAGAGTTGTATTTGATGGGACAGAGAAAATTGTAACAACCTTAAATCATGTCACAGATGAGGACAAAGAGGGTATCAAAGCTGGGGAGGCGCATCTTCCATAACCTTATGCACTTAACTCAGAGACAAAAGTTTAAGAGTTGTCCTAAGCTCTTTTTACTTCCAGTGGCAAGAAACTGGCACCAAAGAGAGGTCATCTGGTCTATGCTAAGGTGAATACATTCCCCTCTGGATAATACTATGCTTGGACACAGACATTTAATGTAAGATACCTAGAGTAAACCAAAATTGGTATCACTCATTTTGTGCCTTTTAAAGCAAAAAGATGCTAAATGAACTTGCCACACATTTTTGGTTACGTTTTACATAAGCAAAGGAAATTTCACGTGGCTGGTGCAAGTTAAGCAGTTCTTCACAGAGGCTACATACATATTACATCATGAGTGCTGGAGGGAAAAAAAAAAAGAGCCCTGACACATTGCCAGTCCTGCAGACAATTTTTCTGATGAATGAATAAAAGTCTCTGAAAAAAGGCTAAAATTTCCATTTGTAGTTTAAAAAATGAAGCTCGAGATGAGATCACAACTTCCAACTGTAAACCCCAGATAGTAACAGAACACTCCTTTGACAATTTGCTGAACAATCCACATGAGCTATGCACTGATGTGGCACAGCCATTAGAACAGCACTAATATGATTAAAAGGCACAATGAGCTGGCACAAAGGAGGAGCAAAGACTGTTATAAGCCTATCTCCAACATTCAAATGACAACAGTACTTCAAGACAGGACATGGACATATATGAAATTCAGAAAGTGGCATCACAGAAATACTAGCTAAAGCTACTGTGAGATGCCAGTTTTTGGCTAACCAATTTAAAAGGAAGAACATGTGCCCAAAGTTTCAGTTTGAAGTTGCCTAAAACTACATACTCACCAAAATTACTTTGTATAATGGAAACTTCCCTCAGTTTCTAACTGCTGTCCCAAGAACTATAAACATAAAATACACTATTTAACTGTAAAGACTGTTAAGGTAGTTAAGTTACTAACACACCACTTGCAGAGGTCACAAAGCAAATGTATACAAAAGAACAGACCCAGTCAGCAGTGCAGAAGTTCACTGCTTCAGCAAAATTATATCCCTGGTTAAATCCAGAGTGATAGGCACGAGGAAAGGTCACAACAAACTCGCCAGCACACTGATTGGTCCTGAAAACCTAAAAAGGAGAGGATAAAGGAAAGAAAAAATATGTAACATGCAACAGCTTAAGACACAAAAGCACAAGATGTTTGAACATCACTTTCTGTGCCCATAGATCCCCATAGGCAACACGGCTATCCCAACAGTGCTAAGGATTGTTTCTGCTTTCTTAACATGAATACTCAATTAACAGTCCTTCTCAAGAAGAGTTGAATATATAAGCCAACAGCTGAAAATTGTCTTTATGAATCTCAAAAGGGATGTTTCTCTATCATCATTTAATCCTCCGTACCACAAAGTGCAAAAGCTTCTGGAAAAAATTTTATGCTTTGCTTTGTTGAGGTATTTGCCAGGGAAGCAATTTATCCTAAGACAAAAGCAAATGATAGTGATTGCTGCTTAGAGGTCTGCAGTCAATTGTTTGGTCAGAAAAGCATTTTGTAATGCTGAGATTTCTAATGAACATAAGACAAGTATTTTACTGTGAAAAGCTTTTAAAGGCATTTCAGAAAAACAAGCTGTTACACAAGGGAAGGGATTTTTTTTTATTAAAAATTAACTGTAATACACAGCATATGCTTGTTCTGGAAGGTATTTTATGTTGGAAGCTTGGCACACTCACTTCTGTTATAATTTAAATTTCCTGGTTAATCTAGGGAAGAGTCTAGAAAACAGCTTTAAAAAACACCCTGTAAGTAACAAATATGCAAATGCCCACCATAAAAATTCTTCAGAGTTATGCCAAACCATTGTTATACAAATCTGGCAGAGAATGAAAAAAAGAGAGCATATAGAAGTACTTATGTAAAAAATGCTTGTGTGCTACTCACTGGTACACCATGTTCCATCAGTACATTGGGGTTCATAATAGTGACCAGCTGATGCAGGAGATCAGGCTGGGATTCAAACAGCTCAGGAGCCAATTCCTTCATCACATCTTCCAGCTGCTCTGCTGCATGAGAGGGCACACCATACCATGTCTTGGGCTCTCCCCTACCAAAACACAAGCACAGGAATGAACGTAAGTGAGAGGGAAGTGATGGTGGTACCCAGCTGTAAAGTACCTCACAAGCTGCAGCACTGTCCTCATGAGCCACTTCACACCTAGATTTAAAAAGGTCTTTAATCAGCAAGCATCTTCTTCAGGATGTACTATTGTAATCTGAAAAATCAGTTACACTCCAACACAATTCTCAACATACCTGGCAGTAGATTTGCCTTGACAAGCCTAACATGGAAGACAATTGTCACTTACCATGCTCCAAAGGGGTAAAATGGGCAATTAGTTTCCTTCAGAAGGAAGGAACTAGGTTTATTAAACAAAACCTTGCCTGTCACAGCCACAGTCTAAGAAAGCTCATGGTACTCCTCCATTCAATTAGGCTTGGAGTAGTCATATTCCTAAAACCAACAGAACAGTATACCAGCCAGTGGAGTAAAACACATGCAATCTCTCTGATATTCATAACTAATTACTAAAAACCTGCACTAAAACCACTGGACTATTAAGATGAAAAATGCCAAATAACATAGATTACTTTAGTATGAGGAAACAAAAAGATGAACAGGACCAAAACTAAACAAAAAATTACTCAAGCACTACTCCAGTCCTTTCTTAAAACGAGCTGTCATTACCTAGCACCTGGAGTGCTGAGATTTATTTTGAAAATCTATTTTACTCAGTAAAAGCAGGAGTCTGGTGATAAACTCGACGGGGGGCACAGCCCTAGGAATTATCATCATTATTATTATTATTATTAATCCCAGAGGCGGAGCCGGGAGCAGCATTCCCGGCGGTTCGGAGGGCTGCACTGCCCCCTGCTGGCAGCACGCCGCACACACCGACCGGCCAAGACAGGAACTTCCAGGATTGTTCCAAAACGCAGAATTCCAAATTTCTCTTTACAAGGAGCATTTCCGTGTATACGTGGATCTGCTGCTGAACCATCATCTCTGATGCCTCTAGAAGCCATGAGAGAGCAGACTCCACTTCTAGCACACAGACATCCCAACTACAAATCATAAAGGAGGGAAGCAGTGACCTCTTAGCTCAGCTCTAACCCAACTTTCTTAAAAAAGATAGGATCCTGTAAAGCACAATTTTATGGTGACACTGAAATGCTGGCCACAAAAGAATATTTCATCAGTCAATGAAAAGTGCTAATATGCTTGTCCTGGGTTTGCCTTAACTGAATGCTTGGCCTTAAACTCAGGACAATGCTTTAAAAAGCATCTGTATTCACTTTCAATCAGCCACAGCTAAGAATACTCTGCACATTTAGCTTTTCATAGGCAAACATCCTCAGTGTGCAGAGGCACTTAGAACTACAAACTTCCTAAAGCAAATATGGCAGTTTAAGGCAGATGCACAAAGGACAGCCCATACCAATGCAGGTAGTTGATGGAATAACTCCAGTGGTCTTCAATATGCCAGCAAAAGGAGGAGAAGCACATCCCCACGTACAGCCAGGGCACTTTCATGCCAGAGATGTCTGCATTGATGTGAGCAAGGACTGACTGCTCGAGAATGGGCATGTTGTTCAGGTTCCAACCAGAGAGAGCATAATCCTGCCAAAAGGAGAAAATTTGAACAAATCACAAGAACATAAGGACACCAATTTCAGAAAAGTACAAATGAAAACGTCAGCCAATCCATTTCTATAGTAGATAATAGGATTTTTCCTTCAACAATGAAACATCAAAAACAGAAATAATTCCTTAAATACTGTAGTCATCAAATAATCACACTAAGATTTTAATAGCAGCCCTACTATTTCAACACAGGCCATGTTCTTTGGATCAAGGCTTATACACTTAGGTTTTGATTTCTTCCCCATCACAAGACTGCAGGTTTCATGCTTTTCTGGTGGAACAAAATACCAGCAACATCAGCAGAAGAACTAAAGACAGAAGTCTTCAGTAATATAGGACACCTTTAAATTGTAAACAACACAGTGACTCTCATGTTATTATTTCAGCTTTTTTAACATCCATTTTACCATGCTGCACTTGATGTTCACCTACTGTATAGATTATTTTATGAAGTTTTCTCAAGGGGAGAAATTCCTACTCCTCATTATTGAGAGGACAGCATCACCTGCTAAGCACTCTCACCTTTACTTTCAAATACACACAATTTGTTAAAAATATTATAACCCAGACAGCCTTAAAAGCCCACTACTGTGCTCCAGCATTAACCTACTTTCCACTTTTACAAAAGCTGTAGGCACAGATTGGAATTTTAGATATATCTTTAGCTGCTGAAAGGACTGGTCAGACCCTCAGTCAGACATTGCTGCTGTTTCCTTTGCTCTGACATTACAAAGACATTGCAGTGAGTTAGAAGAATTAAGTGATCTTGTTAAGAAATTTTTTAAGTGACTACCTTCATACAAAAAGATAAACAATCAGTGCTGACTCGTTAAGCAGCTACACAATCACAGCTTAGTCAACAAAGGCACACACAGGAAGGTGCAGGAATAGGTGGAAGACATTAGTAGAGCAGGACTGCCTCTTCCAGGGAGCAGTAAAAATTGGTTTTGGGCAGGGTAATCAGGAAAACACACCTTCACTATGGCTGAATTTAAGCATACAAGCAGCAGAAAAATTGCTTTGCTACAGTAAGGTCTGAGGGAGAAGAATAATGTACTCTCCAGATGATCTTTATAGAATTCTTTATAACCGAATGCTGTATCTACATCTACATTCTTAAAGTATGCACAGAGAAACAAGCTAAACCAAATTACTTTGTTTCACCCATTAAGAACCTCCTGAGGAGGACAGAATCATGTTTCCACTGCTAACTCTATAATGAAAAGGTTTGGAACAAGAAAATTAATAGAGTCTCCTCAGACTCAGACAAACTGCAACAACTTGCACATCTTTGCCTGCTAAGATTAAGTGATAGAAAACTGGTATGACTTAAATCATGAAACAGACCTTGGTTATCAGCAATCAGATCTCTAAGAGAACTTCAAATATCAGATTAATGCCCTGCTCAAAAGGAATGTTAAGTATGTGCAAAAGCCTGCAACAATTTCTTCATGAAAAAAATCCACACCGATTTCTGACCTAAATTCCTAAAGTGGAATGTTATGCAGAGAAAAGAATGGGGTCAGTTTGAATACCCTGCTCCTCACCTCCTCCTCGGGCATCAGCTTTCGCCGGCCATCCTTCACTGGGAAGCCACTCCCAAAGTCCTTGGATGAGATATCAGCCCCATATTCCACAATAACATCTTCTTCTATGCTGCTCACTAATCGCCAGAATTCTTTTTCTACCAGCTCAGTGGGAACCATCTGAAAGCAGAAGAGACGTTATGGTATGTGCAGATAACAAAAATTATCATTCCAGCAATAAATTGCTATTAAATCCCCATAAATTTTCATACACCAAGATCACTCCCCCTTCTCCCCTCCATCTCTTCCAAGTCATAGTTTGGTCAGTATTCCTCCATAGTGGCTGGAATGTTTCAGAAATAGGATACCACATTATGAGGGACAAAAGACCACTAGAAGTACAGCAAAACACAGGGGGCAGAGGAGACAGCCAACAGAAATCAAGTAGCAAAGAGGAAAAATCAGCATTCAAATTCCCAACTATTTCAGAGGATAATGATCAGGATTTCTAAACAACAGCAAGGAAAATCAGACATAAAATTGTTTTCAGAAGTTTGATCTTCATATAACTCATCGTTACTTTTACTTATATATATTTATTTATGAAGCTTTTTCTTAAAATTAGCTTTGTTCCACGTCCCAAATTTGCCTCATAAATTGGAGTCCTTAAAAGGTAGAGGCTTTAGCAACAATGTCCATAAATTATCAAAGAACCATGACAGAAGGAAAAACTTGGTGCTGCATGCAGTCCACAGGACAGTGGAACTGCCAAAGCAGAAATCCTAGTTTGAAAAATGCTGCTGTGATGCAGAACAAAAAAAAACCTCCAAAAAACCCAAAACCACTGTGATTATCAGACAGATTCAGACTATTGACCTGTCTACAAGAAAATACTGTAAGAGGAAGGAAAACAAAGATTTATCCTCTGGACAAACTAAATCAAGACTAAAGGCATAGGAAGGGCAGAAGGGCCCCTATGCCAAACAAGAGTGTGATACTTAGTTCAGGTTATCAAAAAGGACAAGAACTTTAACTAGAGGATGCCCAATACAGTAAAGCAATAAAGCTGTCTGTCCATTGCAGGCAAAGGGTGAAATGAAGTTGAAATGAGACCAGATGCCATCAAGCTAAATAATTTGTTTACATGTCTGAAGCTTATGGTGCCTCTTTAAACAGGCTAAGACGTCTTAGCAAAAATCCAGGATCCAGCTGAAGCCTCTTCTTTTCCCTTACAAGGAATCCCAACAAAAGCTGAAACTCACATGGACCGGCATGTTGAAATAATCAGACTTGAAGTTATCAGCCATTTCACCAAAGCTCTGGAGAGTATATTCCCTGACAGCTTGTTCAAATCCAAAGGCCTCTCGGGGTTTGTTGCATTCCTAGGAGATAGAACACAGAAATATTGTTCCCTGCAGCAGACTCTGACACAGTTACATTTTTAGCAAGAAGCCCTAGTGTCCTGCTGTGAGTCCTTACCCAGCACAACAAGCTGCCAGTTTTGAGACTTTTCCAGCTGAGGCAGCCGTACCACAACGGAAACAGAGCAGAATTAACGGCAGAGAAGCTAATCTAACACTGTAACCCCAGTGCTCCACACTTCTGCTTTCATGTCCAAAGCTGCATTTCAGCAGCTGCTGGGGCCAGCCACAGAGCAAGACTTGCACAAGATGCTTAGGCAGCCACAGGACATTTCTGTAGACACACTGGATTCAAGCAGCTGCAGAGTAACTGCACAGGAACAACCCCCCCACCAGTGTTTCAGTCTTATCAAATCAGCAAATCATCAACAGATTGACACTGTGAAAACATATAGGGAAGAGCAAAAAGGAAATTAGAACAGAGCAACACAGCCAACAGAAGACATGGCTCATCTGATGGAAAATCTCCAAGTATTTCACTGTTCTGTCCCCATTCACCCTGAAAAAGCAAAAAAACACTGGTGGACATTTCAGCTCCTCTCCCCACTCGTTTCTAATGTGTTCTTCTCAGCTCCTTTGGAACTGACACCATGTGTTTATATATATATATATTTTTAATATATATATTTTTTTTTTAATTTATATAAGACGTATCAGAACACAAAGATGATGTATAACTATATGATAGTCAGCTTTTCAGTCAAAGAAACAGAACTGGAAATGAATTCGTCAGTAGTTTCTCTTTTTTTTCAAGAGCAACTATCCTTAGACTATTCCCAACATGTATCAAAGTTGTTCTTAAATCGAGTCTGCAACAGAGAATCTACAACATCTGTGAACACTGTCAAACAATGTTGACCTAAATACATATAAAGAGCCCTTCTCCTATTCTTCCCAGCTTCTGTTCCAGTACCCTGCTGTAAAATTACATCAAGCATCTGTGCACAATTAACATCCAAAGTAAAAACTGAGACAAAAAGTGCTAGTGAATACTTCAAACATATTTCTGCTGTTACTTGTTTACTCTTCAGTACATATTATAGCCATGTGTTTTCTCCTTCTCTTACTTTCAATGCATTTCCAAAATTTTTCAAGTATTTTCTGTATCACTTGCTAGTAAAAATTACTTGGCACCTTTATCTTTCCTGAGTTTGTCCCTGCCTGCAATTTTTTTCTTTGGTAACAACCTATCTCTGTTTTTACTAGCAGTAATGAAATTTCTTGAGTTTCCACATTCTTAAACTGTTGCAGCCACTCTACTTACTACTACAGTCTCTAAATTAACTCTGTATTGGACTTATACAGCTTGTTAATACTTCTTTACTGCTCTTTCTTAAGAGAAAATAAAGCTGGTTAATCCACTCTCTGAGCAGGAGCCCAAAAGGAAAATTTCATCTCTTCCCTTGCCTGTAGGTATGAATTTGCACTTCTCCTTAAGCAGCATTTGCCTGGGTTCATTTGACAACCTCATGTCTCAGTGAAGGGTGAGAGCAGTGAGCTGATCCAGCTCCTGTGGCTGCTCCACTCTCCAAACTTCCCATAAGGGAACCAGCAGGAGCCAACACTGTGGAAGGGCACAGGGGAAATGGGCATATAAACATGGGCACAACTGCTCCTTTTGGAAACAACACAGCCTGAAGAGTGAGAGCCAGTCTCATAATTACAGAGTTACAAACAGTAAGCTTCTTCCTCTGAATCACACATCTACCAACTTTCTGAGCTTGCAAAATTTGTTTCCTTAAGACAAATACCAAGCCAATCAAGTGATATTTGCTGTCTGTTGATCAATCATCTCTTGGAACTGGCTAGCTTTTCTTTTTTGGGTAATGAAATTCAACTAGCTTCCACTTTCAGAGCCTGAGCAGTTCCTTTTTTAGACTAAACCAAATCCAAAATAGCTGCAACAAAATTTTAAATTAGTTCTTTCTGCTACAGGCCATTCTGAACAATGCTATGTCTTTCCAATAATCAAAGCTCCCTGTTATGCCTAAATTTCCTACTTTATTTACTTCATAGTTTACAAAATGTGTCATCATGATGTGGAAGCATCCATTATAACCCTAGCTCTCACTCCTAATTTCCCACTACCAGATTATCAAATTGAGTTTCAGTTCTTAATATACCAAGGTCAAATTTCTAGCTGTCACATGGCCATATAATAAACAAAGGTTATGCCCAAGCTCTAGAAAGAACGTTTCTCTCTCCTTATGGCTCATCTGCTAAAATTCTCATCTTGACAATATTCTAAAACAAACTATGCATTCTACACGGATGGATTGCTGAACTGCTCCTCTTCTGATCTTTCCAGGTACACATACAAAGCTTCAAGAGTTCTTGAACTGTACCTCAGCAACGCACTTTGGACACCTCCAGTCACCCTTGGGTACATCAGGAAGAGGAGGAATCAAGCAGAAAGTGTGATAGCTGTCATCACATCCATCACACAGGAGCAGTTTATCCTCGTTATTTCCTCTACCACAAAATAAGCAAACATAGAGATCAACCTGTGGAGGGGAAAAAAAAAATAAGAAAAAAATTACAAAAAGTTTCTCATCCAGAGCCTGCCTTACTTAAGCTAAGGAACAAAGGATGATATCTTGAAGTCCAATATATGAGCATCAACAGTCTCCTCTGGTTTTTGAGAAGTACTGATAATGACAGCTTAGGTTTCATTCCCAAAGCAGCACAATGTGGGGGCAAGAGGACTTGGATGCTGCAAAATAACCATCCATTTCAGTTGGACTATCTTTTGCTTTCTAACTTGCAGCATCTCATTTACGTTATTCTAAGGCAAAAGAGTAAGTTACAGTTTTTAGAACTCCCTCTCTTTAGCCCTCTTATCATGGAAAACAATTTAAACTAAATCTCTACAAAGACTGTATGGCTAAGGAAAATCTCAAAAAGGTATTTCAGAAATACATCACTTCCAACACTACAGTGGTATCTTTGCAATGAGAAAGAGATAACAAAATCCACAAACCTACAGATTTTAATCTAAAAATTCAAGAGGAAGCAAAGGAAACCACATGTAAAGGTACCAAGTTCTTTCTCCTTTTTTCCAAAGCAAAGGATAAAAACTCCAAATGATAAGAGAGAAGTATTAAGTCCAATACAATTGCAAACAGTTTTTGGAAGTTCTTCAAGACAGTCTCTCAACAAGAGTAACACTGACTGGGAGATACTCTTTGGGGCCAGAGAGAAAACTGTATGAAGAGATTTCAAATTTTCTTTGTTCTTGCTTCCTGTATTGTGCAAAGAACTGCAAAGAACTTTAATTAATAGAAATATTTAATATAATACTGAAGAACTGTAACAATCTTTTTTTTAAAAAAAGTACTACTTGATCACTGCTAAAAAATTACCTTCTGTATAAGTTTTTACTAACAAAAACTACCTTCTGTATAAATTTTTACTAACACTATGAACTTCATGAATGGCACCTGTTCCAAATTCTGCTACTACTCTGACCAGTCCCTGGCAACTCAGGCTGTGTGTATTTCCTTCACACAGCTCAAAACAACACCAGAAGAGGTGGGGCTGCGTTTGGTGGGGTCTGTTAATTTAATCAAGATGTCACAGAAACATGTGCATTTCAGCTGATTAGGCTCAGGTGGATTAAATAGTTAATGATAAACCCATCTCAATTTACAGCAGCCTAGTTAAGTATGCAACCTCCTAGCTATGCACTAATATACTTCTTACGTAGACTGCTCAGGTTTCTGAAGTAACTATTTTAAAAAATAATGCAGCTCTACTCAGAGAGGTATCATTTTGCCCTTTAAAAAAAAAACCCACACACTGGCCCTCATGGAATACCATGCCTATCCAAAGCACCAAACCAGCTACTTTTATTGCAAGTACATAGAAGAGAGGGAGGGTACCTCAGCAGGCACTTCCATGTTCTCTTCCCAAAACTTAACAATTCATGAAAATGGCAATCCTAAATTTTCTATGGTCCTCACTAGCTACCTCTCACTGGTAATAACTTCTCTCTAAATTCCTATTAACATACACAACCTCTGTGTTAACATAAATGAGGATGTGGCAAGTGCAAAACCTGCACTAAAATAGATATTCACAAGCAGACCTGCGATTATGAAATAGCTACAAAGAGTCCTGCTAGCCATGTAATAAAACAGTGTAAGACTATGATGATATATAACTATATGGAACAAGGGGAGAGGAGGAGATAAAGAGCTGTATTTTATCTCCCTGTTAGCAATTCACCCAACAAAAATCAATTTCATAGTTAGTACTTTAAAAAAATATAAATAACGGAGGGAGAAATATACACGAAACTGCACCACAGTATTTTTCAGCCTAATGTTATATAAGGTAAATGCATTACCAGTGCATTTAAGACTGCTTTCCTTATCCAAGTATTAAAAAAAAGTGTGGAACCAAATAGTACTAAGTCACAGAATTTCAAAAGATAGTGTTAAAGCAACACAGTTTCAAAACAACTGTTCTGTTGGTACAGCACTTTCATTTTCTTTACAAATACCCGTTAAATGAAAAGAGGAAGCAAATAATAGTGCTCAATAAAAAAACTCAACAGACTAGACAAAATATTTTAAAATTAAAGCATAGTTAAAGTTATCAAAATTACATGGCCTAGGAAAACCATATATTCAGAAGTAGTAGCACAACTGAAAAAATTCAAGTCACGCACAACTTATCTGCAATGGCACAGTGATTTGATTTTTAAATATCCAAATTCTCCCACATTTTTTCCCCTATGTAACAATGTGATTACTAGAGTCTTTAGGTTGCCTTGGCCTTCCACGGTTGAAATTAAAGATATGTTTCTGTAAGTGTTTACAGGCTAAGAGAAAGAAAAGGAGCAAGTGAATTCTAAGAGTCTAATTCCTTAGACAATAAAAGCACAGATCTTCATTCATGGCTGCACATATACATTAAGTTATGACACTTTAAAAGTAGGAAGTCACTTTCATAGAAAGATATTAAAAATTACTGTACATTGCTTTTCCATGCACAAACATCAGAGAACTAAATGCTTTATTTTTCCTATTCAAATTCAGAACAGAAAAGACACAAGATGTGAATTGCTAAAAACAAACTCTTGAAGTAGTGGAACACCTCAGAATCTCTTCCAAGGTAAAGAAGCAGTACTATAGTTGTTCTATTAAGGGGAGCTCAAATAAAAACTGAACTACTGAAGGCATTCAAGCAAGTGGCAAGTATGATCAGCAAAAAAAGCCTCACATTGCAACAGCCTTCCTGTCCAAAAGATTAAAACAAAAGCCTAGAGCACAGAATGTTTTTCAAAATACTGTTCTTTCTTCCCATAACAGTATCATCTGCTGCTGCATGCATTCATTCCTCTGTTTAGAGGGGTGGGGGTTCTTTCAGGGGAAAAAGAAAAATCTTAGTAATCCAAGTCCTTTCTATGAGAAGTCACAGCAAAGGCATCAGACTTACAAAGTTGACAGAGAGAGTTCCCTTGCGCTGCCTCATCTGCATCCCAAACGCTTCTGATCGGGTTCCCTTGCGCCTTCGCGTCACCTCATCTTGAAGTAAAATGAAAATAAATGTTATTAATATCACATCAAGATAGACTTAACTTGTAAAAACACCACAGATAGCCAGCCTGGCACCCTGCCTTTCAGATCAGAAACTACTTAACATGCAAAGAAAGCAAAAATGTCATGTTATACCTGGCCAATCTAAAATCCACAGGGATTAGGAAAAATATCTTTTTCCCCACAGGTGATCCCAATGCCCTTATGAAAAACAGTGAATTAAGACACCTAAGTTGTGCCCTTTACTGGCAGGATCAGTTTCAGTACTTTTAAATCCTGCTTTCTCTTTCAGTCACTCAGTTCATGGAACAGCTGCTTAATTGTTATTGTTACTATATAATATATATAGAGCTGAAACTCTTCCAAGTTATAAGAAGCACTGTAAATCTCTCATGAATGAAACCCTAGAATATTTAGCTTTCTTTTTCCAGTTTTGATTTGCCTTCTTAATACTGTCTCTAGAGACATTCAGGAAGATTTAACAGTCTCACTGAAAGCAAAGAACTCACAGAAAGCAAAAAGCCCAAGATTTAATTACCCTCTTTATCCTTTGTTCCCAATGCCAGTCCCATCATCTTGGGTCCAGCTCCAAAGATCTGCAGCTTCTTTAGTTCAGTGTTTCTACTCATTTCTCCTACTTCTGCCTAAAAATAAAAACAAGACTGCATCAGCACAAACCACCAATATTTCTTCTCCAGGTTTCTTCACAATTTGTCTCTATACCACTCTCCCAGAACACATGCTCATCAAAAGAAGCAGGCCTGAAAAGATGTGATTTTCTGTTCCTAAAGGCAATGAACATATGCAAATGGAGTAAGAAAGAGAATTCTTGTCCCATATTTTCAAATTATTTCCCATTTATATTCCTGATCAACTACAAGAAGTCACCTCTACACCAAACAGAACTAGGGTTTGACATTTTGCAAAAAAATAAGAATGCCAGAGCAACTTTTCCCAAAATCATCATGATTCAGTCAAGTGCCTGGATTTTAATGCAGTTTCAACAGGATTTCCTTATTTGCTTCTTGAGTAGAAACATCCACATGACACTAATGAGTTCCAACCAACTTCCTTAAGCTTGGCTGCTTCTGGGCTTATTTGTGATGAAATGCTGTGAGTACAACTCAGATCACAGCTACTCATGTTGCAAGCTCCAAATCAGAAGTAAAAAGACCCATTTGGTGACAGCTCCTGCCAGCGATGTTTCCTGAAATGTTCTGCTCAAATGAACTTCTTCTTGCTTCCCATTACTGACCTACCTCATTTTCTCACATCACTGCCACTAATGTAACAACAAGAAGAAGAAAAAGAGGAAAATATTTTGCTTTTATCTGCAACACAATCACCTTGGCATTTTTTTTATGCTGCCTCCTTATTCTCTGAAAAATCTCTCTGATGTGGTATAGAAGGCCATTAAATTCTCACTGTTCAAAAACTTTCTTCTGAAATTCACTCATCTTAAAAGATCTCAGCAAGCCTATCAATTTTGAAGGGGGGCATGTAATTTTAAAGAAATTATTCTTCAGTTAACTTCCTGATGATACTTCATATGTTATTTTTCAAAGTTATGGCCTGATATCTCATGCCTGTCCCTTGGGGTGACATGCCTTTAAAGTTTTTAATCAATTATTTAAAAAAAAAATTCTTCCAAAATAGTGTTTAATATAAATTCTAATGCATTTGCAATAAACATGAAAAAAGATGATTTTTCTACCTAAATCAGTTGTTTTTCTTGCTTCCAGAAGACATTTGAAGATACAGTTTCCTATGCATTATTACTCTAAGGAATTTTGAGTGATATTTACAGTCCCTGTTCCCACTGAACTGGGTATGCATTATGCCAACAGGCATCTTTCCAACCTAATTAATGCTGATATTCTAATTTTGAACATTTACACGTTGCTACTAAATTATTTTCACTCTATATGTGACGAACTTTGTAAGCCCACTGTGCAGCTGTGCAAATTTTTCCTCACTTTTTGGCTTACAAGCCATAAGCAAAAACACCCAGAGACTTCCTAGTCTCCCACTTTCCATTTGAAATTCATTAACAACTCAACCATTCTCTCAACTAATAGAACGTGACAGAATCAACCCACATATTTCAGCACAGACATCATTTCAACAACAATCTTCTCAATTTCTCCTACTACTGTGACCAAAGATAGTTTTCACAATGAGATATGAAAAATAATTTTACTAAAAGTAAATCATTAACATGCAGTAACAAAGTTTTACAGCTTAGTTTAAAAATACATTACTTAAATATATTTTCATAACTCCATTGCTCATTTACTTGGATACCACCAAACCTTAGTGGATGAAATCCATTCATGCTCAGGTGGAAAGAGCTACAGAGTTTTGAAAAAGAATAGTTTGCATACTGGAAGATAATGTTTTTTAAAAATTAGATTCCTAAGCAACCTCACAAACACTGACAGGATATTGATACTTAAAGGTGTAAATATCAGAAGTATTCAGAAGCCTCAGTGAGCATTTTTTCTGCTGTGTCCTTTCAGACTGTAAAAAAAGCCAAACTCAAAACTGTGAGTGCATGGATGCAGCAGCAATCGTGCATTCCCTGCCATTTTCTCACTAACAACACAAAACTCCAGCTCACTTTTACATTATATTGGCTCTACACAAGTGAAATGAACGTGATTAAACTGTGATTCTATTCTTATCTCCTCTGTGTCCTGAAGGACATAGACTGTGTCTTTCACCTTCTCAACTGGAAGTACAACCCAAGGGCTTTTCCTGTATATGGGCCAAGCCTAATAACACAATCCAGTTACACTGGATTCATTCACTATTCTCTTGTCTCACTCCTCATCAGGTCTGAAACATTTTATCCCCACTCCTCCACCCCCAATGCACAAGGCAACAATGGTTTCAACCAATAATATTTACATGTTGGGGACATTAGTCAGCATCTCCCAGAGCTCTTCTGTTTCACTATTTTGTTTGACAGTTATTCCCATGGAAAGAAATCTTTCAAGCAAAAAAAACCTAAAGCCTATTTTATTGTGTTATTCTGCAATCATACAGAAACCTGAAAGCAAATACACTATTTAGAATTGTTTTTAAGAAAATTCTCTGGACATTAAGTTAATACCCTTTGAGAAGACAGCACTTTTTGTTCCAGTACTGCAATTCTTTACCAGAAATCACCATGACATAACCTCATTAGACAAATCCTTCGTCAGCTAAAATACACCCTAACAGATCATCTATGAAGATACACTACCCTTTTCTAAGAAAGTATTCTCCTAAATTTAAGATTTCCTTAAGGATATTCTCTTTTCCTAATCTGGATTAATTTACTTCTTATTGTAATTTTCTTTACAAGACTTTAGGGACTCAGCTGCCTTTTTCCAGCTTTTATTTGTGAAAGCTTTCTTCAGAGAAAAGAGAAAATAAAGCATTAAGTTCATTTTCTGGACAGAGTATCTCATCATCTAATTATTTCTTTCCTATTCAGAGACAATGTTTTCAACTGACATTTGATTATAGTATCCATAGATTCTCAAGCCACTCTTTACAGAGAACACCCATTCCCTATCTTCTTTCATTTTTCCTATTCTCCAAAATCCTGGAATTTGCTTTTTCAAAGTCTCTCACTCGCTTCTACTGTTGAGGACGATTCTCTAGTTCAGAGATTTCTGATTACTGTATTTATACTTTCTTATTCATTGCCCATCCTAAAGTATGTTATGTGCAAGAAGATGCAGAAGATCTTTGGAAACCACTTCTAGCACTTGGAAAAGATCTAAGGAGCTGCAGAGGTGGAATTATCCATGCTCACTAACCAGATATTGGACTACTTGGCACACTACACAAATCATTCAATGTTTCAACTAGAGCAGAATGACATTTATTTAGCAGGTTTTTACATTATTTGCATATTACCTGCTCTCTAATAAAGATTGTTTAAGACAATCTCTGGTTCAATTCCAGGTATGCATTTCAGACAACAGAGTCCTGCCTACAATAAAAAGGTATACTGAAATCTGGAACAATGTCTCCATGTTCTCGGGTATTTATTTGCACTGCTACCATTTCTGGCTAGAGGAAAAATCTGCCTCTAAATGCTGGATAAATTCCTCCAGGAATGACTTAAGCTAGTTACGCACAGCTTCCAACACAGCCAAAACCTACTTCTGTCTGTGCAAGTAGGATGAGTTTTTCCTGTATTCAAGAACTCATTTCACCATTTTAATAACTGTAATGCTTAAGAGATAACTTGGCTATAGGCCTAATAAAAGGCATTTAAATATATATATATTTTGCAAATGATCTAAATAAAGCTCTCTTATTTCTGAATCACAGGCCCTTTAAACAAAGTGAAACAGCTTTACAGTGCCAGGATCACCAAAGAATCATCTTTCCAACATGGAGAAATGACAAGTACATTAATTCTACTGAAATCAGCAGGAAAAAAGATCCCACAGGACCTGAATAAAACAGTGATACTTTCACACCATGTGTGAGAAGAAGGACATGCTGGCATTTTGCCATAAGATTCATTCAACTCCAAAGAAGAATTCCAGATAGCAAATGACTGCTGAAGTTCCTGCAGCACTCCCAGATTTTCTGGATAGCTCACTACCAATACCTTGTCTGAGATCTGGGAAGATCAACAAGCCTGGGACTGCTTGTGTGATGCACTGCTACACAGCTATGATAAATAACTTCAAGTCAGCTCTAGCAAGCTGAGAAAGCACACTAAAATAGCCAATTCGGTCTAAATCACCAGAAAAAAAAAGGTGAAAATTTATAAAGATACTCAAAATACCTTAGTGACAAGAAATGTGCATTGTAAAAAAGAAAAAAAAGCAGTTAAAGAGCATTTGAAAAAAACTTTGTGGGGCTGGAGCTAAGTCTAGAATGGTATGAAGCAAGTAGGAAGTTGGTTGCATATAAATGCAGCTTTCACCCACGCTCTGCTGATGAGCCAGCAGGGAGCCACCAGATTTCATATGAAAAGCCTCAGGATGATGCCTGCAAGGACTATCTCTGTCAAAAGGGGAAGGTCTAATTTAAATAGTGCAACAGAGCCATCAAGGCAATACCCCACAATTATTTCTAGTAAGACAGCATTTTAAATGGTGGTGATTCAGTCTGAATTCAGATTTTCTCAGGGGTACCTCCCAGAATTTAGTATCACCTACTAGAATACCAGAAATTCCTAAAACACCAGTAACTGAGAAGGAAGGAAACTGCTTTCCAGCAGAAGAACTGCAGAACTCCTATATAGCTCCAGCCATCACTGATCATCTCCTCACATATCTGTTTCAGTTCTTCAGAACTGCCTGCCCATCTTGAGATAGTTAGTCCCACATACAATTCCACAATTAACCATTACCTACATGTATTTGCATTTATGTCATTAAGAGGCATATTTTAAAAAGGTTTTTAAAAGTTCTAGAACTTTACAGAAGCTTTAACATCAACTCACAAGCAGCTTCCTATCTCATTTTCACAGATACACTCATTACCAAGGTTATTAGGCTGCTTGTCAGTAAACAAAATGCAAGTTTTGACACTAACAGTGCATCTGCTGTATCAAACCAGGTCTCAGAGTGACAAACTCCCCTGGATTTTAGTTAAATGAAGACTGCTTCCCAGTGGTGCTTTGGAGCAGGCTCCCACAGCCAAAGGCTGTTGCACTGGTGGGAGAAGTAAGTGTTGTCTGTCTGTGTGAGCTGATTAACAGGAATACCTGGGATTTGACACGCCTGGTTCTCTTCAGCATCACATTCATCCTTGAAGCCTGCTTTGGGGAAGCCTGGGCATCTGAGCTGAGGTCCTCGGCCTCCACTTTTTCCTTAAGATCCAAATTAGGCTTTTGGATGCCCTAGAGGAGCAGAGCACAGGACACTGTGTTGGTCGGGCAGTGCTAATCATTCTGTTTGCTAAGAAACAGGACGAGTGAAGTCACACAGCATTAAACACACCATTTGGAAAAGAGGCCAATTAATTCATTCACCCTTCAAATAAGAAAACTGAATCCCAGCTACCATGTTATCAAGAGAAAAATAAACATTTGCCATTAAGCATATCATATTTTGCCATCTTTTCCTTCCCAACAGTTGACTTCAGTCCTATACAAGGTTACAACTTCCAGCACTATTCTGTCACAGATAACTACAAGGGTGGTTCTGTCTTTGTTGGCACAACTGGAGCTTCTAACAGCACTGATACCCCATGTGTCCCAGTTTCACATGGAGTAACACAGCACTCTGTGTGCCTTTTGGGCCTCCCCCTTCATAGCATGAAAGGCAAATATCTCACCATGAGGCTGACCCCAGACTGGAAGAGCTCATAGGGATACAGGATCCGTTCATAGTGAGACTTGAGCAATGACCCCGTGCCTTTTCCTGGCAGGTAGCCAAGCCGACTTGCCACTTTAGACCATTTCTTCTCTTTGGTCACTACTTCAAAGCCTCCTTTGTTGGCAACAATCTGAAATGTAGAAATAAAAAGTTAAGGGGGTTGAGTGCTCTCACCAGCCTGAGTAAAGCAAAAATCAATTAAACTAACCAAATGTTAAAAGGTTCCATAGAAAGTGACAGAATCCTGAAATTAGCTTTTGTTTCCAGAAGACCTAGTCCTTTAATAACAAAGCACGCACTTACTCTTATTGCTTTGTGTATTTAATGTGATTTTTAATTTACTAGCAAATGTCAATTGCATACTGGACAGGAGGAGTCCAACAGTTAAGGTCTATGATGTGCTGGAAAAAAAACAAAAACTACCATAAGAACTAACAGAAAAGTTAACTCTCACCAGACTCGCACTCTGCTTTAAAACACAAGTCTGGCCAGCAATAAAGGCCATTCTAACAGACCCCAGCCAGAAAGGAGTGTTGGAGCTCAGAACTCTCACAAAACCCTCAAAGGGAGAGAGACTACTATTAAAAGAGGGAAAAGTGAATTTACCTTCCAACTGAGTCCAGTTAATATGTGTGACTTCAATTGGTTTGAGATCAGTAATTCACACATAGAACTATCACTATTTATATGTATATAGAATGAAGAACAAGACTGTTTGCCTGCAAGCAATGATCATAACAGCATGAGTTGCTTCCTCTGACACACAGGTCACACTTCCACTGCCTCCATTCTTTTAGTTTCACTGCCAAGCAACTTAAAACACAAATGGATTATAATTCCATTTATATTATTGTAAGACTAATATCATTTTTACAGCAGTGTAGTTTTGCATTGCACTCTTTACATACCAGGACTAAATTTTAAGTTTAACGTTTCACATACTGTTAGAAACCTCAAGGCAAAAACATCCTATTACTGAAGTGAAATTTATGTTTTGCTTGTGAGGCTGAGGCAAAGTGAGTAACTGTGACACTGACAAGTAAATTCGTTAATTCTGGTTTCTCCCATAATCACACAGAGTTACACTTAGATAAAACAATAATATTATTGATCATTATTTTTCCTCATATTTACAGAAAAGGTCTAGAAAAACCTTTTAAAATGAAACCACTCCTGAATTTCAACTTATCTTTTAAATTTCCAGGAAAACTTGTTTTCTAAAATTATCTATGCATGAACAACAGCTAAAGAAGCCAGTAACGAACCAAATCAACTTCGAGCTGCAAATCTACAGCCAACTGAAATGTTCCAGCTCATTACAGTGACTCGGATATTTTCCAGTATCCCTCTGATATTTTGCATATCCCAGTAAGCCATCATAGACACAAAAAGAAAAAAATACTTTAAAACATTTTATCAGCTTTTGTCTGCATTTTATCAGCCCCTCCAGGCTTTCCAAAATATCTGACTTTCTTTAAAACTAAAATATACTCAGGTCTTAACATTTTTACTTACCTAAGAGAAATAAATCTTGATGGGGAATGGGAACTGATGCTCTAACCTAGAATCACTAGAACTACCAGAACTTCGGTCTTTTCCCTGCAAGAAGAAATCTACCTATTTATATTTATTAGCAGCTAAGTTTATAATGCTACATATATTTTGCCAGTGCAAAACCAAATTCCAATAGAGATTTGTGCATAAACTTTGAAAGAAGTTTGGTGTGCTCACCAAACATAACTATAGAAATATTTATTTCTAGCCAGCCTTAAGCCAAGTCTGTTTCAGAAATTAAAGTAAGTATTCCTGAAGTTGACATTATAAATTTTCAAATATACATGTTTATAAAAACCTCTGCTGGAAGGGAGGAAGGAGAAATTGCAACATTACAGAATTGTTGATCAGAGCTGAACTGCATAGAGGCACACTGCTGCCTTCCCAAAGAACACCTCAAACTCCTGCAGTTCCACCACATGTAAAAATGGAGAACTAAAAATCAAATGGCCAGCTGACATCAGGACATTCAAGCTGTACAACGTAATAAATACCTGCTGTATGGAATCCAACCAATGGCAACTTAATTTAATTACACTGTGACATGTTTGCCATAAACATTCAAATTAGAAATGTTTTTTCATTGTATTTTTCCCACTTATTTAATCTCTGGATTAATGAGATTAGTGCCGTAACACAAGCCCTTCCTGTTCCTTGGCTTCTTGAGCTTGAATGAAAACTGAAACCCCTGTCTGCCTAGGGCCTACATATACTTACCTTGCTCAGACCATAGAGATCCAGTATTTTTCTCTCAACCACAGGGATTTTTAAATTGGACCCTTGGAGTTCCCAGAATTTTGCTAACTGATCCAAGAAGTCCAGTTTCACTCTTGTCATTGCCTGGAATCAGTAAAGGTAGACAATCACATATGTTCAAAATCAAATGTGACAAAACCTTACAGTTCTGAGAGAAAACAAGGTAAATTTTTATAGTGTTTCCATTTTCAACATGCAACTTGGCAGGGGAGGTATTTCTCTGTCATGTAAAAAAAAAAAATAGAAATAAAACCGTTGTTAAAAGAAAGTTCTTCACAAAAACAAAATTATACATGCTTTTCTCTCTGCCTTTAACATCCTATAAATAAAATTCCTACCAAATAATTTCTTGATCTGAAAGCAAAATGCATGCTTATGAAATAATGAGCATTCCAGGAAGAAACACAAGAACAATTATTAAAATATACATTGGTGGGGAGGAGGGGAATTACAAACATTTTTTATATATGCCTTAACCACATAAAAGGCCTTCTCCCTGGAGGACTTCTGGAGTACTAAAGTCACTTTCCATATGGAAATCCATTTACAAGTCAAATGACATTTTGGTATGTGAACAAAGCAAGGCTTTGAGAAATGTCGTAGAGAAAAGGAAAAACCAGGACAGAATGGAGGTCATACTGCTTTTAAGACAGCTCACATAAGTTTTTTAATCATAAAATTAACCAGCTATAATAAGCCTATAAAAAACATTTTAAGGCTTAAAGAGCATTATCACAACACTAGGAGGTAACCAGAGGCATCAGAACAGCAGTAAATATTTTAAGAGGAAAAAAATCACTGCCTGTGGAGCTCTGAAGGCTAGACACTGGCTGCTCTTACTACACACATGATATTTGGAATTCCTTCTAGACACTTGCACTTGAATATGAAAAACTCTTGTGGTTATTTTGGGTAATAAAATAAAAACCAAATTTTTCTCAAAGCCAGGAAGAATTATTTTATACAAAGTCTGCCACTGTCAAGTATAAACTGATGTGGTGTATGGGCTTTTAAAGTGTCTGCCATCCAGAAACCTGCCAAGATGCAAATCTCAAGCAGGGAGACCTCTTGCTTTCAGTGCAAACACAAAATTATATCAACAGTGGAAAAGCTCACCTCCAGTTCATTCAGGCGCTGAATTCGTGGAGTGAAACGAAAACTTTGTACTTCACATGCAAATGGAGGCTGCCAGTCCTAAACAGAGACAAAAAGACATTTTATTGCTTCCAGAAACTTCTCTGAAAAATGCACAAAACCAAATACCCTAATAATGCCTGAGTAAATAAGCTTCCAACAGTAAATTAGTTTCTGAGAACAACTGGTGATATAGTTTTCCAATTTTAAGACATTTTTGTGCTTATACAACAATGTTCCTCCCACCATATTTTAGTTAGAAGAAAGATCCTCATAGATTCAAAAATGTCAAAGAAAATAAGGTTCAAATGCATCTCAGTATGCATTACCTCATGCCAAGCTTAAACACGAGATACACTGTAGCTGCTCGATTATTTATTCACTTTTTAAAAAGAATCCATGTATCTTGCACACTGAAAAATCCTCAGCGTCAACAGCAACGAAGACTAAATCAGGCACATTATAGCACATCTAACGTTTTTCGGCTTGTCTACAGTCATTTCAATAAAGACAAGACCCCCAGTTGGGAGCCCAATTCTTTAACAGAAATGGAGCCTTAAATAATGAATTTCTCAGCACTGCCACAAGTGCCTCCCAGCCCCATCTCTCAAAACTGCATTACAACATCAAAACAAGTAATGCAGCTTTTTAGCACTTTTTTTCCAAAGCTTCAGTTACAGCAGATTGTCTAACTGGCAGTGACTGCACCAGAGGAAGGACACGCCATTACAGGTGGCCAAGCCACACAAAATGTTTCTCATTTGCTCTGCTGCAGCATAAAAAGGCCTCAAGCACAACCTTAAATATTTACAACTTCTAATAATATAAAAGAGCAATTAATCAGTCGGTATGAAACGTGTGATTTAGTAATTATTGCAGGTTGCAAATCAACCCAACGCGTGCATCCTGTGAAACCCTGCAAGGCAAACAGCTCAGCAGTCCCGGAGAAACACAAATGTATCCAACAGTCAGGAAAGTTCCAGCTACCCCCAATGAACAGGATCTGGAGCCGTTCCTTGTGGCCTCTCAACCTGAGCTATGCAGCTTATTTTAGAAAGGGCAGCCCCTTGGAGGTCAAGTTTTCACCATGTCATTAAACCAACTAAACACATTCCGGGAACCAAAACTGGTCAGGAGAGAAAGAACCATGAAATCCAACCAGCAACCTCTATACCCACACTGTTCTCAGTTACATGCTTTCTTTACAGGTTTTTACCTCTCTCACTGTTTTCAAGCCTCTTATTAACAGCTGCGTTTGAAGTTTATTTGCACTTTAATAATTTAGTGATGTAAGTGCCTTTTGCCAAGCTGCCTGATGTTCTCGCTGTGATGACCTGCCTTGCCAGGTCACTGGGCAGGTGACCCTCAGTAACTACCAAGCGAAGCTGCTGCCTCCTGAAGAGCTGCGCACAACCCTAATGCGTACACGAACAGGCTGGCCGTCCTCCTCTTAACGGTCTAAAAATTATGTTTATAAACAATGATCCATTACGAACAAATACCCTTCGTCCTCCCTCTTCCTCGCCCGGAGCAAACGCCTGATTTCACCTACAAAGCCTTCCCAGCTTTCACGAGTCGACTGCTGGCGTTTTGGAAGTAAAAACAGCGTGGAGTCCCGGGCACTGCCATGCACTATTCACTTCTCAGCTGCTCCAAAGAAGCCTCTACAAAGCCCCGCCCGGAGGTCAAAGACTCTACAGGTTCCTCGGCGTCCCTGGCACGGACACCGCGGCCTATGGAAAGCGACACACGAAACCCCGAGCGAGAACGGAGCGCGGGGGAAGGGCCTGCCCAGCTCCTCACATCCTCTGCCCGGCCCCCGAAGTCTGGGCCGCGGTCGGAAGGCCCGGCGCATCCCGGGGACCCCCGGGGCGCAGCCCTCCAGGCGGGCGGTACCTTGGGGGGCCGGATCTTGCAGATGCCAGTTTTCTCGGCCAGGCCGCGGATGCGGCCGATGAAGCCGAGCGGGTCGCTGAACTCCTCCCAGCTGGGCTCGAACACAGGGCACTCGGGCGGTGGCACGAACTCGGCCGCGTAGCGCGACCCGCCGCCCCCCGCCATGGCCGCAGGGGGAGGGGGGCGCCGCCGCCGCCGGGAGCGCAGGGCGGAGAGGGGCGGCCGGAGGGTTCAGGGGCTGGGCCGGGGGCCGAGGCGCATCCCCCGGCGGCGCTGCCGGGCAGGGCGGCGGGACCTGCTGCCGAATGCCGCTGTCGCTGTCCCGGCCGGGGCCGCTCCCCCCGCCCGAGCCCCACTCCTCGCGTCCCGGCCTGCCGGAAGTGACGCGTCTTTCTAAGCCCTCCCCGGAAGTTTTCGCACGTTGCCTTCCGATCCAAAAAGTAGTCCCTCCGCCACGCTTCTTCTGCCGAGGTGGCTTCCGCGCCCGCCGCAACCGGCGATGCTCCTGCGACAGATTCCAGCGCAAATCGTCCCCGTCCGCCGCCCCTCAAGGCACTGCGCGGGGCAGGACCGGAGAGGGCGGACCCACTGCCACTTCCGCCGCGGAGGAATGTGCGACGAAAGCCAAGCTTTTCACTTCCGGTTCCGCGGGGCCGCGTCGCCTATTGTCTGTGCCGGACGTCAGGAGCGCCGCTGGAGGCCACGCCCCCTCCCGGGCCACGCCCCCTCCGCAGGCCCCGCCCCGGCCGTCCCTGCCCTCGGGAGGCGCTGGTAACGGATGGAAGTGTCGGGATGGGGAAAGGGACCCGCAGGGATCACCGAGTGCAGCTCCTGGCCCTGCACAGGACACCCCAACAGTCACACCGTGTGCCCGACAGCGTTGTCCAAACGCTCCTTGAGCTCTGGCAGGCTGTGCTGTGACCGCTGCCCTGGGGAGCTGTTCCAGTGCCCATCCGCCCTCTGGGGGAAAAACCTTTTCCTGATATCCAACCTAAACCTGCCCTGGCACAGCTCCAGGCCATTCCCTCGGGTCCTATCGCTGGTCACAGAGAGATCTATATCTTTTACCTATCCAGTCTTCCAAAGTAAATCGCATGTATTTTTGTTTTTAACCAGAACTGTGCCTTCAGTGTTTACCAAACACCACATTTCACTTCATTCTCACTGATTATTCAGACCTCCATGCTGGCGTTCTGTTTCAGCCTCACAAAAAGTTAATTTCCTCCTCCTATTACCAGGAGGCTTTACGAGATCTGCTGCATGCAGATCAAAACATTTATCTGCGTCATTTCCCTGCCAGATTAAAGAGGTGTCACCCACATTTTACAAGTGGGAAACACACCTCCAATGCAAATAGCTGATTTTAACAGAAGTTACAAGTAAGACCAAACTGATCTTATAAAACATTTAATAAATTGAGGTTATTGTGTTGTTCCTAAGTATTCTTGCATTTTGTAAGGGGTTTCTGAGATGGATACTTGATAATTTTATGTAAGACTATATAAGCATGTGGGATGCAGATATTTCCTTACCAGTATCTAGAAATTATAGATTTCTATGAGCTTCTTCCACTTTTTCTTCTTTTATTATTTGGTTGTGTCTTTCTTCTGATGAGCTGTACCACATTTCTTTTGAGGAAGTACATATGTCTTGTACTCCCAATGACAGAATCACCACGTACCCAATTTCTAAGATAAGCAATAATTTAGCCAGGAATTAGAGAAGGAAAAATATCCATGCTCAAAAGCTTTGTTTTGAGATCCAGTCTTTTGCTGGTTTCCCTGT
Organism: Acridotheres tristis; assembly: GCA_037013685.1. Taxonomy (NCBI): domain Eukaryota; kingdom Metazoa; phylum Chordata; class Aves; order Passeriformes; family Sturnidae; genus Acridotheres; species Acridotheres tristis. Next base: position 67,717,758 of record CM072885.1, read on the forward strand.
AGACTCTTCAAGGTTGTTTTGGTTTTATGTTAATATGTTTAGGCTAGTGGAGGTCTCTGGAAGGCAATGCTGGGAATGTTGTAGGTTTTCTTAACAGCAAAAATCTAAATATCCTATATAACCCGAGGGGGTATTTTTCTCATCTTGGAAAAAAGTGCCTGCCCCTCTTCTTCCCCTCACAAGGAAACTGCAAATTGTGCTGAGGAAGAACCTCATGGTTTAGTAAGTAAGCATTTTTTTTTCCCTTATACAGAAAGTCTATGTCTTTAAACAGAGTGTTAAGGAAAAAAAAGAACCATGGTTTATTACCGAGCAAATTGTTTTTTCTCTAGCACACTTAATAAATTAGGAAATCGTTTGGTGCATAATTGGCAACACTACTACGAGGTACAGCTGAGAATACATGAGAAGGATGAGGAAGCTAAAAGGCATCGGGATGACCGAAAAGACACATTCAATTCAGCCAGGATTTGAGCCAGTAACTTCTTGTAGCTGCTTCCGAATGCCAGGCCATTTTCAAAGGAGAAGGGGCGTTTTGCACGGTGTGTTTTGCTGGCGTGGATAAAGGTTTCTTTTATTTCGCCCATCGAATCGCCGCCCTCACACAAACACGGTCACCAAGCGCAGGCCCCACGCTCCTCCCTGGGCCCCGCCCGCAGCCGCGCACGCGCCGGGGCCCTCCGGCCGCCCCGGGACTACAATTCCCAGACGCACCAGCGCGGAGCCGCTACTGCCTGTGCCGCGAGAGCTGATTGGCTCAGGCCGTCTGTTCCGCATGAAAGCCTATCTGTGATTGGAGGAGGTGGTGGGGGCGGGGCGTGGCGCCGTTTAAGCCGCGGCGGGCCCGGTGTGGCGGTTGTGTGGCCGTTGGGGCTGTGAGGAGGAGGAGGCGGCGGCGGGATCCCCCTCCCGGGACCTTTATCCCGGGGCTTTTCCAGCGGGGCTCCCGCCGGCCACCCTCCTCCGCCCGCCTGCCGGGGTGCCCGAAGCCGCTCTTCCCCGCCCACAGAGAGCCTGGCGCTCCGCAGGGGCGCGATGAGCTCAGCGGGCCGCGCTGCGGGGGTCCCGCGCTCCACAAGGTATTGAGTGCGGGGGCTGCTCCTGCCGGGACACCGCGGCTCCCGGAGATATTTCCTTACTGCCTGGTAGACTGGTTTGCCCTAAGGCACCTTTTGGGCTGCTCCTGTGCCTGCTGTGCGTCCTTGTTCTTCCATCTTTCCGTTTCTGCTGCTCTTCAGCTCAGCAGTAAAGCGCTCACCTTGTGCCTGGGTTACCTCTTTGCTTCTAGTGTTATTTCTCTAAGTGTATTGTTGAAGGTGTTTCTGGTCCCGCAGCAAGTTCCTGCATGCGATAGTTAGACTTTCGTGTATTTAATACTTTCCTACAGTGCCCAGAGTTTTCGTGGATGTGCACTGGGGTTCTGATTCAAGCAGCTTTAGTGAGTGGCCCCATAAAGGTCACCATGTCCTCAGTGTCACCTACCAAATCACTTTCTCATCAAAATTCTCGATTCTCCAGGACCAGATTCAGAACTGTGTCTTCACTAAGAAGCTCTTAAGTCAAGACGTTTCTTAGTTTCTATTATTCATAGTATGGTTTACAAAGATAAGTTTGTCCTATCAATATAAATAATGAAAAATAACACTTTCTAAGGTTTTGGGGGTTTTTTTAAACTCTGCAGCTCTATTTGCAAATTTGGTGCCTGTTTGAGCAGATTAAATGTTTGAATGCACAAAATATTGTTTTGAGGAGAAATACAGTATGCAATTATACATATCCTTGATTTCTATAACATTGACTTGTTTTCCATGTAGCACTTCAACATAAGATTCAAGAATTTGGCAGCTTCTATTTCAGTGTTGAGGGTGGACAAGCCATGTGGATAAGAACATGAAGTACACCAGAAAGGAAAGCACATCAATTCCTAGACCTACACCTGAAATTTTAATGGCTGGTGCATCAGCTAGCCTGAATTATCATTTTTATTTGATGGTCTGTTTTTAGAAAGCGTTTTTCTCTCTGGGTGATTGTGACTGTCACAGATTATGTTTTCCTGTTTATTTCACAGTGATAGCTGCTTCTAAGTGAACAGAAATGGACTTTTTAGACCCTGAGTTCTGTCCTACTCTCTTCTTTTCATAGTCTTCGTCCCCAAATAATGTATAATATTCTCTTGGTTGGGCCCTCCTTCACAGTACAATACACCTGCAAGCTGCTCTTTATCGGAGTTCTTGGTTCTCCTAAATGCGGTGATCTCCTGTTAATACCCAGAGAACAGTCAAGCTGATCTGTGTTTCAAACTGAATCTGTGTAAAAAATTTAAAATCTCTTCAGCTAATTTACAAAGTGGTTTAATTTTCCTGTCTGAAGCTTATGTGTCATCAGAGACTGTTTCTGTCCAGGCTGTCAACCCCCCGTGCCTCATCCAGATCAGCTGAGTCCCGGTTCCCGAGTCAGGACGACTTCACTCCTCTCCCATCAGTGAGTGAGCGCTTGACTCACCTTAGCCCCTCCCATGAGCTCCTGGACTATTACCGCAAGAAGGTTGCTGACTTCGATGAGGAACATGAGGAGTTGGTGAAAAGGCTGGAGAAATACAAGCAAGCCTATGATGAGCAGGTTAGGAAATGAGTTTTTGAACAATGATGCACTGCATTCACAAGCTTGATATTTTTATTCAGTTGAAAACTCAGCACAGAACTCTTGGGATTTATCAGTAATGTGTTAATAAGTAGATTTTGGGGTTGATTTTAAAATTTAGCTGTTTGTCCTTTTTCATTTCTTCTAAAGTCATTACAGCATGGTTATGTCTTCACAGTGGGAATTTTCCTTTTTTTTTTATGTTGTGGCCTGAGTTTAGATGCTCATTTCCTATGTCGTCCAGCTTCTTTCCCTTGCTTCTTGTGAAGGAGTGCTCTATCGTCCAAATTTCATGGGCTTTGACTTATGGATATAATTTGTATTTACTGCAGTGGAATTCATATGCTTGCCCATAAGCTGTTAAACAGAAATCTAAAAATTTGCCTTTTAAGAGGAAGAAATCGTACAGAATATCTGCAAGATATACAGTGCTCTGATATGGGCTATACCATGTGTCTGCCTAGCAGTTAACTTTGTTATTGTGGATGGTTCTTTGGGAATAAAACAGTCGCTTCTGAGGTGATTGAGGTGCCTCCTCAAGCACTGGCTGTGCTTGAAGCACCCTGAAAGTCCTAGGGGAAGTATGTACTGTACATCTTATAGTTGTATGGGAAAAAGAGGAGCAGGTTGCAACATAATGCTTTTTTTATACAGTAATGGTTAGTAGCTTCCTACACCAGGCAGAAAAATGAAACTTAGTAACTAGCTGGATTTCTCACTGCTAAATCATAGAGATATTTTCAAGTTCGTTCTTCACTGATTTATTTCAAAAGTTAATGTTGTTACAGAGGCTTTGCTAGGCTTTTGTTGATGTCAGACTCCCCATACCTGCTCTCACCATCAGCATGGAAGTGAAACCACTGGAAACTGGAGACCCAAGCTGAGGCCTTATTTCACTGTTGTGTAATGACAGTGATTCTCAGAGCTCTGAACTCCTGGCTGAAACACTTTAAAATAATTTTTCCAACACTGCCCTCATCTGGTCAAATATTATAGGAGAATGAAATAATTCTTGAGCTGGCTGTTCTGTACCAGTCCCAGACTGAGATCACAAGCAGTTTGTAAGTGTTGTCCAGTGCTCTGTTTCATTTCAAGTACCTCATTCTCTCCACTCAGCACCAGTTGCAGTGGGAAATCCGCTACTTGGAAGAGGAGATTGCAGAGCTGCAGAAGGCTTTGAGTGATATGCAGGTGTATCTCTTCCAGGAGAAGGAGCAAGTGCTTCGTCTCTACTCAGAGAATGACAGGTTGAAACTCAGGTGAGCTGTCTTGCTGAGGCCCTGCCAGCAGCAATTCGTGGTGCATGATGTTCTCAGCCAGACCTGGAGTCCTCACAGCAGCAATTATTTCACACTTCCTGTAAAACCATACTAGTGAAGGTGCAGTGCAATCTGTTGGGTTGCAAAATATGTTTTCACTTATTATTCCTCTTATTCTGGTAGTAGAAGGAAGAGCAGAAGTTGGACTTTGGTTCAGATTTCAATTGTGTGTTACCAGTTTGAATGTGAAGTTTTGAATAAAACTATCTCTGGTGGGTTGACCTTGGCTGGATGCCAGGTGCCCACCCAAGACTCTTTATCACTCACCTCCTTTGCTGGACAGGGGAGAGAAAATACAAGAAAAGACTTATGGATCAAGATAAGGACAGAGAGATCACTTACCAGTTATCATCACAGGCAAAACAGACTTGACTGGGGGATATTATTAACAATTCAATAACCAGAAGGCTGGAGCCTCTGTCTTACAAAGGCTGAGAAATTAGAGGCTGTTGAACCTTGAGAGGGCTTCAGGGAGCCCTTGTAGCTGCCTTCTAGCACTTAAAGGGCCAACAAGAGAGCTGGAGAGGGACTGTTACAGGAGCCTGTAGTGACAGGATGAGAGGGATGGCTTTAACTGAAAGAGGGTGGGTTTAGATTAGTTGTTGGCAGGAAAATCTTCCGTATGAGGATGGTGAGGTACTGGACCAGGTTGCTGAGAGAAGCTGTGGATTCCCCATCCCTGGAAGTGTTCAAGGCCAGGTTGGGTGGGTCTCTGAGAAGCCTGGTCTAGTGGAAGGTTCCCTGCCTGTGGCAAGGGGCTCGAAACTACATGACCTCTAAGGTCCCTTCCAACCCAAATCATTCAATGAAATCAGAGTAGGATAATGAGAAATAAACCCAGATCTTAAAATAACTTTCCCCCACCCTTCTCTTCTCACAGCTCAACTTCACTCATGAATTTTCTTCCTCCTCTTCCTGAGGAGCACAGGGGGACAGGGAATAGGGGTTGTGGCCAACTCATTACATATTTTCTCTGCTATTTCTGCCTCCTCATTCTTTCCTTGCTCCAGCATAAATTTTTCCCTTAAAGATTTAAGAACTTAAGTCAAAACATGTGTTGGTGTGCTTTGGCACTTCTCAGGAGTGTTATAAAAACTCTGTTACAGCCCTTAGTGTAGCTTGTTTTAAAAACAATGGACACTTACAATTTGAAAGAATTTTAGGTAATTTATAACTCTTAATGCAAATTGTTTCCACAATGTGGTATTGTATCAGCCTATGTAGTACTGTCGTACTTGACAAGAGAAATGATCTCCAATGTCAGCAAAATTGGTGGTCTTCTTGTATTGGCAACATCAAGAATGTCTTTGGGAGCTGGTTTTTGAAGCAATATTCTCAGGAACTGCAACAGGTTGGAAAACTTGCAAATATCAATAGGTAAAGTAAAAGGATAGTGTGTCACAATGTTGTGATGTATTTAAAAAAATCTGCTGACCACTTCCTTTGAATTGCAGGGAAATGGAGGACAGAAAAAAAATCCAACGACTCCTGGCTCTACTGGGAAGAGATGAAGGAGAAGTTACATATTTTCATAAGCAGCCTCCACATAAGGCAAGTTCCATTTTTCTGTAGATCTCCTCTTTGCATTGTAACATGAGTATCTGTATCCCAGAATCTGACCACAAACCAGATCTGTCCCACAAGTCAAAGGTTGCTAAATGAGCCCAAAAGAAGGAGGGATCTGTAGCAACATTGGGTTTTAGTAGAAATGCTGAAAGGTAAATAAGAGCAAGCACACTGAAAGTAGGTCCTCTCAGCATCAGCCTCCTACCTTCAAAACATGCCTCTAAAATGTCTGATAGGAGTCTCAAGTCGTCTGGCAAATGGTTGTCAAGAAGATGGCAAAAACACCCCAAAAAGGGGGGGGAAAAAAGTGCAGAAAATTACTGGGCACAGTGTTTGAAGCTCAGCTATCTTAGAATTCCTGTCTCTTAGAGCTTCAGTAGAGAAGAATGTATCAAGGTTGCTGCAGCAGTTACCTGGGCAGAAGACTGAACATCCATCCCCTCTAGACAGCATTGTATTGCATATTTCAGAAGTGATGTTGAATTGTTTAAATGGCAGTGCATATGATGTGCAGTGTAGTTGAACCTGCTCAAGAAAGCCATGAGTGATTTGGATATACAAAGACTATGAAAGGAATATAGGATTTATTTTGGAATAAGGTGCACAAAAAGGCAACCTTTGGTCATGGTTGCTCAACGTTACTAAAGCTCTTCAAAAATCTTGCAGGAGCTTTAAAATTCCTGGTTTATAGTAGCTCTAAAATTAGGCCTATTATGAAATATCAACCTAAAGATAAGCGTTGGGATTATAATCTGTTCTTTCATAGCCTCCATTTTTATAGGTGGATTTCAGTTCAACAGTTGAGTTTCAGTGTTTTTATCACTTAGCTTTTATCTCAGGCTTGAATGAATGAATCAGTTTCTTGAATGAGTGTGCTGATTAATGAATCCTCATATTTCTATGTCTTGCTGAGACAAGGAGGAATATAAAAGAAGGAAATAACATCTTGACCTTCCTCTTTTTTCTGTCTCCAAAATGCTCTTTTTCCTACTGAGGGTGCTGATTTTCATCCTAATGAAGCCCTCAAAGGCAGAATTCCTTTCCATTTGTTCTGGTGAAAAATATAGAGGCAGTAATGGCAAAACTCAGCCATGGCCTTACACTTGTGAATGTTTCCCTTGTCTTGTGGTAGAAGTAAGATAATGCTGCTCTTCTGGATATCTGTTTTAACTTTTTAAGATTTGTTCTTGACTACTGCACCTTTGGGGAAGTAGCTGCTCAGTGCATATGTCTTGTTTCTGTAGGTTACTGTTCTGCAAAGGCCAGCAGAGACCCAGGAACAAGATGATGTTTCTAGCACAGGTACCACACCAAGCTGAGTAACAGCAGCTCAGCCCTTGCTTTTTTTGTGTGTCTGTCTCCCATAGGCCAAAATAATTCCTGTCCATGAATGCTTTGGTAAATCTCCATTGAGTGCCCTAAATGTGTCCATGCAATATTCTTGGCTTACCTTGATCATCCTTTAAAATAGCCTTAGCTGGCTCTTGTGTCCCTGATGTGCTCAGCTGAGGAGGAGGCTGTTCTGGAACTGTGCAGGTACCAACTGGCCAGGCACCCTTGCCACAGCCACTCCAAGCTGTCAGGTCCTGCTTGCCTTTAGGGCAAACAGTAGTATCGGTCCATACACCTACATGCTAATTTACTTTTGAAATAATTCTCCTCAAATTGTCTGAAATTAGCCAACAAGATCAAATCTCATTCGAGCCTTGATGTTTGTGCAGCTGTGGCATCTGCCTGTTCATCACTTATTTTATGAAAACATGTCAAGTTTTCTTTCTGCATATGCTGACAAAATTAGGAGGTTGCCTAGATACTGCAATATGATAGAGGGGATAAAGGTATGTGATCACCCAAAGTTCTAGAATTCTTTTCCTTCAGCTAACCCTCCTAGAAAGTCCTTGTGACTGTAGCAGTGGCAACCTTTTTGCTGTTTCTATAGGCCCACCAGAACACAAATATGGCATGCTTGGAAAGGTACTGCAAGTGTATTGGAAAACCCTTTCCTGCTTCTGTTAAATTTCTTCAGTAGGTACAGAGAAGAGCACTCTAAAACCATCAGCAAATGGAGAGAATCCAGAAAGTTCTGAGAGATATCAAAAAGGTGATGAAACACTTCTACTACAGGTAAAAGCATTTGCTAACTGATAGATATAATTGCTGGCTTGCAGAAATTGATGATGAAAAAATATGCTGCCTGCTTAGATAAGATGTAGATGTACCAGTTGTATAAATCCCTGCATCTTAATATGGATTCACACTTTGTCAGTTTACTTATCTGTTTCTTTCCTGTGAATGTAAATTTAAGAACCGATTCTGGAAACTTTATGAAAGCAGATGTTCCAGTAATGTCAACTGAAATGTGTTGTCCTTAAGTATAGAATGTGTAATTGATGTTATCTCCCATCATTTGATAGCAGATATGAATTTACTTTAAACCCACTGAAGATGTGCAGGGTTGGGTGTATTGTGGAAGCTTGACAAAAGCAATGTGTCTGAGACAGTATTAGACAGCCTCCATAAGGTGCACTGATACAATGAAATGTTCCTTTTTCTAAACTTCCATAGAGGTTTGGGTAGAGGTAGCATGACAGAAAGAAAGATAAAATGTGCAGAATCACAAACTGGGGAAGCTACCAGAAGCTGTATGTAAAGTATGAGAAAGGATAAATCACTTAAAGCAAATAATGGACAAACTTGTACACCAGATGTTGATAGTGGTTTTTATTATTATTTGTTCAACCAAAGGTACAGAAGTGTCTGTGCATATTCAACAATGTTAGATGTGTGCAATTTCAATCTTAACAATATAAAAATCTTAATCTAATGTTGCTCCTTATAGTATGCCTCTTGTCTACAGCATGATTTTTAAAAAAGTTTTTAGTTATTTGAAATACTTAGCATTAAAAACAAAAGATTGAGAAATTAGAACTGCCAAAGATGTTACCAGGTATAGTTTTTGATCTAAATCTTGGAGTTGAAGGGACTTGCAAAGACAGGAGCAGAGCTGGTGTGAGGCCTTGTCCTGCAATGTCTTTGTTTGCTTGTGCAGGTGAAGGCCCTGCAAGCTCAGATAGAAGAGCAGACACGATTAGCCAAGGAACAGGTCGAGGCACTCCTGGAGGACAGGCGCATTCAGATGGAGGAAGCTGAGGTCCGGCATCAGAGGGACCAGGACAAGATAAAAACTGTAACAGAAAAGTGAGTGTGAGAGCATGACTGGGATGTAGTCATGAGATGAGAAGAGTGGGAGCAATAGAGACGTTATGACTTTCAATGTGTTGCTTCCTGCAGCAGGCAGAAAAGCAAATTATGCAGCCATCTGGTAGTGTGTGTGGAATGAGTGGAATAATCTGCTTATTAAAAATCCTCTCACATTGGAAGAGCACTTCCTTCATTAGATGAGAAGAGCTAAACTCACATTTAGACCCCCTGTCTTCTGTGCTTTTTCCAACTTGTAGTGATGACTGATGAAATTAACTTCTTTCCTAGTGCCTACCTTAACTCCACTGGGATCTCTTTTTGCAGGCTCCATAAGACCCAAAACCTCTTATATGAGAGTACCCGGGACTTTCTGCAGCTCAGGTTTAGTGCCAGAGCCAACGAGAAAGCATGGATGGCAGAGAAGGACAGTCTGTTGAGGAAACTTGGCAAAGACTTGGATCATCTTGTTTTCAGCACAGAGTCAGGAAAAAAGAAGCAGAGAGAGTTGAAGAAGATGCTTCAAGAAAGTGATGGAGATTCAAAAGTCCACAGCAGAGAAATAAAGGTAATATTTTTCTGTCTTTGGTAGAGGCTCTTTTAACAGTTTTTGACTAGAAAATTGCAAGCACTTGGCTTTGGCACAATAGACAGTTATCAGCAGCAGTTTCAAAGTTGTCCTGGATTGTCTTAAGTTACATTGTTGGTGGCACTAATCTAAATGAAAAACCTCTCCTGCTTCAAAATCAGCATCACTTTCAAATTTCAGCTAGAATGTATAGTTAGGGCTTATGGTAGCATGTCACTGTCAATTTCTTTCATGCCCAGAAAAAAAATCCGTAATTCTGTAAGCCCTGTGATAAGTGGGGCCAAGAATTTCTAACCTGCTAATTGCATATGGCTCTCTGTTCATGTAAGTTCTCTGAGCTAATGGTCTTAGATTGCTGTGTCTGGATTTTCTTTGCTGCTGTCAGGGGAGAATGAGTTATCTCAATTGATGTCTTCCAGCTCGTCTCTAGCAGTCTCAATTTTTCTTCCTCTTCCACTACACTTTCAGTGAGAAGTTGGGAGGTTGGAATAAGGAATTGGAAAAGTAAATAGGCCATAGGGAATTGTTTCTATCTACCCCTGAATGCAGATACCTCTGAAATGCTGTACTGGGCAAGCAGCTAAGAAAGGGGAGTTACAGCATTTAGCTGAATGTTATTTTATAATGATGAGCAGTCATACAAAACTGGTAACTTAATTCAAAGGTTTTGATAATGCGACTGATGTTAGAATATTGTCCTCACAGACTTATGAACTTTAGTTCCAGTTGTTAATTTTTATTTTCCTGTCGTATTGGCAGTGTTATCATACTTTCTTGTCCAGAGCAGGAGAAATTTTGTAAGCACAGTCTAGAGTTAATTCTCTCTGTTCCTCCTGTGTCCTAGTTACTGCAAGACAAGCTAGTGCAGGAAAAACACCTGTCACACATGTACAGAGAGCAGTGTGTGTCCCTGGAAGGGGAGGTGGCTAGGATCCGTGAGGAGAGAGATGCTGGCAAAGAACTCTTTAAGGTAATTAGTCTGTAATCATCTGCTGGCTGTGTGATGATCTGCCAGCATTTTTTTTTTTTTTTTTTTTGTATAACGTATTGAGATTTCATCTCCATAGGAGCGCTCAGGAAAGCTGGAGAAGCGCCTGAAACTGATGACTCAGCGATGTGAAGCCTTGGAAAAACGTCGTAGTTTGGAAGTAGAGGGCTTCAAGAATGACATTAAACAGCTTCAGCAGAAAATGAGAGGTGTAGAGAAGCATATTTATAAGGTAACAGCTAAGCTTTTCTGAGGCAGACTTATGGGCTTGTACTATAGAGGTGTATTCTCAGTATTTAACATAGTATTCCCCAAGGGTTAAGGAAATAATACCTTTTCTAAGTACTCCTTTAAATATCAGTATCTGACAGAACTTGCCTCCTCTGTATTTTACAAAAAAGATTTATCTTTGTCAATTAGGCATTAAGCTTACCAGACACTCTTCTGCCTGCACATTAGCTGTGTATTTTTATTTCCAGTCTCAAAAATTCCTATGTGATACCTGTAGCTTAGGTAGCTGTCTCAAAATTGCAAGGCAGTAGTTTGAATCAGAAATTTATCCTGCAAAGAAAATGATTGATTTTCTTTGTGAGAGCCATAGTGTTCTGTTCCAGTAAGAGGCAGATCATAAGTATTGTGAGTATTGTTTTTACTACTTTAGTATGTAACTCGTGACTTTACAAAAATCACTGCAGAAGTGATGGCTGGAAGTTGAAGCTGTGTTCTCTGTAGTAGCTTCCAGATGTGTAGAAAAACGTCAGAACAACTTAGAGGGAAAGGCACAGCCTTGATGTTGCTTAGAGTTTAGGATGAGACATTTATCTATTATATACTTGAGAGAATGATCTTGGCATAGTTTAGACTCTCCTGCAGGAGTCTGGCATTGCTACTAATTCATTCTTTTCCTGCACTTTTGATGCACAGTTCAGTTTACACAGACTAATGTGCTTATTTTGATTAAAGGCTTCAATTTTTTTTTGGCCTGTGGGTTTTTCAGCTTTATTCTTTAAGCACTAACAGCAATATATGAAAGGGTGGGAAAAAGTGTGTATGATGCCTTTACTGCAGACTTGTATGTTTTATATCTGTGGGTATGCTTGTCACTGTAGTCTCAATTTCTTAACACTCTTAACCACAAGAGGGCAGAGGAACAAAATACTTGCAAGAAGTCTCCAGAGTGATCATTCAGTCTCTCATCACTTGAGGTCAAAATGACTAGAGATGACTAAATTTCCTGATTTTGCATATTAAAATCTTGGACCAAGAACTGCATGATGACACAATAAGAAACTGTAAAGGGTCAAGAGAATAGAGGGATTTTAGAGCAGCTTCCAATGATGTGCCCTTGAAAGTGGCTGGGCTGGCATGCTATCCAGTTACAGGGTGACAGGAAATGTCAGCCCTGGCCAGCTTGCCATCAGGAATTCTGATTATCCAGCAGCCTTTGTTAGACTCAGTACAGGCCGTGTGGCACTGCCTGAGTCAAGGCATTGGACTTGAACTGCTCTTGAATCCTGTGTGGTTCAGAGGGCAGCAGATCAGGCACAGCAGTTAGAACACCTCCAATTTTAATAGTCAAAGATAAGATGTCATCTCCTGAGATACTCAGAACTAGATACAAGCTACTAGATAAATACTTTAACTTGCCCCTTTTTGTGTGTCTAAATAATACAGGAACTAGAAAGGAGTCAACAGGCTGAGCCAACATGGTTATATGCTATTAAGATTTCTTTCTTGCCAGTGCTATAATACAACAGCATAATATTATGTAAGCTTTGTTCTTTATTTTTGGTTCTGGAGCACCTTTCTGTTTGTGCATTGTCCTAGTGCTATTAACTTACCATCTTCTTTGCTGGCTGCAAAGGATCTCCTTTAGAGTTGTCTCCCTTGTATACTTTTCATAATACTCCCTAAATTGTATACTGTACAGCTTTGTTTTTCTTTTTGTTTTAGGTGGCTTTGAATTTGGGACCAGACCAGGACCTTGCAATTCTACGTGAGGTCTGCCAAGGAAACAAACTAACACGTAAAATTCAAGGAGAACTGAAAGACTTAAAAGCAAAAATCTACAGCTTAGAGGATGAACTACGGCACTGCTGAAGCTGAATTATTAGCTGGCATCCTAATTTTAGGACTAGGACAAAGCTAGACTTGAATAATCATTTGCAAGAACAGCTTCTGCTTGTTTGTTTCCTGGCATCCGTTGACAGAAGGTTGAGGAAATCTGCAGTTAATGTCCTAAGTGTACATGAGCCATTCCTAGTGTACCAGATTATATTGCTGTTTGAGCTGAGAGATGGCACCTGATAAAACTGACTTTAAAAGTACATGATGACTGATACATCAGGAGTGTGTGAATGAGTATATCTATTTGTGGTAGGGATCAGTGTATACTGTCCTTTGCCTTTCTTTTTTTGGTGCATATTATAAGTCACATACATGGTCATAATGAAGTTATTATTAATCATAGAAAGATCTAGTTGAAGATCTGAATTTTGGCTGACATTTTCCTATGTGAGAAGCAGCTTTTAAAATAGTTTACATGATTACTGTTTTTGTGCTTAGCACCTCGGGATGTAAATGGAAATTCTCATATAGAAAATCTGCACTAAAATGTCTTACATTTGAGTCCTGGACAGGATAACTATTTTAAAATGGCTCCTGTTTGCTTGGCTTATCCTAATTGGAACAAACCTAACTGATTTAATATGGTGGGAGAAGATAACCCATTATAGAACTCTTCTGCAAGGATGAGCAACATTTACACGCGTTCTGGATGCTTGGTGGGAGGGGAGATACTACACAGCTGAAATTCCTCTTCCCATTCCTCACAGTTGTTTTAACACACAGAGGAAGCCCATAATCAAGGGGATCTAGTATCTTTCTTAACCACCATATTATCTGTCTTTGTAGCTCTAAACAAGATCATGGTTATGTGCAGAGAAATCATGGTCAGCTTTTGCAGTTGCAGATTTTTAGCAGTTGTTGCTACTGAACTGTAACAAACTGGGGTGGAAGAGCAGGTGCCCAGTTGCTACATGAGAGCTGTAACTGTAGCTATATAATGATTCTCCAGCCATATGATTATCATCTTCATACCAGACATCACAATTCTAGAAAACAGATGAAGTCATGACAAGGGTTACAACATGGCTTCAGCTGAGTCTATAATTACAGGTATTCATGCTTTTACTGTAGTGTCAGCAAATCTTCTCCACCTTGCAGCCTGAGAGCAGATCTGTAGTGGAGAATTTCAATGCCTCTGTTTCCTACTTTACCTTTCTTTACCTTGTTTCTGAAGTATACGCTATATAGGCTACTAACACTTCTTTCTCTTTGAGAAGAACTTAGTGAGTGGAAGCAGGCAATTTCTTTAGGATTTGGAAGTGGCCCTGCAGGTCCTCATTTAGTGTTTCATAGGTAGATATGGAAAAAATGGATGTTTATGTGCTGTGAAGGTTTGGAAAAGGAAGAATTGTTTTTATGGCATCAGCTAAAGCAATGCAGGAGGAGAAATGCCCTTAAGAAATCCATACCCACTTCAGTTGTTACGAGTTTTCTGTCCCTTATGGTCCTGTACTGTGGCTTTTATTCTGTGTTCTTTTATTTTATGTGTTCTTAAGGGCAATTGATCACAGAGTTCAGTGTGAGTGGGTGACAGTCTGTCCCTGGGTGCTTTACTACACTGCAGCTTGCAAGGGGTTTTTTTAAAGGATGTTGGCACTGATGAGTTGAGCTGAAAATGCTGAACTGTTCAGAAACTGGTTCATGAACAACTTGGGTGCCAGTGAGATGGGGACAGTTAAAGAGGGGTATTCAATGCTATCCATCATTTACTCTCACTCTTTCCTAGCTGGCTGTTACTTTCTGAGAGAAATCAAGCTAATTAAAGTGAGTTTGTATGTGAAATAACATACTACTTGCTTGAAGAGAAGATATCAATCCTATCACAGGGCCCAAGAGGCTACTTCTGAAAATTGCTACATAATGAAGCCTTAAGCACTCATTCAGCAAGATCCATCTACTTAAATTCAGCTGATGGGAGCCTAGCAAAAAGGTCTCTTGAACCTATAGGATCCTGTTTATTTTCAGCTGTTCTAAGCAAAAGAATTGCTTGTGAAATGACACTTTCCTCACTTGAAAGCCATGAAGTGTATCTGGGTCAGGACTTCAAGCTTTGACGTTCAGGTTTGTAAGACTGGGAGGAAGTATTGGGGGAAGAAGGATGTAAATGTTTAATTTCCTGTCTTCCTTACCACAATTCTTTAGACTTCAGAAAGACTGAACAGAATAAAATGACAACATTCCTAATGTATCTGCTAGTGTATCAAAATCAAAGTGCAGTTTGGACACGATTCTTAGTATGTCACTAGGCTATGATCACTTCCTGTGTGGGGGAGGTAGGAGGGAAATTATGGTATGTCTATTCTGTAAATCTATTTCAATTGGAAGCTTGAATATTTTTCCAAGTGCAGGAAGTGCAAAGTATTGTACATTCTCCTTGTGTGACATCACGTGGTCATGTGAAATGTTGCCAAAACGAATGGGGACCTTCGTGTCAAGAACTGCTTTTAAAGAGCCGAGTGCTTCCTACCATTGGCAACTGCCCTTTAGAATGTCAACAAAGCAGTATTGGTGTATTTTTAAAAAGTTTCCTGGGAGAAGTTCCACTACCTTAATTACTCAATTTTTTCTTACAGTTTTGGGGTAGAAATCAAAAAATAGCATACTCCTAAGATTGATTAGCTTTTTTACTAACTGAAGTCAGTACTGTATGACTTTGTATCATTTCAATTCAGTTAATGCCAGGTTATGAGTGTGGGAGCACAGAATCTGAAATATTTGCAGAGTATCTGCTTCTAAGGTTAGAGAGCCTATAGTACAGGATTAAAGGTTAGAACTGGACAAATGTTCTTATTGTGAGGCAAGATACTAAAATATCTCTTGGATAACTAGAGTAGGGGAAACGTGGTTGTGTAGCTTCATTTAAGTAAGTGCCTACTTTTCAGAAAGAATGTTGAAATATTGGTTAAGGCATAGAACCACAGATGATTCAGAGGAAAAGTTGTGCAAGAGCTCATTTTGTCTTGCTTAAAGAAGACTGATTAATATGTGTCTCTTGAAGACAAAAAAACCCTACTAAAGGCCTCTCAATCCTAGCAGGGCAATGCTGAGCAACAGCAACAGCCTGAACCTGAAATTAATTTCAAAAGGCATACATTTTTAACAGGAAGACTGTGCTTTTTGTAACAAACTAGGTGTGGAGGTAACAAGTTCTTCATCTCTATCTTCAAATCAGAAAATTACCTCTGGAGAGGGTAGCTTGTTTTAATAAGTTGCTGGGTTTGACCCATTAGAACTTGATGAAATATAATGACATGAGCTAACAGGAAATCATTTAGTGGTTCTTTCTGGCTTCAAACCTGTGATGTATTTATGTGCAGTATTTGTTGGAGTTCTTTAGTTTTCATGCAGTTGCTTTAATTATAGGGACATGCTGTGTCAGCTAACCCGGCACAGCAAGGTTACACAAGGTAAAACAAAACCAAACCAAAAATTTTAAAAATCCATTGTGGTCTTCCTATATCAAAATCTGCAGTAATTCCCAAGTGAATTGATGCTGTGACTGCATTCAGGCAGATCAACAGTTCTTATAGGTGTAAATTGCTTATGTAAATAGGGTTATCACTTCAGAAAACATCTACATTTTACCACTGTGGATAGACTCTCTTGGCAGCCTGATATTCTGGAATAGAAATGTTTCTATGTAAGCCAGGAATTCTTTGTTAATCAGGTAGTATTTTTGAGACTAGCTGGGAGCAACATGCTTATGTACTTTTTTTTCTGGTGGGTCTGTTCATAGTCATGCAAAGTGATGTTGTTCAGACTTTTAATTAATGCTCACAAACACATTTAATTTGATGTTCTAGGATGTGTTTGTGCCTGCTCAGTCAAAAATCTAATAAAGATGTCCTATTTGTCCCCATTCAAATAGTAGATTATGGACATTTAAGGGTTTTCTTTCTAATTTTTCTGCAATATTTTGCTTTTCTATTTTGACTGCTTTAAATTGTGAGAAAATATCCCCTTTTCTTACTAAAGACTCTTCCTTAAATGTGCAAGTCTAGCTGTAGAAATATACACACTTTTTTAGCCTGCAGACTGAGATTATGCACCAAACCATTCTTGGACACTGTAGAAAGTGTTAATGGTGGGAGCTGCAGTGATTCCTTTTGACTGCTGTCTTCATAAGGTTTTAGACAAAAAGAGCCAAGTTTGGATTCTTAGGTTGCATCAAAAGTTAAGAATTTTCTGTCCAAAACAGGCCATCAGAGGTGAGCAATATTTTAACCCACTGGCAGGAAACATTTCTGCTATGACTAAAGTATTTGACAAGAGTATGGTGGACTTCTGGTATTTCCCATTTAGCATGAAGTGGACTTGGAGAAAGGGCATCTTTGAATATGGGGTAGAGTGGCTGCCCTGCAAGTAAGCTCCAGAAATACAGCTTGAAAAACAGAGTCCTCAATAGGGTTGACTGTTCAGTTACACTGACTAAATTGCATATTTTAAGAATTGCGATTCTGTTGGACTGGGGACAGATGTGTAAATAGAGATTATTTGGATTTATTCAGAAAACTCGGAAGGGCTTTTAACACAGAAGTGCTTCAGTGTTAAAGCAAGACAATTATTAACTGCACAGGCATGAAGGGATTCACTCTTGAAATGGGTTTGATTTCAATAAAAAGCTTAGGATTTACCCTGGTGAAGCATGTCTGGGATGTGCCAAATGCTCCTGTATTGATTCAGAGATCAAATTGCTTTTCTTTTACTGTAAACATTTATCTCAGTATGGTGTCACTTCTAAACCATCCAGTACAACTGTTTTTCCTCTTCAGCCCTAACTTGGGTGGACAGATGTCTACAGGGAATGCTGCTTATCTTTGTGTCCCGTAATGTCTCTGATAACATGACTATGATGCATCTTTGGGACTTCTTGAAAAGTAAGGCTGATAAGCACAGTCGTTTAAACTGTAAACCACATATTATTATGATTAAAACAGAGGAAGGAAGAAATTATGCAAGACTAGATTGAAAACATGGATTTTCCAAATTATCCAATGCATATATTCTTCTTTCATTATGTTAAGTATCTGAAGCCTGCAAAGTCTTTTGAAAGTTCTCAGCTTCAAGTATAGAAAAACACTTTTCAGGAAGTGCAGGTGTGTGATCTAGATATGAAGAGATTGTTCTGATGTGCAGAAAGTAATTCAGGTCAATTCCTGGGGCAGGATGTGTTCTTAGAGGCACTGGATGAAGTTCATGTGAAAGTGTCCTCTTGCTAGTTGAAAGGGAAGGGCAACCATTTCTGTGTAACTTTATCTGGACAGTGAGGATTTGAGAGCTATTGAAAGAGTTATGCAGAGAAAAGGCAGAATCATGAATGAGGCTTGCCAGCCAGACAGGTTGTAGGAGAGCAATGGGATCATGATCCTGTCAGTCAAAGTCATGGCTGTGTGTGCAGCAAAAGGAAGTCAAAAACCCCAGGCCATGCCATACAAATGCTGGCAGTGCAACTGAATTGGTAAAATATGACCATGTTAACACAGCTCCCTGTATCACACCACTTAACTGGGCAAGGAGGTCCTTCTGCTGATAGGTTATTAATTGTGGGGCCACACTGATTACCTTACAGTGATGTTCAACTGCAGCATTGACTGGGATTTTTCTGGGATTGTTCCACCAGTCATGCTGGAGGAGCCAAAACGAGAAATAATGGGGAACTGTGTCTGCAGAAGCTGCCTATTCCTCTTACACTTCTGCCTTTGAGCCATTTCTATGAAGAATGTTGAGATGAAGTCATTGTTTGTGCTTCAGGGCATAGCTGAGGTCGGTAAGAGGAGTATGAAGCCAACAGCGTGGTAAAGTCTAGGGACAGTTGGGTATTTTGGTGTGGAACTGGCAATTAGTGTTAAAAATTACACAAGAAGAAAGAAGGAAAGGAGCAAGTGGCAGATAATTGAACCTTTGGGGAGCCTACAGCGAAACAATGTTGGCATGGAGCTAAAAGTGATTTACAGAACAGAGAAACAGGTGTTAGATAACTAGAAGCAAAACCATAACAAGAAGAGGCAGAGATGCTCAGAGATGGATGTAGAGAGGGGTGAGGCAGGAGGAATGGGAGATGCCTGTTAAGTGCTGCATTTGTATCAAAGGCTGCTTTTATCATGAGGAAGCATAGCCAAAATAGAAAACAAGCAGCAGCTCAAAGCCAAAAAACACTCCAGTTGGCTCCTCTGGCAAAGAGTCCATTTCTTTGAAGTGGGTATTCAGATGTGTCCTGAAGCCAGCAGCACTGTCCAATATTCAAGGTCAGCTCCACACACCACGGGCCCTATTCCTGCATCACCACCTCCAGCTCTCCTGCTGCTCCCCTCCCTGAAGGGCTGACCCCAGCCCGTGCACACAGTGAGCATGAGACAGGTGGAGGTCTGGGCATGCACTCGTGGGACTTGGGATGCCTGAGAATTTGAGACTCTAAGACTGCTAGTAGACTTGAGATAAAAACTATTATGTGAGGTGGTTTTAAACATCACTGCCAGAATCTTATTCCTGGACATCTGTTCTTTCTGCAATGAATAAGTGGTCCAAAATAAGTTATTTTAAGTACAGTGCAGAGCTAGTCAAGTTTATGACTTCACTTTTTATTACACTTTCAGATGAATTTTGTTCCTTAATACTGTTCTGTTATGACTATATTGTAACAGGATAGTACCATGCCATAGTCTATAAGCTTTTTCTCCAGAGACAAGAGCTTTTTTGTATCACAGCACAGTTCTGTCAGGAAAAAATTTCTTTATCAGTTGTCAATGCTACTTTTAGCCTCTACTTTCACTTTTCCCTTCCCTCCATTTTAGTCGAATGTTTGCTAGAGAAAAATGTAATTACTTACTTTAATGTGCAACAAAGTACAGTTGTTATTTTTCAAGAATAAGGTTGTTCATTGAAGAAATGCAGACAACTTTCTGCTAAGAATACTTAATTCAAATCTCATTCTTTAAATGGTAAACCAAGTTTAATTTAGATCTGTGTTTATTACACACTTTTCTTAGAATTTTCTGCCTTTTTTTGAACAAATACAAAAACTTGGTTTATTTCTCTCCTGCTGGATAAACCTCAAATCAACACACCACCAAAAAACTAGCAGGGCCATGCTCTCATGAGAGTCCTGCCTTGTAAAGATGCAACTGCACAGAGTTTCTCATTTTTTTTGTTGTGTGGATACTGGTGGTGTCTGGCTATTGGCAGCTCTTTCTGTTTACACTGGAGGGATTATCCCCCATTATTCAAGCTCAGATGATGGATGTGCATCTGCAGCCTCAAAGGGGGTAGGAAGGAGGAACAAAGCATTGCATCTTCCACAGCTGCACAATGGACTTTATCCCAGGGAGGCTGGGGAAGTCCAAGGACAGAGCCACTCACCAGGCTCCCCCACCATGGGTTTGTTTCCAACTTGAGAAACATCTCTTTGCAGCTCTGCAGTGGGGTACAAACCCTCTGGGTCTGCCTTTCCCTGAGCAAGAGGAGCCTCCCCAGCACAGAGCTGAAGGGAGAGGGCTCTGGAACCTTTGTGAGACATTCAGATAAGGGAAATCTCTTGTCCCTTGGTGCATCCCAGGTGTGTGACAGGTAAGAGCAGCATCTCTCAGTGCTGCCTGGATGCTGCTCCTGTGCCTGCTGGGACTCACACTACTGTTCCATGTCCCTCAATGCCATTTAAAAGGCTTTTGGCACATTTTTAAAGCTGAAGAACAGTCAACATCCTTTTGCATCTTCTAAATGACAATCTCAAGAAAAAGAGTACCACTATTTCATGAAAAGCCAACTTCAGCATGAGAGCTTGTGTTCATGGAACACAACACAGGAGCTGCATCTGTGCAGGAGTGGAGCTGTGAAGGAAAACAGTTGCCACCAATGACCCACCACTCACATAATACATTTTTGGAAAGGAGGTAACTCTGGCTTAGCTCCCCAGCTGGATACACGATGTACATCCCAGATGGTATCTCCCACGTTCCTGCACCGAGGAGGAATCCAGTTTGCAGCCTCCAAGATATTTTGGTGGATGTGAATGAAACCAACAGCATGGGACGGACTCTGAGAACTCAAAAGTGTGCTTGAGCCATGTAATGAAGCAGTAATTTCACCCACAGAACGTCCTGATCTTCCTGAAAGCCGCTGCCATCCTCCCGCTGAGGGATCTGACGATGTAACATCGCGGAACGCAGGTTTGGAGGCTTCACCAGCCTTCCAACGCACTTCCAAGCACCTCCACCTGTTGCACCAGGTGAAAGACACTTTCAAATGCATTCATCTGCGTGTAGTAACAGCGTGATTTGAATCGTCCCCTCTCATCCCCCTTCCCTCCCGCCAGAGGAGGGAAGTTCCCCCTCTCCCCTCCCTGGGAGGATGCACCAACACTCCTGCCGGCCCGTAGAGCGGCCGTGAGCGGGGTTTGGAGCTGCCTCCCCCGCCGAGGCGGTGCCGTGCGGGCAGCACAGGAGCGGACGGGGCGGAGGCAGGTGCGGGGGGCGGCGGCGGAGCGGGGCCGGAGCTGCCCGGAGGGGAGGGAGGCGGGGGCCGCCCGCACCTGGGCCCGCCCCGCGCAGCGCAGGGGTGGGAGCGGCGGGGCCGAGCGGCGGCAGCGGCATGTCCCGGGACAGCGGTACCGGCACGGCCCGGGACAGCGGGGACAGCGGTACCGGCACGGCCCGGGACAGCAGGAACAGCGGTACCGGCAGCGGCACGGCCCGGGCCGGCGGCAGCGCGGAGCCCTGAGCGGCGCCATGCGGGGCCGGCTGCTGGCGCGGCTGCGGCGCCGGAGGCAACTGCGGCTGCTGCTGGCCCTGGGCGCGCTGGCCCTGGGGCTCTGGGCCGCTTACCTAGAGCTGGTGGCGGTGGCCGGAGGCGAGGCGGCCCCGGAGCGCAGTGAGTGACCCCCGGGAGCGGGAGGGAAAGGAAGGGAATGGGAGGGAAGGGAGCGGGCGGTGCCGTCCTTGGCAGCCCCGGCAGCCCGCGATCCTCGGCAGCCGTGCCGTGCCCTCTTCGCACGGGGGTCGGAGCGGGGATTTGCGCGGGGCACCGCGGGTTTGCTTTCCTGCATTCGGCCTGCCGGCTCTCACCCCATCTCTCTGCCGGCAAACCTACCCAAATCTGCTCGTGCTGGAGCTACAGAGCCCAGAGGCTTTGGGATGTTTCTCGTTCTTGGTGCCCTGGTGCGAACCTGGAAGGCGGCAAAGATGCTTTGATGCGAAGAGAAGCGCACGCAGAGCAGGAGGGAATGCGTACCCTGGAGAGGCTGCCGGGCTCGCTTTGTGCAAACTTTCGGGAGTACAGCAGGGCTCCGGCTAAGCGCTTTTTTTCCTCTGAAGTAGAGGAAAATTCTGACAGTGTGCTGTGGCTTTTTACGCTTCTCTTTTTGGAGTTACGGAAAAGTTTCGAATGGCTCACGGTTTTGTAAAAGGCTGTGATGTTGCTGCTGGTTTCTGGTTTTTAAACGATATCCGTACTTGGTACTAATCTAATTTGAAAGTATGTTTTCAACTGCGTGTTGGTGTTTAACTGTTGGTAGTTTCTAGTGTACTGGTCCTTTCATTACATGTTATAAACCTCCTGAAGTTTACTCTCACGAGTCAGGCTTGGTTTCAGTCTTAAAGCTTTGGACTGTAACTGTGCAAAGGAGCACCATGAACGTCTACTTCCACAAAGTCCATTACAGGACTTCAGCTTGTACATTTGTTCTCTATTATATGTGATATTAAGACTAAAACCACATATTTATTGTTCAGCAGTGTAACAGATCTGATTTCTTTGGCTAGGATAAATCCTCTAGTAGTAATCCTCTTTTTATGGCTGGTGAAATGAGAAGATGAGTTGTTCTACAAGTCTACTTTGCATTACATCCTTCATGCAATCTCACCGTGCCTTTTACTGTACATCACTTTGGCAAAGCCCTACCAAAAAATGCTTAGAGAAGATTTGTTCAGGTGGGCAGAGGGCTTGTGTAGAAGAAAGGGAAAAAACAAGTGAAAAGTATTTAAAAAATGAGGAGAGAGGGGCTGAGCCAGGTGTTTGGAGTTGTACAGCTGATGGTCCTTTCACTGCCAGCAATGCAAAGGGAAAAGGAGGGGATGAGAAAAATGTCCCCACTGAGAGAGTGGGGACAGCAGAGATGTGCAGGAGAAAACGATGTTCTTAGTGAATTGGGTTCTTCCTCTTTGCTTTAAGACAGGGTTATTTTTACATCTTTGTTATGGAAGTCATTCTGTTTTAAGACTGAAACTGGAGACAGTGACATTACTACAGTTACTACCAACGAAGACAGAACATGAACAAAATAATTGCATTATATTAAAATTCAATTATATAAAATTCCAGGTTCTCCCAAATCCACCAGAGACGTTGCTGCTCATTGCAAACAGAAGGTATTTAAATGCTGATGGAAAGGGTGGGAGGGTAAAATCCTCTGGCAGGCAGTTCCTCACGGCTCAGCATCACAGGGGGCTGTGGTCACACTGGGCACTTGGTGTCATGTTTTCTTGGCCTTGTTGCCAGAATCCTTGGACCTGCTAACAGGAGGAAGGTTAGTCTGTGACCTTCCCCACCCTTCCTCCTGCCTTACTACCTCTAAAAGCCTGTTTTGTTTTAAGAGAAATCAGAAATCCGAGCAGAAGACAAATAGTATTTGTTTTATTTTGGCCGTTAAAACTAAGTAGTATTTCTTCAGTGGGGACAGAGATGGCTGTGTTTGTGACTCTGTGTGGTGACTCTTTCCAGGTTCCTGGGAAGCTGGTGTAGAGGGGAGTGACTCTGCAAGCAATTAATAGTTTTTGTCTTGTTTCTGCATTGTTTTCTGTTGCATGTCCCAGGTGGGAACCCTATTGTAAGTCACTCCTGGGACTGACCAAGAGCTACCACCTCAACTTAGCTGATGCAACAGCCTCCCCAGTTAATGATAAAATACAAAAGCTTTTTATTGGGCAATTTTTCTAGGCAAAAGGCTAAAAGGCCATTGGGGCCAGAAAGATGAAAAGCTGCTGGGCTTGAAAGATCTACAGGAGATCACTGTTTCCATCTCCTGTGTCTGTAATGGAGATTCTTCTTGCCTCCCTAAAAGGCATTGTAGTACAGCCTCTGTATGGAAAGCCAAATATCTTTTTCTCTTTCTGGAGAAGTGATTCCTCCTCTTGCAATGCTGTAAGGACTCAGAGAAAATATTACTTTTCCTCTTAGCCATGCATGAGATGGAGCACAAGCCCCTCTGATGCCCTCACACCATGCCTGCTCTCAAGTCAATGTCTCAGAGCAAGTCTTCAGGCATGGTGGATCCTCCTGAGCTTTATGCTCCTCTCCTCCTCTTACCCCCCAGATTAGTGTGTGGTGGAGACAGCAGATGTCAGATGCCCAGGGGTGGGTGTTTGAGGAAGTGATGCTTAAAAATTGGGGCCTTGACTGTCCTCTCTTGAGGTATTTCCAGCTTTGCTGTGCAACAAAGTCATGCATGTTTAATAGTTTGGATAAAAGTGAATAAGGAGTCAGGAGAACATCCTGTAATCATCAGTATCCAGTGGCATTCATGATGCTTCATCACCATGTGCTGGGAGAGTCTTTGGCATGAGTTAAACACTGCTGTAATGTTAAAGGTTGAGGGATCAGCCTGAGGTGCAGGACTCGTGCTGTACACCACGGCTTGGGATTTCTGTGTGCCAAAGTTGATCTGGAAAGTTGAGCTTTGAGGGAGGTTGGGATGGGCTGGACGGGCACAGGGGATTGTATGGGCTCTTGTGAGTGATGGCTTTCCTTTGAAGGTGATGCTAAAATGAGTAGTTGGTCAAGTAAAGTAAAAAAATTTGGGTTTTTTTGTGATGTGAGTGTATTAAGGTGATATTTGTACATATTCTTCCCAGAGAGCCTTGCTGGCAAGACTGTGTGCTCATGAGTAGGAGGGTGATTCTGTTGTTGTGGGGTTTGCCTTTTCATTCCTTTTTTTTTTCCTTTTAATTGAGCATGTTTGGCTGGTTTGCTGCCCGGTAGGTGTTCCTAGGAATTTTAAACATGTTTACAACTGAGTGAAGAGAAACAAGCAGGCTGCTTTGAGCTGAAGATGGGCACACTCTCCTCACACGAAATGTGGCCTGCTGTTGTCATCCAAAACAAGTTGTAACAGGCAGGACGGTGCCTCCCTGCCAGGAAACCCAGGGAGCTGCAGGCAGTCTGTTTACTGCTGCTGCTGACAGGCACTAACCTCTCTGGAGTGGGCTCTCCACTGGGAATGTTTTCCTCATCTTTACGAGCTGCTGCACAGCACACTGTGCTCCTGCTGGAGATGGGGAAACTTTGTTACTCCATGGGTGAATGAAGTGTTGGGGAGGGAGAGAAAACAGAGATCTGGAGAGCACGTCCTGCATCCTGCCTTTACTGCTGTAATGCAGTTGGCTTGGCAGCAGGGATGGAAGGGACAAGGGCAGGGAGAGGTCTTTCCTCAGGGAAAACCCTCATCCCAAAATACTGCCACATTCCAGAGCTGCTGCAGTGCTGTTTGGATGGAGAAGGTAGTGGCTCTGACAAATCCCCCTGCTCCCTCTGCTCTTCTCTTCTGTGCCCAGCAATGCCTCTCTTGCCCACCTGTGCAGAAAGGAGTGACTGAGGGAGTGAGGGTGGTGTCAGTGGGCTGTGTTTGCAGACAGGATGTGCAATAATCCCCCTTTGATCTGAAATCTTGTGTCAACATGGTAAAAACAACCCCATCCCTGAAGAAACTTGGAGGTGAGGTCATTCCCAGCTATTGCTGTGCAGAATCTGTTTTTTCTGCTGCTGAGACCCATGGTATTTCAGGAGTCTATAAATCATTTGCACTGATTTATTGCAGGTCTGTGTGTCACACTGAGCCAGGCACAAGGAGGATGCCTGGTAGGGTGGAGTCCTGGGAGGTGAAGCTTGTAGGGACAAGGAGTTGGGGGGCCCCTTTTTTAACCTGCCCTTCCCAACTGCTACAACCTACCCCTGTTCCTCCACATTTCATTGTTGTGAGTAAATAATTCTGGAGTGTGTTATCTTCCTATCTTGGGTTGTGTTAGTGGTTTGTGTCTCACTCAGGTTTTCAGACTGCTGCTTTTCTAACTCGGGAGTGCACACTCCCACTGTCTGAAGTGGAAAATTGAAGAAACCATGGAAATGTGCAAATAAAGAAATCCTTATGGCAAGACTTCCAACTCCTCAGTATGTACATCTTCAGTATCCCTTTCCTTTCCCAGAACATTGGCTTCTTAATTATGCTTGCACCAAGTGAGCTCTAACCTTCAGGCATCCAGGCCACTAAAAAGCACTGCAGGTTGTCTGAGTACTGATGTGAATGGGCAGGTGCATGTGTTTGTATGAGAAGAGCATCTGCCAGAAAGGTGGAATTGGACATTTAATGTAATGTATCAATTTCCTCCTCTCACCTGCGTGCACAAGGAGGAGCACACCTACATCTGCAGGTTCATTCACATGCTCACAGGCTGCCTTTTGCAATCCTTCCTCCCTTTTGCAAGCTTACCTGCCTGGGCATGCAGGGTATCGTTCTCCTGCAGAGCCAATTGCCCCCGAGGTTCCTTAGTGCACGTGGAGAGAAATGGGGCCGTGTGGTCTCCAGTGGTGTCTGAAATGTGTATTTCCTCTCTGTGCAAGCTGTTAACCCAGGTATCCCCCTCAGAGCACCCCATCCTGACTGAAAGGAGTGCCTATACCTTGAAGCTTGCATGTGTGTACATGGAAGGACATCCATGGTGTGTCTGCTTGGAAGGACACTTGTGAGGCCACTGCTCACAGGGATCCCTGCCAGGCAGCCCCATTCCCAAAGCTCACAGGGATCCCTGCCAGGCAGCCCCATTCCCAAAGCTCACAGGGATCTGTGTCAGCCCCATTCCCAAAGCTCACTGTGGGCTGTAGCTGTGGGTCAGGGCAGCCTCTCTGGAGGCTGAGCAGAGGCACTGGGCATCCTGCTCTGCTGTGTGTGAGGAGAGCCAGCATCCCCAGCCCCATGTTCACAGCACAGCCTGCTCTCACAGGCTCCAGGGGAGAATGCAGGGAGCAAGGGGGATCCCCCTATAGCTTGGATTGTTGGGTTCATTGACACAGCAGGTGGGGAAGCCCAGAATTCATGCTGGCTGTGCCATGCTTGTCCTGGGCCAGTGCTGGGGCACGTGCTGCAGGTAGGTTGTGAACCTGGTGCTTTTTCACCACCTAACGTGAAGCCAGGTGGGTGTTTGTTTTCTTGGAACTCGGCCTGCAGTTTATCTGGCCTCAGCAGATCCCCAGATAATTTGCCAAGATGACATATTACCTTTATGAATAAGCTCTTGTGTCATCTCTTCACGTACTCACGGTAACTATAAGAGATTTATGTCGTGGTGTGCCAAAACAGCATGTATTCCTCACCTTCCTGCTGTGAGTTGGACTGGATTAGGATCACTTGGATCTTAGAGGGGTGCCCCACACCACGGGGTTGGCAGAGGAATGGTTCTCTCTTCTGGAGGTGTGTTTCTGTGTGCTGCAGTAACAGAGAGGCTCTGCCTTCTCTCTCCTGCAAGTTCGGGCAGATGTGAGAGAAAATGGACATCATCTCTCACCTGGTGGTTTGGAATGACTGACATCTGCAGAATGGAAAAAGGGAGGATGTTCTCCTGAGGGCAGGGACTGTCTTGTAGGTCCTGGCAGTTGGGAATGGAGTAATGATGGGGTTCTTCCTCCAGTGCTATACCTCAGGAATTTATATGTTTTGTTGAGTTTCCCTTTCCTATTTGTTCTTGCTCTGCACTGATATTGCCTCTTACAGTTACTTCCCAATTCCATTGCTTTTCTTAGGCTTGCAGTAATTTTCCTGGAAAGGAAATAAGCTGGTGTGAGATTTCAGAAAGACTCACGTGCCTTGGGCGGAAACAGTTGTGAGTCTGGGCCTTGGATGCTCACCCTTTTCATGATGTTAGAAATTCATAGCCTGTGTGTGTCATGAGCCAAGCCAAAGTGCACTGGGATCTGGACCAGACCTGCTCTGTAGTTCTGCTTTCCTGAGAAGACTTTCCCATACCAAAGTGCAAAGGCCTTGATGCTCCTGATGCTTAGATAGTCTGAGATTATGCTGCCATTAACTTCTCCTAAGACATCACAGAAAAATAATTTGTGTTGCCATAATAAGTAATTTAAATCAACTACACATAATAATAATATTTATTATTATTATTATACCTTCATAATGTAATCAGTCATTAGGATGTTGAATCATTTCAGACAATCCAGAGCTTGTTGGGTGGACTTGAGTCCCCTTGAAGCATCAGTGCCCCTCAAAAGATAACTAATTCTGATTTTATCATTTCCTAAGGCTTAGTTATTTGAGCATTTTCTGATTATTTCTCATTTGAGTTGTCCTGGGGATTTTTGAGGGGAAAAGAGATCAAGGTGGGTTTTTTCCCCAACTTCTGAAATAAAGGGATTAGGCTGTCAGAGATGACTTTACAGTGTGTGTCTGATACTCTTACCTGGCAAAACTCTCACATCTGGGGCTATTTTTCCTTTTCTGTGGCACTGTGTCCTATCAGAGATACAAATGGTAAATTCAGGCCTTTGCCTCATCCATGGGGCTTTCCTTTCTTACTCCGGTGACCTCGATGTTCATTTCTGGCAGTTCAAATATTCTTGGATTGTTTGGGTTTTTTACTAGTTGGAAATTGACAGCCAGTGCTAGTCAGTAATGTAAAAACACCGAATACAGATCAGTGGCTTGACTATAACAGGCATGTTTTATCTTTTTCACTTTCTTTTTCTCCTGCCTTCTGAACTGTGAGCATTAGGAACTAGTAGCCTTACATGGCAGCCTGTGTTTCACTGAAATATGTAAATTCACACTCACTAAACAGTAGTTCACTGTCACATACTGTTGTATTCCATTTACCAGTAAAAATATTTGATCTGTGATGGCCACAGAATTGCCTAGCAGAGCTCACTTGGAGTGGGGATAATCTGCATTTATGATACGTGTATTTTTTCCTGCCATTCCAAATAAATATTTCTGCCTTCCTTGAAGAGGCTATTTAGTGATTTCCATGTCATTAGTGTGGGCTTGGCCCATATATTTGGAGTTGGCAACTCTGACAGCTTCCTCAGTGCTGCCACTCCTTTGAACCTAGTTAAGATATCTGCAGCCCTTCTCGTAAATACTTCACTTCCTAAATTAGTTTTATTTATATTTCGTAATGCAATTTTCTGTAAAATTGCAGTAGTCATGTCTGGGTGCTATTAACCCCATCTGAGCTGCAGAACAAAGTTTATAATGGGCTGAGAATATCCTGTCCAGACCACCCTGTATTAATAGCCTCCATTTACCTGCTGCAGCAGCTCACTCTGCAGTAGCTGCCACAGCCCATGTTTTGTTGTAAGCAGGCCAAAGTTGGGAGTGTTTTGTTTGTTTTCCATCAAAAATGCAAAATAAACCAACCATCTGCCAAAACCAAGTTTTCCCATTGAAGCTGACTGAACTATAATTTCCAGAGGTGTACCTTGGTGATAATTGTCTGCCTTACATAAGGAGTAAAGAGCAATTGCAAAATGAGACTTGAAAACATCAATGTGTGCTTGTATCAGAGTAAATTCTGTAACCAGCAGTTGTGCCCCATAGTCTGTACTCCCACACCAATGGGAGGGAGTAGTTAGCTGCATCTACTTGGAAATTCAAAATAACATCCTAGCCAAGGGATTAAGAGCTAAGGCATTATTAAGTAATTTCCCAGCTCATGTGTTGCTTCTTTTTCTTGTTAGGGGACAACTACAACAACAACAACAACAAAAAGGCAGTGAAGAGGTTTGTTTTTAAATCTAGAGTAGAGCAAGGGTGAACTTTGAAGAGGAAGGAAGCACAGCCCTCTTTGGGCTCTGTGGGACTCCTGTGTTGTGGCCAGAGCAGGCTGAGGCTCATCCCTTGCTGAGTGTGGGGAGCTCAACATCTGCAGGGAACTGCATCTCTGGGGGGTCACAAAGGACCACATTCCCCCTCCCTGCTCCCCAGGATATTGTAGGCACCATCTCATCCAGGGAATCCCAGGCATGGGCTGAGGAGGAGGCTGGAGCCTAAAGCACCCAAGGGGAGGTGGAGGGCAGCCCAAGAGGCAGCAGAATGGTGGGGTCCCCAGGAAAGGGGCCCTCAGCCCCCCCCAGCCTCTTTGTTGATCACATCTTTCATGCCACAGGTGTCCCAGCTTCCCAGATATCCATCCTTGGCCCTGTGCATTGCTTCATGCTGTGAGCCACCTTCTGTCCTGGGCCCTATAACTGCAGGGACCATGGCTGCTGACCCACAGCTCCCTGAGCTTTGAGCCCTAGGGTTCCAAGGGTGTTCAGAACAGAGGTGTCCCACAGCAGCAAGGCAAGTGGTTGCCCACTTTTTTTGTTGGAAGGCAGATAGGGATGCAAAGGAAGAGGGGAGATGCCATCACTCACATGGTAGTGGTGTAAACATCTGCATGGATCTAAATTCGTGTGGGTTCTAGAAAGATTTTCAGTGCTAAACACAGCCTGAACAGTGGTTTGTGGAAAAAGGTTTTGCCAAATTGATACTTGGTTTGCCTCCATGTGCTGGCTGTACCACCAGCTCTGAGTGGTTTGGTATTGACCATCATTCTCTGTCCCCTGTCAGGCAGAGGCAAAGCCCTCTCTATACAGGTGCTCAGTTATTCAGGACCTAAGCAGTCGGGTTGTGGGATGAGGAGCATGGCAGAGCTTGTTTCATCACCTTTTTTTGACCGTGTGCCTTGGCTGCTCTGTCTCTCTCACCAGTTCCCAGGGCCATTCCTGCTCCTGCTTCCTCAGTCAGGAAGAACTTTGTGAGCTGCATGAGTTGAAGGATAGTTGTACTGCTGTGGTGGGAGCTTATTTATACCTGAAAAGATGTATTCTAATTCTGTCTCTGCTGTTTTGGCTACTTCTTCAGGGAATTGCACATGCTTTGTGATATCAGGGTTTACCAGAATCTAACCTTGGTAATGGGTGTTTCCCTTTTCCATGGAATTACTGGCTGTAGCTCATGTTCTGTATTTACTTGTTCGTATTGCTCACCTGCTCCAGTAGTGGAGCTAAGATTGAGCCTGAATTTAATTTGAATTAAATTTGTGATTTCTTTTCTGCCAGTGCCTCTCTTCCATTGGCAGTTTCCCTGTTGCTTGCACGGTGCTGCTCAGGTCTGCAGCTAATAAATGCCTCCACCTGTCTTGTTCCTTCCCCCTCTCTCCCAGCCCTCATCTTCATCCCTGCTGCTGCTCTGAAGAAATGCTGATGTTGCTAGCACAGCTCGGCACTTGTGATTCCTCAAAACAAGCCACCCTTCCTTGCAGGTCTTTCCAGGCACATCTCACTGACTGGCACCTCATGCTGCAGTGGGGAAGTTTAACAACGATGGGAGCTTTGCACCACTTAATTAGTGGCCTGTCTCAGTTTCTTCTGCCTTCACTCAGAGCCAGGATTAACAAATACACGATGGAAATGGATTTTTTCGTGTTTGGGTTTGGTTGTTTATTAAATTTTATCAAAAAATACAGAGCGTTCAGCAGCACTTCTGGCTACCTGCTGGAAGTAAAGAAAATGAAGAAAGCTGCAGCTGCTACAAGGTCTCTTAAAGCTAAACAGTCCAATAGAGAATTAACACCTATATTATTTATACTCTTCACCCACTAACTAAATTCCCATGACCTTCAGTGTGACACTGACTGACCAACCAGAAACTACTCCCTCAAAGCATGAAGAAAGAAGATGAGCACTAAAAGACAACGCCCAAAATCTTCCATATCGTTCCATTCCTGTTACTATACTATAAAACCCTCAAATTGAAAACTCTTCACCATGTGAAATCACACGCTTCTACTTAACTACACACCCGTGATTTTAACTCCATCACTCAAATTTAGAAGCCTTCTCCAAGGTTCGGGTCAAAAGCAGTGTTCTCCAGGGGGTCATTGCCAGACAGCACAGAAAGCTCAAAAAGCTCCCAGGTTTCTGGGATCCAGCAGGGAGGAGGGCCCTTCGTGTGTGCTGGTGGGGCAGGGGAAGGTGCACTCCCTCTCTGAACTCCTGCTGTACCCTGCCTCAGTCTGGCTAGTATTATTTCAGTTTGTTGAACTGTCTGATTGCTGTCTGCATTCCATCAGCCCCAGCCATTCGGCCGATTTCCTTTGCTTTGCAAATTGGAATTGCTTTGCCAATTAACTCTGGGTCTTCAGGTACTCTTTCTTG
Source organism: Acridotheres tristis (assembly GCA_037013685.1). Taxonomy (NCBI): domain Eukaryota; kingdom Metazoa; phylum Chordata; class Aves; order Passeriformes; family Sturnidae; genus Acridotheres; species Acridotheres tristis. Next base: position 67,749,373 of record CM072885.1, read on the forward strand.
AGTGTTTTTTCCCAAAACTACATGCTTCCCAAAAGGCATCACTAGTTTGGGTTTTTTTCTGTTTTTATTTTTATTCTTTGTAAATTTTGTTTTCACCTTCTTCTCATAGCTTTGTTTTAATTCGATACACAACATAGGCAGATTAAGGAGGGAAAGAAGCATTTTAGCAAGTTTTGCAGCTCATGCAGAAGTAGAGGAAGAAAGAAAAGTGTAAGGTAAAACCAGCAGAAGAGGAAGCATTGGCAAGTACAGATGACAGAAATTATTGAACAAAAATAAAGGGGACATAGTGAGATGAGTGTCAGAGCAGAGTGATCAGAAAATGCCAATGGCCACTAAAATATTGTAATGTGGAAGGAACTCAAGGCTAGATTAGAAACAAATAGTTGGGATTTCAGTGGAGCAGAGAGGCTGGAACAGAGATCAAAAAGAGAGATGTAGAAAGAAGAGAGCACAGAATAAACCACTGTTTTAGGTTTAAAAGAGGTGCAGCTCTACATGGATGGTTAAAAATGTATTTGGTGTCATAAGGGTGTTTGGTACCTTGAAAATCAGTAGTGTGATGGCTTTTTACTGTGGTTGGTGTCTGCTGAGACACCTGGCTGTCCTGTGTAGGGCACTGTGCTCAGTGCTGCAGATTTTTGATTGGCAGTGTGGTTACCTGCTTTGTCCTGGGTGTCAAATGCTCAGCATTTGGCCAGGTTTTTTTCTGCAGAAAAAGGATTTGCTAATGTAGTCAGGGGTTTATATTTATATATATCTCCTTATTTACAAAGGATGTGAAGTCCCTTTTCTCTAGGTACAGTGAAAATTGAATAAAAAATGCTTAGTTTGTATATAGTTCTATGGTTCATAGTCAGGTAGAATTTAATCCAGAATCTGCTGAGGTTCATGCTGTCTCTGCTCCTTTCCTAATCCTCAGGGCTCCCTTTCTGTCTTGCCATGCCTTTTGGGGTTTTTCCTCTTATACAGAGGGACAGACCTTGTTTGCTGGAACCAGTGCAAGTTTGCATTTGGACATGGGGAAATTCTGCCTGCTCATCTCCCCTCCCAAGCACTGATTCCCCCAGCAGGGACTGCAGCATTGCAGGATCAGCAGGGAAGGCATCCCATCCCTGGGTAAGGATTCTGGGGTAGGCAGCATGCTGGAGAAGGGACCATGGTGGCAAAGAGCCAGACCAGGCTCTCCTGTGGACAGCGTTTGCAAAGTGGTGCTTGTTCAGCATCCAAGGTGCACCAGCTCCAGGACTGCCCAAAAGTGCATCAAACTCATGGGAGCCTTGCAGGTTTGCAGCCTCAGTTATTCCCCTGGGCTGAATGAGAGCACAGCCTGGGTCCAGGAGCAGATCCCCTGGGAGCTGCAGTTTGTCCCTGCTCCATCTCTCAGTGATGGAGAGGGATTTGCTCCAGCCCAGGAGCAGATTCCCTGCAGTTTCTTTGCCCCATCTCTCAGGGTTGGGGAGGGATTTGTTCCAGCCCAGGAGCAGATCCCCCAGGAGCTGCAGTTTGTCCTGGCTCCATCTCAGGGATGGGGAGGGATTTGCTCCAGCCCACATCAGCATGGCACCCCCTGTGCCCCACTCCTTTGTATTTAGCTGTGGTCAGGTCCCAGCCCTCACCTCGGTGCTGCCCACAGCAGCTGAGCTGGGTGGAGAGCAGAGGATAAAATTAGCAGGGAGCTCTTCTCTTGCCAAGTGCTGTGTCTGACCCAGCTGGGTCTGGCAGGCTAGGGAGGAAAACTCTTAAATCTCTCCACACAGAGCACCCTGCTGCCTGCTGGGAGGGTTCCCTGCCAGGGGTGGGGATGCCTTGCCCTGGGGTGCTTGGCAGGATGCTGAAGCTGTTGGGAGAGCAGGGTATTGCCAAGACAGTCCTGGGACATTGTAGGAAATCCTGATTCTCAGAACTCTATTTCCTTCTTGTTCTCCCTTTGAATATCATAAAGACAGCCAGGGAGGCCAGCTCTTGCTCCTGGACACCTTCAGAGCTTCAGGCACTTGTGGAAAAGTTTTCTGGGCAGATGATTTCAGGGGTTTGGCTGCCCTAAGAAAGTAAGTGTCCATTCACCGGTGGCACCCTGCCAGAGCAAGCTGCTAAAGATTTCACTGTCCCCAGTAGCTGTCCACCCTAAATGAGAGCTTGTTTGCTCTCTATTACAGGGTGGCCTGGTGGTTACAGTACAGATTTGGGTGGACAGGGACCTAGGCCAGCCTTGTCTCTGCTGCTGAACAGCCAAGGCTTCAGAACAAGCTGCTTCGACCTCCATGCCTCAATCAGGCTCTGTGTTAAAGGTGTCAGTGACGATTGTTATTTATTCTTTTGAAGTGCTTAATGTCCGAGAATGGAAAAGCATTCCCTGGGCTCCAAATGTGTTCACAGCAAGGGGAGAGCCTGTTGCTTCATTATTGTGCTGGACCCAGCCTGCCCTGCTGGAACAGCCCTGCTGGTTTGGCTTCCCCAGGCGTGCTGCCACCCTGCCTTTTGTGAACCAACTCTGCTATTGTGTGTAAAGCAGGGGCAGGAACTGGGTCCCCAGAATACAGACCTCACCTCTGACCTTTCCCAGTTATTGCACTTGCCTGAACTGGACAGCCTGGGACAAAAAAAATGGGTGGAAGAATACAGCTGAGGTGAGGACCTGGTGTTTAAAACCCTATTCCTTTTTCCAAGGCCCTTGGATAGAGCTGTGTGCAGTATGTGCAAGGGCAGCACAATGGCAAAGTGTGACCATTGCAGGGAGATACAGGAGGGACACCGTGGGTGTGGTGCAGCAAAATGAGCACCTCTTGCCAGCCTAATAAAGGTCAGAGTAAATGTTAACATGGTTTGCATTGGGATTTGTGTTTTATCTGCAATGCTTGGCAGGCACTACTTCTAGGGAATGCTGGGCCAAGTGGGAAGAAGAAAAGAAAAGAAAAGGCATGTTCACAGTCTGTCTGATGGCTCTTCCTGCCCAAAGGGATGTGAAATTCCCCTTTTTCTGCAAATAGCAGAGAAAAGGGAGCAGCTGGCATAGCTGTGCTAACTGTGTCTTCTGCATTTGACCAGCCAACGTGGAAAGTGGCCTCTGTGTCTGGAGGCATGTCCAGACAGTGTATGCCAGCCCTGTGCCAGGTTTGCATCACTTTAAATGGATGGGGAAGAGAGAGAGCTCCAGGAACTGGAGAGAATGGCAGGGTCCATCCTTGCTCCTGTCTCAGCTCTAGGCACAGGTGCCTCCCTCCTCTGTGGTTTCACACTGGTGAAGGAAAGGAAACAAAACTGTCAAGTGGGTCTCTGGTTTCCCTTTCCTCTTCCCTGCTGGAGGTGGAGTGAGGACTGTCTATGTGAAGGACAACAAGATATTTCTACCATGGGTGAAGAAAGGCAAACTATAAAATAGATGGGCAAATATGCCTCCTACAACTGCAAGAGGACCTGCTTGGGGCTACTGTTTTTGCCTGAAACCCAGCAAGGTGAAGAAAGCACCACTTTCTTTCACCACAGGCTGGGGAAAAGGTGGCTGTGTCTTGCTCTTCCCCTCTCACACAAATCTGGCAAGTCCTGGTAGATTTTTTTCCTGGTGCTGGCAGCTCCTGGCTCTGTGTGCTGGCAGTGGGAGTGCAGGAGGGCTGGGATGGATCCTGTGGGGCACTGGCACTACTGGGCCAGGGGCTTAAAGCATTTGTGTCACTTCAGCTCACAAGCCTGAGAGGATGGACTTGCCTTTTCCTAGATGAGTCCTGTTCTGTGATGGCAAAGTGGCTTTTTCCTGCACTTGCTGGTAACAATGAGAGGGACCTCCTTGCCCTTAGTGATCATCATTTACTGAGAAGTGGGTGAAGTGCTTCTTCCATGTTCCCTTCCGCTTGCTGGACTCTGTTCTGATGCTGCCTGCTGACAAAAATACAAATTTCTAACCAGATAGCCACTTGAAATGGCCTGCCTTTGCTGTCTGAGGCTGTCCAGGAGGAGTCTGTGCTCCAGCTGCAGCACTGGGCTCCCCTGGCTGTGCCAGCCAGGCTGTGAGCATCCTGGCCCAGGGCCCTGCAGAGTTGCTGGGAAGATGCTCCATGACATCAAGTGCTTTAGGCACTCCCCCTCTGCCCTGGAGAAGGCTTTGGGAAGGGATTGGTGCTTCCCTGAAGCTGGAACAGCATGCACTGCCAGCACTTGGGCAAATGAAGGGGGGCTGGAGTATGACTTGGAGGGTGCCCCTATGTCCCTGTGCTAAATTCACCTCTGCAGCCAGTTTGTTTAAAATCCACCACTGTAATATTTTGCTGCCTCCTCTCTGGAGAGCTGGGCATTTACAAAGCCTGCAGAGATCTCTGCTCGAAGTTAAGGTGCTAAAATTCACAGAGATGCCTTTCTTGGGTTCAGCAGGTCTCAAGACTGTTTACAGCTCTTGTCTCACATCCTGAAACTGTAGTGGTTCAAGTGGGCGAGCTCCTACTCTTCCTGAGGCTGAGCAGGACCCCTGTATCCCCTGGTGTTAGATCTGAGTGTATTTCTCTAATTGTGGAGTGAAATGAAAAGGCAGTTTAAGGCTTTAGTCACTGAAAGCTTTTTTGGGAGAGTGGAGCTTCATACATTGCTTGGCTGAGAGTGGAAGCCCACAGGAAAGGACAGCTCAGGTGTTTGATACTGGGCTGGTTCTCAAATCAGGCAGTGCTTGTGGGGGGAGTCTCCCAGAGCAAGCATATGCAAGTTAAAAAATACAACAACAAGAAAAAAGAGAATGAGAGAAAGTGGTGATAGTGGGGAGCAAAACATTTGAGCCACCACTGTGCTTGAAGCAAACCCTTGTGCAGCTCTGGCCACCTTGGCAGGACAAAACAGAGGCATGAGGCTTTAATGATTTTTCTCATGGATGTGGTAGATCCATTTGTGCAGTTGGAGGCACATAAGTTATCGTTATTCTTTAATGCTTTCAGATTTTACCAACTATGTCTGTTGTGGTTGCTTGGGATTTGTCATTTCACTGTATGGCTTAAATGAAACCATACAATTCTCTGTGTGCATTTCCTTGTCAATAATCCATACTTCAAAAACTACTAGTATTGTTTAAAGTAGATGTGATGGTACTGTCTGGATCTGTAGCTTTGTATAGAAATAATCATAATTTTATTCTCTGCAGGACTGTGTGTGTCTCAAATTCTAAATGTAAACATGTTCTACATGTAGAGAGTCTCTGTGTGCTCTGAGTACTAGAGAGCTCAGAAACTCAGAAACTAGCAATCAAATCTCCCAAGAAAATACAGGCCTAACCCTAATTTTGCATTGTGTGCCAGGTAGCCTCATGATAGCACCTTTTAAGTGTCCTGTGCTCCAAAGGCACCTGTGTTCCTTCTGTTTGCTGAGCACATCTAATCAAACCTGTTTGTTCCAGGTTAAGAACTGTATCCCATCAGAAGAATTGCAGCACCTGTGCTTCACTTTGGGTTGTTTCAGGTGGCCAGGGGATTTGATGCTGAGCTCCCCTGCTAGAGCAATTTTACATGCACTTCATTACCCAAGGTGGCCTGTGTGAGCTGGTCTGTAATGAACATCCAGCTCTTCTCTCTCCACTCTGAACCAGAGGGGGCCACAGGATGGAGATGAGGTGAGGGTTTTGGCAGCTAAGCAGTGTGCTGCTGCTCTTAAACAACATGCTGACAGTGCTTGGTGAATTTTTTATGTATAGACCAGAGGCACATCTTCAACACCAGCTTTACTGTTCTGTATAAAAGCCTTGCAGTCTGCAGTGGTTTCCTTTGTGGGAGGCTTCATTACACTCTGCCCTGATGTTTTAGCATTACTTAATGTTGAGATACAGCCTGGGATTCGTGGGATCAGTCTTGGATGCAGTCCTCAAACATTGTGAGTGATACAGGCTGTCTTCTGCATTTGCTGTCTACCCGAGGAGCAAGTGCTTTCAGGCACTTTCTCTCCAGTGTTCACACAGGGTTTCTCTTGTTGCCTTCCCTCGTGCATGGTGACAGCCAGGGATGTTCTCTGTGTGGGATGCTCGTGCAGTGAAGGCACCACAGGTGAGAGACTTCAGGAACCAGCACATGTCTGTTCCGTGCTGCTGCCTCCCACGTAAAACTGTCCCACTGTACATTTGGAGGCACATCACAGGTGTGTGCTGCAATTCCTCTCCCAGCTCCCTGCCCAGGGGAAGTCACAGCACCCGGATAACCCCAGCCTGTGCATCAATGATTGCAACATTTGTTCACTCCTTTATGTTGTGGCACCAGCTTTTCCCTCCTCCTTCCTTCCACCCCCAAAGCTCTGCATCACTCTGCTCCTCCCTACAAAACATCTCTCCTCTTGCCAAAAGGCATCCCTTCATCTCTGAGGCTGTCCACCCACCTCATCTCCCAGCTTCACGTTCCTCCCTGTGCTGTCTGGGCGTGTGGCTGTGCTCCCCACACGTTCACTCCTCTCCACACGTACCTGTCTACCCCACATGCAAGCACCTGCTTGCTGCTGATCTCACCTACTTAGTGCTGCCTCTCTGTGTTCCCCTGAATGTTTTCATGACCATGAAAGCCTTGCTATCTCCTGCCAAGCTCCTGGGACTGCACAGCTTGCAGTATGTTACAGTCCTTTTGCCTCCTGGGATCCTTTAAGGTGGAGAGCAATGCTGATGTATGGGAGAGGTCAGGTCCTGGAATAAATAAGACATGACATGGCCATTGCAAATTTCCTTTCTAGGGTTGCAGCCATGCATTTGCATTTCAAATTGTTCCACTATCCCACAGCATCTCCTCACCTGGAGGGGTGGCACTGTATGTACAGGAGGGTTAGAATGTACAGAGCTCACACTTGGCAGTGGCACAGCTGGGAGCCTCCGGGCAAGAATCAGGGAGTAAATAAATAATACAAATGTCATTCTGGGAAGCTGCTATAGAGCTCCCAGCCAGGACAATGACACAAGGACAAATTATTCTTCGAGGAGTAAAGGGAACACTTCCAAGTCAACTCCCGTGGTCCTTTTGGCCAATTTCAACGTGCCAGAAGTTAACTGGGGGCATCACACAGGTGGTACAACCAGGAGATCCAGAAAAACTGGATGATAACTTTATGGAAAAGGTCCTAAGGGAGCCAACTCACAAAGATGTCCTCCTTGATCTGCTGCTCGTCTACAGAGAGGGTCTCCTTGCTGAAGTGGAGATTGGTGCCACCATCACAGTCATTGCTCTGCCACAGTGACCATGAAGTGATCAAGCTCTAAATCTCTGTTGACAGGAGGAAAAGTGCCAGCAAAACCTCAGCTCTGGACATGAGGAGAGCAGATGAGAGTCCAAGTGGCTTGGACACAGGGCTGGAAGGGATACTAAGTTTTCAGACCATACAGAACTGGGAGGAGCTGCTGACTCCCTTGAAGGCAGGAAGGCTCTATAGAGAGACTTTGACATTTCAGAGGGCTGGAAAATCACCAACCATATGAAGTTCAGCAAGAGAAAGTGGCGGATATGGGGCAACCCTGGACGTACAGACAGACTGGGGAATGAGATGCTGGCAAGCAGTGCCACAGATGGACCTGGGGGTGCTGGTCCATGGCAAGTTAAACATGAGCCAGCAGTGCCCTGGCAGCCAGGAGGGACATCCCTGTCCTGGGGACATCAGGGACAGCATCAGCCAGGCAAGGGAGGGATTGTCCTGCTCTGGGGTGACCTCACCTTGGATATTGTGTGCAGTTTGGGGTGCCACAGTGTAGAAAAGACATTGGGCCATTAGAGAGTGTCCAGAGGAGAGCAACAAAGGTGGTGAAGGGCCTTGGGGAGAAACAATATGAGGAGAGACTGAGGGCATTGTTCTGTTCAGCCTGGAGGAGAATGAGGAGGGGAAGATGAGGGGCAAACACTGATCTCTGCTCTGTGATGGCAGCGACAGGACCTGAAGAAGTGACCTGAAGTTGTCAGGAGAGGTTTAGTTTGGATGTAAGAAAAGGTTCTTCACTCAAAGGGTGGTCACAGCACCAAGCCTGACAGAGCTCAAGCATTTGGACAACAGTCTTGGACCCATGATGTGATTTTTGGGGATGGTGCTGGACAAGGCCAGGAGTTCAGGGACTCAGTGAGCCTTGTGGGTCCTTTTAAACACAGCATATTCTGTGATCTCAGGAGGCAGAGATCTTAAAGAGTTGTCATTGTAGCTCACTAAAATGAAAAGAATATTGTTGCTGAAAAAGTTTAAAATGCCAAGGAAATTTTCTTAATTTGGGAGTCTTGTTTTTGCTTCCATTAGCCAAGATAAAAGATACTAGTAGTAGTTGTCTGTTCACTGCAGGACCTTAGAGGTTAGCAGCACATAAGCAACACCAAGGCAGTCTGTAGGGATCTTGAGATTTCAACCCTGTAACAAATTCTCCACATTTTTTGATGTAAAAATTTTGTTCTGCTGATGCACTGAGAGGGCCAGGTCTGCTTTGTCCACATCTGAAGGGAACTGGTGCAGAGGTCTCCTTGGCAACCCCCCTGCTCTGCAGCATTTGCCAGATTTCCTGTGCTGGCAGAGCCCATCAGTGAGTGAGTGTCCTGCAGGAAGGCTTTGATGTGAAGGTCTGTGCAGGGAGCTGGTGTCAGTCACTGCTTGCTGCCTCTCCTCTTGCCAGGGAAGGCTGTACTGGCTCCTGAGAGCAGGCTGTCACAGGGAGCCTTTCTGCCTTGTCTTCATCACCTGAAAAAATTGGGATATTGAGGATAAAAAGGGGGGGTGCTTGTAAATCTAACAAAATGCATGATGTCAAAGCCCCTCTGCCTTTCATTGTGGTGCTGGAGATGTTGCAGAGAGGAGGCTGCCTGGTCCTGGCCAAGGGAACTGGATGTGAACTGGCTGAGGGTGGGTGGAAATGCAGAAATTAGGGGTGAATCCAGACCCCAGCCACCCTTCTTGCTCTGTGTGGGTTGCTGCTCATCTCTGGGGACCAGCTACACATGGAGTTGAGTGCAACTGTCACAGGTAACACTCATGTGGACAGTGCCACAGTCTAGGACACTTTCCAGGCCATGTGCACACTGTTGTTTTTACCCATCTATTTAATCCCAAGGCATACTCTGGCTCTGTCAGGTCATCTGGGCTTCTTGGCAACTTCTAGAAACCTCCTGGTGCAGCTGTGTGCTGCTGGTTGGAGTAAGCAGCAGTGACTGTGGTTCCCCAGCACACACCTTGCCTGAGCACACCTTTACCTGTGCCACAACACAGCTGGGCAAAGGTGTGCAGGGGCTCTGTGCACTTTGCTTGGGGATCTGGCAATGGTGGAGGGGGAAGGAGCTGTTAAACAAGAAGGAATTGGCTAAACCCCAGTGTGAAAAGAGTTTTGGCTGGGTGCAGCTGTTAGCACAGACCACCAAAGCAGGAGAAGACATGCCTGTCTGCCATGGTTGGGGAATTTCAATGCTGGTTACTTCGAATGAGCAACCCTGGATCAGTTGCAAAGGGATCAAGAGATGGAGAGGCCAGGGATCAGTGGGAAATAGCCAGAGCATGAGCTGGGATTAGGTTAGGAAGATAATAATTAGGTTATTATCTGAGGAAGCAGCTGCAGTGTCAGGAGTGGGGGGTAATGGAAAGGACTAGGTCTGGGGCAGCTGGGTGGGGACAGTCAGAGGCAGCAGGACACCACCATGCCCCATGATGAATTACCATGGCAGCATCACATGCTGGTGTGTGAAAACAGCCCTGGGGTGCCACAGCTGCAGGAGGGGAGCAGAGGATGCCATGACAAGATCCTAAATACAGGAAGCACCCTGCTTGATGTGGTCAAACTTGATGGCTTAGAGGTACCTGGGTTTGAAAGCTGGGCCCTGGGAGTCTGGCTTGGCCTGGAGCTGCTCCCGTGGCCATTTACTGGTCAGCTCTTGCAGGAGTGAAAAAGAAAGTCAGAACTTCAGGATCCAAAGTGTTCTCAAAACTCTGCTGCTCAGGGGAGTTACTCCAGATTGACCACAGCACTTCTGAGCTCAAAGACAGGCCATGGGGAGCTAATTAAAGTCAGGCTGTATGAGATTTGAGATGGTCAATCCTTCATCTGCATAACTGGATCCCTCTGAGTTACTGGAGTTGTTTTGAAAGGCCACAATGAAACTGGACACCTTACACCTGAGACTGGAAAATACAAGGAAACCTATTTCAGAAATGGTCACACAGGCACTGCTCAGGAGGAGAAGTGACCCAGGAGTCACTCGTTGGTCTGTATGGTAAAAAATTGGCTGTGCTACAAAGCTGTCTGCCTTGCTTGCTGCAGCTCATGCAAACATAGATGGAGTGAGGCCATGGGCTGGATCTAAGCCCACTGCAGGGCTCCCCTGGGCTGCAGCCAATATGGTCCAGAGCAGCTTTGTTTTAAAAATGGAAGAGAACATAAACAGGCATGAGTGAGCTCTGACATTGCCTTGAACCCAGCTCCATCTCTGGCTGGAGCAGAGCAGCGAGCTCTGTGTGCTTCCATGGTCAGGGATATCAGGAGGTCTCAGAAGGAATTGCAAAGGTGCTGAGGCAGAAGAGCTTTCCTTGTTACAGGATTTACTTGTGTAAGATACCTATATCCTTATTTTTTTTCCCCTGTGGAAACAACTTCATGCTGGTCCTACAGCAGAACTCAAAGTGGCTTAAGAGATGAAATCAGTCTCTTGATTTACCATTTAATGGGAGTTACACCATGAGCCTGTAGAGCATTGTTTGTAAAATAAGTCTATTGTGTATGTGCTGGTACTCTCAGCATAGTTAATCCAGTGCTGCAGGAGCCAGTGATGCAAGTGCTGAGGCTGGTATTTATTTTAAGGGTTGGATAATTTTATGACTAATAGTAACGCTTGCAATTATGCTTGGTAAGAAAAGAGTAATCACAATTTGTGCTGCAGGGCACAAGCTGACTGTTTCTGTGGGTCATGAGGATGTTTTTTTTTTTCCTTCTCTGTAAAGTAATACAGCTAAAGGTACTTCTGAAGGTTGTTTTCTTCTGCCTTTTAAACATTAGATGTTGGCTGCTGGTCAAAGGTGAATTATCTGATGGGATGAACCAATGGCCTGATCTGCTAATTACTAAATTCCTACGTAAGGCTTTTATTTCCTGCACAGTGAGGTACTGTGCTGTGACTTTTCAGAGAGACCCTTTTTTGTAAGATGGAGTTAAAGCACCAGCTCTGGTCCCTAATTGAAACCAGCAACATTCAGTAAGTTTGGACCATGTCTGCCTGCTGAATAGCCCTGGGCAGTCCTCTGTGGTTTCTGGTCCATGCACAGCAACTGTATCTCTGGCAGAAGGTCTTAGAGTTGAGTGAAAATAGAAAATTGAAATAGATAATCCACCATATTTATTTCACTTTGTTTGCTTGTGCAACTTCCAGGAGCAAAACAAAAATGTCCTGGCATGTATTTGATATTGTTTAGCAGTTGTATAGGCACTGCTGTTTCTTTTTTCTTTTCCTCCTGATCTGGCTAAGGCTAGCCTTTAGATAATCCAAGCCTGTTGTGAATGCTTGTACGAAGTGAATTAAAAACTGGCCCTCCTGAGTAAACCAAAACACCATTTGAAAATATGTTGGGGTTGATTCTTCCAGGGTGGTTCAGTCACTCAGAAAACTGGAAGAAGGCTACTTTAATTACTGGGAAGATGAGTGGTAAAAATAATCTTTTAATGTTGCTGGTTGTGGCAGCTTGGCTTTGCTCTGTTCCTTCCACTCCTCTAGCTGTACAGCTCTGTACAAACTGTATACAGCTGTGCACACAAATGAGCAGCTGGGTAATTTTGACCATTGGGCAAAATCCCTGGTGGGTGATGTTTTTGTTTTTAAGGAGCAAAAAATAACCTGGCTTGGTTTTCCAGCTTGTGGTTTGCAGCACCATTGGTTAGAAAACATCCTTTTGATATAAAAGCAGAGTGAACTGGAGCAAGCTGCTAAAAAGAGAAAATACAGGATACTGAGATGTTGTTCTGTATCACCTCTTTGGCTGTAATTGCATTTTGGCATCTCATGGGTCCTACTTAACTTAAAGTCTGCACATGGAGTTGCTGAACAAGTGTGCTCCCCTGTGGCTCCTGCTTGGCTCGTGGTATTGAAGCAGTGAGGATTTCACCAGGGGTTTGTTCTGTCTCAGGCTCACAGGTACCACAGCCTCCCCAAATCCTGTTCCCATCCATCTGTTAGAGGTCAGTGCTGCATCTTGTCAGACTGGGGAGGGGAAAGGACTTGCTTTGCTGTGAGAAATGTGACCCTGCACTGTGAGGACATGAGCATTAAGAGTCAGCAGGGCCAGTTGGTGTCCATCACACCCAGCTGGAGCTCTGAGAGTTTGCTGTAATGGTTTCCTTGGTGCTTTTCTCGTGTCTGACATGGCAAAGTCCTGGGTGGAAAGAATAACTTATACCTCTTTTTCCTATGACAGTTACTCTTTTTTTCACCTCATCTTTGCTTCTTTTCTTAGATTTACCCTGGGGTGAGGGATGAGTCACAAAATCTAATGGGCTTTTGGGAGAAGAGCCTTGGGCAGCAGGCAGGGAAGGACCAGGGAGTGGTGGCTAATTCCACCTGATAAAATAGATAAAATGCAATGCTGCTGGAGCCACCCCGTGGAGCCACCACTCCAGGTGCTGGCAGGAGGCTGAGGAGAACATTCTGGCTCAGTCACCAACCTGCTTAGACAGCAGCCTGTCCTGGAGTCAGTCCTGGAGCTGGACAGGGCAGCCCCAGAGCCTGGCCCCTGCTCCTTGCCTTGGGAGCAGGAGGATTGCTCAGCCAGAGAGGAGGAGATGAAAGGGAGAGGAGGCACCAGCTATCATTTATTCATGCTCTTGAGTTGTGTTTCTTTCCAGTGCTGTAAGACTGGGGTAGGGCTCGCAGGCAGCTGGTGAAAGAGGAGACAGAGCTCAGCAGGAAACATGAGAGAGCTCTCAGGAGGGCTGCTGGGAGAGGGGGAGCTCTGTGTGTTCCCCCAAAATAGTCAGAGGCTCTAAGAGTCTGAGAGAGCAAGGGAGTGCCTTTGAGGGAGAAAAGAAAATAAATAAAGAGCATGGAGAGGCCAGCTGAGAAGGGATGGAAGAAACTGGAGACTCATCTTGTTATTGCAGAGTTGGTAGACAAAAATATGGGTTTTTTTCTTCTGTGATATTTCCTGTTTGCTAAAAATTTTAAGTTAGTGTTAAGCCCAAGGTATGTTTCCTCTCTTTTTAGCTATTGCTGGGTGAGAACTTGCTTATCCAGAGAGCCCACTCCATTGCTAGATAAGTGAGCTCAGGTTTTGTGAAAAAGACCTATAAAACTTCCTGGGGTTACATATGGGGATAGGTTTTAAAAGTATCTGAAAATTTTCTGTGGAGTCTGGTGGCAAATTATGCATTCTCTGTTTTTCTGTAACTCTTCACAGTCTGTAGCAGAGATGAACTTGCTAATTAAACTTTTATTTGAGATAACCCAAAATAGTTAGAAATGTTCATAAAGGACATCTCTCCACAAGGGTTGCTCACAGCAACTGAATGCTTTAGGGAGCAGATTTCACCAAACTTCTGGGACATGCTGTGTGTCTCTGGTTTTGTGACAGTCATGCTTTTGATCATATGCAAAGATGAACAAAAAATGTTGCTCTGACATTTCCAAATTATGCAGTTACAAGCATTTGAAGTTAAACCCAGTGAGGCTTTGCCAGCTTCTGAGATACACAGATCAGATTCTTTTTAACTAGAAAGCAAGTTTTTTTATTATTATTATTTCTAATGAGGATCAGAGTTCCCAGAGGGCTGATTTTTCCAATAGAAGCAGTAGCATTTTTGTAACAAATCTGTGTGAGCCTGAGTCCACAGACCCTTGTGAATCAGACTCTCCATCCTGGTACTTTTTTGGTGTTTTAGAAAGTGAAATAATTGAGCTTCACAGTACTCACATCAGGTTTATGTTACTCTCACCATCAAAAGCTGACTGAAAAATAGTCAAGGAGAGCATGCTGACATCCAGGACATGCTGGAATTGACTCCTTCAATATTTACTCCTCACAAGCTTTGTCCTGGTCCTTCATCAGTGCTGCTGTTGAGGTTACTGAATTTTCAGACACCAACACAGCTGCTCTTCAGACAGGATGAAAGCCCCATCTTTGCAGTGCTGTCTGAACCAGTGCTGAACAGCACCTCAGATTTCATATTTTGTGAAAAGGTGTGACAAAACTCACTCCAGCAGCCCAGATCCTTAAAAGCAGGTCAAACCCCAGTGTGTGGTATCTGTTGTGCAAGTGTCACTCTTGATGTTGGCTAAAAGAGTGAGGAAGAGCACATTGGGCCATCCTGGAGTGGCTCTGTCTTCATTTACTGCACCACCAGGTCTTCCTCTTGGCTTAAGCCTTGCCAAGAGTCAGGGCAGCACAGAAATTAACCTGGTGGATTGTGGTTTGCTGCCAGTTTACCTGTTAGCATATTCTTTCAGAACAGATTTTTTTTGGATGGGTAAGCTCCTGCTGAAGTTCCCATTGCATCATTTTGGCATCAGCTCTCCAAGCAGAAGAGAATGTCTAACAGTGGCACTTCTGTGTGTCATGAAATAAAACAAAGCCCTAACATCCCACAGCAAACAGGATTTGCTTTCTGCTCCATGTTTTATAAAGCCTATGAAATTCTGATTCATCCAGAATAATATCCAGGTGGTAGCCTGGATATTATTCTGTGGTTGCTTTATTTGAATGAAAAAATTCTTATCTCATTAATATAGTAGAGATATAAATAATAAACTTAAGTTGCAAAACCTTATTCCTTCTGGCATTCAATCTCTTACCTTTTGTCCCTACATTCTCATTTTCCAGGATCACAAAGATTTTTGATCACAGACTTGAAGCTTGCTGTGAAGAAGGTGCATCTCTAATGGAGAGATGGAGAGCACAGAATGAGAGAGGAAACCTCACAGCATTCTTGCAGGCTCTGAAGTATTTAACTGTATTGCCATTTTAGGCTAGGCTCTAAATAGGAACATGTGTGGCTTGGCCCGAATCCCAGCACTTTCCCTTGGGACTTCTGCTTCCAAGGTACTTAAAGACAGGTTTTTCAAAAGTAGTGAAGTTGTAAATTTTTTTGAGGTTGAGAGTTATCAGTGTATTTAGATGGCTGTCTGTTTTCAAACTGTTTCACAAATTATTTTTGTCTCGTGTGGTGAGCAGGCTGGAGCTGACTTAGAACAAGGCAAGTCACAGGCCAGGACTTCATGAGAGAAGACTTTGCTGTGTCCAGGGACCTGCTTCAGAGAATCCCATGGGAGATGGTCTCAGGGAGCTTTGCAGGAAAGAACTTTGGGATTCTGGTGCAGGCTGCTTTGGGTGACAGTGATGCTGCTGTGAGCAGGGGTTCAGACCAGATGATTTCCAGAGGTGCTGTCCAACCTCAGCTTTGGTATTAGCATGAATTAAAAATAGATTAAAAAGAGTACTGAAGAGTCAACTACCCTGGGCTACTTTTGGAGCCCAGGAAGTCATGGACATACACACAGTCCCCATCTCCATCCCAAGAGACACTGCACTGGGAACTTCTCCTGTAAAACATGAACTCCACTGTAATGTTTCAGAGCACCAGACCTGATGCTCTCCTAGCAATGTAGAACCTGGAGCTTTGTGAGTAATTGGGGTCAGAGGAACATAAAGGACAGACAACAAACAGCTTTTGGCAAAATGCAGGTGAGAGAACAGCTGCTTTTTCTGGCCTTCAGTTTTGGCAGAACATGCTAGAATTTTGGGTATTTTGATTTGTGTGGTTGTGTAAGGCAGTACAGTCTTACCATTATGGAAAAGGACTGGAATTGAACAGTCAGTGGAGCTTGGGAGGAATCACACTTAGGAGCCTGTGGAAAAGGTCAGTAAAACTTAGTAAAGAGACTGAAAAGAGTATTTGGATGAAATCTCAGGTCAGCATGTAAATAACCAATGTCAGATGGCATTTTCAGTGGATATTTATCCTGGAGCCAGTACAGGAATTACTGTGTGAGTTTCCTGTACTGAATTACACAAGAGGCAGATTGGACAGTTGTTGGGGTTTTGTTTGTGCTGAAGTTCATTAGCTGGACGAGTGCTGGGCAGTAGGAAGCCCTCTTCCTTGACTTATGGAAATTTCCAGCGCGTTGGAAAGAAAATTATCATTTTGCAATCACTCCTTGCAAGCCACCTTAAGCAGTAGGAAGGGCAGTTTTAATGCTGTGGTAAAAAGCTACAGCACAGTTAAATATTCCACTGAAACAGGATAGCTGTGTGAGGCACGCTGGCCCAGCTCCAAGGCAGCTAACCCGGCTGTCTCCTGCTGGGTGAAGGATCACCTCCTGGAAGCCTTCAGGAATGCCTGCTGGTGGCAGGGATTGCTTGTGGAAAACAGGGGCCCTGCAGCAGCTTTTGGCTGGCCCCTGCAGCCTGGGCTGCAGAAAGTTCAACTCCTGAATGGCTCTTGAGTTTGTTCTGTCTGGGGCGGAGCTCAAACCAGAAATTTCCGAGTGAGTAATTTTTCAGTTCCCTTCAAGTTCTGAAAGAGCAGCAGAAATGGTTCCCCTGATTTTATGGAATGTAGGGCAATGTGATAAAACACTATCACACAGAGGTTTGGTTAATACAGAAGGTAGCACAGAAATGAGTTAAATTTATAATGCAACTTAAATGTCATTCACAAAGTGCAGCGATGGCACAATTTTACCATCATATTTCCACTGTTAAAGCATTTTGATTTGTGTTTCCAACTCCCAGCTATAATAATAATGAAAATATTAATATATTTAAGCTGCATCACAATAAAAAAAAAAACAACAATCTGCAACAACTCAAACTGCCTATATAGAGAGATAATGACAGGAGATATAGTATATAAGGAATTTTTTCTGTAAGAATGTGGATCTCTTTCAGCTTGGTCTTCGGAAAGGATCTACACTTGGAATCAGCTAAAAATGAGATGCAGTTTAACAATTGCTGGTGAGATAGATAAGAAAGATCTTCAATAGCTTCAAAATGTTCCTATGGATCAACTAAGAGCAGAATCCTTTGTTTCTTCTCTTTCTGCACTAAGTGCGTGCATTATTATTGCATGTACTTTGCTAAGGCAAACCGAATCTTCTCTGTATTTAAAAAGTCCTTTAAACTGCTTGAATCATCAGCCTCCCTGGTTCTCCGTGCTGTGCTTTACACGGGGGTCTCACTTGTACTTCCTATCGCTGTGTGTCTGCACATCTGCAGATGTGCTCGCTGTGAGCAGAGGACAGCAGCCCGCCGGAATCTTTGGGGGAAAGTTCAAGGATCGTGTTCCGGGCAGCAGCAAGGAGGCAGAGCTGGGCGGGGCAGAGCCAGACACGGGAGATGTCAGACTGATCCGAGCCGGGCTGGGTATTTTGGGGGTGCTGGTGCCCCTGGGACCGGTCCCAGCCCTGCTCTGCAGGAGGGATGCGCCAGGGATGTCTCCACCCGCAGCGTCCCGCCTCCACCATCATCCGTCCCCACCGCCGGTGGATTTTTAAGGATTTTTAAGGATCCTGGGATGCCCCAAACAAATGAGCTTTTAAGGCAAGATTTACAGAGCGAACTAAAATTGTTCTTCTTGCCTCGTCTTGTGTGGTGTCTCTTAAGCCTTCTTGAGAAAGTTTTTAACTGGAAGACACCACATTAAAAGAAATAATCCCAAATCAGAGTGGAGTGTGTCCCAGTTTAGCAGACTGGAGATAGTCAGCAAGCTCAGTAAATCCTCTCTCAAACAGTGGGATTTAGGCATGAGTGTTTTAGCAAACTAGATAGCAGTAAATACAAGCTCTTTCTTTTTGTCTCTGTGGAGGTGTAGGTTGAATATCAGGAAAGGTTTTTCACCCAGAGGTTGTTCAGGTACTGGAACAGGCTGTCCAGGGCAGTGGTCACAGCTCCAAGCCTGACAGAGCTCAAGGAACATTGAGACAAAGCTCTCTGGGATTCTTGGGCTGTCCTGTGCAGGGCCAGGAGTTGGACTTCTGATCCTTCTGGGTCTCTTCCATCCCAGAATATTCTGTGATTCTATGGGATAAAAAGTTTCTGTGAACTCCTCCTGGTTCCTGCTTCCTTAATTATTTTTGTCAAGTGTGTTGCACAGGCTGGGCTTGAGTTCCAAAGCAGGACATTGATGTGGGAGTTGGGTCAGACAGAGGCGAAACAATATTTCAGAAGTTCATATTTTGGAATTATGTCACTGGGTAAGAGCTCAATAAAGAGAGTTTACACAACCCTGATTTTTCCTCATAGCAACCCATGTTGTGTAAATAAAGCTGTCCCAGAAGCAAGTGTGTGTGCTTTGCAGCCTGTCCCATTGCACAGCCTGCATTGGCTGGGAAGGAGGGTGCCTGGAGGGAGGACTGGCAGCTTGTTTTGGCCATGGGAGTTTTGAACCCCTGTCATGGAAGAGCTGGAGCATGCTCTTGCCCCCTTAGTACTCTGAGGTTTGATATTTTAAGTCCTAGGTATATAGGATTTTCCCTTACCTATCCAAATGTTAGCCTGTCTTTGCACGTTTGTCTGCCCTGACCAGCAGTTGGTGTTTGGTGATGATTCAGAGGAAATCAGGGTTACAAATCTCAGCTTTGCTAAATAGAGATGCTGGTGTCAGGTTGCATGCACAAAGACAGATGAAGGCTGGCTTTTAGGCTTAGAGGTCACATAAAGCTTTGAGTGTAGGGTTGGTGGTGTCAGCATCTCATGAGAAATTTCAGACATTCTTGAAGAATATTCCTGATATTCCAGTTGCCTTTTGCTGCCATTTTAATCGATGTTTGATCATGTTTACAGCAGCTTTCCAGTACCTAAAGACAACCCACAAAAAAGCTGGAAAGGAACTTTTGATGAAGGCATGTACTGAAAGGACAAGAGGAAATAGCTTTAAACTGAAAGAGGGCAAGTTTAGATGAGATATTAAGAAGAAATTCTTTACTGTGAGGGTGGTGAGGCACTGGCACAGGTTGTCCAGAGAAGTTATGGATGTCCCATCCCTGGAGGTGTTCAAGACCAGGTTGGATGGGGCCTTGAGCAGCCTGGTCTAGTGGGAGATGTCCCTGCCCCTGGCAGTGGGGTTGGAAATTTAAGGTCCCTTTCAGCACAAATCATTCAATGACACCCAAGTCTGAACCAGAAGCTGCAGTTTTGGATTTCGAATCAAAATTGTGGAAGTAAACTTGTACACAAGGGATTGCATCCAGGTTCCTGAAATACTTGGGAGTAGTTTTAGAGCCTCATCCAAACCCCAGCAGCATTATGAGAAGATCTTAATCTGACTCAAAATGCAACCATCAGCTTGTTTGCAATGTGACAGACCTAGAGAGCAGTACCAAAGCAGTACCTCATTCACTGCACTGTCAGTTCCTCTTTTTTATATTGGAAGATTTGTGGTACTGCTGTGAGTTTGATATTTATCAGTATGCCTGCTTCCAATTCCTCCTCAGCAGAGCTGTTGTCCCACAGTTAATCCCAAAGTGTCCAGGGCTTTGTTTGATGTCAGAGCAGGGCGTCCTGTGCAGAGCCATGGGCAGAACAGTCATTCTGCTATCCTCAGGAACACGGGCAATTTAAAGTAATTTAAACAAATCATAAGATATTTCTGAGAGTTGTTTAGCTTACTTCCTTGCCTTGAGGTCAGGTCACCCCTACCTGCACCATTTCTGGCAGGTCTTTGTCCAGCCCCTTATTAATTTTCCTCTGCCCATAGTTATATCCATAATAACTGAATTCAGTTCAGCCGAAATTCAGGTGAATTCAGGGGAAGAAAATGGTTACAGCAGCTTTGAGCAAAATGGCAAACAGAAATGGCAAGTAGAGATGTAAGTAAAGTTTTTCTCGTGGAAGCAGTGAATGGCATTTTCTAAAGCACAAAGTTCCACAGAACCTGACTGAAAATGAAGCTGTAAGAAGATATTTTGGGGATGCTGCATCTACATGGAAGTGGCAAGGTATTGAGTCTTCAAGAAAATCTTCACCCAAGATAAAAAATAAAGCATTAGCTGTGTTTGGTAAAGCAGTAACAAATGTTGACTTGAAGGTGTGTTGCTCAGTTGATGTTCAGCTCCACATCCTATATAGCTCCTGCAAAATTAAAGTCTTGGAAAGCTCTTTGGGCAATCTGTTGCTGCAGTGTTTGGATCAGTTGAGAAAAATGCACTTACCAAATCTTTCTGAAAGCTTTGTGGATGACCTTGTTGAGCTCTCTTGGGCACAGTCCTGTTGCAGAAAGAAGAACAAATGGCAAAGACTGCTGAGCATAAAATTGTCATTTTCTTTCTTGATATTTGTAGGTACCTCCCCATGCTCAGTGGAGGGAAGCTGCCTACCTATGTTACTTCTTATTAATTACATTTATTCAGTTATTGTGGACATCAAAGCAGCAGATCTGTTGGTGGTAGGAAGCATTTAGAAACATGCATCTCTTTGCAAAATCAGTCCTCGCTGCTGCTCACAGTGATGCAGTACATATGAATTAGAGCCTGTCAGTCTGTGTCCAAGTGCAGTGCCTGGGATCTGTCACACTGAGGTAAACTTAAAATAACTGGAGGCAAACTTTAAATAACTTGTTACCTCAGTGGAGCAGCCTTTGTTGCCCCTCCTGTCTCTAAGGGCATGGCTTCACCAAATGATGGGGATCCAAATGATGGGGAGAGTGCCAGGAATACCACTTGCAGTGATCAAAAACAGGTGGAACATCTGCTTTTCATGCCAGTCACCTTGAGGTTTCAGTAGGAATTTTTTAAGCTGTTACTATTATTTGTATTAAAAACAAAATAAAGCAGATGGGAGAGTGTGAGTCAGCCATTGAGGATGCGGTCACTGGGAGTGAATTGGTAGAAACCCATGCAAATGTTCAAGGTTTAAAGGTATTTTTGAAACAAAGAATGCCTAATTTTACAGTTCACCATCAAAGCAGCAAATTACTTTTACCTTAGAAGCAGGAGTAAAAATCAAAACCTAGCCTTACATACAAAACTCTGACTCTGTGTCTGTCTTCCTCTCACTACCTGCTGGTTTTCCCAAATGCTCCAAGTACTGGAGCTTGAGCAAGGCAAATCTCACACCAGAAAGTGTTCTGATGCAAATCCCATATTTTGAAGACAGTGTCTGGCAAAAGGCTGGCTTGGTTAAGTGTGATTCCATGATGAGAACTGCTCAAATACCTTAGTTCTTAGTATGGCTGGAATCAGCCCTCTTTGACTGGCTGTAGCTGTTTTGAAAACTCTATAGCAATGCACGAAGACTGTAAAAACAGAGAGGCTGCTTTTGATGGCAATATTGTACAAAGAGGCAGACACAGAGGCAGCCTGTGTGCAGCACAGTGTCTGGGGGACAAGCACACCATAATTGCAGCACAATTGCCATGTCCTGTAAATTAAAGAGTGGAACTTGCCAGCAGTTAAGGATTTGAACTGCACAGCTATCATGGCCATAATGTTGAAAATATATTATATTTTATGATTTAAAAGCTTCTATATGTGTTTTATGTGGTTTAAGATGGCCCATGGAATAGCTCAAGAGGGTAACAGACTCTGCTTTGCTGCAGAAGATAGCAGTGCCAAAATCATGGCCATTTTTCTTATGCTGCTGAAAGCAGCAGTAGGTGCTCTTCTGTTCAGCCTTCATTTGAGCCAATGTTTCCTCCTTCCCCTGAAAAAGAGAGGAGAGGAGAGGAGAGGAGAGGAGAGGAGAGGAGAGGAGAGGAGAGGAGAGGAGAGGAGAGGAGAGGAGAGGAGAGGAGAGGAGAGGAGAGGAGAGGAGAGGAGAGGAGAGATTAAGTTGCATGGTTGAAGAGATGAGGATGGGCAGGAGAGGACACAGGCTCCCGTGGGCAGAAGTCCCCCCAGGCAGGGGATTGTGGCTGCACAGCCAAAGCTGTGGCTGGGCATCTCATCTGGCTGCATGTTTGCCCTTCCATGCTCACATGAACCTCTGAACCTCCTGTGCCTTCAGCATGGCAAGTGCAGACAAGCAAGAGTTTATAATAGTTTTGCTCTGGTACATTCTAGGTTGAAACAGAGGAATTCTGGAGCTGACACGGGGGCTCAGCCCCATAATTTTGAAGGATAGTGCAGCTACATGATGGACTTCCTCATTCAGATCCTGCCCTGCATCTCCATATATGCATATCCTCACTGAGCTTTCAGACAGCAGGCAATGTTTGCTAGATAATTGTGTGGCATGGGTGGTTTCAATGATTTAACTAGGGCAATGGAAAATTTTAGTGACAGAAGCAAGATTTGAATTCTATTTTCCATGAAACCAGTTAGTGCCCCAGCCACTGTTTTTCAGTTCCTCCCTTGCTGTATGAAATACATTTCCTATACCTAGAGGGGAACAGCAGCAAGGTGTTACTTGTGGGTGAGTCTGGCAGTGAGACTGCATTAGTGCCCTGGGTAGTTAATCTGCTGATTTTCCTCTCTTTCCCAAGTGCAGTGCTCTGCCTTTTCCTCTATCATACTTCAAGTACCTTTAATGTTCTGCAGCTTATTGTCAGTTTGCAAAGCCATTCACATAGCAGTGAATCAGAGTTGTACCTGGAGGAAGAATGGAGTAATTTATTTCTGCACAGACGGTTCCTAACTTGAGCTTTGTCCCTGGAGGAGGTCAGCAACCTGATTTGTGGGTTCTGCACTAACCAGAAGTGGAAAGGTTTGCTGAAACACTGGGCTTCAAGCTTCTTGAATCCTTTTAACTGCAGGAGTGATGTTCCAATCTTGACCCGGGGACTAGAAGTTCACTCTTGTCTATCCTTTCAATTGACCTAAATAAGTAACCAAAGAGACTCCCTTGGCCTGGCCCAACCATTGAATGAGGTTTTTTTGGTAGTTTCTCTGATGCCCTCTGTGATGTATGATGACCTAACTCACCCATATGTCCAGAAACTGTTGGCTGTCCCTTTTCCCTGCATCCTTCACCCACAGCTCTCTTTGTAGAAGGTCAGGTTACACCTCATCCTCATGATTTCTGCACTCTGTGTTGTGGGGCTGTGTTGGTGTGTGTGGTAGGCAGGAGATGGGTTTTGCCTCCTATGCAGTGGCACCAGCAGTAGGGTTTGCTCTGGTCAGGGTGTATGAAATGCATGTCAAACTCTCTTAACACCTTCTTGTGTTTAGTTTCAAGCAATCTTCACCAGCATCTTTTGGACTAGTATGTTTGCAAGGCACCTGGTGGTAATGTCTGGGAGTACTGGGTATTGCACCAGCATACCAGTTCAGCCAGGAGGAACACTGAGAAAGACCTAAAATGATGCTGAAGTCCCATGGAATAAGAGTAAATGGAAAATATTCAACCAGGATAAGAGGAGAAACAAGACCATCCAAGGGAGGGTTAAAACATCAAGCAACGATGAGGGGTCTGTGGATGCTGCTTCACACTCTGCTTCATTCCTGCCAGTTTCTTTCTTGCAACAAAAAGAAGAGAAGGGTCTCAGATAAGAAGGAAAATGCTTTTGTGCCTGTGGATCTGCTCTTTCCTGAGGCTGCTGAGTGAAGCCATTTAGCAGGGTTACAAAAGGGCTGGCTAGCATGTGGGTGTTAATAGCATTTGCAGCTATGTAAGCAGCAGTAACAACAGCAGAGTAATCAAATCTCTTCTTTCCGAGGGCAAGTTGATCACCTGAGTGGGTCTGGGATTTCCCCTTGCACAATTGCCAGGTATCTTCACAGGCTAATTGAAATGTGGAGTGCTGTCTGGGGCCAGGGGCATGGCAGGGGCTGGGTGGATCTAATCTCTGAACACACAGATCAGCTCTGGTCACACTCCTGCCCCGAGGCCTGACAGCTCCCTGGGTACTGCTGCCTCTTATCTCTGGCTGTGGCTTTCTGCTTTTTCTTTTTTTTTTTTTTTCCTCTTGAACTGTGCTTCAAGTGCATTGCTCTGGCAGAGTCCTAAGTGTGGGGTGAGATCTCTCCATCTCCACTTGCAGCTTTCTTTGCTGACTTTTAACCCAAGAGCAGTAAAAAGCAGGGCTGAGAAGAGGCAGACATGGCACTCACACCTGACCAGACCCTAGGCAAGAATCATCTCTATCTTATTTTCTCTTGGTACAGCTTTTCTGTCTCTTAATGGCTGATTCACTGGAGCTGTGGGCAACTGGCTCCAGACTGGCTGCCTCTTGTAGGGGCTCTGCTGTAGAATGCAGCATCTTTTTTCAGCCTCCCCTTCAGCTTCTTTGCCTTGTCTTTGTATTCACCTGCCTCTTATTTCCAGTGGGAAGCTCAGGTCCTGAGGGCTTCCCATTATGAATCCAGAGGAGCAGCTCAGGGTCAGCCCTGCTGGGCATTTGGATCCTCAGCAGGCATCTGCCAGCCAGCCTGCTGGGAAAAGGGACAAAAAAGGACCGCTTTTCTCAGAAGGAGAACCACCTTCATGTTTTTGGCTGATCCATGTGAGACTGGAACCTTGAATCAATTGGGTGCAAAAGTAGAAAGGAAGATGGACCTCTGCTTGTAGAGAGATCAGACTGATGCCAAGGAGGGGGGAGTATGTGGCAGCAAGCCTGGCTGCTGCTGCTGGCAGGCTGTGTTTGCATAGATGCTGCCTTCCTTGGAGGTGTTTGAGGTGAAAAAATAGCCTTGGAAAACAATTGGTGTGATTGAGGAAGTGATGGGAAATGCTTTGGGAAGTGAAGCCCAGAAGACAGGCAAGGAGCTGGCTCATGGATCTGTCTGACAGACTCATGGCACCAGTGACTGGCCCAGCATCTTCCCCTGGCTTTGAGACAGCCTCTTCCCAAGCCTCTGATTTCTGTCTCTATGTTTTTTCTGCCTTTTCACATCGTAGCCAGAACCAGTTTTGTAGAGGGACTGGAGCAAAACCATCAAAGCTGATAGTTCTGGCATTCCTTCTTAGCAACACTGAAGTGTTTGCTGAAATATTTTAGTTCTTGACTCCTGCTTTTTTCCAGGTGTAGGCTTGTTGACTTCAAGTATCCATCAAGAGAGTGCTTGAGCCAAGGAGCAGTGCTCATGGAGAGCTTGAGGACAGGCTGAACCTGTGGTGGATCACCTTGCCCAGGTGCTCCTGAGACAGCAGTGTCACACTCCTGTCACACAGCAGAGGACACCTGCAAGGCCATGTCTTCAATCCTGTGGCAGGTGCTGTGGAGAAAGCACCTGGCCTCAGGAGATGTTCTGACTGCAGGAAGCTGCAGGAGATCTGTGTTTTCTGTCCTCCCTTTAGTGAGGAAAGCATGGGCAAAAACAGGTCCTTCTCAAAGAGTGTCCCCTGGAGACCCCCAGGGAAAAGCCAATTTTTCAGAAGGAACTGGAGTGCCAAGAACTTTCTCTGAGGGGAGTGTTGATCCTATTACACTCTGAAAATCATTTCCTACCACGCTGGAGAATTGGCTTGCCAAAGCACCAATTACCCAGCAAGGAAATCACTGCCTTCAGATTAATTCGTAGCTCCTTTGTCTGTTCTGTGCTTGGCTGATGTGTTAGGTAAATATTTGTACAGCACAGAGAATTGCCTCCCTTTCTTCTCTTTTCCAAGGGTCAAAGAAATGTCAGCCATTGGCACTTGTGTGCAGCCAGGCTTCTGTGTTTGCTGGGAGGCAGGCTCTGTGCCAGCCATGGAACAGCCAGAGTGGCTCTGGTGGCCAGCAGCCCTTCCCAGAAGAGCCAGGTTTTTTGTCCTGAGCTTATTCCACAGGGCAGTGAACTGCTGAGTTTAATGATGAAACCAAATAACCTCTCCCCTCTGCATAAGAGAAGAAAACTGCTTTTCTTGGTGTCTTCTCTCTGTGAATCTCCTGGGGTGAACTGACTTTTGTTGCCTCTTTTTTTTTCCCTGATATTTTTCGATGGGCCTTGTGTCTCCTTTGCAACTCAGCGTATTCTGTGCTTCTATGGGTCTAGTCTCTGAAAAAAAAGCCTGCTGTTCTCTCCCACTATTATAAGGAGCCCTCAAAGCAGCAAGTGCTGAATTTCACATGAGCTACAAAGTCTGTGTCAGCCCCATTCCAAGTGGGGCCATGTGTCCATTGCAGGACACTCAAAAACAGTGGTTTCTGCCTCACTGCTCTGAACAAGGGGGAAACTCAGCAGTTACACATAAAATTATATAAAGACAAAGGAATTTCTCCTTTTTTTCCCATGACAGTCAGTCCCTGAAGCACAAGTTGTGCTCGGCTATATTAATCAGTAGGTTACTCACCCAGTGACTGAAAAATCTTCTGCAGAAGATAAATACTGACCTTGGTATTTTTAGTCATAAATTTAAATGCAGAGTTTCAAATCAGAATCTGGGGGTGAGAAGATCTTGATCAGAAGTTTTTGACTATTCAGCATCTAACAGAGAATGAAGCTCACACATCCAAGCCGGCACCCACACCAGGAAAGCAGGACACCCGAGCTGGCTCTGAGCCTTGTCTCTCACTTGAATCTCTGACTACTTTCATGTTTTTCACATATTTTGCACTTTCTTTTTTGTTAATTGCCCCCTTTGATCAACACACCAGAGGAGGCAACTTTCTGCTCACCTCTGCCAGACCCTGTGAGACCCAGATTCAGGAACAAGCAGAGACAGGAGTTTTTCAACTCTGTTTGTGGTTACAATAATTGGTTAAGAGCTTAGTGCAGCCAGGGAGGGGGATCTGGCTGTTTGTGAATTCTATGGTGGGTGGATTCTGTGGATGGTTTGGGGTTTGCCTTGGCCTCTGTGTGGCCCAGAGATGTTTTGGGGGATGATCTAAGCCATGTGGCTTGTAAAAGCTCCCTCCAAAGCACGAGGATGGAGCGTGCTCCTGCCTAAGGCACAGCACAGAGTGTCCGTGCAGCTCATGGGGTGGGCAAGGTGTGGTGGGTGGGTTGGGTGAGATGGGTGTGCTGGCTGTGGAACTGCAGATGTTTCCCCAGCAGTGGGCTGGTTTTCCCCATCAGAGCATTTTCCTGCTACTCCTGGCTGTAGGAAAAGTGTAGAAGGCTCAGACCATTCATCTGAATGCTCAGGCTTGAAGCTGTCAGGATGGTTCCCTGTATGTCCCAAGGCAGCCAACTTCTTTGGCTGTTCCTAGAGCTTTGGGGATGATTTCCAGTTGTAAAGAAAACTGGGGGAGAGCCTGGCTGCTCTCCCTGGTGTATTGAACTGGTCTGCAGCTGATGGAGGTTTTGGCACTTGCCCCTCAGGCTGGAGCTGCTGTGCACTGGTCACCTGGTGCCTAAGTGCCAAAATGTTTATCAGGTCTGGAAATCACATTGTGTGAGGCACTGCAGCACTGCTGGGAGCTCTGAGCTCTCCTCAGTGACAGGGGCAGCAGGCACAGGGCTGTGCTGCATCTGCTTCTCTTTGTTCCTCCTAAACCCAGGAGGTCACTGAAGTTTTGGAAGGAAATCAGAATTGATCCTGAGCAGAAGGAGAGGGAAGGGGAGTTTCAAATGAAGTTGCTTTGCAGCTGGAAGGTGGCTTCACTTGAATAGCAGTGTCCTTAACTGCATCACTGCCAATGTTTTAGGCGTTGCAGATGAGTGTCCATAACTTCCTTCAAGAAAAGAAAATTGAAGCTTTTATTGTGAAAACAGGTGCATATAAGAATAATACGGTTTTGATGGTTAATTTAATTATTAATCTAGTTATTGTCTTATTTTTCTGTGGCGCTGCTAATTGATAAAAAATTATATTCTTTAGTTTGACTACTGGGATTATCTGAGTAATCTAAAAAAAATTCCAGTCCTGTGGTGATTAATGAAATCTCTGATATGTATTTTAGATCTATGATGAATTTTTAATATAAGTATTAAATTAATAAGGAGGGAAGAGCTTTTAAGGAAAATAAAGGCAGTTTTTCTCCCTGTGCCAGTTTGCCAACTCCAAGCAACATAAACAACTCCTGGTCTCTGCTGGACCCTTCCAGACTGTTAGAGGTCTCTCAACCTTGTAACCTTTTTTTAACCTTGTTCCCTGACACCTTTCTGTTTCCTCTGTACAGGATATGAAAGCTGGAGGGAGCTGGCTAAGGTTCTGTCGGACCCCAGTGTCCCAGGAGGGGACACAAACCTTCAACTGGACTATGCACAGAAGCTGGGACACCAGGTGAGGATGCCTGGGCTGCCTTCTGTGCATTTAGAAGGGCAGCCCTTCCTTTCTGCTGCTAGCCCCAGCTCTCTCTTCACACAGGAGGAGAGCTTAGCTTGCCACAGGGCAAAATCTGAGCTGGCTCCCAGCAAGGTGAGCCTACAGTGGCTCCACTGCAGTCAATGAAGTTTTATTCATAGCACTGGGACCAGGCTGGCTGGACTTGTGGCACAGGAAGGCAAGATAGAAGCAGAAGTGAACAGTCAGGAGAGAGTTTATTGCTCTCCAGTGAAGCACCTCTCAGTTCTGTTGAGGTGTAACAGCAGTGGGAGCTTTGCACCACTTAATTAGTGCTTTGTCTCAGTTTCTTCTGCCTTCACTCAGAGCCAGGATTAACAAATACACGATGGAAATGGATTTTTTTGGTTTATTAAATTTTATCAAAAAGCACAGAGCGTTCAGCAGCACTTCTAGCTACTGCTAGAAGCGAGGAAAATGGAGAAAGATGCAGCTGCTACAAGGTCTCTTAAAGCTAAACAGTCCAATAGAGAATAAACATTTATAGTATTTATACTCTTAACCCAATAATGAAATTCTCATGACCTTCAGTGTGACACTGACTGACCAACCAGAAACTACTCCCTGAAAGCATGAAGAAGGAAGATGAGCACTAAAGGACAACGCCCAAAATCTTCCATATCGTTCCATTCCTGTTACTATACTATAAAACCCTCAAATTGAAAACTCTTCACCATGTGAAATCACACGCTTCTACTTAACTACACACCCGTGATTTTAACTCCATCACTCAAATTTAGAAGCCTTCTCCAAGGTCTCAGGTCAAAAGCAGTGTTCTCCAGGGGGTCAGTGCCTGACAGCACAGAAAGCTCTAAAACCCCAGGTTTCTGGGATCCAACACTGACTGAAGGCAGTGCTGGAAGAACTATTGCTTGGACATTTTTGAAACACAGATGGGGGAAAAACACCAGAGAGTGACCTAAACTTTAACTCTGTGCTGGTTATAAAATACTGGAATCCTTTTCCCTCAGCAGCTCACCGTGGAAATGTGCTGGCAAAAAAGCCAGGGAGCATTTTCACCCCGTTATGGCCATGATATCTGGCCTGCCCTTTAGAAAGGGAGCTTGAAAACTTGTTTTATTTTCTCATTATGTTCTTGTGACGAGGTTTGAACCCTCTTGTAGAGCTTGTATAGAACCATCTTGTCCGTGTCAGTGCTGTGTCTTTTATCAGGTTATTTTGACTTTTATCTACTTGTATTTCAGACCCAAGAGCTGCAAATAGGTGGGAGGAATAAATCAAATTATGCAGCTGTGGACAACCCTGTCCCGTGGATGCCAGAGGTGGGTGCCTTCCTCCATCATTTTGTGTGAGGGGGTTTATGGCTGGAGACCTGTACAGAAAAAATGAAAGGCAGGGAAGTATGCCTGGAAATTAATTCACTTTACTGGAAGTCCACTCCCTGTCACCTTCTCCCTGCTTAATGACACTTACAGACCTGAGTAATCACCTGGAAAGACTGGAGTGTCCAGATTCCAGATAATTTGGTGTTTCCACAGGTCCTCAAAGCTCCAAGCACCCCCCTGCAATTCCGGGCAGCCCACTGCCTTCCTGAAAAGTGAAGTTTATTCAGGCCTGGGGTGTGTAGGGCCAATCACTCAGCAATCAAATGCGTTTCTGTGGCACACAGAAGTGTCACACTGCTCTTGCTCTGGCTTTTACCATCCAAATCCTGCGTGTCATACCTGGAAATTTCTCCACTTCAGTGGCACTTCCATGAACAGAGACCCTCTCTGGTGACCTTTGCAGGCCGGGGTAAACACTTCCTTTGTTTCCTTCGTGCCTCAATTATTCTTTCCTCCCATTTCCTTATCTCATCATCCCTCTTCAGATAAGGGAGCAATGCAGCCTGCTCCTAATGAGAGGGACACCAGCCAGGGGGCATTTAGTTAATGGAGCCAGCTTCCTAAATTCCTCAAGGTGATTAGAGACCTGCACAAATTAAGGAGCTTCTGTGGCTCCCCTGGGAGGAAGCAGGCTGCTGGCCCTGCAGAGTGTATTCATCCAGCCACAGCAAGGAGCAGTTCAGGTCCCTGCAGCCTGAGCTGTGGCTTTCCTGGCAGCACCAGTCACCTTCCAGAGCCCAGAACCAGAGCAGACCATTGACCTGTTGTGGGTCAGAGCCTGGGCTCTGCAGTGCTGGTGCCAGCTGGAGCCTGGGGTGTTCTGCAGCTGCAGTTCTGTGCATGCAGGGCTGCCGGATGAGCCAAGAGCCAGAGGGATGGCAGGGCCAGGGCTGTGCTGTGCCCAGGGATGACACACTGAGCATTTGCTGCTCCCCCTTCCCATGGCACAGGGCCATACAGGTTCTGTGTGGCATCTCCCAGCTTCCCTAAGGCTTTGCCCTGTGTCTCTGATCCTGTTCCCAGAGATTTCCCAAAGCACATGAATCTGGGAAGTGGCCAGCTCTGCTGTGCAGGGAGCCTTTGCCAGGTTAGAGGTGCACACTGTGGCCTGGATGCTTTTTTCTTTGGCTGTATAAGACAAAATTTCCTGGCCTTGCTGCAGGGTCAGCAGAGTCCCCCTGGCTACAGAGACCAGTGGTTCACCAGTACCAGCTGCAGGAGGTGAAGAGGGATTCATGGACACAACTCTGTACAGAGCTGCTTGCTGTGCTCCTAACCACTGACTGAAATGTCTCCCAGCCTGGGGATTCAGTTTTGCTGTGGCTCTGCCCAAATTAATTATCCAGAGTCTGTAATCCCATTGTGCCCTTCCCACTGCATCTCTAATAACTTAATTGCAGGCTGATTCCTGGGGTGAGGGACACCAGGTTGCCTCACACAGGTCAGGGAGCTGGTCTTGGTTTGAATAGAGAGGCATATTCCTGACAAACATAAATAATTAACAGGCTTGCAGGGTGAGCTGGCAGCCAGCATTGCCAAAAAAGGACAGGTTTCAATTTTCCTCTCTCAGTTTCAGGATATGAGATAGGCAGCTTAAGTCTTCAGCCTTGGATAATGTGGTAGTAAAGTGTGCTCGTTGGAAATCCCAAAATCAAGTTTTTTTCTGGCATCTGGGGAAAAGGAGGGTTCATCCTTGCTCCTGGTTCCTCAAGATGCCTGTGATGGTCCCTGTCCTTACCATCACTTCCAGGCACCAGAACAAATTCTTCCAGCTCCCAGCATCACCCAGGGCCTGCTCAGCCTGGAGAGATGTGGGGTGTTTTGTTTCATTAATTCAGAAACGTGCCTGTACTGTGGGATATGAGTGTCACCATTTGACACTGCTGTAGGTGTGAGTAGAACTTCCGGGAAAGTGTCTGGTTAGCCAGACTGTTCTCATTTACCTCTGCAAAAGCATCTGCTCAGCTCTGAGAGGAGAAAGCTCTGGGCAGTGCTGGGGTGCATTTAAAATGTCCTTTCCTCCTTCATGTCTGCACAGCCTCAGGACTTCCTTCTCTCTGCAGGGAGGTGTGAGGGATGTCCAGGAGCACCTGTCCAGGTGCTGCACAAAACCAAAGGGTTTGGCTGGAGTGTTGTCCTGCTACCAAACCCGCCCAAAGAGGAAGACTCCTTTCCTGAGAGGACTGAAGGACAAAGCTCTTGCTGCTCACTCTGTCTCTGCTGATGCCCTCCCTTGTCTACTCGTGCCCATCCAGACAGGGGCTGTGCTGCTCACCTGTCTTGATGGATTCCCACAAGTGCCCAGCTCAGCAGAGCGTGCAGCCAAGCCCAGCTGCTGGCTGCTGAATGTCACCCAGTCAGGGGAGCTGGGCCAGGCAGGAGGAGGGGCTGTAGCCACTCTGAGGACACAGAAGAGTCTTACAAGCTCAGGAGCTCCTCGCTGGCAGCACAATGTCTCCTTTCTTCCCTGGCTCAGGCCCTCTCTGTGCCCTGTTTATCATGCCCTGGGCTGCGTGCAGCTACGCAGCTGATTTGCCTCTGTGATGCCAAAAGGATTAAATTAGGAAAGCCTTCTCTTCTCCATCCTGCTGCAATTACAGGCCAGCAGGTCGTGTCTCTGCTGCTGCAATCCTCTCAGCTTTACTGCTTGCCCAGATCTTTCTTCCCTGGCCCCCTTGCTCAGCGGGAGCCCCTGGGTGTGTGGTGCCAACCCCAGGACAGTTTGGACGTGATTGGGTCTGGGTTGTCTGCATTCCTCATCCTCCTCTATGGTCAGTTCTCGTAGCAGGGGCTGATAATGCAACATTTCTCATTAGAAGGAAGTGGAAATACCGAAGTCACACTCAAACTGTGCTCCAGGGCACACTGACACCGTGCTCTGCTCCAGGGCACACTCACACTGTGCTCCAGGACACACTCACACTGTGCTCCAGGGCACACTCACACTGTGCTCCAGGACACACTCACACTGTGCTCTGCTCCAGGACACACTCACACTGTGCTCCAGGGCACACTCACACTGTGCTCTGCTCCAGGGCACACTCACACTGTGCTGGCAGTGCCCTTGGTGTGTGACCTGGGGCTGTTCTAGGTCTGAGCTGTGATCGTGCACTGCTGCTATTTCAGCAGGGTGATAAGAAGCTGGGAAGAGGTGTTGGAACACAGAAAAACCTCCTGGGCAGGAGAAGCCGTCAAAATGGGAAGGTCACATAAATCCAGCTGCCACTGAAAGCTCACTCATGGCTTCTCTTCCTGGTTCTGGCCAAATCAGTCTATCCACATCTTTCAAATCAGATATTTTTAAGGGGAGAACGGGAACTTGTTGCTTGCTAGGTCCTGAACTTCCAGCCCTTTGCAAAACAGGGCCGGGTAGTTCCAAGGTGGGAAGTCAAATATAGTAACCATGTTTTGGAATCATGTCCTAAAAATCACGTTTTAGAAAATCCATTGACATTTCTGTGTGTAGGAATTGGGAATGGTGGTGATGTTGCTCTATAACTGCAATCTGCAAAAGCCCCAAGCAGGAGATTTTTACAGCATGTTGCATGAGAGGATACTCATATAGGGAACAGAAGAATTTCTCAGCTGCCTGTAATGGGCAGCTATGAATTGAGCTGAAGGGACAGAGGTGATAGAGTTTCAAAACAGCTGCTACACTGATGACTTGTGGGGGCCTAAAATTAAAGCCTAGCTCAGTTTTCAGTCCCAAAGCAGCACTTTGGGCAGCCAGCCCTTATCTGTCAATAATGTTCTTTTTTTTTCCCTTTAAGAGGAAACTAAGTTAAGCTGCTGTAACTCAGGAGAAAATCTGTTGATTTAGAAAAGATTTTAAAATTGCATGCGAGAAATACTTAATATTTACCAGTTAATTATTTCTGGTACCTGTGAGTGCAGGAAAGCCAAGTGATCTCATTAACTCCTGCCAGAATCTCCTCTCTAGAGGCTTTGTAAAGACTTTGGAGGCAGGAGTGTTGGGCTAGAAATTTCAGGAATTATCTCTAAGTATTGGTGGTGCACCTAGTACAGTGGTGTCTGCCTTATTTTTTATTAGGCATCCCTCTCCCTAATACTGCACTTCAAACTGCAGTGAAGCATTGTATTGATATGGGACTGGTCTGAGTGTTACTCTGCAAACATTTGAGCAAGTCTAGCCAGTCTTTTGGGGTTTGCCTCATAAATACCAGGTTTTGCATTTGGGCTGCCCCATGTCAAAGCCAGCCCAGCTTCATGGCAGTCCCGAGCTTTGAGATCATCCCCTGGGTCTGTCTTTGGCAGGAGTGGGCTGCAGTGCCAGCCTGTCCACAGTGTGGGAGTGTTGTGCTGCGTTTCATAGAGCTCTGAGCCTGCTGTCTGCCGTGTGCAAGCGATTCTCCAAAAAAAAAAAAATCCAACCAACATCAGTTGTGGGTAGCAGCAGACTTCCATAGGACCCAGTTCCTGGCAGTGACTTTCTGTGGGAGCCCAGCTTGTTCCTCTCACTCCATGTTCCACAAGAAACAGCAGTTGTCATTATTTGATTTGGCTGAGAAAAGCAGTGTAAGACCCTTGGGTGTGAACCCGGATTTGGCCAAGGGGCATGGACTGCACAGGAATTAAATTCCAATTCAAGTGTTTGTCACGCTTGCAGTGATTTGTTTGTATCACAAGTTCCTGCGGAGTCCTGGGTTTCCCTGGGCTGCATCCATCTCCCTGAACCCTCTGTCTGTCTCCACTCTGATTTTGTGCATTGCTGTGAGGAATTGCATTGCCTTTGTCTCGCTGCTTTTCCTCTTGTCTGGCTGGCAGAATCCAGGCTGAGGGGTGTCAGCAGAGGAGGGAAGAGGAGGAGGTGTTAGTGGGGGCATTGTGGGCTTGCAGGTATCCATCAACCCTGGACACCAGGGCTGACAAGAGACCCCTCCAGAGCAGCAGTGCTTGTGAATGTGCTTTGCCTACACACAGGAATTGTTTTCACGTGCACGACTAAAGCCCACAGCTTGCAAGGAGCATTACTGGTGCTGAGCCAAATCTGCTTCATGGCTTTCCTTCAAGCCACAGTTTATTTCAAAACACATCCCCAGCCCGCCATCCTGGGAAAATTAACTCAGTGAAGAAGTTTCTCTGGCAGAAGTGCAGGGAGAGGTTGGACCCTCCTGCAATGTGCTGCTTCAGGCCTGCTCGAGTCTCCCCAGCGAAAACTGAGAATTTGCTGCCATCTGTAGACATTTGGGTGCTGTTCAGGCTGTTTTCCCAGCCCTGCTCCCACAGCCCTTATATAGGCAAGGCAGCCCCAGCAAAACCTCCCTGGTCCCAAGGCAACTTATTCCTTTCTTCAGCCTTTTGCCATCTAAGGCAGCTTGTACTGTCTCCAGCTTATTTATTCTTGGCTGTTGGATGCCAGTCCTGCGAGGAGAGTTTCAGCATCCAGCCCCTCTGGTTGCAGGCAGAAAGCTTGGACTTTGCTGGTGGGCAGGCAGTGATTCCCTTCTGAAGGGCTCTGACAAAAATCAAGTCTGTCCTTTGAGGAGTGTGTTGCTGAGGTCCCACAGTGGCCAGCAAGCTTTTCCCAGCCCAGCTGTGCTCCAGGTCTCCTGCAGATCACAGCACTGTGGTACTGGGGCTGTGGCCAAGGCTGTGGGAGCAGGGGAGGGACACAGGGGCTGGATGCACCAGTTGATGGTGCCCCACTTCTGCCTTCTAGTTCCAGGGCCAGGCCAACCTGCACGTGTTTGAGGACTGGTGTGGCAGCTCCATCGAGCAGCTCAGGAGAAACCTCCACTTCCCCCTCTTCCCTCACGTGAGTAAGACCATGACATCCACTGTCCTGCATTTCCCAGCTCAGCTTCCCAGGTGGATCACGTCCTGTCTCTACCTGCCTCTGTCCTGCTCTTTGTTAAAACCCACCACCTTCCTCTCAGCCACCTGCTCTGTCCCCCTCCTGAGGGAGCAGGAAGCTTTCACAAGGTCTCAAGTGTGGCAGCTCTTCTGCTGCACGGGGGGGTCATTTCACATCCCAGGGCTCAGACATGGTGTCTGAAGGAGCTCTTTTTTTATTGCTCTTCTTCCAAGTGGCTAGGGCATGTCCTGTCCCCACCATCTCAATGGCATCCCCCATGCAGCTTTTCCCCCCTCAGCAGCGTCTGCTCCACCTCATCTCTTACTTGGTTTACTCTTTTCCCTCTGCCTCCATTGCACCCCATCCTCCCCTCAGAGGAAACCCTCTGTCCACCTGTCTCAGAGTTTTTGATTCTCCCCTTGTTCCTGTCACATCTAAAATTATTTTTACGAATTTTTTTCTTCTTCCACTTCAGACAAGAACTACGCTGAAGAAGTTGGCTGTGTCCCCAAAATGGACCAATTATGGTCTCCGGATATTTGGCTACCTGCATCCTTTCACTGATGGTGAGGGCTCTGAGTGCCTTCACTCATGACTGCTGTCACCATCCCCTCCCTCCCCTCCTGATGCTGAACCACTGGTGCCACAACAGGTCCCTCACATGGGTGGTGTGCATGACTGGAAACACATCTGCCTCCTCACTTGTGGGGTGGAAAGGAAAAGCCAGATGGGGAGTGCTAGATAAATAACAATGCTGTTGGAATGCACATCCCCATGGCGTGTGTTGGGCACGAACAATCCCTGAGCTTTGCCTCCCTGCCTGGCATGGCCAGGACTGTCCATGACATCACTGATGTCCCTGCAGCAGCTGCCAGCTGTGTCCCACAGCTGCATCCCTCTGCCCCCAGCAGCCTGCTGGCACTCACCCTCTGTCACTGCCCTGCAGCTGCCATCCCCATGACCCCAAACAAAGAGAGAGCCTCAGGCACCTCTGTCTGCCCCTGGGGCTCCACGTGCACATTCCTCCATCCAAACACTGCGTCTCACACATGATTTTGCTCTGAAAGCAGAAGGGGTGTTGGGTGGCTTTGCACAGACTTAGCTTTCCAGGTTAGATGTCAGGTGAAGCCAGTGCAGGAGGGACAGTGATCCAGTGACATCTGTGAAGTTTGTTTTCAGTCACAGCAGAGTTAAGAGAATTCAGAGAGGTTCAAAGGCAGGAAGGTGATAGGAGCAAAAGGGAAGGATGGTGTCACCAGGAAAAAGGGCAAAGATAGCATTTTAGAGGAGCAGGATCTGTTGTGTGCACAAGCCCTTACCCCAAAGCCCTACTTACTCCCTCCCTCTCTCGGCAGGAGAGTTCCAGTTTGCCATTGCTGCAGATGACAATGCCGAGTTCTGGCTGAGTCCAGATGAAAATCCCTCTGGTCTCCAGCTGCTGGCCAGTGTGGGCAAGGTACAGTGCATGCTGCAGGGCTTCTCCCATCGAGGCTTCAATGTTTCTGTGGGAACAGAGACCTTCCTGACTTACTGCTTCCTTGGACTAGCCAGGTTTCTTTCCTGCCCAGCTACAGACAACATGATGGCAGATGGGGTATGACACGGATACCTTAAGCCAGTTACCTCTTGGTGCTGCTATTGGGAGCCCCTTGTTCACAATTAAGGGACTTAAATCTGTCCACAGGTGATGGATTTCACAGATGAAATCAGGAGGAATTGGAGGGAAGGGGGAGTTCAATTTTCTGTTTTTATCATTGTCAGTGGAGTAGCAAGGGAAGAAACTCAACTAGAACCATCTTGTGTCTCTTGGCAGACAGGGAAGGAGTGGACTGCACCAGGAGAGTTTGGGAAATTTCAAAGCCAGAAGTCAAACATGGTGAGGTGAGTGAGCAAAGTCCCTCAGTCCCAGCCACCTCTGCACATGACCAGGAAATCACGAGAACAAGGGAAAAGCTCTCAGGTTTGTCCTGAAGAGTTTAGCAATACAGAGAAAGGGATTTCTCTGGGGTGTTGCCAAAGCTTTGCTGATTTACTGCAGAAATGCAACACTGAATTTTTCTTCCCTGGAGCGATCAGCCACCAGCACATCCAGGCTCCCTATAGGAACTATATCCCAAGCTTCCTGCCTTGGAACTGGCCAGGTTTCCCAGAGGCCAAAACCCAGCAGACAACACTGAGAGGGAATTATTCAGAATTAACTGAGAAAGGGTCTGGAGTGCTCCAGGTGCACAAGTGGAGCTACCTATCTCACTGTCAGGATCTGGATTTTCTTGGCAGCGCTAACCCTGCCTACCCTGAGAATTAGGTTGTTTCATGGGTGTGGTTCTCTCCACTCATTGTCTGCTGACAAGCTAAGAAATGTTCCTTAATGCTCCTGGTGACAGACACCTTGTTGTTCGCAGGTTGTCATCGGCAGGCAGGTACTACTTTGAGGTGCTGCACAAGCAGGATGACAGAGGAACAGACCATGTGGAAGTAGCAGTGAGTCTGTGGAAATGGTGGTCCCCACAGAGCTCGGGAATGATGTTTGTAACCATTTCCCTCCTTTCCCTGGCCTCAGCTCCTCATTGCATGAGATGTAGCTTATCCCTTCCAGAGCCCTTACCTACTGCAGTGTGGGACAGTCCTGCCCATGTGTCAGGACCCCTTCCTCTGCTTACTTGGGATGGATCTGCCTTCTCTGGGGTCTGTTGCAGCTTTTTGGCCTTTCCTGGTTTGGATGTGTCCTGGGAGATCTCAGCTCATTCCCAGTCTTTTGCTGCTGGGTAAATTCAGTCTAGTAGGGGTAGTGTGTTCCCTTTGTTCAGGTTTGGTTAACTCCAGAGGTGCTTCATTTCAACGTGTTTCTCTGTTCCAGTGGAGACTGAATGACGCAGAAGCGAAGTTCAAAGTCATTGACTCCCAATATCTCTCCCTTTTTGCTAGTAAGTATTTTCATCACAAGCTTTCCCAAGCACCTCCCCATTCTTACTGAATGTGTCTGCATCCAGTGTTTCACCGTGAATCATTGTCTAGCCAGGCAAATACCAGGCATACACATCATTGGGAGAAAAAGGTGGAGACAGCTCAGGAGAAAGACTTCTGGACAAGGGTGTGACTCATTATTAAACATGGGAGAATCAGAAGTAAGATAGGAACATTATTTCAGGGAAGTCTAGAGGTAGTGAGGAAGGGCAGAGAGGAGAGTCTGCATAGGTGAGAAGTGTTGTGGATTGTGAGTAGCACAGGATGGAGTTTGCTTGCTGAGAGCCAGGGGAAAAGTGAGTCCCAAAACATGGGAGCTGCAGGGGTGTGCTGCCAGCCAGACACAGCCGGGGAGAAAGGGTTGCTGTGGCATTTCAGCAGATTTCAGTCTGGGTCCTGAACACAACAGGATGCACTGGTGATGGCAGGGGATGCTGCTTTCTTCTGTACCAGCCTCAGGTCTCTTCGAGTTGGTGCTGGATTGCTGCAAGCACATCAGTCCAGTCCCTCCTGTTTTGTAAACCCTTCTTAGCACATCAAGTGATGGTGTTATCAGTTAAGAAGCTCCTTTGACTGTTTACCTTTACCCAGCTTTGTCAGCATCAGTTTTCCCTGCCAGCATTCCCCCTTTCCATATCTACTGCTGTTGCCTTCCAACATTTCTGGGCTTCTTTCCATAC
This sequence comes from Acridotheres tristis, assembly GCA_037013685.1. NCBI lineage: Eukaryota > Metazoa > Chordata > Aves > Passeriformes > Sturnidae > Acridotheres > Acridotheres tristis. The sequence continues at coordinate 67,788,192 of CM072885.1, forward strand.
CAGCCCTTTTGTGCATGGAAGACTCCCTGATGTAATCAAGACATCTGTTTGCTGTGTCTTGGATCACAACCTGCTGCTGTATTTTCTGAAACCTCCCATTTGGCTAGGACTAGGCTTTCCATCTTCATCCTTTTTCCTTCTGCTCTTTTCTTCTTACTAATTAGGGTTAGGTGGAATAGAAGACTGACCTTCCAGAAGATCCCTTCACAATTACGTGCAGTGCTGCAGTCTCATTTTTAATCTGTTGCCTGCTGCCCATAGCTTTTCCCTCGTTCATATTAGCCTTTGGCTGTATCACATGATATCCCATTCTTTCTGGGGTCTCATGTAGTTCTGTACCCAAAAGTTGCACACCAGTGCCCTTGGCAGGATATTGCTTTTCCCTCATGGATATTTTATTCAATTCCCCTCATTTTAGAGTAAGATCCATGGAGACATGAAGTCCTGTGACAGCAGCACCCAAGGAGAAATGTAATCAATACCCAGTCTTGAATTTGAGCTTCCTGTTGTTCTTGGCTTACTATGGGGCTTCATTCCCTTTCTGGACTAACATCCTCCTTAGCCACTGAAGGTCCTTTCCCAAGATCCTGATCCCTTTCCAGCACAGGCAAAAGCTTTGCTCCTCAGATTTCTCCTCCCATTCATCTTTCTTTATCTCCTTCGAAAAGAAACTTAATACTGGTTAAAAAGAAACTAATAATACAGAGGTGTCCAGTAGTTCCTGCCAGCATGGGGCCTGTTCAGCACTGGATACACTGGTGTATCCAAGGCAGGAGGTCATTCTCCTCCACTACTCATCACTCTGTGTGTTTGCTTTCAGCGAAAACCTTGCTCCCACCCCACAGCTTCTGTATCTCCAACTTTCTGGGTCAGAGCCTTTCCTTTGCCTATCCCAGAGACAGCATTATTGCCGTGGAGGCAATGCCATTTGGAAAGGGCTGGCACTGGAGGGAGGTGCTTTTTGGGACAAGGAACAAGTTAGGCCCTGCCTCCCCCTTGTGTTCTCTCTCTGGTTTCTAGACGAGACGCTTCTGAAGATGGATGAGGTCGGGCACATCCCGCAGACGCTGGCCAGCCGCAGGAGCACCGGCAGCAGGACACACCCCGCTGACATGCTGAAGCCTGACCCCCGGGACAGTCTTTATGAAGGTAAGGCTTGCAAAGCAACTGAGGAAATGGCAGCTACAGTATCAGTCACTGTAGGAGACAGTGCACAGACTAAAGCCAGCTCGCCATTCTTGGTACCCAGCTCCCACAACATCCCCAAGCATATTTTTGTGTAAGCGCCTTAAAGGAATGCAAAGAGTTGAGCTGTGCAGGAAGGTTTGTTTAATCTGTTTCTTAGTATTCCACGTGGATAGGTAGAGCCCAGGGACAGAAGCAGCTGGGCTGGTGCATGGGTTGCAGCAGGGCTCCTCCTGCAGCCCTTGTCCCTGTTCCTTTTCCTGCAGTGCCTCTGCTCAGCAAGTCCCGAGTGCGCCGGGCGCTGCCCGAGTGCCCCTACAAGCCCAGCTACCTGGTGAATGGATTTCCTCTGCAGCGCTACCAGGGGCTCCAGTTCGTAAGTTGGGTCTCTCAGCCAGGAGAAATTCGGTGTTCCGTGCACCAGGAGGAAGAAGGGATCCTGTTAGCCATGGGGCCTGAACTTGCCTTCACAGGGAGCCTCACAATGGCTGGGGGTTTCATTCTCCACCTAGTATGTGTGTATTACTAAAGCCACGGACATCTCTCCAGGAGGACTTGGATACCTCTCTCCCAGTTAGTTCTCACTCTGTTGCAGGACTTCAGCTCACAGAGAGCTGAGCAGATGCTGAGGGAGAGGATAGAAGGCACATGCATGTAACAGCAGTGGGAGTTTTGCACAACTTAATTAGTGGCTTGTTTCAGTCTTTTTTGCTTTTACTCAGAGTTAGGATTAACAAATACACGATGGAAACGGATTGTTTCGTGTTTGGGTTTGGTTGATTATTAAATTTTATCAAAAAGTCCAGAGCGTTTGACAGCACTTCTGGCTACCTGCTAGAAGCAAAGAAAATGGAGGAAGATCCAGCTGCTATAAGGTCTTTTAAAGTGAAACATCTAATAGAGAATTAACACCTATATTATTTATACTGTTAACCTAATAACTAAAGTCCCATGACCTTCAGTGTGACACTGACTAATCAGAAATTACTACCTGAAACTCATGAAGAAGAAGGAAGAAGACCAAAAGAAACACCACCCAAAATCCTCTGTCGTGTTCCATACCTATTACTATACTATAAAAACATCAAATTTAAAACTCTTCACCATGTGAAAGCACACACTTCTATTTAACTACACACCCGTGATTTTAACTTCATCACTTAAATTTAGAAGCCTTCTCTAAGGCTTCAGATCAAAAGCAGTGTTCTCCAGGGGGTCAGTGCCATAAAGTGCAGAAAGCTCAAGAACCCCAGGTTTTTGGGATCCAACACATGCATATGTGTATCCTAGCATGTTTCCTCTCTCTTCCATTCTCACAGCCTGCTACTGGAGAGGCAAAGGGTGAGCAACTCCTGCTCCCTCTAAAGAGAGCTGGTTATCCTGCAGTTATGTCTGGGCCACCTTGTGGCTGATGTCTGTGGCATTTGTGAGGGTTTCACTTTGTCTTTCTCCCTTCTTCACAGGTTCATTTATCCTTTGTTTACCCAAACGATTACAGCCGCCTGAGCCACATGGAGAAAGACAACAAATGCTTCTACCAGGAAAACCCTTATTATTTGGAAAGGTAGCATGTTGTAAATTTGAGTTTACTAGCAGCTTGAAGGCTGGAATTGGTGTGGAATTTCATGTTCATTTCTGTAGGACTTTCTTAATTCTTAAAGATCCCCTAAGTCTTGTGAAACATTAAAGCATTTATAGTTTCTTTTGATAACTTAAGTGAAAATATGTTTAGGTCTCAAGGGCTTTAGGTCTACCAGCAGATTCCTTGCACTGCCAACCCAGTAGCTGAGTCAGAGTATGTTTGTTCTCTTCCCAGCAGACTTGGCCTGCCAGTGGCTGGAGCCTCCTGATAGCTGTCACTGTGAAAGCCAGACCATGCTCAGCACCAGGCCTCCCTATGGGGGAAGAAATGCATGTCACTCATCTTTACTGGTGCCCAGATCCCAGTGGTGGCCCCACAGGGGAGCTGCTACTTGCATGTTCCCTACTGCAACAATCAGACACTTCGTGCAAGGACTCCCAGCCATACAGGGGGACTTTTTTGCAGGATAAGGAGGGTCACTTTCCCAGCAAGATAGCTGATTATGGCCTCCCTGTGCTCAGGATCTTCTTCCAGGAAAGGGCAAAGTAACTTCCATCACACTTGTGTTTTGCTCTTCTCTCTACAGATTTGGATTTTACAAGTACATGAAAATGGATCGGCCAGAGAACAGCCTGGACTCTGGAGAAAAGGCAGAGCAGCCAAGTAGGGGCCAGAACCCAGAGGATCCTTTTATCTGTCACTTTTGTGGGTGGTCTAGCAGCACCAGCTGAAAGAAGCTGTTGACTTGCCATGCCAAGGAAGTCTCAGCCTTTCCCTGCCAGTGGCTGTGTCTGGGAGGAGACTTTTCCTGTGACTTTTACTTCTCTTAAGGGCAGGTTGGGAGCTCACCAAACAGCGGGCTGCAGTAAACAACATGAAAACCCTTAGCTAAGGTGCAATTCTAGCAAAACCATGGGCAGGAGTAACACAAGCAGAGGTGAGAAGTGTGGCAGCCTCTGGTCACACCTGCCCTGCAGAGCTGTGGCCAAACCCACAGCTCAGGGCAAAGCCAGACACCTCTGTCACTGTAGGGGTGGGCACAACGTACAAAAGGCACACTACACTTCAGCAGGCTAATTAATATCTGTTTATTATAACATCACACCATCTTTTATATCCTCTATACAGTTTACACTTTCATATTGGTCACAATTAGTCAACATAGCAGTCATTGGTGGAAAGTTCTCCACCCCTATTCTTCACAGGACATTTCTCAAAATACTTTCCACAGCTGCAGAGTGGTTTTTTTTTACCTGGTTATCTTCTTTTCTCCTCTTCTCCTCTTGGTCTCCAAGCCAGCAGCTTTGGTCAGAGAAAACTTCTCAAAACAAACCCCATTCATTAACCCTCTCTAACCCACAGACCAGCTGTGGGTGCTACTGTACAGCTCCACATTCTTTGGCAGTGGTGGGTGATGAGTGCTGAGGGGGCTGGTGGCAGCAAGAGCACAGCTCCCACGTGGGAGAGCATCCCTGTCCCTCTGAGCAGGAGAGACAACACTGAGAGGCGGCCAGAAGTAGCTGCCCCCTGCCTGGTGGGTGCCTGGTCAGGGCAGGGAAGGCAGGGAGGATGATTCATTCAGGGAGGATGGCAGAGGTGTAACCTCGATTCATTCAGGGAGGATGGCAGAGGTGTAACTTTGGTTCATTCAGGGAGGATGCCAGAGGTGTAACTCTTTTCATTCATTTCATTCATTCATTCAGTTCATGTCAACATTTTTGATTCATTCCGCAGGCTCCCAGGAGGGGAACGTGGATGATGTGCAGTACGAGGAGCAGGAGGTGGAGAGCACCAGTGCCCCTGAGCAGGCTGGCACAGGGAGGGCAGGGCCAGCAGGCAATGCTCCCAGCAGTGTGGTGGGCAGTGACAATATCCACGACGATTATTCCCTCCGGGAGCGCCGCCGGCTCCTCTCGGTGATGGGTGACAATGCAGCAGAGGAGATATGGAGGAGGAGGAGGATGAAAAGGTCTGGTGTCAAATCAGCCATGCTGGCCTCTACCAACCAAAGCCTCACACTGACTGGCCTGGAGGGAAACCCAGTAACGAAGAGACCTCGTTTGAAAGCTGGTGTCAAAGACAATTCCAGGAGCCCTCCGCAGCATGCCAGGGCCATCCAGGGGAGAGTGCTTGTCAGAAGGGCAAACCCCCCTTCTAGGACTGTGTCTCAGCAGTCTCTTGGCCACCCCAGGGACTCAGAGGTCCCAATTCCCAAGGGGGTAGGACCTGGAGGAGGCCTCAGCACTACAAAGGACAGGCTGCAGCCAGCAGGCACCGTGCCAGCTGGGAAAGGAGGTCCAGACTCTGTCAAAGGCAGGAGACACACAGTGAGCACTGCCAGCCCCAGCCAGCAGCCCAGGCTGCCACAGTGGCTGAGCCAGGTCCAGCCCTACATGGCTAATGAGGTGGCCACCAACGGGGATGTGGGCGAAGGAGAGGTACAGGTGGCCTCTCCTCTGAAGGGCAAGTCTGGAGGAGCAGCAGAAGAGGAAGAGGTGGATGGAGAGCCAGAGGAGGAAAATGAGGAGGATTTTGATTACGTACCAGTGTTTGACCAGGCTGTCAACTGGGAGCAGACCTTCAGCATGAGCAACCTGGACTTCCACATGCTGCGCACAGACTGGATCGACCTGAAATGCAACACCTCGGGAAATCTGCTGCTCAGAGAAAGTGAGGCCCTGGAAGTTACACGTGTGTTCCTGAGGAAGCTCAACCAGAGGAATAAAGGGTAAGGTACAGTGGGAAAACCAAGGGGCACTGTCCCAGAGCTGGTTTACCACGTTGCATGAGGAATATCTCTGAGTTATGTAATTGGTATCAGGGAAGCAGGGGATGAACTAGATGTGGTAAATAAGATTTCAGGCAAGGAATCAGTGTGAAACACTGGACTTTAGGCACACATCTTTTGCCTGAGAAATAGGCAAAGAAGTCTATTTCTACCAGCAAAAAAGCTGTTACTCTTTTGTTACATGGTCTTGGTATGGTTCTTCTCAAGACTTACCATCACTTCTGGTAAACAGACACACTTCTTCTAGCCTCCATAAGCTAAACAATCTTAATTCCTGACCCTTCTGTTGGGCTGGCCTTAATTTTTATGATTTTTTTACCAGTCTTTTTCCATGCAGGCTTCAGTTGGTGTTAAGTCTTCCTATACATAAGTGACCAGTATCCTGGGTGTTTTATGGAATGGGTGTTATTAGCTGGAAGTAGGCCTAATGCTACATATTAAGATCACATTTGCTTTTTCAGGGTCACACCAGTCACAGCCAGGTGTAACTAATCAATGCACACAAGATTTTCTCAGGATTTTTAACTCACGGGGAAACTCTTGTTCTGATCCAAAAGGGCGTGACCTGGCATTTCGTCCACTTTTAGCCACTCTGAATCTACAGCTCCTGACAGTTTTTACTGTATGATTGCTCGGTCCTTCTCCATATTCTTGTTTGATAAGCTGTCGTGAGCCAGTTTCAGTAGCCCAAACATAGTCCTTGTGCCAACTTCGTTGTAGGTGGTGTTGAATACACTCACTATTACCAGCCCTACACAATCATTCAGGCACATTTGTCATTTTCCGTGTCACCTTTATTTCACTTCTGTCGCCAAATATTTTCTCTTGGCTGGAATCCCAGCCGCTTGCGGATTTAGGAGAGACAGGTGCTAAACATTCCCATGGCACCTCTGAAGCAGCACAGCAAAGCGGGGGGGGCAAGCCGGGGACAGAAAGGTTTGTGGTAACCCAAAGGAAGGAGGGCTGGAGGAGGGAGAGGAGCCGGTGGCCGGGATGCTCCCACTCCGGGTGTGTCTCCGCAGGCGGTTCCAGCTGCGGCGCATCGTGAACGTGGAGAAGCGCCAGGACCGTGTGCGCGGCAGCCGCTTCCTGCTGGAGCTGGAGCTGCTGGAGCAGGGCCAGCGCCGCGTCCGCCTCTCCGAGTACGTCTTTGCACGGGGCTGGCAGGGCAGCGCCGGCCACGAGGACGAGAGGAGGATGAGGAGCCTGGTGTGGGGCCGCCGGCGGCGCCTGATGGCTGCGGCCAACGAGCCCGAGCTGTGCTGGCCCCAAGGGTTTTCCTGGAACCACCGGGCTGTGGTTCACTTCGTGGTGCCAGGTAAGGGGAGCTGCCTCTCCAGGATATCGCTCCACGAGGGAAGTCCTGGACATGGGTCTGAGCTGGTCTCAGTCATCTTGCTTGGGTCACTTGCAATTTCTGTTCACTCCAAGTTAAATGTCCTCAGAAATATGATAGCAGCCATGGCTTATAAGCTCAGAGAAAACCTCTCTCACATGGTGGGAAATTCCTTAGCTCTGTGGACCTGGGCCTATTTCATCATCCCTGAAAGGTTGTTGGGGTTTAACAGGAGGCAAGAAACCTTGCCTGTTGAGAAAAAAACACCACCGCTGAAATCAGTTTGTTTTGATTCTCTCCCTGTTGCAATACAACCAGTGAAAAACCAGGCACGTTGGGTGCTGCAGTTCATCTCTGACATGGAAGAGCTATTCCGAGTCACCAAGGATCCCTACTTCAGCATCATCATCACAGACTACAGCAGTGATGACATGGATGTAGAGAAGGCTCTGAAAAGGTCTACCTTGCACAGGTGAGAGTACTGCTTGGTCACAAAAAGGCACTCACACACATATGCTGGCAAATAGCACACCTGACAGTCTCTGTGTGTTGGCCAGCCACAGCCTGCTGCAGCTGGAACACCACATGCACCACCCATCCAAACCTTGCACATACACAAGAATGTGTTTTTGTTATGATGTGCATACACATATATGCATGGAACAGTGTTAGAAAAGTGTAAGGCAATACCTGGTGTAGTTTTCCAGCTAAATTTATTGTATTTGTCTCCTTTTTCAAGATTGCAAGAGAGAAGAGAAAGCAAGTCTGCCAGTGATGGGGCAGGGGAGAGCAGAAAAGACGAGAAAGCTGTGAGAAGTGGGACAGAGAGCTCTGTTTGCTGCAATGACCCTGCTCTGATCTGAAACAGCCTTGGCTGGTCATTTCGGTTAAGTGTCAGGGGTTTCCAGTTCTAGTCCTAGGGCAGAGCAGGGCTAGAGCTGAGAAGAGTTTTGCTAGGCTCTGCTCAGGGGCAAGACTCTCGGGGCACACTGGGACCAGGAGCAGTGCTGGGCTTTGTGCACTCCCCCAGCAAAGGTTTCCTGTGCTTCAGAGGGTGCACAGGGCGAGGGCAGCTCCACAGCCCAGTGCTGGTGTGGGGCTGCCTGCGGTGCCACTGAAATTCCCTTTCCCCTCTGACCCCCAGCTATCAGTACCTGAAGCTGACAGGGAATTTTGAGCGTTCTGCTGGGCTCCAGGCAGGGATAGACCTCATCAAGGTGAGTCTGGGGAGCCTTGGGTGGGTGGGGAAGTTTGTGATGTGTGTCTGGTGTTACTGCTGCTTCTGGTACTGAACACACTGGTTTTTAGGGAAGGGAATAGCCTCACAGACCAGTTCAAATGTACATGTGTTTCCTGGCCTTCCAGAGTAAGGGTCTCTTTATTCTGTGCTCTGTTTGATTCTTGGTTCACCTGCTGGGACTGTCAGACAGGAGGGAAACCAGCAGTCGCAGCTTTGTGATCCTGGCTCTGCCAGGTCACAGTCATGGTATTTCACACTCGTCATTGAATGTCAGTGAACATTTTGCCAGCCCTTGGGATCTCAGTTTCTGAGGCAGTAATGAGATTTTGACTCCCATCTCTCTTCCTGCCCCTCAAGAAAGATTTACTGAAAGTGAACCTGTTTTTTTCCCAACCGGTACAATCGGTTCCAGGACCCGCACAGCATTGTCTTCCTGTGTGACCTCCACATCCACTTCCCAGCTGGAGTCATTGATGCCATCAGGAAGCACTGCGTGGAAGGCAAGATGGCCTTTGCACCCATGGTCATGAGGCTGCACTGTGGCATGTCCCCACAGTGGCCTGATGGTAAGAGGGCTCAGACTTTGGGAAAATGGGGCAAAGAAGAAAGTGCCTTCCTCCTCTACATTAGTTCCTCTGCCACTGGTGTGGAGCTTGAGGTACTTCCAGGTCCACAGGGTGAGTGTGTGGTAGACATGGGATGGAGTTTAACAGCATCAGGTACCTGGAATTTGAGATCGAAAAGCTAGCAGAGCCCTTTATCTGATGTTTCTCCTGGTTGTCTCCTAGGGCTCTTTATGGATTTAAGGACCTTGGAAAAACCATCCTTTATTCCTGTCTGTCCATATCTCTCTTTTCATAGGGGGCACAGCCTGTCCTGAGCAGAGCTGGTAGACCAGGGGGGAGGGAAACCAAGCTGAGTTGGAGAGAGGAAAGTGGTACAGATAGGATTTCCTTTAGACCAAGGTGGCCGTCCTTAGCCATCCAGGCACAGGGACAGCCATGGGAAGCTGAGACAGTCCAGGAATTGTGTTGCCAGACAGGAGATGTGAGAGGCTCTGCTAGAAGTTGACAGGACAGGCCCTGCTGTCTGTCCACAAGCCTTTCTCATTCCCAAAGCTGGTTGGCATGGTTGGTTCTGCCTTGGTGCTGAGTTTAGTCCCTGGTGTCAACACTGTGCTAAAAGTAGCTTGAATGTCACTCTAGCAGCTCTGCTGGAGCCATCAATGGTTCAAAACCCCAGCAAAGCTGTGCCTCTTTTGTGCTCTCCTCAGGCTACTGGGAGGTGAATGGGTTTGGTCTCCTGGGCATATACAAGTCTGACCTGGACAAAATTGGAGGCATGAACACAAAAGAGTTTCGGGACCGCTGGGGAGGAGAGGACTGGGAACTCCTGGACAGGTAGGCATCCACTGTCACTGTTCAAGTGCTCAGGAGGGGAAGCCCATCCAATCCTGGGAGTGGGGATCTAAGGAGATTGACATGACTGCTTGGACTATAACCTTGGCCAATGAGGGAGAGTCTTTGAGCATATCCTGTCCTCAAACCTAGTAGATGAGGAGACACAAAACATTCTACTGCAGCCACTAGTAAGAGAAGAGCTGCTTCTGCTGCCTTCCAGCCACACTGCTGGTTGGTCTCATGCAGATCAGGCACTGGTGACTGTGAAGATTTTGTCCTCTTCAAGCACTGCAGAGCACAGTCTGAGTCTCTCACATTTTCCATGTGATATTTAGCAATTGAATTGCCTTGAAGACCAACTGGTGGAGAGGCATTTAAAGACGATGAGGTACAGTTCAAATTTCTGAGGATTTCGTGATGAGGGATCTCTGCTGCACAAATCCTGGGCCTCTGGGTTTGTAGTTGTAGGGTTTGGGCCCTGTCTTGTCTTTTCTGTCAGCTGACTGCAACCCAGTGCTGCTAGCCATGTTTCCTCCTGGCCAGTCCTGCTCTCAAGGATGCATAAACACTCAGAGAGCATCATTAGATTCCTGCTTATGGATACAGGGATACCCCTGAGCTATTCTGGACGACCCAATTTGCTTGCAGCCTCTTGCCAACAACACAACTTAAAAAATAGTTTACCTGGGGCTGAGTCCCTCAGTATCTTTGTGATGAAATTTTCCCTAAGTCTGCTCTTCTTTCTGCCAGGATCTTACAGGCTGGGCTGGAAGTGGAACGTCTGTCCCTGAGGAACTTTTTCCACTGGTTTCACTCAAAGCGGGGCATGTGGAACCGGCGCCAGCTGAAGACAGCGTAGCCTTCATCCCCAGAGCTGCTCAGCAGCACTGCCCACCATCTCATCCAGATGTGCACTTTACTGGGGCACACAGCTGAGTGCCCAAACCCTTCCTCTGCCTCCAGAGCCCTCTGATGGCGCGGCACAGCTGAGGAAGGAGTGACCAGGCTGGAGGAGCAGGAGCTTCCCTTGTCAGCCTCTGCATCCAGGACGTGGGATCCGTGTGTGGCTGGGAAGGTGTGTGGGGGAGATGTCAGCAAGGGAAGGACTTGTATTTCCTGCCGTGCAGTCTGGTGGAAGGTACAGTGGGAGAGGTGCCTTGTTTCCTGTTGAGTCTTGCACCAAACAAACACAAATCCCAGCTAAGCCCAGAATGGTTTATTTAGAGCAACACGGCTTCTCTTTCAAAACTTGAGTGAAAAGAAAAAAAAAGCAAAAGAATCCACAACGATCCCCATTTCCTCTCCTTTGCCATCTCTCCAGTACCCATGATTTTGGACAGGGGACCAAAATTCTCTGATCAGTATTGCACCCACATGCCCATGTGCTGACTTAAGGAAATCTGGATGCAGAGGAGTTGACAGGCACTTTAGGCTGCTGGTGCTTGGATGTTTCTCTTTGCTTTTCACTTTGGTCATTATGAAAAACTGTGCTCATGTTCAGCAAATTATGGGCCATGGATGGAGTTGCAAATACTTTTCTCTTACAACAGCCACGTTTGCCTGTAGCTAGGTGAGCTGGCAAGGGTGATGTTACAATTCCACCTAAATTATTGACCCACTGCCCGAGGGTGGTGGAGGTTACAGAGAAGCTAACAGAGCATCTCAGGAGGAACTTTCCAGCCTTATCTGACAGACATGTGTTTGTCCTAACAATATCAGGGAAACCCTAGCAGGGAAGAAATGGCAATATTTTATTAGTTGAAATGTTGTGATTTGTCAGAAGAGGAGACAGAGTCTTCCACTCTCAAAATCCTGTACATTTATGCAGCATCTAAAAGTTAATTTAATAAGTTATGGCCTCACAGTTGTGTCTTGTTGTAGTTTGAATTTTATGTAGAGAGGCTTCTTGGTTGGAGAACCAGCACAGCTGTTGGTGCTTCATCTCTGGAACAGCCCTGGGAGCTCTGGCCTGGTACAGAGGAGGTGTCCTCAGGACTTGGCACAGGCACTGGGTGTAACGAATGGTGAGGACAGAAGAGGGTTGAGTGAACAGAAGGATGGACAAACCCCTGCTGTTATTGATGCAAGAACTGTGGGGAGAGCCCACAGCTGGCCAGGTGCTACAGGGAAGTCTTATCCCCTAAAACTTAATGTAAGTTAAGTTTTGTTAATGTAAGGCAAGATTTTCTTTACCCCATAACCATTTTAGGAGACTCTATGAACCCAGAAATCCCAGCTCACTCAGGGCTTTACACTGGAGCTTCAGTGTCCCCATACCATGCTGAAAAGGTCTCAGCCTTGAGGAGGAGAGTGTGACATAGGATGCTGCTCATGGTGCCCAGTTCTGTGGGGAGTTGCTGGGAAGGAGTAATGGATGTGTGCAGAATACAGGCAAAGCTGACTGGTACTAGAAGTTTTTGCTCTTTGCTGATGGAGTAGATGCCAATTCAGACCAGGCATTCATTTATTACTGGGCCCGTGGTGCTTGTCAAGTCCATCAAGTTCCACTCTTGCAGTAGAAAACCGAACATGCAAGTTCTGGCACGTGAGATGGAAATCGTGTCAAATCATCTGTTTGCATCAGTCTGGGTTTTGTGAGTGATGGATTTGAGAAAAAGTCAAACAGATACCAGAAAGTTCTGCTGTGCAGTGTGCAGCTGTGGTGAGAAGTAGACAGGAGGTGGCTGTGTCTCTGAATCCATGGAGCCTTTGCCAGAATGGAGACACGGAATATCCCAGAAGATGCAGCCCCAGCCAGCTGCTCAAGCCAGGGTAGTCTTCCTATTGAGGGAAAATAATTTACCCATGCAGATACTAAATTAAATCATGGCAGTTGGGCTGATAGGGAGGAGGCTGACAACAGTCAACACTTTTTTTGAATTTTTTTTTTATTTTAAGTATTATAGGAGTTTGGGAGACCGGATCCCTGTGATGCAATGTTGCAATAAGCTCTGTCTGGAATGTGCAGTGTCAGTCATGCTGTCAGTGCAAGTCAGAGCCTGTGCTTCCCTCAGACACAGGCACAACTCCACGAGTGTGCAGGTGAGCTGCTTTCCAGGCTCCAGGACTGTGCCTGCACAGCTTGTCCAGGCTGGCAGTGTCACGCAATGCCTGTGGAATGGGGAGAGGCCGAGTGCAGGGACACGGCCAGGCGTTAGCAGCAGCAGCTGGGAGCAGCATGGTGCCCACTCTGCAGATGGAGAACTGCTGGATTTGGTGGCAGCCTGTCAGTCAAGCACGGGCAGGAGGAGTTATTTGTACCCTGTGCTTCCACATCTGGCCGTGGATGTGGTCTGCAGCACCCCAGGTTATCAGCTGGCATCCATCTGCAGACACGGGCAAGAATTCAGTGCATCCAGAAGGGAACTCACTTGGCATAAATGCCATGAGTCTTCCCCATCACAGAGGACAGCCAGCAGAGAGTGCCTTGGACAGTAGGGTGCACTCCTCACTGCAGCACTGCCAGAGGAGTTTGAGCGTTTTCCTCCCATTTTACAGCTGTGACTGGCTGTACTCCTTCCTTCACACCTTGGAACCCAGGCCAGTGGTAAGCAGAACTACCTCGTGAAGACTCTTTGGTGGAGATGTAAGGAGTTACTGGTTTTCAGTCCAGTTTCCCAATGGCCAGTTTCCCCACTGTGGAAGCTGCCATCTCAAGTGTTCTTCCCTTTCAGTGGGAATTCTCCGTTGGTATCCAAGCAGTAGAAAGTGTGATTAATACTAATTGGCACTAGCTGGCAACTCCCATAGAGGAGCTTGGGGAGCCCATGGGAACAAAAACTCTTCCAGCCCACGTGCTCAGAGACCTGAGTGCAGGGTGTGGGGACAGAAGGGGCTCCACACTCCCCAGTTTACTGGCCAGCAGCAAACCTTGCTGAGGAGCAGTGCTGGGCTTCACTCTGAGGCTGCTGCCCCTCTTCCAAAGCAAGCTGCAGTTTCTGTCCCCAGACAGAGTCACCAAGAGGGGAGAGCAGGAAGCAGAGCAGGAGCAGATCCTCAGCCATGCAGTGAGAGAACATGGCCAGGAAGCTGACTCCCCTCAACAGCTGGTCACATTTCTGTCACCAGGATCTTTTTAGGAAGCTGTGCTGGAGTTTCTGGCCTTCATGTGCATCCTGGACAGCTGGAGGAAGTTGCATAGGACTTTCCTTGGGTCAGGCCAGGAGCAAGCTGCTCTGGAAGCTCTGTGGCTGGGGAAATGATGGACAGTGCTGCAAAAAAGACTTTTTCCAGGGTAGGATGTGACCAGACTGGGGAGTCTGGACCCCCATGTGTGAGGTGCAGGACAAGGGGACTCTGCCTACAAATGTGACTGTGTCTTCAGGACTGAAATGTGGTGCTCAGGTTTGCTTTGCTGGCCAGCAAGGGAATGAAAAAGGGCTGGCTTTTAATCTGAGCAAAGTGTATTGTGTGAAAATTACGGTTTGTTTCATCATTGTCTTAATGTTTGCCCGGTATGAACATCTCTCCTTAATGCCTACAAATGTCTGAAGTTGATTGTTTTTCAGATTTTGTGTTGAAAATCTGAGTTGTACCTTTGAGTTACCTGCCTTAAAGTGGCTCTGTGCCTTCAAGACGACTCCTGGGCCACCTCTCTGTTGGAGCTGGGGGATATACAGATTCTCCCTCGTGTTTTATAAATACATTGTCTTCCTACAAGAGCTCTCTTCTGTCTGTGTGTTCACTTGCACCCACATCAGTGTGCAGCAGGGATTAGAATCCAGGTGTGCTCCTCTGTTCCATTAGCTGAAAGCACAGGCAGTACCAGAGACAGAGGTCACTCACTCTGTGCCCAAGCCAGCAGGAGCTCTGCAGCAAGGGCTGGCTGGGAGATGCAGTGGGCAAGGTGAGCCAGCAGTGAGCCCTGCACAGAATGGGATGGCAACAGCACAGCTTTCCTCCTGTCTGCGTGGGTTTGTCATGTGAAACAAGGTGGAAACAGTGGACAGATGCACATTCCAGCAAAGCATGAGTGTGCTGTGATGGGAGAATGTGGAAAACAACAGTGTTCCTCCTGGCAAGCAGAGGACAGTTCCTGGAGAAGACCACAGGTGGGAGCCTAGACCTGAGCTCAATGCTTGTCACACCTTACACAAATGGGAGGTCAGCTCTTTCACAGCAACTGCTTATTTCGTTGGATTAAATTCTGGCCCATTTTCACTTTAATTGTGCCTTCTTTCAGTATCAAAAGCTTGGCAGCAGTGGGAGTCGCACACAAAGAGGGAAAAAGGCAGCCAAGGTTGCTAATGAGTGTGATTTCACTATAACAAGAAATTATTAATATTAAAGGAGGTGGAGGGAAAGTATTCCAGTGTGCTGCCAGACTTTTGGGATGAGTGTCAGGAATCCCCCTCTGCTCACACAGACCTCACATGCTGCCATACCCAATCCAATGGCTTTTTGAACAATGATGAAATTAAGATCTGGTAATGAAATTCCCCTCTGTGCTTCTTTCTCAACTGAACATTTTCTATTTTTCCCTCTCTTTACATTCAGTCATCAGTGCTAATTGCTTTGCCTCGTGCTCCATGAAGCAATGAGTCCTAGGGTTCGGGGTCTGAGTGCAGGATATGTAATTTTTTACCTTTCCATGAACCCAGCCAGCCAGTAGTGGCTGACATCCCTTGGCTTGTGCTTTTGCTGTGCCTACAACTCATTCTGCCACCTCTGGAGTGAAGCATTTTTCTAGAGGAGGTGGGATAACTTCCCAGAAACATCCACCCCTCTCTGCTGCCAGTCAGAGCAAAGGCTGAGGACCAAGTTAAGCAGCAGACTCAGAGTCACCCCAGAGCTGTCATCCCTGAGACAAAGTGTAGGACAAGTCTCTGCCTGCTTCCCCAAACACATCTCAGATTGTGCTCAGCTTTGCCACTTCAGGTTCTGGTAAATACATAACTGGTATTTTCCACCCTACCCTTTTTATGCAACTTTTCTTTGGCTCAGAGAAGTCACTGCTGGCCCGTGGCCTTACCCACACCTTCGTGGGCAAGGTCATTCACACCCTCTCAGAAAAAGCACCACATGTGACTGAGAAAAATTTGGTTTTGTAAAGTCAAATACAGAATACAAATGAAATCTGTCTGTATCTGTTTCTGAGTGCCAGACACTCCCAGTAGCTCCTGAAGACTCGTGTGAGGATGCTTTCAGGGCATTTTCCTCTCGGGGGTGGCAAGGATATACAAAATGGGAACTCCATATTAAACTCCTGATTCTGCAGTACAATGGAAAAATCATTTAATAATCAAAAGAGCATGCAATTATTTAAATAGGCTTACATAGGACTATTAAAATACCATTTTTTAGCATTACTATAGAGTTAAAAATTTAGGATCAAAAATTTTTACTCTTTCATAAAAATCTTGAAACTCATTAATTCAAAGGATTTTTTTAAGGAAACAAATTGTTCTAATACAAGATAATTACCAGAGCTGTCATTATAAACCAAATACATTTTAAAACATTTATATTAGTGATGAGAAGAAATCATAATGGTGATTTTTTAAATAAAGTAATAAGCTCTTCAGTTGTAATTTTTCATTGTGGTAATAAGCCTAGGCTGTGTCCTTATGTATAATGTTTCTTCATTTTCTACTAAATATTGTCAGGCTATTCTGACATCATTCCTGATAGGTCCCTGATGATGACATCAGACCACAATAACTATTTTCTGTCCTTGTTAATATTCCAGAGCTGGAAATATCTGATTGTTTTCTTAATTATGTCACATGTAATTTTAAACAAGTAGGAAACATTTGAACTGGTTCTAGCTATCTTCACATATACACACCATTCTATGCTCCTAGGAAAACTTCTTTTTTAGTTTTGAGAAATCCATTCCAACATTTGGGAGGTAAACTATTAGGTACAATTGCTTCAAGGGCATCAACTTAGGTTTGAGACCAAAAAAAAAGCTGGACTTATTTATTTAGCCTACAAAGCAAATCATTCACTCTTCTCTACCAAATGAGCCAATATTGAATATGTGAAGCAGGAAGCTAAAATAAGAAAAGAGGTTTCCAGAACTGCACTTTAAAAATGTATACCTGCTGCTGTTCCTGCAGTTTTCTCTTGCAAAGTTTGCTCTAGCTTGGAAAGGCAATGTTCCCCCCTCTCAGAACTGCAAAAGCATGAGAGTAAGGGTGCCAGGTATGCTATGACACACAGTTTTGAAGTTTAACCCAGTTTTCTGGATTCATCCATGGGCTCCTGCTGAGGTCAGTGGACGCGTTGACGAGAGCTGCACTGCTCAGATCCTGCAGGGAAGAGAAGAAACATCAGCAAGGTGAGCTCAGACCCCTCTGTGTGCATGGCCAGAGAGGAGCAGGCACAGCCACCACAGCTGCCCCTGCATGTGTGGGGTGCTGCTCTTCAGCCCTTGCCTCTCTCTGCATCCCAAACCAGCAATGTTTCTCTAGGGGCTTTTGGCCTTTACATCCATCCTCAGCATAGCATGTGTCTGTTGAGCTTTCTTGTTGCATTTAAGTTGTGTTTACGTTTTGCAGGTTATGTAAGCAAGAAGTGTGAATTTTGCTTCTTGAGCTGAAGTGCTTTTGATTTAAGAACATGTCATTCCCTCACTGATGTGACATGGGAACCCAACATTTGGATGAACTCTTATTTACAGGGCTTCCTTGAAAATGAGCATTAGGTGCTTAAAACAGTCCCAGCCAAACCACAGGGGCTGTTGTAAAGAGCTCTTCCCCCTTCTGCCTTGCCCAGCACCTTCCTTTTATTCTGCTCAGATAGTGCTGCTGCCTTGGGATTCCTCCCAGAACACACCTAGTTTTCTTCCCCAAATTTAGCTCCCATCCACAATTGCTATTCATATCTAGCATGAGCTCTGCAGCCTTCCAAAAACCACTTGCTGCTGATAAATCCCAGCAACTGGGATGTTTGGTGTTCCTGCTTTAGAGCCCAAGTGAGGAGAGCTCCTGTGAGGGAATTTGTTCATTGGCCACAGGCTCTTGTGGGACAGCAACGTGCCTCTGGAAAGGCTTTGTTTAAATTCGTGCAGCATTGCCTTCACTTTGCAGTGATGTTTTCTGAGACTGAGAGCCCTGCCAGGGGCTGGCAGTGATGGGAACTCACCCTTTCTTACCTGAGTCCATTGCACCATTAATTAATAAGGTCCAAAATTCCTGCTGGGGTAGAGGCCAGTCTTCTGCACCCCGAAGGCTGTGATGAAGATGTTGAGGATGACTGTGATGAAGATGAGAGCTGTGGCAGTGTTGTTCAGTATATTCAGGCGGGGTTGCTTTGCAATGTCATTCAGGTTCAAACGAGCTGTGCAATACAATGCAAAAAGAGAAGAGGCTTTGCAGACTGACTCCAAGTGCCCAGCTCCTGCAAGCCTCCCCTGCCTGGTAAATGTTCATGGTGCCCCTGAGTGCTGAGGCCACAAAGGAGAGAGAGCAGTCACAGGAATGCTACAGGAGCCACAGCTTGCTCTAGGATGATATACAAGGCTGGAGCAGAGAAAAACTCACCTTGTTTTGTTTTTTCGGCAAAATTCTTTGTTTTGCCATGGAGGTGCTGTGGCCCTGCAATGGGTCAACCCTAAACAGGCAAGTTACTGCTGCACACTAGCCAGACACATGCCATGGTGCCCTCCAACACTGCATGGCCTTGGAACAGAGTGAGACACACAAGACAAGGTCAATAATGCTCTGCTTGCACTGGGAGCCCAGTCCTTCCTAACACCCAGATGTCACCTGTGTGGTGACACAGCTGTCAGCCCTGGGTACATGAATGGGGCAGCTCCTGGCTGATGGGCATTGATCCCTTCAGGCACAGCAATACCCTGGTTGCCAGGGCTGTCTGGCCAATAAGCCATGCAAACAGCAGCCAGGTTGTAGCCCCCTCTCCCCTTTCTCCTCCCACCACAGCTCCCACCAGGAAAAGCTGTGTTGTGTGTGACAGGGGAAGGAGCACATCACAGATTTTCCAAAGCCCCCAATCCTCTGTCTCCCATAAAACCTCATGTAGGATATACAGGAAAATGCAGCATTCTGCAGGTTTTTAATACTGGGAACCTGTTGGAGACTGAAATACAGCAATTCCTGTATCAGATGAAGCACTGAGCAAGCATCAGAAAAACAATGCTGGTGTTAATGTACTGTCTGTAGGCCACTAGGAAAACTGTGGGATTGGTTAAGTGTGAGGTTAATATAGGGAATACCTCTGCCTAAAATGTTCTGTTAAGTCCCAGACAAAGTAAGATATAAAATACAGCTAAAATGTAGAGTCTGCAAGAGCTGCATGAAGGAGCACATAACAGCAGGGGCAGCAAGAGGCCCATCTTGGCCAAATCCCCACTCTGTCACTGGGACAGGCGTCAGCAGTGGGGAAGTGAAGGAAGAGTTGTGCTCAGAGATGTGCAGACAAAAAAACAACCCACCCACTATTCTGAGTAACATAACCACCCACATCCAGCCCTGGATGGAGCCAGAGGGGAATGGTTTGGGGGAAGAGGCTTCTCCCTCCCACCCCCACACCAACCAACCCACAGGGCACCCTGCCCCTGCAGCACCCTGCCTCGGTGGCCACCTTACCAGTGACGATCAGGAGAATCCCAATCATCACCTGGAAAAAGAGGGAGATGCTGATGAGCACGATGAGGGTGGCGTAGTACTGGAAGGACGCGCCCTGCTCCAGCACAGCTTTGAGCTGGGTGACATTGGCCATGAACAGGGCCACGTCCAGCATGCTCTCTGCCACGCTCTTCTTGGTGGCATAGTGGTTGATGTTCATGGGCCCGTTGATCCGGAGGCGAGGATTCATGCCCTGCAGAGACAGGAGGAATCACCTGCATTGCTGTCCTAGGTTACAATGTAAAGATGTGCCCAAAAGTGTGTGTTCTGTCACCATTTGTTAAACCAGCTGGGGCAGTGATCCTCATCTCCATGGGAGATATCTCCTGTTAATGGGCCAGCTGTTAAACCAGCTGGGGCAGTGTTCTTTATCTTTTCCACAGCCCCTCCTTCCTCCAGGAGATATCTCCTGTTAATGGGCCATTGAGTCCCACTGCATGACTGATAAAATCACATCATCCCATTGGGAGATGCTCCACCCAGGGGGAGGAGACAAACAATTCCTACCTAGATAAAAACTGAGATTTGGAACACCAAGGCAGCCTTTACCTACTGGTTCACAGAGGACAAGAGCTAGCAGACCTTTCTACAGGATCACTACTACAACAAGACCACTTCATCTGGACTGCTACCACCACCCTAACTAGCAGGGCGTCAGGTTGTTTCTGACTCTGTCAGTGGTAGGTTTTTTTGTACTATTGCATGTATTATATTTTTCTCTTTTTTTCCTATGAAATTGTATTTCTGACTTGGAGTCTCTCACTGGTTTTGCTTTCAAACCATTACAATTGCTAAACCAACAGACACATCTGTGTCCAGTGGGATGCTGTCTTCTCCCTGGGGTTTATCTAGAAATCCTGGGAAAGAGTCAAAGTTGCATGTTTTAAATGTGTGGAGAGTACCCAGTTTCCCCTCACAGTAGCTTTGTGGAATTAATAGGCATAAGATATTTGCTGTGTTCAAGAGCTCAGCAAGGTTAAAAAAATAACTGGTATTTTTGTGCAAAACAAGCTTGTCCGGAGCTACAATAATGTAGATTATCCAAAAGCCAGGGATTTTGCAAGGAATATTAAATTCTCTTCCTTCAGGACACACACAAGACTCAAACTTACAGGGGATTTAGAGACAGATCTTCTCTTTGGGTTGGGCATTGTGTTTAATATCATTACCAATGATCTGGATCTCCATCGGGAGAGGATGGATGCACCCTCAGTTTGCAGGGTGGGAGTGTTGACCTGCTGGGTGGTAGAAAGGCTCTGCAGGGGCTGGATCAAGGGACTGAGGCCACTTGTGTGAGGGTGAACGAGATGAAGAGCTGGGTCCTGCACCTGGGTCACAACAACTCCACGAAGCACTACACACTTGGGGAAGAGAGGCTGGAAGGCTGCCTGCTGGAAAAGGACCTGGAGGTGCTGGCTGAACATGAGCCAGCAGTGTGCCCAGGTGGCCAAAAAGGCCAATGGCTCCTGGCCTGGATCAGGAATGGTGTGGCCAGCAGGAGCAGGGTGGTGATTGTCCCCCTGTACTCAGCACTGGTGAGGCTGCACCTCAAATCCTGGGTTCAGTTCTTGTCCCTTCACAATCCCAAAAAGGGATTGTCACAAAAAGGACATTGAGCTCCTGGAGCAGTTCCAGAGAAGGACGATGGAGCTGGTGAAGGGTCTTCAGAGTGAGTCATGTGGGGAACAGCTGAGGGAGCTGGGGGTGTTCAGCCTGCAGAGGAGGAGGCTCAGGAGGGACCTTATCACTCCCTACATTATCTGAAAGGAGCTGTAGCTAGGTGGGGAGCAGTCTCTTCTCCCCAGTAACAAGCAATAGTAAGTTGCAAGATGAAAAAGCCTCAAGCTGCACCAGGGGAGGTTTAGACTGGATATTGGGAAAAATGTCTCTTGGACAAAAGGCTTGTCAGACACTGGAACAGGCTGCCCAGGGAAATGGTTGAGTCACCATCCCTGGAGGAATTCAAAAGACATGCAGATGTGGTGCTTAGAGGCATGGATTAGTGGTGGCCTCAGCAGTATTAGATTAGTGACTGGAGTTGAGGATCTTAAAGGTCTTTTCCAACATAAACAATTCTATGATTCTATGACTGTCAGTGGCTGGGCTTTAAAGCTCCTGTGAACAATTTTTGCTGGCTTCTGTCTTACACAAGATGCTAAAGCAGATGAAATAGTCCTTGGATTTGTTTCTGAAACCGAGAGGGTTTCTTCAAAACATCAGGCACCAAAATGCAACAAGACAAGGGGTGGGATCTGTCACACCTAACCTTAATTAATCATTCAGGCAGGTTTTTTTGGCAGTCAAAAGAAACAGCTGTTTACAAAAGCCAAATCAGCTGGTTGCCCTTAACCTAATTGCAATGTGTAGGTAATTTGGCTGCTTTTAGCCATCCATTGTTAAGTGAGTTCACCTGTTGCTCTCTTGACCCAAGTGATTAAAAAAAAAGGCTGATAGTTTTCTATTCACCCAGAGCATCACAAGCTCGTAATAAACCATTAGCAAAGGCAACAGTTACAAGAGGTTTAGATGTGTCTGCAATAAATCGTGCTCTTCTTTCTTAAAAAGAAAGAAAAACAGCACTTCCATATAGCAGAGAGGCTCCAGTTCTGCATAATCAGCCTCCTGTCAGCTGCAGTAAGACCAGCAGCCTTATGTGAGTGCATCAGAAACCCATCAACTGAGGGGTTACACTTTAAAACCAGGAGTAAGGCCAGCCTCTGTCTCTCTTTTGCTCAGGAAAGGGGAAGAGATTTCTTTGGGTGAGCTCTGGAGGTGCCTTCATTCAGTGGTAAGTCCTGTTTTGCTCCTTTTGTACCAGATAAAGTAGAAAATGTAGTTTTTCCTCCATACGCCAGGCAGGTCTCTAGGGAAGGGTCATGGCTCCTGTGTTATGCTGTGACCTTGGGTCTCTTTGGGCAAGAGTGGCTTTCTTTGATTTGGGAGAGCAGTGTGTGGGGGGTGTGTCTGAAATTGGGGCTGAACTTTGCAAGGGGGTTGTGGCCCTGGTCTGGTGGTCACCCTGATGTGACAAAGACCTGTATGAAAAAGTGAACAGGAAAAGCTGTATCTGTTTTGAACTATTGGTAAACTGTGATCCCTAACAAGGGGCTGGCTTGGGCTAGGAAAGGATTTTTGGTTTGGTTGGGGATCTTTTTAATACGATAGCTCAAAGCATTTAGTTCTTACAGTTTCTGACAGTGACATTTCTGTGGTTACACATCTCTTTTGTAAAGCCTTTCTTTCATGCTGGGAGGAGGTAAAAGTAGAAGTCTAAAGAACTGGTAAAAACTCCAAGGCTGCGTGTAAGTTGAGACTTAAACATTACAACATGGTATCAGAGATAGAATAGAGGCATCTTGAGGAAAAGAGACAAGCAAAAGGTCGTGTTCTGTGAACGCATTTTAAAAACGTGTTGTGAGGGACTGCTCCCCCTTAGATGGTTTAAAAACATGTGATCCTGTTGAAAGAGAGGAACCATTACCAAATGGTGCAGGGTTGGCGATTTGATCTCTCTCGTGTGCTGTTTTCCTTATTCCTGAAGAATCAGCCCCTCCTTGCAGCATCACAAGGCTGAGCATTGATAGTTTATCTCTGTGTAATGATGAGTTAAGGGTGTGAGAACAAGGGTGCTGTACAAACAGGGCAGAGCTGCTGTTAAATGAGTGACTGGTACCAGGAGGCTGAGACATCTGTTTGTGGCTGCCTACGTGGAGAAAAATTTAAAAAAAGCAAGCCAGGAGCTTTCGTTGAATGAAAACTCATCCTTCTTTTGAGCTGCCCTCACGTTCCTTTTCCTGGAGTGTGAAATGGGGCAGAGTTGCAATGTCCTGAGATCTGTGTGGCAGATGATCAGGCAGTGAACATAGACAGCTTTCACATGGGTGGGTGTGATGGCATATTCCCATCTGGGACATGAAAACACAGGCAGGTACTGCTCCCCTGTGTGGAGTAACTGGAACTGGGAAACCTTCACAATGGAAAAGGTGTGACTCCAGATTCAAAGTCCTTTCGGTCCAGGCAGATCCAGAAGGATCTCCATAAGGATAATGGATGATGGAAGCTGGATACTAAACTTGAATCTGGGTAGCTTAAGATTTGTGATGGGCAGCCCCCAAACACCCACCTGGCTCCAGCCTCGTCTCAGGCAGTTGTAGAGAGCAATAAGGTCCCTCCTTTCCAGGCTGAGCTCCCTCAGCCCCTCCTCATCAGATCTGTGCTCTACCCCCTTCACAGTTTCGTGGCCCTTCTCTTGACTCCAGTACATGGCACATGACTCCTCATGATGCAAGGAAAAGTTACAGAGATCCAGGGGTTTTTTTATGGATTTGGCCCTCAATGTTCCCTCTAGTCCAGCAGCTAAGAATGGAAGCCTGATGTCTCAAATAAGGAGAGGCTTAAACAAACAAGGAGTCCTCATAGACCTGGCATTTGGATTAATGCTGGAAGATGGATTTGCTTGGGATGCCAGTGCCAGAACTGTCAGCAGTGAACCACTGTTTGTGGGGTGTGAATGCATGGCTCTGATGCTTTTCTTTTGAGCTGCTAGAATGTACACAAAGCTTTCCAAAGACTGTTTCTGCTTTTGCTTTCTTTAAAGTTCAGTGCTGTAAACTCCTGCAGCTCAGGAGCTGATTCACAAGCAACTTGGGTTTCCCTGGAGGAAGATTGTCCAGACAGCTATGGGAGGTTAAGTGGTATCACTGAGGAGATTCAATGATTCCCCTTCAGCAGAGCCCTGAGTGGAGTCACAGGACACACCTGAAGGCTCACCGAAGTGATTTGTGCCATCAGGCTAGAGCTGGTGACTTTCTAGTCACTTTGAAAGGATTCCCCTCAGGAGAGTGGAGATTATTGCCTTTTCTTCTCTGTAATGTGTCAAAGAGCTGGATCTGGCAGTCGGACACCAAGCCCATCTTGGAAAGCATTGCTGCAGAGCCAGCACATCTGGAAACAGCACTTTCCCAAGAGAGGGCTCTATCACCATTGCCAACTTTATAAAAGTAGGGAAATTAGGACCTGAACAACTCTGTCCCAGTCATACAACAGTGCTGGATGAACTGGTGCTGGAGCCACTTTGCTGTGCCCCATTTCTGGATGTTTTAGCTTTCCCTATGAGACTCTCTCCCTGCAAGGACCCTGCTGGCTTCAGTCTGACCCCAGGCAAATCCCCTTTCCCTTTTCTCTTGTGTAAATGTGGCACTGTAATACAGATCCCCTCAAGGGCTGAGTGAGGCACCCATCTATGTTTTCTAAGTCAGAGGCTTAATTCTTACTCAAAAGTGTGCAGATATTTAACTCTCACGTCTATGTTTATTTTTAATATTTATAGGAATTATGGAAAGAAGGATCAGTATCACTGCAAAAAAAACAATGGAATTTTTTATTCTTTTTCAGCTTGTCCTCTGGTTTTGCTGTAGGGAACTCTCAGGTCCCCAGGCCTGTGAAACCAGGCTCTGATACCAGAGGTTTTGCTGAGCTACACAGTTCACTGAAACGACCTGAAAAATTTACACTAAAATGAGTTTTCAAGAGAAATTCTTTGGGGTGTTCGTGCATTTATTTTTACAAGAAATAGCTACTCTCTTCTGTAAACTTTTGGAGGAGCTTCATCTAAATATTTCTTTCCAAGCTGCCAGATTTTGGGCCAAGGAGAGCACAAACCTTCTCCAAATTTTCTTCTTTCTAAATTTCTACGAAACCTGCAGTTTACTTGTCACATTTTTCAGATTAGGGGACAAAATAATTAGAGAGCTGATCTAATTGCAAATCTCTGTGTACTTTGTAGGTTTTGTGATCCTATTCCAAGGGGAGAACAGCCTGAAAGAGGCAGTGGAGCAGCATGAGGCTCCCAGGAACGATAATCTTTGTGAGCACTCTGTCAGAGGGTGATGTCTGAGTATGAACTCTATTATTGGCCATTCCTTCCAAGGGAAATGCTGGACAATGCCAAAGAAAACAGACACAAATGTAGGCCATGCTCTCAGAGGGGTGAGTGCGGAGATGGCCACCACGGGGGACACAGCACCAGGGAAAATCCAGGGAATGTTTCCCCAGCATTGGCCAGTCAGCAGCTTTAGAAATACTTTGTAAGCATTGGCTGATGGAGGGGAAAGCACACTGCCAGTCACCTTGCAGGGCAGGAGAGGAGCACAGTCCCTTTTCTGTGAGCAGAAAGCAGAGGGATTCAAGCCTGGCCCTCAGTCCATGCTTCTGCTTCTAAGAGCACAGTTATTAGCTGCTCTCCTTTAACAGGGATGGCTACTCCCTGCAGCTCTTGTCCAGTCAAATTTTGACATTTTTAGCCTACATGCTCAGGCACAGAGAGCAGCAGCATTGGGAAGAGTAATGCTGACCAGGCCCCTGCTCACCTGATGTGTTGGGATTCCCTTGCAGAGTTTTGGGTGTCAGCTCATGGATTTGTGCACAGCCACATGTGTGTGCAAGAGAAGGGACACCCAAGGAGCCCTTTGGCCAATACTAACTATATTGTGAATTTGGTGAGACAAAGGCTGCTTTTCTCCAGTTTGGCACAACAGCAAGTATCCTGGCTGCTGTCCACAAACAGAAGTAATAGTAAACCTCATCGTGGATACTGCAGGTGGAAGGAAAACTGAGTGTTCAGGGCCAGTCCCTCCTCCTCAGCCTCTGTGGAGGCTCTTGGCTAGTCCAGTTGTGCTTAAGGTTTTTCTCCTTTCAATATAGCCATCTGTTCTGCTCACCAGGGGTCCTGCTCAGAGCCAAGTGTTGTTGCCTTCAGTTCATATTGCATAAATGTCAGAAAACAAATCAGAGGTGCTTTCCTAGTATCTCTCCCCATGTATCAGACTGGTCCTGATGGAGATCTGTCTCTGAGGTGTCCTTACACTTCTGTGACAGGTCACTGCTGAGTTCAACAGAGAACCCATTGACACTAACTGTTTGGATGAGAGTTCTGCAGCCAAAAAGTGACATACAGGAGCTCGAGCGGAGCCAGTGCCTCCTCAGAAGTGGAAGCCTAGGAATTGGCAGACACACATTCTGTGGGCTTGACAAACACTGTGTTCTGTGGTCTACCGAACTCGGTCTTTCCATTTGCTTTGGAAATCCTCCGGTGTTTCATCTCCTACCTGCGAGCAAACCTGGCGAGGTCTCTTGGGCAGAGATGTCACCACAGTGCAGCGTTTGGGAGCCTCATCCTTGAGCCAAGGGGTGCCAAAGGAGGGCACCTTTGTCACTCGAGGATGAGACTGGACAGGCTCTGCTGGCAATGTCCCCAGCTGAGAGGGTAACTCCAGTGCTCTCTGCTCTGGCTGCAGCTCCTGGAATGAGCAGGATGCTGACAGCAAAACCCAGCCCGGCGTGGAGCGGGATGGGAAGCAGGGCAGTGGCTGCAGGGTCGGGAGCGGGATGGGAAGCGGTGGCTGGCGGGGGATCGGGGTGAGTGTAGGGTCAGCGGAGCCCCAGGAGGGTCGGGCTCTCTCCGTGCCCGCCCGGCTGCGGCACTCGCAGCCCGCAGGGACCCGCGTGTCGCACCGAGCGTGTGCCCTGCTCTTCATCGCTGCCTTTCCGTGCTTCTCATCTCTTATTCATCCCTTCTGCCCGTCTGCATCTTCAGCTCCTCCTGTCTTCCATTATTCTCTCCTTTCCCATTCCTTTCTCGCCCTGTGCCTTTTACCTTGTCTGTCTTTCACGCCTTTTCCTGCTATCGAGCTCTTCACGCACCTCCTTCCCTGGGTTGCTGTCTCCTTGTTCTCCCCACTCCTCTCCCCCTTTGCTGTCTGGCAAGTTTCTTGAATCTGTTCACTCTGACGCCACTCAGGGCTTCCTGTGCTACAGGGCACCATAAATTATGTATCACTCAAATAACTGTCTTACCAAATCTATATTAAACTCCCTCGTTAAGTATGTTTATGATACTGCATTGAAGGGATCCAGGAATCGACTGGCAGGCTGCAGGGCTGAGCTGGAATACAAGATAATTTTTCTTTTCCAGGTAGTTAGGATGAGGACAAGGTGGAAAGGGCGGTGCCAGTGCTGGAGGATCCTCCATCCACAGATTAGGAGCAGTTTGGGGCTCAAGAACTGCTTGGCACCAGCAATCACAATGTGCTGATGCATGATCTCTGATTGCTGAACAGAAGCAATCCGGTGTGTGTGGGGAGGGGGGGACAGCTCTTTGAATATATGGAATTGGGAGTGTACTCAAAAGGATTAGTGGGAACAATTATTTCCAAAGTCAGGATATAGAAGCTGGAGCCTATTCAAGTCGTTAGTGTTTTATCCTAGTGTTTTGGGGTAGGAAAAAAATGGGGGGGGGGGGGCAGGGGAAGAGCAAAAAGAAAAGGGGCAGGGGAAGACTAAAAACAGCTTCAGAAGAAAAATTTCAAAGTAGGTTAGCAGAGAAAATGAGTTTATAAAAAATGGAAGAGCAGCCGGGAGGCACAACACTAACTACTGCATTGTGCTTACAAAGCTAAACACGTTAAGATGAATAAATCCCCAAGCTGGATGGCTTATGGCCTAAAATATTAAGAAAAGTTGAGTCTGATTGCAGGCTGCTGCCAGATCCAAAGAGCAAATATGTTCATATAAATCATTTTAATACAAAACATTCATAAAGCAAGGTCCTAAAACTGAACCCCTTCCAAGTCTAAGCGTGTTTGCATCCAATGTTGAGGGGTCAGGTTGATTCCTAAAACCGAGAGAACATAATAACAGCTGTACTGGATCAGACAAGAGGTCCATTCCCCTCTGACTGTGGTTTGTAGCAGATGTTTGAGGAGGGGAAGAGAAAAATCTTAGAATGGGACAAGCATATAGCAATGGTGCCTTGTGACCTGTATCTCTGTATTTAGAACTGCTCCAGCCCTGGCCTGATGTTATTTTTCATGTGAGGTAGCCCAAGGTTAATTTGTCATTTGCCATGTGGCTCAGGACATCCTAGTTGCTTTCCCTGGATTGTAGTTTTCCCTCTCTGTGAATTAACATGAATCCTCTCATGGGTGATGTGTAGGGGAAGAGAGAGATGGGTAAGAGCTCCTGTAGAAGTACAATATGTTCCTGTGTTATGAACATAATCCACCTGGACTGATTTTTTTCGTGCAGGGAAGCCTCTGAAGCTGATGAAATCAGGGAGGTGATTTTCTCATTCCCAGGGTGGTTTACATCCTGCAGCATTTCCCAGGTAAACCTCACCCCAAGGCACCAGGGCTCAGGTTCATCTGCACTTTTTGAGCTTTACATGCCCCTGGCCACCCTTTGAATGCTCTCCACAGAAAGGAAGCTGTGGGGATCCAGGTGGAAAGAGGGAAGAATGTGACTGAGGGTTTTGACAGAGCTGATGGCACTGCATCCATGAGCAGTGGGACCTGGGGGTTCTGGTCTCTCATTTGCACACACCACTGTGCCCTGGGGAGGGGACCACGGACACCTGCCACAGAGAGCTGCCTCATCTCCTTCTTGGGCATTCTCTAACGGGGACTAAGAAGAGAGAACTCATCTATGCAGGACAGCTCTTGAATATGGAAGTGGTAGCTCTAAAAGGGTCTGCCAGCCTGGTGGGAAAACCTTTACAGAGTTACAAAGCAATGGAAATCACTCAGTGAAATGCTTTAGAGGCCTCGAGGTGTTTCCAGGTTGAGCTTTCATCCCTCTGAGCCTCTAAGCAGGTAAAGTGATCAGTACAACAGCTCTTTGCTCCTCTCAGAAAGAATTGCCACTGTAGTTCAGGTCAAGAAGGAATTACCACAGTTGCAGAGGCAGGGACATGTCCCACAAGGAGGGGGTGTTTCTATTTTCAGGACACCTCATCACATCATGGGTGTCCTGTTATGACAGGCACAAACTTGCTTGAGAGCACACAGGCAGCCTGCAACAAAAGCAACCCAGAATCTGCTCCAGTTTTCTGACAGATGCAGCATTGCCTCCCTTCCCTCAGACTGCAGCTTCCTGACTCCTTGCTCACTGTTGGAACCAAAAAAAAATCCCCCACTCTGAGTATTCCTTTCCAATTTTCCTCTTTCATTGGTACATTCGGTGTCTTTTGTTTGGGGGGACACAGACAGTGTTTTGGAGAGGATCATGCACAGGAAATGTTCAGGTTTCTGTGCAGCCTTGCTGCTCTTAATTGAAGTTACATGACTCTGAACCAACAGGAAAATCCAAATGGGGTTTTGTGCCAGAACCTGTATTTTGGCCATATGAGACAGAAACTTGAAGCAGACAAAATCTTGAGGTGGAATTACCTCACAACAAAAGGCACACACAAATAAAAGAGAAAAAAGCTTCTAGTTTGTAAAACTGGAGATGTGAGAATAGACTAAGTTAAAAAAAGGGGGGGGTGTGAAATTATTTAACTAGATACATGGTTGGATGAGGCATATTACTTGTTAACTGGGTCAAGAGCAAAAGAAAAATGCAACACAACATGCACTCAGACCCCTGGATACAGAAAGAAAATCTGAAATTAGGGGGTCCAGTGCTGTGTTGCTTTATAAGAGTTTAATAATTTGAAGGCTGGCCAAGGCCCTGCCTTAGGATAAAGTACAATAAAGCTCATGGGGAGGTTTAAGGTGGTTATAGAATGATAGAATGGAAGATTTTCCTTGGTAATTAAAAATATTAAGTTTGGCTTCCCCTTGTCCTGGAGTTCTTTCAAGGGTGGGGTCGTTCTGTTGTTTTGGTTTATAGCTTGCTATATTGACAGAAGGATTCACAGGATGAAATTGTTTTTGCTTTTTCTTCCCATCCTTCAGTCCAGCTTGATGGTGCTGTAAGAGTTAGGCATGCTAAGTTCAGGGCAGTCATTTAATGGGTTATAAAAATGGTCACTGGTATATCAGTGCTTTAAACATAAATTGTGAATTGCTCTTGGGCAGAGATCAGAAGTGGAACAGCTGCTGGAAGCAATATCTCCCACTTTGGAAAAATGGTACTGGGACTTCCCTGTCTTACTTCCACTGAGTTCAATGGAAGTTAAACAATTAAAACATTTATCTTTGTCCATCTCTGCATAAGTTCACAATGTTAAATTAAATTATGCTCCCAAAGCGTGGTCCTGAAAGCATCACTTTGTTATCTTGTGCCTCTGCTAATATGCTAACAATTTTTTTTCTGCTGGATTATGAATTTGAGTATAACTATGACTAAAAAGGGTTATATGCCTTCTAGACAGGCATTCCAGATTGGGAGGTATTGCAAAAGTGCATTGAATAATTTGGAATAATTTCTCTGAGCGGCTGCAAAGAAGGGATTGAAGTCTAAGGGCAAAGAGTTCAGAAACCATAATTTTGGTGCTGGAAGTATCCATACAGTAAAAGAAATGCAGCAACTGTAGAACTCTCCCTAATTTTCCTTCTATTAATTTTCCATTAAATCTGAATTTTGTTTTAATGCTATGTTTTTTGTATTGCATTTTAAATAATATACAAGACCCTGAGCTAAGTAGTGACTGGAAGGTAACAGTGAATATTGTTTACAACAAAGCTTGGGAGGGGAACTGTAAAAGGAGCTACTTCAGAAGTTTGTTGTGGATGTAAAGCTGGCCCTGATTAAATGTGATATATTTTTTAATGGTGGTTGTAGCCCTATATTGTGTCCTTTTGAATATTGAATATGAACCACATGACAAACATTCTTCCCATAAAATTTCTCCTCAGTTAAAACTGTCTCTCCTGCTTTAACACTACATGTCCTGAATGTCAATTTTAGCCCCCTGAAGTCTTCAGTTTTTCTTTCCTGCACTGCAGGAAGGACACTGCAGTAGGGCTTGGAGAGATTTTATGTCTTGAGCTCAGATTCTCATGCAGCTGATGCTGTGGCTGTTCAGTTCTATGTAAAAGGAATATTAAAGATCAGATTAGAGAGCAGTTTGGAAATAAAATTGGCCTTAACCTAAATTCTGTGCAACCTCACTTGCTGATAGTGCACAGAATGCAAGCAAGCATAAACTGAAATAGGAGAATGAAGTTTTTAAAGCAATGATTTAGAGCAATTGTGCTGTGAAGGAGGTGTTCCTGTATAACCTCAAATGGTGAAGGTCTGCTTGTCCCAGATCTGGCAGGAACAGGAACCTACACCATCACTTTCTACCCCAGGTCACAGACAGAAAGGCTTAGGGTACCACATCTCAAGATGAGATAGTTTAAGTGAGCCAGGAAATGGGGTTTGATGCTTCCAAGTGTGTTGAGGGCTTGAGATTTTGGATAGGAATGAGTTAGTAAGCCTCCATGGATTACTAGGAAGGCTCATGTGGCTGAAGTTGTGCCTGTGAGAAGCTCTGCAGAGGTGTGGGGAGGAAGATGGGGTGGCAGGTTCCTGATTCCTGCCTGGCCAGTGGAGCCAGGATGTCCTGGATGGGTTTGTCCCTGGTCACAGCAGCAGAATATCAGACCTTGTTGCATTCCTGACTCATAAGAGCAATAACTAATTTATAAATCACCCACTTCAAAATTAACAGTGGTCTCTCCTAACCATTAAGCTAAATATTGGTCCTTTTAATGAGCCTAACAGGGCTGGAACTTCTGATATAACCAGAGGGAACTTCTCAACCACAGTACCTTGCTCAGGCAGCAGTGCAGGAAAATTTTACTGTCTGAGGCCTTACCAGTCACTTGGAAGGAGGTGGATGGAAATGCACTCCAGGCTTCATTGTGCTGACATTTGTAAAGTGTCACAGGAAGTGCTTTGCATGGGGGAAACCAAAGCAACATTTAAGCAAATGGCCATGGAGTGGCTTTTTGCCTGCAGTTCCTGTTTGATGTGAGCCTGGCTCCATGGCCAGCTGTGCTCCTGCTGAAAGCTGGGGGGAAGAAAGATCCACTGGAGCTGGAACTGAGTGGGCAGCCCTGGGGTGTAGCTGTCTGTCCAAGGATGCTGATTAATAATTCCTATTGGCTTTGGATTTGGCACGCCTTCAGCATTTGTGTGGGTTTGAGGCGATCTTCTCTAGTGTAATTAACTAGTTAAGATTAATTTAATTAGACAGTAAAAATAAATTAAGAGAATCAGAGCCCAGTTCAGTTTAAGCTATGCTTGCTTTGACAATCAAAATAATGAATCAGTTTCCTTGAATTAATCTCAAACAAGGAGTTTCCCTGTTCAGTATCCTATGATTCTGTTACAGAACTGTCTTCAGGAGGAAGAATGTTACATCAGTACAGAGGAGGGGGAAAAAAATCCCCCCAAAACCACAACCACGTGCACACACAACCTGAGATAAGATAAATCAAGAACTACAGTTGGTTATTGGACACACCTGGTTGTTGTGAGATTAGTTAGTGATGTCTGAGATTATATGAACAATTATAGATGCCCAGAATGAAATTATCACTGCTGACAAGGCAAGAGAGCTCAGATGGACATCCAGATCTGTTGCAGAGGTCACACCACTCAGATGTGTCACATCTTAATGTGGAAAGTGAGATGAAACACCCAAACTGTGGCCAGGAGAGAATTCAGGAATGGCCATTGTCTCTAGCTGTGCTGCCAGCTCCACTCCAGCTGCTGATATGGCACCTGCACTTTTGAATTTGTGTTCTCTTATCACTGACGCACTGGAGGGCTTGGCAGGTGACTCACGTACCCTGACCCACAATTCATCCTGGGTGAAGTTTGCAGAAATAGCTATTATCTAATAACTATTATCATGTACAACCCACGATCAGATTCTTTCCTAGCAGCAGATTTCCTCCTTGTGGCCTATAGACTTTTGCCTGGGAAGTTGGAATGGAGATTTTGTTGTGGCAATTTATGCACCATCTTATCACTTTTCTCCATGTGGTTTATTTAGGTTATGGATTAATTAAAATATCATTTAATCACCACTTGATCTCTACTGCTTCCAGTAGAACCTGGTATTGAATGATATCAGTTATAATAAATACCAAAGAAAAAAAACCAACGCCTATATGAACTGATTTTTTTTTTTTTTCTTGGAAATATATCCAGGGCAGAAAATCCTAGCAGCTTCTTCCCATTCAAACTTTTTTTCTTTTTAAGAAAGAGCCATGCAGTGTCAGCACAGTTGACAGCTTTGAAATGCCAGCAAGTGCTGTGCTGGAGCCTCCTCCCTACTTAGACACCTGAATCAGAGCCACAGACCTCTCTGAAGAGACAGGAAGGCCCCTGTGTCAAAAGCTCTATTTCTGGAGCTTACATCCTTCGTGCCAGGACATTGTCACAGAACTGGTACCACTGTCCTGCTCTAACCCTTGAGCTGCTGCAGGATTTATCCATGGAGGCTCAGGGCCCAGCCAGACTTCACTGGCATTAATGGAACATGTAATTGATTTTGTGGTGGAGTAAAAAGCTGCATCCCACAGCCTCTGAGTAGAAAAGGTCTGCCCCCTAAACAAGGAAGGAATCTGATGCCTACAGTCCTGGAGCACCTCAGAATGACCAGCCACTTTCCCAAGGCCAGCTCACACTGTCATTGTGCATGTTTACCTTCACAGTACAAACAAAAAAAGAGGTGTATTTATTGATGGGGTAAACAGGTCCACTTCTCTGCCCAGAAACCAGTTTGGTTAGTCAGCTGGGTGTTGACAGGAGAGGGAAGGAAATCATTATGAGAGACTGCATAGTAGGCACGATAATGAGCCGTGTGGTTGGTACCAAACAATAGAGGCATGTGTGGAGCCCAGGGAATGCAGAGATAATTTTACCTCTCCAAACAGGAGGGCATCAAGCTGTGCTTGTCTGCCTGGGAAGTAGGTCAAGAGGAAGTGCACTTTCCATTCACGTTCATCTCATAATTATTTCACGTACTCAAGAACAGTATTTCTGTCGAGGGGAGGCTGCCTCTGTGGCCAGTCTGATGGAAGAGCAATCCTCCCCTCAGAGCAGCTGCATGCATATTTGAAGATTTCAGCAGCAGCATCCACCAGCACTGCCTCTCCCATGAGCTCTCCCTGCACCTGTGCTGTCAGTCCTGACCTGGCCGAGCCTCAGGGTCCCTGCAGGCATCCCCAGCAGTGGGTCTGTGATCCCAGCACCACTTCCCACTTGCCAGTGGGGATGGTGGGGATGTGATTCACTGCTGCTCCTGGTGCTAAAGCAAGCAGCCACCCTTGGAGAGCAAGGTCCAACCCTCTGCTCAAAACTCGGCCAAGTGTGGAGATACCTCGGGGTCATATCACTAAAGTGTTAAACGGGTGGAGTCTCCAAAACCTCTCTGAGCAACCTCCTGCAATGTTTGATCGCCATCAGAGATGATTTTTTTTTCTCTTAGAGATCTCAAAGGTGTGTTTTAGAGACGGATGTCAAAGGTTAAGTAAGGATAAATCTGTATTAGACTGGGTAGAGAGCAATGTTCCACAGTCAGCCACAGCTCCTGCTGTTGGTTTTTTGGTTTGTAAGGACCAATGCATACACTTTGCATGGATATATCTACATCTCTCTAGATTTATATTTCTGAAGTAGAAGACAGAAAAAACTCAAATTGTTATGTTCAAAGTAAATTTTCCCATAATTTGAAGGAATGTGTAAAGGAACACTGAGTAGGGAAAAAAAAAACCAAAACAGCTAAGCTTAGAGAATTATGACAATGTGACAACTCTAATTTAGCATTCAACTGGAGAGAAGTGTAAACATGAGACTAAATGCAGCCACTCCAATTTGACAAATCTCCTGTTGTTTGCTGAAAAACAGTAGACACAGGATGGGAGATGCTGCTGTTATAAAGCACTTTTCTTTCAAGCTGCAGTGTTATAATATCCACATATGCCAGTTACTAAGGTTTCCTTGAAAAAGTGACCTAATTTTTAAAAAATAATTGACAACAGCACAGAAAACCAAATCTGCTGCACCAAATCGTGTATGTTCCAGATCTCTTTCTGTAGTTAAATATTTAGTAGCTAGTTCTAGTCTCTGCCCCAGTTAAAACTTTTTTTTTTTAATAAAACTTTCTTGGTTTCACCATAACTGAGACATTGGTGCAGTATCATTTCATCATCATGTTTCCAAGATAACTAAATTGAACTCCAGTGGGGATAGGACTATGTGGGCGTTATTTCAGTCTGGAAAGAGATTTAAAACTTTAAAATTATCTAAGAAAGGAGGCTGGGGTTGATGGAAAACAATCAACTTTTTTATCCCTGCACTGGAATTACTTCTCCTGTTGCATTATGCATGAAACACAAAACTCAGCCCTTGCATCAGTTATACAGTAACAGTAGCACACCAGGGATGAAGAATTCTTTTTCTGAGGTTGACAATTGTCATTCTCCTCCTGACAGATCTGTGTTTACTGCATACCCCAAACCTCAGATTCCTTCTGCTGTGTTTCTTTTTTCCTGGCTACTAGCCATTTTTACCTGGTTTGTGCACCATTTCATTTTCCCACAAATAGCAGCATTAAAGTCAACTAAATAGCTGTAATGTTGGATATTATAATGTCTATAATGTTTATTAAGAAGACTATTTTCCCAAAAGTTCTCTTCCTTTCTTCCTCTTCCCTCATGTTATTGCAGACAACTTAAATTAAGGAGTAAATAAAAAAGCCAACAAAACAAAAAGTCCCCACCACCCGGAAAACAAAGCCAGAAAAGCTCTTTAGGAGTTTTTCTTATGCATAGCTGCATGCTTCTTTTGTCGTGTGTTACCATACTTGCCCTCAAACAAAAACAAAAATAACAAAAAAAATCTACCAAGAAGTAGCTTTATATTCCTACCAAATTTTTGCTTAATCAGTGCTCAGTTGTAACCAAGACTCTAATTTCATAATCATTAGCACTTTTAGTTCTGGTAAACTCCTGCATCATCACGTACACTTGTCCTTTGCTTCCTTATAATTCTCAAACCCAGCATGTAACAGGAAGGAGGAGCTTCAATGAGGCAACTCCATTTATTCTCAGTTTTTTAGGGGACACTACACATTTTCCATCTTTTCACCAAGGTACTCCTAA
Organism: Acridotheres tristis; assembly: GCA_037013685.1. Classification (NCBI taxonomy): domain Eukaryota; kingdom Metazoa; phylum Chordata; class Aves; order Passeriformes; family Sturnidae; genus Acridotheres; species Acridotheres tristis. Next base: position 67,824,196 of record CM072885.1, read on the forward strand.
AAATCTGGGAAGCAAATGCTGTGTTAGTGTTTTCCCTCAGGATCCCAAGTGCCACAGAGCTGGACTAACAGCACATTAAATTATCACTGCTGTTGATAAAGCACAAGATTCTGAAAAGTTTAATAGGGATGAGTAAGTAAGTACTCGGTCTTTTAGTGCTTATTTAAACTTCTAGACTTTCTAATCTCATTTTCCCAGTAGCTTCTCTTTTCTTTGGAAATAATGCCTAAAACATATTTCCAATAATTTTCAAACTGAGTAGAGCTGGTTAATTCCTAGAAAAGAGACTGCCTGTGCAAGCTTAATAATTCCAGGTAATGACTCTGTAATTAGACTAAATGAGAACAGGACCTGAACCCTAGTCCAGCATATTCTGAAGAGACATTGAAAATAATCTCATTTTTCTTGTTAGAATGTTAAATGAAGAACTTTCCATCTCTACCTCATTTAAGGAAAGGCACAAGGTTTACTTTCTAGTCTGTTTTCTACATCTCTCTCTCCCTTGTGCAAGATGTTCCCCATGGCCTATTTTGCAAAGCAACCAAGAAAATGATGAATGGATTTGTTTGGGAAGAGAAGCTCAGACAGAAGTTGTGAGATCTAGACAGGAAAATGTGAATGAAAACTGGAAATTATTTGAGGAAATTTTACTAGATGACTAAAAACCACAATTTCATAATTGGGATCGAGGATATCTTTGGTTAGCAGCACCTCCTCATTAAGTGAGGAAGCAAAGGCAGCCATTAAAAATATATCAGATAAATGGGGAAGAGGAGAAGAGGAAGGAGGCAGCAATTATGTAAAATAGAGCCTGTGGAAATATGAAGAAGGGAAAGACTTGAAAGGGAGTAAAAGACACCCCTACCTTGCAGCCTAAGGACAGTAAGGCATTTTAAAGGGTAACAGCAATAAAATAATTCCTAACAATAGTATGGCTCACTTGCTTTGCAGAAGATGGTGAAAATCTTAATGATTCAGGAACAGCAGAAATACTCAGTAGTTCTCTTTTGTGTTTAAAGAGAATCAGGGTGATGTAATCAAGCATCACAGGAATGCAGAAACGCTTTCCAACCCTCACAAACAGCCACGAAAGATGAAAACCAGCAGCCATAAAGAATGAAAAAATAAACCCCAGCATGCCTAAACAGCACCAGGTAAGCAAAAGAGCTGTGTGAGGTGCACAGCTTTCTCTTACTAACTTTTAATTTTGAGCAATAAGCAAACTTTGGAGTCTAGAGGAGAGTGACACAGAGAGAGGCAAAACAAGATTGACCTTGGTGAGCCCAGCTCAGCTTCTTTGATAGCAGAGGGCAAATAATGAGAAAGTTTGATATGGGATTCCACCAGCAGAACAGGAAAGGGAATAGACAACATTGTGCCCAGTATGAAGTGAGGTTTAGCTTTTTGGGCATTGATTTTTGTTTCAGAAAATATTATTTGAAAATATTGATTGTGTTAGATGATACCCTGTCAGATTTATTGCCCTTTGCAGCCCTTAATGAGCCCCAGATGTGCTCTGCTGGCCAGAATTAGTTTGTGCTATAGCTGGCTTTGGCACAGATGTTGAGTGCTAGGGCTGGAACCATCCAAACTAGGATTGACTGCTGCTGAGGCAGTTCAGTGTTTTTATCTGTGGCATTTTTGAGCCCAAAGCTGGCTTGAAATAAGTGTCATAGAAGATCCTTGCAGGCCTGGAGAATAGAATATGTGAGAGGCAGCCTGTGACAGAGGGCATGAGGGCCATCAGGCTGCAAACATGGCTAAGGGGGCAAGTGAAACCAATGTTATTTAACAAAAATCTGTTCATATTTATTTGTGGAGATAGGGAAGGCAAGAGGGGATCATTTAGTTTTGTGTGTCACAAAGTGAAACCAGCCTCAGTTGAGCCAGTATGAACAAGTAACTTGATTCTAATCAGTATGGCCATATGCCAGGTAATTTTTGCCAGGCCAGATTGCATTGATGTGGCATGAAATAATAAGGGTTACTCGAACTATTTTTCATATCTAGTCTTTCTAATGATTTCTAGATACAATACAAGTGAAATACAGCTTATGAGCATTAAGAGCTATCCAACTGGAAGGCAGTTTCAGAAATGGATTTAAGGATCTTAATGGAAACAGCACGGAACATGAGCTTGCTGTGGGACATGGCAGTTCCACAGTGATGACAGGAGCAGAGCTGTGTTTGTAAGATTAATTTGTTTAATATCACAATGACATGAGAAACAGCTGAGAAACCTATAAAATCTGGAGAGTGCACAGGAAAAAAAAAAAGGCTATACAAATTATGAAGATAATGCTATAAAATGTGTTGCAATGGGAAACTGAAAGAGAGGCAGCTGTCATGCTTAAATGAAATATTAATTCAGACTTAATTGGTGTCAGGTACTAAACCAACTTTTAGCTATTGCTGGAGAATGCATAGAAACTCCCTTCTAACAGGAAGCTGAATTGAGGTTAAGTTTAAATTGAAAATGAAGATAGGGAGATAACCTGCCAAGAGAGGGGGTAAATTCTTCATCTCTTGAAATCTTTAAATCAAGATGTGACACCTTCACATGCTCCAGTCAAATACCAGTTACTGGATTTGCTACAGAAGCAGCCAAGTGGTGCAGCATCAGCCTTACTCAGAAGGCAACACTGAATAATTCAGTGATCCCCAAGGGCTCCTGAGTATCTGTTTCTCTTCCTAAACTTTTGAAATGTATTGCTGTTCACTGGTAAACTTGAGCCAGCTTTGCTGCTGATTTAGCTGCAATTCTACTAATCTATTTCACTGCAGGTAAAGTTAGACTTAGTCAATTCTTCAGTTTAATCTAGTTACCATTTGTCATCTTTGTCCAAACAGATCTGTGGGATCAGAATATTGATGCCAGAAAGTGTAAATTTAAGAGATTCCAAAATCAAGGGTGTTTATAAGGACCTTGCCATGTGATGAAGACAAAGTGCATTTCTCTTAATACTAAATAATTTTTTTTTATAGAAGATGTATTTCCCTGCAGTGACCTCTGCTTTTGCATAACTTCCTGCCAGAGAACATTCTAAAACCTCTGCCATATATCTGTATCTTTTATTAGTTTCCTCTCCATAAATAATCTAGCATGGCTTTAAAAGACAATAAATTATAGAGTTAAATAGAGAGTAAAGGCAGTGCATCATTCAGATCTGACATCAAAAGTTTCTTTTGTTGAATTGCTTCACCTAGCTGCCATGAAATCCCTAAAATGTGAACGGTGGGTGAGCAGGATTATGCAAAATTTCGTTGGGTTTATGTTTTAGGAAGGTGTTTTTTGGGTTTACCTTTAGGGAAGGTGTTGACCTGCTGGCCCAAGTCCAGGGGAGGTCACTGAGTTGGCCACAGGGCTGGAGCTCCTCTCCTGTGCAAACAGCTGAGAGAGCTGGGCTTGTTCAGCCTGGAGAAGAGTCTGGGTAAGCCCTGGGCCACTTCCCTGCTCCTAAAAGGAGAAGGAAATTTTCCAAAGCATGCATTCCAAGGGGTAGGACAAGGGTGAAGGGCCTTAAGCTGAAGGAGAGCAGGTTTACAGTAGATACCAGGGAGAATTATTTACTGTAGGGGTGGTGAGGCTCTGGAACAGGCTGCCCAGAGGGTTGGTGGATTTCTGTCCCTGGAAATGTTCAAGGCCAGCCTGGATATAACCTGGTCTAGTGGAACTAATCCCTGCCCATGGCAGGGGGGGGTCCAACTCTATCCTGTCCACGATTTTTTGAAGAGGTAAACCTTTTGAAAGGGGCTGATCATTAGTGTGTGCTGGAACAGTGTGGGTAGGAGCTGGTTTGAGCTGGTGAACACCCAGCCCTTGCTGGTGTTTACCTGTAACAACCTCAATTACATGCTCTAGCAACCATCACTGAATTTCTTGCAGTGTAGTGAAAATTGTTCTGTTCATCTGGAAATAGCTTGCATCTCAACCAACAGTTACATATAATCAATAATTACATAGCAGATAGCTGTGTTTAGATCTTCCTCTGTTTCTCAAGATTAAGGAAGGGAAATGTTTTAAGCAGAAAATCTCAGTCCTCCACACAACAGTCTCATAAAGTCTGAACTCCTCTATTTTATTAATCAGAGTATTATAGGCACAAAGTGTTTGTTCAAGAGACCTCGCTAGAGAGTTTGGAATTTGCTCTGTGTTTGCTAAGACCACACACCCAGTGCTTCTTACAGCACTAGAATTGCAGAATCCGGGGAGTATGGATGCTATTGGGACAGCCAATGCCTTGACACTGAAACCTTAACCTGAGAGTGTCCAAAGCTGATCCTGTGATCCCTGCAGCCTGAGGTGAGCAGCCAAGCTTTTCAGCAGAAAGCTGAAACTAATCCAGACTTTGTGTGGCTCAGATCCAGAAGAGAGAGGGTAACATGTCCTCATTACTTGGTTACATTCCCCTTTTATTTTTTTGTTCTGACCTGGAAGGATGATGCTAAATGCTTCAAAATAGTCTGGGAAAGAAAAGTTAAAGGGGAAAAATAGCCTATATTGTGTTGAGAGAAAATGTTTCAACTAGTCAAAAAATATTTTAGATGTTCTGTAACATAAAATACCAGGTCAAACAAATACAAAATAAAGAGCTATTTCAAAGTGAAAAGATTAAAAATTTCATTCTGAAACATTTAGATGTAAAACTTTCACGAATTTTGGTATTCTCAACACAGTTTCAAAAAGATTCATTCGAACATTTTCCAGTGGAAAGCTATTCCATATCAAGATTTTATTCTGACTATAACTTATAGCTGAGCTGTTATATTGCTGGAAGTAGATGTTAACAACACTTGTTCAATATTTCATCAGCAGCTCTTTCAGGACTCTGAGCTGCCTGAGGGGGAAAAAAACACAAACCCAAAAAACCTCCAGATTTCCTGTGAAATGCTCATATGTCACAGTTGTCAAACTGGCAACAGCAACACCAGCATATATTTGGAAAGATGGACTTTTTTTTGTTTAAAAGGAACTCTTCATTCCAAAAAAGAGACTATAAAATTATTCCAGCCTACAGGGGAAGAAGTAACTTCCCTTATGACCTGCTTCATAATGAACCCAGATTGTCCACATGTGTAGCCCCACCTGATAATATTCATGTTCAATGGTTTACAGATCATAATCAAAAAAGAAAATGGAGACCCTTTGAATACCAGCTGCTCAGGAGAATATTCATTAATTTAGATCACAACTCAACAATGTGGTTCAGAAAACTTAGTCCAATAGTTGGAAACACATTGAAAATGGTTTAAATTTTTCCTTGTTTTTTCCATCCTGGCAAATATATGAAAAAAAAAAAAGACTGCTGGATGATTGCATAGAGACATTGAATGCATGCCACTGGTGAATAATACCATATATAGTGGACACTGATTCCAAAAGAAATCTTAATGTGTTGAGCTATCAAATTATATTTTGGCAAAAACTTGGTGGTTAGCATTGTATTTTGTGGTCAGATGATGTCAGCCTCTGTGGACCAGCTGGGTCTACAGAATGAAGAATGAAGGGCTTGCTATCAGAAATACCCTGTCCCTGTGGATAGTCAGGTCACTGGAATGTTAGCAGAATCACTGCAGTGGATCTCAGCTTTTCCAGCTCCACTTGGGGTAAGAGATGGCTACTGCTGCACACAGAACATGAGTACTTTTCAAAATGCATTTAATCCCTTGAGTACACCTAGAAATGGAGGGGGAAGTGGAGAAAGCACTTCTTACCTCAGCTGTATATTTGACAGTTAAATGAACAAGCAGCCCCATTTGGACTGCCTTGTGATTCTGGGCAGCTTGCAAGTTTGCACTATCAGGAATATATCCTTGAACTAACTGAGGAAGCACTGCCTTGTGGAAATGACATCTCCATATGAAAGAAATTATTGCAGCTACCTGGAAAAATGTGCAGAAGAGGATCTTCCTGGCAATTATTTTTCTTTGGGAATCCAGGCTCCCATAGAAAGACAGACCACAATGAAATCTAATAGTAGTGTCCAGTACAAATGGTTTTCATTCTACTCAACTCTATCCATGCCAAAGACCCCCCCAGACCATTTCTGCTACTGTGGCAGGAGGATATGCAATGTGCAAACCCTCCAGATGTGCTTGAAAGTTGCTGAGGAGTAAAGCAGATATTGCTCCACCACCACTTCCCCCCAGGACCCCAAATACCACAATCATCTTTGGACCCCACATACCACAATCATCTTCAGAATGAGTTTTCAGTCAGCTTTCAGTCCTGCTGTGTCTTGACGCTGAGGAGCCAGGAGGAGCTGATCATTCCAGTGGGAATGTTTACTGTGTCCCAGCTGAAATGGTTTAACCATCTACTTCCAGCATCCCTTCATCAAAGTCAATCAGAAAAAGCTCACGTGGCTCCCTGTGGAACCCCTCATGATGGGGACAGGGTTGAATGTGCCTTATTTGCCTAATACCTGCCTGCAGGCCTGCCCCTGCTCCTGTGCTCCTTGAGCCCATGCTTCATTCTGCCACTGCCTCCAGGCTCTTCATCCATCTCATCCATCTCCTCTTACTCACATCTCTGTGTGTTTCCCATGTTGCCATGTGCTCTTGGGAGCTTTGGTTTCCTACAGCAAGTAATCTTGTGTGATATTATTATTATTATTATTGTTGATATTATTATTATTATTATTATTATTATTATTATTATTATTATATTCTACAGGTACAAAGAGATTAACAAGTCTTGGTAGCATAAAGGAGTGAACAAAGAGAGAGCTTTTTTTGGGGGGAAGAAAACTATTGATGCAACCCAATCAAAGTTGGCATCAAATTTCATAATTCAAAACTGCTATCAAAGCAGGCTCAAAGGAATCAGAAAAATAATAAATCCCTGCAGAGTACTGAAGTCAAAGTTAATCACATCTTTCTGAATAATGAGTTATTAGAAGAAATGTTGCCTTAATCAGTCTGAGATGAGTTATCAGCCCTGCCATTCAGCAGCACTGTTAAACTCCCCCTGTAAAGGCCTAGAATAATATCCAGCAGATGTAGTAAACTGACCCTTGTAAATCATCTTTTTCCTACCATGAGAGTAGCCTTATTGGTACTGATAACAACGTGGGGCTCAGTGAAATCTGCTTTAGAATTAGAAAGGGAAGGTGTGGTTTGTATGTTTTTTTTTCCTCACTTAAGTAAGATGGAGAATCCATTTTCCTTCCATTTCCATTCCCAGTAAATAGAGTGTGACTCAGGATAGCTGGGAACACCCCATGAGCTGAAAAGCTGGATACCTTTTAGGAACTCCAGTGGAAGAGCAAGAAAGGCTTTGTAAGTGTCAGCTTCATGTGTCTCTGGAGTATTTCTTGCTTTGTCTCATATGAAAGTCATAGGAGAGAATTGATAATTTCAAGCTCAAGCCCCCTCAGTGACCACAAATAGAGTCAAAATATGAATCTGCTTTGTAGCCTCAGGAGAGAAGTCCCTTTCTTATGGAGTGGAGGTTGAAGAGTTCCAGATGTCCTCCAGGTTATAGGAGGAGGTGCTGAATGTAAATCTTGCCTTTCTTTTCGACCCCTGTGGGTTTGGCTGGAGATGCAAATGTCCTTGCTATTTTACACTTCAGATATTTAGCAATGCTTCTCACATCGAGAGAAGTTTTAAATCAGCAATTTAAAAACCTGAAATAAGAAAGGCTAATACCCATGTTATTCTTAATTAGTAAGCCAGAGCAATTGTGTATAACTAAATCAGAGCCTGGAGTGTGAATTTTGCAGGAGTTACAAAGTGATGATTAATCCCTAAATGAGGATCCCTCTCCTGTTCTTTAAAATCGGGGATTGTTCTCCTCTTAACAGAGGAAAAATCTTTGTTAAATTATGTTTGCCATATCCTACTGGCAAATATATTGGCAAAGACAAAAACTGTTGTACTATTAATGCATCAAAATTAATTAATTATGCCAGTATAACTGGTTATCGTTGGCACAAGTACAGAGCTTGAGGGACCAGACATGGTGCTGCCCTCTTTGTTACCATGGTAGACAATTATGAAAGGAGTACAGATCTGGACTTGCATATAACTCAAAGCAGTTCTGACCAGATTGTAAATTTCCAGGTTGAGTAAAAGAAATATTCCTTTCTCAAAGGCTGTCATTTCCAGGAGGAATCTGACCCACTTGCAGGGGGAAAAAATTACAGTTGAAAGAGATATAATCAATGTTGTACTACAAAGGAATTTTCACAAACCACTCTGAAAAATTCACTTACCCTGGTAAAAGGTGGTTAAATTACCTAACTGTGGCACAAGATTGGTATTTTTAGCTTGAACTTCTTTGGCCATATCTTCTGTATTTGGGGCTGAGCATGCAAGCAAAATAGTGATGTGCTTCTGTGGGACTGCAGTAAACTCTTCAGCCTGGGCAGGGAGGGGTGGTCTGGGTAAAATGGGATTTGTTGCTTTAGACAGCTGCTTTTCTTGAAATTGAAGCTTGGTCAAATTGTGATCGCTTACAGGTACAGCAAGGTAAACAAATAACATCTGGGATGTGGAAATATCTTTTCTACTTGCCAAGAATGAAAAGCACCTCTTTTGATAACCCCACGGGTGCGAGGCTGCAGAAACTCCACCAAGAAGTGGCAGGCAACAGTGAGCCTGATACCTAAAGAATATCAGCGAAATAGTCAGTCGGGTTTTGTGTCTCCTGATTACAAAGGAACTTCTTGGAGCTTATCTGCAGAGCTGCCTGCAGTCAGCAGTCGCAGCACATGTGAGCAGTGTGCCAAGCAGCTCTGTGCGTGTGCCAGATGTAAGCAAGCAGTGATTTATGTGTGCAAATGCCTCTAGGAATACGTGCACAAGGGCTCAGGGGGGAATCTAACACGAGAGCTTTTGAAAACTGGAATTCCGAGCTGCTTCCCACGTTGTTTGTTCTTTCACATTAGAACAGGCTCTGCTTCTGAAAAGATACAGAGTGGAACTTCACAAGAAGCCGAGGGGATAAAAGTTTAGGCTCAGTAACAAATAGAGATGAATGCTAGTTAGTCATCTGCTAAGTTTTCAGAGCAGATAGCTGGACAAGAAATTCCAAAACATTCTTTTAACACCACAAAAATCTGACCATGACTATAAGGCTGTTCAAAAGCAGAATCTGGGGAGATGGGAGCAGTTCACTTTCTCAGAATTTAAGTTCCAAATACAGCTGCTAAGACCAGTTTGAAAACTTTTAACCTGTGTCTAACAACAGCAGCTGCACATCTGTCACCTCTGTAAGGAGCTGAGTGCCAAAAGAACCAAGTGCATGTGCATTTGTAGGGAGGCAAAACCACTCCAATAATGCTGGTATTGAAGGTCCTTTAAGGATTCTGACCAGGTTCCCTCCAGGTCTAGGGCAAGCAAAACTGGACAGAGAAAATGGACTCGAGTGCTGCAGTGACTCATGATGTTTCTCTGTATTTTAGCTTAGTGATAGATGCTGTTTGAAGCCACAGGGAAGCCATGTGGGTTTATCTGATAGTGAGTAAAGCATTACACAGCTCCTAGAGGCTGTGGTGCCTTGCCATCATGGTATGCTCAACCCAGAAAAGCTATTCCAGTTGTGTGTCATCAATTCTAATTACCCCTCTTCATTCTTTTGTGGTATTGTATAATACAGCTCCAAGAGGCCAGAATTATTCTCTCTTCTGCATTTGCAGCTGAATACAACTTCTGAATTACACCAATTATTCTGCTAATCCGCTTCCTGACTTCCCCGAATTATCTCAGAAAGTAGCTATGGTCAACAATAAGAAAAAAGTGAAACTAGAAAAGTGAAACAGAGTTATCTTCTGTTCAGCTCTGAGGGTTACACCTTGTAGCTATGGTGATCAAAGAGTCCAGACCAAATGTTCCTGCTGTAACTCTTGTGCTCTCTTGCACTTTTGCTTTCCCAAGACTCTGTTCTGAGCCAATCCAGCTCAATAAGCTAAGCTAAATCAAAATAAATAAATAAAAATGTAAAAAAAAAAAAAAAACAAACCCAAAACTTTAAAAGAGACCGTTTTCTCCAGCTTTAATGAGCTGAATTGTCTGTGAGAAGGGTTTGGTAAATTCCAGCAAAAGGGCAAGGTGGGATGTGTCTGGGAGCAGGAGATAAGGAGGGAGCAAAGGGTCATAGGCTGAAGTGGAGCAGGGCTTCCCTCTTTTGGGAGCAGCAGGCTATTAGATCATCCCCATATCTAATCTCTGCTTCTTAGTCACTGCTGAGACTGGGGCTGTCTTGAGGAAACCTTCTTTGCTATTGTTGTTACCCTTAGGACACAGAGGAAACATGACTTGTTTCTCATAATTTCCTTCTGAAAGCAGTGAGTGGGAATTCCAGGGTCTCTCTACTCCAGGCACAGACAAAGATTACTCAACAGCTTTTGCTGTCTGAGGAGGATGCTGTGCTGGGAAATAAGAGTGATGTTGACTCTGAAAGTGGCTACAAAGAACAAGATGTAATCCTCCTGTGAAATATGAACTGAGAGACCCTGAGGAAAGGAATCACTTTTCTCAATATATGTTGTTCCCCTTAAGGTCACTTAAGTAAGGTCAGGGCAGCAACATTTGATGATATGTTCATGCCAAAAAGTCATATGCAATCCAATTCATCCATAAAAACTGTTAATGATGCAGTAGAAGCTGTATTTCACTGTGGGTTTTGCCACTGTGACACCACAAGCAACATCTTCACAGCATGGCATATGAAATATAGGCTGTGATTCATATGTGAATGGCCCAGAGTGATGCAGAATTTCAGGTTTTGTGAAAGGTAGCCCCCTTGCAGAGATGGGCTCACAGTGCAAAATGAAAGCCTGGATCCAAAACTTCTAGCAGTTCACATACAGCTCACACCAATCTCTGACTTCGATAATTTTTCATTCACTTATATATGTTTATATACATATTTAATGTCCAGACTAGTCTCAAAAACATACAAGAGCAAACATTGAAGCAGAGTACATAGAATTTCACATTAGAGTGAAGTAGCTGTGAATGAGCTCAGCAAGTGCTCTGTGTATTTGCACAGTGCAATCATTGGTAACTTGATTTGTGTACAGGTGCTCAGATTGTGCATGTGGAATGTCAGCACTTGATTTACTGAAACCAGTAAAAAATACATTACAATGCCCATGCAAGTTTGCCATAAAGAATGCTCCCAAACTTGCCTACAGATGTTAACTCTTTTCTGTGTGCCCTCCAAAGTCTGTACACAATAACCTATTTTCTATATCACTAAATCAGTGGCAACATCTTTGGAGCATTGGTTTTATTCACCTCTCCTCAAGAAGCTTGCTCATCATTTGCAGTGAGCCTTAGATAAAAGACTCTTCATCTATATAAAATATTATTATTTTTGTTGTTGTTAGGCTAGTGTTTTCAGAGGGTTTTATTGGAACCTGATGTCCTGCCAAAAGTTACACCCTGGGAATCTTTCAACAACTGTTCCTGGGTGTTCTGTAGATTACTGCTGTTTTCTCATACACTGTCCCTGGGAATTACATCCTCAGATTAGAAAAACGTCCATCCTCTTCCCTCTGTGAGAAGAACTGCTGTTCTGGCTCTATATTAAATGATTAGGATAGTGGTTTTTTTCTGGTGACTTATTATTCAGGTTGTGTTTTGTTTTCTCATTAACCCCTTTGCAAAACAGGTTCAAAATGTAAAATAAGATTGATGTGTGAATGATCTTGTAGCATTATGCAAACACTTAGCATAGCAGAGAATGGCCAGTTAAAAGAGGACTGGTAGAAAATTGGACCCAGACATTCAGTCAGCAACTTTCAACCTTGCAGAGACAAAGAACCTTTAAGAGCTAACTTTATAATGAGGAGCTATAGTAGAGCATGGCAGAAATTAAAGGGAGGCCCAAATCCCCCTAGTGACAATTGTGTTTTTCAGAGATCTCCTGAGTAGAGGTTGCTTTGAGAGACCTTTGGAAAGGGGTATAGCAAATGAGGCCTTCCTAGGAAACTGTACTGGGGAAGCAAATACCTCAGAGCCAGAATAGGAATGGGAGGAGATTAAAGCAGAATAACCATTTCTCTGAAAATTGAATGCCCAGATTCTGCAAACACAGTCTTGTTCTTGAAGAAAGCATTCACATTCAGACACTGAACATGTTAAGGTTTTGGAGTGGGAAAACAAACCTTTGCAGGAGCTGAAGTTTCTTATGATTCCTTTCTCACTGTACCTAGTGTTTATCCTGTAGTTTCTCCCTACAAGATGGCCAAGGGACAGAAATGGGAACCAGTGGTGCAGAAAATGCCCTGGATTTCAAGTGGGGCTCACTCAGTAAGCATTGTGCACCAAAGCTGGATTCCTGTAAGGGGATAGCCAGAAAGCTCTGTCCAAATTAACTCCTAAATGTTTGAGGAGGGGTAACAGAGATGGGAAGGAAGAAGAAAAATCCTGGACCATGTAGGGCAGACTGGGCACTGGATGGTTGTGTTTGAAGGGCAGTTGTGGTGGTCTTTATTTGGCATGGGCTCATATTGGCTCCCAGTTTTAGTTATGAACTGAAACATTTACACTACCTAGCCTGAAATGATTGAGGAGTTTATCCCTATAGTTTAATTTATTTACTCCTCATCACACTGATCCCTTCTGGGTTTGTGCCTCCCCCAGCAGAGCTCACCACTGTTGGAGCAGCTCAGCTTTACTGCCAGTATGTTCTACAGTGGTCCTGGGGTTTTGTGGTGCCTTTCTGTGCACTCACTACAGTTTCGAGGTTTGTTTGTTTGTTTGTTTGTTTTTGGTTTTTTTTTTTTGTTTGGTTTGGTTTTTGTTCGTTTTTGGGGTTTTTTGTGTGTTTCTTCTTGTTGTTGTTTTTTTCCCCCTGAAAAAAACACCCAAACAAAACCCAACAAAAAGAAATGCCAATTTGCCTCTTTTTTTCTTATTCATGACTTCTCATATTCTGTTTGGGCACCCTGATACTCCGTTTGATGCTGCTGCTAGCATGACCAGAATAAGTGGGCAAAATAAATTTTTTTTGCAGTTATTAATATGATCACCATAACCAGTCACTTTTGACATATATTTATCCCTATCTGACAGGGAGATAAATATTTAGTGAAATCATTGTAATTGTTCTCTCCAGTTTTTGACCCTGGGCACCAAACAGTTTTGTTTTCTTGGGCCTTCTGAAGACCTTTTACCTTGTAATCCATCCTCTGCCCTCCCTACATCATCTCAACCCCTCAGCTCCTGCAGCACTCGAGCACAGAACGTGAATTTCCCTCTGCTCACAGGTACCAACACGTTAGCATTGACAGTGTATGCAATGTGTGTGCCTTGGGCAAAAGGCAGACTGAATGCTGCTCTGCAGCAGATACAATATTCCCACAATTTTAGGTCCCCCAAATATGATCCACACCCAGCCAAGAGGAGTCAGAGTCCTCCCTGCCCTTCACAATGCACCGAAAGGAGAAGAGGGCATTTAAAGCCCATGGGTCTTTCCACGCAGGGATTGTGGTCAGTAAATCTCAGCCTGTGTGTTTGGCTGCTCCTGACACAAACTTCCCACAAGCACGGCTCTCATTCCTGCTGAATCAGCCTCACAATTACGCCCACTGAGCGATGATAACGAGAGGCGAGTGTTTTGTCAGCGTGCAGGGTACAAATGTATCATGTGTATGGAATTGTATCATCTGTATGGAATTGACTGATACAGCTGGAGGAGTTCCTCCACCAGATACCGTCCTTGGCTTCTCAGAGGTCAGGAGCAGGGCTAGAGACAGAGTTTTCTGATTTAGGATAGCCACTGGGAACAGCACCAGCCATATCTGCATCTCTGAATACCAACAGTGTACTCCGTAAACAAATTTATCAACCCATGGACATGCACCTTTAATGTACAAAGCTCGTGGTAAAGCTCAGGGCTACTCGCTCTTGCATAACTCTTGAGGTTTGGTTGGCTGAGCTTCACTTTTCCTAAGTCATTTGATAATATGTAAAACAAAAAAATGGGAGGAACATAAAAATGATATTAGGCACACCAATAACAGACTGACTGGGCTCCTAGCTGAGAAACAAGTTCTCATCAGATAGGAAAACACAGGGAGGAGAACAAAGGAAGAAAAAAATTGTTTTTGGATCAGAATAAAGAGGAATGTATTGTTATCATTTGCAGCCACAGAGTGATGCATCTTTTTTTTTTTTTTTAGCCATTCTTTGCTGTTGGCCACGACAGGGACCCCTTTCCCTGCATCTGGCAAAGCATCTGAGTCAGCTGCTGTCACAGGAGAGATAATGTCCCTGTTTGTGCGGGGTGTGAGTGAGGCAAGAGGAAGCACAGCCCTGCTCTGCCCTGCTCCACCCTGGCCCCAAACACCTGAGCTCACAGCACGCTGGCCAGCAGCCCAGCCCCGAGCCCATTCCCCTTCCAGGGAGGGATCTGCAGCTTTGCTACGGCCCAAAAAACTGAGCACCACAAGACTGACCCTGCTCAGTAGCTCAGGGATGGCTGAAGGCAGAGCAAAGGGGTTTGGAAACGAATCAGTGGACTCCTCAACTCCACATCACTAACCAGAAGCCAATCTAATTAGTAGCCACCAAGACCTGTTGCCATATGCTCTTGTCTGAGCCTGGTCCTGAGTTCAAATCTCTACACAAGGATACAGATCTACAGTGTGCCTGTTATCTCATTTTTTATGTTTTCAGCAGAATAGTTGGGCATTAGATCAGCTCAGGGACAAAACACGTAGTAGCTCAGACTAGGAGGAGTTAGGGCACTCCATCTCCTCTGGTTTCTGGGGACAGAGGCCTCTCTGTTCTCTGTATCTGTTCCCCCAGTTTGGCTTACTAGCATTCATTTTACGGCACACACCCTGCTGGAGCTCTCTTCTGAGGCTGTACTCCTCTTTTTTTTCCTTCTTCATGATTTGCTCCCTATACATACTTAGCGAGGTTTTGATGTATTTGTTTTGGTGTGGGTTTTTTCTTCTTTTTTATTTTTTTTCTCCTTCTAGGATACTGAAGTTATTCTTTCCTCTGAACACATGTTAGCTTGTTTTTGTTTTGGTAGGTCCATGTCTCTTTCACCTGGTATCTGTGTAGCTGCACCTGGATGTGAGTTGTTTTCTCCCCCAAACTCCATTGCTCCTCACACGAGAAGGAGGTAAGAGGGGCTTTTATTGTACCAGTGGACTTTGCCCATCCCTCTCTGGGTCTGAACAGGCCAGCATTATTTCACAAGTGCTAAATCCACTCACAGTGGTTTTAAAGGGTTGAGCTGCTGAGCCAGCTGAACAGCAAACACCAGAGGGGAAACCACATTTCGTGAGCGCTTCAGATTCCTTCAGCCTGTACGTGGAGCCATTAGGAGCAGAGCAAAAGCCCTTTGACACAACTCCCCTCGGCAACTTCTTCACAACCACGTGCCAAAAATGGGGGCTGGCTAAAGAACTGGTCCAGAGTCAGCTCCCAAGAATCCAGCGTGTGAGGATGGAGTTCAGATCTGTGCTGGTTAAAAGAAAACAGCAGCACAGTGTGTTGTCCTGTAGCACATCAATCCTGTGCTGGATGTGTGCCTGATTAGTGTGGATTGCCAGTCGAGGTATCACCATGGGCAAAAGATGAGAAAAACCCCAGGTCCAATGCTGTGTAGGAATAGTTTTTATTGTATTTTATTTCTATCTGTTAACTCTTTGCCTTATTTTTTACAACTAAGTGAAGAACCCAGATGGTTTATCTGTTGCCTTCTGATAATCATAGAATGACTAAATCTTCAGCTAACATAACCAGCTAAGAAATATTCAAGAATTCAAGGAATTATCCCTTTGCAGTAAGATAGATGAGACCTGTGTAAAGGAGCTGCTATTTCTGTCTCTGTCCAGACATATTCCTTAAACAAGTTCTTTCACAATGATCTGGCTTAGCTTACACACTCAGTAATGGAGGTTTCCTAGCCCAGCCTTGATAGAGTGATTACTTTGAGCATTGCTTTGAGGCAGCAATAATAATTGATGGTGGTCAGGAGGAAGGATGAACCTCCCTGTTCCAGCTTCAGTCAGCAAAAACTGTGTGGCCACAGCCTGAAATCACACAGCAACATGCAAGATTTAATCTTGAATCAGCCAGAAGGAGGTGCAAAGTTCAAGTTGAAAGGATGCATCAAGAACCTGTATGGTCATTCTGAATCAGAATTTCTGCTTAACATATTTCAGCTTGTTTCACTTTGGCTTTGGGGTTTTGTGCTACATCAGCATGGTTGAGTGACTCTAGTTCCAGCAAGAAAGGTGCAAACACAGCTGTGTGCCTGAACTTTTGAAAGTGTGTCAAAATTTTGTGTTTCCAATGGATGTTGAAGTTAACATTCAGCAGGGGAAGGAATTATGTGTGGTCTCTTATTGACAGCTTCAGTTAATGCTCTTCTTTACACTGTGTGAAGTAACAGAGTGGTCTCTGGTGACTAAAAAAAAAATCTTCAATGATTCCTTCAAGAATTGATGGAGATTAAGAATTTAACCAGTGAGAACAAAAGGTGAAACCAAAGAACACTGCTGCTCTGTGGCAATTCCTCCATCCAGGGACGCTCAGTCTTTCCTTCCTCCTCCTGTCACCTTCTCCTGGTGTGCCCTTGGGTAGGTCAGTGGTCATTTAATCATCTCTGCCTTGACTTAGTATCTGTAAGATAGGCAGGAAAACACCTCTTGCTCCATGTGGAGATTGTGAAATTAAATGCATTTATATTCATAGCACTCTTGGAGAGCTAGGGATGGAAGAACTTGGTTTTCACACAAATCCTGGGAGAGTATCTCTGTGCTGTTATTTTCTGCAGAAATACTCCTTCATTAAACATAGGTTACAGAAGAATCTTTGGCCACCCTTTGGCTCTTGTTAGATTGGTAGGACCAGTTATTTTTCTCACATAAACAAGGCCTGTGGTGAATTTGGGCCTTCTTTCAAATCTCACAAAATATTATTCAGTTATGTGACTGAAAAAGTGAAAACTCCTGCAAATATGCATAAATATTAGGGAAAAATAAAGAAAAAAAGCCCAAGAGAGCATGAACAAGCCACAGACCAGAACATTATCTCATTTTCTTGTTCTCATTTCTCTAAACCTGCCAACAGGATTCCCCCAGAATTTCCAGCACTCGCTGAACCTTGACCCAAGCAGCTTCATGAGAAATTTCTTCCCCAAGGGTTATTTTGGATAGAAAGTTCTAAGATGCTGTGTATAATGGCTTTCACAGCTGTAATTACAGAGTCACATATCTGATTCATGTAATTTGACAAGGAATTATAGCTTGGCTGGCTCAAAGGAGTGTGTCAAGGTGTATGGTAACTGGTGATGTGGATCTTGCAGCCTCTGCACTTGGGCCCTTCCATCATTCTGGTGTCCAATTCAAATGTTTCTGTTATATGTTTACATACCTGAGGCAGTCTAGATTACAGTAGTAGAGCTCATTTCTTGTATTGCCTTTCCTCAGAGACAGTTTTATAAACACTTGACTCACAAGCCAGGCACAGGGAAATGGCAGTGAAAATGCCCATTCACCCTTTGGTACTTGGAGAAGCTCACACTTCAGCCTGTGCTTATTGTACGCCTGAAGCACTGCCCATTTTTGGTTCTCAGACGAGAAACGTGGCAAAATTTTACAGGAAGGGCTGGGAAATGGTGACTTAGAGGCTTCCATTTCCAGTGGTGAGGGGAGATGCTGTGCCTGTGTGTCAGCTGGGGGCAAACAGAGAGAAGCAGGGATCAGCTCTCAGGCACAGGCTGGAATGAAGGTGAGAAGCGCAACTATTTGACCAAAGATAGAAAAATTCATTTTAGGTGTGTTTTGGCAGATATTTCATGTTGCAGAGGATTCCCAGTCCCAAAGACGTCTCAGTGTTTTACTGTTGGCCAAGCAGAGCTGTGTTACCACCACCATCACCAGGATTGTGGTGACTCACTAAAACCAAAACTCCCTGTGCCCTCGAATCTGCAAGGTGCAAGTGTGGGTGGATGTATCTGTATCTTGGTGTGTGAAAGGGCTGCAAGCCTTTTCACAGGTTCCATTTGTCACACAGCTCCTGTGCCAGGTCACCTCCTGCCCATCCCCACAGGGAGAGCCTGTACCTCCCTTTCTGCTCTCCCTGCTTCAGCTGTACAAGCTTTATAAACAAATTCTGCTATTTTTAATAAACTTTTATAGCAGTCAAGCTCTAGTTTTCCCTTACCTCAGGGTATGTGCAGCACCCCCTGACCCAGGTCATTCCCTCCACCCCTCCCAATTTGCTCTTTAGAAACGTCTGGGCTTCATCAGATTGCTTTTACAGAGCCCATTCTTTGTCCCTCACCACTTTTAACATTTAATTGTAACCTGAACCCTGGCTGTTCTGTGATCATCTGACATGTCCAGTGCAGTGTGGGACCAGGCTCCCTCCCTCAGAAAGGTGCTGCTACTTTTCTTTCACTCCTCCTAAGGTGAAGTGTGAGGGTCCAGATCAAGCACTGGTGTAAGGATGCTCCAAGGGTTTATTTAACTCCACATGTGCCTCATTTTCCACAGATACCTTAAAACCTAGAGCCCAGTTCCTCAAGACGAAAAATATTATCCCTGTGTTTGGGAACACAGCAAACATTTCCCAGTGGGAAATCTGACCACGTCCAGGTAGAGAGGGCAGGAGGAATGTAAAGGGAGGAGGGGAAATGTCACATCTGACAATAGAACCAAGAACCAGTTAGTACTGATGGCAGGAAATATTCCCCTTCTTGTCAGCACATTGGGAGCTCATTTGTTGTGCTCTGGTGTGAGTGTTGCTGGTTTCTGGGACCAGCACAGGTAATGCTATGCACACTTTCAGGTCCTGGCAGCTGGGGAAGAAAAGCATAGGGTCATTCTTGCTCCAAAGTGTAATAACCTATTTCACAATGTATTTTGACCTGCTAGGGCACAGTGAATCTCTGCCCTGTCAAGGCTTTACTCTCAAGGAGCAGCCTCAAATTTTGCAGTCTGGTGGGCATCTGGTGAGAGCAATCACTGTCCCTGCTTCTCCCACTGGCTGCACCAAGAGCTGAACCTTTGGATTACTGATGTGAAGTGAGGGGGAGCTGCCACTGAAAGGAGGGTTCTGTTGTCTGTACAGGCTCTCATGGCCACCCAGCCCCAGTCATGTGTGATCCTCCCAGGAACCACTGCAGGACAGCAAACCAGAGCATTAACCCTGCTAAAAAGTGGAGAGAGTTTTCCTTGAATTTTTCTCTCCCCACCAGCTTTGCCAGAGTCAAATCAATGGCATAGGTGATGGAGTGTAACCCTGGCAGTGGGATCCTGATTGAAAGGCTGGAGTAACTGAGTTGCTTTAGTTAAAAACTCAGTGAGATAAACTCCTCAGACTCTCGATGACCGGATTGCACACAATGTGCAAGGATGCCACAGAAATGGATTTTTCTGCAGCACTTAGATTTCTTTTTGAAAGCCTCTTTCTCAATGCACCTTTCACTATCCAGGCCCAAATTACAGAACCCAGAAAATGCTGCTGAAGTCCACTGGGGAAGGACATTGCTTTGCTGGAGATACAAGTCTGCCACCATTCCAGGAATGGCTGGAGGAGAGGAGAGGTCCTGGAGCACTAGAGAGTGCAGACTGGCTGCTGCTGCAGAAGCAGGCAAATACATGCCCAAACCAGGAACTTGTAAGCACATCACAGCCTTGAGGCACACGTTAAAGCCACAAAATACCAAAAAACTGAAAGTCTAGCCCAGCTGTGAACACACTCTCTGCATGCCCTTACAGATTTAGACTGAAAGTGGGATGTGAGAGGTGGGATTTACTGGGCTAAGGGGGACTTTCCAATTGTTTTGTGGGCATTTTGGAGAAGTCCACACTGTTAGATCTGTAGCTAACTCTATTTATCTGCCTTTCTAAAGTCTGCCTGCTGTAGATCTGGTCAAAAACTGAGCACTGGAAGTAAACTATGCAATTACTTGAAATTATTCAACTTCAACAAACTTTCCTTGCAAGTTACTTGTAAACCTGTCTTTATTTCCACAGATGTATTTTCCATTCAAGGTATTCATGAAGCAACTCCTGCCAAAAAATTTCAGTGTAGGGTCTGTTTTCCAGAGCGATTATTTTAGCTGTTTACTCTTTTTACTTTTGAAGTATGAATGATTCCCTAAATGGTGAGGTATTACTTCTGCTTCTCATCCCAGAGGATTGTAAATTTTTTTTTGGTCCAAAGAGTAAGAAACTATAAAAAGAAAGACACAACATACAATATAAAACCTCTTTTGCAGTATGAACACAGATGACATTTCATCCCATTTATACACCTAGGCAAGAAAACATTAAAATGTAAATCTAATAAAACTATGGAGCCATTTAGTATCAGCCCCAATCTTTGCTCTGCAATATCCATTTGGGGCTCTAACAGACCTAGCTGTGGCAATATGTGTGAGTTTCAGCTGCCCTCAGGGTTGCTCCTGGTTGCTGCTGCTGTGCTGGCAGTGGTGGAATGATGTCTCAGTCACTCCCATTCCAAGTCTGGGACATTGGCTTAAATCACCCATGAAGCAGGCTTGTGTTGAGAGGCCAGATTGTGAGCTGCAGCAGCTGAGGTACACAGCTAAACAGATTTAATGGGCTTTTTGCTGCTGAAAAGAACTCTCCTGTATGGCTCCCTCCTCCCCTCTTCCCCCTGCAAATCTCTGTGGAAAGTGAGAGTCAGGGGGGCAATAGCATGGAGAAGTACAGGCAAATCAGCCAGAGTGTTTATATCAAAGCTATACTTTTAATTTATACACCTATGTTTTCTGAAGTAAAAGGAAATTGGTGATGGGATCTTGTGGGTTGTTCTGTTTCTATCCCAAGCATGTTTTTCAGATCCCAGCTATCTCAGGATATACCTCACCAGCATACTGCTCTCTGCCTGGTTTCTCATCAATGGCAAGTATGTAATAAAGGAAGGTAAAAGATCCACAAATAAAGACATCTGGGAAGAAAAATGCATCATTCTGATTAAATAACATCAAAGTTTTATCTTTCAATAGGTAAATGAATATTTTAAATTAAAATATTTTCATTCCAGTTTTATTTATTTTCTGGCACTTGACTGGCTGGCATAAATTAGGTAAGCTGCACAGTCTTGTACCTTTTTTCTATTTCAGTACAATTTCCTTTTTGCATCTCTCTCTGTACCGTTTGAGGTTTTGTTGGTCTTCCTAGAAGTCAGAATGGGAAAACAGACTCCTTAGAAACACACCAAGCACACAAAAAGAAAATTTTTGTAAGGGAGAAAGTGGATTAATGGAAGATACTTCTTGCTGTTAAAAATCAGTCCTAGGTGCCACTTCTGGATCAACCACTGGTGTAAGGATGCTCCAAGGGTATATTTAACTCCACATGTGCTGGTGTCTAACTTCCCTAATGCAAGCTACCACCTGTAGTCTGGTCAGCAATTGTGCCATGGCCTGTAGGGAACTGAAAAGCATAATTATTTTTATCCTGCTATTGGCTTATGGAATTTGAAGGTACCTTTTTTAGCTTGCATAACTGTAAATATTGTTACTGGACCTCCCGACCCTTTTTCAATGTTTGCTCGCCCCAATATTTGACCTTCTAACCTGCCCCAGGAGATGTCAAATTCCACAGGCTGATGACATGCTGGATGAGGGAGTCCTGTTACAGACACTTTCAATTTTGCTGAGTGAGCTCCTGTTCATGCTTCAGAATAAGCAAAAAAACTTTAGGGACTGATCAGTTCTCCTTAGAGCCTTTTTAAATCTTGATTGCCTTTTCCTGCTGTCTCCTATATGAGGACAAAGGTCCATTGTTTTAATTTAGTTACCTGCCTAGCCATGGCAATGTTGTATAAGAAATGATAGGAGGTACAGTGCAACTGCTTCAGACACAGGACCCTCGGTCTAGAAATAAAAATTCCCATTCCTGTGTTGTATCACAGTTAACTTTCATGGCTGCTCCTGCTACTCCATCCAGGAGCTCTTTGAGGAGTGAGTCATGCA
Source organism: Acridotheres tristis (assembly GCA_037013685.1). NCBI lineage: Eukaryota > Metazoa > Chordata > Aves > Passeriformes > Sturnidae > Acridotheres > Acridotheres tristis. Next base: position 67,846,127 of record CM072885.1, read on the forward strand.
TTACAGCATGTCGTGCACATTCCCCGAAATCTTCCTAAACCCACAGCTGGAAACTTCCAAGGAGATACCTGCTCTGCGTTCACTGCTCAGAGCAGGGACTCAACAGAGGCTTTTAAATGTACTTTCCACTGAAAAACACTTTTTTTTTTCTCTGCCGCTGACCATTCCTCCCCTCACCTGTCAAGTCGCGTCATTTACAGGAATTTCTGCTTGTCTCAGGTGCTGTCCTGAACCCTGATTCAGGATTCTGCCAACAACACCAATTTGTCAGGAACAGGGAGTTAGATCACTTCAAGAATCATCATCAAAGGTGTTTGAGAAAGTGATTTTGATATGATGTTGTAAAAACATGACTTAAAATGTTTGATGGCAAACTTCCCTCTGTTATTGTACAGCACGATGATTCGAAACTACCAAGGCACAAGTAAAAGTTACCAAGAAAAACCATCAGAATTACCAAGATAAAAATCAAAGTTACCATATTACAGGGTTATGTGCAGTCCCAACCACTTACCAAAGACCTGCTGCTGGTAAAAGCTCTCTGCTTTGAGAAGCAATCTTGAGGGTTGTCGCAGTGCAAGGGGAAATCACTGCCATGCAGTCAGGCTGCTTAGCCAGGAAAGCTCAAAGAAGGCTCACTCAGGCCTTTATTTATAGAATAAAGTGGTTGGCTTGCAGTCAAATTACATGTGATAGTAAAGGTATGCATGAGACTCCTTGTACCCACGACTTTCTTTGTTCCTTGATAAATGAGTCTTGGAAAAGCCACTCGCTATTCATGTGTTAATCGCATGATTGGTGCTCCAAGCTCATGCCTCGATGCTCACTGGGTCAACTCTGCTCCTTTGAGGGTTTTCAGAAAGCAGATGGAAGCCAGAGGAGTTCTTGGTCCATTTGCAGCTTATGCCTTCACATCCTTTGGAGTCTGACCCAAATCAGACTGGTTTGGTTAAGGGGTTTTGTCCATCACACCCCTGGGTAACACTGCCTCTCCTAGCACTGTATATTTCCTGATCATAAGCATGCAGGAATCTGTGTGCATTCACCTGTGTTTTGTGCTGCCTGCTGGCTTCCTCGTGAGGTGTCACAAAGGAAAATTCAGCAGCAGGGATATCCTTGGGGCAGTCTGTGCAGTGGTGCACACTCTACACCTCCCTGCTCTACAAACAGATCGGATGCTCCTCTCACTCCTGCAACTCAGGGAACCTTTGGGCTTACCTATCTGAGTATTGTAAGGGCCAAAGGTGCTCGTGATCACTTTTGGCTCTTCACTTAACCTCAAGGTGGGTTGGAAGAGAAATGTGTAAACCAAAAATATTGCAGTAGTTTATGAGATTTTTTAATCAGTGAAGCTGATTTTTTTCATCTATTATACCTGGACTTTAAATTCGTGATAGGCCTGAAACTTTCCATTGAGTGGAGTGATTTAATACACAGGGAGTTAATTTGACTTTTTATTTAGCACCATTTTCTTGACCTCTCTTTACCATCAGTGCCTGGCCTAATGACGTTTATATCTTCCCCCTTATTGTCTAGTTCTAGGAAAGACTAACATTTATCTCTCCCAGTCTTGAGAAAGCACATTTTCACTAACTGTCATAGCTGCCTGTGCAACTTCCTCACCAATTGTGTCTCTTATTGAGCATAGCTACTCCCAGGTCTTCAAAAGCTGCTCTGCAGCTCGTATTTCACTGGAGATACACTCTGCAGGTTTGGGGAGTCTCAGTCCTTCTTTCTAGCTAAGGAGCATTGTCCTGATTATTTCCAAGGGCACAAATCTTACAATTTTAATTTCTTTGACGTGGGCCGAAGAAACAAACATTGTGACCCCAGAGTGACTTCCCCACTGCCAAGTCTAAGAATGATTGAGACCATTTCAGACAGAAAAACCAGCTGCAAAATTTGGACCCTGGTGCCACCTACTCAGGGATGGAAGCTGTGCCCTAGGCAATGCTTCATTTTCTTCCCTTCTCCACAGTTGTCTGAAATGCAGATCTGGACTTGAACTTCTGAGGCTTGATGGGTGTTTGTGATCTGGGCTTTGGATTCCATTTCATCTCTAACAGTTTCTTTTTTCCAAACCCTTGGGTAGTTGCCCTTTCCGAGAACGCACGCTGTGCGCAAGAAACACCCTTCTTAAAAAACACAAACACTCAGAATAGGAGCACAGAGAACTGAAAGAGCTTCACCAAGAAGTTTTGTTTCTCCAAAAACCCTACATAGGAAACCTTGGCCTCTTCACTCCCTCAGTATTTGCTGTATTTATTTCTTTTTCTCCTCTCCAGATTGAGAGCACTTTCTGCCAAACAGAGAAGGGCTTTGTGAGATGAGGGACAGATCAGACTTGTGCAGCTTGTAGAGTATGTGCTGCCTCCTTCTGAGGGCTGAAGGCTAATCTCTTCCTCTGCTTCCCTTCCTTCCCTAAAAAGCATCTCTTTTTCGTAATATCCCTCTTCTTACCTTTACTTTTTTGGAAAAAGGCTCCTAACTGCTCTTGGCAGAGCAGAGCAGACATCCTGCTGCTGGTTTTTCTTCAAAGGGGAGCGGAGGAAAAAAGCAGAACTGAGCTTTGAAAGGAAATTGGCTGCCAAAGCTGAGGAGCAATGATAGAAGCTGTGGCTATTCCCCCCAAATTGTGGCTGTTCTCTCCCTCTTCCCCCTCCCCTGTTTCCCTGATGTGACTCACGTGCGGGCTGGTGCTGTCCCTTTCCGAGGCCATCCTGGTGCCCATCCCAGCTCTGTCTGTCTGTCTGTCTGTGTGTGTGTGTGTCGCTGCGCGGCCGGAGCGCGGAGCGGAGCGCTCTGAGCTGCCGGAGGCGCTCGGCGCTGAGCAGGGATGCAGCTGCTGGAACAGACCCGCTATTCATGTGCCTGCCTTGGCATGGCCCGGGGGGCGACAGGAGGAGGTGGCAGCCCATTCTTCATTGTCCGGGCAGCCCTGGAACAAGCGCCCCTCTTAGACTTTCCATGGCACTCGCTGCTACCTCTGCGAGCCCCATGAGCTCACTTGGGCAGGGACGCGCTGATGCAGCCAGAGTACCAAGAGGTTCCTGGCATGGGCTGTGCCTCCACACCAGCCACCCCAGCCTCTGCCCTCCCTCCCCAGCGCACAGCAGGATGGACAGATGGAAAACGAAGGAACGAGGTGCACAAAGTTGTGCCTGTTATATGGTGTTACATCTCAGAGAAAATCCTCTCTTTACTCTTTTTATGGTCCCTTCTCGTTTTTCTCCCCAGCCAAAATGTCCTTCCCTTCCCCTCCCCAACACTTTTTTTTTCTTTTTTCTTTTTTTTTTTTTGGGTTGAATTTGATATGTCTGGTCTTAGCTGAAATGGAAACTTGCTTTTCGCTGAAGTTAAAAACAACTGTGAATGGCACTGGAATGGAAATGTGTGCAGCTGGAATCAAGTCACAGTGTAGAAAAACATGTTGTTGTTATTATTGTTAGGTGGGTTCCTCAGGCAGAAATATCAGCAATAATTCTCTAGATTTTAGAGAAAGTGCTACTTTGTGCTACTTGCAAATGAGGTAAGCATTTTGATTTTTGAAGGAGAACTTATGTAGCTACAGTAACATAGAAAATGTATGGTAAGGAATATATTCTGTTTAAACAGCTCAGCCAAATGGGAGTTCTAATACTCCAGCCTGCCTAAAAGTGCTGACAAGTCTGTCAGTAGATGATCCTGTTGCATTGATGCTTCCCAGCAAAAGGCCTCATTTTGCAGTGAAAATACTAGTGCTTAGTACTGCAAGTTCATTTCAAAGTGCTGATGAATTTAACCTCTCTGCATTCCTCTTAAACAGCTTTTTTTTTTTTTTAAACACTGGGATGTATGAGCTGAAGCAGTGTTTGGGGACTGGGCTGGTGTTACACAGGAAAGCAGGGCTAGGGTACAGCTCATTTCATCCCTAGGATTCAGCCTAAGGCTGGAAGCCCATCAGGAGCCATGAGGCTGATTCCACAATCAAAAGTGATCACCAAGGTTCCTACTTTTGAATGAAAATTGAGGTGCCTGCCTCTTGTTATCACTGCAGTGATTGTTTGAATGGTGCAGAGAAGTGGAGGTGAGGGGAAAGAGGTTGCTCATTACTGCTCTCCAGCACCTGTTGGCTTTGCCTTTTTTTTTTTTTCCCATAGTATAAAGAGCATTTAACCCCAAATGCAGCCATCTGCTGCTGTTGTTGACTTGCTGGCCTGATAGGAACCTCTCTGTTAACTAAAATTCTCTGTGAGTATACTATTGCACAGATGCTAATATAGATAATTACCTGCTTTAATTTACTTTTTCTTACTGTAGTCTATAAAAAGATGTTATGGTTGATCAAGTTATAAATATATGTTGCTTATTAATAGATAATTTACCCTGGGTGGATGCCAACAGTATCCATTAAGACATTCCTGGGAGTTAAAAGGACTTCATCTTGTACAGGTCCTTTGTGAACAGGCTTCCAGCAAACAGCCCATGAAAGCTGGTCAAAGTTTTTTTTATTTTCTATACGTGGCATAAGCAAAAAACCAACTACAAAATATTTTCTAGTAGTCAGACAGCAATGAAGTATCTATGATTTCGTTTAGTAGGTGAACAAATATTACTAGTGCACAAATTTCAGGCAGGACTGCATGATAAATAACAATGTGTCTTTTTAAAACTATTTTTTTCTGATTATATCTAAATGCCATGCTAGGAGCTTTTTCTTTTAACACATTCTCCAGAGAGGTATTGCAAAGAGTAGTAATCTTGTACTTGGAAGTGATTTGTCTGTGTCATTAATAACAAAGCTCAGAGCCAAAAAATGTGAGAAGAGAGGGGAGTGGGTTTATTTTAAAGTGGCTATAATAGCTGCCCAAGAAAGGAGTGCCTCAATGAACACAGTTATTTAGATATACTTGTTTCCAAATATGATTACAAAGAACCACATTTTCCAAAATATCTTTCCACTGTTAATTATGATGCAAGAATGCACCACTGTAATGCTCCAGAGACTCAGGCACAGAAAATGCAGCCCAGCTTCTAGAAGGGATTATGTGACATGAGTAGTAGCACTCACCAGTTTTAGACTAAGCAACCCCTGAACTCCCTTCTTCTGCATAACATAAGTGGGACACCTTCAAAACCTGGCTGTTCTAATGGCTATTGATTGATTGATGGATTGATTGATTGGAGAGTCTTACAGATACAGCACGCTAGAGATGGATGGGATGGGGGAAGTGTTCCTTGAAAGGAGGGTGGAGTGTATCTGGGGCATGATGAAAACAAGTCCATGAGTTTCCTTGTGAGACCAGGAGCAGAGGGGAGGCTCTGAGCATCAGCCCCATTCACTCAGGAGCAGCACACACGGCAGAGTTCCTTATTTCCACTCCTTTCCCTGCCTTCTGCCAGCCTGAGTGCTTGTGCAGCCACCCAAGAAACCAGGCAGAACTTCTTCCAGCTGGATGGAAAAATAAATCCTTCAGAGAGCATCCAAGATAGCAACAGTTTCTGTAGGACAACTGCACTTCTAACAGGGCAACTTCACTTCTTCACTCTTCCAAGGCCCTCATCTTGTATTACAGCAGAGGGTTGGGTTTGGTTTTGGGACACTCTTTCTCCACCCTGTAATTCTGAGTGATGTCAGCTCTAACTCAGGAGATGAGAGCACTGCTGATCTGCTGTGGGTGCATTCACCTGACTCCCTGGGGAGATAAGAACACAGCCTGAGCTGTTTAAGCCTTACAGAATGAAAACCAAGAGCAGTCCTGAACTGGAAAACTCTAGAGAGATCGAGATGCATCAATAGCACAGGAACTAATTAATAAACTGGCCAAGAAAAAATGCTCGGTTAGAGAGCAGAGGAAGATTCTTGGCTGTACGTGCTGATGTTCTGAAGAAACCAGCCAGTGAGAGTAGCAAGGGCAAGCAGGGGAACCAGACTGGGGATGGAGTTTGTTGAGTTTGCCACAAAGATTACCTGCTACAGCTGCCTGTGCCAGCCAGGGACTGCCACTGCCAACCATCCTTGTCCCAGGTCCTGGTTTCTGTGTTTCACTGGTGGAACAGCAAAGCTCAGCAAAACTGTAGTGCACACTACTGCAGAAGTGAAGGCAAGAGACTATGGGCAAAGGCCCATTTTCTGTGGTTTCTTTAGGAATGTTAGTCCTCTCCATTATTGGTAGGATTATAGCTCGTGGTTAGCTTCACCTGTTATAGGAGAGAGCCACAGAGAGCAGCCTTATGTTTAGCAGAGTAATAATCTCAAGGAAGGCTCTGGAGGCAAGGAACACACACTTGCAAGCAGTACTTCTAAAATTCTCCCAGAGGGTGAGAAATGAACACGTCTCCAGTGAATCGTTAAATTTTGTGAAAACAAGGCTAGAAAGATTATTAAAGAGTCACCCATTTCTTCTCCAGCTCCAAGAGCACAGCAGGTTGGGGGTACATGCCCTGTTAACACAGATGTTGGTCCAGGCTACTTTAAAGTGCTCCAGATATGTTGATTTCCAAGGCAACCTATCCCAGTGCTTCAGTAACACCATTCTAACAACTACAAGTGGTTTTACTGATACTTAATTTAAAAAAAAAATCCCTGCTGCAATTTTAGCCTGTTATTCTTATCCTCTCCACGTGGGAGAGAAGAGATTATTTCCTTCCTCTTTGCTACGGTTGTTTACATTTTTGAGGACTGTTATCATGTCTCTGTTCAGTCTTCTCTGTATTTAAGAAAACAAAAATTCTTTTGCCATCTCCTCATAGATTATATTTCATAGGTCTCTGAGTGCTGTTGTTGTTATCTGAACTCTTTCCTGTTAAATTATCAGGGAGTTTTGGACTGTTGGGAGTCTGCATTAACACAGGTGAAAATGCTGCAAGTGGGAGAAATAATAGAGGAATAATCTTTGACATATTTGGATTGATAATGGCAGTCTGGGGCAGAGACTGTAATTTTTGTGAGGTCCGACTGAGTAGTAATTTTCAGTTTGTCCTTGAGAGAAAAATCACTGTTTTCCTCCAGAAGGCCAGGACAGATTCTAGACAAGAAAAATTCTTTTAGCACTCTTCAACTTTTTAAAATGTCGTGGTAAACCACAGTGAGAGTAAGAATACAGGTGGATCAGGTTGTAAGGAGTACAAGGTCACCTCCTGAAGCTCACATAACTGACTATTGATGATTCCCAGAAACCCTAGCAGCCCAGACTTGCTTTGTCTGACAAAAGAAGGGTTTGTCCCATTTGGAGAACAGTTTCTCAAGCTTCAGTGTTCTTTCCTCGTTGCTAGACTATTCGATTTTTTTCCTCCCTTAGTCAAAAATTTGCACTTGAAATGTAGATTAAGAATATTAATTAACCCAGAAGATATCACTCCAGAAACAGGGAGTTTAGTTTGACTACAGCCTGACTGGCAGCTTCTTGAGCTCTTTGGGAGCTTAAGTGGACAAATAACTCCCATGTCAACCCTTATCTTCAACACGGGAAGGTGTGAGAGGTTAGAAAAGGGTTATGTGCATTCCAGCACACACCCCCTCTCTTTGGCAGCTCAGCCACAGCCTACAGAAATTACAGGTTGCTTCATGCTCTCTTTTTGTCTCCTTAGCTTGAGACAGGCTGATACTTGAAACTTTTTCAACACCAGTGGGTCAGGAGGCACACACATGTGTGCCCCCCTCCACACAGCCCCCTGTTAACATGGCATGATCTTTTGGTGAGCCATACTACAGACTTTTCTTCCGAGTTCTCAGCCGATGCCCAAAATATTTTCCATTTTGCTTCTGAACTTAAACTGCTGACACCTAAACTTCCTCGTGGGTAATTCTACTGAGCTCAGTGCTTACAGCCTTGGTCCATATCTGAGTTTGGCCTCAGCAGTGTTTCCCAGCCTTGCTCTGCCTGTTGGCTTTGAAAGACATTTTCCAGGGTAAATCTTGGAAAACTCACCTAATTAAGCGTTCCTCTTACAAGCTCCTTCAACTTTTCCTCTGAAAGTCTCTGAATCTGGCCTTTGGGAACTGGGCAAAATAACACTCTTCCTCTCTTGCCCCTTTTTGCTTGAACCAAGTCTTGCCTGACTGTGACCCTGGCTGCAGATCTTCCCAGGAGCTCATTTTTCATGCTCTGAGCAGATTCTGCCTGTGTGCCATTTCACCTCTATGACATTTAACCAAGCACCTAGAATTTCCAGCTGGGACAGAACTGGGGTGTTCACACAGATGAATTCCTAATATTCGGATTGCTCTGTTGTGCTTCAGCTAGAGTTGAAAGCACTTTGAAAGCAGGAAGGGAATAAATCCTCTACACTGAACAACTCCCAGATTCCTTCCCTTGCACCCTCCCTCTTTCCAGTGTTCACCCCCATCTCTCCACCTAAACCAGAGAAAACTGACCCAGAGGGGTAAACCTGGAAATGGTGTGTTAATGGCATTCCCTTCTGCCACCTTTGTTTATTCCCGTTCTGACTGCACACATTAAATAAAAAAGAAACCCTCAGCCTTGCTTACTCTCTCCCTTCCCCCATCTCTTTGCCGTCCTGACAAAGTTTCCAAATAAACCTTGAAAGCCACTATCAGTTGTAAAACGTCTAATCAATGAAAGACACTGGAGTCAGTAATATGAAACCCTTTGCCTCGAGATCTCAGAGTTTCTTACTGAACTTCAGTCTTTAAGGTCAGGCATTCTCACTGCTCTTTGCCTTGATGCTCATTGAATGCAAAGTCAAACAAGGGGCAGCCCTGAGTAGGTTATTCCTCTGTTTACAAAGCAAGCAGCTCACTGACTTCTGGCAAAGCAGAGTTTAAAAGGGCATCCTCACCTAGAGGGACACGGAGAAAAATAGGGAGAGGTTTTGTGCAGCAGGAGCTGGAGCATCGCTCTCAGTGGGCTGCCTTGTCCCCGAAGCAGCAGCGACTGCAAGGCACTGCAAACGTGATTTACAAATAAGTGTTTTAAAAGAAAAGCATGTGGAAGATAAATAAAGCCAGTACCTCCTACAAAGCCCCTTTAAATCCACAAAAAGCCCCCTTGACTACACTTAGCTTTACAGCAGCCCTGAAGGGAGACAGGGAGATTCCATCAGTATTTGAAAGAGGAGGGAGGAGAAAAGTTATTAAAAAAGGTAAAAGTACAAGAACAGTGGGATGAAATAAAACCAGCAACACCCGACAATGACAAATGTAAAATTTATGAATGTTTTGGCATCTTGTCTCCAGGAAGACCCATGTTTTTATAATGGTTCTAATTTAATGTGATTTAGCTCTTGAGAAGTGTACCGCAACAAGGCAAAATAATTAGTGGAAGGTGAGATTAGGAAATTCAATGCAGTTATTGGATTTGTGTCTTGAATCTACTTTTGGGTTTTTCCTGTGGGGTTCCAAGGGAAAACAGAATTTTTCAGGCTCAGAAGTGGTTTCTGTACAGACATTTATGCACACATTTTTCCTCCCTGCTAAGATGTCCATTTAACAAATAGGGACTGAGAGGTTTTAAGGTCTGGTGTCTTCAAACAATTTTGTCAACAAGCAGCTGGGATTTGTTTACATTTTAAAGACAGTCTGCTTAGTTAAATTGCCAAGTGTTACAAGTGTTGTGGTTATGGCAGTGCCTCAGGTCAGGATCAGAAATACAAAGTGCAATAATGTATATTATTGAGAAGGTTATGTTACTGAGAACAACCCACCCTGCAGTCAGTGGAAAGACTTTCTCCGTCTTTCAGGGGCTTAAGAGCAAACACGTACTGATCCAGTAACTATGTGCAAAATATATATTTATTTGAGGTCAAACTCCGTATTTCGTGCTGCAAATTGCAAATCAAAAACTTGTACTTCATCTGGTTTGATGGGTATTTTACATTACTTGATGCAGACACAAGAGCTACTAAATCCTTTCTGCTGTACTTTGTCACTTCCTCAGCATTTGTGATATTTGTGAGCAGCTCTTTTAAAGACATTTTGCAGCAAATTTTCCCAGTGGAATTTAAGAATTTCAGGCCTGACAGAGAAAATCACTGGTCTGTACAGTTTTGATCCTGAATCAGACACAAGTATTTCACTGGGGTGGTTCCAAAGGCTTTGCTGGAATCCCTCTGATTTACACCCATATGAGATCAGCATTAGGCCCCAGTGTTTTCATTTTTCATTTGTTATTCTTGGCCCTGGTGTCCTTTTACCACTGTTGAATACAATGTTCCTAAAACACCAGATGTGCTTGTGAGATGAGGGAATGTGGCAAAAAAATAGATTGCTGCGATTCACTAAACAACACATCATCTTCTTTTACCCTGTAGTCTGAATTCTGGGCTTTTACACCAGTATAACTGCATTTATTTCTACAGGACTGTTTCTGATTACCATTGGGAAATGAAGTTGTAAATCCTTCCTGGCCTAAGGACTTAACAGGATCATTGCATTATGCTCAGTATTAGCTTGTACAATGACTGATGCTTAGCATTATTTTATAAAAATTCTGGATTTCAAATCACTCTCTTAATATTTCAATCACTATATCACTGTCTGGTTTCAAAGTATTAGGGGCTTTACTGCTCTTTCACTACTTGCTTAGTGCTCCTAATAGGTGCTTGGAGATCTTAAGTAGTTTAGTTATTACACATAGCTCAGTTCCCAGTTATCACATAGTTTATACCAGTTAAAACCGGTGGGAGATCCAAATCTGGCCCAGTATCCAGATTGCTTTGGTGTGGTAGGAAGAACAGGTTCAAATCTGCAGCGTGCTGGCCACTCCAATCTTAGATAGCAAAGCATTATTAAACAAAGTGCTGAGCTTTGGCTGAATCAGTAATGTGACCAAGCAACCCATCTGCTCCTCAAGCCCTGGGAGCACCTGCATTGTTTTGTGCTTGAATCTGAGACTTGGCTGCTACAGCCAACTACTCACAAAGTCTGCTTCAAAGCTCTGAGGCATCCTCTTTGATGATGGAAGTTACAGAGAATTGTTTTCTCATGCAGGCAGCAGCAGTAAGTTTCGTACTTTGTATATTATATACAATATATTTGGAACAGGGCGTTTGAGGTCAGAAATTCACCTCAAATTAATGCTGGTACAAAAGATGCCAGCATCTTCTCCAGTGAGTCTCCTCCTGCTGCACCCACTAAATCACACTGAAATCTAACAATGGGAGCCAGACCAAACCTTTCCCTTGTGTGCATGAATAAAAGTATTGGGGTGTGTGTGTGTGTCCATCCTAGCTAAGCCATGAAGCATGAGCTGCCAAGACAGAAGAGAGGAGGAAGAGATGCTGTGCTTGATACCAGCCTTGACTGCCAGGGATCCATCATTGACTCATCCTCTGGCAGAAAGCAGAGCCCTTGTGGTAGGCACCAACTCGTGGGATTTCATCTGTACAGTCATCCATTATGTCTGTCTCTCTGGCACAAGCTCTTCTTGCAAGGTACTCAAAATGCAGACAGGGTCAGTCTTTTTCTCCTAAAAAATACCAGAAAATAGTGTTTGCAGCATTTTCCCCTGAGCCAGTCTCCAACGTGTTATTTAGCAGGCAATGTTTTATATGGTAAAATCAGGGATTTAACTAATTGTGTCAGTAAAAATTCTGCGTCACTTTCTTTGTAAATCTCTTCGTTTATCTCTTTCCGAAACTCCCCCTTAGTTTTATTAAGAACATGATATTCAGTACTTTATGCTTAGATCCCTTGTGTAATAGTTGCTCTCTGCCTAAAACAGATGAGATGTCTCTCGTCCCAGGGGTGGCTGAATTGCAATGATGAGCAAAGTGCTCTCTGTGTCTACAGTAAATAATCAGGTGGTGAACAACATTAGGTGCTTGGAGATCTTTGACCAGAGGCTACAGTATAAACTCCTTGGCAGGAGCACCTGGGGGCTGTGGATGTTGGGTAAAGTGAGAAGACCAGGTGTGTTCACAATCTAACAATATAAGATGAAGATTTACAGTGACCCACCCTCTCTTTTCATATTCAAGTCTGCAGGGTGACAAAAGAAATTACATTACTATATACCCCTGCATAAGTTAAAGGTGTCAAAGACATTAAAAAAAGAAAGTAATCTCTGTGAACTTAAAAATATTTCCTGTTTCCACTGTCTTACCCAGTGCATTTCACTTAGGATCTGAGGGGTTTGTTCAAGGAATAAATTTTCACGTTTTAAAAGTCCTACTGCTGTGACGGTTCTGTGACACAGTTTGTTTTGACAGATGGTCAAATACCTGTCCTTCAGAAGTGCTAAGGGGTTGATCAAAACACACTGAAAGTAATGGAAACAATTACTGTAAGGTAGCCCCAGAACTTGGCTTGTGCAATTTCAAATGTCTGTTCTTTATGCTGTAAATCCTCCATTCCAGCAGGTTAATTATGGACCAGTATTCATTATTCCTTTATGAAGTGATCGGGATACTCCTCAAAGTAGCAAGCAAAGGAAAAATAAATATATGTTATTTTTCAGTCCAGCATCCCATGCTTAGTTCTAAGTGAATTTCATGTCTGGAGAAGTGTCAGGTTGATGGCCCAGGCGCAGGCGTTCTCCTTTCATCTACAAACACTTACTGTAGCAGCAGAACAAAAGCCTTCTCCACACTCGTCCCTGACAGCACATCTTCAAACCGCAGAGACTTCAAATGGCAAGCCCTTTAAGTCCTTGATCTGTCTGGCAGCCTCTGTAACAAAGGGGCAAATCTGTGATAGGGCTTTTTATGGCACGCATCTCCAGCAGAAAGTCGGCTGGGAGTCTCAAATTGTCTCAGAGATCAGTGCTGCCTAATATTATTATGCACTGCTGTTCTAAAAATAGTTCTGATTAGATTATGGTAGATAAAACCCCACTAAAATGGCTTAGAATGCTAACGGAATTTATTTTGGAATAAACTGAATTTTTTCCTAGTGAAACCTGTCATTATGCTAGAAAAGAATTCCTCCCACAGGAATTTTTTTTTCTGTGACCATTAAGTAATATGAAGAGTGGTTTAGTTTGTTATAATTTTTACCAAAAAAAAAAAAAACAAACCCAAACCATGCAGTGGAAACCAAGAAATATGATAACAAAAGTGTTTCTCACAAACTTCTCCAGCCTTGTGTAAATGCTGACCAGGATACCCAATTATACCAGGCATCTGTGGCTGCCCATCATGTAGGAATTACAAGCTTACCTCGATCTAAGGCAAAAGACAATCAGTGTCTTTCCCAATATACAATCCATAGCAAATTGAAGGCATACTGGGGCTTATGAGTCAGCCTGAAAATGCAACCACCTTGCTTTAGGATGCCTGAAACAGGATTCCAAAATCAACAATTTATAAATAACTAATTTCATCCTGACTCATTCGGTTTTTTTTTCTTCTCATTATAGTAGAATTACTATTTGAAGAGTAGTTCTTCTTCTTCCAAAAGTGGTATAGAAAGAAATTTTTCCTGTCAGACAGCACCTGCCACGTGAATGAAAACAGCATCCTTGGAAGCTGGTGTTTTATCTAGGTCACCTGCAGACAGAGGCTCTGAGCCTTCACTGCCCTGCTTTGGAACATTGCCACCAGATGCTTTCCCTCGCCACTCAAGGCTGCTGGCAGTGTGCATCCCTCAGTCAGGAAGGTGAAAATGGGGGGAAGAAAGCAGAATAGCTTTACAAGCAGCTTGGATGGAAAGATGCTGATAGAGGAAAGTTCCTGTTCTTTACCATCACAGGACGGTCTTGCCTCCTGCCAGCTTGTGACAATGAACACCACGGGCACTGGCCTGAGAGCATCTCAATTTAAGACTTTTTCCCCATAATGAATCAAACCCACCAAATAGGAAAAATGCCTGTCGTGGTTCTCCCAGCCAGAGCGAGCCTGTTGGATACCTTGGGGAATGGGCTGCCTTTGTGTTGGACCGTGTCTGTGTCTGTGTCCATCCCCCTCTGAGGCACCGCAGCTCCTCTCCCCTATTTGCATCTCTCATCTGGGACCCGTGCCCTTGGGCAAATTCCCGGCATCTGTGCTCTTGTCATGAGGGAGCTGGACCAGCTGCTCCTGCCAGCTTCTGAGAGGGCCAGCACACCCTGCTTCCAGCAGCAGCCAGGGGGAAAGGACAGCGAGTCCTTCTGCCACCTAAACCCTCACCTTTCAATAGTCCCAAAGCAGGCAGGGGTGGGGACTTTGCACCCAGAGAGGGGTGGTGGTACCCACAGCACTGGGACACTTGGTGGGTATGAGCAGCCTGTTCTGTGCTGTCTCACACAGCAGTTAGCTCTCCCTTGGAGCAATGGGGAGAAGAAGAGAAATTCCACCCACATCACAAGATTGTATTTTCAGGTTTTGGTTTTTTTTTTGTCCATGCATTACTGTATCTGTCTGAGGTGCTCCTGTGTTCTAGCAAGACAGAGATCCAAAGTGTTGGATCTTAGAAATCTGGAGTTTTGGACCTTTCTGTGCTTCCAGGCACAGACCCCCTAGAAAACATTGCTCTGGATCTGAAACCTTGGAGAAGGCTTGTAAATATGAATAGTGAGTTAGAAATCACAAATGTGTAGTGGGTTAGATGTGTGTATTTTCACTGGGTGATGGGTTTTAAATTTAAAGCTTTAATAGTATAGTGGTGGTTATGGAACAAGATGGACAATTTCGGGTGATGTCTTTCTCTTTGTTCATCTTCTTTTTCTGTCTTCTTCACAGAACTCGGGTAGTAACCTATGGCTGGTCAGGCGAATGCCACTCTAAAGGTTGTGGGAATCTATTATTGGGTCAAAAGGATAAATAATGTAGGTGTTAAACTTTTATTGGTTTGTTTAGCTTTAAAAGACCTTGAAGCAGCCTCAGCTGTGTCCATTTTTTCCCACTTCGAGCAAGGAGCTGGAGGTGCTGTCACACTTTCTGTAATTTCTGATAAGATACAATAAACATCCAAGCCCGAACACAAGAATTGTCTCAATCACCTTTCTGTTAATCCTGGCTCTGAAGGAAAACAGATGAGACTGATGACAAACCACAATGCAAAGTCCAGCATACACCCCCACACCAAAGGATAATAAAAACAATTATTTTGACATGTAAGGGAACAATATAGAGCACAACTAAAGCAACAAATAATGTTTTACACTTACAAATTTCCTCTCAGACTAACAGCTAGCCGGGAGTACTTTCAAGGAATAGGCAGAAAGAAATTAAATTAATTGCTGTGACCCACAAGTACACTTCATGTTGTAGTTTATATGTGACTAAAAACTGGCAAAGAGCACAAGGACAGCCTAATTTTCCAAGGAAACTACATAGTAGTCAGGCCTTTGATTTTGAAAATGTTTTTTATGAGTTCTCTGCCCAGTGAGCTGCATGGATTTACTTCAGAGGATTACACAAACCTGAAAGCTTTTGAGCTTTGGACTGTCTGTACCAGAGTTCTGAAAACTTCTGATTGTTTCAAAGATCCATTTTTGTTTGAAATGTTTTGTACATTTTAACTGGTTCATACCTCTATAAAATTTCTACTTTTTCCTCAGTTCTCTCAGTACAGTTTAGGAGTAACTCCACAGAAGTCAGCGGTGCTTGTTGTAAACCCTGCCTCACTGAAACACTGTTGTTTTTTTTAAAAAAATTGTTTTTCCAGCAGCATTGGTATTTCCTCCTCCTCCCCAAACCACCTCACCTTTTTCCAGTCATCTATTCTTTCAACTATTATTTTAAATACACCAGTAACAATATTGATGTAAGTTCAGTCCAAAGCCCTTAAAATAATAGAAAACCGCAGGCAAACGCTTTTGGCTTCTTCTTTGTGCTCGGTGTGGAACTGTTAGCTCAAAAGCTGATAGCTGATAATGAGCAACCCTATGGAGAGGGATGCTGGAACACTGAGCTGTTTTTGTGGGCTGATCCAAAGTATAAGGAAGTTAATGGATGGCTTTATACTTCGGGCTCCAGGATGATGGGCTGGTATCAGGTTTTAAGAGGATGGATAATAGGCTAATTGTTCTGAACAGATAACAGCAATTTGCAGCTGGATGGGTATAATGGAGCATTCATTCTAGAATGTTTTTATGTGAAGTAAAGCAATTTTAAAAAAACTTTTTATAAAGCTATTTACCAAGGAATTTAATACAAGAGAAAATTAATAATTTTGAAAGAGCTGAATTTCTTAACTGGGATATCCTACCTGCACACCTGACAGTGAATTCATTGGCTGATTGAAAGAGTAGTTATAGTCCAAATGGTTTCAGGATGTACTGTGAGCATTGTGTACTGCCTGCATTACATGCAGAATTATCTGCAGGTTATCTACAAAGAATTACCTCCAAAAACAAATTTAATCAGAATGAGGAAAGGAGGAAAAATTTTAATAAGAAGTAACCACTGCCGTTGTATTTGTAAAATATAGAATAACTGAAAATGAGGGTAATTTGATTACCTTATGGAAATAAGAGGCTCAGATACTTAAGTAATTTCTGAAGCCAAAATGGCAAGCCTGAGCCCTGGCACTGGCTGCAGCCTGCAGGCAGCCAAAAGGGGATCTCCAGCTGCAAGCCCAAGATAACAATCACTTGGAAATGTTTGTGCCAAGAAGAGTGGCTCCATTACTGCTCTCCCACTAATGCAAAGGATAATAGAATCAGAAAGAAGCAGGTCTGGAAGGGGCCTCAGTAAGTCCTTTAATTGGTTTCCTGCCCGAAGGCAGAAGGAACTGTACTTATGCTATTTCTGGTAAATGTGAGTCCAACCTGTTCTCAGAGGTCTCCTCTGATGGAGGCTTTGCAGGCTCGGAGCAGAGGGCAGGTGGTGATGACACCCAAGGTGGGAAGGCAGACAGAGGTGGAGAACCAGATAACCAGACCGAGGGGCTAGGTGCAAGAGCAAGGGAATGCAGTAAAAAGATGCAAAAAAAGGGGAAAATCTCAGCCATAACATCTATAAGAAAAATCTGAAGAATGTGGAGTATAAGACACACAAGCCAGAGCAAGGCTGTTTGTCAGGAATTAATTGAGGAAACCTGGAGTTCATACAAGAGGAAGTTAGGTAAGAGGAGGAGGACTTGTACTGCAGAAAAAGTGGAATCCTCACACATTTTATTATTTGATTTTTAAAATAACGTTATTCTTCTTGTTACTTAACCAATGATCCTATGAACATTCATGCAATTGTTACCTTGAATTCTCTGCAGATACCCAGAGCACACTTCATGAATTGCTGTGATCTAGAGCTGGTTGCTGTGTCTGCTGTATCCATGAATAAGGGTCTCATTGTCAGCACTGAAGTGTTTCCACATAAAGGTGAGAGCACATTTTAGTCAATGTGAAAGCCTAGCTAGAGACATAAAGTTCTTTCCTGAACATCTGTCAAATAATGCTGCCACTGAGAAGCTGCTAGACCATTAGGGAGAACTTCTTGCTAAGATAAAATATTTGCTATATACATTTTTACAAGCAATTTGCATCTGAAAATGGTAGGGCAGAACTGCATGAGGAGAGGAATGTAGAGAAAGGAGGAGAAAATGGAGGCCAAGCACTTCCCTTGGTTTACATTATCTTCCTGTCTGTACTCGATGACTTGACATTGGCCATGCCAGGGTGGAGACAAATTGCAGAGGGGCATCCTGAGGACCTTGTTTAGTGTTAGGGTGCTGAACACCCCTAGAGCTGTAATGTGGCTCAGCCAGTGAGGCTTATCACATTTAGGAGAGGAGAACAGGTGCTGTTCTATAGCAGAGGTCGAGCTGTGCTGAGGATCCCTTTTGGTCTTTAAGGCAATGTATCCCAGAAGTGTCCACAGCCAGTGGGTGACCCCATTCTCAGCCTATGCCTGAAATGGAAATTTCCTCAGAAGAGCAAGTGCCTCTTCAGACACTTGCATCCCACCTGAGCAGTGCAGAGGTGCCTCTGAAGAGCCATATGGCCTTTGGTGGAACAGCAGGCAGATGGAATTGGGAAGAGATTAAAGCTCCATAAAAGAATTGAAGTTACAGCACAGTGTGTGGCTATTCATTATCACCAGACATATTGTCTTGACACTGATTGCATACAGGGGTGAAAATCTCTACAAGGTGGAATAAATTAAACAGGTTTTACTTACTAATATGCTTTTCAAACACACATCAGCAGAAATAGAGAAGCTATATTTTATGTAAACCTTCTCTAAGTCCCTTGTCTTAAAGGGACTGCAGCATTAACTGTGCAGAATGGTGAAGCATTAGAGGTACCCCAGGTGAGACAGCAATGACAAAAGCTTGATAATAATGCTTATCTTACTTCCAAGTAAAGAACACTACCATGTCTTTGAAAGAACATACAATGTCTCTGTGCAGGGCTGGCTGTCCCACACCTAAGGGGCTGTAACAGAGCTGTGCTCTGCATAGACAGGATAATACTGGTGCCTTTGTGCAGGTGGGTTATGCTATAGACAGTCAACATCTGGCTCAGGTGTCAGGTCTTGAATACATTATATGAGTGCAGCAAAATAACATGATTACTCAGGAGAATATCCCTGAAATAATAACAAGCTTCAGCAATGAGGCAGGAACTCTAATAACTCTGATGAAAGTATTGCTTTCCTGCCTTTCTCCATGCAACTCTGAAATGTCACAGCATGCTGGCCAGCAGGCAGCTACATCACCACAGTTCTGTCCCTGTCTTTCCTAGAAAGTTGTAAATTAATCAGCTGAAGAGTATAATGCTGGATACTCCTAGCATGAGAACAGAGTAAGTGGTCATTCTGGCCCCCACAAACAAGGGGGTACCTGTTTGCAGAGCAGCCTGGGCAAACCTGCAGTCCCTGCTGGTGAAACCCTGCCTGGATTCCACCCACATGACTTCACTGTGAGACAACTAATGGTTGCATGGATTGCTCCGAGGCCAAGTTTGAGGCAAGAGATTCCTTCTGTGTCTCCAGTGTTATTTTGGTATATTTTATTTGGCCCAGAATCTGGGAAAACAAAGGGGAGGTTTTCCGTGGGGAGTGGAAGGAGGAGGCAGGAAGGGCTACCATATTTCTCCAGACGGAAACTCCTACAGTGCTCGAGTCCAGCACTGCTGCAAGTGTCAACAGATCAAATGTGATACAGGAGGCCCTCTGCCAACTCTTTGCTACTGCAGCAGCAAACTGGGAAGAAAGCAGGAGCTAATATCCAGTACCACTGAGCAAGGTTCAGCCTCTGCTGCACAAGGATGGAGCAGGCAGAAATTAGTAAGCACCTTCTCCTTTCTGTGCAGTGTGACATTGGCTTGCCCAGGGCCCCCTTCTCCTTTCCAGTGTGACATTGGCTTGCCCAGGGCCACCTTCTCCTTTCCAGTGTGACATTGGCTTGCCCAGGGCCCCCTTCTCCTTTCCAGTGTGGCATTGGCTTGCCCAGGGCCCCCTTCTCCTTTCCAGTGTGACATTGGCTTGCCCAGGGCCCCCTTCTCCTTTCCAGTGTGACATTGGCTTGCCCAGGGCCCTCTTCTCCTTTCCAGTGTGACATTGGCTTGCCCAGGGCCACCTTCTCCTTTCCAGTGTGACATTGGCTTGCCCAGGGCCACCTTCTCCTTTCCAATGTGACATTGGCTTGCCCAGGGCCACCTTCTCCTTTCCAGTGTGACACTGGCTTGCCCAGGGCCACCTTCTCCTTTCCAATGTGACATTGGCTTGCCCAGGGCCACCTTCTCCTTTCCAGTGTGGCATTGGCTTGCCCAGGGCCCCCTTCTCCTTTCCAGTGTGGCATTGGCTTGCCCAGGGCCACCTTCTCCTTTCCAGTGTGACACTGGCTTGCCCAGGGCCACCTTCTCCTTTCCAATGTGACATTGGCTTGCCCAGGGCCCCCTTCTCCTTTCCAGTGTGGCATTGGCTTGCCCAGGGCCACCTTCTCCTTTCCAGTGTGACACTGGCTTGCCCAGGGCCACCTTCTCCTTTCCAGTGTGACATTGGCTTGCCCAGGGCCACCTTCTCCTTTCCAGTGTGACATTGGCTTGCCCAGGGCCCCCTTCTCCTTTCCAGTGTGGCATTGGCTTGCCCAGGGCCCCCTTCTCCTTTCCAGTGTGACATTGGCTTGCCCAGGGCCACCTTCTCCTTTCCAGTGTGACATTGGCTTGCCCAGGGCCACCTTCTCCTTTCCAGTGTGACACTGGCTTGCCCAGGGCCACCTTCTCCTTTCCAGTGTGGCATTGGCTTGCCCAGGGCCACCTTCTCCTTTCCAGTGTGACACTGGCTTGGCCAGGGCCACCTTCTCCTTTCCAGTGTGACACTGGCTTGGCCAGGGCCCCAGCAGGACAGAGGTGGCCCAGAGAGGCTCACAGCCAGGCTGTTCAGGCCATCTGCCGAGTCAGCCCCGGTGGCAGCACTTTCTGTGACAGCATCCTAATATGTGCAGTTCTTGTCCCAGTTGCTGCCTCCCAAGGAAGACCCCAAAAATGAAGGTTGCTCCAGAGCAACACAGAGCTCCACTGCACCACAAACTGTGCCCCTTGGTGGCCGTGGGTGTGATTCAGACCAATAGCTGCTGAGGGCAACAGATTGAGCAGTAATTAGCTGCTGTTAGTCATCCTCTTTCCAAGTACAGAGTGGTACAGCATTTGATTATTTCAACACAGTTGGATGTGGGAGGGAAGGTAGGCCTGGAAACATTTTCCTGACAGCATACTTCTCAGCTCTTTTAAAACACCTCTCATGCTGACACTCAGCACAGCATTTCAAATAAAATGCTATTTCCTCTTGTAGAGCAGCAAGGGAAAAATGCTGTCACAGGTTTTATAACAAACATTAGGTAAGCAGCAATCATCCCCATTGTGCAATCTGGGATTCAGGTAGGAAAACAATCCATAGATGGCTAAGAGAGAAGTACTGTGTGTCTTAATAATCTGAATAAGGAGTTAACTTAACTTAAGGACCACAGAGAAGGGACAGAGTTGAATGGGTTAGTGGGACAACTTCACACAGCTTAGTGTGAAGAACAAAAAATGTGTAGTTTTGAGACTGGAAGCTGAAACCTGAGGAAAATGTGAGTTATTTGTGTTTAGCTAAGTTCTTTCTCTCTCATGATGTCATGCTGTGGTCTGCCTCCAGCTATTGCCTGTCCTTCTGACAGGTCTGATCCAGCATGTAGTGTCACTGGTGATGTCTATTTGTACCATAAAAAAACCATAAACCTTATGAATGGGCTTGTAACTTTCTATTTTTTTTCCCTACCTGCTGCCTCAGTACTTCCTTTTCTCCCTGAATTCACAACACCCCAGAATGCTTTTCTCTTGGGCACACGTATCAGAACTTTCTACTTAATTGTACCTCTCTCTGAAGGGCTTTGTGTTGGTCCTCTCAAAATCCTGCAGGTACGGAACTCCCTTTGGAGGGAAGCATTTAGTGATCCTGAGCGAGTATAAGGTTCTTGAAATCCACAGAGTAAATCTCTGAGTGGTAACAGAAGATTTGACAAGGCAAGCTCCCATATACAATTTTTGGCTTACTTTGGGAGGGCTTAATGGGATTCAAACAAAAAGTAGTTAGGATTGTGTTAGAATTCTAGCATTCCTAATATCATGTGTCCAGATAAGGAGTGTTCTCTGCACAAGTAGAGCCTGTTTTGTTTATTACAGGTAAATAAATACAGATAAATGCTGTCTGTCTGTCTATGATCAGCTTTTTTAAGGCAAGAATTTTCCTTTCTTACCAAGCAAACTTGAAAGAAAAAGGAATCAAGACAGTAAGCTAAACATGCACTCAGAAATTGCTTAGTCCAACATTTAGAGCATGTTGTTGTCAGCTTGCATTTTTAAAAACTCTGAACCAGCCAGCTGAGTTAGCTGAGTTGCTAACAAGCAGGTCAGAAACCACACCACAGTGGTGGTTACTATTCTTCCCTGCACAAAGATCTCAACAGCATTGATAAAATGATATGAACAGCTGAATATCCTGGCGTGGTGTACAGGTGCTACCAGTTTTACAGGCACTGAAGAGGGTGTATGGCTTGGTTTTGAAACAGGAGGGGTGGATGACCAAGAAAATATCTATATTCAGGGTGGGTATTTTTTTTTCTCAACCAAGTGTTTCCAATTCTGCATTTTACTGACAGTGATGAATTCATTGCACTTAAAATCAGGATGATGAGTTCTGTTTATAGCAGTTTGCATAAGTAATCAGTTTCATGTTCTAAAGCATCTCTCATTTTGCATGTTTTAACACAGTAGATTTTGAATGCTCTTCAGGGATTGTCACTGAAACATTGTCAAGTAATAGAGTATCAGCTTTGTCTTATTGGGACATTATTTCACATTCAAATATATTCAGACTTGTTCATTTTTCCATTCAACAATTCACCCCAGTAGTTCTAATGTTACTTTCCTGTGTTAAATTAACCTTCTCTGGGGTTTAATGCTTTAAATATTTATAGACTATTGTAATGCCCAAATAATCACATTTCTAGTCCTCAATACCTCCTGTATGGTATTAACACCGACATTTTAACAGAAATTAGGCCTTTTAAATTAATGCAATTAAATTAACAGAAATTAGTCCCTTAAGGTAGGTAAATCACAGTGATTTGCCTTCTTTTTGTTGATTTTTGTTGGTTTTAACTGACTGTCAATACATGATCAGTCACATGGGGTATTACATATCTGGTAGAGGGAGGAGATACAAAAGATTCAGATCCAAGGAACAGTCATAATTTTTCTGATGCATCTAACAGCATCATTGACATTTGAGTTTTGGACAAAGAAACAAACTGCACTATAAATTTTGTACTGTTAGGAGGCAAGCTCATGCAGATGTTGAGCACAGAATTTACACAAACTCAGGCATTTGTGTGATTTGTGCCTCATGCTATCTTGGGCTGCTGCCAAAAGTGTAAGCTGCTCAGAGACTGTTTGTTTCCCCTGAGATTGAATATTCCCTGTAATGCAAGATGTTTTTAAAAAGTAATTTAGTCACTGTGATATTCGAAGTCCTAATGAATGGATCTATATTTCTTTCTGCTGGAAAATCCTGGCAAACCTTGTAACGATTGTTGTGTAGTCTCTGTCACTTGTTTGTCGATCTGATTTTAGGTACTGGTGTTTGATGTGGGGAATTTTTACTACTCTAAGATAGACCCAAATTATTTGCCTTTCTATGACCAGCATTGTTTTGAACCTGAAGTGATGTACCTGTAAATCACATAATCATAAGAGCCTGATCCTCCAGACACTTACTGCTGTGTGCAATGTAAAATGTCAATGTTCCTAGGAATAAATACTGTTTCCCAGCTGTAGTGTTTGCAGATTTGGGTGCCCAAAATGCACGTTTGTGTGCCTGTATCCAGCACAGTGGAGAGGCTACTGATGGGGAAGAAGGTGGTGCTGGGAGTAAACAGCTTGTGGTTCAGGTTCCAGGCTTCCAGGGAAGTTAAGCACTGCATCCCAAAGTGGATGGAGTGAACTTACAGGGAATTACTCACTCGTCCAAAAGTTTTAATAATTTGTCCTTTATACTGGCAGCACCCTAGAAAATCTGCCTACCTTATCTTAGTGTAGTTTGTGCTGCAAACTCTGCAAGTTTTGCAGCCATGACTGTATCTAAACATATCTGGCTTTGTCCTACCTGCCTAGGGCAGTCGAGGAGCTGTCTGAGCAGAAAGACATTGATCCTACTGCACCTCATAGTCTGTGATGTAAAACACACTTTCTTGTGTCCCCAGAAGGCAATGTCTTTGCTTTCCAGCCATCAGTGGCAGTAAATAGTTCATGGACGAGAAAGGGAAGTTGTTTTCAGAAAACGAGAATATTAAACAGAAACATTTTAAAAGACTGTTGTTTCAGGATCGAAACTGCAGAACCGTGTTGGTATCAGAGGCAGATAAATTGGACAAGCTGTTTCTCAGAGAAAGACATTAAAGCAGAGGTGTCTCATACACACAAACACACACATATGTAATTGAAATACGACAAAATGTTGCCAAAAGTATCTTAAAGGCAGTTGAACTATTGATTTCCATTCTGCTGTATTTGAGGCTACTTGATGAGTTGTTGTATGTCTCAGTTTGGAGAGGCTGATGTTTTGGGATGGAGTCAGTCATTAGCTGTTTGTGACATTAACTATTTGTAACTATTTGGACATGGTTGTCCACATTTGGGTAGTACCACAAGCACGAAAAGGAAACAAAGAGCTTTTCCGGTTATCAAATACACTCAGATCACCTCTCCCTTCTCACCTGGAGCCTTAGGACACTCATCAGCCTCCCAAGGTCTCTGAGAAACATCAAGTAGATTCCTTGGAGTGTTTCACTTAAGATCAAGCAGAGCAGAAGATCCAATGCTATCTGCAAGGCAGCTGCAGCTCCCTGATTGTCTCTCCAGTCTTGGACAAAGATTTGAGCAACCTGAGAGCTGCTGTGACCTGTGTCATCTGGCAGTGGCCCCCAAGAGCTTGTTTACCCTGGATATTTTTTCATCGGATTATAATTACAGCACTGAAACTACATGAATGGGAAAACTTTGCACGTGTGGAGCAGGGGTCATTCAGGTACAGAACTTTGCCAGTTTTAATAGCAGTGTGCTTATGTTGTCAGTAAAGCCTTTCACTCCTGACAAAGCCATGCCTTAGCTGTGGGTTGCCAGCACGTGTTAAGTTCCAGCTTTGTGCCTCTGCTCCTGGTCCTGGCAGGCTGCAAGAGGAGCCAGCTGCCCAAGCTGGAAGTGAACAGCTCTGTAACATGCACAACTTGCCAATCACTCCTCACACTGACTACTTGGCAAGGAGAGAAGTGGTCTGAGGAGGCTACTCCAGGTTTTTATTGCTCCTTTCAGCCAAATGATCACACGTGCCTTTTTCCCTTCAGGAATCCTGCCTTGCCAGGGGCTCCATTCTGCAAGGTGTTGAGCCCCACTGTGAAGGGTGAGTGCTCTCACTCTCCCCAGTGCCAATGGCCATGGAGAACACTCATCATCCTTCGGGAATGTCCAACACATTTCAGAAATGGCAAGCACCTTCCAGTACTGGGTCTGGCAGAAATGGCACCAGAGCAGGCTAATGTTTTGCATTTGGACCAGACTATGCTTTTGAAGGACATGAGGAAGTTCATTATGCTGGATGTGAGCCTGCTCCTGCTTTGACTGAAGTGAGTAGTATTTTTATTTTTGTGCTTTGATGTAGAGACGAGCAGGACTGGACATGCTGTGAGAGTGATTGATTTTCATCAGCTTGTGAGTGGTGAGCAGAAAGCAGGGCAGGCTGACTGCTGCACAGCATCAGTCACTCAGTTTGCAGGTTTGATGCTGCAAACCCAGCATCACCATCTTCTTCACACTTCCCTCCACCCACCTCCATCAAACAGCTCCTCTTCATTAAAGCAGTGCCCCTGCCTCTGTGCTTGCTTTAGAAGTGTTATGACACCGCTGTGAAGCACAGAATTCCCTAAAGCCTCAGAGAGAGAAAAGATAGATGAGGCATCCTGAGCAATTGACTATAGACATGAAAAAAGGAAGAACATGACGCTGATTTCAGCAAATATCTCTGCTTCCACAACACTTACTCACTGTTTGACTACTCCATAAACTCGTTATATAAGGAAACATCACAAGAATGGCCACGAAGATGACGAAGAAAGAAGTGAGCCATGCTTTTCCTGTGCTCCCAGTAGAACAGGCATTGAATTTGGTCACAGCAACTGCCATTATGGCTTGATATAGTTTAAAATATACGAGATGAACAATAACTGAATCTCATCTCTGATAAAATTCAGCCTTTGAGTTATTTTAAATGTTCTTCTATCATGTTCTTGTTGTTCAAATTTATCTGAATGGATTCTGTCTGGCGAATGTACATAGATAAATATGCTAATAATAAACACAATGATAGATTAGCTACAATCAACAGGGAGCCAGCAGCACAGCCTACAATGAAATCTAGACTCAAATTGGTTGCTAATATAGTGGAAAGTTGTGCTTTGTTCCTTCAAAAACACAGGTAATTAACCAGTGATACATCTCTCTGCCTCTTCTCTCACTGGTTTACTTTTGCGTGCTTGGAATCCATTTGTTAATGTAGCTCAAGAGAACAGTGAAAAAAGGGAAAGAAGAAGAGTTTTGTTTTCTATTCTAGTAGCTAGAATGAGGGTGGATGGGTGGATAAAAGGGAAATGTATGTTTCAATCTGATGAAGAAGCACATGCTCTGCTCCAATTTTATGGTGTAGGGATGTTGATATTTTCTCAGGCAATAAATAAAAAATGTCATGTCATTCATCATTCCTGGATTTTTCTCATACAGTCTGTCTGCCTCTTTCACTAGTCCTTCAGCCGCAGCTCAGACTTTTCTCAGGTATTTTGGCCATAGTGTGGGCCTGTGTTCCTGTAGAACTTTCAGGCTCTGTAAGCCAGGAGAGCACAAAGAGGGATGTTTGGTTTTAAGCCCTGTAAGAGTTCTTCCTCTTTCCAATTTCCATGGTTCCTGCTTGTGGAGAGAGCAGCCAGGTTCAGAGGTTTGGGCAGGACTCACCATCCAACACCATCTATGGACCACCTACTACAGAGCTTGAAGAGTTAAACTTCCTATAGGTCCTAGAGATGGTTACTGTGATTTCATAACCACCCCAACCTCCAGAGCTACTTACAAATACAGAACCTCACTTAAAATAAAAGAAATGGAAGGTTTTAGATTGTTTTTTCTCCTAGCAAGTCAAAGTTAATTGGAAACTCAAAGGAAAACAGAATATCTGGCAAGTTAAACTCTCATTTCTCAAGCATGAGGTCTTGAAATATTTTATTTCACTTACTTTCAGCTTTAAGAAACAAGAGTGAACACCGTGGCAGAGGCCTAGATTTAAGAAACGTCAAGGAAAAAGAAGAAACTGTTGTAGGAAAACTTGTATTGTCACTGTTTTCATATGGCACTGTAGCTGCAATCTGGTAATGGGCAATAAAACTGAGATGAGGAGTTTGCTTTGAAGAGCACTTAGGTTATGGAATAAAATCACATGCATCAAAATTATGGCATAGCCTCCTGTATTGCATAATGTATTGCATAAGAGAAAATAAGGAATAGCTGCTTCCCATTAAGGCTTTGTCACATGGACAGGTCATGGATGCCAACAAGGGATGAAATTTCACCGGAGAAAGCAAAACCGAAAAAAAATTTGATTCAGTCAACTTCAAAATCACACTTCATTCAAAGTAATTTTCTAAACTATTATTGTTCCAACCAAGATGATTGTAACTATAAAAGGCTTGAAAGAAAGATATTTATATGATATCAAGTGTAAGCCCTTTGGATTAAATCAAAAGATCGTTTTAGTCTCTTTGCCTGCAATTTCTCAAGTGTAGTCAGACTCCTTCTTTCTGTGGATTTTTCTTACAGCAAAAGGTAAAAAAAATATTTTTAATTGGTTAAGGAGCTCTGGCACTGAAACTATTTTAATTAATTGCTTCTAAACATAGAATACATACAGAATTTACTTCAGGCTTATTAAATCTTGCTGCAACACTGAAATTTTCCATTTAGCCTAAACAGAGTTTTACAGATTAAAAGAAATAAAATTGAAGGGAAAGCAAGCCCACACTCTTTATTACATTCATCTTTTTTTAGAATGACAAAATTAAATCAACACCCACATAAAATATAATTGCCAATATCATACCACTTCTTTTTTTTTTTTTTTTTTTTTTTTTTCCAGAGCCAAAGAAGACAAAAATCCATCATTCCCACCTCCAGGTCAGCTGCTCAGCTCTTTTTTTTCCTGCCAAGATGATTGCTCTGCCTACCTCTGCCCAGAAGAGGAGCCAGTGAGAGGAGCCGGGTGTTCAGCCTCGCTGAATTTCAGGAGTGCTTAGGAATGTGCTGGATCAGACACCGGGGAGGTGCCTTTTTACATAATTACCACCTTTTTTTTTTTTTTTTTAGTCGAAGACCGCCTCGGGCCCCCTGTGGCTATGCTGCAGTCCTTTTTTTTGCAAAGCTTTTCGCTTAATTAACAAAGGGAAAATATATTTAAGAAGGATGGGTGAAAGGCATTTGGGTGAGAAGGGGCTACAGGAGAGATTCTGCTGGAGCCCTGCTACTGTGTCCTACTGCTCTTAAACAGTATAAACAGCATGGATACACCTGCTGCTGCTACAAATGAATTGTCTTGCTGCTGCCCAGAGCCATCCACGAATACTTGCAGCCACTCTGAGCCATGCTCTCGGTCAGAGGAGCTGCAGGGATGAGGCAGATTGAGTTATTGAATTATGAGTTAATCACTTTCGATCCAGCCACTCTGCTGCTAATCAAATTATCCCGTTCAGCCCAGCATTGGTTTGGAGCGTGTCTACTCCCGGTGCCAATGCAGTTCAAGTGGCATTAAATACACAAACTAAATCCATGTTTTCAAGCCCTAGAAGACTGAAGCCACGCAGAAATCTTTACTGTGGAGTTGTACAACAAAACGCTTGTTTCTTTGTGAAGAACCGTCCCATTATTTTGTTTGTTGTTGCAAAGGCTAAAAAGTGGGACAGAAGGATGTACAGAAGGAAAACAGCAGTATGGTGATTACTGTGTCAAATTTTATTTGAGAGGAACACAAGCACGTGGGAATTGCCCAGGTTGATGATTTTTTGTGGCTGGGAGCTGTGGAGCTCTGAAAGAGCCACTTGTGCTGCTTTTTGCAGAAGGAGTTAAGGCCTCACATCAGCAGCACACAACTTCCTCTAAACTGCTGGTTTAAAAGTCACTTTAAGAAAAAGTATTTAAAACAACAATGCGTTTGCTGGGAAGATTTACTTGCTCAGGGAATTTTCTTAACTTTCTTTTTCTTCCTCAATGAAATTTTTGCGTTGTAGCTGCCTGAAAGTCATGGTACAGAATCATTTACTCCTTCCTCAGTACATGCCAGTTGACTTCAAAAGACTGCTGCCGTAAGAAGGAAAGTGCTTGGTTTTGGTTTATTGATACAAAAGAGGAACATGATATAAATAATTCAGATGACTCGTCTTTGCCAAAGCTTTGTTAACCTGAAAGTTCCCAATTCATGTCAGGGTTCACGTGGGCTCTGGCTGCTGCACAGCCTGGGTTTTGTAGAGCCTGGGTTCAGCTGCAGCAGCCACAAGCATGACTGTAGTGGCCACAAGATAACACTTGTGTTAAGGGCAGAGGCTGCAAATTCTCTTTCTTTTGATTAATGACATTTGCAGAGCAGTTAATTGCATTTCAGGTTGCTTGGCCACTTAGTGCCTCTTCAAATGGCCTAAATGGAGGAAAAACCCGAACTGCCACTTGTTCAGACAGTACTCAGCTACATGGAGCCATTGTTGCCCATGATTTTAAAGAATTTTAGAGGCTGTTTGAAAACATGACTTCATTGCTGTCTACAACTTCTTCACCAGGGGAAGTGGAGCAGCAGGCACTGATCTGTCTGGTAACCTGTGACAGGACCCGAGGGAATGGCCTGGAGCTGTGCCAGGGCAGGTTTAGGTTGGATATCAGGAAAAGGTTTTTCCCCCAGAGGGCGGATGGGCACTGGAACAGCTCCCCAGGGCAGCGGTCACAGCACAGCCTGCCAGAGCTCAAGGAGAGTTTGGAAAACGCTCTCGGGCACACGGTGTGATTATTGGGGTGTCCTGTGCAGGGCCAGGAGCTGCACTCGGTGATCCTTGTCCTTTCCAACTCGGGATATTCTGTGAAATACATTTATCTACTTATAGACATTATCTAAATAAATACATGCATTCAAAATATTTAACATATGGGTATAACACAGGACTTGAAGAAAGGAGCAGTGCAAGCAGGACGAGCATCCCCAGAACACATGGGCCCCCTGACCCTGGATGCACACCGGGATCCTCCTTTGTCCCTCCCTTCCTCCCATTCCTGGGGAATCCACGGGCGACACCCGATGCGACTCGGGCGCTGGAAACTACCGCTCCCATGGTGCCCCGCGCGCGGCGGGAGCGGCCACCTCCCCTCGGCGGCGGGGGGGGAGGGGACGATGCGCGGCCCGGGCTCGGGCGGGGCGTGGCCGGCGGCGCGGCCCCTCCTCCCCCCCCGGACCGTGTGTCGGTTCGGGCTCCCGCCGTCGCCATTTAGCGCCGAGGCGTCGCCGGGCGGCCGCGCTCGGTCCTGCCCGCCGGGCGCCACCCGGACTCGGCTCGGTAGTGGCCCGGGGGAGCGGCGGCTGTGGGCCACGGCAGCTGTGGGCCGCGGGCAGCAGTAGCAGGAGAAGAAGAAGAAGAGGAGGAGGGTTTCCGGCTCCGCGCGAGGCGGTCGCGGCTGTTGGAGAGAGCGCGGCCCGGCCGCGCGGGCGGTGGCTGCGCCTGCCGGGCGGTGGAGAGGCCGCGGCCGCTATGGGCGCCCCGGTGAGGCGGGGCTGAGCCCCCCGGACCCCTTTCCCTGCCCTGGGCCTGCCCGGGCCTCTGCTGCTCGGAGCGAGTGACTGAGCGCGGCGGCTTTCTTGGCGTGCGGGCCTGCGCCCCGCTCCCTCCTCGCGTCCCGGCCCCTTTCCTTCCCCTCCCCTCCCCGGGCCGGCCCCGCTCGCTCTCCCATCGCCGGCAGTAACTGCAGCGGCGAAGCACCGGCGTCCCCCCGGCTCGGGGGCCTCCCCGGTGCTCGGGCTTTCTCTTCCCTCGCTGTCCCCCATTCCAACCCAGCGCTCCCGGTGCTCCATGTCGGCCCCGCTGCCCGGCTCCCCGCTGCAGGATGGATGCAGACGCTGACCGGGGATCCACCCCGCCGGCCCAGCCTCCCAGCTCCGCCGCGAGGAGCCCTTGGGACCCTCCTCTGTTGCAGCTGCAACGGCAGCCGCGGCCGGGCGCGCTCCCCGCTCAGTGACCGGCCCTTCTCTCGCCTCCCGCCGCCGCCTCGCCACAGCCGCGCTCCCCCGGGGCACCATGTCGGGGGACGCCGCCGGCAGCGGCCCCCCGAGCCCGCGCTTCCTGGTGCCGCCTCCGCCGCCGCCCAAGAATGGTTCCAGCTCGGACAGCTCCGTCGGAGACAAGCTGGGAGCCGCCGAGCACGGAGCCTCCGGCGCCGGTGGAGCGGGCGGCGGACCCGGGAACGGAGGCCGCAGTGAGGAGTACCGGCGGCGCCGCCACACCATGGACAAGGACAGCCGAGGGGCGGCAGCCACTGAGCACCGCTTCTTCCGCCGGAGCGTAATCTGCGACTCCAACGCCACGGCCTTGGAGCTGCCCAGCTTGCAGCCTGCAGCGCCCTCGGCCCCTGTCTCGGGAGGCAGCGCGGCTCCCTCGGTGTTCCCTCCCGAGGGCGCCGGCCGGACCCCTTACGCCCCTGTCACCGTCGCCGAGGTCGACTCGCGGCCGCCGCCCCCCGCCCCGCTCCCCCTGGAAGGACAGACTGCCGAGGAGCCCCCAGCCGCCAAGGATGCCGCCCCGCTGCTGCCCAAGGAGGAGGAGGAGGGAGATGAGGCAACTGCGCTACCCCCTACCAGTGCCGCTGGCAGCCTGTCAGCTGCCAGCCGGGAATTTGAGGAGCGGAGAACGCAGCAGGAAGACATCGAAGAGCTTGAGACCAAGGCGGTGGGCATCTCCCCGGATGGGCGCTTCCTGAAGTTTGACATCGAGATTGGAAGAGGCTCTTTCAAAACTGTGTATAAAGGACTGGATACTGAAACCACTGTGGAAGTTGCCTGGTGCGAGCTACAGGTAAAATAAATAAATAAAAAATGGGAATTATCACGGCACAGTCACTCTCCCAGGTGCTAGTCATTGTGCTTGAAGGGGGTAAAACCCATCAGCTCGAGGTCAGCTTAATTCGCAAGGAACTGCAGACCTTACCTGAGGCAATCCTTTGGAAGAAGGGTGCATCCTTTCTGTAGAGTCGGTTTGCCTTTTAATTATTTTAAATACTGTGCTGTCTGAAGAGTCTTTTAGCTTTATCATCACAAAACGTGCTACAGTTCTGTTCCGTATAGTGTCTTGTATTTTACGCCTCCAAAAGGTAGCTCGGAGGATTGTAAAATCACTTGTGTGCAGCTTCAGGGAGGATGAGGGAAGACGTGTAAGTGAATGTCGGCTTGAGCTACCCTTAGTGCTTCGTAATTTGTTTAGGTGTTTTTCTTAGGAAAAAGTGTGAAAACATTAATTTCACAGACATTTCATAACGGCAGTGGATTCTCGTGCGATAGAGAACTCTAGAATATACATAAATCATGGAGTGTATCACACCATTTAGTTTTGCAAAGCTGTATTTTTCATTCCAACTTCCAGGGTTCATACTTGTTAACAGGGACAGGGAAGTAAATTATCCTCTTTCCAGGGCTTTAGGAAACGCCCTGAAGTTTAGCCTTTCTAGATGACTGGTGGATTAAACTGGACTAAGACGCTGCTCTTTTAACAAGTTTCTAGGCTGAGCAGAGTCGGAGTTGTGTCGGAGTCTAAGGATGGCAGGAGCACCCTTAGTTCCGTGCGAGTCCGAGCTTGTATAACAGACGCAAGTTGCTGTGCAGCAACCTGTAAAAAGTGGGAAGAGCTTCGAGTACCAGGAACAAATACCTGGTGTGCTGGTTTGTTTTCAAAGCCTCACAGTTAAGTTAAAAGGTTTAGTGTTTGTTTTTCAGTGTTGGGTTTTGGTGCAATTCATAGAAGGGCGCATGTATTATGTCTTTATTATTGTGTTCCTGTCCAATTTAGGGCAGACAAAAGAGCATTGGGTGAAAATCCCAAATGTCTTTGTAGGGTTTTTAAGCAGTCAGTGGCTCACAAATGATTGATTGCAGTAACTGCACCAGAACTTTCTCAAAAGCACTTGTATATCTGTTCTAGTCAAGCTGAGGGAATTCATTAAAAGAGTTCTTAATTTGTATCCATATTTGCTTTTGGGTGGTTGCTCAAGCGTTCTAGCAATGTCTTGGTTCATTATGTTATTGCCATTGTTCTGTGTTTACTAACTGTGGAAGAAAGCTTCCAGTTTTCTCTGTGACCCTTCAGCATGCCCTGCTCCTCTAAGCTAGCTACATACTTGCTGTGGTGGTCTGTTTCAGCATTGATTTTAAATTAAAAGTGAAATGATCAAGTATTGGGCTCTGCTGAAGCTTCACTTGTGCAATTTGAGGAGATTAATAACCTGTCAACATTATATGACTTTTATTTGAAACTTTAATATTTTCAATTTTTGAGTTCTGTGACTTTAATCTCTGAAGACTGTTTTAATCTTCACACTTACTGATCAGAAACTAATGTCAACTTGGCATCAGCTGCTTTTCACTAATGTTGCCTTTTGAAGTGTCTTCATCATCATCAGTACCACGTGGACAAACTCAAGAAGCACCATATTTGAAGGAATTTAATAAAGAAGCTCATTTTTAAAGGGCATTGTTATAAATTGTCATAAAGTTGCTGGACTTTCAGTTGATTGGCGAATTTCATGAGTAGTATTAAAATTGACAAGTTGCAAGAAAGCATGAATGAAAATATTTGCAAGGGGAGTAAGTATTGCTCAGAGGGGAACTGCATTGCAGGAGTGCCTTGTGAGTGAAGTTAAATCTCATTCCAAAGGCTGTATTTTTCCTCTCAGACAGTACAAAGTGACAAGTTTAAAACAGGAATGTACATTTTATAGCTGTTACAAGTATTTGCTGAAGGACCTAGACTCTACAGATAGTATAATATTTTAAGATTAAGTCCTGTTGTCTTGTTTGTGACTAGAAAGAAAAGGAGGAATTTGGTATTTATTGGGATGGTGGATATATCCTCTTATAGAGGAAAATGTAATTGTTGATGAGTTGATATTTGTTATGCGTGATTTGTATCAAAATGATTGGTGAACCTTCAAAGCATAATTATTTTATTAGAGAAATGTGAATGATTTTTTTCCATGCTGTGTTACAGTAACCGTAGGTAACTGATGGTTACTTTTAATTGTCTTCAAATAATGTTCCTCAGCAATAGCAGTTTTTCTCTATATTCCTGCTAGCAAGTGCAGGCATCTGAGGTGTCCCCAGAGTCTTCTAAACAGCACTGCTGAAGATTTTGTGTTGGTGTCTGGCAGAATGACTTTTTAATTCTGAGTAATGCAACTATGCCTAATTTTTATTTATGTGCTCTGTATCAGTGAAGATCAAAACCTGAGACTATGACTATACTTCCTTTCAAAGGAAGTTTAGATGCTGTTTATGAAATGCAGCTTGTGTTCCCAAGCTAGTGAAACTGTGGAGGATATTGCTCATGTCCTCAAGGCTCTTGAATTGCCTTGTAATTAAATTGCCCCTTCTGCTTGATAAATTGAACTGTGGAGGAAGCGGAAGGGGGAAGAGCTGAAATTCACTGGGTGAGCCTCTGATGTTCTCAGTATCTCCAGCAAGCTAAGGTCCTGGCCAAGACTCTTTATTTTTTCTGGATCTGTGGAAGATGAGTCAATTTTGTTGAATGTAACAAAAACCCAACACAAGCGTGACTGATGGACTATCCTAGTTTTACTTTTTGACCTGTCCATATGAAGCAAATTGTAACTGAACCTACTTTAAAATATTGTGTGCAGGTGTTTAAATGTGAAATACCTGCCCTGCTGTGCATGTAGTGGAGCTATGAAGAGCTCAGCAGCTACTGCTTGGTGCCAGTGCTCAGCTTCAGTTGCTGCAAGGAAATTGTTGGTGTACTGTTGGCCTTCAAATACTTTTATTCCCTTTGTATGTATTCATCTCAGATCTAGTTATTCTGAGTCAAGTGTGCCTCCTGCTGTTGTCATTAGCACATCTCATAAATTGACTAAAATAGTAGTTAGGGTTACTAATTAAAGGGTTTTTAAGTAGGTAGATGTTGACAAAAGTGGTCTTTCTAAATTACGTTTGAGCAGTGGGTTTATCACCTCTGTGCAGTTCAGGTAATGTTGTGGCTAAAATGTGATCCCTTCTCCTGATGCTTTAAGTTTGCAAAGTAATACTCATATGGCAGAGGTAGCAAGTCACATAGTTGGCTACAAAAGCCAAATCTTAGTGCTATTGTGTCATCCCTCTGAGTCCCTGTGTGAGTGGTTTAAAATCAAGACTCTAATTTAACTGCTGATTCACAGAACAGTACAGATTGGTGCAGTCATTTGCTGGACTGCAAAATCTTCTGTCTAGAATTATTGCTCTGGGTTATTCAAATTAGTAACTTTTCAAATAGGAACATGCTTGATGATGTGGAGGTAACTTGGGCTCTTTTGAACTGTGTATTTGTGAGGCATTTGGAGACTTTTCATTTGGGCAGTGTGTTCTCTTCAAGGAAGCACGATCTATGACCTGATATTATGAATGTATTTGCATTGGCTGGAAATGCATTCCTGGTAAACGGTGTGCACTGGAGAACAGCACTGCGTGTGTGGTGTGAGCTGTGTCCCTCCTGTCCCCTGTGTTCTCTGACAGAAAGGACCCACAGTTCATGAATGCACCTCCTTGCTGGTACATTGCTTTGCCCTTCTTACTCTGGCTTCAGTGTGGTGTCAGGTTATTCTGCTTAACACGTGAGCTGCTGAGGGATGGAAAAGGAACTGGAGGGCTCTCCCCAAGCAACACAGAGCCTGCAGGGGTAAGAAATGAGTTGGACAGGTGGAAGTGCTGCACAAGGTTTGTTGTACTCATTAGTGCTTTGAGGGAAAGCTGACTGAATTTGGTTACCTTCAGTTATAAATCATCTGAGTAGTAAATTGGTGTAGGTTACACGTGTGCAGTTCTCTAGCAGATGTCTAACTACAAACCAAGTGTAGTGTACAAGCACTCCAGCTTACAAATGGATTTTTCTTACATAGGAAATAGCAATGAAAAACCAGCTGGGAACAAGCACAATGCCAGAACTGGATGTGAACTATGAGATTCCATAGTGCACTCTGGTAAAAGTGATAATGCAACTGACACTTTGTAGCAGGAAACAGCGAGGTACTAAATAATATTTCCATCTGTCAGAATTTTTTTGGAGTCTAATAAAGTTAACTTAAAACTCACAGTGCAGGAAGTAGCTTGGATGTGATGTATAGCTTCACTTTTAGTGGCACTTCAGATTTAAAGATGCCTATCTTTATCTCGTAGTCTTAAAGCTGTATTTAATGGTGATTTTTAGGTCAACAGACAACAATGGAATGCAGTTTCTGTACTCTGGAGTATAGACTGCACTGCAGACTTACCATGGTAAATATCAGCTTGCTGAAGTCAATGTATAATTCTTGAAATTCTCTATTCTTTCTGGACTGGCAGTGCTGAGGATGTTGTAGAAGTTGCACATTCAAGTCTTGACAACCAAAAAAGGTCTTATATCACATAACTGTGGCATCCTGTAATCGTTTTTTTTTTTTTCTTTTTAAAAAGCTGGTTGCATATTGCTCACTAGGAGTCCTGACTACAAAGATGCTGGCTCTGATGCACAATCATGTAGCTACATTAAAGCAAAATGGAAAACCAGATCTAGACCTTTCTGCAGTGAGAGGAAGCTGGGGAGTGTGGACCTGGAATTCATTTGTCAAGCACTGTTGGAAGACTATTACCTTCTGTTAGTTCTGGAGAAATAGTCAATATCCTGCAACAAATATGCATTCGTTGAAAACTCTGAGTGTTTTAATTCTGATTATTTAAAAATCCGTTTTATGAAACTTCTGTAAGATCAAGTCCAAGTCTAATGCAGTAAGCTGGCTCCCATGCCTACCCTGTACCTCTCATCAGTGTTTATAATGCTTTGCTAGTTTGTGAGCACAGTTATGTGCCTCCTGTTTGTGACTGATTCTGGGCCAGCTGCATCCTTGTCACAAATGTAGATTAATCAAGGTATGTGACAATCTGTCAGCATCATGCTGTCCTTACTATCTCTTCTGTTTTCAGCTCTACAAATTCCAAACTACCAAAAGTAAAATCTTCCAAGCTGTAAGTGTACAATGAGCTTATGGCACTTTTAGGATTCTGGATTTCCAAATGTGCATATGCAGGGAATTTGAAATTTTGTGCAGTAAAGTCTTAATTTTTGCTGTTTTTTTATGTCATAGGGCAGAACAAATTACTGGTACTCACTGGCTTCAAATCTCTGATGTGAAAGCTTCTTCTTTAGCTAAAGATGAAAACACAGCCATATTCTTGAGTGTTTGTGCTGTAATTGATACAATTGACATCTTGATAAATGACATGGGAAAGGAGCCAGACTAATTACCTGCAGAAGTATAAACAGTGATCAGGCTCCCTCAGACTTGACAAAGGTGACCCTGAAAGAAAGAAGGCAGCTTTTGAAGTACATTCTGGAGCTGCAGCTGTTAGAAGACCTCTGCTTAGGAAAATAATCTTACCTCAAAGGGATATCACTTTTGAAGATGGCTGTGGTTCAATTTGTAACTGGCTGGTTGTGAGGCAATAAATATAATCTGATAAATACTTTGTGAAAATGCAGCAGTTCTTATGGAAATAAACAGGCTCTTGTTTGTCAGTTTGTGTGGGTTTGAGAGGTGCAGAATTAAATCTCTTAAATGAGATTTGTTTTGGGCTGTTGTGGTTTAAAACACTTAACTGCATAACAAAACTTTGGAGGGCTGAGGAAAACTACCAGGTCTATAATCTTTCTTTGTAAGGGGGGAAAAAAACCCCACCTGATAAAAGCTCCCTGGAGACATTCTGTATAGAGTCCTTTGAGAGCTGTGGAGCAGAGTAATAAATAAAACAAGCAGTAATAGATCTGTGGTAGTCTCCATGGATGCAGTGCATGGTGCAGTGCAGTTTTCAATACCTTTTGGTTAGCAACATCTCTCTGGGCCACGTGTTCTTCTCTGTTGGTTTTGTTTCATGCAGAAGCTCGTTAAACATCACAGCTCTGCCTGACACCCAGGTTCTCCATCCTGGATGTGACAAAGCTGATGCTAAGCAGTGGCAGTCTTGATGCTTCCTGTCATGCATTTCCTGTAAAGATTGCCTACCTTTTTTTGAGATTACTAATTGGTTCTTTCAAATTGTGGTTAAGTTGAAATGAAAGTTGAGTGTTTTTCTGCTTAGCTTGTCAGTCTACGTGATGGATGTAACATTTAAATGATAAGAAAGATAATAAATATCATGTAAACTTACAGTGCTCCTGCAGCTGGACATAAGACTTTCTGTTGACTTAGCATGTGTTTGTGGGTTTTGTTGTTGTTGGTATTAATTTTTAATAGCAGATGGTAGGAAGTTATTGGTTTTGACTCTTGAAACTTCAGATAATACTGTGGTTTTAACTAGATCATGATGTGTGTACACCACACTTGGAAAAATGCTCTTCCAGTACACTTGGAACAGTTTGTATTCTAAATAGCAGGATTTGTCATGCTGAAAATTGATTTCTTGGAGTAGTTGAAGGCTTTTATCTAACATGAACCATCTGTATATATTTTAAAATCTTTTGTTTAAATTTTTGTCCAAATGAACAAGACTCAATTTTTATACTGGCTTCATAAGTATTTTTGTGGAAGCTGCTTGCATTCCATAAGCAGTGTCTTGTAGGTCATTTTGAGAATCATTTAGGGTGTGTATTGAACCTTAAACAGCGTTAGAATATTTTTGGTCAAGATACTACAGATATCCTTCTTTCTACTCTATTTCCAGTTTGCTCAGTATATTTGCAAATTGTCATACCAACACTTCTCAATGTGTGGTTTTGGTTGCCCTTATTCCCTTTGGGAGAGCTGGGGAAAGTGGAGAGGTGATTAGGATTGAAACTGTGCCTCTGGAGGTCGTGTTTGAGACAGGGAGCTCGCTCATGTCTTGTCTTGTGGGCACAGCCTGCAGAATACCCCTGGACTCCTTGCTGCAGAGGACAAACTTTGTGCTGATAATGTTTTGTGCTCTGCTGTCCTCTTAACCCAAAAGGAGATCCATGCAGCAAGTTCATCACAGGTGTCGGCAAATCTTTTTCCTAAAGAGTCTGAGTAAAGTAATGGGTGGAATGCAGTGACCAAAATTCAGATTCAGTTCTTAGGCATACTTCTGAACTTCATCCCACTTGTCATTTTCACCTGGTGATGGCAGGTACTGTGCATATATCCAGATTATTCTGAAGCGCTTCAAGATTTGCCTGGGGAATTCCAAACAGCACTGCTTTGCTTTGCCTGATTCACAAATAATTTAACATGCTCTCAGGTGATTTTTTGGCAAAGTAAATGGCAGCCTGATAAAAATTGGACTGGCAGTGTTATGTTGTTATAGCCTTCTAGAAGCTCTGTGAATATTAATATGTATCTAAAGCAGTAAGCACTCTTTTACAATGATAGCTCATTCTAAATCACACAGAGACAAGCTGCTACATTTGAATTTGTCATTTTAGGTCTAAGCAGAATCTTTGGGAATGCTGCCTGTGCACTTAGACTCTAGAAATCCTTTACAAAGGGTGTTGTATACTTGATGGCCTTGTAACTAAAGTATCTATGAGCTTTCAAAATGATGTGGCAATGACACCAGAATAAATGTGTTTAAATGTAGGTGGTGCCATTTTTTTTCATGATCTGTGTGCCCCAGAACATGGTTCTGAAGTCACCTAGTTCATCTATTGGGAATCTATGGGCAGCTGTTCTGTGGAGTCTCTGTTCTCAGGACAGGATCACTGCGGTGCATTTCGAGTCTTCTAATTTTGCAAGTGAGTAGCAGGGCTCCTCACATGTTCCCGGTAAGATTAAAACAAAGAGGAAGCTTTGGAGACTCTGATAGTATCCACATAACAAGTTGTGTTTGGAGCCATAGGCCAGAGTGGTTCTGATCCTGTTGCCTTTGTTAGACAAGCAGTCACTGATAGAACCTTTCAGTAGGTCCCTGTTGAGCTGCTCTTGTCCTGCTGCAGGAAGATAGCAGGAAGTGTGGAAAATAAGCTTTGTGAGACCTCCTGCATGAGGTAGGAGTTGTATTGTTTCGATTTAGCTGTTCGGGATCATCCCTTTCATCTGCATGTTTCAGCCACTTCTGGTTTCATTGCATCAGGAGTTGAAGATAGTGGGTTCTGATAGCAGGCTTGGGGCTGGCAGCACAAAGCAGAAAGGTCAAGATGGAAAAAACCAATTACGCAATTGCGAGTTTAATGCCACCGTTTAGTAGAATTTGAAAAGAAGAGGAATACCAGTCTCTGATGTAACTGGGGCAAATCTGAAACGGCTTTGCTGAGCTAAGTGGAAGATAGTACAAAGCTGATACCAACAGCCATCTTGTCTGGTTTGGCCAGTTAATGTAGTCTCATGATAGTTTAAAACGACTCAGTTTTAAACTCAGCTTTCCTTGGACGTTTTCCTCTCTTAGGGTAACCTGTGATTTGCTTCTCCTCTGCTGATTGTTGGTGGCAAGTTTGTGACCCCAGTCTGAATGTATTTTGACTGCTTCTGTCCTGGGATAGACTAATGACATGCAAACAATGACCCCCAAATATTGCTGTTAAAAGCTTCAGCAATCCAGGCTGATTATTTTAAGGATCTGCAAATCTACGTATGTTTGTAATATGCATCTGTTAATGGCAATTTCTGAACTGGTACCACGTTTTGCTTAAATGTTGCAAAATGTTACCATATCTGTTGTCAAATTTGCCTCTCTTAAATGAGACTTCTATTCTAGCCAATATTTTGCAATATAGAACTATTTTTGTTTTGTCTTGATCTTTATTCAGCTGCTTATGGTATGCTTTCATTTGGGAAATGTAAGTTATCTGTCTATGTAAAAATGCAAGATGCTAAGTTAATGTGCTTTGTTACAGCTAATTTGAACGCAGTCTGCAAGTCCTCCTTAAATTGAAAATGTTATTATGAGGCTAAACTTGAGTCAGAGAGTTCTTGAAGCAGTCCATTCAGTTTAATATCCTACTGTAAGAAATACTGTCTGAGAAGTGATGGATTTTTTTTTTTTTTTTTTTTTTTAAAATATTGCCCCCTCTGGATGTAGACAAGTAGAGATTGACAGTATATCAAATGGCCTTTGAGGGCAGGCTTTTTATTTGTCTTTATCTTGATTTGGGGCTTAGTCAGTCATTTGGTTTGCCAGGAAGAATATGCTGAAAGGGAGAAATAACAGAAGTGTCTGATACAAAAATAAGACTCGAAGTTTAGTTTTAGCATTTTTTTTTTCTTCCTGTGGCTTTCTCTACTTCCTTTATGTGCAGCTTGAGCTTCTTTCTGCAGACTCAAAAGCAGAAATGTATTTTAGGTTATTTGTGCCTGGAGGGGTGGTGGTGAATTGCACAGGTTGCTTGAATTTGAAATGTTTTGCCTCTTGATGGCAACTGTGAGCCAGTTAAGGTGATGGTGTGACTTCTTTTGCTGATCTCTTTATACAAGCCTGAACATATCTGAGAGGTTCAGTATTTACCCTCAGGAACGAAAAAAAAAAGTGAGGACCTCAAGGTTGCTGCTCAAGACGTAAATGCTGTAGCACCCCAGTGTATTGTGTGTGTTCTATACATGAAGATCTGTCACAAATTGTCTTTAATACTCAGGTTTCCTTCCAGCATTTCAGTGCAACTGAACATGAGTAACTGTGTATGATAATACTTCAGATAGGAAAAACAGTCAGGTGCCTTGATTTTTATCTTGGGACTGTAGTTCAAAAAAAGCAGTGTTCTTCCTCTCATCCAGTATGGAATCTTATTTCTGCAAGTTGGGTGAATCACAGAAAACCTAGCAGAACTGAAGTTTGATTTATTGGTGTTGGAGAGTCTGAAATATGTTTTTAGTGTTGACTTAAGTGGGTTTTTCCAACAAACTTGGATAGTAAAAAAGCATTTATAAGACAAAGGTGAGGAACAGCAAAAAGACCTTGTTTCTTAGGATATACATGACATTTTGAAATTTTAGGCAACTCTAAAACTACGAATTGATTCTGAGTCTTCCTATTTCTAGTTCATAAAAGTATCATTTTAATACTTGTACTGAAGTTTGTGGATTTCTTGCCTGCTTTTTGCCAAAGTGCTTCCCTAATAATCTTAGATTAGTAATATCTTACTGAGTAAGCTACATACTGTGGATATGCGTCAGTTTGTGTTTTCTTTACAGATTAAATATTTGTGTAACTTTCATGAACAGGTAAAATCATTTTATGGAAGCATTCAGGCTTTGAGCTCCATAAGCCCAGCTGCCTGTAAAGTTGAGCATTTTGTTGCTATTTGTTGTGGGTTTTTTGGTATTTTGTAGTAGATTGTGAATGTGCACATTTTGTCTTTGAAAAACTTTGTGACCATAATTTAAGTGTTTGAAAGAATGTATTTTGGAACTGGAGAGACATCTATCCCAAACCAGCATCTGTGGCCTAGTTAGTGGGAAGATGACTAACTGCTCTGGAAGGTTTTCTGGGTCGGTTTTCTCAGATACATAGCTGAATTGGTCTGAAGTGTGGAGTTGAACAAGAGTGAGAGAGACTTTATAGTCTTGCTGCTCCAAATGTAGAGATTTTGTAAAAATTCCCAGTGTACCCAAGCTATAAATGGTTTCTGCTTGATACACGTGTACTGTAAAAAATCTGTTGTTTGTTGGCCTCTGGGAGAAGGCATCCTTAGATTTTAAACCATATGAGTGATAGGGTTGTGAATTGGAAATGGGTTTGGAATACAGGAAAACTAACACTAGTGCAAACAGTGATTATGGTGAAGCACAGAAATGGTTCAGTTTTGTGAAGAAAGCTTAAGTAGCTTTAGATTAGGTTGGGCTAACCAAAGGAAGTAAGCCGGGATCAGCTGTGTTAAAGCAGCTGGCTGTACTTTCAACATCAGCAAAATAGTTCCCAAAATTCTTTTGTGGAAGGCTCTGTTATTTACTATTACTGCAAATTGCTGGTTTGTGTTCTGAATTGGTGAGCTGAAGGTTTGCTTTGCTGC
Organism: Acridotheres tristis; assembly: GCA_037013685.1. Lineage (NCBI taxonomy): Eukaryota > Metazoa > Chordata > Aves > Passeriformes > Sturnidae > Acridotheres > Acridotheres tristis. Next base: position 67,888,713 of record CM072885.1, read on the forward strand.
AGTTCTGCAGTGGTTTGACCTCTGTCAGAAAACAGTTGTGGCTTCTAATGTGGCAGCTTATAAGATAATACCGAATTTCTGAAGTATGCTTGTGATGTGTGATTTTGCTGCTGTAGCATGTCCAAAACTCTGTATTGCTCAACTTCTGGTCTTGATAACTTTTTGCAACAAACCACATGGTTTGGGTAACTGTACAATTTAAAGGAGTGCAACTACCTTAAATAAAGAGCTGATAACTACCAGGTAATGACGCAACTGATAAGCGTTAACTAAGTCGGGGTGGATGACTGCAGTTAAAAAGCAGCAGGCTGTGAATGTAGGGATGTTTTAAGTATAATTTGTCACTTAAGAGGGGTATGAAATCTGAGGAAGTTGGCATTGGTATTTAGAATGGAAAGAATGAGTTGGTTGATGATGTAGAGCTATTTTCCACTTTCCCTTTGACTTCTGTCCTTATCTTCTCTGGCAATAATATTCAGGGAAATGGTGTCTTTTGTTTCTCTTGTTCCTGTGTGGGAATGGTAATTGTTCTTGCTTCTTACCTGTTCAGGAAATATCCTCATTCCTCCCCACTCCAGCAAAACAGTGTATCAGTCATTGCCAATGTAATTTTTTGTTTTATTTTCTAACCTTGGCCTTCCTGAATCCTCCTGTGGTCCCAGTATAAGCCATCTGGCAAAACAAGGATTTTATTTTCTCTCCCTGCCCCCTCTTCTTGCTTCTCATCACTGGAATGAAGCAGATTTTGTTATCTGTGTTCAGCTACCCTATGTAGAAAATGAGAATGTTTAAAACCTGCATCTAAGCTTTGACTCCTGGAACTGCCTCATCCAAACTTAGATTTTCCAGCTGGTAAGTCAATCCTATCCATGGAAATGTGCTTACTGTTCTCTTGGGAATTTGCTTTATACTCTTGCCTTCTCCCTTCCCCCTTCCCAAGCCAAATTTCTTTCCAGGAAGGGAAAAAAAATCCATAGACGAGATTGAGCTTCACTTGAATAGGGTGTCTCATTTCAGATATACTTTCTGCAGCTACTCAAATGACCAAAACATAAGTGACAGCTGAGTTGTCTGTCATGGGTCAAGGGCAGTCCAGCTCAGCAGTTTCCCTTTCCTCTTCCCCGAGTTGTGTTTGGAAGCAGTAGTAATTTGCCATTTTATATAGTCATCCTTTTGTCATAAAGACCAGATGGAAATACATCAGTTATTTCATGTATAAATATTCAGTCCAACAGCTGTGAGTTTATCAGGAGTCACTGGGATCACAAGTTGGTGACCAAATTGTTTGTTTAGAGGACCATGAGCATTACTCCAATTTGAAATAAAGATGTCCCATGAAAGTGTTAGAAATAGTCAAAGATCTAATTCAAGAAGAAAGAATGAAGGTGACCCATTTAATTTAAATACAAAATCCTTTTTTTCAGACCAAGTTATAATTTTTTCAAGAGTATTACAGAAGTCTTCCTAGGCTGATGAAAATGTTTCATCCACTGATCCTGCATTGTACTGATGCTGTTTCTAAAGTTGTTAAAGGTTTGCTCTGAATTCTAAGTCTCCTTTCCTTTTGTAGTTTTACTAGGTAAGAATATTTATCCAGAATATCCCCTGTCTTTTGGCCAGTTGATAATCCTCAATCTGTGTTTCAATACGTATTTCTGGTAGAAAAGCTGAGGTACCTGTGTGATTCTGGCTAGCAATGAATTGAGTGTAATGAAAGTTGTAATAAATCTGCTTGACACAGATTATTAAGGGGGTTAACATGATTTTGCAGGTTGCAGAGGGTTTTTTGTGCAAATAAGCCTATTTGTTCCAAGGATATTGAGAAAGGAGGGGTGGGGAAGTCTGCCAATGGCCATTGGCTATTTGGTTACAAAATGTCATGTGCTGCATGGGCTACTGAGCATAATGTGAAACAAAGTGCCATAAAAAAAATGTTGAGTGCTAAGTCCATGGCTGAGAAAACACTTTAATGGGAGAATGGGCATGGTCATTAACTTAAAATAGCTCCTCTGCAGAAAATTATTTTAAAGCAAGATTGTACTTCTTGACTAATGAAGACTGCAGTGCATAGGGCTGACACTGAATTAGAAAGGAAACAAAAATTTGCAGTAACTACAGACTATTCAAAACCATCAACAAATGGAGAAATTGACGGTGATTTAGTGAAACCACCTGTTTCTCAAACCTTGAGAGGAATTGTGCCTGTTGCTCTGAGAAACCTTCTTGTTCAAAGGGGTAGCTAAGACATCTTTAATATCTATGCTTTTAGACAACAATAAATGCAATTGACCACTCTGCTAGCTCCTAGTCTCTGCAGGGTTTCAAGAAATAACCCCTTGAAACAACCCACCAGAAAAAAACCCCAAAACCAAAAAAACCCCAAAACATTGGTAGAGTTGCTGCATAGATTTCACTTTTGATTCCCAGTACATTGTGTTTCAGCTGGAATTCACTAATGCAGTGCCTCTGCAATAGAAGCCCAATAGAATGTTGCCACTCTAGAACAAGTGATTGCAGCTCTACAGGTTTGGGGAGTCTAGTGGGAGTTAAAGAGGCTGAAGCTGTGCTGGAGTTTTTTAACGAGGATTTTGTGGCCTTTGAAGTTCGTGCCTTCTTCAGTGGAAAACTCATCCTGTGTTTGAATCCATGCAGTTGGCCTAGATGCTGGGAATGGAGAGCATGCTTTCCTTTGACTGATTGCTGGTGTTTGTGAAGATACATACACTTCTTAAAAAGTGTGGACCTCTGCTTCAAAATCATGAGGGACTTCAGTTTTCCCTGTTCTCTTTCTGTTAAAAAACTTGTCTGGTATAGTTTATATTCTGATAAATGTTGGTGGTTTTTTCAGCTGTATATTGGCATGTGATCTCTTGCTTTGGTGACAGCAAAAGTCTCTCATTTGGAACCTCATGTGAGTGGTCATTTTGTAGTTGTGTGTCAGGTTGACAGTTTGAGAATCTGGGACTCATCAGTGTGTACTCTCAAAAGCAGCAAGTACAGCAGTTGGCCTGGCTGTGTTTTGTGGGGTTTGAACAGTCTGTTGCCCATACTGGGATAGCAAAATATCTTGAGCCTTGAATGATGACTTGTGTCAAGCAGGGATCAAGGGTTGTGGTGCTGTGCACTTTGGCACATCCTGGGACACATTCATCAAAGATAAGAGGGGTTGACTGTCTTATTGGGGAAACAGAGCTGAATTAATTTCCCTTTTTATCAGTTTAGTTTCACTTTATTGTAGGCATCTGTGGCTGTTGCCTTGTTAGATTTTTAGTTCTTCCTGAATGGTGGCAGTACAGTCACATGCCCACGTTAGCCCAGAGAATCCTATAGGACTGTGACTGGTGATGGTATAACTTGGGGACTCCAAATAATCACACTCTGGTGTTGGTGGGGTTTTTTTTGTTTGTTTTCTATCCTTTTCCTGTTGAAATCCTTGTCATGATTTTTGTTTTCTTCTATGTTCCTAGCAATTCCGGTAGCATCTGTGGAAAGAAAAAAAAGTTTGAACGAGAAATCTTGTTTTGTCTGCTTTGTATCTATTTCTAATTCAGTGTCTTACTAGCACTAATGATATTGTGTAAGTTAACTATAGGGAACCAGCTGATTATTCCATGACAAGTATGCTGGTTTCCCTGAAAAAAGGGATGCAGAATAAACTGAAGGACAGAAAAAGGCTTCCCAGTAGACTTGAGAGGCACTGCAGCCATTTTCCATAGTTATTGCTGATTTGGGACAACATTAGGCTGTTGTGCCTTATGGGTTGTAGATATCAAGCGTGGTTTTCTTTGATTCTTAGGGTCAAAGACATGATGTGTGTTGTCAAGTCTCCTACCTTACTATTTGCTCTTGTCTTCTCCTAAGCAGTGAACTTATCCCTCTGGATCACTCATGGATCCAGTCTGGATGTTGCAGCTGTGGAGCTTTGGATAGAAAAACACCTTTTGGAGTTATTAAAGAGTGGTTCAAAGCACAGAGCTTCACATGCTGCGTTTGGAGTGTTGGGCTTCAGAAAAGACAAACTAAGTGCATCAGTAGTTTTCTGTTTTTACTCAGAAAAGGATCTGCAAGTGAAGCAATAGTTGCTGTTAGGTCTTTTCAGTAACTCGATTCTAGAAGTGTTGGAGGGATGAACTCTCATGCTGAGTAACTGGAAATCCAGGCACCGGATGCAGTGAGATGAAGCTGCCTGAGGGAAGTTGTTCTGGGGACTTCCTTGGGTGAAGTGCTTACTTTTGCAGCCCCTCTGTGTGTTGCTGTCCAAAATCCTGCTACAACAATTTAATATTTGAATGTTCAGTCTGATACTTGGTGATGATGCCTAAAACGTTGGTTAAAGTTATTGATAAGCTCCATATGACTGAATTTCTTTGCATTACCACCCATCAATTGGCATACAATGTGTCTGTTGATACTCACTTTATTTATAAAAGTACGAAAATTAGTGTATTTGTCTTTCATGTTCATTCTGCAATTTAGCTCTGTAATGATCTGTAATTTTACAAGCTTAGGAAGAAGTGTGTTGGTAATGCTCTATATTTACATAGTGGTCATCTGCTTTTAAATTCTTTATTAGTACACATGGGACTAATACATTAGGCAGCACCACTTCAGATTGAGTCCTGTCCCAAGAGTCTGCTCTCAGTTGCCCAGCTGGTGTGTACCTTAACTACCTGGGCTGCATATTTTCAAGCCAAGTGTCTGTCTTGAGCTTAATTGTTTAAGAAGCTTCAGCCAAGCTGTTACAGGTGCTTTAGAGAAAAACACTTGCTTTATTGCATCCATTGGCACCTTAATGTTTTGTATTTGAGAGCTGTGAAGCAGGGACCTAAAAGCAGTGTTGAGACAGGTGTGTTGTCTCTATGCTGAGGAAGTATTTCCACGAAGAGTTTTGAGATCAAAAAACTTTAAAAGAAGTGACATTTTCTATATTAGACTTACTTGGAAACTACCTTTTTTTAAACTTAGAAGATTTGATCCATGCTCTAGCCTGTGAAGAATCTGTGTCAGCATTTAAATGATGCCATATGAAGCAGTTTGTTGAACTTACTCAGTGTGTGTTGGCTTTGTTTCACACGTATATAATTACCTTTTGTACTGCATGTGCCAGTCAAACCCTCAGGATGGGAAATGCAGGGTACAAAGCTGTACAATGTAATTCAGTTCACTTGTTTGTGTTGCAACTGTTTAAGCTAGGAACTTTTAATATCCTTAGAAATGGCTTGCTTCATCATGTTGTGGGTTTCTTTGGAGAAATAGGAATTGAAATTTTCAAGCAGAAAGTCTTTTGTGGAACAGCAGTGTCTCTATTTGTACTAGCAGCAGACTTTGCAGCTGTTAATCTCAGTAGTCAGATATGGAGAAGCAGCTTTGGTACCAATATGTTGTAATTTGTGTGAAGGAAGCATCTGTGAAAATCCACTGCTCAAATGACTTTAGTTGTAGTAAATTCAGATCTTGAAAGGTGAATTTTGTAGTACTTTAAAAGCAAATGTCCTAGTTTAAATGTCTGCTTTCCCATTAGCTTTGAGAGAAAAGTGATATAGAAAGAGTGCAATATATAACTTTGATTTTTACCAGATTTGATAAAAACAATTTTTAAAAATCCTTTTTTTGTCTAATGTATTCTAAAATATAGACTTTATATATTTATAGCTAATTCTTTTAAATGCCTTTTGGATTTTTCACATTAAACTGTTCTCTTGATGTTCAGGGTTTAAGTAAAATGGCTACCAGCAAACAGTGTTGTTACACAGATGGCTGAGTTAGAGAAATGTTTGTGGTGTGTTATTTTTTTTTTTATAGAAGTCATGATTGTACAGAAGGAGAGGAAGCTAAAAGTCCAAAGAAATGTATATAAATTAAACAACTGCAAAAAAATATATTAACAATCTGAACATAGCTGTAATCGGAATAGTACTTGACTGCTTTTAGTTTTGTTTTAGTGTCTAGTGTCTAAAACATTGGATGGGAATTCCTTTTTAATTAGCTCAGAGCCTAGTCTGTGCTATGTCTAATGGTGTTTGTCTTTCCTGGGAAGTTAAAACTTGAAATCATATTCTGGAAGGAAGGAGTGGCAGGAGCTCATAATAGGAAAAGGCAGTTATCCCCTTTATTGCCTGAATATTTTTATCTTCAATTTTAAAAATGAAATTCTGGGTATAACTCTGATAATTCTAGTTTGAAGCTACAATCTCATTTATGGTCTTAAGATTTCACTGTGTTCTTACAACACCATCCCATTCCACTGCCTGTCTTGGAAAAGCATCCTGTTTCCACAAGCCTGATCACTGCCAGTAGATGTCTTGTGAAATCCTTATTTAGGCACAAGCATACTGAAGTCGTTGAGATAAGAAGAGTTCATAGTTTAAACATAAATTTCAGTTTCCACCTCACATACTCACATGTGTGACTAATTCTGAAACGGAGTCATTTGCACTGAGTCAGCAGTTCAGTATGGGGAATGTTGAAGCTGTCTCGGTTTGGTCTGTGCTGAGCATGAATTTGCTCTGCAGACAGAGCCAAATCAAATGGCTGTGGGAACCTTCACCAGAAGGTGCCTAGAGTATGGGACAGGTCTCTCTGAGAGAGTGTGCTTTGAAATAGGAAGTTACAAGAAAGATCTGTGAGATCCAATGTGTGTTGGAAGCATAGAGATTAAAATTGCATCAAAACCCTCTGAGCCTCTGCAGGCAGAGTGCTCAGGGCAAGAGCAGGCGAGGGGGAGAAGTGCAGTTCTTTGTTTGCAGTGCAGTCTGGATTTTATTACTTGCAGAGGGAAATCACAAGGGGGACTGCCTGCTTCTGATGGACAGATATGTTGCAACTCATTCTGAAGATGCCTGTTCATAAATTTTTCAGCCTGCTAACAGCTTTGAAGATAGTGCTGTAATGCTGAGACCGTGATTCATCTATCCAGCTCCTGCTTATTGGATGGTCTGTTGATTTTGTCCCTCTTTCACAATTCTAGGCTGTTAAGTATCGAAGCTGGTGCTGTTAGTTATAAATTTTGAGTTTTAACACTTGCTGCTCTGTACTGTAATATTATTTGCTGGCTACTGAAGCCTCTTTCCAATAATTCTGAGATGCTGCAACAACAGGTGCTTTTACTTGGCCCTCATTTTTAGTAAGCAATTAGAGAACAAGGATTAAAGTCGTCTTCCCTCTGTTTCCTTTGAAATAATTCAGTTTAAATGGCCCAAACTAAGAAACAAGATATAAACAAAAACCCTGTGGTAATAGGAAGAAAACTTATAAGTGTTCTTAAGTTTTGAGGATTTTAAAACCACTTAATGACACTTCCACCTTTCAATCCCCTACGAAAAGAGGTCTTAGAATTGAGCTCTCAAGAGATTTTCACACAGCTGTCCCTCCAAAGAGCTGAGATCTGTGTTTGGATCATAGCCATTCTGTGGAAAAATGATTTTATGTTGTAGTGATAGGGTCTTAAGGAGGAAAGAATTACAAAGCTACCCTTAAAAGGAATCTGTGAGGTTTTCATCAGTATCTCTAATAATAGGCATTCAAGCATTATAATTTTTATTGGAAAGTTTGTTTTGGCATTAGGATTGTTTTTGAGTTAATTGAAGAAAATATTGGAGTAGTAACAGAACTGCAAATGAATTAGTTCTCAGCTTTCAGACTGCTGTTTATGTGTCCTGCCTCTATTCACATCCTGTTCATTGGACAGGAGGCTCTTATTCTGAAAATGAATATGGCTGCTCTGTTAGACATCTGTTCAGAGATCTATCTGTGTCCTGTCTCTGCCTGTGAAAAGCAGGCTTGTGTGGCCTTTGTTATCTCAAGACTGGGGAAAGATAATTCTTTACTGACTCTTTCTAGCAAGAGCAAGCCTGTGTACTTGGCTAAAGTACTATTCAGTGGATTTCAGGCTAAAACCAGATCCAAGTGTCTGTTAGCTTTATGATACTATCTTTAGCTTAATTAAAATGTTTTTTTCTGGGATGTTGTTTGGGGTTGTGTAGCAGTGCAAAGAATTTAAGTTAAACAGAAATACGGAATATCTCAAATCCACTCACCCACTCTTATCCCCACAGAAATGTAGTTGTTGCCAATGATGCAAAGGATGCAGTACCAGAAGAGCTTTTCTGACGAACTGCTTTCCTTTGAATTTCAGTTTCCATAGCTTTTTGTGTGTGGATGCTTGCTGAACACATTGTGTGTTTCAGACAGAAAACACAGACAGAGCCAATTTGCTAAGAACATTTTAAGGTACCTTTTAAAAAGTATCTCATTAAAAGATACCTTTATGGCTAAGGGAACTTGCTCAGTGTTAAACATGATAACTAGTTAGTAGTTTTTGTATATGATGCACAGAATATCAGCTATTTCACTGTGAATATATTATTTGAGTATTTTAAATGCTTTTTTGGTGTTTTTTTTTTAAATAAAGCTCTTTAGTTCACATCTAAGGTGAATTTTGAACTGCATGTAGAATTCTTCAGTGGGACAAAGTAAGAGGTAAATTGAAAACCAAGAAGCCTGTTTACAGGTTGTGATGACCCATTTAAGGCAGGCCCCTTGGACCATGACATGCACAGGCATTATAGTTTGTCTTCTAGAAATTCCTTCCAGTGTTCCTGTGCAAACAATTGAAATGAAGTGGCACCAGACCAAGGACAGACAGTATGTGACTAAAGCACAATGTAATGAGAAACAGACGTTTTGGATAAGCTCTAGCAGTTTGAATAGCTGATTCATAGATAATGTGTTGAGTATCTGAGGCCTTCTAGGTCATGGCTGGTCTTCTGGCAGTGCAGGATATTCCCAGTAGTATTCTTTGGAAAAAAAACCTTGGATTAATATAGGATAGCCTTGCCAGTGGGAATACTACATATGTAGTTCCCAAATTCCAAGGGAAAAGAAATCTTAACTGTTCATCTTAAACTTCCTCTAGTGCTTTTTCCTAGCTGTGTGTTTTGTCTCCCTTTGGGGATTACTCTCTTGATACTTTCATCTCACCTGTTTGACAACACTGCATTTTTAGTTGTCAGTGGCTTTTCTTGCAGGTCAATCCAACACTTCAAGGGTTTGTGTGGGTTTGTTTTTTTTTTTCCCTTTCATCCTCTTTAAAAATAGTACTTCTGTGTCCAAGTTGTGCATTTAGAATACAGCAAAACCCTGGCTGTTTTTATGTATTGTATGTGTTGCATTAGATAAAGGGAGCTGAGTGGTCCCTTCATCTGCATTTCAATTACACCTTATTTTGTCTTGTATTTTGATATATTTTAAAATTGTTCAGGATTGAATTGCAAAGCCCATCTGGATGAAGAGTATGCTTCATCACGACAGTTTTCTTAGTTGTTCATCCTACCACTTGTCCACTATTAAAAATTTGAGTGTTTTCTCCTGACTCAACTATACTCAAATTCCTTGCTCTATGAAAGATAATATGCATATTTTTAAATTGATGTATTAATAATTTAAAATATTACTGGTTCATTTGGTACTGTCTGAAATATTTTTGACTTTGTGAGTAACTTTTTAGATGCAGGTCATGTATGGTGTTGGCCAAGAAAGATGTACACAATGTGCTGGTGGAATAAGTGTGTCTGATGTATATGGTATTATTGTGAAAGTCTATAGTAGGCATGCAAGTGGTGCAAGAAACTGGTGTCATAAGTCAACCTTTTGGGTAAGCATTATTTAATTAATTAATGCTTCCCTTTATGAGAACCCTCAGGTGAAGATGGGCATTCTGTAGATCACAGGAAACTTTTATACCAGATACGCTTAAAATTTTTTGAAAGTGCTTCTCCAATGTGTTTTAGGACTTTCATTTTTGTGAAATGCTAGCACTAATACTGGTATTCATGGAAAGTATTTCTGAGTCCTCATCTAGAACATACATTGTGGTCACCCCTTAAAACTCATTGTTTCTGGATCTCTTTAGTCTTTCCCTACAGGAGATCCCTTTTTGATTTCTTTTGTCTTGCAAGAACATGCAGAACACCTGGCAATTATTTGCAGTTTTTTCATGGATCCCTAAAGGATCTCTGAATGAGAGATCTGTCTCTAAATGAGAGATATCTGGCATGGAGTTCTCTAGTGATTGTTGTAAGGATTTTCTCTTGGCTGCAAGTACTTGGCCTACACTTCATATGTCATCCTGTCAAAACTTATAGTAATCCACTGTTTTGTAAATTAAATGAAGTACTTTTTTTGGATGTGTTTGCAGGAAAAGGAGGGAAGCTGGGAAGAGTAACTCCTGGAGGGTAAGCAGGCTGCAAACACAATGTGTGTACCAGTGTTGAAGCCAATGTGTGCTGTACACTGGTGTGAGTTTACTTTATAACTGGAGGAGTGTGGGGGGCAGGGAAGGCTGATCCGATACTTGTCTCTAAGCTTTATGCTGAGATTTTTGCAAGGGAGCTGCTGAGAGGCACAAGAACATTCCTAGTTCTTCTGAGCCCTTACTGTGCTCATTAATAGTCAATCCTTGCAGTCATCTTGAAACTCGTGTGTGTTTTCCAGCCAACAGATCGATGCAACTTTGCAGCATGCTGAAAAGTGGCTGTAGCTGAAAAGTGGCTGTAGCTGCCTTTTCCTGTTTGCCATTAGCTTTGTGAAGACTATGAGATGAAGAATTGTGATATGTGTTTGATTTTTCTAAATTGGTTTGCCTTTAACAGAATCAGTTGAGGGTTTACCCTAATGTTCAAGACATGCAGCTACTCATGAAAGGACTCTGAGCCACACGGAAGTACGTGAAACAAAAAAACTACAATTGCACTTGTAATGCATTGAATGAATAAATCTGTGAGGTCACCAGAATGGATTGTGGAGAAGGCTTTTTTCCTGAGGTATTGTCACCCCTGAGTGCAGAACTGGGTTTTCATAGTAAAATAAAATGGAGGTGATTGGATGTACCTTCCCTCTCACTGACAAAACCATCAGTTCAGTGCAAAATGGGAACTGATGGGCTCTTCAAAACTTTTAATGAGGCATCTGAGCCAAGTGACAAGATGGTCCAGCTGGTTAATAGCTCATCAAGAATTCAGTTCAGCCAACACTTCAATTCTCTAATAAGCTGTATGTAATAAACATAAGCCTTTTTGAGGACTGCTATCAGAAATCAAACTTATCCATTTATCTTGCATGGATCAAATAACAATTCAAAAGTGAAAATAAATAGATGAGCTCTCTGTTCTTTTACTGATTATTTTTGTATAGCCCAGCATTTTTCTAAGGGATTTCTTTCAAGGGATTACTGTCCCTTAATGTTCAGGATGAATAAATTGAATAAAACTTTTAGCCATCTTTTTTTTTCCCCCCTGTGACTTCCACGTAAGGAAACACAAATGGTGCCTAGAGCAACCCTAGAATAGAAATGACTGAAGCCTAAACAGTTGCTTGCCATTCTTAGTCCAGATTTCTGATGACCTGGAAGATTCCAGAGGAGGTCATGTCTAAGCTTTAGGTTTCATATCTACTGTTTAAATTCTTTTGCTTGCTGGTTTTGTGGGGAGCAAAGGAAAATATGTAATTGATTTGATCAAGTACGAGTATGGTATTTAATGTAGTCTGATTAGATGATGTACAGCTCAGTCATTGTTTTCTTTGGAAGGGGCTCAGATTTGAGTTCAGGCTGCTTGCTTTGCCCATGGATGTTGCTGCTGATGTGAGGGCCTGGGGAGAGGAGTAGTACAGATGTGTATTAATGTGTATATTCACACATAGCACAGCTCTGGAAAGCAAGCATCCAATAGAGACTGCTTGTACAGATTATTAATGCTCCTTAAAACTTGAGTGATGACGTAAAAGTCTATGCTGGCAGAATTTTTTGGAAGCTGTGTTCTTGCACCTCTCTCTCTGGTGAGCACTGGCCATGAGCCTTCCATCTAATGTTGCAAAACGGTATCCAAATGCAATATCCCAGCAGTGTGGTCACCTTTGGCATTGCTGAAAACAAAAATTCCCACACTGCTACTGTAACAAAAGACCAACTTTGTTATCGAGAACTGTACTTTGAAGACTCTCATGACCTTATATAAAGAAGAGACACTGCCATCCACTGTTAGTGTTTTTGTGCTGTCGTGTTCGTGATGGAGGTTGTATTTGCAATGATGCCAGAACTTGGTGCAAGCAGGCAGAGATGTCAGTTCTGATACCTTTGGTGTCACTAGGAGACTCTCACTGAGGATGTCCCTTCAAGTGTAGGTTAAAAGTCCATGACATTACTGCCACCAGGTGTCTTAGATGCTGCTACTGCTACTGTTGGCACAGGAGCTACTGCAGATGTAAAAGCAGGAAAGTGAGCACATCAGAGGAACAGAATTCTTGGTTTTCTGCCCCCTCGCCCTGTGGTGGTGAGTCACAGCTTCATTAAACAGAGACAATCACAGGATAAAATGGGGAGTGGTGCTGGAATCTCTTGGTCACATACGTGGGCTGTAGTTTGCAGATATTTCCCCTTCAATGTTGAGACAAAGATGAATTTCTTATTTGCTCAAGTACAAATTCTTTCAGGATATGTATAATTGACTTAGACTAAATGGTGACTGATGAAGATTTCTGTCGTCCTTTTGTTTGATCATTTAGAGTTTCATTTCCCTCCTTTCCTTCCTCCCACCATCAGTTATCTGTCAGGTTATGTATAATTTGTTTCTTAATTTCTAACATTTGAGCAGCATAAGTAGTGTGCATTTGCTGCATCATTTAACTGCAGCAATTCTAAGAGAGAGGACAAGAAGCACTTGTATTTTCTGTGTTTTTAACAAATTAACTTCATCTTCCAATGAGTTTTCTATTTAGCTATTATTGTGGTGCATTGAAATGCCAGAAATTAAAACACAGAAGAAAATGATCAAATCAATTACCCATTTTCCTTTGCCCTCCACATAACCAGTGGTGAAAAATTTTGAAGGCAGGTGCTTTTTACCAGGAAACTGAAAGTAATGGGAATAATCCTTCAGTGTTTCACTTAGGTTGACTATTTGTGTACTTCCCTGAAATCTGAGTTTTTAAGTACTTTGTGTAAGGGGAAGCCTACAGCAAATATTTACTCTTGATCAGGAACCTTAAAATGTGTAACTGTTTCAAGCCTATTCTTTTCTGTTGTGCTAGATATGTGTTTTATACTTCAGTATTATCTTTCTTAAGGTTATTTGCATGCTCCATGAAGATTGTCTGTAGCTTATATAAAATTGATTCTTCTTGTGGAGACTGATTTCACATTGCTCCTTGGCATTCTTTCAGTAAGTAATCATTCACTTGGCCTTGCATTGCTTTTGCTACCTGTCAGAAGCCTTGTCTTTTCTCTTTAAACTATGATGAGCAGGGAAGTGACTGGAAAGTTCTGGGCCTCTCACTTTGAGGAGAACACTAAGGTGCTAGAGCATGTCACATGAAAAGCAGCAAGGCTGGCAATGGGTCCAGAGCAGAGGCTCTGTGAGGAGTGGCTGGGGGAGCTGGTGTTTTTTAGCATGGATACATACTTTTGGAACAGCAGCTGTTCAGCTCTATTTAATCAGTGTTTTTGTGTTCAGTGGTTTGAAGAAAGTAGAGTGATGGAATTTAATAAATTTTTATCTGTTGCTGTACACGGATGCATTTTGAACAGACTCTTTCACATTCCTTTTATCTCTCTCCTAGTCTTTAATGCTGGAAAGTATTAAGTGTTTTATGTGCTGACACAGAAAAATAGATGCAATGCTTGTGTACTGAGACTTCCATTTCTAGGCACCAACTATGTAATGCTGGATGATTTTTAAGCTCAGTGGATTCTTTGTTGATATTTTGTTAATCTAGCTCAATGGTCACTGTGCTCTTTTTTCCCCCTTAACTGCTAGATTTTTTCAGGATGAGAACACTGCAGCCCACAAAGCCTCAGTTCCATTAACAGTGCCGAGTATCAGAGCACAGTCTTGCTAGCTTCTCCTCTGATGACCCCTCATTAACCTTGCTTAAAGGCTTGCAAAGCCTTTCTCATATGCTGCAGAAATGCACACAGAAGAACATTTGTCTGTTCTGTATGCTACTTCTTCCTCCAAATAATAGGCTGGGAGCTGCAATGTCTTCACTGAGATTTTTCAGACATTTGAATGCGTGATAACATGCTGCTCAGTGTAACCTCAGCAAAGAGAGATAATTTACCTTGGTTGTGATTCAGACTATCTATAATTCAACAGCACTTTGAAGTCTCTCATGGTTGTACATTTATAGATCACATCACTTGAAGACAGTTCATTGCTGCTAACTTTTCTAGTGCATGTCTGGGTGAAAACTACATACTGTTGCTGTAGTCTAGTTAGCCCTCCCTGCAAAACAACCCAGTTACTCTCCCTGCACTATAGCTGTGTATCATTTCTGGGTCTGGTGGTATGATATGCAGAAAGCTGGTAAAACCTGTCTGTAGTATATGAAGTGTTCAGTCTCTGTTTCCTCTTTACTGCTTATCTTCTTTATATTGTGGAAGATGGAAGAGCTCTAAATTGTGTAGCAGCTCATCCACTGAGCGTTTTGTCTTTTTTAAAAACAAAACTCAAACAGTTTAAATTTGACCTATATTGCTTATAAGTCTACTTACTTGTAGATGGAGATCAAGGGAAGTTTTGTGAGTCTGGGTTGTTCTGTTGTGCACAAAGGTTCTCTGGCACTTCAGCGATGTAAACTGTACTTGATGTTAAGGAAGTGAAAAACACCTTGAGGGATGTGTAGCAGGAATTGGCAGATATAGTTCCTTCCATGTAGAGTATTTCTCTTGGTAGCCACTTGCTTGGTATCGTGCAGTATGTGTTTGAGGGTGAGGTGCACTGTGCACCACTGCAAAACTTTAATGCTGGTTGAATTATCCCAGACTTTAGTCTGAGTAGATAGTAAGTCTTGGCTGAAACAAATCACCAGAGGAATACAGGCTTTTTTGGTGATGAGCTTTGTTTTTTTGTGGCTTGTTACAATAGCTGATCTTGAGGGGGGACGGGAGTTGTTTTGATTTTGAGTTTGTTTTTCATTTCTAGAAGTTATGTAGGTACAGGGGTAGAAAGAGGGTGGTAACAGTGCTGTGTGTAATTCGTGCTGCTGTACCAATTAAGGAAATTAGTGGAAGAATAAACCTGTACCTGGTTTATTATGAATCTCCAGTATCCCTATTTTACACTGAAAGATGTTCCTGACCAAAACAAATCTGATGGGAAGGACCTGGATAAATGGAAACAGCTAAGAAGAAGCTTATTGAATCGCTCTGAGCAGAACAATCATTTCATTTGCTTCTTGTCTCCTTTCAGGCCCCTGGCACTGCAGAACCACGAGTCACGTGCTGGGAAGCCTTGCTGTTTGTCCTGGCTTGTCAAAACAATTTAATGTAGGTGGAAAGGAATGAATGAAATGGACGGAGTAGGCTTGATGCATCTGTTTCAGTTTGTTCAGAGGGCAGCCCAGTGACTGGGATGTGACACTTAGGTCCTCCAGGGAAGCTATCAGTTTAGGAAGAACAATGGTGTCCCTTTTATAAGGTAGTTAAATCCATTTTAGGAAGCAAGCTCTGCTATAGTTTGATAGCTTTGTGTATTTTTAAAAATATTTGGGCTATATCTGCTCAGCATGTGCCAGCTGAGCTACTACAAGAATGTGATTCGCTAACTTCTAGATTTAGGACTTTGTCTGCCTAAGGTTGCTTATGGTAAAAAAAGGTCAGGAAAGGAGAGAGTATATCCATTTTAAAATTTTATTAATGGGAATTCCAAAATTATTTGGCCTTTGAAGGATAGGATGTCAAGCTATTCTTAAAGTGCTGGCTTCTTTATAAAATTGTTCAAGTTTCCTGGGCTTATGGAAAACTGTATGTGAGTCTTTCTACTTTGTTTAGTTTCTGTTTAGTTTGATTTAAAAATAAAATTTAAAAAATCAACAAAAACATTAAAATGTCTAACTAATCTTGTACTTGGTGAAACTGGAATGTTAATCTATGAAACTTATATTTCTGCTTTCAAATGAAAACAGCAAATACATGTGGAAATGATCCATCTATGTACCTATTTAGACTGTGAGTTATAGGAAAAAGCCTGCAGGGGATAAAACTGCCTATCTGATTCACACTTAGAATAATTTAATCAAAAGAAGGGTATCTTTTGAGGGATAGGCTTTTGTAATCTAAAGATTACATCTTTAGAAGTGGAGATAGAGCTGAGGATCCTGCAGTTTCTGCAGACTCCTGTTCAGAGGCCATGGTAGATTCTGAGCACTGCCCCCAGTAGCTGCCTTGTTGGGCAGACACATCTGGGCTTGAGAGCCTTCTGGAGTATGCAGTTATAACTGAGGATAGTGAAAACTGTTCCCTTCCCAAAGTCTTGCAAAACACTCTTAAATTTTCACTAAATGATGATGGCTTCTTTCTCTCTGCCACAGCTATGCTGTACAGCCACTTTCTGGATTCCGTGTGATGCCAAGGTGCTCTCATTCCCCTGCTTTTCCTGAACTATTTATACCTAACATGGCTGGTAACATCTCAGTCTCCCAAATTACGTATAGTGCTCTATTTTACTTGTTTATTTCAGTAGCTGCAGCTGCTTAAGTTGCATTTTTGTACAGAACAAGCATGAGGCGAAGTTGTCCCTTTTGCCCATACTAACAGCTCAAAGGATGCCAACATGCATTTAGGATGGGCTCTGTTCTGGTCTGTCTCTGTGTAGCCTGGGAGATCTTGCTGTCTAATATTTTTAATTACTCAGGTTTTGAAAGTGGACGTGTAATTTTAAATTGTATGTTGGCCTGCAGGGCCGACATTTGTGAGTCGCATTAGAATGTAATTCGTACAGCTAAAACCAGTCATTGTGTATACAGACTTTGTTGGAATAATTATACAGGAGATCCAATATTTTCCTGAATGTTAGGGTTGTTAGGTCTGTGTATTGACAGTCTTCTGTAACCTAACATTGGTGTTCTTTTGGGAGAAGAATATAAAAACCTGTTAGGGATGAGGGTGTGGGCTGTGTGTCCAAGGAAATGAGAGTAGTAAAAGGTAGTATGCACTGCTGGGCTTAGGAAACAAGTGGCCTCTCTGTCTTTTTCTTCCAGCTCTGTTTAATGTTCCCTTTTGCTGCTGCAGTTATGTACTGAAGGGTGCAGGGTTTCCTTGGTTGCAAAAACATAGCTGTGTTCCTGGGTGAAAGTTTTTGGCCTGTGCTTTGTCCAAACTTGTCCCAGATCACTGGGGCACTGTGACTTTCAAAGCAGCGTTGTTTTACTTAGTCTACTGCACGGTCTTGGTGGGTTTTTAATGCCAGTACTGAAGTGTTGAGTGGCTGCTGAACGTCACAGCTGTGTTTGCAGGAACATGATGCTGCCATGGATGTGACCAGAGAGAGAAATGAGTCCAAATGTGGGTGCCTCTTAGGAGTCGGTTCATTGATAAGAGTGATTAGCACTTGTTAGTTTCTATTTGGGGACAGCAGTACAGGGGCAGGGAAAACTGAATAAAGCCCTTAAGGGAGATTGGGTTACGTGGTTTAAAATGAGAATGAAATTAAATACCCTTGACTTGATGTGACGTGTAGGTCTAAAACTGATTAACAGTGTTTGTGGTAGATAACTTGTTAGTATGCACACAATAAAGGAAATGTAATCCAAATGTGTATCTAAAATCTTGGGTTTGGACAAAAATGAATACAGGTGTTCACATTGACTATTTAAAAGTGATATAAAAGTAATTATTGCGGCCTTTTTTGTATAATGACCATATATAATAGCTGAACTATACAGCTAAATACAATGGTTTTAAAAAGTGAATTATGAGAGTCAAGTGCAGAGGCTGAGAACACTGCATTATTTTCCTGTAAGAAAGATGATATTGTGATTGTTGTTTGAAGCACTGTTGCTTAGAAGTATGTGTATATGGTCACTGTACCTCTTGCAGCTCACTGCTTTTCTGTCTCACAGCAGTTTGAAGCAGTATTGATTGAGGTTTGAAACAGAACTTGTGCTGCCCTGTTCATTATAATGAAAGGAAAACTATTAGATGGGTAAAACAGCTCAAATGGGAGTACTAATTACATATTAAAACCCCTGCAACACCTAAGCAGACATGGATGCTCAATTGATGGAGTGTTTCTGCAAATGTTCTATCAAAACTTGAGCAAGTACGCTTATGAAAGAATGGGAAGAGGTGACAATGCTGATTTCTGCAGAGTGAAGTAGTTGTAGGATTTAATTATTTTTAATGTCTGTAGATTAAATTAGTCATAGATAAGGATTTTGCATTTTTCTAAGAATTGTAAATGTGAGTGACATTCATAGACACCAATAGGAAACTGATCCCTGAGGTGTTTTCAAACCTGTTTTCAGACTTCTACCTGGGGAAATTGTATACTTCTGAAAACTGGAGCTTCATCTGAAAAAGAAGTTTGCCCATGCCTGAAGATACTCTGTGAACCTTTTAGAAAAAGTTGATGATCTTAGTGAATGTAGGATGGTTTAGATATTTGTGGCTGAATTTATTGAGAAAACACATGACCTGTAAACAAAGGAAGAGGAATTACTGTCAGGAGGACAATGGGAGTATAAGTAAATCCTGCATAGTTTTACTGCCTCCTTTTGATGGAAAAGACAATGTGAAATCAAGTGACTTAAAATTATTGCTCACATCTGACAAATAGGTCTTTGGTTATTGCTAAATAACTGTTAGAAACAATGCTTCTGAAAATCTTGGCTATAAGTATATCCTGAAATAGATAATGTTTTTTTAATGCAAATTGCATATTTGTGCCAGTCAGTCAGTCTGACTGGTGTGAGCAGTGCATGTTGGTAAACTGAGAGCACTGCATGGCACAAGGGGATGTCTTGTCTTTGAGATGTGCTGCTGGGAGCCTTGGTGATAGCTGATAGCCAGCTGTTGGTAGGTAATCCAACAGGATTGTCCAGGAATGCTTTCTCATGTTCTGTCTCAGGCCAAAAGATTGCTTTGTGTCTCTACTGGGAGTCACGGTTTTGGTTTTGTTGACGTGAGATTTCAGGAAACTTGCTCAATCGTGAGGTTCTGCTTTTAATCAAAGAAAATCCAATTCATTCACTTGATGGCCTACAGCTACAGGAACATACTGTATGTTAACAGAGGCTTGATGGTTAACCCCCTCTATGGGTGGCTAATCCCATCTGTTACCAGGGGTCTGGATAGATGTCTAGGAGTAATGAAAGGTTATTGTTTTGTACAACATGAGAGGGAGATGAAATCAGATCATTGAAACCATTCTCAAACACTCAAGTGTTCAAGACATTACATCCCCTTTCCACCCCAAGTCAGGCAACAGCTAAATTTATTAAGAGTGAAGCAGGAGGAAGCAGAAAGAGGAGTTAATCTACAGACTTGCAGTTCTTAACCCTGAGAGCAATAGAATTATAAGGAACAACGTATTATAAGAAGACTTGAATAGAATGTGTTCAAAACAGAATATTTAAAGGTAAATGCAAACCAAATGGCATTTAAGAAACCTGATTGTTGTGTGTACCTAACTGTTTTCAAGTTGCTGCCTCTCATTAAGAAAATAAAGCAAAACTTTCTGATGCACCTTTTCTTTTCTTCATTAGGATCGGAAGCTGTCCAAGTCAGAGCGACAAAGATTTAAAGAGGAAGCTGGGATGCTGAAAGGGCTTCAGCATCCCAATATTGTCAGGTTCTATGATTCCTGGGAGTCTACAGTCAAAGGAAAAAAGTGTATTGTTCTTGTGACAGAACTCATGACGTCTGGAACATTAAAAACGTAAGTAAATTAAGACAAGTCCCAGCGTTTTCAATTTCATTAGCACAACACCAGAGCACTAGAAATAGATGATATTTAGAGTAGACGTGAACAGAGCCCTTTTGCTGAGGGATGCCCTACTGTAGGAACATTATTGTTTAAGAGGAGCATTACTAGCATTGCAGGTATGGTAAAACATCTTTTAAGTTTATCAATTCTTGCATGTGATGTCCCAGTAAGCACATGCCCAAGACTTTTGGGTTTTAAGAGCTCAGGAAATCAATACTCAGTTTTCAGTTCTCAGAATTTCATTATTTTTTTTTTTTCTCCAGCTGCTTTCCATTTAGGATGAGCTAGTTGGTAAAGTTCAAAGCTCAAATTAATTCACCTCTCTTGGGAGGTTTTGGCTGTTACCATCATACAAGTAACATGTAAAAAGAAAAAAAAAAAATCACCACCTATTGCGAGGGCCTCTATTGGTGTGGGGGGCTGGTGGGAGCTCCTGCACTCTGCCCTGGCTGGGAGCATGCAGCTCCAGCCACCATCCCTCTGCTGGGAATAAAGCTGCCAGCTCTGGAATCAAGGGGCTCTGCTCCTCTCTGGGAGCATGTCCTGAGCTCCAGCCACCATCCCTCTGCTGGGGTGGGAGTGAAGCTGCCAGCTCTGGAATAAAGGGGCTCTGCATCCCTCACTTGGTTCAGTGCCTGTTTCACTCTTGGAGAGGCATTCACACCCTACATGTGTAAGCAGGCTGTGGGAGCTAGAAACAGTTTGCCATCTCTTTGGTTGAAATAGCCTGTGAATGTGTTGTGATTTTTATTGTGCTTATTGATAGCTACAAATGTTCATTCTTAAGAAGAAAAATGGCTCATTGCAAGCCTGGGCTGCAGTTACAGTGAAGTGTTTGTCTCTTGAAATAGTACTGGACAGTGAAGGCTACGACAACATTCTTTAGCCATATGTTCAGTGGAGACATTTCTCAGGTTGTTTAATGTATTTCAGATAAAATAATAGATTTGCTCCTTCATGTGCTGTTTTCAGATAAGTAATAAGTTAATGGTCTTGCAGCCTTTAAATAAAGTTTACCTAATTTTCTGCTAAATGTGTAGTGCTAAATTTATTTTTTCTCCCTTTTTACTCCTTTATTCCTCTCACAGATTTTAATATTTGGATTGACACCTTATGTCGTGTCATAAGCGAGATGATGAAGTAATAATGGATAATTATTAAGTAGGGTGATGGTAGGAAGAAATACCCAGATTTTCTGTCTGTGGGATTGTTTTGTACCTTGAAATAAGCAAGTCTTTTTATTTAATCCAGAAAAAAGTAATAGGCTCTTTAATTGAAGATCTTTTAAACTGTAGAGTTCTGGCTAGGATTTTTCCCCACTCTTGTATAGCTGGAGTTATAATTGTGACTTAGTTTATTTTAGTCCACTTCACTTGAGACTTGGCAGGTGAACTATATGGGAGATGTCAGATGTGCCTTAATAAAGTGTTTCATGTGCTTATGGCATATTCCTAGATTTATACTGTACACTTGTGTTTGCATGTATTTGACTATTACTTCCATATCTTTTTTTCAGTATGTTTACCTTAAGTGCTTTTGATAAAAGTGTTGCTCTTCTTGATACTTGAGACACAGACATTGTTGTCACTTGATGTAAAAAAGTGATCAGAATACAACTGTGATGATATCTTAAAGGAAATTCTCTCATGTTTTTTTAGTAAGGATTCCTATAACTCCTTGATATCAGTGTAACTGTAATTACAGAAACTTAGACTGAAAACCTCCTGAGGTGTCTTCAAGCCCAAGTTATTCTATGAGAGTAGGAATAGTGAAAGCATACTGGCTAGCAGGCTTGCCTATTTTTGTGTATTTATATGTGCTTCCATTTTAAATTGTTTTCTGCATTAAGTGACCTGTGACTTAAATCAGGACAATGTTATGGAGCAACGACTGCCACACTGCACAGTGCTGGGTGATGGTTGGATCCAGGTCCTTCATCTGTGAGAAGCTGGCAGTGGACTAGCATATTTGTAACTAAGAATGTAATTAGGGATTCCAGATGCTGAACTGAAGTGCCCCTACCATGTGATCTTTGGAACAGGCTCAAGAGAGATGAATGAGGGTTATGTCAATAGCAAGAATTCAAGTGGTAGCTGATGGGATTCAGAACCTCCTTTCAGTTTGTCTCCTTCCTTGGCTTGGCTTTTCCCCAGCCTTTCTTTACATTCTGAGTCCTGATTTCTTCTGGAAATGGCTCAATTGCTTTTACAGATTTGTTTTCACAGCAGGATCATTGCTAGCAACTTGATTTTCCAGTTTTTGTTTTGAACTGGAGAAATTAAAGTAAAAAGGATTAATACACTGCATTTCTGTGTTGGAGATGATTGATTTCATCAGAATTGTATCTCTAGGAGAAACTGACCACTACCATGAAATAATGGAACACAACTTGCTTTTAGTTTTAAGATTGCAGTTGCTAGACTCTGTGCTGGTCACAGAATTTCCTAGCAGTCTTGCTGTAGTGTGAAACTGGTCTTTATGTGAGACTCTGACTGAGTAACATTGTCTGAACAAGAATCAAGTCCTTGCTCTACAGAGCATGCTAGGTCCTTTCTCTACATGCAGACCAGCCTGTACTTTTTCAGAAGGTACAAACCACACTTCAAATTGTGTTACCCAAAGAGGTTGAGAGAAAACCCTGCTGGAAGGCACTTAAAAACTGTCAGAGGTTATTCACCTTGTGGCATCTCTAATCTGCTGAAGTTAAGTAACAGAGTAAGATCTTAGTCTTAGGTCATGCACATTGAAAAATATTTTTGGTATGAAAACTCCTCTGATATGGGGTTTCAAGGAGTGGCAAAGATAGAACAGTTGAGGTTAGATTGCACTCTACCTGCAAGGGGAAACAGGCTTATGTATGAACTCCTCCACCTCAATTATTTGACAGAGCTTTTTAAAAGATTTCTCTGCTCTGTCTGTATCTGTCCACAGTTTTGAGGTAATGAGTAGTACCAGCTGGATTCAGGTGATCAAACCCTGTCCTGCACCAGGGAGAGGATCTCTGAGAATTTGTAATTTACTTGGTAACTCCACAGGTAAACTTGACGCAGATTTAAAATGTAATTTGGAAGCCTTGAACAGAGTTCTTGGACTGCTCTTGTAAATGAGGGAATAATAATTGCAGAGCTCTTGCAGTTGTCCACAGCTCTGTACGTCATTGGTTATTAACATTTTGGATGTAGTGACCCACCTCCCCACCCAGTTACAATTAATCAAGGAAGAGGTTGTAAGTGTTTAAGAAGTTAAATAGATAAAGAATAATTCATGAGCCTTGAAATATTTGTAATTGAAATTTAGCAATCCAATTGTCTAATTACTGTAGAACGATTTTGTATGCAGAGGAGTTATCAGCTATGTACACCAAGCTTTCACATTTTTGATTTGTCATTATAGTCTGCTGGCTAGAAGAAAGGGGTTAAGTTTTGTAAAGGGGAATCATCCTTAGCTCATCTGAAATCCTGAAACACCTAGGTAGATTTTAAAATAGAAGTTTAAATTTATACATGTCTTTAATTACTCTTTCTTTGCATCCAAATAGCAAATGGTATTGTTTAATCTACTATTTGTTAGCAGAATTTGTTTAACCTATTGCTACTTTTTTCATTAGGTATTTGAAAAGATTTAAAGTGATGAAAATTAAAGTACTACGAAGCTGGTGCCGTCAGATACTGAAGGGCTTACAATTTCTACACACACGCACTCCTCCCATCATCCATAGAGACTTAAAATGTGACAACATCTTCATTACTGGCCCCACTGGATCAGTCAAGATTGGAGACCTCGGTCTGGCAACCCTGAAACGAGCTTCTTTTGCCAAAAGTGTGATAGGTAAGCCTCTCCTGTTTTGGAGGCTGCTGAGCCAGTCTTCCTCTTTGGAGGCTTGAGTGTTTTAAGAAGTTTCCTAAAAAACATGCTTAAAAGGTACATGGTCAAAGCCTGAAAATATGTAGGCTTTGTCTTTTGGTTGCAGAGGTCATTCTGTGTTCCTAATGCAAAGACATGTTGAAATTTTGGTTGTGCTTCTGATATTTGTATATTAACACTAGCTATTTCAAAATACAGAGTTCTTGTCCTGCCCAACAATCTAGTGGAACATTGTTGATAAAACCACTCTTTGCTACGTATAAATCTCACCATTGATGTGGTGCTGCTTCAAGAAATGTACAAATACATTTTGGTGACCAAACAACATTTTGATACTTAGTGCAGCATTAGTTCATACAGCCAAATTTTTTTTATTGTCACCAGGGGTTAATATTGAATCTCTTGTAGCTTGTAAGTAATCAGAAACTGAGGTATACTAAAGACAGTCAATATTATATATATGTTTTTAAATAGTAACCCAGACTGTGGTATAATGCCTTACTCAGGGAGTCTGTAGAATGTGCATTTGTGTGAGTCAGGAGGGTGCATTGGGAAATACTGCTTTTTTCTGGCTCTGTCCCTGTGTATCCATTCATAAGCTTTTTCAGAAATTAGTTTGGTGGAACCTAGTGTAATCTTTCTTGTGAATTCTTAAAAGAATTGGTTTTATCAGCTTTGTTTTTATAGTTGGGTGGATAGACTGCAGGGAATAAAGTTTTCTTTCGCTCTCAGTATTTAGAGCTTGCTAAAATTCAACATTACTCAACAGTCCTGTGCCAGATTCCTAGCTGGGATCAATGGTGTATACCTGTAAATTTTCTTGCAAGCTGTCGCTGAAATATTTCCTGCTTCCTAACCAGGTCAAAGTATTAATAGGGAAGAAAAGAATGGTGTTAAAACCCATAATGTCTTAAGCATATTTGTCATATCTTCAAATTTATCGATGGAAAATTACCATCTGTTACATTATCTGTCAATGATTAGCCTTTGGAGAAATGACTGCAATTACTTTCTTTTTGGTTTAGCATGGTGGAAACAAGCAATGGGCTGTAGAATGATCTGTAAATTGTCTGGAATCTGGTATCTGCAGGAAATAATTCCGTGCTTAAATTTACAAAAAGCAAACTTTCATCTCTGGCTTAAAGTAAATCTGATCATACAATGCAGACCCTTTGTTTGCAGAGGGGCTCTGTGATGCTTCACTGGGCAATAATTTTCTGCACACTATTTAAATGGGACTTGTTGAATCTCACGCTCTATGCCTGTAACTCAATCTCTCTGTATTTCTGAGTATTTTTGACTGTAGGATGTCCCTCACTAATGCCTGTATCTGCAGTAGGCCTATAAATATACTGCAGGTGGGAAGGTAAGTATGTGAAGAAAAGGGCTCTGGTGAGTGGCCTTTGCAGAAAATTACCTTTTATCCTCTTTTCACGGAGATTTATATTTGTAACAAGAGAGCTTTTCATTGCAAGGCCTTACCCGAACCATTCTACTTCAGCAAGTAGATGGAGAGCACCAGGTCAGAGACTAGCTGTGGGCTCTTACCAGTACTACTTCTTTTGCAGCAGAGGGCAGTCAGGTAATTTATTAAACAAGGTTTAATGTGCCTCTTTTCTTACAGGGAGAAAAGGTAAGTGCCTTAACTCTCCTTAGTATTTGGTTTGCAGCCTATGGCTAGTCTACAGTTTTCCCCCTCTTCTTATCCCCTTCCTTCCCGTTTGATTTCAGGCTAATCCAGTCTGTCCTAGTATTTGTATCAACTAACATACCTAAACCAGGAATTGCATCAGATCTCACATGCCATTGCTATTCCATAAAGGCCTTGCAATGGAAGACTCACAAAGTACATTGGTGCAACAGAGTCACTAAGGGTGTCCTCCCTCTTCTTTTTGCCTCCACTTTCTCTTGTCTCACAGGTCTGCCCAGCCGCTTGCCCCTGCGGTGAGTAACGCCAGCAGCCTCTGCTCGCTTTGAGACATTTAGAGTCTGAATCGTTCTTTTAATTTAAGGTACCCCAGAGTTCATGGCCCCCGAGATGTATGAGGAGAAATATGATGAGTCCGTTGATGTATATGCTTTTGGGATGTGTATGCTAGAGATGGCCACGTCTGAATATCCTTATTCCGAGTGCCAAAATGCCGCGCAGATCTACCGCCGAGTGACCAGTGTAAGTCCCTCCTCACTACTGAGCCTAAAGACAAAGGAGTTCAGCTGGGTAGCACCAGTGCTGTGCAAGCGTGTGTGAGGAAAAAAAAAAGCTGAAAAGAGATTATTTTAGGATGAGCATAAAGTTACAGAGTGGTTGAACACGCCGAACGTCTGTCGGAAGCTTGTAAGATATGTGAATAGAAATAAAATTTTGCATGTGTTCATACTCTTCTTTCAGTATAATAAGTAGGTATTACATAGGGTTAAAAAAAATATGAAGAAACCAAGCCCCCAAACCAAATAACAAAATGCACTAGAATAATAACAGATTATTTTGTAAGCCACTTGGGGGGATGGTGGAAGTAGTTCTGTCTCGAAGAGAAGCTGGTAACCTTGTTCTTTACAATAAATCTGGATAACAGATTTGAGCACTGGCTTAGCTGCCTGCCAGTTACCTAGAGTGATTTTAATAGTTTATTGAATTTTAAGTGGCCCTTAGCTCCTGTGCTTTGGGGGCAATTCTTATAATGATGAAGTGGAAACTCTTGATAAATAGCAGGAAGTTATTCCACCCTGGTAAGTACTGAGCAAGTGTAGGGTAGTGGTGGAGGTGGAGGCATTGTGGGAGAGAACAAACAGGGCTGAGAAGGCAATCAGGAGATTAGAGCTGGCCCATGTGACCACACTGAGGGGAATAGGAAGCAGAACTGCAGTGCTAGAAGTGTACAGTATGGTGTGGCTACATTTAATCTGTCATATCTGAGGTGGTGTTGTGAAGACTGTACCAGTGCAGTGAAACAAACATGTTCAACCTTGTGACCTAAGCATTCAGAAAGAATAGTGAGGTGGCTGCTTGGGGAAGTGAAAACTCGCATTGGATTTCTCAGAATACCTGTGCACATGTGCAAAGAAGAAAAAAAACCCTTAGGCTTATTTCTTTGTCCATTAGCAGGAACTCATTTGTCTATTTTTTTTGGTGCATGTTATCTCAGAGAAGCTGCAGATTTAATAAACAACTTGCCTAGCTTTGGAAAAATAAAACACTCTCTTATTCCTGATGCCTCACCATGCAAAAGGCAGATATAATTCTTGACTTACTGTTGAAGTCTTCATGTCAGAAGCAATGAATTCTGAAAAGAAGCTTGGTGAAATAAGACTATCACTTTTTTTTCAGGGAAATACTGGAGGGGCACAGAAGAAGGAAAGAAAAGGCCTAAGTGGTCACTTCAGTTTTTTGCACAGATGTTAGAATAAGTTTTTATATACATACAGAGTTGGTTTTTTGGTTTGGATTTTTCTTGCGTGTTGGCAAACTTACCTGGAATTTTCTAAACAGAGTTTAAGAACTAGGCTAAAGTCTAGTCCTTACTCTGTGTACAGCATAATCTGACCTGGAAGCAGTTGGGATCAATGAAAGAAAGGTACATATCTTACTGGAACAGTCTCAGTGGTACCTTTTACTGTGCTTATGGACAGAGCCCAAGCCCCAGATTTTGGATGGACATTGCCTAATGTAACTGCCCTGCCTGTTCCTTAAGAAGTGCAAGGAACTGGGTTGTTGGTGAGAATGAGCTGTAGAGACAGTCTCAGGCTTGGAAATCCCCAGGTCTTACAGATTTGCCTTTTCCCTCATCTTTGAAGTACATAACTGGAAAGCTTTGTAAGGTCTTGTAGCAGAACAAGTTACCTAGAGACTTACCAGGGTTTCACTTACCATTTGTTTATTGTGTGTGATGCTCCTTTCTCCCCACTGTTTTTGGCTGGTGGTGGAAATTGTAAGTGGATGAGGAACACTGGCAATTTTTTGGTCTGTCCAACACCACCTTCTATTCTACTCTGCTTTTTTGACATAAATCAAATCTATTGGTTGATTTTTTTTTTTAAATTTTTTTTTTCCCCCCTAATTATTCAATTTAGTGCTTGAGAGCTCTTAAGGTACACTTTGATATGAAATCTAGCAAATCTTGTTTTCTTTCAGAAGGAGCAAAAGACAGGAAGGTAAAGAAAATGAAATGCACATTTGTCTGCTTGGAAAGGCTGTGTGCCTTAGTATATTTGGGGTTGTTTATTTTAGTGTAGTTGCAAATCAGTTTGTTCAAAACCAACCAGAAACAAAATGTGAAGAATTTTCAAGGAAGGCTTCCAATGAAGGCAAGAAATGTTATCTGGAAATAAAGCACAATCCTGTCTTAACTGATAACGGAGGATTTGGTGTTCTATAATGTGGAAAGAGACCTGTGTTATGAAAAAGAGAATGCCAGGAGTATTTTATTTCACTATCCCCCCATGAAAGCTCTGTGAACCAATGTAAAAGAGCCAGTTAGTTCTAGACATAAATGATTTTAGAGATTTTACAAGTTTAGACCATGTGCAGTTGTGGGTGAGGGGTGAACCATTTGCCAAATTCAGTACTTGAAGGAATTTTGTGTGAACTGTCAATAACAGAGTAGAGCAGAAAACCCCCTCCTGCAAAGGTGACTGCAGCAGTCAGTACTTACCAACACATCTCCTTCTCATGTGTGTTGGAAGGTGGGTGTGTTTTGTGGAAGATGTTTAGCAACTCCATTTCAGCCCCTTCATTGCTACCTCCCTGGACATGTTTAGGGGTGTTTTGAGGTAGCAGCTACAGTCCTGCTGTGCCTTAAATTAAAAGAATTATTTTATCTAGGTGTATACAGAGAGCACAAGGAAGGACAATAGCAATGGTCTGCTATGAAAGTCATGAAAGGTCATACCATGTTGGAGCTTAAAACCCACTGAAACCCCAAAGGCAAAAAGATCAAAATATGCAGCCAGTCACTGCAGACCATTTGTATTTAAATTAATTAACTTCCCTCATCCTCTTTGCAGGAACTCTTAGGCTTAGTAAAAAGCAAAGTTGCTCCGTTATCTTAAATCCTTGCTATTGCTTAGGACAGAATCTTGTAAAAGGTGTCTTAATGCCCAGGGTGCCCTCTCAGAACCTCTTGGTAATACCAGCTTATGTTCTTTTCTCACATTTTGGTTGTGCATTGGTCTCTTTTTTAGGGGGCCTTCAGCTGCATTGCATTTTGATCTGACCCCTTTTGTGATAAGGATGGCTCTGATACCCAGATACTGTAGCTTTGCAGTATTGCTCAGAGTACTCAGTCCTGTTCTACCTCTTTGGTTCAGGGTCTTTCCTCATGATTGGAAGCAGTTTTTTGTTGAATAATGCACCTTGGCAAGCACAGATGTAGAATTTGGATCTAAAGGCTGAAGTTTCTCTCACAGATGAGACATTTTTTGGCCCAGGCAGTAATTGTTGCTTCACATCTTGGACAATAGCATTGCTGCATAAGCCTGCTGTTCCTAAGATGCTCATTTATACTGTCTACACTGTCTCACTGGGAAGTTCCTGTAATTCCTTAAAACATTCCTGGGATAAAGTTCTTGAATATTCTCTGGCCCAAGAAACACTAGTGCAATTAAGTTTTTATTCTGGATTACTTCATCTAAAATAATTCTTTTAACAGAGTAATCTGGGTATATACCTAGCTTAAGAAACACAGCTGTGCAGAATTTGTAGGGCTCAAGGTGTTATGCCAAACTTTGTTTTACCATTCTGGTAAGGAAATCAGCAGCTTTACACAGAATATTGACCTCTGTTTGTACTTGCACCCTTTAACATACTCAGTCCAGACCTTTTCACTAGCAGTTCCTTTAGAAAGGAAAGACATCTGCATGGCTTGTCACTCAAGCATAAAGGAACCCAGCCTTGCTCTTTGTTTTCATTAAATTATGGTGTTGCAATTCTGTCTCCAAACCTTTTTTCTTTATTGAAGCCATCCTCTGCTTCTTTGGAAATGGCTCCAAATCAATTAGTAGTCAGTGCTTAAAGAAGTTGTAGCTCTTTAGATTTTTACCTTCCTGTGGGATGGGGAAATCTGAGGTGTCTCCTCAGCTGGGACCAAGTGTGTCCAGTGAGCACTTACTGATGCCTACTTGGCCTCAGAAAAGAAATAATCTCAGCCTGCAGTGAATTGATAACAAGCTGCACTATGGTTAAAGTACTGTTTCCCTCTCCTTTGGTTGATTTTTTTTCTCCTCTGCCCTCTCATGCAAGCACAGCTGTCTGGGTAGTATGCTGCTAGATTAGGGAATGGATCTTTTTTTGTTGGTTTGTTTGGTTTTTTACAAGTCTGCTCTGTATCCAAGTGATGCAGAGAGTTACAATGCAAAATGAAATCAAGATACATAATTCTACCACATACTTGCTTGCATAAAAAAACAAAAAAAAAAGAGTAAGATCTTGGTAAAATTCAGGAGGGTTTCCTTGTCTGACTTTGTTCTCAGGAGACTGGTATGTTTTCCTTGACCTGTTCCATGCATATTGCAATTAAACAGTTTGTCACAGGAGATATTTAAAATGGGCTACACGTGCATTTAAATGGAAAAAGAGATATTTATAGAACAGACATCTTAAATATGATTTCTTAATTTAGTCTGTTTGGGAATCAGTGCAAGTGAACACATAACTAACTCCAGTAACTTCAGCTGCTTTGCCTCAGCCTCTGGTAGGACCATGGAAACCTCAGCTGTTGCCCCAAAATCTAGATTTCTAATACTTGGATGTCCCAAGGCTTAAATTTGCTAGGTGATTGACTAGCCCCAAGACTAGTAAAAAGGCAATTACTATTTTTATTATGCAGATTTTTCTCCTTCTTGCATATCTACTGCTAACATAAAAATCCAAATATGTTAATTGCAAAAAAGTTAATAAAACCATCCTCAGTTTCAAATACACTAATCATCTGAGTATGAGCAGAAAACTCCCTTTTTCTTTCTTCCCCTCCCATCATATAAACTTACCTTTTACGTTTTCCTGATGGACTTGTGCTCTGTACTTGATTTTCTCCACGGTTATATTAACAAAGTGAAGTTTTGCATTTGTCCTTTCTTTCATCAGAAGTCCAGCCTCTTCTCTCTAAACAAATGTCTGTTGTGTGAGCTGGCCTTAGCATGAGAAGGGGGGGGAAAAAAAAAGCATTTTGCATTTTGACTTTAAAAAAAAACAGGTTGTCCTGTACTAAAATGTTCCACAGTGGGCATAACATTTTTCTGCTCAGTTCTCCAGAGCTTAAAAAAGGGCCTAAGGGAACAAGGCACATAATGAGTAACCTGACCAGGCAACATCTAACTGGTTTAAAATTCCTTAATCTCCCTAACTGGTGGGAACTGGAACTCACTGGTCAGGGTGAAGGTCATTCTCTTTGCTGGAAACAAGGCAGTTGCAAAGTACTGTAGTTTGATCAGTTGAGATAAAATGATTCTTTAGTGTCTTAAAAGTTAGGCATCATAACTGTCTAGACCAGTCAGCTGCTTCATTTTCACTAGAGATGCAGTAGGCAGAGTATTCCAGCTCTTACTTTCTTCTTCCTGAAGGATCTTAAGTAGCAAATAAAAAATGCTAAACCTTGAGACATATGCTGAATTTTACTTGCAGTGCTTAATGAGTGATGATTAATTTCCTGTTCTACTTCCGGGAAGCAATATCTAGCATTTTTTAGGCATGAATAAAACTGTTTTCTTTACCTTGAATGACTTGGTTTCTTGACCTGGTTTAAACAGATACAGAGATACCTTTCCTGTCAACCTTCTTAGTGATAAAAACATTGAAAAAAAATCAGTGGAAAAGTAGGGGAGGAAACCCTCCAACAGAGAAAGTGATCTTTTGTGAAAGCAGGTATTGAAAGGCCACAAACCTTCAACCAAACACAGGAAACAGTTTAATTGTAAGAAAGGCTAAATTCTTGTATTTCTTCAAAGAGGAAACTTCAGTAAAATGTGAAATGTAAAAAGAAAACTGTGAGTCATGTGCAATTCCCGTGCCTCACGCTGACTGAACTAAAGAATGCTTAAACTTCTAGCACTTGCTTCTTGTAGCTGTTTAACTCAGTCACAAGCATTTTGCTGTAACAGCTTTAAGAGTGCAGAATCTTCCTGTGTGGGGATTCAGTCATTGACTCCTCAGTTCAGAAATATAGAGCCTTAAAAGTGGAAGGTGGGAATTCAAGAATTTGAGGCATTAATATCTTACTAAGCAGCCTTGCATGTTAGTTTAGAAGTCCTTTTTAACAAGTTACAATGATCCAGGTGAGGAAAAGCAGTGATCAGCTTGAGCCTGTAAGTTGATGAAGGGACTGGAGCATCTCTCTTGGCAGGACAGGCTGAGGGAGCTGGGCCTGTTCACCCTTGAGAAGGAGACCTTACCAATGTCTGAGTATCTGAAGGAAGGGTGTCAGAGGATGGAGCCAGGGTTTTGGTGGTACAAGGAAATAGAACAAGAGGCAATGGGCAGAAACTGATGCACAGAAATTCCACCTGAACATGAGGAAGAATTTCTTTCCTGTGCAGTGAATTGTGCACGGGAACACTTTGTCCAGAGAGGGTGTGGAGTCTCCCTCACTGGGGATATTCCAGAACCCTCTGGATGCAATCCTGTGCTCTGGGATGGCCCTGCTGGAGCTGGGAGGTGGGAGCAGATGACCACTGTGGTCCCTTCCAGCCTCACCCAGTCTGTGATTTTGTGTGGTTTGCACAGCTAAGTCAGATGATGGCTGAGTTTGGAAGGGAAAAGGCTTATTCAACTGAATTATTTTCTAAAAGTAGCTCAATGTTCAGCATCAAGACTTACATCTAAGATTACAATCTAAGATTGCATCAAGATTACAGCTAAAACCTTTTTTTGTCAATATTGATGTGAAACCAACTTGGTTTGAAGTAAAGGGAGCTATGTCTTTCTTACGTTACTCACTCATGAGCCTGGATTGTCTTTTGGCAGTTTTGAACAGGATATGATTTTAAGACAATCAGGAATTAACAGGAGTGGAGGATTGTGAGCATTGGTTGAGTTGCATAAAATCAAGTGTAATTTAAGTACTGAAATGTAGTAGTAATGCAGAGTTTCTAAATATACTTTTAGAAACCTAAGTAAGTTCACAGAATATGGGCTAAACAATGTATCTCTAAAAATTTGAAAAGTTTTTAAAGTACCTTTAAAGATCAGGTCTCTTGAAATGATGATCCTAGTATTTAATATTCTGTTCTGTACTAATATCCATTTAGTTCTTACATTAACTGAGGTTAATTTAACAAGAGGTGGGAAGGTGGCTCTTAGGAACAGCAAGGTGATAAGTGTTTTTAAAATGCCTGGCTCTGCATTGTGATGAGATCCATTATAATTCTGTGATTGGTGAATCACTGAAGCATTCCTGTGGGGAGACTGATGGTTCAATGTTTTTTGTCATAGAGTGCCACTAGTTAAAAATACTGACACTAAGAATGCATAGGCTACTATTTCTTGTCCTGCCAGCTGTACTGCTATAGTTGCAAGGGGTAGGAATGGGATAGCTCCAGGAAAGTCTTCACTCCTATTAGAATAAGTCTGAAAATAAAAGGCATGGTGACTTTTGGTGCATTGTTAGAATTGTGCACTATTTTTGGTGTTTGCAACGTTACCTTAGGCCTTTTAAGTAGATAATCCTTTCTAAAGGCTAGTTCTGGTACCAAATGGGTTTTGTGGCCCATGTTGCATTATTTTCTAAAATCTAATTTGAACTGCAGTGGAGCTAATCTGTGGCTTTTAAGCTACTGTACATGAACTTAGAAATGAGTGCAGAACAATGATTTTCTGCCAGAGTGGGAGTAGATTAAAGCAGGGAGTGCAAGTAATACAATTTTATTTTTCAAAAACATGTTTTCCATACTGAAAATAGAAGACAGACATGTCTAGTATTGTGTCACTGTGGCATTTCTAAATATATATAACTGAAATGTGTGTCTAGGCATGTCTGGTTTTGGGGTTTTTTTTGAAAGCCATTTGCAAGCTGAAGTCCCAGTAAAGCAAAGGGTCATTGAGCTAGCTCAAGGTGTTCACATTATAGAGGCAGCATCCCTGCTTCTATGGGTGAGGTTAAAGAACTGTGCATGATAGAGGCAACTGATCTTAACCTTTATGCTTTTGTGCAAGAGTAGAACAGTTAATACCTGATCTACTTGTCCAGTCAGACTTCACTGTTACAGAAGAACCCCTGTCCCCATACTGTGTGTTTCTAAACAAGGCTCTGTTCACTGTTCCATGCACCAAGATGCTAATTGTTTGCCAGCTGTGCACTAAGAAATAAAATTTCCTGTTCTGGAGCTTGACTAATTTCTTCTATACATTAGATTTGTTGCAATTACAGTAGCTGTTGTGGTTAATTTTTTTTTTAACCTGAATCAATATTCTTAGCTTGAAATTCTTTGGACTTCTGAAAGTGATAAAGTATCACTTAATTTACCTGGTGGTTCTGAAGAACAGTGGACTTCTGTCTTAAGTGAAAACTTAAAATAATTTTTTTACTGGTCTGGTTCACTTGTCAGTGGGGTAGCTCTGAGCCATAGTATATATTCTGCAGTAGTGCACAGCATTTCAGTATTATCACAAATACAGTGGGTTTTGGCTTGAGTTACTTTTATTTGAGAGTGCTGGAGAGGAATACAGCCAGTGATTTCTAAGAAGAGTTATGACTAGTTCCTGTTCAAACTTAAATGTGTGGGAGCAAAGTAACAGAACTGTAGCATCCTATAGCAGTCTGGTAAGGCTTTGAATGGTGTAAAATCTCTGGCTTTAGTAGATAAAAGTACAGTATTGAGACCCTGAGAGACAAGTTGGTTG
Organism: Acridotheres tristis; assembly: GCA_037013685.1. Taxonomy (NCBI): domain Eukaryota; kingdom Metazoa; phylum Chordata; class Aves; order Passeriformes; family Sturnidae; genus Acridotheres; species Acridotheres tristis. The sequence continues at coordinate 67,923,162 of CM072885.1, forward strand.
AGTAGGCTGTCAGTATTCTCCAGCTCTTGGGCTTGTGGATTACCTGTAGGATATGTATGTCAAGGTGATAGGGAGCAATGGTTGCTGGCCAAATGAGGAGTCAGTTTTGTTCTGTTCACCAAAACTTCTCTCATACAGATTTAACTGTAGGAAGAAGCAATTAGTTTGAGGGTATCAGTCAAGAGGAAGGTATATCTTGTGTGTATAACAACTTTAATTCTATACATCTGGCAATTTGTTGTTTTGATTGACCTCTAATTTTTTTATTAATGACTCAATCTATTTGAGATTAGGTGGTAAATTGAGGAGGAAGAATTTCTAAATTGTGATCAGTGAGGTTGTAGACAGCAGGCTTTTAGAAATTCTAAACCATTGCCATTGTCTTCACAGTGTGATTCTGAACTCTGAGCACACATGCTTACCTGTTGGTTTGGAAAAAGTTAAGGGTCGTGTGATTTAAAGAACTTACACACTGTGCATGGCAGAGGGTGAAGGCCAGTTGGTTCAAGTGTTTCAGTGAAATTTTGGTGTGGAAGATGGTAGATCTGTCAAGTTCACAGTTTGCAGTCGTTGCTTTTGATCAGAAGGGAAAACAGTGAGGCCTGGCCTGGGCAGTGCCTCATCAGCTGCCTCTGCCTCACTCGAGCTTTCATCTGCTTCCACTGCTTGTATTGCAGTAAAGCTGTTTGCTCTGCTGGGATACTGATCTGGTACAGGGCTTATGCTGCAGGATTTACCAATTTAATTCTTGGCAGAATTATCAATTGTCCAGAATGAATTGCTATGAAAATACTGACATCAGTGAAGCTCAGTTTTTACTTCTGTTTAGTATATTGTGTTTCTTTCTATTTTTAAAAAACGACTACTCTAGTTTGCTTTTTAACCAGAACAATAAAGTCAGTCCTCTGTAGGCAAACCATATGTCTCTTAACTGAGAAAATCTTAACCTGAAGTCTTTCTTATTATAGTGTGTATTCAGTTGAACCGGGATGAAAATTATCAAAGCAGTTTCAGGAGTATCCTGTGTGAAATAAGGAAAAAACGAACTCTGAAAGATTGTTCTTAGAACAGGCAGCAAGATTAAGCTGAAAAAGTAGAGGTGGTGAAATGGTTAAACACGCAGGTTCTGAGGGCTGGGTAAGTAACTAATTGCAGGTAGTGAAATTTAGGAGATCATGGGATAAACCAGTTTAAATGCTATATATACCATTGCCTGAAGGCTTCTTTGGGATTGAGGGAAAGAGGTTGGATCTTTTTTTCCACTGCAATCATATGTTCTCTTTAAATTCTTGAATTAATGGTTTGTGGCAGCCTGGGACTGGCTCAAACTGGAATGGTAACAACTTAGCAGAAAGGAAATATAGACACTTTAATTACTTTGTTTGTGTGATTTGACTTTGCTGCTGGTGCTATTAGCTTCTGGACTGCAATGTTAGAACATTCTGTTTGAGAAGTTTAATCAGTTACTGTAGAATTCTTTTCTGGCTCTTAGAGTTATGGCATCTTTGAAAAGAGTCAAGAGTTGTGGTTAGACTGGGACAAATAGACTCAGCTTGTAGAAAGCTGAAATGTTGAATGTTCTTTGCAGGTCATGCCATGTACCCCAGAAAAGTGTAGCTTTAATTAAGTGTGTGGAATGTTGCTTTTGCAACACTGATGATGTATACTCTAAAAACACTACTGGTATAACTGTGGTATGCTTGAGGAACTGAGTATGTTATTTTGGGGTGAAAAGTGATCTTGATAATTTTAAATTGAATTTTATCACAGTTCATTACCACTAGTTTGACAAAATTAATTTGCTAACTTCATCTTTAAAACAGTGTATGTGATCTTCCTTAGCATTGCTCCTTATGTCCTTACAATAAAAAGCCCTAAACCTTGAAGCTATGGCCAACTGATTTGATTACTAAATGGGTTTTACAATGGTTGCTTGGAACTAGATATCAGAAGAAAAAAAAACAAATCAAACTTCAGGTTGAGGTCTGAAGCCTAGTGAGAGGTACTAGAAAATATAACTCTGGATTGCTTGTGAGCATGTGGTGTAAACCAAGCAACAATGCAGCTTTCTAACATTGTCCAGCAGTTCAAAAATCGCCTTCAAATCTCTGTGCCCTCACATTAAGGAAAAAGGAAAAGGAAATTAGATGGTGTTGCCACTAGTAGCAAAATGCATGACACTACCTTAGTGCTGACCTGTGTTTAGGTAGAGTGAGTGGCAGTGAGCTGTGAGCCTCCATTCCCTTGCACAGCACCGAGCTGCTTGTCCTGCTCCAACAGGTACTCCTGCAGCAGCAGGAGGAGCTGCGTGATGATCACTCCTGCAGAAAACCTGGGTGGAGATGGGCAGAGCAGCCGAGTGGGAGGGCGGGGACATGCGGAGGAAGTAAAGGATCCCTGTGCTGTCTCCTCTTCCTCCTCCTGGGAGGCTGGGCAGGCACAGCGGGACGCGCTCACCTCTTGCTTCTACTGATTCTTTCTATTCAGTATCAGAGTGACAAAAGCAGATATTGAGCTCAAATCTCTGCAGCCTCATGTACTGGACTTGGAAAATAACAAGGAATGTCAAAGAGAAAACGATGCTCCCTTGTAGCCTTGATGTCTGCTTTCCTTCTGCTGTGCGTTAAATCCACAGCCCGCTGGAGTCCCGTCGGAAAATAGCTCCTTGCTAACTCTGTGCTGTGTGTGCCTCTCTTTTCCCGATGGATTTCACAAAAAGAGAGATCTGTCCCATATTTGTAATTGTTAAGTCCCACTGTTGCTGCTCTCACAAGGATTGTGCTAAAGAGGTAAGAATTTCAGCTTTGTCAAATGCGTGTAGCCACAGGAGAGTATTTTGGAGGTGAATTAGAGTTCTCTACAAATCTTTTTAGCTGCTTTGCATAGCTTGGTTCTTTAGCTTTTAATCTTGAATTTACTTTTTCCCCTATTTTTTTTTAGTGTAAATTAAAATTCCGACCATCAAAATTGATTCTGCTATTTTCCACCTATGGTTTTAGTCAAAATCTAAGTATTTTTTCTTAAATTTAGAGTGTCTGAGGGTATGTAACACTTCATCTGCCTTCATTTTGATTTGTTGTAGAAGTTATATAGCATTGATTGTACCTTCTCTAATGAAGTAAATTATATTTTCAGTATCTCTTGCATTAGAACAAGATGTTGAACTACTGACTCTGTAATCTGGTGATCTAACTAACACAAAATTTTACGTGTTTCTAGACAAAAGTTATTAAGAGTTCTGGATAGCTTATACTTTGGGGTTTAAAAGTTTGCTGGAAATTTAGTGTTTTGAGAATACCTGACGTCTTTAGATGATCAAATAACCCTCTATGTTGAATTTTGGAACGTGTTTTTTCACCTGATTAAAATCTGATAAAATCACAAACTTTATCACAACTAAGATAAGTAAAATATGAAATCTTTCTTATGCTTAACATGCAAACTGTGAGTTTTTAGTTTTGTATCTTTGGCTACCTAGATAGATATCCATATTTTAGAGGTATTCTCAAAATCTTAAGTGTTCAGTGATTTTTATTTTAAGTTGCTGCTCCTTTCAAAATAAGCAGTTCTGCCCTGACTGTCCTTCTGTAAACCTGAGAGCTTGAGCAGCAGTGTAAGGAACTTGAGCTCACTGGAAACTGCTGCAGCCTTTTTTGGTTGGATTTGTTTCAAGTCTGATACATGCTGTGATTTGGTTCATTTGCAACTGTATAAATGTGTTTGCTGGCAAAAGAAAGGAAATTACACGGGTGTGGGAATGGGAAATGGAGAGAAAAAGAGGCTGTTGATTTCAGCAGCACTGCCAGTTTGTGTGATTTTAGAACAGTAGCTTGAGAAAATGTTGATTTTCACGTGTGCCTGTTACACCTGTCTACACTTTTTTTTTTTTTTTTTTCCTTTGTGAGAACTCTTCCTGCTGTTTCTTTAGCAAACTTGGGAATAATGCTAGTGGGATTTGACTGTTGGGTTCTTAATGAAGTGTCACTAGGAAACAGTACTACTAGATTGGGATTTGAGTTGTCCTGTGGTTCTTCTAAGGAGTTTGAGGACCAGGAGCAGCACATAGGAATGTGACTATTTTAAGTGTGGTGAAACCAGAAAACACTGTCTGGCTTAACATTTCCTTGAGTGCCTTAGAGTTCAGAAACTGCTGAAGGTATGCTTCGCTGCCCAGCTCATGCACTCCTAAGAACACATCAAGGTTATGTGAACTTCAGGGCCTGGCCTCCCTTGGGTTTCTGTGTGATCACAGATTAAGGTGTACAGGCAGCTCTGGGTAGAAAAGATTTCACTGATTTATTGATTTTTAATCTTTTATACTACCCCCATCTTGTTGTATAAAATCGTTCGACACTTCCTTTAGTGCTTGCAGGAGGGAACAGAAGGGTTGGAAAAGCTGATGAAGTTGAGTCTCTGGGGGAGTGCTTGTCCAGAGCTGGAGAGGAGGCTTAGGCAGCCCTTCTCATGGACTGTGGAGCAAAGTGAGAAATAGGGAGCTACTTGAACACGGAATCCTATGTCTGTTTTAGGCCCTAGTGTGATGTTTTTCCAGATTTTCTGGGGAGCAGTTGGAACATGGAAGCTCTGCTGGAGGAGGCTGCCAGGAGCTTCACTTTTTAACTAAACTCTTGGTTTGGAATTCCCAAAATGGGGTATTGTAAAATGGTCCTCATGGAAGGGCCTGAAGATTCTGGACAAGTGTTTAATTTGTTTCAGCAGTAAGAAATGCAGGGTAGCAGACTGTATTACTGATTTTAAAATCTATGCTTAGCTTTAACTTTTCAGGCTCTGTGCAAGAGCAGAGCATGTGGTACAATAATTAACAACAAAATTCATATCTTGGCTTCATTATGCTGATTTTTTTTGTACCAGTTGTCTTCTTCATATTAGCTTTTAGTTTTCTGAAATGAGGTCACAGATTTGACATCATCCTTCTGCTGCCACAATGTAAATGAATGTCAGTGCATGCTGCTATGCCTGAGGCTTGAGCTATTTAGGAGACTTATATGTGTTAAACTTGGGCAAATTTAGATGGGAATATATGCAATAAGGAGTTGAATATTTATTGCATAGGTTATATATATTATGCAGGAGAGCATTTAGTTATATATAGAAATATCTGTACTTGATGTATTAACTTGAACTTCTGGGACCATTTTAAATGTAGTCATAATGAAAGGTGGGCATCTTTGACAAGTCTATATGAGCAGAGTTTTATAAATCCCTTGAGAGTGGAGAGCTCTGTGTCCTTGGAAGCTGGAGGTTTCTGTTAAGGCCTGGTTATAGTCTGAAACTTACCCATCCAAACTTGGGTCTGATCTTTTACCTGGGCCATTGATTTTCTTAGGGCTTAATAGTCAGCAAAGCTTCTGAAAGCATTCAGCTAATGTTCACTGGCAGCCTGTGTTTCAGTGCTTACTCTAGTCACAGTATAGTCTGCAGTTCTGTGAATTTCAATTGCTAATTTCACAAGGGAAAATTTTAGACCAAAGAAATAGATCACCTTTCTGTTATAAGAGCATAATGGTTTTATCAAATAAATTGTTTCCTTTCTGCAATGTGGGCTTTTTTTTCCCTTTAAGAACTCCGAGTGGAGGGTCAGTAGTTGCAAAGACAGGCTCAAACTTTTCTATTTCAAGGCCTGTTTCCTGCTCAGAGTAGAGGAATGGGGAAGGATCATGTCTTGATGTCACCAGTATTTTGTAGGATATTGGGAGAAGTACTTTTTGTTTAGGGCACGAATCACAATGCTTGTACTGCTATTTCATTTATTTCTGTACTTCAGAGCTGTGGTTTTCACTTCGTGTTTAGTTGTCATTCAGCAATGACACAAGGTCAGATGTATCAGGTGTGTAATTTCAGGATTGTTCAGCTTGAAAACACAAGCTCTGTTCAAACATTTGAACAGCATGTCTTCATCTTCTCTCACTTTGCTGTCTAAAATACAGAGTTTAAAACTAAAGACTGAATCAAGTAAAATTGGGTGCCAGATTTTTTTGTTGTGGACAATTAGCCCCAAAATACCATTTTTGGCTGTGATTAAGTGATGAAGCTTGGCTCTCTGCCTGAAATGTTTTTCAGAATTCCCAGATGGTCACATCTCATGGCATGTTTGTTTTACTGCTTTGGGTGGTTGATCTTATTTAGAATTTGTTTTGCTTTCCCCCTGTGGCTTTAGCATGCATTGGAAAAAGGGTTGCTGTGTATTGTGGAAGGGCTTTTGTACAGGCCTGTATTGCTAAGCTCATTTCCCTGAACTCACAGCAGCCATGATGCAGGATGTGGTTTAGGTATAGCAGGCATTTGGGGGAGAGCTAAGATACTGGAAGGTTTTTGGGTTAAGATTGGACAGTCAGATCATCCTGGGCTAAGGTTTTTCCTGTAAAAAAATTACTTCATATAATGGCAAGTTGGAAACATTTTGGGAAGCAACTGAATGCTTTGAAGACTGTTAAATTAATCCTGTGGTTTCGTGCATTAGTGTTACATAGGAACCATTTCCTTCCATTCTCAGTCCAGTCTGTGTACTTTCTTCTAACCAGCACAACTTCTATGGAAACTAAACACTTCTCCCATCATAACTTGAAGACCCAAGTGCCAGTGCCTTCTGTTACAGAAATGTAGCTGGGAAATGAGAAGGGGTGTGTGTGGAACGTTTGCAAAAGTTCCCAACAAACAAATGAGCAGTAGTCCTGGGGTCAGACTTTGCCTTAATTTGCACTAGTTATTTAGGTCAGTTATCTAGAGTGAAAGTAGGTGGCATGTCAGCACAATTAAAACTTGAATCAAAGGGGCCTTGCAGTTTCTTAGTTTTGCTTGTGTGTTTCAGGGTGTCAAGCCAGCCAGCTTTGATAAAGTAGCAATCCCTGAAGTGAAGGAGATTATTGAGGGATGCATTCGGCAGAACAAGGGCGAAAGGTGAGTACTTGCTTTGCAGATACAGGTATTAGCTGCTCTGAGTCCTTTATGTGTGACCATATCAAATCCAGTTCGTTCCAGGGGTCTCCTTTGTTCTGGTGAAAGTTGGAAAGCCAGTATTGCTTTTGCAGCTTCTGTTCTTTAGGAGATTCCTATTCAGTGATTGTCAGCAAAAATAATCCTTCCAGGTTTCCAGGTGTTTGGAGTGGTTGGTTGGTTGTTCTGTAATTCTTTGGGATTTTTTATCCCTTTGATTCTGTTGGTATGATTGATTATTTTGAGGACTCTTAGTAAGTTCTAAATTCTTGCTGCTCATTTTATCCACATTTTCTGCAAGATGGCTTCTACTTCAAGTGGTTAACTTATACCATCACAGGAAATCTGTGACTGCTCTGATGGCTTATTTGTGGGATTTGTTTTGTTTTCTGCTTTTACATGGTTGTTGCTTACTGAATTTCTGATTTCAGACCTTTGTCCACCCTCTAGCTGCCCTCTGTTCTGTTCAGAACAAGTTTTGTTCATGGATGTTTATTTATCCCCTTTTACTAACTCTCGAAGTTTCATGTCTGATGGTGTTTCTGTGTATTTTTAGGTTCAGTTGTTTTTCTTGCTTTTAAACAGTTTAGTATTTTTTCCTCATTTGAAGTTAATTTTGTTGCTGCACATCACTTTATGCCATTTAGTTTAAACTGTTATCTATGATTGCTAATGATGTGCTTGTAAATCTCTTTTGTACCTTCAGGACAAAGCTTCTGATTATGCCAAACAGAGTGCACATGAGGTGGTTCAAAATGGCGTAAAACTTATAGAATAAATGAGGGGAGCATCTGTCAAGGTTATTCCTTAATATTTGATGAAATCCTGATAACTGAATGTGCTTTCCACATTCTTTCCCAATATCTAGATATGCTATTAAGGACCTTTTGAATCATGCTTTCTTCCAAGAAGAGACTGGAGTACGGGTAGAACTTGCAGAGGAAGATGATGGAGAAAAAATTGCCATTAAACTCTGGCTGCGAATTGAAGACATCAAAAAACTCAAGGGCAAATACAAAGATAATGAGGCAATAGAGTTTTCATTTGATTTGGAAAGAGATGTCCCAGAGGATGTAGCACAGGAAATGGTAAGTGCTGGTGGTCTGACAAAGTTGTGGAAGTAGTGCTGTTGTGTGACAGTGAAATGTGGTCCGTCAGCCTCTGCTTTTGCTGTTACTGTCTAGAAGTAAACGGGTTCAGAAGTGTGTAGATGAGAAGGTAGTGCCAGAAAGTGGTAGCTTTGTCATAGCACTCGGCCAGGGGCTGTCTGTAGCAGTGTGAATTCTGTGAATGTATCCTCCTTCAGGTGGAGTCTGGCTATGTCTGTGAAGGGGATCACAAGACAATGGCGAAGGCTATCAAGGACAGGGTATCTTTGATTAAGCGCAAGCGAGAGCAGCGCCAGTCGGTGCAAGAAGAACAGGAGAATATACTTCAGGAAGAAGGTAGTCAGAAGCAGCAGCTGGAGCAACAGCAGCCATCAAGTGCTTCCCATGCAGGGTCAAAGCATCCCCAGTCTGTCACTGGTACTGCTCCTGTCCCCACTGCTTCAGCGTCGGTTTCTACGCAAGTGGAGCCTGAAGAGCCGGAAGCTGATCAACACCAACAGCTGCAGTTCCAGCAACCCAGTATATCTGTTCTTTGTAAGTGCCTCAGTTGGTTTCTTTAGGAACTCTTGCACTTACACAGCTCCTCCCATTAGTCTTACACTTTTGGTGGGTACAGCAGTAAATCCCTTAAGATGATGCTGTCTGCCATTGCTGCTGCTGAAGAACAATGGGCCACTAGAAGGCACAGCAACGTAAGATGCATTCCTGTGGCTCGGCTGAGCCAAGGCTTGGCACGATTCACAGCCCAGTGTCTTAGCACAAAACGGTTTCTCTTTGTTTCAAGGCAATATACCACATGAACTGGGGCACCTAGAGCATGAACACGTGCCCTTAGTTTTGCTGCCCTCCTACAGGGACATTATATTCTGGCCTATTCTATACAGGATATATTCTATATCCTATATACAATATTCTGGTATATAGACAGCTGTATGCTCCTGCACCAGTGCAGATCAGGCTATTAAAACCACTTATTTGAATCCTTGTTAACTTACTTTTAAAGTGGAAATGAGATTAATCTGCAAGTAGTTCAGTTCATAATTTCCTTTCTGAAAGGTCTTAATTTTCTGTTTTACATACTGTGCATGAAAAGATGAATTAATAATCCTGTCTTTTCCTCTTCTTCCATGCCAGCATTTGAATCAGTATTTGAATAATGGTGGAAGATGACAACTTCCATATTAGAATGATAAAGTTAAAAAGCAAATTACTGTCTGCTCTTTAGATAATAGGGTTTTTAAATTGACTATTGTGCCTAGTTCGCTTACTGTGCCTACACAGTACATCTGCCAGCCAGCACACCACACCTATTTTAAATGTCTGTGTAAAATGAAATAAAAATAATGATTAATAAACCTTGAAAGTTCATTCATAACAATGTGGAATTTAGGTTTCTAATTCTAATCTAATCTTTTGTAGGAAATGTAGCTTATTCTTAAATATCTTCCCAAAGAACTCCTGAAATGAGTAATTTTTTCAGGGTTTTAGGGGAAGGCATAATGAAGGAAAAAACGATTTTAAAATCAGCTTAAATATTACAAGAGGTAAAATGCTAGTAAAGGTCCACATGACATGGCGCAAAAATCAATTTAATATTTGATCAATTACAGGATCTTTGAAATTTTTAATCCAGACCACAGTTCTTGAAATGCAGCTTTTTATCTTTAACTTTTGCAGCTGATGGAACAGTTGACAGTGGCCAGGGATCATCTGTGTACACTGAATCTGTGAGCAGTCAGCAGGCTGTGTCCTATGGCTCCCAGCACGACCAGTCAGTCTCAAGCACTGGAGTCCAGGGATACCCAGCTTCAGTTGGCCAAGTGCAGTCCCAGCAGCATGGAGGATATCAGCCACCTGCAGCGGTAAGCCAGACCTTACAGCCCTGCAAATGCATGGAATTACTTGATTTTCTCTGTCTGTTGGAAGGTGAGAAGAAAGTCTGCCAGGCCATCTTCCACATATGTTTTGTTTTGCATAGGATACAAATTCCGCGTGGGAAGAGTTCGGGGGCTTTTTTTAAATTTTTTTTAAATTTTTTTTTTCAAGATGACTGATTTTAGAGGGGGAGGGAAAAGTACAAGAGCATCTTTGTCTTTAAAGCTTTTATTTAATCTTTGCTGAAGTGAAGCAGAATGATGGATTAGTTGTTTTTGTGAATAGAAGTCACATCCTCAGAACAAGACTACCTCATGAAAATAAGTTTTTAATCTTGCATGGGAAGGTGGTGTGTGTGTGTGTGTGTATGAAGTTACCAGGCATGAAGCTGCTGATTTAGTTTGTAGAAAGGGATTAGAGTAATTGTAGCCACTGTATGAAATTGCTATGTGTGTTCTGTGAGACTTTGATTACAGATTTTGCAGGTAAGACTTTTTTTAACTGTTTCAGAATATTGCATGTGAGAAATCCAGACTGAAAAGACCCCACATCCTTGTTCCCAGTTTTATTTCTAGCTTGTGTTGATTTGCTCATCATGCGTATTCCTTTTCCCTGGAAAGTCTGCACTGGGCACAAATACTTTTCCTACTATGTTCATTTGTGTTGCCCTTTTATTTTGGTATGTTTTTTCCTTGGTATGTTTTTAGAACTGAGTAAGAGAGTCTGCAGAAATCTATTCTAACTCTGGAGTAGAACCTCTGTTACTTTTATATTGTGTTCAGTGGTTCCCTTGTCGCTTGTTTTTTACACAAATAAAAATCCAAGACTGAGGCAGACATTATGGTATAATGTAGTAATATCATCAAGGAGACACTTCAGATTGAGGGTCCTCACTTCTGCTGGTACCTGTGCTTGTAGGCTTTATTACAGAATCACTGGTGTAACTAGGATTTTGGCAAACAGGCTGCGATCACCCACAATCAAAGCATCTCCCTCTTTTTCAAAGACATGTAACCTGAGGTATGTGGTACTGTTAGTCCTTGCTGATGAGTTCTTAATCCCTCTAAACAAGCTGCTCTTCTGGGTAAGCTATACTTTGGTGTGTGGGCACATACTGGACCAGAAGCCATGCCACTCTCTTGGGATGGCTGCCTTCCAGGTTGAAAGACCAGAATCTTTAGGGAGGAGGAGGAGGGAGAACAAGCATATGATAGTGGTGTAGCTAAGCTGCTTAGTTTGCTGCAAAAATGTGCTCATGCTGTATGATGACAACAGTGGTACCAGGAGGCTGACAGACTACAGGGACTACTAATCCTTTGTTGGGAAGGGCTGACAGGTCGAAGTTATATTGACAACTGAAGAAATGGCCTTAAAAAGACTGACAGAATGCAGTTTGATCAGGACAAGAACAAGGTTCGTGCTAAAACTGGAATAATCAGCTACACAAGTACATAATGAGTAAGCACTGGCTAGGCAGCCATTTTGCAAAATAAATTTTTAAAAAGTCAGGGACTATATTGGACCACAAGCTGGACATGGTCAAAAACATCATGCTTTTGAAAAAAGGCAAACATCCCATTCTATGAAATAGTAGTTCTGCTCTTGGCTATTGGTAAGTCTATCCTAGACACCTTGGTTGAATGAATTGGAGGGTGGCTTGGGAGAAAATCCAGAGGAGAGTGTTAAAAAAGCCCTAGGAGAAATACAAAAAATGTGGTTTATGTGGGAAGACTGAAATAATTGAATCTATACAAGATAAGCTTGAGGAGAGAGAAAGCTGTAAAAGGCTGCTATGAAGTAAGAGGAGGCTAATCAGATCACAACATTGTTGTTAGAATAAGGAGTGATAAGCCTAAATTGCATGGAATTATTGTTTGAGAAGGGGTTTTTTTAATACTCAACAAAGATGGATAAGTATTGTAGTCTCCATCAGTGGAGATGTTTCTGAACTAAATTAGAGTCAGGAATGATGTCTAACTACTCCTGCCTTGGAATAAGTGAAGATGTATTTAGTTAACCATTTGAGTACTTTTACCTCTCTCCCAAATTTTTAATCAGTCTAGGAAGATTTCTCACAACAGAAATCTTGAAATCAGATCTCCCGTGAATATCTTGCTGTTTTATCTCTGGAGATCTGTATTTGGTTTTAATTAGCTACCTCCATGAGAAGTGTATACTGCCTCTTTAAAAACATTAAGTTTCCATTCACTTAAAAAACCCACAGCAAAGCATAATACAACACCAAAAAAATAAAAGCAGTAACAAAACCCCTCAAACAAAAAAATGCAAATCCTACCTCAAAACTTTATTCTGTTTCTTCAGTCTATTTGATTGGATTTTGACCTGTGACCTTCTGGATTGTGGCAAGATTACAAAATCCAGATGCTTTTACTGGCCTAGCATCTGGAAGATGCTTGTCTAAGACTAATTTTCCAGAATTTTCCACAGATTAAACTGAGGTTTTTTCCACAACTCATGTTACAGAGGGTATAAGGTTTAAATTTTTAGGGTAATGTTTCAGTTAATAAAGAGCCAGCTGCATACATTTACTTCTCATAATTCAGGCAGAGAGACTGCCCCAGTAGAGGAACTAGGTGATACCTGTAAACACACATTCACTCTAAAAACTAATGAATGTTTGAAAGCTCATTAGTATGTAAGTTTTTATTTGTCAGACTACCAGATACTTTGAATACACACTCTATGGGCTGTGTCTGTGGCCCCAGAGAAAACATTCTCTGTCTGTTCTGCCTTCTCTCATAAGGGTACCAGGGAGCTTTCCACACTGCTCAGTAACCTAAGGCAAACTGGGCTCCCCAGAGGTGCACACAGCCTGTTCCCAGTGTGTCTTGGCATTCATTCAACATTCTCATATCTTGTGGTATCACATATTAGTCAATATTGGGCCTTCCATTATGTGTCTTCATTTTTTTCTACCTCATTATAGTTTTTGCTGGTTTTATTACTTTTTTTTTTGAAGTGTTCAATTCTTAACTTTTGTTTTCCTCCTTTAGCTTCAACGTGGTCGTAGCATGTCAGTTTGTGTCCCCCACCTTCCTGCTCTTCCCTGTATGTCCTGCATCCCTCTCAGTGCTCCTTGCACCCCACCACCAGTGCTGTCTGCACCTCTTTCTCCTTTCTGCCTTCGGACTGTCCCTGAAGAAACCTTTGCAGAAAAGCTTTCTAAAGCCCTGGAAAGTGTCCTGCCCATGCACTCTGCCTCTCCACGCAAGCATCGATGCTCCAGCCTGCCCTCCCTCTCTGTCAGTCCTGTATGTGTTACCATTTGCCTCCTGGCACAGTAAGATAAGTTATCATTAAATACATCCTGGGCTCTGGGCATTTTTAAAGGGAGAAATTGAAGAGTCAATTCCTTATATTGTGCTGCTGGAATATTGATTTTGTTATTTTTGTTTGTTTCTATGAAGCAGTACATGTAAACATCAAACAGTGGCTGACTGCTTGTTTCTTGTCTTTTAGGATAGTATAAATGTAAATTACCCAGTTGTACCACAGAAGGTCAAGGGAAGTCTAGTTCGTATTAGCCAAAATCAGAAGACTTATTTTTCAGTTTCTAAGTAAACAATGAGTGTTAATTAAGCCATTCAAAAAACAGCCAGCTTTTAAAGCCTGATTGCTGTGGCTGCTTACTCTTAAAGCTTTGGCTACCTGTGATACTGATATTAGATATTTAGAGTATGAATACTTTTGAGGCCTTTTTTGTAAATTCTTATCAGAAATGCCACTTCAACTGCTTCTTAATGGGAAGAAACAGTAGTTTCATGTTTCTTAGAAAGTCAGATACAAAAATAACGTGCAATAGAGGAGATAGTTACTTTTCAATTTTGAGCTTCAGTTTACACAAAATAAGAAGCAGTTTTGTGTAAATGAAGTGGAATCAGGTTTAGAACATAGGAAAGGTACTTAATCTGTAGGAACCTCTCATTAGTCGGTCAATATGGAAATTTGCTGCTGCTTTTCCGGACAAAAGAGGCTGGGAAGAAAGTAAACACTGTGGAAACAGAAACTTGAAAAAGTCATAAATGCCATTTGTCTTGGACAATATATTTACTACTGACTCCTACAAGGTTTTTTTCCATTAGGGAAGAGAATACATTGTCTCTGGGCATACTGCAGGCAGACAGGAAAAGATGCAAAATTACTAAATTGTTTGATGTTCTTACATAGAACTCTCTTTAGTGAAATATTCCCTACAACTCTTAAATAAGATGAGCCTCGTCTGAAGTGGTACCTCAGATGGAGTGGAATTGTCTGAGGACTCTGCTGTTATTAAACTTGTGAATGGTTTGTTGCCCAGGCAAGGGTTAAGTTTTTTTCAGTGAGTGCTAATTTTCTGTATGAAAGGGTATGATCATAAGTGATTAAATGATCAATTTTGTCTTATAAAAGGTTTATTTTTAACTTTTTGGATAGGATACAGAACACACTAGCACTGTGGGTTTTGTATTGGAAAATACTAATATCTAGTGTCATCTTCTAAGTGTAAATTAGAGGCTCTGTATTGTTGCTGCTCTCAAGTTCTGAATTTCATATTCCACATATGGCAGTGACCTCAGGGGGTTGATTGGATTTCAAGCTCTGATCACAATGGATAGGCCATGACAGCAAGTCTCATTCCATTGTCAGGAGCAAAATTGGTTTCTTTTTGTGAACTATTGGAATTGAACTGGAAAAGCAGCTCTAACACCAGCAAATGTTCCCAATTGTAGCTATGCCTGCCATGGATGTATTTAATGGATATTTACAACTCACCTAAATTTCCTAAGTACTGTATGTTTTTGACCATGAATTGAGTATGAATTCTATAAAGTTACTTCGCAGAACTACCTAGTGAACTGTGCATGTTGATGTGCTTTCACTTTTAATGTATGAATTACCTGTCTTGTTCATGTCAATACAGCCTCAGCATCCTCGTGGGGGAACACCACCGTTCCCAGATTCACAGATATTTTTCCCAAACGTTCATGAACGGCCGGTGTCTTTCTCGCCACCACCTGTCTGCCCGCCGAAGGTGGCAATTGCTCAGCGGCGCAAGAGCACTTCATTTTTGGAAGCTCAAACTTGCCACTTCCAGCCATTGCTGAAGACTGGCCAGAGTTTAGTTCCACCTGGTGGTAGTCCCACCAATTGGACTCCAGAGGCATTTGTTATGCTGGGCACAGCAGCTCAGAGAGTCGCTGGAGAGCCTCTGCATGTGCAAGTTAATCCTGTGTTTGAGCAAGCTCCTGTCCACAGTGACTATAGATCTGGACCAGCACCTCCAGAGGATGCTCACTACAGGATGCATCCAGAAGCTGTGTATCTGGTGGGCATGCACTATCCATCACAGGTATCGGAGCAGTATGATCCAGTAGCTTATACCTCTCACGCGACTGAACAGCATTTGAAGCAGGTCTCTGAGTCAAACCATGGGCAAGGTGGTCCTCCACAAAGCTCTGTGTTCGACTTTCAATCGGGGCAAACATACCTGGCAAGACACATTCAGAACCTGAGGCTGGATTCTGGGGTGGGTCCCCTTTCTCCATTATCCAGTGTTTCAGCTCCCCTGAGTGCAGAGCCAGCTCAGATGACGTTCCACCAGGTATTTGTTCCGCACTCGGCCCCGGCTGTGCTCTCTCACAGTGCTGATGGCAGAGCGAGCTGTGTCTTTGAGTTCCATGTGCACACACAGAGCTCTGCTCCGGCAGAAGGGGCAGCTTTACCCCCACGGGCCTACAGGAGTCGCCGGGGCTCTATGGAGAGCGGCCAAGAGGAGTCCAGCCAAGGCATAGGGTCGCATGGTCGGCTTCAGCCTGTGACAGAGGAGCAGTGTAACTATCTTGGTGCTGGGCTAGCGGGTCCCAGAGGGGGCTCTGCCAGGCGCAGCTGGCCAGAAGGAAGCCCAGAATACTCCAGTGATTCCTCACAGCTGACTTCCTCTGACACTGGTGATTTCCAGTCTCCTCCCCCTACAGGGGGATCATCTTCTGCTTTTGGTTCAGACTTCTCATTGCCCATTGTTCAGCTGCCTCAGAAGGTGTTGCAGGAGTCGCAGCTCTTCATCTGCTTCCCCCAGGGAGCCTCAACTCAGCAGGCCTTGTCCACCTCGCTTTCATCAGGACCACCTGCATCCTATCCTCAGGTTACAGGAGCAAACCCTTCCACAATTTCACTGCTTTTTATAAGTCATACTAAAAAGGAAACCTTGCTTTTAGACCTGCTCCATGTGGTTCTAAGAATTAGCATTCATGGGGGTGTCTTTCCACTGAGTCTGTGCTAGGATCTCTTTAACTTAACCAGGTTGCTATGCAATAATGAGGCATTAGCAACCATTTGGTCTGTGTTCAGATTTGGCTGAAATATTGGTAGGGCTTTTGTGTTAAAAGTAAAAATGGTCAGTGTTCCTCCTGGGACTGGCTGTTCTTTCAGTGAGAGATTGCAGGAGTACCAAATTGGCTTTTAAACAGTGGTTTTAATGAAATGTATCTTCACAGTCAGAATCAGCAGTGGTAGTACAACTTGCTTTGTGTTTCTGTTGCTGCTCTTTAGCCATTTTAATGTGTTTATTAGAGGTTGAAATTTCATACAAATAATGTTTCTTTAGACAACAAGGTTATTTTGGTGACTGTCCAAAATGCAAGAGCTTTTTCTAGACTTGGGGAAAGAAAGTGGGAAGAGAGGAATGGAAGGAGCTGTGTTATGTATGTGTACATGGATTTGGAAATGTATTTGTTGAAAAAGTATTTGAAGAAGCTAAACAGTCTGAGTAGTCAATTTAATGGCACAAACAACTGTTGCTAGTTGGTATTGCCACCCTATAAGCCTTATGTAGTGTCCTTTTAAAATAGCAAAATTTGAGGCTTGAAGCTTAGTTTGGAGATGTGTGTTTTATCAGCATATGTGATATTTGCATTTGCAATGGTCACTCTTCTGTACACTGTGAGGTGTGTGTCTATATACATTGTGTCTGCACTCCTAGTCTGAAGTCTCATAACTTTCTGTGAAAAGAGAGGATTTACTTTAAGTAGACTTCTCTCTAACGTTAATTTTTTGTCCTTGGAATTGGGGGCTTTGACACTTTAGTTTCTGGAGTATTAGCAACTTTGGGATTTGTGTGAAGAAGAATAATTTTCCTGTGTTAAGATCAATTGCTAAGTATTTAAGGCTTTCTGTAAGGGATATTAAAGGTGTTTTAGTAAAGCTGGAACAGCTTTCCTCACTAGTCTAATAGGTAACAATTGCTGTGCTGTAGAGATTGTAGTATGAATCTGCTCCTCAAAACTTTGGAAACTACATGGGGATTTTTTCTCCATAAACTTTTGTTAAATTCAGGAGGGCAATTCTGATGGATATAAAATACGTCTGGAAAACAAAAAAAGAGATCACTTTTTTGGCAAAATATAAGTTCTGGAATCTTTTACCTAATTCACTAGAAGGTTAGAATTTGAAACCCTAACTGAGTCAATGTCAGCACGTTGCAGCATGTTACATCAGTGGGATGTAGCACATGTGTAGATCCTAGCAAGGAAGGGCCTGAAGCTTCTGAAACAGCAAAGAAAAAAATGGTTCTCTTCAATGGCAGTCTCCTTTCCCCAAAGTTTCCATAATTAGAAAAGTATGGAATTTTAACAGATTTCTTCCTAATGACCTTCTGCAAGCTGAATGATCACAACATTAAGGAATTTTCATAGATATTTCTGGTATGATGCATATGCACCAGATATGCTTCTTACAAAGGCAGTTCACCCAAGTGGTACATGCTGAGGGAACTCATCTTGAGGTCTTTGTCTAGTTCTCTCCCAAGAGCTGATAAAGAAATACAGTTGTCACAAAAAGCAATAATGCAGATCCTGGGATCTGATAAAAAAATTTCAGCCACAAAAATAATAGTTAAAGTCCATTCCATTTTCCTCTGCATCTTCCACATTCATTGTATGTCACCTGTCCATTTTTTTCGTTGCTTACTCAAATTCTGTCTTAGCTAGAATGTGAACCCTCATATTTCTCCATATCTGCTTCTTGGTAGCCTTTGAATGGTGGTGACTCTGGAAATGATTATTAGCCTGTGTTTTGACATGCCTCTCAAAGGAAACTCATTATATTTATGTGTACTGGGTACTTTGGAATTGGTCTAGAATTCTGTGTATCTTCGTGCTTGATTTTTTTTATGGATAGTTTTATTTCCGTGTAGTCTCCTTTTATTGCCCCACCTGGCTGTGTTTAGAGCACATGTAAAGGTAAAACTTAATGCATCTATTTCCAGTTACCATACCAAGGCATCCTGCTCTTAAAGCATCACCAGTGGAAGAAGAAGCTGGTAGGCTGATCTGTCTCATGTTGAGGGGCATGTGGGTTGCAGAGTCTTTTGTATATTGGTTATTTTGGAAGACTGAAAATGATGTTCAGAACTCCTCCAGATCACTCTGCTTGGTTCTGGTTGTTGTAATGAAATTTAGCCAGAAGGACCGCTTGTCTAAAAGGACAAGCTAGAAACCTATTCCAGGCAGAAATTATTTTAACTGCCTGCATCAGAAACCATGGAGTTTTTCTCAGCTGATTCTCTTTTTGTTTCCCTTCAGACACAGGTGCAAGGCCAGCCAGCCTCAAGCAATGCATCGGTGCCATCCCAGCCTACTCAACACACTCAGCAGGTAAGATCACAGTTCCTAAACTCAGGACTCACAGTATAGAATTTCGATGACTCATTTAAGAGCAATTAACTACTTCTGTCACCATTTGACCCATAGTTTAGCAGCAAAGGAATCCTCTGGTTCTCACCCAGTCTAACTTACTATGAGATACACATTGACTTTGAGATTTATTTTAAAAATCATATTAATGCTTGTTTTCCCATGCCTGTCTTCAACTTCCACCTGAGCTTGCAGTGGTGGTCCTTTTCAAGGGGAGACATGTCAGGATTTGCAGATCAGACTGTCTAGACAGGCAGACTTCGTTCTTAAGATTTCTTCTAACTGGAAATCTGATCTGCAACATTCTCTAAACTGCCTTGTCTTCCTTTATAGAATCTTCATTCTTGGTTTCACAGGTGAGAGAATTCTCTTGCAAGATTTGGTGTCAATAATGGAATTTATTAGTAATGCTAATAAGTAACTGCAAAAGCTTAACTGACTTGGTATATTCTGAAGAACCACTGGTATCACTTAGGAGAGAGCAGAATTTAAGTAGGATATGCTTTAAAAAACCTCTGTTAGGGGGTAACACAGCTTCTTCCTCTTTTTCGTGCTGCAGAGTGCACAGCAGCCAGCCTCTTCCCAGCAGCCTGGACAATACCAGCTGCAGCAGCCCTCAGTTTCTGCCAGCACCACTCCTGGACAAACTGTCTCTCAAACTCAAACTTCACAGATCATGCCAATGCCTCAGGCAGCAGCTGGGACACAGGTAAACAAAATTCTTTCTAGCAGATTGGTTTTTTTCTTCTTCTTCACAGCTGGTATATTCAATATGCTGCTGCTTTCACTTTGTCATCTTTCCTAATGGTTTCAAAACATTCATCCAAACGAGTATTCTTACTATACTATACAAGAGTATTATACTATAACTGCCAGTTTTGTTGGAAAATGTGTTGGAAACCCTTTTACATGTGGTCGTCATGAGTAATTTGAGAGAAAGAGAGCACTTCGATGCACAAAGATCTTTAAATTGTCAAAAATATCAGGAGGCATATTGATGAATGGTGTACTGTGAACTATGTTCAGGAACTTGTCATTTCTCTGTTTCCCATCCACTGTTTATCTTCTGCACCATTACATGTATAAAACATATTCACTTATTTAGGTAGTGAACTATAGGACTCCTTTCTTCATTCTGTCATCTTTCTTACTCAGCTCTTCTCCTTTACTTCCTGATCAAGAAGCTTCTGTTACTGAATATTGCTTCATTTTGGCTCATATCTCTGTTGAATGTGTGAGCCGCGATTTTGTTTTTAAAATTATTGTTTTGTTGCTTGTTCATCTAAACTGCCTTTCCAGTTGCATCGTTTGCTGGCTTTAATTGACATATTCCCCGCCATTCTCTGAATGCTGGCTCAGTGGATTTTGATTCTCCTTTGCTTTAGTCCCCATACTCAAAGCTGACAGATTTGTTGTAAGACTTGCCCTTCTTTGCTGTAAGAAGGCAGGCTTGGGTCTGGGGACAGAGTTGAGGGGAATTTGATTCTGTTTATGCACAAATCAGTGCTTCAGGGTGTTCAAATGTTGCTCTTTCACCCTCTGTGAGTGTCTGTTTCAAGAGCCTGTTGAGTTCTTCAAGGGAAGTGTTGCAAAGTGAGGACTGTTTGGAACTCCAGCCAGCTTCCCAGCCACTCTGCCAACTGTGCTCCCCAGCCACTTTAACAGAGTGCTGTAACTTGAATAATGCTTTCTTTGACTAATGTGTAAAACTCTGCTTTCCGCAACCCTGCTTTAAAAAAAAAAATCTATCTCTATTTTCTTTACCTCCCCAGCTTCCTGTTTCCCAACCAGTGCCGATCATCCAAGGCGAGCCTCAATTACCTGTTGCAGCATCTTCTCTCCCTCAGCCTTCAGTTGCCCCATCAGTCCCCATTGGTTCTCATTTCCTACCCGTGGGACAGGCCTTGCCAACTTCCGTGGTTCCCCAGTTCCCAGTGTCTCAGTTGCCTGTAGCAGCTCCTCATGTGACAGTGGCTCAGCCAGGTTTCCAGTCACTGCCCATTTCAATGGCAGCTGGCATCAATCAGCCACTGCTCACACTGGCCACGTCTGCTGCGGCAGCTGCTGTTCCTGTAGGACCAAGCCTTGTCCCTAGCCAGCTTCCCACACTGATGCAGCCTGTGGCTCAGCTGCCCAGCCAGGTTCTCCCGCAGCTCCTGCAGCCGACTGTCCAGGCCGTGGGATTGCCAGTCAGCATTGGACAAGCTGCTGAAGCTTCACTTCCTGCTGGAGATGCTCTTTACCAGGTATTGTTGCAAGCCAGCAGACCTCTTCTCCACATTTTTGCCCGTTTCTCTAAGGTACCAGATCTGAGCCGTGTGCCCTGGCCAGCTCACTTCTCATATGAGAGCCATTACGCCACTAGCATAAATCCTGTTGTGCGGTAAAGAACCATTTGAAGGAGGAGAGAAGAAAAAAAATTCCTTGGACAACCAGACGTTTTGAATTTTTCATATTTGGCACTGGAATTTCTCTAAAATGACAGAATCATAGTGCAGGGCTTTGTTCAACCACTGTATGAAAGAGGACAGCTATATATTCATGAGAACTGTCAGCTTGGGGAAAATGAAAATAAGAAATTGTAATTTTTAAGAAAGGAGATGTGTGTTGGAAAGAAAATCAAAGGCAGCATATTCAACAATGTCAGTATTTCATTCCAAGTCTGGGAAGGGGTGGGACAGGGAATTCATAGCAGTCAGTCAGGCAGCATGGATCTTGGATGTGACGTAAGTACCTGATGCTGGTTGTGAACTGCTGGACTGGTGGGCACAGACTGCTTCAGCGACTTTGTGATCACTCACTGTAAAAGTGGCAACCTGAATAACGATAAATATGTTCCTTTGTTTCTGGGTCAGCTCATTACGAGAGGACAGGAAGAGCACAAGAGTGTTTTTGCTATTTATTCTCAAGAATCAGCAGCAGTTGTATAACATCTGAGCTGTAGTTGTTCAGCCTGAAAATCTTTCAAGCTCATTTTTAATCTCAGGCTTTAAAATCTTAAGCTATATAGGCAGCTGCAAGAGTTGGGAGATGAAGATTGTTTTGCCTAAGACTTGGGACTGTGAGTGGGAATTTGCTTGTTCAGGCATGGTGACTTGCATGCTGGCTGCATGAGCAGTTTGCTCCACTTCTTTGGGAAGATTTTGGGAGTGCCTGAACAAGTACAGAAGGTTGGAACGTGCCTCTGGAACTGATATTTTTTCTCTTACTGTCTTGTTTCCTAATTAACTCTCCATTCACTGACTTGATTCCCTCATTTCTGTTACAGGGCTTCCCATCTCGGCTGGCACCGCAGTACCCAGGGGACTCGAACGTTGCACCTTCCTCAGCTGTGGCCTCTGCCAGCATTCCTTCTGCTGTCCTGTCCCCTCCCTTGCCCACAGATGCCATGGCCCAGCCAGGCTACCTTGCTCCTGTTGTGCAGCCATATGGGGAACAGAATGTTTTAGTTTCCATGGGCAGCCTGGGAGGACAGGTTCAGGTGCCCCAGCCTCCTGTGAGTTTAGCACAACAGGCCTCATCTGCCTCCTCACATCAGGCAGTCGTGGAGGTAAATATATGGAATATAATGTAACAGTAGATTTTGGATGTTTGACTCCTGCAACAGTGTATTTCTGTGGGGAACTAATCCCTTCTTGTGCTTGTCTTCAGTTGGAAGTTAATATTTCAAATTACCTTTTTCTTACAGCAGAATGTCATGCCAATGTGGGGACCTTGTTGCCACTGGTTGTTCTGTTGGGAAGTGAGTGTGCATCCTGCAGGCAAAAAGCAGTAAAACACTTCACTTCTTGCTAGTACTGTAGAACATTTTTGCCATATCAATGGCAAGCTGCAGTCAATAGCCTTTGAGAATCTATCATTATGCCTATTCCTTGCAGTGTGGTTCTTGCAGGGAGAATTGGAATTGTCTTTGTGTTCTGCATTGGCTTGCCTTTTGCACATTCTGTTAGTAAGACTGTGACTGCATGGCCAGCTGTAGTGACATGTGGCAGTAGAAAGGATGTTTTGGCTGGTTTCCTCTCCTAACCCCCCCTCAGGTGATGTTTTGCTTCACTGCAGTTTGCTCTAGAGTATTTAGTAAACTAAAGCTGTCCTAGATGCCAGCTGTTTAAACTTCTAAAAAGGCAGAGCTTTCAGCTTTACAGCTGGTTTGGGAGGAAACACTGAAGACTACTGGGTTGCTTGAAGAGGAACTGTACTCTTTGGGGGGATTCTTGATTGTAGGCTTCTATCCATAGGGTACTCAGGGAGTCTCACAGACTGCTTCTTCAGAGACTCTTCCAGCGACACAGCCTGCTCAGTCTACCCCTTTGGCTTCTTCTATGGATAGGTGAGCACTGCTTCTTTTCACCAGACTGAGTTTCAATGTCATGTGTTAGATCAAACTTCCATGGATAATCCTTAGATTTATGTTTTCACCAAGGATGTGGTTTTTTTTTTTTTTGTTTTGCTGGGAGTGTTCTTGAGGATGTGAGTAACTGAAGTTCCTGGAGGAAAAACAGGGTGATGAAGGGTGGAGTAGGTTGTGGTTTATGGAGGAAATAAGTAAGGTTGTGTATAGTGATTAACTTTATTTGTCATGTCAAATGGATCATAAGAAACAGGTTTTTTTGTCCTTTTGGCACTTAAGCAGAATTCAAACTCCAGATAACTTGAAAACATAAGATAGATTTGTACAACTCAGCTTGCAAGAGGTGTAGCAAAACAATTAGAGTTAGAATTTCTATTCTGAAGTGTTAACAGGACTCTTCCTCTACTCGATGATTAACGCACATATGCCACTTCCCAGTACAGAATATCATGTGGTGGGTTAAAGGGTATTGCAGTTTTGGAATGCATGGATACTAAAAGGAAGTTGCCTTTTGTTTCTAGTGCACATTCTGATGTTGCTTCAGGATTGAGTGATGGCAACGAGAATGTCCCAGCTTCCAGTGGGAGGCACGAAGGGAGGACAACAAAGCGTCACATGCGCAGGTCTGTGCGCAGTCGCTCTCGCCATGAGAAGACTTCCAGGCCGAAACTGAGAATTCTAAACGTGAGTGTTTTTTGTTTTAGGGACAGTTCAGTAGTAATGATGTGCTTTTGACCCTCTACAAGCATTCCATATATTGTCTATGAAGAGCTTTTTGGAGCACTAGATAAGGCAGAATTGGCTTGCTTAGCTACCAATGGTTCCACACACTATTCCAGAATACTTAATATATCCTCAGGCAAAAATCATGGTACCATTTACTAGACTGGAAAGGTAGAACATGTTTGTATTATACCAGTTAGTTTGTCTCAGTGAACTTTAAAATCTCAGCAAACTTAAATTCTTATGCTTTTGGTTTGAAGCATTATTGTTTTTTCCTTTAGGTTTCAAACAAAGGTGATCGGGTAGTGGAATGCCAGCTGGAGACGCACAATCGGAAAATGGTTACTTTCAAATTTGATTTGGATGGTGATAACCCTGAGGAAATAGCTACAATTATGGTAAGATACATTTTTAGAGATGGAGAATCCAGTCAGTTGTTTTTTTGGTTTCTGGTGTAGAATTGGTCTCCCATGTAGCCTGGTTATCTCACAGCTAGGAATTTGGCAGTAGTTTAGCAATCTGATTATGAATTAATGTTACACATGCAAGTTATATGAAAATTTGTCAGTTTTTACCTTAGAATTGAGGTTTTTATCAACTAAAAATACTGCTTCTGTTTTTTTGGTTGGTGGTGGTGTTTTTTTTTTTTTTTTCCCAATCTGACATTTTCAAAACTGCAAGCATCCTTGTGGAAGTGCCAGGTTAAAAAAATTTTGTTTTTCTAAGAGCAGACATTGCTAGATCTTGTTATTTTTCAAGTGTTTCACTATTGTTGTCAGTTAAAATAGAAAGATTCTGTTTTTAAAGTAAGAAAGGGGAATTACATTTTGGGTTTTGAAAGTACATAGTAACTGATGCTGCTTTTGACTTTTATCAAAAGAAAAGAATTCTGCATTCAATATATGATGGCCAGGCACAGGAAAGAATTTGTCCTATAGAGTTGCACTTAAGTGAGCATATTGAGTAGCATAGAATAGAATCTCCATTTCTTTTATTTTTAATTTGAACTCTTACTTTTGGTCTGGTACAGTCTAAATAAGCCTGAGATGGTTTTAGTATTGCTGAAGTGGGGGGGATGACAAAACACAGTATCTTTGGCCAGCTTCTTGGGCACCTGTGCAGTGTTTGTCTTTTGCTTAGAGACGTGGCAGGGTCTGAGTTGGTGTGTGCTGGATTTGTGCTTGTCAAAAGGAACCAAAACAGTGATATGGGAGGAATTCTCTGCCACCAATGGCTTTCTGAGAAAGAAGTAGTTTGTTCATGCCTAAGTACATATATTAGCCCAGTCAATAACATGAGGTCATGTGCCAGAAAATATGGAGAGTACAGAGATATCTTTCTTCACCTTAAACCTAAAGTGATCCTGTGGAGAAATAAGAGTATGCTTTATGAAAACTAAACAAGCAAAACCAAAACTAAGGCACAAACACTCTCCAAGCAACAAAAGTAGCAAATATTTAAAAATGAGTAGAAGCAAAATAAGTGAACTTTGCAGTCAAAATGCAGTCACATAATTAAGTGTGCAACCAAATTTAAACATCTGAATCTGGAACATTGTGCTCATTGATTCCTTGTTGAATATTGAGCAAACTTTAGATTGCAAGACTTTCTTGTTTCCTTTTAATCATAATACTGTTAGGTATATCCCATGTAGGTGCCTGTTGGTCCTAAACTGCAAGTATTGAAGATTTCTTTAATTAGTATTCTGCATTGCAAAGGCTGATATAAGCACATCACGCCTGACTTTCCTTTTCTTGAACCAGGAATTTTCCTTTACTTGAATCCCAGGAATTTGATGTAAAAGTAATGTCTCAAGCTTTTCCTCTGAGACACTTTCTTTTTTCCAGCAGAGACTCTGTGACTGACAGCTTTACTTCTGTTTCATAGATTCTCTGTGAGTTTTGCCATGCATAATTTCAGGAGACAGAATACTCAGGGGTTAGACCAAATCAAAAATACCTTTCTAACTACCAAGTGTACTTGTTTAAACTAGTTTTGTCCAACATAAGCAAGAGAAGTTATTTTCATAAAACAATACAATGTATTGCAGCTAGACAGGCTGAGCAATCTTTCCCTGTATTTGGAATATAATTCATACTGGCTTTTTATGTACCACAGCCAGACTTTAAATCAGTGATGTGCAACCTGTATAGAGGAGAAGTTGTATATGGCATGAATAGAGAGAAGCACAGAAGACATCTTGGAATACAGAATTTTCAATTTCTTTTATATTATAGTTCTTGTTAAATGTGTCTCTTAGTGAGTGGACATTGCATTCATTAGACAGGAGGAACTGCAGTAAGATAAGGCTGCTAATTTTAAGTTTGCCTGTGCTAAGCAAAGATTGAGGTGACAGTGTGATGAAGAAGTGAGATTGAATGTTGTTCCACAGCAAAGATTAAACCAGGGCACACACTTCTGTGCTGGAGATAATTTGAGAAACAATTGCTTTTCTCTAAGGTGTCGCCACTTTATCTTTTTCAGAAGAGCAGCAAAGGGAAGACAAACATTAGCACCAAAAGTAAATTGTAGTTCTTCAATATATCGTTCGTGGAAAATAAATGCTGCTTTGTTCTTTTACAGGTGCAGAATGAGTTTATTTTAGCAACAGAGCGAGACTCATTTGTAGAACAGGTACGAGAGATTATTGAGAAGGCTGATGAAATGCTCAGTGAGGATGCAAGCGTGGAGCCAGAAGGGGATCAGGGCTTGGAGAGCACGCGGACAAAGGATGACGGCTTCTTCCCGGGGTCACAGGTATGTGAAGGACAGAGTGCCTCAGCTCTTGGTATCTTCCATTTGGGTGGTATGGTTTTGTGAAAAGAGCTAGCTAGGAATAGAAACTTCCTGTCATGAGAGATATCAAAGATCAGTAATTAAAAGATAAAAAGAGAGAGCTTCATATCAGAGTGAGAGCCTAAAATTGAGTTAGAAAGCTAAATAACAGACCTCTTACTTTTTGATGTGTTTGAAGACTTCCAAAGCTGCTGAATCTGCTAACAGTCCACTAAACAGACAGTCTTAAATGCTGATGCTTCTTGGATTTGAGATTATTGTGAGGTAGGACAGTAAAACCCCAACCCTCTGCTCCTCACTAAATACTGAGAGCCTGGTCTCAGGCCCTCCACCCAGTGAAGTACTAAGAGATTGGATAACTTGGTTAGGAAACACAGGTTTTTAAACTGCTGGGTGCTGAAAGCATTCAGGTGACATTTCCTGAATATCTGCCTTAATTACACCCAGAGCTAGTTTGAAACATCCATTTATCTGCAGGATGTTTAAGGAAATCAGTTGGATTTCCAAAAGAATTTTTAGATCAGTTTGTTAATTGACAGTCACTAAGCTGACAATCTCTAAAAATGATGTAGCTGACATTTATCTGGGCAGAATTCCTCTAGTTTGGTGATGATGCTTGGGTCCCAGGTACTACTGCTTCCCTTAAATGCCCACATTTCAGTAAGGTAGCATTTTAAGAACTATCTTGTGGGTTTCTGTTTCAGAATAGAAGTTTAAATTTTATCTTACTTTACAGAAATTAGAGTTCAAACAGCCAGATCCTACATCTTCCATGCCACAAAGAATAGGTAAGTCTTTTGTGATTTTTTTCAACAGTTATCTTTTTCTGTTTCAGCGGATGGGTGCAGCCAAGTTTTTATTTTGTATGATGGAGTTCACATTCCATATTGCAGGTTATGTATTTAGTCACAGCCCTGTCTCACTAAACATCCACCTTCTTTTTGTTTAGGGGTTCCCTCTAGCTCCTTTACCCAGGTTGTTCATTCTGCGGGAAGACGGTTCATTGTCAGCCCTGTCCCCGAGAGCCGATTGAAAGAGCAGGGCTTTTTCACATCTGCTGCTGCTGGAGGAAGTGAAACTTCAGATATGGGTGAGTTCTCCAAACTCTTAAAAGCTGATGCCTAAGACATGTTCATCAAAACTGTGAAGTTAATTAACTAACTTTCTCTCAAAGTATGTGGGGAAGTAGGGAGCTGTCCGTGCTGGTAAGAGGTGACCGTAATTTGGGTCACACCATGCAGGATTCTTGGAGGAAAAGTGCTGATGAGCTGTCTGCAACACTCTGGAACCTTAATTCTGTATTTTAATGTAAGCCAGGATTTGTGTGTTTTGTTGTTTTGGTGGGGGCTTTTTGTTTGGTTTGTCGAAGGGGATTTTTATGCTAAGAAGTAAATGTAGTCTTAGTCTAACCATAGACAATAATACTGTAATGAATTTTTCATAAATAATGAATAGGAAAAGGACTGATAATTTTCTTTTTTTCTTCCAGTTGCAGCATCTCCTGTACATGGTCCTGGAATGAATCTCTCCCACTCAGCATCATCACTGAGCTTGCAGCAAGCTTTCTCTGAGATGGGGCATGCTCAGATGGCAGAAGGACCTAGCACAGCTCCTCCAGTGTTCAACCAAACAATGCCACCATTTCCACCTGCACTTTCTACCATGGCGGGCAGCGGTGCAACTCCTGCATCTGTGGCTACTTCTTCAGTATCTGTTTCCTCCAGCACTGGTGTTTCTCTTCCAGGATCTGCTACTTTGCCTTCAGAAAATGCAGCTCATGGAGTTGCACCAAGCACAAGTGTGCCAAGCTCTATTTCTCCACCTCCAGCCTCACAATCTGGACAGCAGTCGACGGGTGTCGCTTCCAGCGTGAGCGCCCCTGCTTCTTTCTCCTTATCTGCCACGTCCCAGCCAGCCCAGCCAGTGACTGCAGACATTGCTCCCAGTATCAGCACACCATCGTCCTCGGCACTGCCATCTGCCCAGGTTCCTGGTGTCACTGCTTTTGGTGCTGCTGCACCAGCTGTGACATCTCAGTCTACTCCACAGATTGTGAGTAGTATGGCAGCACCACAGACGTCTGTTGCCCCGTCTCTGGCTCAGAACGTGGCTTTGCAGCTTCCCCAGCTCAGCAGCAGTGGCTCTGTGTCCAGCCTGGCAGAAACAACAGTTGTCAGCGCTCCACAGTCACTACCTGAGAGTGGGAACTCTCTGGATAAATCACATCCCTGCAATGCAACTGGCTTATCTCTTCCAATCTCTGCACCTTTATCATCCTCGATTGCATCAAGCATATGTGGTTCAGTCTCTCAGCCAGTGATCCATCCGTTACTTGTTCCATCAGGAATTACATCAACCCCTGTCCTACCCCAGATTTCAGGTGCAACACCCATGTTGCCCCAGGTTCCCTTACCTGGTGTCTTGCCACAACCAGTCACTAACTTGCCTGCAGTACAGCAAACTTTGATCCACAGCCAGCCTCAACCAGCTCCATTGCCCAACCAGCCTCACGTGCACTGTCTGGAGGCTGATGCTGATGCTCAGTCTAAAGCCCCTGGTATTGATGATATAAAGACCCTGGAAGAAAAGCTCCGCTCTCTCTTCAGTGAGCACAGTAACGTGGGCACGGTGCATCCATCAGTGTCTCTGGAGACCTCGCTGGTGATGGAAACAACAGTTATTCCTGGCATCCCAACCACTGCTGTGGCACCAACCAAACCCCTGACATCCATTAGCACTTGTATACCTCCAAGCAGTTTGCCTCTTGGACCAACTGGTTTGCCAGTGCTGACTCCAGTTGCCACTCCTGGGCAAGTGATCACCCCAGCCAGCTACATGTCAGCCTCGAGCAGCATCACCACAGCAGCAGTGAAACCAGGGAGCTCTCCTTCAAAGCCCCCTCTCAGCAGGGTCCCGGTAAGAAACACACATCAGGGTAACAAACAGCCTTCTTGGGCGGGATCCTTTTTGTAAAGCAAAATATTTGCTCAGGAAGAAGTTTCTTCATTTTATGTAGTATTGAAAGGTTTATGCTCTGGTGGCTTTTTATGTGTCCCAAGAGGTGTTCTGTTTTGTCCCTAATGAGCAAAAAAAAGTCCAATTCTGTTTAATGCTTCTGAGAGATGTCTCTTAATGTCACTGTTAGTTTTTCTTCTTAAACTACAGTGAGGCAGCTGTGGTTTGTTTGGGGTTTTTTCTTGATACTGATTTTTTCAAATAGAATTTTGATGTCTTGCTTTAAAAAGCTTTTTATCTTGCACATGACCACTAAACTGAGATGGTCGGTTGCATATTTCACAATGTGGTGGATTTGAGATCGCATAGTTTTGCTTCCTGTCATGAACCTGTTCTTTGCTGTCAAGGGTGAAACTGACTGAAAGGATTTTTTTTTTTTAGGTTCTCTGCTACTTATTTGATACCTGGATACTGTTTTTGTTATGTTAGATTTATGAGAGCAGGATTTTGAGAAATTTAAAAGATACCTGAAAATGGACTCTTTTTTTTGTGTGTTTATTGATTCATGCTCTACAAGCAAAACACACTGTCACAAAGAAATAATGACTCACAGTAACAACGTGAGAGGTGCTATAGATGTTGTTACCTGCTCACCAACCAGATATATCAACATGTGACATTTTTTATTAAATGTCTGCCTGCAGACAGCAAGCAGCACATTTCTGTATTTTAAACTGAAACACAGCACATTTCAGTATTTTAAATTATTTTGGTTGTCCTTTCCTTAAATGGAAAAGTAGCCCCTAAATGGAAATAAATTGAAGAAACTTTCAGGTATTTAACAAACCAGAAACTTGAATACTTGCTTCTTTTTGTTTGTGTAATGATTTTTTTGTACTCATCAACACTTTGTGTTGGTTATCTTATCCAGCTTTGCTGTTAACCAGTCTCAGGCCATTCAGATTGAGCCAATGCTCCCAGCATCTCCATTCATTAGTAGTCTCTCCCATGTATTCTTTGTAGTCAAAGACAGTAAAAAATCTCTGCTATGGAAGAGTGGGAATATGTGCCCAAAAAATTGATAAGGAAATCTGGACACAAAGACATCCATTAATATTTCAATGAAGTTGAAAATTAGAAAAGAAATATTAGGAAAAAAAGGGAAATGGTATTCATTCAGGAACAGTTGGAGCAGTTAGAAAATTGCTCATTGCAAACCTGTAATTACAAAGACTTGGGTTTAAATGTAATAAATGTTACAGGGTTTTTGATTGTCAGTTGTAGAAATCCGACCTCCTTTCTGAAGTTTTCATTTATAAATTAGTTTTTTTTAACAAAGCTTAATTTTAGTTTGACTTTGTGTTGTTGCTGAGCATTAAGGAGTTTTATTGCTTTAGTCTTCTGGGGTTTGCTAGATTGTGTCTGTATATTTATTTTATTTATGGCCAGACTGTTAACTTAGTTAAATGTGTTTCAGTTTGTCTTAGAAATGTATTTAAAGTATGTTTTGCCTCTTACTTATAAACTAAATGATGAAGTTACTGCAGCTTAAGAATTTATCATGCCTCAGAACAGGTAACATCCTCACTTGTGTTCCTGCTTACAAAAAAGCTGAGCTAATGCAACTCAGCCTGGTTCCTGCTGAAATAGATAACTCTGGGAGTGCATCTTCACTGGGCAGCTCCTCCTGCAATCTGAAGTATTAGTTTAAGCTGTGCTAACACAGTGCAGGGCAGGACTGAGGTCTGTCCTGCAGAGCTCATGGCCGTGCTGGCCAGAGCTGGAGCTCACGAGGCTCTGTGTGTGCTCACACGCCAGGGGCACTGTCAGACCTCGAGATGACAGCTGAGAATAAGGATTGCAAATTGTCTTATGGGTTGCTTAATTCCTAGAACTTCCCACTTCCCTAACAATGGAAACAACTAACTAGAATGTGCTGTCTGACCTGGTGAGGAGGCTTTGATGCCTCCTTCTAACCTTTCAAATCTCTCTAACCTCCTCCACATAACCTGGATGACTTCCCCCTATCCAGTTGCATGGCCTAATCACTTTCTGTGGGTCATCAGCACCCTTCAGGCTCAAAAACAAGTTGTGGATCAAAAGATTGTTGTGAGAGCTCTACAAATCTGTTTCTCAACAAGGGGAGACATCCTCAGGCACTGACAGTTCCTGTTCTCAAGTCATGTTGCTTGGAACAATTTGCTGGAAGCATGCAGCTCACAGTTTCTAATGGACAGTTAACATAGATCTGTTGTAAGGAGACTGAGTACATTCTTACACCATTTTAGAAATCAGGCTTCTTGGAATAATTATTTTAGCATTTCCTCCAGACTTGAAAATAATATCCCCAAGATGCTTAATTCCTGGATACTATAGCTTGTTTAAACTGGAAATGGTGACCACTCAAGGAAAATCTGGATTATAAAATAAAAACAAAGCAAACTTCCCCCAGCTTGGTTGCAAAAGTCCCTAAAGACTCTATGCTAACTGTCCAGGACGGAATTCTCTACAAAAAAAAGAAGTTAAGGCTTGTGTTGTATGACATGACTGACTGTAGCTTGCTATGTGATCCTTGTGTTCCATGTCTGATGGCCGCGCGTTTCCTCTTCCTTATCCATAGGTGCTACCAATAGGTTCTGACCTCCCGGCTGGCACTCCCTCCAGTGAGCAGCTGCCACCTTTGCCAGGACCTTCACTAACTCAGGTGCTACACAACTTGGCAGATTTTATCTGCTTCTTTTCCCTTCAGGGAGCATGTTTCAATTAAACTCTCCATTGCATGTTATTAATGTTCTTGGTTTCCTTTTCTTTTGACTGAGTAACCCCTTTGGTGTAAGTGTAGCAGCAGCCCGAGTGGCTTCAGCACTGGGTGTGAGTGCCCTGGTCTGGTGGAAGGTGTCCCTGCCCATGGCAGGGCGTTGGAACTGGATGATCTTTAAAGTCCCTTCCAACCCAAACCATTCTGTGGTTCTGTGCAGCTTGCCCTTTGGGGTGCTGTACCCAGTGCCTAATCAGGCTTAACGGTTTTACTGTGTTAATCTGAACTTGAAATACTTTTTTTAAAATACAATGCAGTGAAGTGTGTGCATAAAACTCTAACCTGTTTACTTCTTGAAAAGAGTATCATAGCAAAATAATACATGAAATGTTTATGAAAATGTAGAATTGCCTTTGTGAATTCCTCATGAGGTTTTGGAGTTTGGTTGTTTCTTTTGATGATTGCCTTTTTGGTTTTTTTTTTTCCTTTTTTTTTTTTTAATGTTGTGGTTATTACTACATTCTAATTTCACTTGGCTTTAAGATTTGCAAAAAGTATTTGAAGTTCCTTATCAAAAACATGACATGAAATGCAGCAGTGGCTTCTCCTGCTTAGGTTCTGTCCATGTATACAATAGTTAGCTGGGATATTTTGTGTGGTGCTGAGCAATAGAACAAGAGGCAGTGGGCAGAAACTGATGCACAGTTCTACTTAAACATAAGGAAGAATTTCTTTCCTGTGCAGCACTGGAGCAGATTGTCCAGAGAGGGTGTGGAATCTCCCTTTTTGGAGATATCCAGGAACCAGCTGGATGCAGTGCTGTGCCATGTGCTCTGGGATGGCTCTGCTTGAGTAGATGACCACTGTGGTCCCTTCCAGCCTGACCCAGTCTGCAATTCTGTGTGGTTTGTACAACTAAGGCAGATGACATCTGAAATTGCAAGAAAAAGGCTTGTTCAACTGAAATATTTTCTAAAAGTAGCTCATTTTTACATCTTGATCTTCGAGCCATAAGCCATATTCCTGCCCTGTGAGTAGCAGGGAAATGGGTATCTTCTTTCTCCAAACTGAGCAGGAGAAAATACACTTGTTTTTTCCCCCTGACTTCAGAGGCAGAAGCTGGTTTATCTCTTGTAGTCAGTTCTTTCTGAAGCATGGTTTTACTGAAGAGAAGACATCAACAATTTGGTGGTAATTCTTACCTGCATTCTTCCCATGCTTAGGTGTTAGATGGATCAGGAGACAGCTGGTTAAAATCGGTCATATGGAGTTGATAATCCTTTTCATTTTCATTGCTGGAAACTCAGTATATTAGTAGTATTTTCCCCTAAGCTCAAGTGGCATTTGTAGCCACTTTTATGACTCAAGCCACAGTACCCCTGCAAAAGGCTACTTCCTGTTTGTCATAGGTATTTCTGGCAGGATTTGTGGCATGGAAGAGTCACAAATATAGATCTCTTGCTTTTTGTCCTTTGCAAACAACTTGCCGAATTTTGCTTCTCATTTGAACTCAGAAGGATTGTCTAGGACTGAGACAAAATTGGAAGAGACCAACTGGATCAAATCTAATTGACTGTTACGAGCATTTGCTGCTGTCACATAATACTATCTGGAAAATTACTGGCTTGTCTTAAAGTAGATAGGCTTTCCTTCCATGCTGCTTCTGTCACTAGTAGGTGATTACACAACTTTTCCCCTTTCCTTAGTAGCAGACTCATAATTTGCAGTGTTCACGTCATCTCAAGACCAGTTTTGAACAGTCTGTTCCATAGTCTTAAATACTGTTCTATTTATTCCTTAATTGCTTTTTAAAGTGTCTTTAGATTAATCTCTCAAGCTTAATTTTGGTCCCCTTGAAATCTTTATTTCCTGATCATTCTGATTAGTTCTTTGTTTACTTGAAGCAAAAATCTTCTTGTGAGCATAAGTGATAAGAATTATTTAAGATTTTCAGGTGACACATCCCCTTTATTTTATAGTGTTGGATTAAATTACCTCACTTGTCACTAAGCAGTTGGATTTCTGAATGGAGTCATAGAAGTCTGCATCTTCTGCTTTTTTTTTTTTTTTTTGTATAATAGACTTTATTGTTCCTAGGGTTTTTGGTTTTTCTTTGTCAGGGCTTTTGTTTTGCACAAGTCGGGAAGAATGTTATCCTGGCACCCAATAGGATAAAGATGCATTCAACAGGTTATCTCTAACTTTCAGTGGAAAGTAGTATTTTTATGTTGTAGTGATCTCTGCTTCAGTTTTAAAAACAGATAGAGTTTTTTGGGGTTTTTTTATGTAAAAGACTTGGAAAGATTAATAACCCTAAAATTTGGATGAAAATTTCTGATCTGTAGGGTCAGAATTGCAACTTAATGGTATCTGACAATACATTCTTCTTTCAGTGTATCTTATGGGCATGGCCCTAATTTAATCATTTTGAGACTTTGGGACTTTTTTTATCTTCAAGTTACTTTTAGGTAAAACCTTCTTCCCTTCCTCTCCCCAATCCAACTGACCAAGCTTGAAAAACATCTTGTATTCTAACTGAAACAGCTGAAATCTAATAAGCATACTTGAGAGATTCTGCCCCTCTCCATCCTCTTCAAGTCAATCCATCTATAAAGCCTGTCTGAGGGAACTTGTGAGTTGGGGTTTTTGTAGGTTGATTGGTTTTGAGTGGTACTGTGGAATTTTTTTTTTTTTTTTGTTGTTTTTTTTAAATTCCAGTTAATTTTCCTGTTCTGTTGTTTTTGAGCAAATATGTTACATGAGTTACTTCCAGTCTTACTGGTGCTGTACACATTAAATCTAAATGTGGAGGAAGGAAGCTTGGCAGAAATATGGAAGCTGTAATGAGTGCTTTAAATTTTAGTATTAAATATGTCTGTTTCTCAACAATGCTGTTATTTTTCATGGGCTGGGACATTGTTTTACTCATTTCTTTCTCAGTCCCAACAGCCACTGGAAGATCTGGATGCTCAGCTGAGAAGAACCCTTAGTCCAGAGACGGTTCCAGTGACATCTGCTCCTGCCTGTGTATGTTTGCAATGTTGGCAGTTTAGTTGTCTGAAAGACCTCAGTGTTTTGTCAAAATTGTACTCTTAGGTCACTGCCTTTAATATCACTACACCAGCATTTAGACTTTTAAAAATAAAAATTCAGAGTCATCTTCCAGTTTGTGGGACTGAGTCAACCAAAATCGGGAAAGTCTGTATATTGCAATAGATTACATAATTTCCTGAGGCTGTTTTTTGGTATTAGCTGTTATTTCAATTTTTCTGGTGATGTCACCAAACTAGAAATGGAAGTGCCTGTGGAATAAGGGGAAGGAGCACTAAACAAGCAATATGTGATATATCAGTCTAAATTTGGGAGGGATGTTTCAAAGTATGGATCTGAAATTTTAAAAGTTTCTACTGAAAGAAGACAATGATTGACAATCCAAGTGCCTGTTTATATATTATTTCTGCACAGGCCAAGGGATGATCTGCTCACAGTCTCAGGGTTATAAGGCCTGTAAAATCTCTTGTCTTGCATTTGTCTTTGGGTCATACTTTGTCCCTGTTGGAAGCAAAAAGAATGTGTAATATTCAGTATGTTGGATTTGTTGGCATTCAATGAAACTGCTAATTATTTTACTTTATTTTGTTTTCCTCCCTGAACCTGCAGTCTGTGCCCTCAGTAGCATCAACAACAGTTACTGGGCCGGTGTCCACAGCAACACAGCCTCTGAAGGATGGTAAGGCAGCCATGGTTACTTTAGGTGATTTCTCAGCATGGGGATAGAAATCAAAATTGAACAGACTAACCACGTGGAAGGTTATAGTCTCTTCTACTAAATCATGGAATGGCAGCCCTTTGAGAGGGTCTTACTAGTTTTTAGTAGCCAGACTGAAATTTTCCCCTGTAGGCCATGGGGAGGGGGGATGATGGATACATGTGTGTTGTAGTGACTCATTTAGGATTTGAAGCTGTCCAAAATGTGAAATTAAGACTCACAAAGAGTCACCACTGTGCTGCTGAGGTACAGCATCAGGGCATGAAGGAACTGTTTTCTGTCATGTGCTATGTTCCTGGCAACAACAGTAGGACTCATTTTGTGTCATTACACTGTGTTCTCTCCCTTACCTAAGGGTGTTCCATTTCTGTTTGAACAGAGAAACCAAGGTTAAACTACTAAAAATTTAAGTAGTAAGAAACCCAGACTTCCTTCTGTCTGCTTTAGGACAACTGGAGGTTGAGTGGATGATCACCAGTTAAAGTCTGGTTGATCAATGACTTTCAAATCTGCATGAATTGAGTTGTTGGGGGGGGAATCAAAACACTTGGAAAATAATCTGAGATTTTCCTATCAGTAGTCACCTAATTGTTTTAATTTTTGAAGTTTTGTGTTTTTAAAAGAAGCTATTAATATGGTGCTGAAATTTTTTCTTGAACTGTCTGGTAAACACTGTTCAGCGTGCACCTGCCTCTGAAGTTGAGTAACAAACCTTCAGAAGCCAATAAAACCTTGATGGAAAACAAATGAAATATTCTTATTTTGGGACGTTGGTGAACTATAATGTAGAATTTATTAATCTGCTGTAGAATGAGTTTTGCCTTTTAAATTTAGCAGGTAAAGGTAAACAAACTGGGAATTTTCTTGATAAACAGAGCAAGCTGTTCAATAGAACTGATTTAAGAACAGAATGTTATTTCTCAGCTTTGTAACTTTATACTGCCAGTGCACAGAGCAAAATTAGGAGCTGACACCTAAGAGTCCAGCTTGGAAAGCTTCACACAGACTGCTTTGAGTAAATGTGGTTTATGGCATTTCTTCAACTTGCCCCTTTTCTGTGAATAAATTGTCCCCAGTGCTTGTGAAATTTAGGTAATCACTTTGCGTATTGAATCAGAATAGAATAAGCTTTTTCTTTCATAAATTTCAGTTCTGTTTTTTATTACTTGTCTATTTCACATCCCTCTTTGAAATCAGTGTGCTTTTTTTACTGTTGCCTGAAAATGTACTTTTGGCAAATATACCGTGCAGGGAAGCTTTGTAGAAAAATGCTTCAACTTAACATTAATAATTAACATTTTAATATTAATATAGTTCTATGAGTCCAGAAGCTTCTTTGGAGTTAACAGATAGTTGAGTTTGAAGCAGATAAAAATAAATGGTTGGAGTTCAAATAAATTCTTGTTCGTTGTTGTTGTAATTGTATTCTTCTTTTCCTTAGTTTTGGCAGCAGGTGATGGAGAGAGCAGTGCTGTGGCTGCAGCAGGAGCCAGCGTGCTGAAGATGGGAAGGTTTCAGGTAGGAGGTGCTAAACTCACCTGGCTCTTGGTGCAGCATCTTTGGGTGTTTCCTGCTTGTGCCAGCTCAGTGTGCCCTGTGCAGGACTTTGCTGTCCATGTAGGGCTTGTGAAAGCAGGTCTGCAGATGCTGTTTCCATTCAGGGCAGAGATTGCACAGTCTGTGCAGGTCTGGAGTTCTGAACACAGGGTTTCATCGTGGCAGGCCTTAGCTGTTGGGCTGTTCTTTCACTAACAGTGCTGGGATGCTCACTCTGCTGTGTTCTGTTAGGCTGCTGTTTCTTGGAATTAATCCTCCACACAGATTACACAGAAATGCTGCTTTGTGTGGCAGTGTTTTGCCTGGAGGGAAGCAGTAGCTTGCTTTGTGGTGTACCTAGGAAATGAGTTATTTTCCCCTCTCAGATGCATCTTACCATTAAGGGAAATAAAAGCATCATGGTAAGGAAAAACTAAGGAAGTCTGCACGATTGTATTTCTATTCTAGGTATCCATGGCAGTGGATGATGTGCTAAAAGAGGGTGACAAACCTGAACCGAAGCCAGTGCAATTTGAAACCACCTCCACTGATTCTTCAAGCTTTTCTGGCAGCAGCCCAGAGAGCACTCTGGTGAAGCAGGCCGAGAGCAGGAAGAGCGGGGCTGTGGCTGCCACCTCCTTGGATGTGGTGGATGGCATTCCTGAGGCAGCTCCTGGGCTCTCACTGCCAGGAGATGCTGCTCAGGCCACCAAGGTCGGGCGCTTCCAGGTGACAACAACCACGGATCAAGTGGGGCGTTTCTCCGTGCTCAAGGCTCAGGATGAGGTCAGCTGTGCCCAGAAAGAGCCGATGACTCTGCCTCTCTCTGTGGGCTTGGAACAAGTTGCTGCTTCAGCTGCAGCTCCCAAGAAAGAGCTGGAGTCAAGGCAGTCCCCACACATGAATGGTCCATCCTCTGATCCGGAGGCTGCCTTTCTGAGTGGCATGGCTAAGGATTTGGATGATGGCTCAGGGAGCCCAGACTCTGTGCAGCACCTGGGATCAAAGATCAGCCTCCCTGTTCAGAGCCTCAGCAACTCCTTCAACTCTTCCTACATGAGCAGTGACAATGAGTCGGATATTGAAGATGAAGACTTGAAGTTGGAGCTCCGTCGGTTACGGGAGAAGTAAGGCTTTGTCTTTGGGTGGTTGTGTATGGAACAGGTGTGATAGGATTAATATGAATAATTAATTAATGCTTCCCTAAGCCTTTGCTAAGTGTCAGGAGCCATTGTCAGCATTTATGTGGGAAGTAAGGTTCTTCAGTGGGAAAGCACTATACAGTTATAACAAAAGAGGAATATATGTGTTTGCTGGGCTGAATTTTCTACCCTGTAACCTTATTGTATGGAGAATGTCAGCTGCACTATGGATAAGAGTGTAGATCTAAGGAAGATTTGGCATATCACTGGAATTAGTGGAAAAAACAGTCCTGTTTAAAAATGACATACAGGTCTCTGCATTTCTGATATGCATTTCTGTTGGTTCTTTTCGTGAAGAGACCTTGTTGGCTCAGAAAAAGAATTTAGAATTAGTGACCTACTAATTTATTTATTTATACTGAAAGTTGAACTTTTTTTTAGGGTAGCTGGCAGTTTTACATCCTGTGTATGCAACTGCTCTGAAACAAATTGTAAGGCAGTACCAGTGTAGAAGTCTCCAAGGCAATATGTCTGAGAAAATGAGTGATCTAGCTATTCCTGTAGCATTTGAGTGCTTTTTTTGTACTTCTGTTTATTCTGGTTTTGTGATTGCAACGTTGGGAACTTAATTTTGGAATTCTAGCCAGGGCTAGAGCACACTGGAAAATGCAAGTGTTCTGCCATGTGTATTCAGTGGTTATTTGTGGGAAAGATTTATTTCCTGCTTTCTTAAATGTTTGAGAATTTGACCAAAGAAGCATCTCAGGCTTGACTAGAGGGGAGGAATTGTTTGTACATATGTGTATACATAGAATTGTTGTAAATCCCTGTATTTTGTAACTTGTTAGGCACCTTAAAGAGATCCAGGAGCTGCAGAGCCGCCAGAAGCAGGAGATTGAGTCACTCTACATGAAACTGGGAAAGGCCCCACCTGCAGTGATTATTCCCCCAGCTGCACCCCTTTCAGGAAGAAGGAGACGACCT
The DNA here is from genome assembly GCA_037013685.1 of Acridotheres tristis. Taxonomy (NCBI): domain Eukaryota; kingdom Metazoa; phylum Chordata; class Aves; order Passeriformes; family Sturnidae; genus Acridotheres; species Acridotheres tristis. The sequence goes on from CM072885.1 coordinate 67,962,804, forward strand.
ACCAAGGGAAAAAGCAGCAAGTCCAGTCGTAGCAGCTCCCAGGGACATAAAAGCCCTCAGCTATCAGGTAAGGCTTCCTTCAATAGTTTTAGCAGATAAAATAGACAAAGTACCTTCTCTCATTCTTAGATCTGTGTCTCTTCTTTTGAGGTATGTGTGTGTGCACCTGTTCCTCCCTAGATTTCTTTTATAATTCTTGAAATTACTTTTGCTCTTTGGTAGTCTTGCTTGGGACTTTTTCAGTCCACTGAAAGGTACTGTGACATTGTTCTATAAGAGCAGTTTTAAAGTTGTGATTTGTATTTTTTAGATATTAGTCATTGGGCTCTGACTCGGAAGAAAATTGTACATTTACAGTATGGCAGGAAACTTTGTTTTCTAAAGATAAACTCTGCTTATTCCCGCTTGAAACTGATTTTGCAGAATGGGTCTGGTCTCTTTAGTCATCTGCAGAGTTGTTTTTGTTTTCTCATTTAGTACCATTTAAGCATATTATTAGTATCCTTACACTGCAGATACTTTCAGTTGATGGATGTTAAAATAGTGGCCTTTTAAAATGGATTTGAAGATTCGTTGTGCTTATAAATTAAGAACCAGTTTCAGTTGTCAAGGTTTCTTTTCTTACTAAGACCATTTATAATAAACAGAACTCAGGAATTTGTTCTGTTACCGATTGAGTGACGTGGATGACAGATACTCTGAGGGTAATGGGAGATGTTTCTCTAATCCTGTAGCAGGAGCAAACAGTATTGGAGTGCCAGCAGAAATATTTATTACTGCTTCTTGTGTATTTACTTTAATTCCATGTCATGCTGAGATTTCTGTATCCAGTCACCCTGGCTGCTCATTTCTGTTTTGCTGTGTGATAGAGGAGATCTGTGAGCACATAAACCAGCTTAAAGTTGTCTTAAAACTGAAGAATTTTTCTGGTCTTACTGCTTTGTCAGAAACTGGAGTAGTTCCCTCCCCCTACCTCTCCTTCTCTTGCCTGGATTGTCATGCTTGACCAGGTTCAAAAATGGATGGAAACCAAAACTTTTTGCCTTCCTTTTTCCTCTAGGCAACCTGTCAGCTCAAAGTGCACCATCAGTCTTGCCCCCTCAGCAGACCCTTCATCCTCCTGGCAGTGTGCCAGAGACAGGGCAGAACCATTTGTTACAGCCCCTCAAACCTTCACCTTCCAGTGAAAATCTCTACTCTGCCTTCACCAGTGACGGTGCCCTCTCGGTACCCAGCCTTTCGGCGCCAGGCCAAGGTAAGACTCCAAATGCAGTTAGTGTCATTAACAGAGGAAATGAATGATTGACTTCATCATGACAATTGATTTTTAATAGCTGGTGTAAAGTAGCTTTGGGGTCCCCAGCTACTGGGGGAGGCTGACAAGGATGTTGTTTGCAACTGGATTTGTAGCTTCTCACTCAGGTGAAGGTGAGGTCTGAAACCCCAAGGACAGCACAAGAGAGTGCAGTGGAGTGATGGCAGCCAAGTTCTGCTGACCTGGGAAAGGTGTTGGCTCAGAGGAAGAGACTGATGAGACTGGGGAGTTAGAAATCAGAAGTGAGACCAAGGAAGGGGCAGAGAAGGTTTGATGTTAACAGATAACTGAAATGGTTGGAAGTTTCCAAAGACTTGGAATCTTAGTGTTTTTAGACTTCTTAACTGGTTTGGCTGTTTCTGCCAATGGAGTTTTTAACAGTAAAAGGTAAAAAAAGGCTCACCTTCTTTAACTGGGAATTATCCTGGAAGGAAGAGTCAGTGTAGGAGGATGAAATGGTGGGAGTAGTAAATTGTTCATGTACTCAGGTTTCTCACGTTGTGAGTTGTTATTAGTATGTTATTACTATGTTATCAGGTAATTTCTCAGGCATAGCTCTGATTTGTTTAGTAAGGAGGGCTTTTTTTGCTCATCATTAAGGAGATGATTCCTTTACTTATCTGAATTTAGCTGTTCTAGGTTTTTTCCCCTTGCACATCTTTTTTGAAAAGCTTTGCCATAGACAGTTTGAATACATCAGTTCTAAAGTGTGGTTTGGCTGAATCTAGAGAAGTACATACAGAAAATGGAAACAGACTTGAAGAAAGAATTTTCTATAGAGGTTTTTTTTCAGGAACTGTTTGAGGCATTTTGGAGCTACTTGAATCATCTCCCTGTATCTAGAGTTGTGCAGTACCATTTAATAATTGGGTACTTTTGCCAGGATTTGGCTTTCCTATAGATTTCACCTTTCTAGTTTGGGTTATGTCCTGAGAGTAGCAGTGCAAACTTGGACTCATGTCTGGAGGTGCTGGAGGGAGTCTCTTCACTCTGTATATTGTCTCTGTACTCCTTGGTCCACACTTTGAGACTTATTCTTGTGTGTCGTGATTGCATTTCACCCTTCCAATTTCAAGTTGCTAACATCTTGTAGTGGTGTTCTGTCTCTTCTCCTCTCCTTTCTCTGTTCTCCCCGTTCTTGTTTTCTCACAGGCTGTGCGAAGTTTAACTGTGCATCTGAGAGAGTGACCTTCAAGCCTGGTGGCAGGAGGACCCGATTTCTGAGTACGCCCTGCTTGGCTCTTTGTGTGTAACACCTTTACTCCTTCCTTGTCTGGTTTTTGTTTCGTCTTTTTTTGGTTTTTGTTTCTGCTGCTTGGATCTGTTTCATGCAGCCCATCCTCATCTACCACCTTGTATTCCCTCCCATCCTATGGCTCAGCTGCTCTTAGCACACCTTTAGAAGTTTGGGTTCTCGTGTTAGGTGTTCTCTGCTGTTAAACTCACTGTAACAAGCACTCATTTTCCCTAAACCTTTAGAGGAAACTTTCAGGACAGGTCAGTGAAATGACACAAGCTGGGGAGACTTAGCAAGGCCCATCAGTAATTTTGCTTCAGCACACGTTAGGCAATGTGAGACTTGTAGGGATGTCATCTGTCTACTGGAAGAGTGAGGAAGATTTGTTTTCCAGGTTATCCCTTAGCTGGACACTGCAGTAGTGGTGGGGGGTTGCCCTCCCCCAGCAGTGTGCTTGCAGCACAAGTTGGGTGTGTGTCCCCATGCTCTCAGCACCAGAGCTGGTGGCAGTGCAGAGCTTTGATGCCACCTGTAGGCAGCTGATAGTGACAGCTTGTGTTCGTTAACAGAAGGCCAGCTCAAGAGCCAACTGTTAAATGGGTTTTAAAACCATTGGAGAATAATTTCAGGCGAACTCAAAAGGACCTTACCTACTAATGGGCTCAGGTTTAGAAGTTTTTCCTGTGAATTGGAGATACATTAAATGTAAAACAAGTAGAAGTAAAGGTGGGTCAGTAGACATTTTCAGACATTCTTTCAGCCCTCACAAGCTAGCTTGCAGCTCTTTTCAGAATCCTCTCATTTGTACTTACATTAGGCCAGACTTACAAGAGAGCCTCAAACTTCTGATGTGGCTTGAAATAACACTATGCTTGAGCCAAGGCTGCTGGTGTGATGCTTTTTATTGGGAGTGCTGCAATATCTCCCATGCTGCTTCTGCAGGCTGGACCCTTTACATGTCTGACATTTGTTTCCCACCCTCTGGAATGACTCGATGAGAGGAAGTTTGGAGTGCTGTCAGGAGCCCTCCTGTCACTGCACTGCATGGCAGTACCACACATCTGCATCATGTGTCTGGCTGTGCTTGGCAGGGGCTCAGCTGAGCCCGAGCTGTGTGTGGGAGCTGAGCCTGCCCTTCTGCAGAGACAGCTGCAATGCAACCAGCCCCATCCTCGGAGAAAGGAAGGAGGCAGAGGGAGGGAAACGTCTTCCTGGCTGTTCAGTTTTGCACTAACTCTATGCTACTTCACTGGATTTGGGATCTAAGAGCTAAAATTATTTAATTTTTCAAATTTAGCAGCTTAAAATGTTTTTGCTGTGTATATTAATGTGCAGATGTGCTCTGATGCCTGCACTTTCAAGATTTAATGTTCCTTTCTTGGAAGAAGTTAAATTCTTACCAAAGCTAACTTAAAATGGTTAGTCTGGCCTGTCCTTTTCGGGGGGAAGGGAATATGAAGAACAGCCGGTCTGTTTCTAGAATTGACATTGAACTGAATATATGAGAGTATCATTTACTTCCAAGGCCTTGGCTTGCTGTAAATTTGCCATCATCTAGCAGTAAGAGTACTTTGGCATGTGTACCTCTTGCTTTTGGGACTGATGTAAGGAAAACAGATTCCTTTTGAAAGGAGTGTTGTAGCTGTCCTGTAAAAGCAGGTAATACTCAGCATGGCTCAGCTTGGCCTGGCACTTGGCTTGCTGCAGGCTGCTTGCTTCCTGGAGCCTTGTCCTTGAAGTGCTGTTGCAGACTGCTGTGGAGAGTGACAGCTGGAGAACAACTGGGTTGGAATCAGCAGTGTTGAGGAAACAGTGCAGTGATTGATGCTTTTAACTGTGCAGCTGGAGAAACAGAGTGGTACAGCTTGGCAGGGAATGTCTGAGCTGTTTTCACACATCTGAGAAAAGAGGATGACAAACTAAAAACACTTGACCTATCAAATAAATCTGTTGCTGGTTGAAATTTGATAATTGTAAAATGCTTCCTATGTCCTGGCAAAAATGGAAGATGTACTTGGTTTTCCTTTGGTGATAATAGCCACAGTTGTGACTGTGTGATAACAGTTGTGACCTCAGTGTCTCCTGACATTCTTCCCAATGGTTTGGGAATTATGAAGAATAAATGTAGGAGGCTGGGCCTCTTCTCTTTGTGATTAAACTGTCAGATGAGTCTTTGAGTTTGTCTAGAATGTCGCAGTAATGACTGTTAAAGCCCTGCTGTGCTGTGTCCTCTGTTTCTCACCGAGCTTTTTGTAATGTTTCCTGATACTAAACATTTCTCACTGTTTCTCTTATCTTTAACAAATTACTCTCTCTTTGTGCTTCAGGGAAGATGGTGAAAAAAGTCTGTCCTTGCAACCAGCTCTGTAGTAATTATCTTATTTCTGTTATCTCCAATTCCTGATTGTAAATCTATTCATCAGCTTTTCCTGGTCACTGAAGCCTTACGTCCCTGACTCTGTCTCCAGCACAGCATCTGTCTGTCTGTGTTATGCCCTCTAACGTGTGCTCTGTCCTTAGCATATTTGCTAGTCTGGTGCTGCTCTTGCAGCCAGGTGGAGGCAGGCAGAGCCTCCCCTTGCCTGTGGAGCTCTGCTCTCGCTAATGAGAGCAACAGCATCAGGGTCAGTTGCTCACTGTAATGTGCTGGAGTTGTACTCAGAGCAGCTGCTTGGTGTGGGATTTGATGGGGCTTGTCACCTCAGTGATGGATCCAATTGCAGACACTCCTCCAGTGTTTTAAAAGTCTAGGAGTAAGCCATCAGATATCTCCAGTGTCTCCCAAAGCAAGAGATGTTCAGAAAAGCCTGTGTGTGCACATGTCATTTAAGACTGTTTCAAAGGTGTCATTTGACTGTGGTTTATGGGGGGGGAATCCAAGGGCAGAATGAAGGCATTCTAGGTAGTGGGCTGGAGAGAGAGAGCCTGTTCCACTTCAGATCCCTCATGTCAGAGCAGAACTGGGGACGGCTGCTGTGACCGAGCAGGAATGTGGGGGGCTGTTTCCATGGAATGCTACAAGTTGAAGCACTTGCTTTTCAGCCTCTTCTAGATGGCAGTGTCTGCAGGCATTGAGAGTGTCAGAGTTAAATGTGAAACTCCTGAGAAGTCAGTTTTAAATGGACATTAGGTGAGAGCTCAGCTCTGATGCTGTAGTCTGATATGTCTGTGACCTGAGGTGGGAGCTCCCTGACAAAGTCACTTCGGGAGACAAAGCTCTGGCAGCATTTATCACCCTGAACTAATCTAGTTCTTGGGAAAACTCTTTCCTAAGTGATCTTTCATCTCTTCAGCTGAATGTGCTGTACTATATGCCTCGATTAACTCTGCCCCTTCCATAGCCTGAGGAGGCTCTCCAGTGTAGGTCCAGGATCCAGAGTACTTAGTGATTAAAGTGGAAATGTGAAATAGCACAAGTGGATGCTGGCCATCCTGAAGAGGATGAGAGCAAGTGTGTCAATTCCTGCATGAACCCTCACGATGCAATGTGATTATTACTGGTTTTGGCAGTGTTCCCCCTCACCCAAATAACTATTCCTTGCTTTTGCCTCATTTGTATTTAACTTCACCTTTCACATCATCACTCTTATTAAATAATTGTATCCAGAGCCCTTTCCACATGATGCATGCCTAAGGTTCTTGTTACTTCACAGCAGACTTCCCTTGCACCACACAGAGTGTTCTGCTCCTCTCCACCAGTGCTGCAGCCTCACTCCCTGCTCAGGGAACCTTTCTCTTCCCTTGCCGTGTGCTCTCGCATGTGTCTGCCCCCACTAACAACTCCTGTGGGCACCCAGCCCACGAGCCATTTCCATGCTTGAGCTGGAACTGGTGGGATGGATCCATGTCCTTCCCTCCTCAGCACTACCAGAGGCAGTAACACTTTATTTATTTGTCCTGCATAGTAAGTATGTCACCTTCCTAATCCACTCCTCAGTACGAAACATTCCTGCAGGGGTTTGGAACCAGTTCTTTCTGTGATGCAGTGGTGGCAAGGAATGTGGCTGATGGCCAGGGAAAGTGGGACAGAGGAAGGAGCTGCCAGGCAAGAGACAGTGACTCTGTCATTTGGCTTTTGCAATAGAGATGTGATGTTCATTGCTGGCATTCCTGTGATCCACCTCCTGAATAGCTTTCCTCCAGAAATGCCTGCCAAAACCTCAGGTTTTCATGGATTTCCCAGGTGCAGGCTCCTGAGGGAGCAAGTAGAAATATTTGAGGAACTTCAGGAATAGGTGAGGTTAAGTGTTTGCAAGCAGTGCTGTCTTTAGCCCTGCTGATGCTGATTTTGTTGTTGCATCTGCCCTAGTGGTTAACTGGCACTTCCACATCTGTAAATGAGGATACTTTGCAATACTGCTGGGAATTTAGGATCCTAGGTAATACATGTTTTTTTTGCTTCGTGTTATGAGGTCTGCCTTTGAAAACCCTAGATTGGAGTGCAGTTGCTTGTTTATAAACTTGAGGTGCATAGAAAGGCTATCCAAAACAAAGCTTCTAGGTTGGTTTTCCCCCCACAGGATATAATAAGCTTTCTAGCAGAACTGAAACCTGGCATTTATGTGAAGGGGTTTTGTGTTCTTGCAGTGAAAAGAGAAACCTGTCAGAGCTTGTCTGAGGAATACTCTCACTTGTGCCTTCTTTAAGCTGTTTTAGTTGTTTGCATCTCAAATGCTTATTCTTCTGACTTAGGAAATCTGAACATAATAGCAAAAAAATGCTTTTAGAAGCAAAAACCAAAATTTAATGCAGTGCAGACTTTCCCTGCTGATCCTGGCTGTTTGATGGATGAAGACAGTCCCATCTGTTTATCTTCAAGAACATAAGTATGGCAGCTATTGGAAACAACAGTTGCTGTTTCTGACTGGGGCTTTGTTTTGTTTTGGGGTTTTTTTTGGTTTTTTTTTGTAAACTAGGTGAATTTTTCTCTTCATTTCACAAAGCAGAGATAATTTGCTACAGAGCAGCTGGCGATGCTGATTTTTTTCTGCTCCTTACTCAGCATCCAGCATTGTCCTCCAAGGTGGAATTGACCTGTGCCAGTAGTGGTTGCTGCTGATTAAAAGGTGTAGGATGAGAGCCATGTGCCTGTACTATCATTCAGTGCTGAAATCTAATGTCATTTTTCTTCTACAAAGACCTGTAGGCTGCTATCACTCCCCCCTTAGGATGAACACTTGCAGCACTTCTTGCAAAGCAAACCTCTCAGTGAAACACTCTGAAACTGAGAAAATGCCTGTAGGAGCCCTTGCAGTTCCCACTTCAGTGTGTCCTGGAATTGAAACTCAGAATTAATCTGCATGGCATTTTAACTCTTGGTGTGCCATTACCACAGTTACTGAGTGCACTGCAGACAGGTGAAGGTTGAGCCGAGTGCTGATGGCTGTGTTTGTGTTTGTAGGGACCAGCAGCACCAACACAGTGGGGGCTGCAGTGAACAGCCAGGCCCCCCAGACCCAGCCCACGGCCATCGCCTCGAGCCGCAAGGGCACCTTCACGGATGACCTGCACAAACTGGTGGATAACTGGGCCCGGGACGCCATGAACCTGTCTGGCAAGAAAGTTGGCAAAGGACACAGCAGCTACGAGGTGAGCTGTGACCTGTGGTGAGAAGCTGTGGGTGCCCTCCTGTCTCCCTGGGGTTCCAAACACAGCCAGAGCACGGCTGGGGCAGCAGCTCTAGAACACTGCTAGCTGGCTCTTTGTGTGGAGGATGTAATGCCTGCTCTGGAAGGGAAGTGGAATACTAAAGGGGAGGCCCATTTGTCCTTGGAAATACCCATTGGGAGCAGATTGTGGATCAAGGGGTGGACTGGTGGTTTTTAAAGCACAGTTGTGTAATTTCTCTCGGTGGTTTGATTACCTTTTAGGGCCCTGGAATGGCAAGAAAATTCTCAGCACCAGGTCAGCTCTGTATCTCTATGACACCTTCCCTGGGTGCTACGCCCATCCCTGCAGCATCAGCTACCTCTTTAGGTCCCTTCAGCAAGGCCATGTGCCCCCCGCAGCAGTACGGTTACCCGGCAGCGTCCTTCCCCCCGCCCTGGAGCGGGGCAGGGGGCCCAGCACAGCCACAGCTCGGCCAGTTCCAGCCCGTGGGTGCCACGTCTTTGCAAAGCTTCAACATCAGCAATTTGCAAAAGTCTGTCAGCAACCCTCCAGGCTCCAACCTGCGGACCACTTAGCCACGCTCGGAGGCCCTGCTGGCTACACCTCGGGACAGGACATGGGGAGGGAGATGGGCCCTGTATCAACTACTAGTGCTGCAATGAACTGGTAGCTTGCCAGACTGGGAATGGATTTCTCTTTTCCTACCATTGCTGTCAACTCTGTAGCGGGAGTTTCCCCACACGCTTGGAAGGGGGAGGAGGATGATCAGCATCCTTGTGATGGGACAGTGCTTTTCACTGAGGGGGCTGCTCTTGTGTGCAGTGAGAGCTGTGAGGAGAAGCCATGGGGTCAGTTCATACAGTCTTGCTGTAAAATTTTCCTGGTTGGAGGCTGAATCCACACGTGTGGAGGTGGGAGAGCTGAACCCTAGCATGAGGCTTTAGCACGCTTCTCACCTCTTCCTGAAGAACCAAGATCAGGAAAAAGCTGTCCAAAATCCCCCTCCTCTCCCTCCCCCCAGTCAATCGTATCTGGCTCTGAAATGATGGGGCACACGAATGGACTTGTGGTGCAGCCCGTGCTTGATAGGTCATTACTGCTTTAAGTAAGATATTAACAGCTTTGACTGCAGCATTAGAGCAATTTAAATTGTTAAAAAAATTTTTAAAAGTTCCCTGCGGACATGTACTTACCATCAGTTTTGATGTGGAAACACTGTGATATATAAATGTTGTTGGACAACAGTAGTTTAAAAATGAGTGGAATATAGAGGGTTAAAAAGTTAAAAAGAAAAAAATGGGAAAAAAAGCTAGCTATATCCTTATACTTATTGGAGACACTTTAACTTTTTCCTTTGTATTTTCATTGTATTAGATAAATAAATGTGAATGTAAAATTGTATAAATTAATGTACTTGAATACTTGTCTGTTCTCCCAGTATGCTTGCTGGATATTTTAGTGCCTTGGACTTCTCTTGCTTCTGCAGTTTAGCGTCGTCTTCCCAGCAGAGCCCAGGTGGGCAGAGGGCAAGTTGAGGGCAGGATGTTTGTGCCCAGTGCCCGGGACGCTCCGGGCTCCTGCTGGGGGCAGGAGAGAGGAGGGGAGTCACCGCGGCCGCGGGCCGGAGCAGTTCTGTGTGTGGGGAAACTTGTCCAGGTGGGCAGAGCTGAAGGTGTGGGGTGACAGGGGCCAGGTGGGCTGGGACAGAGGGATGCAGGTGAAGCTAAAACAAGACTTAACCAATATTGGCTCTGGAGGCAGGAGGGCTGGGTCAGAAACGGAGAGAGGATGGGGAGGACGTGTATCTTTGGGAAAGGCCCAACTTAAGATGCAGTTTGACTCCACCTGCGAAGTGGTAAAGATGTTTGGGCAGGATGTGACTTGAGGGAGAGGTGCCATTGCTCGTTGGCATGGGCTTGTCTGCTGGGATTGCTTTTCTTACCTTTTTTTTTTTTTTTTTTTTTTGGTAAAATTCATTTAAGCCAGGAACAGACTGTCCTGGTGCAACGTCCATTGCCGGCAATGGATGTACTTGAAACAGCCGGCATCAAGAAGTTTCCTCTGTCTGTCTTGGAGGATTTACAATTTTGTTCACTCTTAACAAATTTCAAACTGGTACCAGGACTGTCACTGTCTGTCACTTGTCACCTCTTAGTACCTGTACTGTATCTTCTGCTTTGGTCATTCTCCCTTTTCGTATTTAAGAAATACTGGTTTCCTCCTCAAAGTCAAAATAATACCAGCCAGTATTTATGTAGTGCTGCAAAAAGCTGTGAAGGATGAGGGTGCAGCTTCCTGGTGCTTGGCAGCAGCTCCCCAGTGTCCTGGAGGCTGGTGCATCACAGGGGTGTTACTTGTCCACGTTTGTTTTAATCTCGGAGAGCTGTTCCCTGCTGGGGCCTTAACGGGGAGTTTTTGTGTCTGCAGATGTTCTCACTCTTCCGTTTTCACAAAGAAACGTGAGATGCTTTGCGTTCCTGTCCCTTGTTTTGCAGCAGTTGTGGCAGCAGGGCAGGCCCAGGCTGGAGAGGAGCAGCTCCGGGGGAGGCTCAGTGGGACAGGAGCAGGCTGGAGCTCCGCGGGGACACGGGAGGCTCGAGGGGGAGCAGGAGAGCAGCGGGCCCGGGGCTGAGGCCAGGAGGGAACCTCTGGAAGGAAGGAAGGATGGATGGATGGATGCAGGGGAGCACACCCAGGGAAACAGGAGCAGGGACAGAGCTGGGGCAGTAATGAGACAAGGGCAATATTCGTGGAAGGGGAACTGGTCAGCTGGATGCAGCACATGGTTATTTAAATTTGATCTAATAAGTTTGAGGTCGTTTCTTCACTTAATGTTATGCAAGAACTGGTTTTATTTACCGTTGATTTTTTTTTTTTTTCTCCCTCCCTCTCCTCCTGTGGATGAATAACTGAAGTCTAGAGGAATAAACTAATGCTACTGAACTGTTAAATTATTTTGTTTAATATTACACTTTGAGTATCTTTTTCCACATAAAATCTGTTTCTGAATTACAAGCGTTTTCTTTACATTATTTAACAATGTACACTGTAAAAATAAAAATAAAAAAAATAAAATTAATTGAAACTTTGGGCTTCCCTGGCTGTAGTTAGTTGTGTTTTGCACTGAACCCTTCTCATATGACTGCGCCCCTTGCTGCAGTTTGTTACCTTTGTAGAATATTGAATGAAGCCGTTCAAATAAACCAGACCTGCTTTGGTTGAGCTGTGGGTTTTCTTGTGGAACAGCAGGTTCCAGCCCCTCTGTCCTTGTCCTGCAGTGATGTTAACTGTAACCCAATTTCCCAGTTTGTCACAGGAAATACTAGAAACCCAATTTAACGAGAACCTTAACTGCTCAAAAGCAGTGACGAGTCAAGAGCGTTTAGCAGGACACTCCAAAACAAAGTGCTGCAAAGAGTGAGCCCTAGGCTGGACCTTGAGGGAGGAGAAGGGATCTGCTGTCGCTGCTTTTATGGCTGAGACTGTCACCGAATTGCCAAACACGACACAAGTTGGTGGAGGGAGGGGAGGAGTTTCCTGGCGGGTCCTGGGCGTGCTTGCAGCACTGAGCAGGAGCGGAGTGTCCTAAGGGCCCTTCCCGGCTCCTCTGTGCTGGATGCCAGCAGGGATGTGCTCCCATCCTGCGGGCCGGGGAGGAGCGACTCCTCAGCGACCTTAAAAACAGGAATTCAGTCCTCAGACCGGAACTGGAATGGGCAAGAGTGAGCAACTTCACAGCGTCATTCTCAACTGCAGGAATTTGGTATTTCTAAACACTAATTGCTGCGGCATTTCTTTCCATTTTAAGAGCAGCTTCTGTTATGAGTCATGCTGTGCAAGCCTGGAAGGGAAAAAAAGCTCCCAGTATAAGTTTTCCTGCCGTTTTCAAAGGGACCAATCGCGAGAGGCTCAGGGAGTGACTTTGTTAGAGGAGGCACAGCAATATTTGCAGTTTCCAGAGCCAAGGAAGATGAGGCCGTTACATTTTTGTTTCGGACTTTTGAATTTTTTCATTGCAAAGGTTTGGAGCAGTTAGAATTCAGTAATTCCGGAGGTCTGCACGCTCCCCTCCTAGCAGGTATATGGTTTCAACAGCGAGGGCATGACTCAAACGTGTGGAATGTGCTTCTTCCCTGAACTTTTCTGAAGGCAGCACGGAATTGGCCAGGAACAAGTACGGGGAAATGTGGAACTGTTTTCTAGATGTAATCTATTACCGTTAATGACGGCCTGTCCTGTCTTTTCGTGCTGAAGTCAATCTCTTTTCTTTGTCCTGGATAGTAAAGGACTGATTAAGTGATGAAGGCAGAGTAGAAGAGGAATAAATGCTGAGTATTCTAAATGTCTTTACAGTTAGACAGAGCAGTGAGGCAAATTCTGGGAGTAAGGTCCAATTTGAGGCTTAAAATTGATGTCAGGGTTGGCCTAGTCCCAGAATTTGTGGAAATTTTCCTGGTTTTCCTCTAACTTCCAAATGTGGCATCATTCTTCTTGCTTCCCCTTGTGGCCTCCTGGGGACGGCGGCACCACTCCTGCCACAGGAGCCCGAGCCCTGCCCGGAACAGAACCGGCCAACCCAGCAGGACTCCTCCCTTTCCTGCGCGGAGCTGCTCGAGATGGAGAAGGGAGCATTCCTCCAATACTGCTGACAAATTCTTCCCTTGACCTGCTAACTAGAAGGACCGACCAGCTTTTGGCTTTGCTGTAGCCTCGGGCCCCTTCGAGGTTTCTGTTTGCCCATCCTAAAGCACAGGAGGCTGTGCAGGTGCAGTGCTGCCCTTCAGCTTTCGAGCCGCTCAGCAGGGAAGGTGGAATGGCTGGCAGGGCAGAGAGGCACGAACAGCTCCCAGCGGGGTTTGTTTTTCAAATTCATGTTTATTTCTGTATTGAAAGGGGTTGAAAACTTATTTAAAAACAGCAGTGCAGCTCCCATTCATGTTCCAAAGGACTGGAGCAGGCTGCGTGTTCGGGCTGGCAGCGGCCCCGGCGAGCTCCTGCCCTGAGGCTCGGGAATGGGAACGGGCTCGGGAATGGGAACGGGCTCGGGAATGGGAACGGGCTCGGGAACGAGGGCTCTGCCCCGGCCATGCAGACACGGGACAAAAGGCGAGGCTGCACCTCAGACACAGCCCATGTCACTCCCGGCCTGGCCACAGCTCGTTCCTTCTGTCCCTGGCCACGATCCCCTGCTCCCCATTGTACTGAAAATCTCTGTGCTGGAATGCAGCACTGAGGGAGATACAAGCTCTGAATTGCATTTCATTTTTAACAATCCGTTCTGTTACAATTTACAGGTAATATCCACTTGTAATACGGCCACAAGGCTCGTGCTGCAGAGCACAAATAATGGCATGGTTATAGAAAAAGAAATACATAATAACCTAAGAGTACATGAAGTTCTTGCTGATTGTATGAAACTCTTCTCTGTTGCTTCACCATAATGTACAGCAGAGTCCATGTGACACAATTCGGAAAGCCAGCTGCAGCCTTGTGATAGAATCCATGACAGAGGCACAGATGCCACGATGTGCCTCACATAGGTTCCAGCCTCCTTTTCTTCAAGCTCTGACTTCTCCCGAGTGGGCTGCACCCTGCCACACAGCAACAAAGTGAGAAATGGACTTTTTTTTCTGCCTCTAAAGGTGTTCCTCAATTCTTTTTCTAACTCTTCCTTGATAGGACAGTTGGATGGAAAAAAGCAGTTTCCCAAGACCACTGTCCCAGAATCTGCAGCCAGGGCTAAATGAAAGGAATGTTTCTCCCACTGGACTTTCCCAATCTCCCAAGAGCCCCTGTGAAGGCAGAGCTCAGTCACATACCTGGGCTGTGCTGGTGGGCACAGCTGGTGCTGGGGGCTGCAGCAGGGGGCTGCAGCTGTACCAGCCTGGCAGCAGCTTTGTGCTGGTTCCCCCTGCGGGGTGTCCTGCTGCGAGTGCTCATCTGCTGATGGCCATGGGGCATCTCAGGTGCCTGCTGTGCAGCTGAGGAGGGCTCTGGTATTTTGGCACCCATGCTCTCCAAGGGAATGTCCCAAAGTTCAGGATCATCTGGAAGGAATGAGAAGGGGATCCATGACACAGTACTCTACTACAGGAATGGCAGTAGCTCCAAGATCAGCACATTCTTTTCCTACAAGCAGTGACCACTATAAAATTTAAACTGTAAAGCATCTCTTATGTCAGTGTGCAGCAGGCTCCTGCCTCTTGTGCTCTGGACTTAGGCAAGGTGCAGGCAACACGGTGTGTGACCCAAAGATCCATGGTTATATTGAGAAAAGACACACCCCAAATTCCCCCCAAATTCTGTGCTGTGCAGAATCACCTCAGGAGAAGGGTTTACCAATAGGTGTAACAACTCTACTGAAAAGCCTAAGTGTGAAACCCCCCGTAGTGATGGATATCATCTCCCTGCCACTCAGGCAAAGTCTGTATTGTTAAGGTCAGAATCACTCACACTCCTGTTATTCCAATTCTTCAGAGCTTTTACCCTTACACTGTATTGTGAATTAACCTGGTTTAAATGCCAATGATTTAACACTTCATTGCTCATCACTCTTTGGCTGACCTGCAAAGAACTCCTCTTCTATTGCCAGCTCCTGTTGCACTTCTGCTGGAGTGTTGTGCTCCACGGCAGGATTGGATGTCGCTGCAAGGAGGCAACACAAGAAGAGGTTAATACCAGAAAAACAGAAACACCCTTTGGCTCCTTCCTAGCAGAGCACGAGTCTGAAATGACAGCCAGTACTACCACCAGGTACCCTCTTGTGTCCTACAGCTGGCTAAGGCTTGGAACCAGAATGTGGGAAGCAACATTCTGTACCTGATAACATCTGATGAGCAACTGTGCTACTTCACTGTGGTTTTTAGCCTGTCCATCTCCATTTCCTGCTACTCCATGGCCCCAGACCTCCCCATGAGCCAAGAGACACGGATCAGTAGCTCAAGCAATGTGTATTTGCCTGCAGCTACCACAGCCAGGTGCTGCAGCCTCAGCTTGGATGCAGCAGGTTGATGGTGCTGGCAACAGCTGCTTTAGGGTGGCTGGAAAGTTGCAGATTTAGGGATACAGGTTTAGAGCTGACATCCCTGACACTTTTGGAACACACGGGGGATATATGACAATGCTCCTGCCTTTGGCCTCAGAGGTGTGTTGATGGCACAGCATAACAGCACACGAAGCTGGCCAGGCTCCTGTACTGTGGGTAACCTGTGCCTGCCAGCTCTGGTGGGAAGTGCCAATTTGGAATGCCACTTCTCACCCTGTTTGCTGCTGGGAGTAACTCCTGGGACCTGCTGCTTTTTCTCCATCTGCTCCCGGAACTGCTGCTGCAGCCGCTTCTGGCGCAGTTTCCTCTGGTAAGTGGCATCACACTCCATGGCCAGGGAGTCTGTGCTTCTGTCCTCCCCCCAGAAACACACAGTTAAACAGGACCTCAGCAATTACATTTTGAAAAGAAAAAATTAATTAAGAAGTAACAGTAAATAAAATCCACTGAACTAGTGCTTTATGGCATCTTTGGCATTTAGCTGTCTATGTGTTTTAAAAGGCTCAGTAACTTTTAATACAGCTTAAAAAATAAATTTATAACAGCAGTCTCACCTGGGAGCATTGGGTTGTTTCTGATCTGCTGTCACTACAGCAGCCTCTGTCTTGCCAGGCTCACAGCCAGGTGTCACCTCACAGTGCTGTCGCCCTGCTCCATTCTGCCTTTCCATATAGCTGCTGTATCTTGCTTTCTCTATTTCAGGCTCATAGTCCTGTATTTTAGCTTTAACCAGGTCTAACTCAGGGGGTACCTGGTAAAGGAGAAGAAACAAAAGGTTCAGAAATTGCCATCATCAAGTTAATGAAATAAGCACAGGTTAAAAATCTATTTTGTTTGCTTTAAGTCGAACAGTAAGTTAGAAACCTCAAATGCTATTTCAGTACCAAGTAATTCAGTCAGTTAATCATTGAATTCCTGTGACTTTGTGTTGGTTTAATTGTTCAGTGCTGCAGGGCAGATGGTGAGGTCTCCCCACACTGCTCTGCAAACTCACCCACACTGCTCTGCAAACGAGAACAGCTGTAGGTGATCAATGCAGGATTTTACAGCTTCTCACAGCCACACAAGGCTGCTGCTGAGTGAGTTTGTTTTACCAGTCCATTCTCCTGCTTGTGCTAAAGGGCAAGGCCAGCCTTTACTGAGTTCTGAGGAAGGTGCACCATTCCAGTTTGTTAAAGATGGGATGTTTTGGCTCTGTCACCTTATAGGTTTGTGGCAGTGCCTCTAATAGGTGATGATCCTGGCAAACCAGAGACCTGGGCCATCTTCACCTGGTGAAGGTGAGGTGTCACTTTGGATCTGCTCCTGCAGTGTTTGACAGGACTGCCTTGCAGCTCTAGGCCTCTAGCAGAGCTGGGCAAGTCCTACTGTGATTGAAGGCAGCTCTGCTATCAAAGCCCACAGATCAGCAGTTGCAGAAGGTTTCCTTTTCCCTCTTTCCACAAGGCAGGCCTAGAAGCCTCCTGCCCCAGCTGGGGCACAGCAGGAGCTGGCAGGATCCATGGTGGCTCCTGAGGTGCCACTTCAGGAACACTGCTTTGTGTGTGTGAGCTGTTTGCTAGGAAGGCTATTGGTGTGAGGAATCCTGAGGAATGTGAGGCAGGGATAGCACTCCTGGTAAGCTCTGGAAGTGCAGGAGCAGGGGGAGCTCTGCATTCCCTGCTCTGCATTCCCTGCTCTGCATTCTCTGTACTGCACCTGCCGGGGAAGTTTGTTCACGGCTCGCAGGTAGTCCTTGTCCAGGATGCAGTTCCCAAGAGCATTCCCAAAGCACCTGAGAAACAAGAGCACTCACTGTGACTCAAAACCCTTCCTTCCCACAGAACCTCTGAACACGTGCAAGTGCTGATCTTCACTTACTTCAGTGCTCTCTTCAGTCCATCTGTTACTGCCTCCTTTCTTGCCTTTTCTAAGGATAAGGCTTTAGACTTCAGGCCTTCACTGACTCCATATCCCACATCTTCATGGTATGACCCATCCTGCAGTACAATTTCAAACATAAGGGGATTTTTACATGCAGGTGCTGTGCTTTCCCAAGCCTGGTTACTTGCTCTTGGCTGTTTGTTCCACAGCAAGGTCAATGTTTAGGACACCAGCAGGCTCCCTAATGCAGGGCAGTACCTGAGGACTGTGCTCTGACCCATGCAAGGACTTTCATTCACAGCTTCAGGCAATTGCTCAGCTACAGTCAGAGCCAACCAAAAAAAAAACACTTACCTTAAGCTGAACTTTCACAAAAGCACAGACACCCACGTAGAACCTGCCATTGTTGAGGTCAACAAAGTCTGTAAGGAGATATTTTAAGTGTTAATTTATAAAAACAATAGCGGAAAGCAAACTTTTGTCTATGAAATAATTTCTTTCCTATGATCTAGTAGAAGTATGCAGTTTGCAATTAATTTGCACAAGGTTTTATGAGGGACAGAATGCCTGAATTTCTAAGGAATGACTAATTATGGCATTATCTGAAAAATGTAGAAGTTTGAAGGATGTCAGTCCTTTCTTGACTGAAAAGTTGGGAAAGAAAACTGTGGTGCAGAATAGATGGAAAGCAATGAAGTAAGTTGTTCTATTTCTAGAATCTATCAGCCTGAGTTAAGAAAAGATTTCTGAAGGTGGGGGAGAGGAAGAAGGTAATTTAAGCTGCTGCTTTGACCTACTTCAAAAACCAGTCTTCAGCATAAGCACAGCAGATCTGCAAACAAGGACAATACTCCTCTGGCAGATACTATTTCAGCTATCATCAATATGGAAGAGGCTGAAGCTTTAAGATCACCTGAACACCATGTTATAGTTGAAAAGTTTTCCCAAAATTTTCTGTTGTAAAAACCTCAGTACTATCAGCTAGAAGAGAAATCTGCAGAAGATGGGTCCCTAAAGATTAGGGGAATATTAACTGAGAATATGAACTGGTTGGAGTCTAAAAATTACAGGTGAGTATGAAAGTTGGCCCAGGACTGCTGGGTGTTACACAGTTTAATTGTAATTACTCTTGACTGAGTGTACCCATAGAGATCAGAGACTTGATTAGACCAGCTCAAGAATAATCATAAACCCGCCCAGAATAATGACTATGACAGATCTAAAATGAAAACAAGTGTGGGAAGACAGGTTGAAAGGATAGTACAGAAGGCAATCTCTCCCAATGAATTACAGCTGTACTGATCACTGAGGAGTGGAAACAGCCTTGCTTGCCCAATGAGGATGGGTGGTATAACAGAGTGGGTGAGCTGGCCACAAGTTACAGTTGGAGCTTGGAACTGAGAGTGTGCTGGAGTTTGGGGTGGAGTCTGCTGCCTCTGCTGTGAGGAGGTAAGGGACAGACAAGGTGAGAAGATGCTGTGTTAGGGACAGATAGGGTGAGGAGGCTGGGTAAGGGACAGGTTGGGGTAAGCCAGTCATGCAGAGAGGAGAGAAGGAGTCAGTGCTGTGTGGAGCTGTCTGTGCGGAAAGGAGTCAGAGTTGTCAGAAAGAAGTTCACTGAAAGAAGGCATGAAAAGTTTCTAATAAAGGACTGGTGTTGATGCCAGTCCAGTCTGTCTTGACATAATTATGACACAGAAGCTTCATTATTATTCAATTTCTCTTGTTTTTACTAACTGTTAAGACACCTGGAAGTTGGCCTCTGCCCAGATACTTTGAAGTGATGAAGTTGTAGCAGTTGAGGTCTCTTGTTCTGTTCAGCCTGGAGGAGACTGAGGGGAGACTTCACTGCAGTTACAGCTTCCCTGAGAGAAGAAGATGGGATGCAGGCACTGATCTCTGCTCTGTGGTGACAGCAACAGGACCCGAGGGAATGGCCTGGAGCTGTGCCAGGGCAGGTTTAGGTTGGATATTAGGAAAAGGTTTTTCCCCCAGAGGGTGGCTGGGCACTGGAACAGCTCCCCAGGGCAGAGGGCACAGCACAGCCTGCCAGAGCTCAAGGAGAGTTTGAGCACATGGTGTGATTGTTGGGGTGTCCTGTGCAGGGCCAGGAGCTGCACTCGGTGATCCCTGATGGTCCCTTCCAATTGTGTTCTGTGATGGAAACCCTGGTCCTTATCCAAGTGAATTTTCCTTCACAGTGGAACAAGAAGGAGCAAAGACTTTTTTGCCCCCAAGAGATCCTTACCAACATTCTGCTGAGTGACTGAGTGAGCCCAGCCATTGAAGCCAAACATTTCATTGGCCAGACTGATGACCTTGTGACCCTCAATGTAACAGACCTGAGAAGAAGAGCACATACACATAAATAAATATATATATATAAATACATAGCCTTGTGCACACATCTCTGCACACTTTATTTTTAACAGATATTAGACATACCCATCTTACACTGAGGAAACCCAGCTAAGTTCAAGGTTCAGATAATGTGAATAAAAGGCTGATGGTGCAGCTTCAGGTGCATTCTCTTCTAGCAAATGTGGTGGGGATTAATATAACACCAAATATGACTTAATCAACAAAAGGCAGAGTGGGCACTAAAGACAGTAAATACAGACACATATAATGTTTCATATAGTCCAATTCTGGGGAAAAAATAGGGAAAACATCTCAGTGTTGTCCAAGTAGATAAATATTCCTTTGTAAAGGATGAAGCACTGGAAAATTAACTATCTTTTTAAGTGCAAAAGGAAGATCTGTGGCTCAATAAAAGCCAGAACTTAAGCCGTGCTCGCTTTGCATTCATATCTGTGTATTAAACGACAAGAGGGAAATTACCTTAAAAAGAAAAATAAGGAATATTGTAACAATTTAAACCCTAGTTTTCCTGGGAAAATCGAGTTGAAACATGATGTTTGTTCGTACCTTTTGCCCTCCTCCTGCCTGCCGGCTGCTGATGTAGTCTGGGCCCAGCCTCTGGCGCAGGGCGTGCTGGATTGCTCGGTACTCGCTGGCTGTGTACTGGTACTGGGCACAAACGAGGCAACACACATCTCACCTTCCTGCTTCATCCCTCCTCTCCTAATAGCACTGCTTTATCCCAGTCCTCCCAACGTGTGCATGTTCATCCATTTCTTGGAATTGGGATGTAACAGGAAGGAAACACCTCAGGGTACACACATGCATTAGACTGTTCTTTTTTCCTCTTACTCTTGATGGATACAAGTATTAATTCCTGAGCTGCAGCAATTATTTGTCATTAATAATCCTAGCCACAAAAACACATGTAAATTTCTATTTTACTGCTCAAAACCAAAACATAGTATCTCTGTGATCAACAAGAAAGGTGTATTTAAAGACTCCAACAAAACTGAAGATGGACTGTACTCCACTACCACATGTCAGCAGGGCAGGGAGGACAGCAGCTCAGGAATGCAGTCAGAATAGGAATTTCTTGAGTTATCCAATTTATTTGGGTACCTCCAACATCACTGCTATCATTGGAGAATACGAGCATCATGGGAAGCCTAAAGTGTTATAAGTGTAGGTTTGTCGTAGTAGAAATCCAATTTACAAAATGTAGCAAAGCCTAAATGTACATTTAAGGATTTGAGAACTAAAAAGTCTGTGTTGTTGTGGCCTGAAGTGGGACAGAACACTTAAATCATAAATACTGTGTATGCATGTACTGGCTGCCCTAACAACTCAGGAGAACACAGAATCTTCTAGTGTGTTTGTGTGCCATATCAATTCCAACTCCTGCCAATCTGCTCTAATTTGTATTTGGTTCTATTTAAACTTAAGAGTAAAAACTTTATCTTTTTCTGATCTAGAATGCAAGCCTGTAACCAAAAAGCATAAGGAAAAAGGGAGAATGCACAAGCTTGTGCCACGTTCAAGAACTATGTAGAAATGCCTATCATGAAGAGAATTCACCACCAAAAGCTCTGTTCAGTCCAGATACAGTTTTCTTTTTGAAATTATTTTACAACTTTTTGAAATTATTTTTTAATAGCTGAAAGTAGTTGGCTTTTCTGAACCTGTACTGAGAATATGTGTAAGCATGACTCAGGCCATCTGGGAATAAAAGAATAAAATGAGACCCACGTTTAAGGTTCAAGATTTAAAAGCCTTTTGGGAAGAATCCAGAGCAATTGATTATAACTTGAAGCATGCCAAGACTATTGTAGAGAAAAAAAGTAAAGTACAATAGGGTGTAGCATGATTCCAGCCTTACTGTACCCAAGTTTAAAAGGAATAAACGTGCAGAGCAGATTTGCAGTAGTGTGAGCATGCAGTTTGCATTTCCCTCTCAGGCAGAAGGAACTGACCTGTCCAAAGGAAGCCACCGAGTCCAAAGTGTTGGAGCTGCTGCTGCTGCTGCTCTCACTGTCCTTCCCCTGGCTCTCAGGCATCCCTAGAGATGAGAGAAATTATAATGACTGAAGAGAACAGAACTGACAGTCCATATGAAGACATGGCAAAAAGCTTATTCTAAATATCATACTGGTAAAAAATTATGTGTTTATGTGTTTCTTTTCCTTTTAAGTAAATGTGAAGGCACTGTACCATGCCAGGGAAGGAAAAACGAAAATAATTCCCTCTTTCAGATTCTTCAGCACTGTCTTCCTGGACCACTTTCAATATCCATTAATACTTTGATAAAACGTAGGGACAACTTTCTAAAACTTTACTCAGCTATACCCTGACTTGTCAGTTTTATTTCAGATTGCTGTTTTGACTGTAATAATTCTGCCTGGTACTATAGGGTACCACATAAACCATGCAGAGCTGAGAACCACAGAACTCGGTAGAACTGTAAGAACTGGTACCAATAATTCAGCAGATGGCACCCTTTTCCAAGGCAGTATCCAACACTTCCCAGCACTGCACAGCCACTCCCCCTGCTCTGGAGCAGTGGGCTGGGGAGATTGTGGATCCAGGCGTGCCAGGGGCTGCAGCAGCACTCCCAAATAACCCACAGAGATAATCCTTTATTGGATTTGCACCAATGCTGAGCACAACCGATAGCCCAGCACTCAGACTTTTGTAGGCAATACAAATGCAGGACAAAATCAGACATACAAGAGAGCTGGAGATGTCACAACAGTTTAAGAAAGCCTAAAATCCTCAGCAGATAGAGTGCTGACTGACTGGTAAATTATGCTGCTTTGCTAATGCATTCCAGGTGTGGCACTTTTTAAAATAAGTTGTTTTTCCAGTCTCTAAACAAGAAATCCAAAGTTTACTGAGGACTTGGCAAACAATTTTCAGAAAAAGGATACCAGTTGTTTCCTTGGCAAGTGTGAGCACTGGCAATTATGCCAAGTGCAGCTAAAATTCTTCTTAATTTTGGTTGGCTAGAATTATTCCTCTTCAGTCCCAAACTTGTATAATTGTACAGTGTTCATACACTTGAATACATTTCAATCAGAACTTAGCAGCAATTTGTAAATACATTTGGCTTTAGAAAAGAGCAAATGGAAAGCAACATTACCAGGAGAAACACTTGTGATTTAAACAGGCTATTTCCTCTGCTCAGCAAAGAGTTCACTGCATGGGGAGGGAGACAATTAGAGAGACATAAATAGGGTGTGTGGCCAAGGGAATTTAAATTTGAACAATATTGTTGCCTCCACTCACACCCCCAAGCTGCCTCAATCAGATCTTAATCACTGTGAGCCCTTGGGAAGAAACTATGACTGAAATGTCACTGACCTACAAACGCTGTGACCAATTCATGTAAAGTAGGTGGGTGGCATTTTGAGGCAAAATTGCTTAATGCCGGTTTTAGTCAAAGTTCTTCAAGCTTTTATATGGTGTGCACCATTATCAGTGTAAATTTAGTTGTCAGTGGTTATTATTAAAATGATGTGTAATCCAGTTTGAGTGGACAGGATGCCAGTTTAGTTTCAGGCTTTACCTGCAGCTTCAGCTGTGAGCCTTGCTTAAACCAAACCCTCCATCAGAGCAGTGTGGGGGATTTTGCAGTTGGGGAAGTGCAGCACAGCCAAGCCCTGTGTCTCAAAGCAATTGTCTGAGCATTTCAGAGTGACAGAACTTCGATATTAAAAATTACTAGAGTAGGAGCTGGGAAGAGAGAGAAGTTAATTCTGCAAATGGAGCTATAAATCTATCTCGGTGCCAGAGGCAGGGAAGCCAAGGTGCTTCCATTCCTCACTGGAATATTATTTGCTCACTGCCCTGCCCTCTCGACACAGCGTTTTAACTCACATGAAACATTAATGCTGAAGTAGATAATAAACCATTGACTGGAGTGCCCAAGAGCCTCAGACACCCTCTGGGGCCAGGGCTGTAGTATGAGGCTGCCTGACTCATTCAGCAGTGTTAAAAAATGCTCTATTTTTAAAACCAGAAAGACTAAAAGTTAAAGTTCAAATATGCATTTGAATATGCAGGATGATACAAGCAGTTAATCAGTTTAAAGGCACCTAGGAATTATAATTTACTATCTCTGTGGCAATGGGACCATTATTTATTATTTTCAGGGAATTCTTTTGAGTTTAGCTGGTAATGTTCTCAGGAAGTTTTCTTATCACTGAGAAAGAGTCCACACAAGACTAGAGGTGCTGCACAGTGCTCCAAAACATTGCCTTGACTAACTAGAACAGGTAAAGAAACTTAACAGCTTTTACTAACACCATATGTTGCTCTTGTCTTTCAAAACTTGAACACATTAGGTACATAATCAGAAAAAAACAATTTCTGTTTTGGGAAATTGGATATGAAATACTAATTTTCAACAGCACTCTACAAGTAAGTATTTATTTGCATGGTGGCGAAATTGAGCACTGCTGAGAAAAATGTGTGTGTACACAAATTCCTGTGCAGGAAATAAACCAATCATCCAGAAGAGATAATCCTGAATTTAATCTGTTCAAGTATATTTACCACTGTGGGGCTATGGCAGCAACACCTTCATCTGCCATGATTGTGTGGACACAACTCCTAGTTTTCTAACATCCTCCCACGCCTTTCTATCCCATTGTCCATCGCTCCCCACAAATTTATGGTGCTCCTAAATCATGTCTTTTCCATCAGTTCTGCTCTGCCTTGACAAACTGGGCTTTTGAGCCAAGCCCTGTGGAAGGAGTGCCAGTTCCCAGCTGTCCTCAGTGTGAGGTGGAAGCAGGCAGTTTTGCATGACTTCAGAATAGTTTGCATACCGTGCTTTGTGCAAGCACCACAGCTCAGCTAGAGAACGTGGCTCTTCCAAGGAATTCATCACAGCATCCCACAAACTAAGACAGGACTTCAGCACAGGCTGTGAACATCCAGAGGGATTTTCATTCATCCTCGCCCTCATATCTGGTAAGCTTCCTTCACAGAGAGGCTTTGCTCTGCTGAGTGAAAATCTTCAACATTCTTTCAATAAATGCAATTCCACTGAGCCCAGCAAGAGCAAACAGTTACACAGGCAGCACCAAGTGATTTAGCAAGCACTAAAGATAATGCCACATACTTAACCCAAGGTTTGTACTATTCTAACAAAACATCCAAATACCTTTACAAGTTTTATATTTCTGTGGAGTTTTCTTTCCTCTGGGAACCCCAAACTATTTTATAAGTAGATTTACCTGTTATTCAAAGGCTGTTTAAACACAGAGCTGAGGTACCTCTTTCAAGTGTAATGGAGCAGATGTTCCTAACACAGGCCTTTGCTACTCCACAGTTTAAAAGGAGTGGAAAAGAGTTGATGCAATTGCTGGTGGAAAAGCTGCACACAATAGAACTCCCCAGTTTTGATTTCTGATATCTCTAGGTAAACAGCCTTGATGACTTGAGAAAAGCAAGGTAATGTTCTGTTAACTTCAACGGAAGGAAAAGATAGCGATGGGTTAAACATGGAAATGCAGGGGCAGCTCAGGAGACTGAGTGTCTCCTCTAGACTACAGCTGGCCTCTGGGGCCTTTTCATGCCACTCACTCTTTCAGGCCACATTCTGTAGCAAGGGAAAAAAAGGTATAAGGTAGCGTATGTGAGCTCCCTGCAGTAGTTTAAATCTATTTGCTTTCAAGGCATACAAACCCCACTCTGACAATTCCTGCTCAGTTACAGCACGTGTCAGGTGGACACCTCCATGCAGCCCCACTTACTCCACTGGGATCTGTGTGGCTCCAAAAGCACAGCTGAACTCTTTGATTTATCAGGCTCTGCTAGGTTTACTCTTGGCATGTCTAGGATCATGATTCCCCCTGCACTGAACAGAAAACACTAATTCTGGTTCCACCTTTTTAATGAACAAAGGGTAAAGCTCTTTCTTCCTTACCTCTATGCAATTTTGGAAGAGTAACAGTGCATTTGTGGTGGTGTGTTCCTATTTAAGAATTTTTGGATACATCTAACATCTGAAACAAAGCCTACCTGGTCAATTCCTGCATTTTTGGATCACAGGATAAGAAACTCACCTCCATACTCATTGTGCTGTTTCCTGTCATGCCAGCCTTTACACAGCTGCCACAAGTCCACTGAACATCAATCTAACTGCTGGAAGTTGTTTAGGGGTCTGCTGTCCCAATAATTACAAATCCAGCCCAAACTGCTCAGTTTAGTACGTGTTGTTGTGTTTTAGTCTGCATGTTTTTCAAATTTTGCTGGTAATGCCTCCAAACATTTTCTTTAATAGCAGTGGTATGTGTCAATTACCCCTTTGCTATGTAATTTTGGCTGTTTTCAAGTCCACTGCCCATTTTTGCCTTACAAAGGGTCCAAAAAATTTCATTAGTTAAAATGCACCGGCAGCATCCTAGGAAACAGGTCATTCCAAACAAATATAAATTTGAAATACATTTGCTTTCCAAGAATATAAATCCTGTTTAATTTCTCCCATTACTTAATTCCTTTGCATTAACTCACAACCTATAGAGAAAATATTTCATTAAAGGGATTGACTGGTACTCCTGCACAAATAATCTTTTGGATATTATTAAAAAAATTCCTTATAACAATAAACAGTGACCAAGGGGTAGAACAGAAAGAAAAGAGAAACAACTCTGTCATACTAGTTTTTTTTCCACGTATGAAAGAGTAACACCTCACAGTAACAAAACCAAAAGTGAACAATTTGCTTTCCAAGGAGTCTCACACCCATGCAGGCAGAGTAAAAGAAAAGAGCTTGTTCTGGAGACCAGACCAGGCAGGAATATTACTCAAATATAATAAATTATTTACATGGGCATTTCATTCTAAAAGCCTGTCAGATTGATTTATTGCCACATCATTTATGTACAACTCACTTCAGTCCTTGCAAGGCAAAGACAGCAGGGTTTTTAACCCAAGAGTGATGGTTTGGGACTTGCAGGGAAAAGCAGCCTGTCCAGTTGTGAGCAGAAAGCCTGCAGATTTCCCAAATGCAATTACCAGGCACGAAATTAATCCAGCCAGGAAACGAAACCATCTGAACTCTGAGCACTGTGGGAGATCTGTCAAACTGTGCAGCACAAACCCCACGGTGATCACAGGCACAGATGACACTTCTGGCAGCAAGACCCTATTAAGATGACACACTAATTAAGCTGGGACGAAAAACCTAAGGCTCTTAGGCTCTGTTTTGCTCCAGGTTGACACTTGCTTATTGTTAAATGAAAAATCATTTACCCTTGAAATTGGCAGGATACTTGAGGTATGGGCAAGCCTGTGTCTATTTCCATCCTTCTGCCTTCTTAACAGTATAAGTTTAAATTATCTCTTTTTTTGGGGGGATATCTTAGGGCAGAAGTGCTTAGATACTATAGCATGCACCATATAATTCTACAGAAATTAATTTAAAGCGGACTCTCTGCTTCTACAGTTGAAAGGGAAGTTCGGGTTATCTAGACCTCAGTGGATATCAGCCTGCCAGTGGTCTGAATTAGAATATAAATTGTAATTATAATATAAGATGCAATAATATAATAACATATACAGTATAGGCAATATATAATATGGTGAAATAGTATAACATAATTACTATATGAGCTGTATTCATGGCAAGAAGATACTAATTTAAACAGTGATAATTTACATGTCAATAGGAGTCATTCCTTGTGTAGTCTGACAGACCTAACCCATTTGCCATAATCGCTCGCTTTAGTGTCCCCTGGGAGAAAGGGCTAAGGAAGTCGATGCTGCTGTTGGCTCCTTACACCCTGAAATCATAGCAAATCCAATTGGAAGGATTTTTCATGGAACGCTGTCCGGCCGAGGCTCCTTCAGGAAACACCGGCCCCGCGTACACCCCTGGCCCGCCGGGCGGGGCCGCTCAGCAGCCGCTCGCAGGGGAGGCTCGGGTTCGGTGCCCGGTTCCGTGCCCGGTTCCGTGCCCGGTTCCGTGCCCGGTTCCCAGCCGCCCCCGCGCCCTGCCCGCCGTACCTAAGCCCTGCCGCAGCCCGTTCGCAGTTCCCGCCCGGAGCGGCCGCTACGGCGCCGGAGAGCGGCCAAACTTCGCTGGGGGCGCGCGCGCGGGCGGTGACGCACGCCGGGGGCGGGGCGGGGCGGGCCGAGGGAAGCCCCGCGCGGCCAGCGAGCGCGCGCGCCGGGGGCGGGGCGTGCCGGGGGCGGGGCCTGCGCGTGTCTCGCGCCGGGGGCGCGGGAGGGAGCGGCGGAGGAGAAGCGGCGGGAGCGCAGCGGAGCCGAGCCCGGCCCAGCGGAACCGAACCGAGCCCGACCCGGCATTGCTCAACGCGCCAGGCGCGGCCAGCGCCGCCCGTCCCCTCCCCGTGGGATGACAGGCAGGTGAGGGGCCGCTCTCGGGGCGGCGGGGGTCGGGTTAACGCGCCTTGCCGTCCGCTGGGGGGAGCCCGGGGCGGGGCGGGGCCTGCGGGCGCCGGTAGCTGTGCGAGCAGCCGCCGCGCTGGGCAGGGGCTCCGGCGGCGGCCGGGCAGGGTCCGGCGGGGGCTGTGGTCGCGGAGCCGCCGCGCAGGTGGGTCCGGGCCCGCGGGCGGCTCGCCCCGGGGCTACGCGGGTTGTGTCCGGGCAGAGGGAGGGGGCGGCCCGGGGGGGGTGTTGGGGCCTCTCCCCGCCGGGCCCCGCACGTTGTCACCGCCCGGGGCGGGGCGGCCCCGATCCGGCCCCGGGGAGCGCGGCGGGGCGGCCGCATCGCCCCGCGGGCCCGCGTCCTGCCGGGCGCTGCTCGCGGCCGGGCGGGGTCTGGTCGTGCCTCGCACGGGCGGTCATTCCTGCTCTGCCAATTCGCCTTCCCGGCCGTGTTTTTCCGCCCCTCCTCATGCAGCCTGTCCTTGGGAAGCGCACGCTTTTGTTATCTCAGTCACCTCATCCGAGGTAATGGGGAGCGATGTCTTTCTGCCCAGACCTTGTTGCGGTGCTGGATTTTTAATGTTTTTTTTCTTTGAGCGCTGCCTGGTGAGTTTCATGTATTTTACTGCATCTACTACGAACCAGTGTCAGCTGACACGGTGCTTTGTTTCTGAGTCTGCTGCCATCCTGAAGCCTGTGTCAGGAATTGCTGCCCTTCCACATCTGTCTCGTTTGTAATGTGAGCTGTGAAGGTTTCTTAGGAAGCACACGATTTATTTAATCTAGAATGTTGCATGTGCTCTGTAAGTTTCATGTTACGGTTTGTGTTCGTGCTGGTACGGTGTGAAATGGTTTAAAGGGAAGCCCAGGTGGAAATAGGAGACACTGGGAGATGCAAAGATTTAAAGAAACACCTGAGGAGGTGCTGATGGTGGTGGGAAGAAGTACAGAAGCCGAGAGAATGAAAGCAAATGGATGAAAATAGAATTGTTCTGAAGAACAATGTGTCTTTTACACGTTTTGGGGGCCACGCTCAAATATACAGAGTGGTCATAGCTGGATAGTGTGTTACCTCAGGTCCAACAGGCTGTAACCACAGAAAGTTGTCTGGTTTGGCTGTGGTGTTGTAATTCTTAAACAATGGCCAGCTGGGCAAGGATGTCTGCAGCAGTAACCTCCACCAGCTGCCTGCCCTCCTTTGCTCCCTGAGATTATTGCGTCTGTAGCCGTAGGTGGCTGCACACACATCTCCTCCTGAGCTACAGCCTGACACGGTACTGGAGTTTGTGTTGGAAACTGCAGCAGCTCGGATGTGTGCCCCAATTCAGGGTCAATTATGAGTCAGCACCCTTCGAGCCATTCCAAATAGGACGAGAAGAGAGAAATCGCCACCTTGCCCGTGCTGCTGTGAGTAGAGTTGGTAGTAAAATAAGGGATTTATTTTTCGGTAAGGGAAGCAATGATTATTTAGTTAGCAGCTGTACTGAATGTAGTTCGCTTCTGGAAGCACAGTTCAGAACTTTATCACAGAACAGCAGTTCCCAGAATAGTCAAGTCTATGCCTACTATATCATCCAGAAATGTGGAACTGTCTGAATCCATCAAGCTGCAAGAGGGGCTGCAGCTAGAAAAAGGTTGGGATCTGCAGAATGAAATGTGAGTTTATGATAATCTTTGATATAATTTGAACTTCTTCCACCACTTCTGGGAAGCCAATTTAGCTGTAATTAAATCACTTTTGGGATATTAGCACAAGCCTGAACTGAAGAAAGCCTGCTCTCTGGGCTGTATTAAAGCGTCAAGTTTTTCATAATTTTTAGCATTCTTTTTGATCCTGTCATGAGCTTTTTTGAGATTTGGTTCACGTAACTTTTCATCTGTAATATGTGGCTAATGGCCTGATTAGCAAAAAAGGCAGGTTTGGTATTTATGTGGCCTATTCCCTTTTACTGAACTGCAAATCTTGGTGATGAGAGAAACCCTAACTGGTTTTTTGAGGGGACGTTGGTATTTAGTGTGTGGGTTTTTTTTTTTCTTTCTTTCTTTCTTGCTTTGACTTTGCCACTTTCTCAGTTCCTGGTAGCAGTTGTGTGCTGCTGTATGAATAGAAATATTTCACCATGCCATTGTAACCAGTGTGTGCTGCTATTCCTTACTTTGTGAAGCAGGATACTCTCCCATTGTTATCTCTCATCCCCTCGCCCCTCCCTCTTTTCAAGCCTGTTCCCCTAAAAACCTCTCTTGGGTGACAGTTTTGTTTCAGCTCTTACCTGGCTAAGCCACTGGAGAATTGTGTTCTATTTGGAGGGTCTGGCTTGTTTTAGCTGAGTGTGGTCTGGTCAGAAATATAAGTGTGGGGGAGATGCACGTGGATTTTTAAATAATAGAACCAAGCCCAGAGTGTGGGTTCTTGACTCTTGCTGGCCAGTGAGGTGAGGAAGGGTGGCCAGTGAGGTGAGGAGGGGTGGCCAGTGAGGTGAGGAAGGGTGGCCAGTGAGGTGAGGAAGGGTGGCCAGTGAGGTGAGGAGGGTTCCATCATTGCTGCCTGTTGAAGCCAGGAGTTGAACTCTGGTGTGCAGTGGGCTGCTGTGTGGCAGTAGTAGAGCAGGAGATCTTAGGAAATCCAGTGCTGATTTAGCAGTAGTGATGTTTTTAGCACGTGGGTTATGTCAATATCGTTAGCCCGGCGTTGTTGTCAGGGTGAGATTATGATGGAATTTCTGTAGCTGGAGCATGCTTTGCCTTGCACTGTGATGTTGCCCGTGGTGACTTTAGGCTGGTTGTCTACATGGGTTCACTGGTGCTTCTAAGCACTTCTGGGCTTCTGAAATATCTTTAGTGCTTTTAACATTTTGTTTCTGCTGTTAGGAAGTGGGTTGTTGATTGCATGCCACCTGTGGGAAAGAGAGAAACAGCCATGGATGCAAACACATAGGATTTATTGACTTAATACTCTACAATGAGCCTATAAACTCTTTAGCCATACAGTGACAGAAAATTAACATCTACTGGTCTTCAATATTCTAGATAATTACAAGAGTTAGAGTTATTTAATCAGTTTATCCCTAGGAAGTGATATATGTGATATAAGTGATATGTTGAAGTTCTGATACCTGTTGCTTTTCATGTTTTGCCTTTAAAAAGGCCACATGAGGATATTTTTTTTTCTTCACATCTGCTTTAAATTTAGAGACTTATAATTATGTCCCAGTCATTGCACAAAAGAGATCCTGGTGCACCTAGCCAGACTTCCTACACATGAGTAAATAAAGATTTAGCTGAAATATATATATTTATTATAACAATCATAATAAGCCTTTTTTTTGTGGTTTTGTTTATTTGGGAAAGGAGCTAGAAAGGGATGGAACTGTGATGGTGACAGCAGACTGTGCTGCTATCAAGACTTATAATAATATAAGTATTAGGGATATTATAAGAAACAAAGCTTGATGTCAGTTCAAACTGCTTTTGCAAAGAAAGTGCTGTAGAGTAGAGCATGTGCTGTGTTATGTCTTCCTTGTTGAGTAAGTGGATCCCATGAAATGAATTGTGTACGTGTGGGAAAGAAATTGACTGGGAAACTGATGAATGAATATTTCTGGCTCTCACTTACAGACTTGCAGGTGGTGGTTGCTGGATGGGATACCTCGTGGGACTGGGAAACAGAAAGGTGTCTAAAAAGAACAGGGAATTACGATGTTATTATGTTCTATAGTGACTTCAAGTGTATGGGTGCCATTTTTGCCAACCTTTCAGATGTAAGAAGTGTTTAACAGGAATGTCCCTTTCTGTTTAGAAACAAAATGGTCCCTTGACAAATGAATGCTGTCTTTTTCCCCTAAAACTGTTAGGGTCAGCGTTGATGACCTGCCTTTTACAAAACATATTTAATGTGTCAAAGTCACCTGAAGAATGTTGGGGATTTCTGGGATGCTTTTCTGGGAAGATTTCTCTGTCTGTGTGTATGGTGGAGAATGCATCAATTCACATTTTGTGTTTGGTGAGACAGAACAAGGGCTCTGTTACACTCAGTGAACCTGGCAGATGTGCAAGTAGCTGAACTTAATTTAAAAAATACAAAACAAACACCACCACCATCCCCCCAGCTTTTAAAAAGGATTGGATATAAACAGATGACAGTGTTTCAGCATTTATTTATGTGCTCTTTA
This sequence comes from Acridotheres tristis, assembly GCA_037013685.1. Taxonomy (NCBI): domain Eukaryota; kingdom Metazoa; phylum Chordata; class Aves; order Passeriformes; family Sturnidae; genus Acridotheres; species Acridotheres tristis. The sequence continues at coordinate 67,994,801 of CM072885.1, forward strand.
GCAATGGGGAAAATTCTAATATGAACGGTTGCTTTTTTGTCTTATTTCTGTCTTAATTTCATTCATCCTTATTGCTTTCTTGCTGTCAAGTCCACAAGGACATTTTGATAAACAGCCCTGAACTCCATGAGTTCAATGCCTTGTGTCCAGCATTGGCTGGCTTGCTGTTTCCAGAGTAAACTTGCTTCTGTCCTTTTTGTGTGTAATAAGTCATGAATTTAATGTGAAAAGTAGTGAGCCTTCTTACCTCCCAAACCTAGACAAACCTAAAATCTACAACATAGCTCTAAGAGACAGAGGCTTCACACTTTATATAAAAAGTAATGTAGCAGCCATAGGTTTTGTAGCTCTGATGTGGACTAGGAAGTAACAGGAATTCATTTTTTCTCTTGGTTAGTAAACCTCTAAGTTGTGGTGAATCACGTCAATTCTCTCATTATACCCACTATTTGGGTTCCTGGCAGAGTTTTATTGGAATGTAAGCTTTTCTTTATTTTGGAATTTCATCTTTCCTACCTGCCCTCCCCTCTGTTCTGTCTACTCTGCAGTCTCTGTCCTACTGTGTAATCTAGACATACTTGCCATTAACTATTCGGGTGTGAATTATGTAAATGGGAACAATTGCTACCTCTGTTAATGAAATCTAATGTGTCTGCTACACTCCTTTATCAGATTAAGATGCCTCCTGTCAAGGCTGACTTTGCTTTTCTTATGAAGCTGACATTCAAAGCTTTCCTTGTGCACGGAGGAATCAGTGTGACAAGGAAGTTCTGTCTTCTGGAAGCTGGATCAGTGGCTGCCAGTCTGCTGCTGGGAGGCTCTAGAGGAGTCCTGGGCTGTGAGATGCACTTGCCTGCCTGGTCTGTGATCCCACTGACCCATTGCTGACTATCTGCACTGATGCTATTGAGGAATTGTCTCCATAGATGTTGCAGTTTGTCAGCTGGTGTCGTTCCTGAACAGAAATTACAGCAAAGAAATTCACAAGACTTGCTGAAGGCTGCAGGAGTTACTCTGAAATTCTTTTTGTTTTAAAAAACCTAGGCTGGATTTTCCTCGTATATTTCTGCAGCATGTTCATGTGTACTTGGTTGCTTGCTTACCTAGAAGTAGCTAATGGGCTATTAGGGTTTGTCTTGGAGTAATGGGAGACATGAAAGGCATTATTAATTTTTGTGACAGAGAGATCTTCCAGAGGATAACTGAACTTTTTTTAAAATGAATCTTCTGTTTTCTGTCAGCTGTAGCCAGGAACTGCTGCCGTCTGAGCCACTGGTTCACATAAAATAACAGGTATAGGGGCTGAGTGTGACAGCACTGCTAATCTCATTTTATTGCATTCTTTATACTGAATTTGATGTTCAAATGATCCCTCCAGAATTTCCTACATTTCTACAATGCCCCAATATAGCTTTTATTGAAAACCACCAGATCTTTTGACAAGATTTATGTTCCTATTCCTGCCTTCTCTCATGTCATAATTGCCTTACAAGTAAATCTCCATGAAGTTGTGCAGGTGGCTTTTTACTGTTGTTGTAGCATGCCAGGTCCTATCCTGCATGTTTTGAGGGAAGCTGGGTTCTCTGTTGTTTTTCACTGCCAGGATTAGGTTTTTGCAATGAAACAGGTGGATTTGAGTTGCTACAGGTTGCACTGCAGTGCATTTACATGTCTGCTGCCAGATTATAAACATTTTCCACACTTAATGGTGTCTGTTTCTGAGTGGTTTTGGACTGTCACCTGTGAGCTGAGAAGATATTTTTCTTAGCTGGCACATCAAGCAGGATGTGCTGTTACCTATTTTAAAATTTTTATACCGAAAATGTGTTTGCAACTGTCCTTTTCCAAACCCTTTTCTGCAATATTGTGTAATTCTTTCCTGTTCTTTTTCTGATAGCCCCTCTTACAAGTTTTTCCATAATTACTAGATAGCATTTTCAACTTATGCTAAATCAGGTCAGGTCTTTGTGCCTGCAAAGGTGCTGTGCCAATTTAAATATATATTGATATACATATAAAGTTTTTACTTGGTTTGATATGTTTTGGGTTTTTATTTAGTTGTTAATTTTCCTTGCATATAGGATGCTCTTTGAAGTTTTTATTCCCTTAATGAACAGTGAACGGGAGAATTTTGTTTCATAATTGTAAAGTTCTGCAGGCTTTCTTGAGGAAAAATGGTTTAGCATTTGCTTCAACTATTTTGTTTTTTTAAGCTCTTTATGTTGGGAATGTCTTTTTTTTTTTTTTTTTGTAGTCTTGGGTAAGGGTTCCTATATTGGCAGAAAAAACAAAGGTTTTTGAAATCTACAGGAGAATTTGCCAAGGGAAGATGGTTAGTACATTTAGTACATTCACAGTTGGACATTGTTCCTTGTGGTTACCACCATCTTGCAGGGTTAAGGGATGATTTATTTATGACTAAATTTAGTCTCAGTAGAAGAGGAAAATAGTAACAGTGCTGCATGTTGGCCTCATGGAAGATAAGAGACTGTACTTGTGATATTCCCAGTAAAATGCTAGTATGAGTCACAATATTGAAAAACTAACTTTTCTGGTTGTGATGTTATCTGGAAGAAATCTTCCATATATTTTTGCCTGGACTCTGGGAGGGAAACTGGAATTCTTTCTTCTTCCTAATTAATTGATATTGCAAAAAATAAAATATTTTTTTGTCACTTTGCTGTTTTCACGGTGAAAGATTTTTTCCTAGTGTGAATTGTATTAATATCTGCTTCTACAACAAAGTGATATGGTCAGTGATAAACTCTGCTAGGAAAAAAGAAGGGAAAAATAAAAGAGTTAAGCTTTGTCTTGTAATTTATTTTTTTTTCACCTTGAACTGCAGCAAATCTGTGTCAGTGGAAATACTGAAACGGGCTGCATGTGTGGAAGAATGTATTTAGTTTATAGTTAGGATATTCACAATTTTAAATCTGACAGTGGTGTAGTGAAAGTTTTCATTTCCAGAAAAATACTGCAGGGTTACATTTGCTTGTTTCCAAAGATAACTTTTCGTCTTAATCTAGTGCTTTTGTGTGAAAAGGGAGCGTGGTGTAGTGCATGGCAGCAATAGCAGAGTTCTTCTCCCTGAGTTTCAGCTGTGCCAGCTCTGGGAACCCATCCCATAACCCTGATGAGCTCTAGCTGTTGGCTTTCATAGCTTGAGTTATTCCTGGTTTCTGGAGTAGCAGAGAGGATGGTCCTCCCTGTGCAGAGACAGCTCAGGGCTGAGTGAGCCCAGCACTGGCAGCTGGGAGCTCCCCTGCCTGCCCAGGACAGCTGGAGGTGGTTCCTGCACAGCGCCTGCAGTGCCACCAGCTCCTCTCTGCCACCTGGCAGCTGCTTTCTGTCCAGGATAGCAGCCGAGGCCTTCCATTCCATGGGGAGGGTTCAGAGTTTAACAAAATGTTTGCTAATGCAAGGAGAAGACAGTTCTCCGTGGCAGATTTTCCATGTTGAGGGTGAGGAACTCTTCAGAAATGGTTTAAAAACTTTAGAGCTCATCTGGTGTATTGGTAAGGACTTTATCAGGTGGTACTTCTGTGTGCAACAGTGATGGACTTCCAGCAGCTTTTGAACTTGGTGCTTTTGGGGTGAAGTCCTTTAACTGAAACAGTCTAATCTTTTGGTTCAAGTTAAACTCATCTAAAGCTGTTAATGAGTGTTTGCCCTGATTTACTGTGGTGAGTTTTTAGCAAATGAATTAAGTGCTGTGATTTGGATTAATTTTCAAGAGAATCCTAATGAATGCAGGCTCTTGGTGGAATGTACTTTATGCTGTGTCTAAGGAATCATATCTGACTTGTTTGGAGTGCTCAAGTGGTGTCACAGCAGCAATTTTAGCATTTTGATATCTCAAACAGAAAGGCTAGTCTGAAACAGCCTTTCTGTTTGGAAGAAGTGTTTTTCTTCCAGATCTGGGGCACAGTGTCTTGCTTATTGAAGCAACTTCAGGGGAACACTGTAGACTTTGTTGCACAGTTTATATTTCTGTACTGTTTTGCATAAGGATGTGTAGTTGAAATAGAAAAAATATAACTTGTATTAAAAAAAATACATCTGTAGGTGTTGCTTTGGCAGATAATTTCATTTAATGCTGGTGGCTGTTTTTCCTTGGCTGGTTCTTCTTTACATATGTGCTCTAAAATATTCTGTAGCAATATTGTTGCTAGCTTTTCTTGTAATTTAAAAAAAACCAGAGCGAGCACTTGAACATCTTGAGAACTGCTCACAAAGCAGTGTCAATTTCCATAAGCTTTGTATAATTCCTCATGCTCTTGTATCTTCTGTGCAATTGTGTGGAATTGACAAGATGATGGCTTACCCTGGCCTTGTTTGCTATTTAAAGTTCAAGGTTTAGCTAAACAATTTGAAACTATTTCTTGTATCTTTTCCTATACCAACTAATTCAGAAAGAGCTTTTTTTTTCTATCTTCCTGGATTTTACTTTCTTCTTTCTATCCTTTTCCGTTTTTTTTTTTTTTCAGTATTAGTTTTTGGTCTCTTCATTTCACCCACTTGCACTGTTTCTACAATTTCTTTTGTAAATGTATCACTGTTTTAAACCTAATCTTTAACCTCTTTGCCCAGTGATTATTTCACAAACATGCTGGCTTGGAGAAATGTATTCCTAATATCTGGCAAGCCTGACTTCTGAGCAGAAGGGCAGGTAGATGAAAGCTGGTGTGAAAGGCAAGATGTTGAGAAATATTAGATGCTGCTGCTCTTTGGACACTGGCTAGTATTCTTTCATCTGATGAGATCAGGAATGTTTCAGTCTTCTACTTTTGATTTCAGTTGAGCCCAGCAGTAACATGAAATGATTTACACTGGAAAAAGACAGTGGAGGAAAACAGTGAGAACTGTACAGTGGAGTAAGTTTTACAGTGCTCTAGTTGTTGCTTCTCTGCTAGATCTTGGCTATTAACTGTGATCCCAGCCCAGGGTCCCTGTGCTAAAGAGTTTCCTGCCAGCACTTGTACAACAGCATCATATTGCACTGCAAAAAGAAGGAATTCTATTGCATATGCCACTAGAGTCTTTATTTAAAGAAAAAGCAGAGGGGAGAAGGAATAGCAGCAGGATGATGTCGTACTGTTCTGTGTTTTAAGAGTTCCCTGCTGTTGTGAAATATTATTTAATGGAATTAATCTAAGCTGGCTAATGAGAAGTATATTTCAATCAAAATCTTTTCTTAACCTGAACAAATATTTAAGTTATATTTCGTTTGAGAGAAAACAAGAATCTAGAACCAGTTTTCAGTGGATCTGTGATTCTGCTGTTCATCTTAACCTTGTTGGTCTCGTTGCTCGGTCGTGACTCCTCTTTTAGATTTGCATCTGTGCTTGCTTAAGTTGTGTGGTCAGTAATGATTGCATGATTATTCTTAGTTTTGGTTCTGACTTCTGCATTTGAAGTGGGGCTGACAGCTGTGCTAGGGAACCTGCTGGTTGACATCATGGTCAGAATCATTTCAGTCTGTCCTGCCTTCCCATTTGCAGGGTGATTTCACAGCACAAGGGTTTAGAAGCTGTGTCCTATGGAAGCTGGCAGTGCTTGAAGGAAGGATATACTGAGTGGCTTTAAAAATTTGATTCTCTCTTACTTAGATAAGGGGTAAAGCATTAGGGCCAGTTATAAATAGGAAGAAAACTTAGATGACATCTGAAGGGCTCTGTCATGGCCAACAAAATTATGGCTTGAAGATTGATGGATTCTCTTTTCCTTCCCGCTTTAGTGTGATAATATAACAATAGAAAAGCAAGAATAGAAGGTTTAAATATAAGAGTTTAAATAAGACATTGCTTTTTTATTAGGAGAAATTAAAAAATACTAAATATAGTAGAATATAATCTAATGTGGGACAAACATTTGGTGATAAACCAGGTATTTAATGTGTTCTTTTTATTGATGTAGATTTTCATATGTTATTCTTATTGATGCAGGTATGAACATCGTGAGCACATGACTTCAGAGATGGACAACCCGATCTGTTACAACTTGTGATTGGCCTTAAGTTGACTTCTAACCATTGAAGAGCTTACCAGGAATTCTCTCATTCCTGATTTTTTATTTTTGCCTATCTGATTGCCTCACACCACCAGCTTCACCATGTATGGAAGTGCTCGTTCAGTGGGCAAGGTGGAGCCCAGCACGCAGAGCCCGGGCCGCTCCCCGCGCCTGCCGCGCTCGCCTCGCCTGGGCCACCGCAGAACCAACAGCACGGGAGGCAGCTCGGGGAGCAGTACTGGGGGTGGCAGTGGGAAAACCCTTTCTATGGAAAACATTCAGTCCTTAAATGCTGCCTATGCCACGTCTGGCCCTATGTACCTAAGTGACCACGAGAACGTGGGTGCGGACACCCCGAAGAGCACCATGACGTTGGGCCGCTCGGGGGGGCGGCTGCCTTACGGTGTTCGCATGACCGCCATGGGCAGCAGCCCTAACATCGCCTCCAGCGGAGTTGCCAGCGACACCATCGCGTTCGGAGAGCACCACCTCCCCCCGGTGAGCATGGCATCCACTGTGCCTCACTCGCTGCGCCAGGCCAGGGATAACACCATCATGGACCTGCAGACGCAGCTCAAGGAGGTGCTGAGGGAAAACGATCTGCTCCGCAAGGATGTGGAGGTGAAGGAAAGCAAGCTGAGTTCTTCCATGAACAGCATCAAGACCTTCTGGAGTCCTGAGCTCAAAAAGGAGAGAGCTCTGAGGAAGGATGAAGCTTCAAAAATCACCATTTGGAAGGAGCAATATAGAGTTTTGCAAGAAGAAAACCAGGTTTGTCATCTGATGTCACTGCTGTGTTAGTGTGGTAGCGTGATTAAATGACTTTAATAGATTTGCATGTTACACTTAAGCAGCTAAATTACACTGGTGCTTTTCTTGGGTTATTGATGTGGGTAAGATGTGTTTTCAACTTGCAAGCCTGTTTTTAGATGCTTCTTGTCAGACTTGTAAACTACCTTGAGTGCTCATTTTTCCTTGGGTGTCATGTGATTTTTTTTTTTTTTCCCTAGGACTGATTGTAACCACTCGGTTTCCTTTTGGAAGTATTTATTCTGTTCATAATTAATATTTCTGTGTTGTTTACCTCTTGAAACTTCTCTGAGATGCAGAATGTACTAACTGCTGAGCCCCAGTATAACTGAACTGTTGCCAAATGTGGACAGAGTGCCATTAAAAACAAAGTTAAGGTTATATTCACTGGTATTTGGAGTTAAAACCTCCAGACCTGCAGTTTTCACAAACAGATATAAATTGTGTTTTTGGCTGCTTTTAAATAACACTGTTTAATACATGCCTGCAATTCTTTTGTCATAAACTGTGCATATCTTGTTATGCAACTATCCTAAAACACCCTGCAGTTTTTTTGTAGTGGTTTGGCCAGTTACAGAATAGGTAGAAGAACAGAGATTCTCAGGTGTCTAGGTTTTTAGTCTTGTGCATCTTAAAAGCATCTCCAAATTAAAATAAAATTGAGAGGCTGGTTAAAATTGAGGTCTCTTTGTAGTTAGTTCTACTGATTAAAAGCTTTCTTAAAGTTCTCCCACCTAGATCTCCTTCCTACCTTAGTCCTGAAGTAAATATTTGCCTTTGAATGAGTGTCCTGCTATTCAGTTGTTTCTGGCCAGATGTGAGTTCAGCACCCCTCTGGACTGTCAGGTAAAAAAAAAAAAATCACTCTTCTTATGGAAAACAGACCCTGTGTCCAACTCCAGAAGTTCCCTGAAATGTAAGTCAGCTTTCATCATGACAAAATTGCTTTCCCTGCTGAGCTTTTTAAGTATCCGAGCACATTTAATGAAAGTTCCCCATAATTCAAATGTGGCCATGACCTTGTAGCTTTTAAGGTATAGTTGCTATTTTAGGCAATGCTTTTTGTAAGATTGCTTTAGAAGGTGAAGGAGAGAGGGAAGTGCTGAAGGAAAAGGCTAGTGCTGGTAGTGCTTGTTATACTTCCAGGTAGCCTGTCTGAAATAGTAAATTACTTTGGGTAAGTGGTTAGTCTACTACACTGAACCTTTCTGCAGTTTTCTTTTAACTTTTTAAAGAGCTTGAGTTGAAGAAAATAAGTTGCTTTTCCTGAGATAGTATGAAATTATTTCATGAACTTGTCATTTAGCTTTATAGCTGTATTCTTACCAAATGATAAATATCTAAACATGAGACTTGTTAAGGTGTGTGACACTTTGTCTTCATTTACTTATGTCATCTTGAAATGCAGAAAACCTGAAGTTAAATAATTTTTATTGTAAAGGTAAGATTTCTTTAGAAGCAGGAATGCAATGAAAATTTTAGTTATAATGGTGCAGAAGCAGGATAACAGATATCTGGAATACCAATCACTCAACTTTTCTGGTGTTTTTTGTATTTCAGTTGCAGGTAAGTATTTTAATTCTAAAATTCTTTACATCTTTGACCATGTTTTCATATTGAAAAGACTATCTTGGAATATAATAACATTTTTTCTGAAATCAGTTTTGACATTTGAGGATGCTTTGGAAATCTTGCAAGGAAAGTGCCACGAATACATGTTTTAGAATGGATTAAGCAATTACTAAATATGAATACATTAGGAAACAGCGATTTCTCCATCTTAGTTTATTTTTTCTTTGTGTTTCTTTATCCCCTAATTAAACATTTACAGATATTTCTAGGCTGCTGTTCTCTAGGCAATCCCTGTAATTACTACCACACTGGTAGAATTGTATAACTTTGGTCCAAAAGTAAGAAGGGTGCAATTTAAAAGTAAAGAGGTATTATTGCATTGAGCTGTAAAAACTAGGAATGCTAATTAATAGATTATAGTTAGCTAACAGTGTGTTCTAATTAAATTCTGAATTCATAGTGTCTTCTATAGGCTTTTGGAGTTGGTCACTTCAGCCCATCATGTGGAAGATCAGTTTAATAGGATTTTCTGTAATTAAACAGACTTCTCTGTTTAGACTCTGAACAAAGAATTTCCCAGATCTGCTGGGGGACCAGAAAATATCTTCATTACCTCCTCAGCCTCCTTTTAAAATGAGTTCCAGTATAATTGCAGGAGCTGGAGTTTTAGACTTAATTATGAGTATTTCAGCACGTCACTTTTAAAAAAGACTTCTTGCACGAGCAGTGCTTTTGCTTTTATATGAAGTTTATCTCGGATCAGGTGTACCGTTAAAAATTGACTCAAGCTCATGGAGCCAAGATGTTTGCTGACTCATGCCATTATCTGATAGTCATCTCTTTCCTGTGGTCATGGCTCTGTATTCTTCTACACTTGATTGTCCCTGATTGTATTGCTGTTCCTGTCACCTCGGCTTGAGTGATTGAATTGCCCCTTGGGTTTGGGGGTTGTTAAAAGGACCTGAAAATGAGAGCCCTGGTTGATAGCTACCTCAGCCTTTTGTGAGTAAACTCACCGGTGTCTTGAGTTTTCTTTCCTGCTTCTTGGGAACATGTACAAATAAATATATTGCTTATTGATTTCCAGGAAGTTTTCTGGGTTCAGTAAAGCTCAGAGGATGAGTGGGGAGATTAAAGAGCATGCTACCTGTCCCGAGGCAGTCACAGCCTTTTGGTTGTGCTCTGAGGGCAGTAGGTGGGAGGGATATTTTGGATAGCATCCTGAGAATGCCAGGCACATGCTCTCTGTAGCTCTCACATGGGTAGGCAGTCCTGCAGTCTTGCCCAGCTGTGGTCTTTTCCCCAGTTGTGGTGCAGCACAGCTGGATTCATCAGGTGCTCTGAGCAAATGCTACAACTGGGGAGTGGAGCTTTATTTTCATCCTTTGTTACTGATCCTGAAGAGACAGAAAATCCTTTCTTTTCATAAATGGGGAATGTCATTGAAAGCTCACTTTGAAGAGCTCTAAACTAAGCATGGAAAGTATTCCTGTAGTTGACACAGATTCTTGGAAGTGCACGACAGTTCTCAGTGCAGTGTGGATGAGCTAACCAATCATTCTTTGCAAGAAGCCCAGAGGAGAGTGCAAATGATCGCTCAGTTATGCAAACCTATGCATATTCAAGGAGGAATTGATGAAACCAGTAAACAGGAGTTTGGTTTTGGCATGGTGTCACTTTCCTCAGCATGCTTTAGTGGGAGCTGTATTTTTCTGAATTGAAAAATGACTTCTTTTTAGTGTGTATGGTCTGAAGTTTCCCTGGAAACCTCTTCATCAGAAGCTAGAAAAGGAAAGACAGTGAAGATGTTTTGCACCATGGTAGAAATAATTTGCCTATAAACTGGTCAGTGGTGGGGTGATGTGAAAATCAAGGACAGAGGAATTCCTCTCAGTTGAAACTTGCTTATGGCAAGGTGGTTGTGCCTTAAAATAAGTAGTGCAATGCAGATTTGATGCCTAACGCCCTGCATTGAAATTTCCCACATTCGACTGATCTACTTTTAAGATCAGATTTATGTTTCAACTAAAATAGTGTGGTACTGCTGAAAAATTCTTTTTCCTTTGATGCATTTCTGTGGTCTTCTTGTGGGTAGAGATTTTGGATGCCTGAGTCAGAGAGTTTAACCAAGAAAATATTTCTGAAAGGAATTTCACCTGGCTTGGGGTAAGCACTTGAAGAACATTGTACTTTATTGTGATGGATGTATTCCAGCATTTCACCAGCATTCTTCTCCAGAGTCAGAAGTATTTTCCATTTCTTAGTAGTGCATAATGAGTGTCTTACTTTCAAAAATGTAGTTGTCCATGTGTTAACCTCTTAAATATATTGGGTGCTGCTGTTATATGACTGGCTGAGCTTCTAAAGAGTACATTCTCTCTCTGAAAATCAGATTGATTCTCACTTCTTCATTGGTTTAATTTTTTTAAATTACGTATTAAAATTTGATGTGTCTTAGTGCTGTGTCATTCTGTTAGTAGCTGCATTCCTGAGTTGGTTATTAGTTGATAGAAACACTAAGCTTTCTTCCATTCTGGATGTTTAATTGTGCAGTATATGGTTCCATAGGCATTGCTTAAAGGCATTCTCTTTATCCCAGAGTACTGCATTTAAATAGTTCCTTCAATGGCAGATGCCTGTTGGCTCTCTAGAATTCTGCCAGCTTTAAGGTTCCTTCTGTCTTTCCCCAGCTGCAGCATGAGGTTTTAATTCAGTTCTCTTTCAGAATAAGTCAAAACTACCTCCTCAAGCGTGCTTGGTATCTGAAGCATTTATCAAGTTGCAGCACTTTGTAACAACCTCAGAAATTGTCATGTGATCACCCAAGAAAACAGCCTGTCTTCTGTCTTTCAATTCTGCAAGGAAATAAAACTAGACATTTTGTGGTTATCTGTATTCCCCAAGGCTCCTTTTGTGCCCTGATTCCTATTGAGGTAGGATCTAATACCTTGGGTTGCTTTGAGCTGTGGCATAGGCTGAACAGCTGCTGTCTACTTGATCCATTAAACATATAAGGGGAATAGTAGCAACTTAAAAGCAGCTTGGAATAAAACAGATGACGTCAGTGGTGCTGTTGAACTTAGTAGTTTAACTGTGCTTTTTTTTACTGTTAAGCTGGAGCAGGAATTACTTTAAATTCTGCAGAACTTAGAGCAGACTCTTTCTGCTATAATTCTTTCTCTAGTATATATTGAGTCTGATATTAAACTCCTAACTGCCTAGGGTGGCAGTGTGTTATTCCACCATTTAGTGTTTATATTCCTGGAAAGTCTTATCTGTAATGCTGTATTTCTCTAGAAGCCATCATTCCTTTCAGCATTGTTGCATTTATGGTGTCTGAGTTAGTAATTTTTTTCCCTTAAGTGCTGTTGCTTTCTAAAGTATGAACTAGGTAGCTTGAAATTGTGTAAGGCTTCCTCTTTCTTAGTCACCCAGTGAACAGTCAGCAATGGTAGATGATGGCAATAGTGCAGAGGTGCTCCTCCATTACAGATGTTTCCTGCAGATGTTACAGCTTTCCAGTGCCAAATCCACCACTCTCATGTGTTGCCTTACTCTATTGGTATTGATTTGAGTAGAAAAGAGAGGAGCACTTTAGGTGGAACTGCCAGGCTGTGGAAAAAAGACTGTAGTTGTGCTGGTCTTACATCCATCTTTCAGGTATGCCTCCAGGACCAAAATCTGAAATAGAGCTTTTTAAAAACTCTTTTCAGTTTGGTGATACTAGGAAGCCTCAGAGATATGAAGATGGCCAGCAGAGTGTGCCACCATGACAGAACTGTTAATTGGAAAAAACCAGGGTTTTTTTTCAGCAAAGTAGATTTCTGGGATACTCATAACAGTCCCTTTAATTCTTAATACATTAGTAAGACAGAGGAACTTTTGTACTTAATGATAAATATTTGTATATATGTATACTCTGAGAGAAAAGCTAGAGACCAAAAGAGTTTAGAGGGGACATTTCTGTACTCTGAAAGTAGTGTTGGATAACTGGTGAAGAGCTGTCCAGCACACCAAGCCAGCTATCCAAACTAGTAATTGAAGAAAAAAACATTGTGAAATGACACCTTAGGCTCAACTGGCAGGAGGGGAATAGGAGAATGAACTTGGTAGTGCTCTAGATGTTCCAGTACAGAATTCTTTGAATACATTTTCTGTACATACTCGTGTTCAGGGGACACAATGAAACTGCAGTGTTTGCAGTGGTGATTTGTGGTGATTTGAGACCCTCGACAGAAATCAGATTACAACTGCTTGCCAGCAGGTAACATAGCTATTGAGGATTACACTTTTTTTTTCCTTGAATGGATAATGTCATTTTTCTCTATAATTTTTGACATAATCTGTTGAACACATGGAAAAATGGCTGCATCTGATAAATGTAGTGGATCATAATTATATCTCCATTTTTTTGTCTGAAGATAACAATCAGTAGACCTTGAAAAGAAAATCTTTTCAGCAAAACTTAGTTTCATAACCCTCAAGGTCTGCATAATTACGTTTTTGCATAGCATTTTCAGATTGATATTGGCTCTCTTGGAAAGGTCAGAGTCACCATCTGTAGTGGAAAAAAATATAAGGACAAAGTGTATTTGGTTTCCTTCTGTGGTGATACTGGTTGTTCTGTCTCAGTGATTGCTTAGTACTTGCAGTAGCAGCACCTCGGACTGTGAAGCAGGAAGGGGGTGTTTGGTTCTATTGGCAGCCTCGAGAAGCACATAGCAACTCGAGGTTTTGCAAAGTGCAGTTGGAACTCGGAGATCTTAGTAAATCACAAAAAAAACCCTCCTTGATTTAGTATGATTTTTGCTTTCAAAGAATTTTAAGTAGTCTGTTTTCCTTTAATTATCCTGAGAAAACTTTATTTTTTTTCCTGTTGCAAACCTTGGATTAAACACTAAAAACTTCTGTACTGTTTGGGGTAAATTGAGGCATTCCAATATACATAATGTTTTGCAATTGTGAAGGCAGTATTGACATTTAAACCATAAAGAAAAGAAAGGAAGGACCTTCTATCAGTATTTGAGTATTTGAAGAGATCTCGTGATATTCCAAATTTTTATCAGTTGACCTCCATTAAGAAAGCTTTCTTACAGATTCACCCCAGGAAAGAGATTGTATTCTTGAAAGAAAAAACAACTCACAACACTCCAAACAAACACCCCTGCCAAAAAAAACCCCTCAACCCAAACCCCAAAACAAACCGATCAAAAAAACAACACCCAACCTCCCAAAAGCATAACATACTCTTGTATTTCATGTGTGCTCCCCAAAATGAGCATGATCAGATGCCAAAATACTGGCACAGAACACCATTATGGCTTTTTCTAGTGATCATTGCTTTAGAAATCAGTGGAGTTAAACTTCAGTAGAGTTACAGGAATAAATACCATGTGCCTGCCTTCTTCAGTTTAAATTTAGCAACTTCATTTGTAAACTGGAATGCTAAGTGATGTACAATCATCAGTAAACCTAAAGAGCTTGATGCTTTTGAGCTGTTTGTTGAGCTGTGTACAAGGTTTTGTAATTAATTTATACTACTTCTTATTCATGTTGCTATTTAAATGATTAAGGTGTGTGAGCAGTGGGCTGCTTTTGCTCTTCCTTGGGTGGGAGCTACTGGTCCAGAGGGAAATAGAGGGGAAAAATGTAGTCCTTGCTGCTCTGTGCTGCATGCAATTCCTGTTAAGGACTGCTTTTAAAATCTAATGATTGTTATCACCACTTTGGAAAATAAATAGTATAAACCAACAAGGGTGAGCAACTGGTTGGAGGCAGTTAGGTTCTCCCAGAATTTGATTTCACAACATCAAAAGGAATTTGAAGGCAGTGTGAAGATTTCTGAACATCTCAGGCAGTTCATTGCAAGCATGCAAAATAATATCAGGTCATGGAGTGATGACTTTCTGAATTTTTGAAGATGTAACACAAAATACACTTTTTTATTGAGAGAGGAAGGAAGGGATGGAGATCAGCTGTTCAGTAAAAAGGTATTTTCCAATACTTTACAAATGTGGCAGAGAGGTGAAAAATGAATTTTACTTTGAGGTGCTTTGTTTAATGCCTGTTCCTCTATATCTGTGCTGCAATCAGGTTCTATTATGCATTTCTGTTTCTGCACTGGTACCCCCCGTACCCCCCCCCTCTTCTTCCCTTCTCCTCCCCCTTCCCCTGCTTCAGTGGGCTGGAGAGAGAAGCAGGGTGACAGCCTAGCTTTGGAAAAACAAGCAAGTGATAAATGGTAGTCCAAAATTAAGCCTTGCTGGTCTCTGTATCAAATGCTTTTTTTCCTGGCCGACACACACAGTGTCATCGAGTTCTCCTGAGCAGCCCTGTGGAGGAGAGGCACTTCACTGAAGAGTCTTGCAGTGCCTAAAACATTTCACAGATGCAGCCTTCCACATGAGACAGCAGGCTTGACATTGACTTGAGGGACTTTTTGGATCCTTCTTATCAAATGATCAGGTACCAGCTACCTTGGGTGGTAAAATTTTGTGAACAGATGGTCTTCTAATTATATGTGCATGTGGATTCCAAGGAATATGGGGCCACAGAGTTCTGATGCTTCTTGTCACTTGTTTCTGAGATTAAAGCAAGTCAGCACGTGAACTGCCATCATTCAGGAATTAAAATCTCATTTCTTTGGGTAGTTTGTACAGGATCTATTTCTTCCATAGTAGTTGATTGCTCCTGGCATTAATATATATTGTTAATATATATAATATGTATGTACATCCACCCCCACACCACAAATACGACTCTTTTTTTAATGCAGCGTGATGAAGCTTATACATCTTTTTTCCTTACAGGAATCATGAAATTGTGTGATTTTTAGTGGAATCATGTTTCAGATGACAAATACTTGTTTTTCACTGAGGGAAGGAAGAAGCTTTCTGAACATTTGTTTGTGTTGTAGCATATTGTCTTTGAGCAATCTTGTACCTACAGGTTTTTGTCTCAGGCTTTACCTGTTGTTAGACTTGCTTTTTAAATTTTTTTTATTTTACTATTGGCATAATTTATTAAGACTTCACATGTTATAAGAGGATATCAGTTCTTGCATGAACAGAAACAAACCATGAGGCAGCAAAAGTAATTTGAGCTCGGTGGAGCTTTCCTTGCCACACAGCCTATTGCAGCATCTCATCTCCCTGCCAGGAGCTCCCACCTGGCTCATCTTATGTCTCTTTCTCTTTGGAGAGATGGGAACATTTAAAAGTAAACATTTGATTTGCTGAAGGATTCAGGGCATCATATCAAAGCTGTAAAAATTTACAAATGTCAACATCAACACAGCTAAGAAACACCAACCTGTTTGGAAAGTAAAATGTCACTGTGGAAAACGTTACTCCTCCATAGTCAATTAATGCCTTGGATCTGATCTACAGAAGCAGTTGATTGATGAGAAAGAGAAATGCTCTTTAAAGAGTGGTCATCCTTTTGGATTTGGCATCGACTAAAAATTTACATGAAGTTCTGAAAGATTTTTTGCTTCTGTTGCAAGAGGTTTCAGTATTTCTTTATTGGATGAGAGGACATCCATGAAGAGGATGACAAAAACTTTAGGCTAAGAATTAGTGCTAACAGCTGAAATGATGGATCTCAGAATAATCCTAGAAAAAGGAAATGGGCAGAAAGAACAAGCAGAATAAAGGCTTTTAAATAGGTTGTTAGGAAATGTTGTGCCCTGCACGGAAGATTTAGGAAGTAGCTGCCTTATTTCCCTCAGTTGGGTAAATGTGGAGAGTAAGATTCTTTGGTGATTAATTATTCATTCAGTTTGGGAGTGCAAATGACAGTGTTGTGATTCCTAGTTACAGCTTAGTTAAATATCTATGTTCCAGTGTTTTTTCTGATTGTGCTGATCAGTAACTGATGAGAAGGGAGAGGACAGAGGTAAAAATCTAGGTAATTTTTTGATCTCATCAACTATGGCATATTTGTGTGGCTCACATTAGCATAACACATTTATGTACTTTGCTGAAATCGTCCTTTGGTGTGCATATAGGTTAATTTTAACGGATGTTGTTGCATGTGAGGATTAGTAATTTATCCAGAGTAGTTGTACAAAAGACCTACAACCATAGGTGTGCCTTTTTTTTTGAGAGCAGAGGAATTTCGCAGTCTTCATCAGCCTGTGTATCTGTTGAGTAAAGTCAAATTATTCTGTTTGTGGAAGCTTTGGAGGACAACATTTAAACCTTTTTCCCTCGTCTGGTGTCTGATGGGTCAGGTTTGGCCATGTGGTTGTGAGCCTGTTAATGTGTAACCATTGTAATAGATCTGGGTGCTTAGTTACTCAAAGGAGGACCTTTCTGAGAAACCATAGGTATACTTTCATATGAGAAAGTCAATAGTGTGCTCTATATGTGCAGTCAAGAGCACCTTTTATGGATGAAGGAAAATTAACTCAGTCATTTTATGATCCTCTTTGCAGGGATGTGTTTAGACTTTCTCATCAGTTCACTATGACTGGAATGTTCCAAAATATGGAGTCATCTGCAGTAACTTATTTGGGGAGAGCCAGCCTGAAAAATCACCTTGCAATACACAGAGTGATACAAATTTTTTTTAACACAGAATCATTTTTGTATGAACCAGCAGATGGTTTTGAGCAGAAAAGTTTTAAGAAGCATGCTTTGGCCAGGATTTGTGAGGAGGTCTGTGCACATGCTTGACCAAAGAGTTGAAGTAGGTGTGGGTACTGCTGTGTGTGCTCAGGTTATGATTTATAATACTTTTTGCTGTTGTGTAACATCTTAGATTATTATACTAGTTCCTCTACTAATTAATCTTTTGTAAGCCACTTCAGTTGGAAATTGTGTACCTTCAAATTACTTTTACAAAACCCATCTTATTTTGTTTGAACTTTTGGTTGTAAGTCCCTAAATATGTCTATAACTTGCTTTAAAATTGGGCTTTGCACTTATCATACAACAGCTGAGCAAGTGGTTGTATTGCTGGTATGTTCTCTCTCCTCCATCTTCCAGCAGTAAGATTCAGAATCCAATGCTTGTGACTTAAAGAGGGTTCCAAGTTACAGTTTCTATCCAGGAAAAGCTTTTTTCTTTATTTTTTTAGCTAGAAGTAGGAATGCATTCAAGACTTGCCTTCTAAAACTGCATGCTGTGTTTTCTCAATGCAGAATCCATTTAGCGTGTACATATTAAAAAAATATTCCTCTCCTCCTTTCCATTTGGTTGAATTAGCTCAGATCTGTGTGCCTTTGAGAGGCCTAAGGTCTGCCTCCTTTCTGACTGGGTGAGAATTGTCATTCATTTATATTTAGCATCACTTTTTTGTTAATTAACTTTTCCTAGTGTTTCATGTGGAGCTTCTTTAATCTGAAAGTCTGGGAGTTTATGGACAAAGTCATTAATTCACTTTCTTTTATACTTAGTACAGTTGTTAATGTTTCTTTGTGAATTGCTGAATGCTAGACAGTCTTTGAAGATTGATTTGGGAAAAGTAGATCTGTACTTCCCAGGTTGAGCTTGTTGGCAGGTGATTTGGTGCAGAACGACCTGATTATTGAAGACAGACAGTAGTTGATGCAGTGGCACCTTCATATGCACTGCATATAATTGTGCTGATTAACACTTGAGTGAGGGCACTAATTTTAGTAGTGTTCCAACAACAAGCTCAGTATGCTATACAGACTTATACATAGCTGAAACTGAGGATTTGCTGCTGAGCACTTAAGTTTCTGAAATTCTTCTCGGTCCAGCAAAATTTCATAAATAGCAGACTTCACTATAAAAATGCAGAAGAAATATTTTTTCATAAAAATGGGTTATTTTACCTCAATGTTTTTATATTGTCACGCTTAAGGGGGAAGATACTGTATTCTATTAATTTTTATTTTTTAATTCTCATTGGGTGGATATTTCTGCCCTTAATCTTCTATTCAGTCAGGTTTCTTTTGTTGTTCTTTAAGCTATGAAAATCAGTGGTGCCTATCTTTTTATTAATAGTTATATATATATTGCAAACAGCAGTGGTGTTTAACTTGCAAAACTCGTTACCCTTTTGGAGTGATGGGAGGCCTGGCAAAAAGGCTGCCCTTAATTTATAGAAGTCCCTTTCTGGACTGGATTGGGCATATTTGCACACAGCAGAGTGACTGGTAAGGTGTTTTGTAATTGAAAAGACAGAACATGACTACCTGAATTTGGTGGTTTATGATCTCATTTAGTTCAAAAGTAACTGGCTGAGGTTCTGCCTGGTATTACTGATACTTTGCATCCCTTGTACACTGCGTGATAAACCTGAATTATGAGTAATGAAAGACAGTGTGTTAGTGCTTCCAAGTTACAAAACTGCTGTAAATGCCATAAAGAGATTTAGTTTCCAGTAGGAGACATCCTCCCTTTTAACCTGTGTTAACAGGCTCTGAATTAACATCTCAGTTATTTTCAGAACTTTGGTCTATCAGATCAGGTTTGTTTGTCATTAAGAGGTGCTATTAACCAGTATGTTTAATAGCACTTTTAACAGGTGCTATTAAATCAAGATGATAGGAGCTTATCTAAAACATGAAGTATAATGTATTAGAGAAGTATTTGTATTAGAAGTAAATGATTGTACCCTCACGTACAATATTTAATTTGTAGCTAAAATGCATATTTTTTCTTACCAAATAATTTTATCTCTTGTATTCCTTTGGGCTGGTTTCTTCTTGCTTAAGCCCATTTCCTTTCTTTCTGCCCTTCAGCGCTGGGCTGGCTGTTGGGAGATGAGTAGCAGAATTTTTTAATGTCATTTTTGATGTTGGAATCATTTAAATTGCACAAGTTTCAGTTTTGTGCAACAGGTTATGCCCTAAGGCACACACACATCATGTATCCAAGCTACTTGTTTACAAGGCTAACATGGAAACAAGAAGGGCCCTGTTTTTTGTGGAGTTCCTATAAAACCTGATGTTCAAAGCACAGTTTTATATTGACTTCATCATAACAAATTATTTGTGCAACTTCTGAATCCCCAGCAGGCAGATCAACAAAAGAGTGTAGATATCATAGGCTGTAGGGAAATAAACCAAACTGACAATCAACACCTGACAGAAACTCTCTGGAAGAAACATTTAGCTGTTGTCTTCATTGTATTTTCCCATTAATCTCAGTTTTCTGCTCATTCTTTTTTGCAATGAAATTCCAGATCCATTGAGAAGTATCAGTAATTAACATCTCTACTGGGTTTTTTCCCTCTAGTACCCATCAGTCTCTGCACCAAAGGAGTTGCAGTTAGTATTGTAATAATGTGAGCACACAGCATATGGTAAATGGTGTCAATTCAGTATGAGTCAACCCAAGTATTAGGAATTCCTGAGCTGTACAAATATTTTTTAATGTAGTTCTTGGATGGAATTTGTTTTAAAAATACTGTATTTCCGCTGTCATTAATCTCAGATAATTTGTCACTGTCCTCTCTTGCTGGTACAGGTTTTAGAGAGTTGAGTGAATTCTTTGGGTGAGCTGAGTGTCAGGGAACTGTTCTCACTAAGGAGCGACTTTGCAAGAGGTTGATTTTTACATGACTGTGTTCCTTAAGGAGCAGGGCTGAGGGAAACAAGATTAAAATGTATAACCTTAGAACTGTAAATGTATTTTTATTACATAGAACATGTTTTTTAATGAACTCTAGAATGAAATCAATCTTGCTTATGCCAACACTTGTGAATCATTTACTCTTTGCTCACAATATCTATGTTCAGAACAGTTTGGTTAGAAGTAATAAATGAGTATTGAATTTTCCTTTCAATTTTATAAACTCGTTAAATTATGCTTTGGTTTCTGAAGGTTTCCCTTCTTGGGCAAATATTAAGGAAAGGAATTAAGAAGGCTGGTGTTTTTTTGGGTGGTTTGGTTGGTTGTTTTTTTTTTCCCCATCTCCTGCTTGTGGAACTTGAGAACTTTTACTGTGAAACACAGACTACTGTTGATTCCACAGACAGATTACTCAATTTCTTCATCCTTCCCACTTGGCTTCCCACAGTCTCCCACAGTGTGCAAGCAGAGAGAGCCCATTTGAAGAAAATGTCACATCTTTGTGTGATATGCCAATCTGCTCAGGTACCAGAGATCTCCCAGGCCTTAGTGTGATGTGGCTCAGGGAGAATAACTATCAGCCATGAACTGAATGAGAGTTTGTCACTGGTGGGGTTTTTGGGGTCCCTTTGGGATCCCTGAGACTGCTTCTGCAGCCCTCAGTGATGGAGCACATTCCCGAGCCTTGCCCAGACAGAATTTTTGCTCGTGGGGAGCTCTCAGACCAGCGGGGAAAAGAGACCAGCATATGCAGAGAGGCACAAATCCATCGTTTATTCTGTGAAGGCATCCAATCTAGCATATACCCACAGCTATTGTTTTACAGGGGGTTTTATATCTTTTGAGGGTTTTACAATTTGCACCAATTAACAAGGGAATTCTACTTTCTAACCAATCCCTGAGGGATTTCACATTCAAAGCTGGCCTATGGATACTAAAAGAAAATGAACCACTAATGTTGAAGATAGATAAGAGGGTCTTCCAAGGGGGGGAAGCTAAATTCCTTTTGTATTCATCATTTCACAAGCCATTTCTCTAAGCTATGAATTTCCAAGGAGCTTGTTCTGAGGATACAGGGAGACTTTCTTCTGTGTTTTCTGCTCCCTCCACGAGTTGACTCAGGGCTTCCTTGAGAGGACTTGATCCGTGCAAGACCACAGGATGAATCTGAGGATGTGGAGATTGCTGTTTGATGCCACTGGAAGGCTTATTTCTGTTATCCTTAAAATACTAAAGAAATTGGGGAAGGGTCTCCTTCGTGGAAACATCAATGTTCCAGAGTCTTCAAAACAGGCCAGAGGACAAGGCATGGAGTTAGAGGATGGTGCTTCTTGCTTCAGTCCCTGTGGAAAGAGTCCTTTTGGAACACATTTCTGAGCATGTCAGTGACAAGATAGTGGTTGGGCACAGTCAGGATGGATTTGTCAAGGATTAATCATGCCTGATCTCACTGCCTTCTGTGATAAAATGTCAGGGTTTGTGGATGAGGAAGGAGCAGTGGCTGTTCTTTACCTTGCCTTTAGTCAGGCTTTCACTGCTGTTTCCCACAGCACTCTTGTCACTCCTAGTTAGAATGCCACGCTCTAGGTGGCAGCCAGGTGGGTAAAAAGCTGCTTGTAGGATCAGGCTCAGAGCGTGATTAAGGGCTGGATCACTACCCAGTTGTCTGTAACAAGCTGAGTCGTGTTTCACATCTTCCTCAGGGAACCTGGATGGAGGTGACAAGGTCCCATTCATTCAGATGGTACCACCCTGAGGGAAGCAGTTGATCTGCTGAAGGGCAGAACTGCTGTGCATGGGAACTCAGTGTGCAGGACTGAACGGGCTCAAGAGATTCAACAAGGATGGTGGGAATAAAAAAAAAGCTCTTAGGGAAGATAGAGGTTAGGGTCTGACTGAGTGGGGAGCTGCTCTGTGGAAAAGGGGTTTGGGCACCTGGTGGGCAGCAAGGTGAACATGAGGCAGTGATGCCTTGTGGCAGTAGAGAAGTTTGTGCAGTGATGATTTCCTCCAGCTTCACCCTTGTTCAGCCTGCAGAATACTCTGTCCAACTCTCATCTGCCCAATGCAGAAAAAGATGTGGGTGGCATCTCCTAGGAGGGGTGCCATGACTGGTGGGCTGAAGCACAGGCCCTGTGGGAAGAAGCTGCTGGAATGGGTTAATCTAGTGAAGAGAGAGCTTTGAGAGGATTAATAGCAGCTTTCCCATACAATGAGGGTTTTTTTTGAAAAGATGACTAGGTGCTGCATGGTGGGAGGTTTAGAAATAATGGATAGAAATAGAAGATTTTCAAGATGTGACTGGATAAATTTCTTGGCAAATGGGTTTGATCTCATAGATGACCCTGAGTAAGAGGCTAAACTAGATGACCTCGTGCTGTCCTTTCCAATCTGAATTATTGTATCATAACTCTGTTTTCATAGATTTGAATAATGTCTTGTGTGTTCTTAGGTTTCCAGTCTAAATAATGGCTTAAGTTTTCCAGTCTAAGCCTTGATACCACCCCAAGATCTTGTTCTTCTATAGTGACTAGGCTTGCAACATATGTTCAGCTGCATAAAATGCAATAATACTGAGTGGACTTTGAGACAAACAAAGCATTGCCCCACAAATTATACTGAGGACATTGGCAGTGCTAAAACTGGAACGTGTCAGAAATACTGGAAACAAACACAGACATCTCCTTGCTTTAGGTACTGCAGAGTGTCTGCAGCTGAGCTGTGCTCTCCTGCCTGACAGTCCAAGGCATCAGAACTCCCTTTGTCTGCTAAAACTGAAATGGAAGTGTCAGGGATGGCAATTGCTCTTGTGCTCTTGCCAGCACTGTATTCTTTTCTTCATGAAGCATGCAGGCTTTACAGTGAGCAGTTTGCAGTCAAATGCATTGGATCCAGATGACTTCAAGGCTTATGTTTGACACTATTCCCACAGATCCAAGCTTACTTGAAAATTCTGTTATTTTTCCTAATGCTGTGTTCAGGGCATAGACCTTTTTGATTTGCCTCCCATCTTTTCTTTAGCTTTGATTCTATTGCAGATTTATTTTAAATATTCGTTGGTTTCTTTACTAGATGCGTTTTTCTCATTTTTTCTGTAAGTTTACATTAAACTTCTATGAACAGAGTTTTACTGTTTGAAAGCAACTGAACTAATGGTCATGACTATCATTTATTTTTAAATATGTCTGTGAGGGAGGAAGTTATTATGTTACAGATGGTATTGGTGCATTTAAAATATTAATCAACATGTAGGCATATCTGTATGAGAGTTTTGTGGTGAGCCTTATGTTGTCACTTGATCTTTTTTTAACTTCAAGAAGTGTTTAGTCTTTATGACAGTTCTGTAGCTGCTCTGCCTTTGGCTTACTGTTCAGTTTCAATTCAGGTCAGACCATGTTAGTTTTTTCAATAATCTTGCCATCCAAGTTTCCTGAGGGTTTTCTCTAGACTTACAGTTAAATTTTTCAGAGTATAGTTAGCTATTTTATACTGATCTACACTTTAGTTCTTCATACACTGTCTGTTTAACTAATTTATAAAATGCATGCCTATAATGAGTTTTTAGAAGTTAAACACCTGATTTTTTTAAAAAACCTTTTTTTAATTTTTTTTTTATATCAGATATAAATCTTACACGGAAAATAATCCTGTTGCATCTTGTTAAAAAATGTAAATTTTAATTCAGGATTTGTATTTTTTTCTTTTGTGGTGAGTTGACTTAGCTGAGTTATCACTACATTGCTAGGTGTTAGAAAATAAATCTTTCTCATTGCCCCTGAATGTACCCAACATGTCCAAGATTTTAGCTTGTCCAGTGGCACAAGCACTTCTTCACAACTTTTTTGGGAAGGTTGATCTTGGCTAGCTGGCAGATGCTCAGCAAGCCACTCTCTTGGCCCTCTTCCTCAACAGGACCAGGAGCAGAAAATAAATAAAAAACTCTCTGAGATAAAGACAGAGAGGTCACTTACCAATTACTGCCACGGGCATAACAGGCTCACCCTGGAAAATTAACATCGTTTTTTCCCCCAGTTAAAAACAGTAGGTTGATAAAACAAGAGCAATCCTAAAAATCACCTTCCTGTCCTCCATCTTCCCAGGCTTGACTCCACTCCTTCCTGCCTGGCCCTTCTCCCTGTCTGGCAGGGGTACAGCTGCTGATCTCTTGTGACAGAGGCCACCCTGCAGCCCCCACTGCCAAACCCTTGCCATGTACACACAGAACACCTGCACATACCTGGCAGTGAGTGCTGGCATTGACTTGGGAGCGTGCAAGTTCATTTCAGAATATTTTATGTATTGCCTCATTACAGATGTCAGCAGTCTCCCATTACTTCCCGATTAAGCATTCATGTTATCATAAGCTCTTCCAAAGTTTGTGAAGTAAACATACAGCAATCTGACTTTTTAATCTTTCACCACTAATTTAGATTCCTCATTGGTTCATCTTCCTTATTGCAATCTTTTAAAATGCTGGTTTGTGTAACTACCTGGCAAATTTTATGCCTTTCCTCATTTTAGGCTGTGAAAGATCTTTATTTGGTCACTCAACCTTCAGTTATTTATATGGATATCTTCAGCTTTTCAAGTCTAGCATTCAGCTGGATCTGGAAATCCTGATGTTGATCAGGAACTGCTGTCCTGATAATTTTTTCCCCTTCTGTTTTATTTTCAGGATTTAAAGGCATTTACTGAGACCTTTTTACTTCCCTTATGAGCCCGAGTCTCCATTTTTTTCTTCAGGATGTGTCAGGACATTCCTTTCTGTTTATCTTCTGTTAAATATGCTTATACATGAGTTTGTATATGCACATATTTATATATAAAAACATGCATTTATTTTGAATACTTTAAATCTCTTTAACATGTATCTGTTGAAAACACACAACTGATTTACCACTGTCTGGCTAGCTCATTTTGGATTTTCCCCTCTGTAGTTTCACTGTCTGCTGGTGAAACTGTTTTGTTTTCTTTTTCCTCATAAGTTTTGTTGTTCTTTCTTGCATGCCTGAATTCCCTTTGGGTTCAGAGTGTTTGATTTGTTCAGGGGATCTCTCACACCTGTGTTGTTGATATTCCTGTACCATCAGCACCGAGGTGCAAAAACACTGTTGCAGTCACACCCTGCATTGTGTGTGTTGCCTGTACCTGTCTGCACCTGCTGAAATTGTTACAGCTCTGAGTCCAGCTCAGTGAATCTCTTCAGAGCTGAGATCAGACTCCAGGAACTTGGCTTGTTCCTGGCCGGAATTTCAGTTTTAGTGCCGGGGATTCTTGTGGTAGAAATGCTCGGTCTTCTAAGCTTTTTGTGTTAAAGTATTAATTAATTAATTCCTTTTATTTTTCCCCTTCCCAGATGTATTATTGCTGTTTGGGAAAGAGGCTTTTGTTTCAAGAAACTAGACTATTTTTGTAAA
Source organism: Acridotheres tristis (assembly GCA_037013685.1). Classification (NCBI taxonomy): domain Eukaryota; kingdom Metazoa; phylum Chordata; class Aves; order Passeriformes; family Sturnidae; genus Acridotheres; species Acridotheres tristis. Next base: position 68,020,155 of record CM072885.1, read on the forward strand.
GAATTTGCTCAATAGAGAGAGTGTATTTGTAAGGATTTGACACTCCAGTGTAGTTTCAGGCCCTTCAGTTATCCACCTCCAGGGACCTTTCTCAAGACATGAGATGGGATTTGAAAGTCTTCCTTTCTTAACCATTTCTTGAGAAATTAAAACTTGTTCTTTCACAGCTGTTTTAAGGGGCGTGTTATTTTTAGCATTTCAAATGCTGCAGAGAAAATCAGTGATGGATTTCCATTGCCATTTTAAGAGGATTTAGTACATCTTACTTGAACTTCAGGTTCATAGTGATATTGCCACTGATAGTACCTCCAGTGCAGGAATCGATTCCTCTCTCTCACCTTGCAGGTAATTTATTCATAGAATCATAGAGTGGTTTAGGTTGGAAGGGACTCTAAAGGTGATGTAGTTACAAGCCTCCTGCCATGGTAGGGACAGTTTCCACTACACCAAGTTGCTCTAAGCCCCATCCAGCCTGGTCTTGGACACTGCCAGGGATGGGGTATCTGCAGCTGCTCTGGGCCAGTGCCTCACCATCCTCACCAGGAAGAGTTTCTTCCTAATATATAATCTAAATCTACCCTCTTCCAGTTTAAAACCATCACCACTTGTCTCCTCACTACATGCCCTTGTAAAAATTCCCTCTCTGGTTTTCATGTAGCCCCTTTAGGTACTGGAATATACTGCCAGGTCTCCCTGGAGCCTGATCTTCTTCAGCATAATGGCCAAAGTTGTGCTAAGAAAATATTTGCAGTTATTCATGGTTCAGAATTACTGCTTATCGATTCAAAGTGTTTTCCTCCACTCTGTAACAAGAAATATCTTTACTAGGATTGCTGAGTTGCCAGCCTGTCTTTGAAGGGGATGATACCTGTAATGGTGTGAATACCAAAAAGGGAAACTGCTGATTTTATTCTGCCTTTTGTTGCTTTGTTACTGTTTCATCTGAGGGCCTCACAGTCAAAAGTCAGTGCCATAATAATCTTTTCCATATCATTTATGCTTGATTACTGCTGTATGTAAACCTGTCTGATGTTAGACATAAACACTTCTACTGCTCTGTTTTGTGTCAACAAGTGTAGAATCACAGTCTCCTCTCTGGAGCGAGCATCCATATTGAAACTAGTGCTTCTGAAGTGCTTAAAAGTCAGATGTGTAGCTGCCAAGACTTCTGAGTCTTTTATCTGATCTGTGTTACTCAAGAAATGGTCAGTGCCACATAAAAGACACTGGTGGATATTTTGACATTTGATATTTATTTTATCAGTGTGAATGTATGTGGGCTATCGTTCAAAGCAGAGGAGACTTTGACTCTCTAAGTAGATGATGTGTGTGGAGCTATTAGCTTCTCTTTGATCTTGGTTTGGGATGTTAAAATTCTGAAATTTGGCTTTGAGGTCTGTATTGTACCTGATACCACTTTCTGAATAATCTGTATTTTATTTGCATAGTTGTATTCTATCCAGCTGTATCCTACCTTGCTATCCCCTTGTTTGCATTTTGAAAAGAATGAGTGGGATAACTGAGTCCATCTGGCAACTGAAAAAAGGCAAATGTGTGGCTGGACTGGCAGGTTCAAAGGGTGGGAAGCAGCACTGATTTGCTTACTGATGTTTCTCATGAGCCATACATTTGGGAGCACATGCAGAGTGCCATGCCCAGTCTTTGGCATCTTTGTGTGGTTCCCTCCTGCCTCATGGGGAGGTGTGAGGAAAAGGCAGCTGGACTTCCCAGGGATGTGCAGTGGAAGAGATGTGGCAGTGATCACAAGTTGTAACATGAGAAGTTCGTTCTTACCAGGCAGAAGGAACATAATTTTCATCATTAGAGTAATTAGGAGAGATTCAGAGCTTTATTTTGGAAGCTGCTGAATAAATTGACTCCAGTGCCCTTACTTTGAGCAGGACACTGCGTTAGAATAATTCCAGTTGTTCCAGCCTATATTGTTCTATGGTTTCTCATATCTGTATTTCCTAAATATGTGTGTATCCTTTCTAGATAAAATCTGATAAATTCTGGCTTCCAATTTCCATACCCGCCATGTACCTGTACATAAAGACCACTTTTCTCAAAAGAAACCAGTGGTACACAGTATTTTTCTGTGACTCTGTGTTCAAGTTGAATTCATTCTTATGTTCACAGTATTTCACTTAGGTGTTTAACAGGTGACACTTAACTTTGCTAGAATTTTGCTCTTTTGGCCTTTTGTTATGGCTTTATAAAACTATTAAAGAAAATGTAGAAACAAGATACTTTTATGTTTATGTCACTGGTTGAAGCCTATGCCCGACTGGTGGAAATGTGAAGCTGCCCAGTGAGTGTTTGTTATTTATACTCACTAGTCAGGTTAGACTGGTGGACAGATTTCATTCTCTAGGGATAGGTATCTTGAAGGACTTTTTGGAGATACTTGTCGTAGGCACTTTCCCATATTTATATCTTTTCTGTGCTGTTCATATTCTGCATTTGCTGTGAAGAAATTAGTGTTTAAATGTTCAGGCCCTTGGAGATGTGGCTCAGGGAAATAAAGATTTCTTACTGAGTACAAGCGTGCCTGGTTATCTGCTGTTCGGTTTCCCCACTGAAGAATATCTCGTCTTTAATGGCAATATTTTGGTAATGACTTAGCACAATTCTAAGGATAGTAAGTGAAAATTGGGTCAAATGTAATGATGTTACTGTTACATTTGACCATGCCAGTGCTGTTACATCCCTGTGGTGGGTTGGCCCAGGCACCCATACAGCTGCTTCTTTATTCCCTGCTGCAGAGGGGTGGGAAGCAAAAAGAGAGAACAGGGCTGAGAATGCTCCAGGGTTGAAATAAAGACAGGGAAATCACTACCCAGTTGCTGTCATGAGTAAAGCAAACTCGTCTTGGGGAATTCAACTTAATTTATTGCAGATTAACATAAATATTTAATTACTGGGTAAAAAAAAAAAAAAGACAAACATTAAAACACTTGGGGGAATCCATCCCTCCTCCTTTCCCAGCCTCAGCTTCACTCCAGACTCCTCTCTTGCCTGCCTGGTAAGCACCGCAGGGTGCACTGGGTCCCTTCAGTGAGGCAGGATGTGATTCAGGGGGTTGGAGTCAAGGTGTGTCGGTTTGTCTGCTGCTCTCTGTTTTTGTTTTCCTTGGCTGTAATGTGGGTCCTCCATGGCCACTGTCCCTTTGGCAGTGATGCTTCAGGGCAGAGCATCTTCCTTCCTCTTCTTTCCCTGACCTTGTTCTCTCATGCCCTCTGTTGGTGCCTCCTCTTCTGGTGTTCTTCTGTGCCCTTCTCAAATATAATTTCATTAAAGCACCCCCACACATGGCTGTGCCCTATAGAGGAGCTCTTGTGGACCCCACTGCCAGCACCTGAACACCTGCAGAAATACACTTATAACTAGAACTTGGTGTGTTAGTTAAAAATGCTCTGGAAATGTGGAGAAGGAAGTGCTGGGCTAAATATTCCTACTAACTGATGATGAGTACTTTATTATTAGAAGCTCATGTTGTCTCCTGCTTTTTTGCAATTTCATGTGAGACTGGATTGCTTCCTCAGTTAAATGTGGTTTTGGTTGACCTGCTTAGGGCTGAACTTGTAAATGTTCTATTTCTAAAATACTTTAGATGTTTTTGGTCTGCCTGACTCAGAAACATAAGTGATATCACTGTAGTGAATATTGTGATAAAATCATGGAATAAGGTGATACAGCCAAGCAAATGTGAAAAGGCAGAATTTGGAGCTTTCTGTGAGCAGTTAATTGACCAGTCTGGAGCTGAACAAGATTAAGGATTTTCTAAGGGATGGTATGAGTATATTGAGAAATTGCTCTACAGTACCTTGGGGTCTAGATGTTACATTTATATTCCACAGTAATAATGACTTTTTTTGTAGTTAATTTAATTTTTGACAGTTTATCGGTATAAATAAAATTATATGTTATATTCAGCTGGGATAGGCAGATTTTGGTTTAAATTCAGAGATGCTTTTGAAAATGTAAAGGGGAAAAAATTTCCTTAGTAGAAATTGAGTATCCTGAAAAATAAATAGTATACTACAGAATATCGCTTTGCTCTTAAAAATTATACTGTAAGAAGAAAAGCTTCTTAGCAAATATTTTTCAGTTCTAATTTTAAATCTCAGATGTACAGAGAACTTAGTTCCATGTTTAACCTCCTCAGAGGCATATATGATCTCTTAGAAGTAACAGTGGTATCTTAGTCACTAAATGTTTCACAGCATTCAAGATACTTTTAGCTTCAAATTTTTAATCAGTATATTCTCTTTCATATTTGGAATATTCAGATATCTCTATGGAGGTCCATCAGAGCACCTTTGTGGATGTATGTCTCCCTTTTGTCTAGGTCCTGTTGACTTGTTAATTCTGTGTTTCTTTAGCTTTCAGTATGGCTTCTGCTGCTCAAGTTGTTAAAAATTAAAGATCTAAGTTAGGTTTAACAGAAACGAAGAATTTCTGACCTCTCTTCTCAATTTATTGTATAAGAGCATGAAACTTGAAGAGGTAGAATATTGTGCTAATTTATGCTTAAGGTGTCAGAAAAAGTAAATGTGTGAGCTTCAAATGCCTGAAGCGTTTACCAGCTAATTTAAAAGCAACAATAACATTTCAGTGTTCATATAGTCAGAGACATTTTGAAGGATATTTGTTCATAGGAGTCTAGGAAATGGATTTCTCTGTTAGCCTGATGCTGGTGTTTATGTGGGAAGGTGTGTTTCTTTCAGCAGTTGCCTCTGTTATTATGTTTCATTGCTTGTCAAACAATACTGCATGCTGAAAGTCAATTTACATTTTTAGCAGAAATCCTTTTACCTCTACGAGTATCTTTCTCATAGGGAACTCATAGTGATCAAGAGGTAGAATGGAAGTTTTTGTAAGGACTAAGTCAGGGTGTGTTCCAGAGATATGGCTGAGTCAGAGTCCTCTCCAGGTCTCAATAAATGCACCCAAAACCCAGTGAAAATGGACTTACTCGTGTCAGGGATCTGTGCTATTTTCACTTCTTACTGCTCATACTAGCACTTTGAACTGCTAAATATGACTGGCTGACCTAAAAGTTAATGTTTCTTTCATGTACCCCTTGGTCTGCCAACTTTGTGGAAAAGGAGAGCAAGAAGAGATGGTGGTAATTACCAAAAACCAACAAAAAATTAATGATTAATGGACAGGTAGGTAATTATAGGTGTTTATATTGAAGATTTCAATGCTAGATAGAGCTTTATGAGTTGTACAGATTTCAGAATATCCATGTAAATTTTAAATGCCTAATCTCATTAGTGGTGTGACATTGTAATCCCTGTTACAAAACTAAATGTTAAACAAAATGTACAGACTTTTCAGTTGTTACCTTCTGTCTCTGGCAAGTTAAAGATAAAACTGAGCACATGTTAAAGATTAGCTGCTGATGGGCAAATGATCAGAAGCTTCCTTTCTTCTTCTGACTTTTGTGTCTCTAAGCCAGTTAGACAGCAGGAGAGAAACAGACATGGATTGAGTTGTGTGACTTTTGAATAAGATCTTTAGGGCATGTGTCTCCCTTGAGTTAGTGTGATTTGACTCTGAATGGCATTTTTAATTCATGAACAAATTGAATTTTAGTCCGGTTTTGGATGTACAGGCATTTTCCTAGCGTTGCCACTAAGTGGGAGTCTGAGTGGTGAGCTTTTCAGCTGGCACCTGGGATCCCTGGCAGCCTCGGGAGCTGGATGTTCCAGAAGATCCATATGCAAAGAAATGGATGATGCCCTGCTTTGTATTTGTAGGTGGGGAGTATGCAGCTGCTGCAATTCAGGCACTAACTTGCTGGAGTTAGAATTGAAGCCATGAGGGCTTTTTCCCCCCAAAACATAAAAAAAAAAAAACCAAACAAAAAATCCTGTCAGCCGAGTACAATCTCACAGAATTAGCTTGACTCAAAAATACCACAGGCAGTAATTCTAAGTTAGTACTTTTAAGCAAATGAGCCCCAGAAAAGTCCTCTCGTCATACCTGTTGGTGGAAGAAATTGAATATTTCTGTAGCTACTACTTCCTTTGCATAAGCTGTGGAAGAAAGAAAACTTCCTGCCTCATGGATGAGGTTAAAAGAAATTAATGTTTTCAGTTTGTCTCCACATTAAATAAAAAGTGTGTTAGGTACTAGTTGCCTAATAGCAGCACTGAAAATTTAATGTGCTTCGGAGCATTGTTTTCTTAGTAATAACATTTCTCAAATTATATTGTTAATCAGCATTCTTTAAATTTTTACTTTGTATATATATGTGAATTTTTATATAGACATACATATATATCTGTGAAACAGGCATAGAGATAAAGAACTCTTAGCAAGGATATCAGGAAAAGCAATAGATAATGTAAAAATAACAAATGCCTTGCCTACACAGAGTGCTCATAGCCATTACTGCTGTAATGTGCATTCACTGGGTAGATCAGCTTCCTTCAGTACCATGTGTCTCAGAACAAATGTTCCAAAGTTGGAAAAATCAGTTTTTCTTCAGGATCACAGTGGCAGTGAGAGTCAGACCCTTCTCAGAACGGAACAATATTTTTAATGTGTTTTTAATTACTTATTGCTTTCTATTCAGTTCCTCCCTGGTGGGATTTATACAGAGGATATTTGATAGGTAAGCAGCACCTCTGAGGTCAGTTTTGTCCATTTGCACTCATTGTGGGCTGAAAGATTTTTTTTTTCTTTTAAAGAAGTCAGTGGTATGAAATGCTTTGTCCTCAATAGCTGCAGGAAATAGCTGTGCATAGCCTGGCCTGCTAAATTTCAAGTTAGCCTGTCATGCCATAATACAAACTCACTTGCTGTATGAAAACACTTCTTGAAAACCAGTTTGGGAGGAGAGAAAGGGAGCAGCAAACTCTTAGGCACATAATATTAATCTGTAGCAAGAAGCCTGAAATATTAGTTGAAGGAAAGCAAAGGTCTCTTCTGATTTCTCTGAAAATTCTTTGACTTACCATAAATTATTTTCCTTTTTCACTGCCTGATTTGTGGGCAGATACTTTTCCTACATATCCCAACACTGCTGATCGTTATTCTAGTAAATTAATGATTTTTTTCTTCCTTGCAGCTCCTCTTGCCTGTTAGGTTGGTTAAACCTGTCTTTTGCTAAGCTGGTTTCTGTTTTCCATTGCATAGAAGTTGGCTGTGTTCAGAACAGATAAAGAGAAAAGGAAATGAGGTTGCCTGAGGGAGTGCAGAGGCCTTTGCAAAAGTAGGAGATGGTGAATTGAAAGATGTGGTACTATTGATCTTTGGTGAAAACTGCAGTATTGTTGTGGTCTAGAAAGCATAAATATTTATTAACTGATTTTTTTCCTAGATTTTTTTGTTGTGTTTTTTTTGTTTTTTTTTTTTTTTTTAACTTGGAAACTGCTGTTGCAGGGACTTCATTAACATTTTTACATGTAGTAACTTTGCTCCTTTTGCACTGGTTTGGTTTTGGCCAAGATAAATTGTGAAAAACACTGAGGTAGAAAGGCAGCTGAATCTGAATACTCAGTATTCTTACATTTTGCTACTTTCATATTCTGTCAGCTGTGAGAATTCTTGGATTTTTTAAGATGAAGGCAGTTTTGCTATGTAATACAGGTCTGTAGGCTAAACTTTAATTGATTACAATTACCTTGAACAGTTCTAGCCAAACAGAGATGCTCTCTGGTTACTGTTATTACATAAATGCAGTACACACAGGCTTTAGAATTCTAGCATGAATTACTGCATGTGTGTATGAGTGGGAATGAAATTTTGGACTGTCTCTGCACAAACGCCGTCCAACTTATTTCCTATATAAACCAACTAAAAGGAAAGTTCTGCCAGTGTATGTCAGGCTTGAAATATATATGAAGCTGCTAATCCATGGGTTATGGCACAAGGATAAATATTTGGGAGGAGCTGAGCTGATCTAGTGTTGCTACTAGCCCTGCTTTAAGTGAGAGGTTGGACTAGGTCCCAACCAATTTTTTAAATGGGTCTATAGATTGTAAAAGAAACATGCAGTGTGCCTCTCAAGCACACAGCTGGCATGGTACCTTCAGTGGCACAGGGCTGAGCAGCAGCTTGCATTGCATAGACTTTGTTTTTATGCTGTTTAGCTGGTTTTAAGTCATTCTTTCTCTTTGCTTTCATGTGTCTCTCATTTCCTGAAGCTGACTTATTTTAAATGGCATCCATTATGCCCTTGTCCAGCAGGAGAGCCAAATACTTACGTTTTCTTGGAGGACCAGATCCCTGAGGAAATAGTTGGTTTACAAAGATTTCCAGTCTTAGTGCCTTTCAAGTAAGGGAGGGGAGACTACTTAAATATTTTCTGGACACATCCATCAGTTTTGGCCTTGAATGAGAGTAATCTTTAATGTTTGGGATCTGTGTAAACATTCAACTCATGGTTCCTCCTCCAGCTCGTAGGCACTGAGTCTGGCATGAAGTTTAGTCCTTTGGCAGTCTCTCCATGAAGTCCTGTTTCCAAAACTTGCTTCAGGCCATCGAGGGAAGATCCTTCCATCTTGGAAGTATTCAGCTCCATCCTGTACATGAGCAAGCCCAGGAGTTGGATCAGAGAACAATAATCTGTGTCCACATCAACTTTCCTACCTGAGTTGATGACCTTGTTAAATGACTTGAATAATAATTTAATAATTTTTCTTCTGCCCTAGACTTCAGAGATGCCTGTATCCCTCATACCAGATTATTCTACTTGATGAGTCTGTTGTGACAAGTGGTCACTGGACTTTAGTTACATCAGAGCCTGTGCAGAACCCTTCCTTCTGCTCCCTCCATAGTTCTCTGGCCTATTACACAGCTTCTTTTTAAATTGGCTGCTTTACCAGATGATGTTGGATAGAGCTGGCTTTTTTTTTTCCTGTGGGATATTGTTGTTTCCATACAGCCTTGAGTGGGATCAGTGTGTTTAAATCTTGACATGTTGCAGTACTGAGATTAGAGGGAGCTCACCAGGTTTTGCAAGTCTTATCAATATGGACCAAAGGAGTTGGGATGGACAGATGGATGGATGGGGAAGCCTCTCTTCTGGGATTATTCTGTAAAACATGTGAAGCTCTTCAGACCTGTTTATGTTTGCTTTCAACTGGATCAACTCAAAGCACTCCTGGATGATTCCCCTGCCCAGAAGGCTCCTCATAAATAAGCCCAGGCTGAAGGCTTGCTCTCGTGAAGGGTTTTGATGAGCCTGCTGCATAGAGGAGCCCACCATATCTCATATATCCCATAATTTAGCCTCTTAAATATTCGCAGACATCAGAGTTTACCTGAATGTCATCTGTTGATGATTTTTACATGCAGGCTGCCAGTTACATACAGTCACTTGCTCAGTTTGTTCTCTCACTGGCATGTTTTGAGTGTTCTTTGGGAAGCATATGACTCACTTTGCCTCAGTCTCCATCCCCTTCAGCAGTCACTTTTGGTTACTCATGTTCCTGGCTTTATCTTGAATTTCTGTCTGCAGGATACCAAGAGTCATTAATGTAACATCCTGCTTCTTGCTTATCCTCCCTTTTAACGAACCCCTCCTGTCTGCAGGAGTACCAGACAGGCAGACTCACACTGTACATTTAGTAAAAGGGTACCACGTTTTACTGGGGTCCAAGGTCAGGGTTCAGGTCATGCTACTTGGGACTCTTGGTCTGCTCAAGGTCTTGCATAAATGTTCTCAAGGCACAAGGAGTTCAGAAAACATATGGATTTCTCTTCCTGTAAGATATCAGTTGCAGGTGATGACTTCACATGACTGAAGCACTTTCAGTAAATAGAGATTTTAAAATTTCCCCTCTTATAACACTTGGAGGTTCACTAGTTCCTGACTTACCTGTGATTGGAACCAGTGGCCTGCTCTCTGCTTGCAGGGAGCACTGGCAATCATTTTTGGGTAGGACATTTTAGTTGCTGTATCATAACTGTTACCTCCAGGATGCAGGGTACTGGCTTTTTTGCCTTTTGCTAGTTTTTGTTGTTGGGTTTGTTGGTTGTTCCCCTCTCTCCCCCCACCATTTTCCATTTAGGAAGCATCTGAGATCGACTTCTTTAAAATCCAGGAGAATAACATGGATTCTCCTGTTCCACAGCAAGTCTCTTTTCAGAGCTGCCTGGAGTTTCTGATCTGATGTATCTGTCTTCTGCACACAGGGTTTTGCAGAAGGTAATGCAGGATGTGCCTGACATGGTTTCAGCTATATTGGCATGACTGAGATGCTCACAGATTTGGAACCTTCATCTCTTCATGCAGATGTCTTGACTATTGCTTTTATGAACAGCTTTCCTTTTTAGGAACTTGGAGTGCAGGAACTACATCTAAAGGTACAACATCGGTATCTCATAGTGTGTTTGAGATTATAGTAGGATTGTCTCAGAATTCCAGAGAACACTTATTTCTTCTTTATGAACTGTAGGAAAGCTTACATGGGTGTAATGTGAAGTGGTAAGGTTTTCTTTAAGTTTCTAGGCAGGTCTGTTGCTCTTCACAAAGTACCTCTCTGTATGGTTTCAAAATTCATCTCAAGAACATTAGCCTGTTAGCTTCATGCAGGTTCTTTTAACAACCACTTTAGGACCTCAGTTTTCTTTCATTCTTGTGTCTAAGTGTTCTTCACAGTGCTTCTGACCAGTGCTTAGGAAATTTCAGTGGCTATTAGTTAGGTTTTGGTGTGCTGTGCCTTGTGCTGAAGAGCCTTCCTTCATTGTTTCCACTGCTGGTTGGACGACTTTTCTTCCAGCCCTTTACCTTGTGTGGGCTTGTTCTGTGAGAATGATTGTCATCTGGATGCTCAGAGCAGTGTGCTAAAGGCTGAGCATCCTTCAGTTCTCACACAAAGCAGTGTTCTGTTCACCAGTTTGTTACAGCCTTAAGTGAGGAATGATCTGTAACTAAGCTGCCGCTAAGACTCACTTCACAAATCCTTTGTTAAAAGTAAATAAATGGTGTGACTAAACATGAAATAACACCATTATAAATGGCTTATGAAAGAGCAGTGCACAGAATTAGAAGAGAAACCTCCTTAATCTGTTCATGCCCCAACTGAATCTCAGAGCATTTCTACCCCACATCTCCTTTGCAGGAGATGCAGCTGGTACACTGAAGATCTGCCTCTAGGTGAGGTTTGCTTCTTTGGGTGGTTTGTCTCTGCATCCCCCCATGCCTCAGTTTGTGTGCACTAAGGAGAAATCCATCTTGGTGTAGCATTCGTTTTTATAATTGATAGCTTTGGTGAAGTCTTCTGTGCTGTCCAGACAGATTGAAATTTTCCTGTTGCTGATTCTTTCATTCAGAAATTTAATTAGAATGTCTAAAGAAGTTCTGCTTCTCTAACTAAAATAAGCACCATTCATCTTCCTGAGGATGTAAGTGCTACATTTCAGACCAGATGTTGTCTCTTGTTCAGGATTGGTTGATCAACTGATTGACTCAGTAAGAGTCCTACATGTATTTTTGAGATTTAGCACCTGATAAATGTCTCCAGGCCCTGAACTTTTTTTTTTCAATTTAATCTATTCATTAGCAAATGTATTTGATACAAATATCTAAATTGTGCTAAATGAATGTAGCTGATTACTGATTCTTAATTACTATCTGGATGGATTGCAGTTATGAAACACCAACAGGCTTGGAGTAAATAAATAACCTTTGATATTTGTCTTCTTTAGAATTTGTGGTCATCAACTAAAACATAAGAAGTTGCACCTCAACATGAGGAAGAACTTCATTACATGGAGGGGACTTCATTACATGGAGCTGTAGAGTCTCCCTCTCTGGAGACATTCCAAACCCCTGGATGCATTCCCATGTCACCTGCTCTTGGTGACCCCTTGGCAGGGGTGTTGGAATGGATGATCTCCAGAGGTCCCTTCCAGCCCTGGCTGTGCTGTGATTCTGTCTTGTGCTGTTAGTTGGTGGTGCCAGAAGTCACTGATGGAAACACACAGTGGCTCCTGAGACAAGGACTGACAATAGACTGACCATTTGAGCTTAATCCTCTCTTTTGTCTGTCCACAGGAGGGGTATATTAATGGCTGTAATCTCAGCAGACTGGACTGTAGAAATTAAGGCACCTGAGGACTGATCCTCTTCTGCCCTCTGCCTTGTTTCTTCAGTGTACAGTTGAACTTTGAAACCCAGGTAGTTTGAGTTATACCTTTTAATGAAGGATTTTTCTTTGCCTGTATCAAAATCTCCTGTTTATCCTTACCAGAGACAGTATTGCATGACCTCCCTTCTAATGAGTTTCGTCATCATATTTACATATAACTTGGTCTTTTTAAAAGCATGCCCTTTTTAATTTTTTTAAATTGTTTTTTCCCCAGTGGGAACACTCTAGGTTTGACAGTTTCTCCTCAGAGTCTGTTCTTCTGGGTCACTGAGGCATGCTGTAATAGAGCAGAGAGAGACATTTATTGTTTGAGGACAAACACTATCTGTAGCATTTCAGAAAAATTATCCTTTGGGAGACCCACAGAGCTGCAAGTACTGTTTCATTCATGAACATTTCATGTTTGTTAAGCATGACACTAATGGAAGTGTCCAGGCAGCAGAAAAGCTGTCACTGTGCACAGTCTTAGGGCTTTCTGGTAATCCATGGAATATACAGGTACTGCATGCAGCCACTCATAGTGTGGTGATACATGTGGACAATCATTTAAAGAAAACAGGAGCTATGAATGGAGAGTATCTGAAATGTTCCTTCTGTGTTTATGTTCACCTCCTGTATATGCCACCTACTTTTATGGAGCTCTTATTCTTACAGTATTCCTTCAAAACAGAGATATCCACATGATTGAGGGGAAAGTGGTGACTGGGAGGAGTGTGAAGGCTTTTCATGAACAAGGGGTGAAAATGGAGCAATTGGGGGGATACTTGGGGGGATTCCTTTAGGGTTAACAGTGTCTGCCTTGAGTGCTTCAGTGCTGCTGTGCAAAATGTCACTAACTGGGAATAGTCATCTCTTCAGCTTCACATGCAGAGCTGTGTTGGCAAGGAGAATAAGAAAGCTCCTGCTACTAGAAAGAAGGCGTAGTTATTAAATAAAAATGTTAGTACTGATACAGCTTTCCTGGCAAGAAGAGGCACAGTATTTTAGGCTTTGCCTCTTCCCTGACAAAGCAGAATCAGGCAGAGAAGAACTGAACTCACTGTGTTTTTACACTCATGGGCACTCAATGGGAGCTCAGCTTTGAAAACTGAGATGTTTCTTCTCTTAAACTGCCTGTGGGCAGTTCTCCTGTATCATTCTCCAGACACATGATCTGGGCTGGCTCTGTTCTTGCTGACCATGTAGTGTAGTTACTAAAGTCACTGTGGGTAAAAGAGGTGTTACTGGAATCTCCCATGCATGAGTGGTGGGGATTAAGACTGAGGAGATTTTTTCAGGAAAGCCACAGTCCAGTGTGAGGCTGGTGTTTCTTGTTGATTTTCCAATATAATCAGGATCTGTGAAGAAAGAGCTAAGTGGGAAATAGTGTTTTCATCCTTTCTTGACCTATGTAGGAACTCTTTTCATTATTTCCCATTATAATCCTGTTCTTTTAGGACTTCACCTGTGATTTCTAGAGTTGGTTTTAACTGAAATCAAGAAATTGATTTCTCAGCACTTTTGTATTTTCCCTAGTTTTTTGTCCTTTCAGTTATATTCATTCTTGCCCATGAGGAGTACTGCTTATACATGGGCAATGTGCTTTAGAAGTATTACAGATAGTTCTAAAATATATGGTAAGACTCAAGCACATGAAGCACATTATTTGTTAAAATGTGGTAGGTAAGCAGGAACTGAGGATATTGAAGTACCTTTTTCCATGTAAGACAGCTGCTTCCAAAGTTTCACATTTTTGCAGCACATCTATTACATTTTAATTTTTAATTTTTTAATAAATCATATTTTGCCAATGTATTTTTACAGTAACTTGTAGTGTAGCTTGATTTAATTCTACTGTAATTTGTAACTAAATTTATTTAAAAGTTATTTCTAGTTTAATTATTTTTGTCTTGGGAAAGGAAATGCTATATTTATAAATTTTCATTCTCAGAAGGCAATAAATGGAGTGAGTGGATCAATGGAGTCATTGGTTCAGCTTTGGATTAATTACTCAGCCATATCTATTTATATTATATATTTAAATTGACATTCCCTTGGTTTTGATGTGGTCAACACAAGCTTCTTGTGTTACTTTTTTCCTAAGTAATAAAAGGAATTTTCTGTCAGACTAATTTAACATAATTGTGTTTTTTCTATTAAAATCACTTATGAAGAATATTTGATTTTTCATCTAAGACGCTGTGTCATCACAGTTGTATATTTTTAGTGACTTACTGTTTGTGCTGTATTCCTTCACTGAAAATGCTTTTAGAGCAGACACACCAATAAAAACTGAGACGCCTTGAAACTTTTGAGAACCTTAAAAATGTGGTTGGTTAAGACAAGCATTTTATCTTTTGAACTAGAGTCCCTAATACAGATTCTGCTGTGAGGAGGGAGAGAAATAAGAGAATCTATAAATGTCTTAAGGCAGGATGTGGGGGTACCATGGTTATTACCTGATTGGGGCTGCTGGATGTGTGAAGCTGAGAGTGCAGCTCTCCTGGTGGGCACTGGAGCTGCATCCCAGGAATTCTTGGCCTGAGTGGAGCCACTGGTGAGTCACTGCCAGTGCCAGCAGCAGAGAGGCACAGGAAGGGTATTGTGTGTGCCACAGCCTGGTGACAGCAGTGACTCATGGCCACTGCTGCTGCTAGGAGGGTGATGCACAGACATTTGGGGGGTTACATTCTTCCTCCAGATCAATTCCAAATAAATTGTCAGATTTTCTGGTAAGGTTATCAGTCTGCCTTCTGGGAAGATTAAGTTATGTTTAGTGCCTAGGTGCCACCGTGTCTAAATCGGTTATGCACAGATTTGTTTCAAGGAAATTATTTATTTTCTGGAAGACAACTCAGATAGAAACCTCATATTAGCAACAGGATTGACCTGTTAATATTATTGTTAATATTTTCTTTAAAACATATACTGGAGGTTGTTACAAAGTTCACCAGTCCTGTCTGGGCTACCATAGTGCAGCTTTTTCAGGGTTGTCTTGGTTTGAAAGACAAGTGTTTGTTAAGAAAGCAAGGAGCCTCTCTTGAAATGGACAATGTAAACCCTCTCTCTCCAAATTATTATAATTTGAAATTAAGGAGCTCTCAGGCAAAGATATGGGAATAGGAGTAACAGTTCTTTACTAGGAAAAAATAAAATAAAAATACAGTAATACAAAAAAAACCCCAAAACCCTGACAAAGTCAGAATACAACCTGACACTGTCAGTCAGGGTGTTGGTAGCATTCCCATTAAATGGTGGCTGCATCCTCCTGCAGTGACAGATGTGGTTCTGCTGGAGCAGTGCTCCTGCAGAAGGTGCAGTTTTCCTCCAAAGGTCCAGTGATGAGGTAGAAGGGTCTGGTTTTCCTCTGGAATCCAGTGGGAAAAGGCTGCCCTGATGTTCCAAATCTCAGTTTTTATCTAGGTAGGAAATGTTTGGCTCCTCCCCCTGGGTGGAGCATCTCCCAATGGGATGATGTAATTTTATCAGTCATGCAGTGGGACTCAATGGCCCATAAACAGGAGATATCTCCTGGAGGAAGGATGGGGTGTGGAAAAGATCAACAACACTGCTCAGCTGGTTTAACAGCTGGCCCATTAACAGAGGATATCTCCCATGGAGATGAGGATCACTGCCCCAGCTGGTTTAACAAATGATTACATACATTTGGTCACATTACAACCCAAGACAAGGGTACAGTTAAATATTCTGATAATCTATATGGCAATACCTACCCCTTTTTGGGAGTAGGGAAGAAACATCTCCAAGGAGAAGCTGATGATCAGAGCAGGGCTTGTAGAGAAATAAAACATTAGAAAAATGACATAAGCAGCAACTTTCAAGCTGAGAATAAGAAATTTTGCTGTGGGTGATGTTGCTCAGTTTCAGTAGGAAATAAACCTGGCTGGCAGGTGTAGGTAAGGGGGGAGGGGATTATGGAGGGAGTTCATTCCATTAGCTGTCTGTGGGATAGTGAGCAGAGCTGTGGGTGTGGAAGGGGAAAAATACAATATGCAATAAACCAGTAGTGAATTCTAAAAAACATAGACTAGATAAAACAGTATTTTAAAAATACATAACCAGTATTAATGCAGTGTATTTGTTATTTGCTTTAGAGTTTCAGAGATTTAATACAAAAAGAGCAAAGTCTAATAAAGGACATGTGTGCTCTGTCTCCTGTTTATCAGCTGGTAGAGTTACCACCTCTCCATACAAACCTTGTGCTCAGATTTTTAGACCATGGGATTGGCAGTGCTTTCCTGAAAGTCTTTCTTCATTCATTATTTACTGTTCTGAATCCATTTCTGCTGAAACAGTTTGATTCACTATTTATATTGTGGTTGTGTTTCAGGGCTGGTGGTATATTATTCTGGTTATCCCAGCACATAGATAAACATGACAGTTGCTGTCCAAAGGATTGGAGGGAAGCAGTGGTTAGAAAGTGATAGCATGGTGATTTTTGACTCACAGAAATGCAATTACATTATTTGCTTGGCTGTTATCCAGAGCATTTAAAAAAAATTATTTTAATCTTGACCAAGGAAAGATGCAATTTTTTAAATTTTTAGTCCCCGTTATATATTCTCTTCTGAGGCTAGCTGAGGTTTGAGTTCATAAATCACTCTTTAGTAGCTCAAGTAGTGATTTAATTTTTTTAAAAACATTTTTCCACCTATTCTATATAAGATTTAAAATAATTTAATAACTAGCTGTGTTTTCAACTGCTCTTACTTAAATTAAAACAGCTGAATTGCTGCTGATTCTTTGTTTCTTGAACTGTTCAGTAGTTTAATCAAAAGGAGGTGCTCTGCCCTTTTCTGGTAAAAATAACCAAATAATGGGGCTTTATTTTTAGCATAGTATGATACCAGGTGTCTTTTTACCAGTTGTCCTTTATTGAATGTTGTACATTAGGATTTTAATGAGGTTTTCCTCAGAAAAATAAAATATGGATTAAAAAAAGTGAACAAATTACTGACTGTGACCACAAAACCTGTTACCCAGCTCTAAACCACATCCCCAAGTGCCACATGTACACATCTTTAAGCTACCTCCAGGGATGGTGACCCAGCCACTGGCTCTGGCAGCCCAGTCAGTGTGTGTGACAACCATTCCACTGAGGAAATTTTTGTAATATCCAACCTTCCCTGGCATGACTTATGGCCATTTCCTGTTGTCCTACCACTTGTCAGAGGGAGAAGAGCCTGACCCCCACCTGGCTGCACCCTCCCTTCAGGTGTCCCCTTCACCTCCTCCAGGCTCAGCTCCCCCAGCTGTTCCTCACAGGACTTGTGCTCAGACCCTTCATCATCTCCACTGCTCCTCTCTGGACAGCCCCATCCCTAATTCCTGTGTGACTGTTCTCAGGTGCTTCCTCAAGTGGTTTCTGGCACATCTGAATATTTACAGCTGGTGGGTCTCCATCCCCTCCCAGGCAGAAGAAGCTCACAGGTGCTGTCCCTCCAACAGTGGCGTGCTGTCCCCAGGCTTCTCTCTTTTGAGCCTCTTTGTTTTCCCTTCCCCCTTGCAATGTGGCTTAGAGCTCTCAATGAGCCCTGCTGGCTCCTGTGCAGAGATCCTGTTTCCCCTCTGAGACAGGTGTACCCTGGCTCTTGCCAGCAGGCCTGCTGACATGTAAACTGATCTATAATTAAAAACTGCAAAATCCTGCCAGTGACACCAGGCTCGCAGCCAGGTATTGATCTGCTGGCTCTTCCTGTTTCTTCCTCCTCATTCCCTGAAACTGAGAGAGGAGAACACTTCATGTGCTCCTTATCCTTAAACCAGTCATGAATCTCTACAGCAAAAGTATCTCAAAAAAGATACTTGCCAAGAGAGTGTTCTAATGATGAGTAAAACATATGTTAATGTTGGGTGAAATCTAAAAGAAGTGCAGGGATTATGAAATGCAGGGTTGTGGAGTGATTTCTTAATAATGTATTCAGGGTTTCTGTGTTAATTAGGTGTACGAATCTTCTGTCTAGTAAAGCTAATCTAGACATCAATTTGAGTGATTAAAAAAAGAGCTATACTCTGCTTTTAATTAACATATGAGTTTATTTATATGGGAAGGCACAGCGAGATGTTCTGAAACGTGCCTTAAACTTAGCATTTAAACAAGTACCACCATTGCTCCTTTGGCCTTGCATTGAGGTGGATGAAGAAGAGAGAGTCCTTTCCATAATTCTTTCTAGGTCCCAGAACATGTCCAAGAGATGAGTAGCAGTTGGGTCTTCAAAGCCAGCTTGTTGTGTTGCCCTGAAATGAAATGTCTAACACGAGACAAGTGAGGGTTCCAGATTTCCAATGCTACAAGCCCTTTTCAATTTTTTTTTCGTTCTGAATTAAGAGACTCTTATAAAACATGTAGCTCTGAGATGACTGTTCAGACACGTGTAAGCCCTTGCTACAGTTGGTGGATTGATGCCTTGAACTCACAATAGGGAATTCTAGTCTCCTTTCTATCTTTACAGTTGTTCATATAAATCTATCAGCAGATTAAGATGTTTCTCAGAACAGTGTTTAAATGCAGAGGACTTGATTACAGGATGGCCTGCATAAAGAGCCAAGAAGTCTTTATTGCCCAGCATTTCTATCCATTTGATGTCTATTATTGCAGGTCTTGAACAGTTATGTATTGTCACTCAGCCTGGTCTGTAAAGAAGGAAGAGTTCAGTCATTGCTCTGCAAGAAGCCTACCAGCATGACAAACTGCTTGAATGGCCATGTAGTACTAATTCATGAATAAGTAAGTCCTGAAAAGATTTATTAAGAGCCAGCATTTGTTCAGTGAGAGATTTACCCTAAATGATTTTGTTGAAGCAGTCTATACCAAGTGTCCATTGTGATCCATGGGCAATGCAATACTATTCAGTGTTAGATAGTTTTATGTTTATTGCCATGAAGTCAGATCTCCTTTATGTTCTTCTCTATTCCCTCGATATCTAGAGCATTGTGCAAGGTTAGACAGCACAGACTAAAGCTTTTCACTGACAAAAGTCATTCTAGCTGTCATTCCTGTTGGAGGTACTCATTTCAGCTTGTCTAGTTCACATTCTGAACAGATGGATTTCTGATGTCTACTAAAAATCCAGCTTACTGCACCTGATGTCTTCAGTAGTGGGTGACTGAGCACTGCTGCCAGAGGGAATAGCCTCTTGTTTTGAAAATCCTTGTACCTAGCAGGAAGATGTCTGGGGCAAAGAACCAATCTCCTGAATGGAAAAACACTTTTGTTTGGGTATTTTCTATCGCATTCTAGGATCTAGTAAAAATCTTACTAATGAAAATCCCTGAATTTGTACTTGCAAAGCTGCGTCCATCACTGCATCTAACAGCAGTTTGAATGCTTTCTGTGAAGGTGGATTGTGCAAGGCCTTCCCATTTCCAGAGATATCCAAGTTCTTAATGATTTTCTGTCACTTATCTCTTAAAACTGCTCAGCCTCCTAAAAGTCACACAAAGCTCCTTCAGAACTCAGTGTAATGTGCTGTGTTCTGCTTTGCTGTCAGAGGTGCTGCTGTCATTTCAACATGAGGGTAAGTGCCAGAACATTTTGATCAGAGGTTTTTTATATGTTCTTTCATGGGGACAATGATTGCTGCAGCCATATTCTAAATTTATCCTGAAATTCTAGTAATTCATTTGAACTGCCTGTCTTCCCAGAATCGTACTTGGTGTGAGAGACTTGACATATCCAGAAAAGAAGATTTTCAGGTCTGTTTCTTTGTGAGTGTAGCCAATATTTCATGGCACAGGACTGAAAATACCATGTATCGTGTCAAAAGCCACAGGTTTAGTTGAGTTTTGTCCATGATTGTTGCTTCTGTAAATTTTGTTAGAGATTCCCATTTTCTTCCTCTTCACGTTTCAAAGAAACTGAAAAGAAGTTGCAAAGATGGAAGTGGGGATTTGTATCTTCTCTCTGGCAAGAACTTGTCTTAATTCTGAGAACTTCAAGCAAATTAGTCTTAAAATAATAGCTGCCATTGTGGTTGACTGTAGTGCATTGATAACTTCAAAAAGGCCCATAGTTTTTACTTCAAGAGGGGAGAATGAATTGCTTTTTGTTTTGTTGGGGTTTTTGTTGGTTTGTGTTTTTTCTTGGTATGTAACAGTGCACAAACTGTAGTTCCTCTACAGTAGCTGATGATATACCTGGGTACTGCTCTTGTTTCAGCAATCATTTTAGGCCTTTTGGATTTTTAACTGAGTAGGAAGGTTTGCAGTTGTTCCTTATTGTGGCTTAAAACAAGGAAACCAGATGCAAACACTTTTCCAGGCAACTCGGTTTGCTGTCCCTGAAGAATTGATGATAAAGCAAATGTGAGAAAATGCAACAGTTAAAATTCTGTGTAGGCTAGGCAGCAGTTAGGGAAGGCACATTGGAGAGACTGTGAACAAGCAGAACAAGAAGCATAATCATGGCTTAGTAAAATTGGTTCCATCTTGTAGTGAAACAGGGATGAGTGGTGGGACAATACAGGTCCTCTGCACTTTAATCATCTCCCTGAGATTACTTTTGCCTTGCAGTGTTGCCATCTAATCATCTCAAGGAAAATTGTGAGGTGGCAAAGCCTCATTGGACCCATGGTCAGTGCAGCTGAGAGGCTGTTTCTGCTCTTGGTTCTCTCCTTCTTGGTTGAACACTGAGCAAAGGCTCCATTGGCAAGAACTTTCCACGTGTCTCAGTACAGCCAAATGTGGTTTATGAAATCCTTCATATCAGGTGCTCTATTACTTCAAGTCCTGGGTGCAGTATTCTCACAATTATGGCCATATCTGGTCGTCTGATGTCTTCCCTTCTCAAGAAGATGCATTGGAATAGCCAGCAAACAAACCATTAGTACATTTCTGTGTTTGCAGATTACTGAGCTGCTGTCCAAGTTTGATAGTTCAGTCTGATGGGGCTTACCAAAACATAATTTTTTTGACTGAGAACTTTATTTCTGGAGGCACAGTGTGGAAAGAACACTTTCTGCTGTAGTCACCCATCCATAGTCTCTGAGCATTGGGTGGCTCAGGAGATCTCCCATTGTTGTTTGCAGGTGAAGGATGCATTCCAAATTGACAGGAAGAACAAAGTGTTGTATTGCTGTGGGCAAGCAGAAGTTGAAAACTTGCTGGTTTACATTGAAACTAATTATTTGAAATATTCAGTCTTCAGCAGTCACAATCTTGAACTGCTCAACAAGCTTTAAAGATCCAGCTTACTCTCAGCTTTATATTCTTATATGAGAGGTAGTTGGTTTATGCATGCAGATGCAGTTATTCAAGGTATTTTGGTCAAAATATCCTTGTGGGACACATGGCTATGATCATTGAGATTTATACTGTAACCTCTCCAAACCAACTAGTCTGGTGTAGAAGAAGGTTTAAATCTGGGTGAGATGGGTGATGTGAGTAATCAACAGCTTTCTTGAGCATTGATTTTTCATATAGTACTCTCTTAATGGAAATTAGCAGCTATTTTCCTTTTCAGAGCATGTTGTTGATGTATGCTGATACTTGGAAAGTACTGAACACAAGATCAAAGGTTGTGTAGCAGAGCACCTTTTATCTTGGATTGATTCCTTGCATCAGCTAATGGAAAGATGGATTTGCTGACCTCCTTAATTGAGGTGACTAATAATACATTTTTGTAGAAAAGCTCCTAATCTATTAACAAATTAGTCACCTTTCATATAGATGCTATTAATTTGAAAATATTAGACTTTCATACATATGTAAATGTTAAAATTCTCTTTCCCCTAAGTGCCATCATAATTTATAATTACTTTCATGGGATGAGAGGTTCACAGAAGCTGAATTTGGCACTTAAGCACCGATTTCACAGATGCAATTTAGAAGTAATGTGTACTGTGGATGAAATTGGGTGTGTTGTGTAGACATGCAAAATGGGATAAGATTGAACTCTACAAGTTCTGTCATGGCTGGCCTGAATGTAGATCAGTTTTATGTTTGGGTATTAACTTTTTATTTTTTATTAGCAGAAACCATGCACAAGGATTCATTTTATCAACACACAGTTTGTAACAAAAGAAACTTATGCTTGCCAGACAGGGGAGACAGAATCTGAAAGTGGTGCCTTACTGCAGTGTATGAAACTGCAAATATGCAAGGGCTCTTGTTTCTTTAGCAGTGTAAGAACAGAAAATCAAAGCTCATATTTGTAAATAAATAAAACATGGTGTTTAAGTAGTGTAATGCTAACCCAATTTAGACTGCCTGGTGGGAAATAGAGTTTAAAATCAGTATGTAAATTGTCGACTCCGATGAGAAATTCCAAACATTTGCCCTATTCCCAAAATGCCTGTTCTCAAGAAAGATGCGGGGCACTTAGAAAGAGCCCAGTTTCTAAGTTCCAGGATCATAACATGCTGACTTTCAAAGGGTGTGAAATGTAGATTTTTGGAAGATTTGCATGAGAAAAAGCTTTTGAGTTACAGTAAACTACTGATACAGAAGAGCCTACCTTTGGAAATGTAAACACTGAGTAGCTGGGACTTACTGATATGACTTCAAAAATAATTTTCCTTTGAGTTCTGTTGCCTACTAGACCATTTCTGGTGTCTGACAGAGCTCAAATTCCCTTAGGAAGTCAGAGAACTGTCAGAATTATATTCATAGCTAAAAAACTGATAAATGTGTGGTTTGTAGGATTTTAATAGGTTTGCCTATGCCTAATCAGAACTTTCATTCTTACAGCTCAGGTATGTGCACAAATTTCAGAAATATATTTTTAGAATATTTAGAATAGACACAAAATTATTTTTAGAGTAAGTCTTATTTTTAACTGTGCATGAGATATTCTACAGAAACTGCCCATATCTATACTTTGACCATAGAAAGAGCCTACCTTTATTCTTGGTAAGCTGCTTCATGTTTACCATAGATAAAATCCTGTGTGTGGACATTGAGCACTGAGGGCTGGTGTACTGCACTTTGTTTTACCTTACAGCCTTTTCATGGATGTACCTGTATACTTTGTATGAGTTGGTTGCATTGCAGTTTTGGTTCTTCTGTGGCTACAGTTTTAATAGGCTGTTTCTGATCTGCTTCCTTTAGGACTGTAAATTCATTTCTGTAGGCTTGTTTGGTTGGGTTTTTTGGTTGGTTTTTCTTTTTATAAACAGGGGCAAAGGAATTAGGCTGCTGCAGGCTGCCCCTTAAATGAGTCATTTTGTGTGAGTCTAGTTCAGCTCACAAATGTGTTACTGACAACTTAAGCTCTTTATCTATAGCACTTTTTTACCATCTTGCCCTTCTGCTGTCTCAGAGATAATGCAACATAGGGTTGTCTTTAAAATACAGGTCTCTTTCTTTGACTCTCACAAATTAAATCCTATTAAAATCGTAGCAGTATTTTCTATCTAAGCTTAACACTATAAAAATCACCCACTCATTTCCATTTAAATCAGGATTTTGAAGCCCCTGATCCATCTTAGAGGGAATATGTAGCATTTCTGGAATCAGCAAGTTGTGTTTCTTCCCAGCCCTGCTGGACACCTGACATTAGCCCTTTTTCCAATGTCTTTGCGTGGGCTGCAGCTGAATGTCAGCAGGGACTCCTCAGCCAGCCAGGCCTTTGCTTCTGCACTGCATTCAGCAGAATCCATTTCCCAGAAATGGAAATTTAACTCTTTGAGCATGGGAGGGAGTGATTTCACACAGTGACCAAATCCTGTTCTCTGCCGTTTTGCATGTGGTCTGTTTTGAACTGTGGTTCATCCTCCTACAAATGTATTGAAATGCAATAACATGAGAGTTATTGTCATAATGCAAAAGTTTGTGCATGTGGATTTGCTGACAAGAAAAGCACCTTTACATTCTCTTGTTTTCTGGTGGTGTACATTTGAGGAATAGACCTTACAGAATTGTCCTTGTGAAATAAAATATATCATAATTATTGTATCTTTCCTTTCTAGAGAAATAACATTGTAGTCATGGTGAACTAAAAACAAAATAAGGCAGTGTTTATAGGTACTACAAGTACATTTCAGACCTGCAATACCTTTTGTAGCTGAAAACTTGTATACCTTGTCTTTCTTTGCCAGCTGTAAAAATAATTGGCTAAAGGACAGACCAGCTATTAAACTGGCATCTTCAAAAATTTAGTTTTTGTTTGATAAACACATTACATTTGTCTCTTTTTTTACACTTTGTTTTTTTGGTTTTTGTTTATTCCTAGGTTGGAACCTGAAAAATAAATACAGAACTACGTGATATATTATAAAAAAAGGAAATGTGTTGTTGTGGTTTAACCTCAGCCAGCCATTAACTACCACACAGCAAGAGAAATAACTCTACCCCAGCCAAAAGCAGCACACCTGTCCTGTGTGTGTCCAAGCACATAGTGGGTTTTTTTCTACATGAAGAACAGCCTGATGGCTGAGCAGATTGGCAGAAAACTGTCAAATACATGTGCATCATAAAGTTCATTCAGTACAGGATGTACTGGCTGTGTGGGTTAATAGTAGGAGTGACCAGGAAATTTTCAATATCTTAAGTTTGTCAGTAATATTTTTATAATAAGCTTTTATTGAATCTGCTGATTTCAGCAAACTCTTGTTAATGTGTTTTGTTGGTTTTTTTTTTTCCTGTGGAGTGGAATTTTTGATAAAGAATTTGGTAAGAGTGAGGTGAGATAACCCCAAGCAGGAAATAGACTTAGTTAGAATGTGGGGGCTGCTAAGGGGTCTCTTGGATAATTTGAACGAGGACCCTGACACTCTTCCCTTTATGACACTGACGTGAGGAATGCAAGCTTGAATTTTGAAGTCATTCAATATGCAGATATTTGTGCACAGCAGAATCTCTCTCAATCTTTTCTGTAAGAATACCTTGTTAGAGACTCACCCAAGAACATCTTACTGCTTCCCGACTGGAGCCTCCTTTGGGTCACATGAAGATGAGTAAGAGCTTGAACCTCTCTCTGCCAGGTGGAAGCTTTCAGAATTATTCTATATTCTATATCCACTAAATATTCTAATAGGACTTCTCTTTTTCTCCCTGTCCTTACCATTACTGTACATTCATTGCTCATAATTGAGTCTTCAGTGTTCTCCCAGTGTCAAGGAAATTTTTTTCAAGTGGTTGAGTTTTGCGGAATGTAACAATGCTTCCCACCTCATTGTGACACATTTCTGTGACACTGTCTTATAATTGTGTTATGTTTTTCCGTGGTTTCTGGGAAAGAGTAAATTCTTTTTCTTTTTGCTGATTTTTTCAGGCTTTTTCTTGAACATACTGTATTTTTTCTTGGTGTTCAAAAATTCAAGGAATTTTCTTGGTTTAATCTACTTAGAATTTAAATAGAGGAGATTAAGGGGAACTGAACTATGGAAGTGTTTAGGGTGCCTTGCTGGCATTGCAGAACCCAGAGGTCTAATATAGGCATTTAGACTTCTTGAATAAATTATGGGATAAGTTGTATGTCTGATTACAGTAGTTACACACTATCTGCAGTATGAATAACATAAATCAGGCATCCATACCCAAATGGACAAAGGCATATTGTAATATTAAACACTGTAGCTTAGTAGGTCAAGCTTGGTCTTGCAAAGATGAGTGTGGAAATCCTTTCTTTAAAAAGCATATCACAATTTAATCCTTTCTTTCAAAATCATGATAGTAGCAGTGGCTGCTTCCTTTTGATCTAAAATGTAGGGTTAGAATACAGGTCTTGGCCGTAGAATATCAATTAAATTTCTTTTTCTGACTGAGGAAGTTAAAATGCACATCCCCCACTTCCTTTGGAATGGTGAGATGATAAACATTTAAGTTAGTTGGAAGTATTGCTGTTCAGGTCTTTCTGTTCTTATGTATTCTACCGATTAGAATAAAAAGCTGTGCTCTCTTTAATACTTTCTGTCAGGCCTACTGAATCTTTAAATATTTTATGCAAAAAGGAAAAGCTTCAACAGAGAGAGATGAAAAGAGCTGCCTGCAGCAAGGTTCCCAAACTCACCAGTACAGCTGTAGGTGCATTGAATCACCCTGAGACTGCAACAGCTTTGGGAACCAAACCCCAGGAACTTCTCCATCATGGGCTCTGCTCACACTGGAGGCTGGGAGCTCACCAGTCTGCCAAGGTGTGGGAAATGTGAATTTGAGTCCTGGCAGGTGGAGGCAAAGATTGAATCACGTTCTGCTACTTAGAGATGGGAATTTTGGGCTGCTGGATAAAAGTCAAACTCTGTCTCTATGCAGAGCCTGGTTGGTACATGGAAGTAATAAGGGCAGAGGAACACTGGGTGTAAGAGGTTATGTTTGCACCGTGTCCTTTTAGGACTTCTGTATGAGATGAGCCTGAAGGTGCTTAGCTCTGTCAAGAGAAAATATTGCTGGACATAACCAGTGAGACTAGAGAACTGTGCTCACAAAAATACCTTTGTGATTTGCAGGTGTCGTTATAATTTGTAGTGAGGCTTAAAGACCAGTTTTCATTACTAGAAAAAACAGGGAATCCTCAAGATTTGAGATAAGAACGATAAATCTGAAGCAAAGTACAGGTTCATCATAATAGCTTTGACTTCAATTACATTGCCTCATTAAACTGTTTCACAAAAGCATGGTTGTTATTTACTTGGTAGAGTATGACATAATGAAGCTCAGTGGTATTAAAAGTATTTTTACATGTTTATTTCTAGATAAGACTATACCAGTTGTGTTTTTTCTAGTTTTCTTGAGATCTCTAGTCAGGTCTTAGAAATTAAGTATCAGTGACGAGTGTTGCATGAACTTGGAAAGTATCTTGCCTTTCTAGGATAGTTGCTGATTTAAAAGTGAAGTCGAAAAAATGGATGAGAAGCTAATAAAGCTCGCCTGCACCTTCAGGGGGAAAAGGATGTTTTCTTTGAAATTATACGGAAGAGAGGAAACTTTAACTGAAAAAGTAGTTTAGTCATGATACCACCTAGTAAAGAATATTGTTCTGTTATTCTGAGAATCATTAAAAAAATTGGAAAGCAGAAAAAAGAATCCATTTTGCATAAATTCTGCATGTTGGAAAAGAGTGGGTGTCAAAAGCACAGAATAATTTTCTGTGGTGTGTTTTTCAGTTACCTTTCACATAATAAAGTTTGTTCTCGACTGAGCAGCAGTTCAGAGAACAGTGGGAGTTATTCATAAGCTCAGCTCTAACTTTTCCTCTAACCCCACCTCTTCATTTTTCTTGGGAAACTGAATTACAGGCTGACCAATTGTCAGATATTCCAAACTCCGTCTTTATTTCACTGACTGATAGATATCAGTAAATCCTGTTTGTCACTGGTATTATTTTTTTTTCCACATCATTTCAATAATATAATAGATTTTGGTTCAGTGACCCAAAAGTTCCACAGAGGCATTTCCATATTTAGGGGAAATAATTTCTGTGGGTTTGTCTATGTAACCTGAAATGACACGTCACAGCAGATCAGATGGTAAAAATGTAAGAATTTGGTTGTGGTGATTTAGGCCATTGATGTTTATAAATAACCCAAGTTTGATTCCGAGACAACATTGAGTAGAGGAAATAATTTCATTTAATAGATGATGTGTTTGTTCAGAAGAAGCTCTTTTCTCGCCTGGGAGAAAGGAAATGCTGAAGTAGCAGTATGTGGAGAGCCAGGTGGAAGCATGTGGGAATTTGTTTGTTAGCTGGAGGAACAACACACAGCTGGGCTGTGAATAAGTAGGGCTTCTCAAATACAAATGGAATTAACTCATGTATGGAATTGTAAACTTATATCTAGTGGGGCTATTGTTTAATTTTAACAAAGTTTGAGGACATTCACTACTGCTGTTGTAGTCCTACTGATTTTATTGGTGCAGGTGAGGCAAATGCTTTAATGAGTGCAGTAGGTTTTCTCTTACAGCTCAACCAACACACATTAATCAAACAATGCAGTAGTTTTGATTGCCTACCTGTAGTGCCTCAGTTTCAAGGTTTGGACGTGGTTCTGACATTCTCACTTTGTCATTTCTCCAAATCACAGTCAATAACTGAAAGCTGAGATCTTTAATTAAAAAGAGAGTGATCTCTGAAAACATTTTGGAAATGCATATTAATTCCCTTCAGATATTTTTTTATCTCTTACTTGAACATAAATCTGAGCATCCACCAATATATAAACACAATGTACCTTTTAGAACAGAGTAATTACTTGTTCTCTCACCTAATACACCTGTGCTAGGTTGTCACACAGATTCTATAATCTGAAGTGTAGTTTTAGTTTAACCAAATTACTAACTGCCAGGTATTGTGTTAGTGAAATAGAAGAAAAGGTAATTACAGCATCTTAAACCAACCACAGAGCTTTGCATTTAAGCTGATTTCAGTTTATGCTGATGCTGTAGAGAATGGTTGCATTTTCTTCTCTGCCAGTACCTGCCACCCCTACTTTGCACCACAGTCAACACTGATGTGGCCACACTGTCAACTCAATTGGAGATCTGGCTGCAAAGACTTTTTGTTTGGGTTTTGCTGGGGCTGATTTTCAGTCATCAGGTGAAGTTTTGTTGCTGTTGTCAGTGCCAACCACCTAAGGAAGGACAAATAGCAAGACTGTTCCCTTTAGTGGCAGTGTGGTCTTAGGTGAGCTGACAATGGAACAGCAACTTTGGTTGGGAAAAGCTGCTCTTAGGCCAGAACACAAATGGAGGGAAAGCACTTGGTCTAAAATACTGACTTCTGCAAAGAAAATGGGTTTGAACTCCCTTTATGCACCATTCTGTACAACCAAACTAACCCTTTGTGTTTCTAAAACAGATTAAAGGTAGGTAAGTCTGCTGTAAATACTATTTGCTGTCATTTTGTGGAATTACAGAGTGCTTGAGCTTGGTGGGAGGTCAGCTGGTATAACCTCTCTGCTCAAGCAAGGCCACTTAGGGCCACATCCAGACAGCTTTTTAACATCTTCAAGGCATTTTATGTAACAATTGTGATAAATATATTCTTGAAGTAGTGCTTAAAACCAAATCTTCTTAGTTTCTCTTTTTACAAATACTTGAGTAAAACGAAGCACTTGGATTTATAGAAAATATTAGTTTTGCACCAACTTTACATTTTAGACCTCACCAATGTGTCTCTGCATCAAGTTTTTTCATGGAATAGAACTTATTCTAGTACTTTAGCCTAGTGAATAGTGGAAGTAGCTGTATTGCAGACATATATATTTATAATATAAATGTAGACCCCAGGGGTCAGTGCATCTGACTTATTCACACTCACTCAGACTAAAGTGTAAGCATGTCTGCCTCACTTAAGGGAGATGTGTCACTCAGTGTGCATCTCATTCCTGGTAATCAAATGCAGTGTTTGTACTTCTCTGTTATTGGCTTGATAGTTCTGTCTTGCAGAGAAGAAAAAATTTATCTAAATATAAAGCAAGGACTTTTTTGTGGGTGAACTGTGCTTTTCCTGTATTCTCCCATTATATTAACCCATTGTATTCAGTCATTGAGACAACAAATTACTGCTGATCATTTGATCATTTGATATTCCTGTTTGTGAGGTAGTAATTTTTCTTCTGTGCTAAAATCCTCATGCATTAAATTTTATGATATGACCTTTTTCCCTATGCAGCATTTCTATTGCAGCATATCCAGTTTTCTATAGCTGTTTCTTCATTGCATGCTGAAGCCTCTTCTCTAAGTCAAATGGGAAATCTGTGCTAGGTGTAGAGTTAGTGTGAAGACCTTCACAGTTTTGTGAGTGACATGTAAATTCTAATAGCACTGTTCCCCTCTGCTTTGCCAAGATAGTAATTCTGGGTCTTCTGCAGAATTGTTCTACAGGGCAGGTGAACATTTGGAAGGGCAATGACACAAGTTGCTGGAAGCTGCTGACATTTCCCTGTTTGAAACAGTCACTCTCTCAAGTTGATGCAAGTGGAAGAGTCACTCAAGCAAGAGTCTTCTGAGTGTTAAACAACCTCTGCCAGGCATGGGAGGGACTTGAACTTTCTGCAGTATAACCCAGTTCCACCTCAATTCTGGTTAAAAAGCCCCGGTGTTGGTCTCTTGGCATTGTGGTTTCCTCTTCGCTGGTGGTCTGATGTTGCTCATACCGTTTTCTTTATTTCTCCAGTGGAGAGGGAATCCTCTGATTTTACTGATTTGTTCTTTCAGCACATGCAGATGACTATCCAGGCTCTCCAAGACGAGCTGCGGATCCAGCGGGACCTGAACCAGTTGTTCCAGCAGGACAGCAGCAGCAGGAGCAGCGAGCCCTTCGTGGCAGAGCTGACAGAGGAGAACTTCCAGCGGCTGCACGCGGAGCACGAGCGCCAGGCCAAGGAGCTGTTCCTGCTCCGGAAAACCTTGGAGGAGATGGAGCTAAGGATTGAGACCCAGAAACAGACCTTAAATGCACGTGATGAGTCCATCAAAAAGCTGCTGGAGATGCTGCAGAGTAAAGGTCTGTCAGCAAAAGCCACTGAGGAAGACCACGAGCGGACACGACGGTTGGCTGAGGCAGAGATGCACGTGCACCACTTGGAAAGCCTTCTTGAACAGAAGGAAAAGGAAAACAATGTGCTGAGAGAGGTGAGTGACCAAACTCAGCATTCATCTCCAGTCTTAAACTCCTCTCTGTCTCCTGTCCATTTAACAGTTGTAAAGAAAGAATCTTCCATTTTCTCTATAAGCTGTGTTTTACATTAGATTCGACAAAATTATTGCCTATTTTAAAAGTTCTTTATGGCTTCCTTGAACGTACCTTTTGGCATTTTGTGCTGTGGGCTACACTTTCCCTGTAGTCTCCATAGGAAGCTCTGGAAGTGAATTGTCCCAAAGCCTGTAAAATGAATTCTTCTGTTCTGTTGTAGTTAGAGAGAAAGCAGCTACCTGTATTGAGGTGAGAGTGATGCCTAGAAAGCTAAAACCCAAGGCATCATGAGCAGAGAGAGAAATCTTCTGCAAGAGTAATGGATGATTGCTCTACAGTTCCCATGGAAACAGTCATCTTGCTGTGAAGGGTATTTGATAAAACTATTAGCTGCCCTGGATGCACAGCCAAAAAAAAGATTTCTTAAAGGGACACTGCTGCACACATAGTAACTCCTTCTCACCATCCTTCTGAAAACAGAAAAACTATTGTTATGTCTGTATTGTACCTTAAGAGTCCAACGGCAGGCATTCTTCACTAGTAATCATTTTAAACTAATTACAACAAAATGTAGTCTATATAGAATAACAATATTTTAGTAAAACGAAGGAAAATAAATGCAAGAAAATGAGTTACTCTGTAGCCAGTGTTGTGACATTTTTTGATATTTTTTCCTCTTAATCAGTCTCCTAAAGTATTCTAATATTAACTTCTAAAAGGCTTGTAATTCAGCATGGATTGTGTAGATGCACAGATAAATATGTGTATACATGGATTCACAACTGCTAAGATTCTGTGTAAAGATGATTTTACATCTGTCGACTGAAGGCACGAATTGACAGCTATCCATGTGTATCATGTGTATGAATCTGATGACCTGTTCTGCACATTGGTGTCTGTGTCATGGTTCACCATTTGGAAAGCTCTATGTGTGCACAGGATTTAAGGCCCTTCTCTTAAGAAGTCAGGAAAGCAAGGCCTGGAAGAATTTTTTGAGATGAGTGTATGGAGCACATAAATACATCTTAATACCTCTTATTCATATGTTTTCCAGGGCCTGACCCATAGTGCTTGTGCTCTTGCAAGCATTTATATAAGAAAGCTGGAGCCCATTGCATTTCTGAGCCAGGATTTAGGCCAGATTTATTTTTTTAGAGCAGTAATCTCTTGAGTGTCTGGAGTGAAGATAATATGATTCCAGAGTTTCTGCACTACAGTTTTCCCTTTATTTAGCAACCAATGATAATTCTGTTCCAATTCTTGTAACTATTTCAGGAAGAGCCTCAAATGGCTTCCATTTGTTTCTTCTTCAAGTCCAGCAACATAAATGAAAAGCTGGCAGGAGCTGTGCAATTTTTTAGGAATGCGGTTGCATTTGCTCCTGCTGCTGATGAGTAAATGTTGCAAGATAAGAACTCTTGTTTCATTCATGTGTATTTGGAAATCATCAGTCATTTAAATCCTAGTCTTTATGGTAAAAGACTTCTTAGAGGAGGTAGAGATGACCTACCAACTTGGAAGTGCAAATGCCATTTATCAAATGTTTTAAGATGAATTACTCCTTGCAGCTCACCTGGCCCTGATTCATTGAGAAGTGTAAGCTGGGTATAATGTCATTTGTAGCTCAAGCCATGGATGTGATGTGGGATCCAGCCATGAAGCTGAGCACCCTCAGAAACATGGTGCCATATTAACTCCTTATGGAACTGGGTGACAACAGGGATGGTTTTGTTTGTACCCATGTGTTGTCCTTAAGCTCTGAGCAAGGCTGAGCTAAGTGACCTCAGATTTACCTGCATCAAACCCAAGTCTCATGCCTGGGGCTCTGGCAGGCTAGAGAAAATTGGAGGAACTTGCAGTTGACTGCATCTGACTGTCTGGGCACTCAGATGCTCTGCAGGATGTGGATCACAGCTGTTATCCATGTTTCACACTTGGAAGTTGTCTCTCTTAGGTGTGCCACCTGTTAGTGTGTTTGCATCACCCTCCTCAGCTGACCTTCTGTTATGTTTATCTGTATTTCCATAGTTGTAGCTTATTTTAGCCCTTTGCTACCCCAGATACTAATGGTGGAATTTTTGAGCTGCCTTGAAGAAATGCATGTACTTTCTTGATGGTTCTATATCTAGTGTTCCCAGTATCTGGAAAGGCATGCTAAATTCTTCTCTAAATAAAGCCATGCTAAACTCTTCCTTCTTTGCTGTTAAAGGAAGCATTAGTATCTCAAAGGGATTCACAGGAGCTTGGGAGGTCAGTTTATATTTCATGTCCTAACACATTAAAAATTTTAATAACAGTCTTGACCATCTTAGCAAAAGAAGTTCTGAGATTTCAGAATCCCCCCGTGCTGTTTCTCACTCTGCAAGGGTGTTATATTTCTGATAGCATATTTGCTGGAAATAATCTAAAGATCTACATCTTGAAGCAAAAAGGTATCCCTCAGTTTTCCAACTTTGAAACCTACATATAATTCAAAGCGTGATGTTGAGACTCAAGGTCATCAGACAGTGCAGTTACAGTGGTCAGCAGTATGACCTTGAAAATTAAACGTGAATTAATTTATTTCTTAAGCTTTTGCTATTGCCTTTATTGTACTAAAGATTGCACGAATTTCCTAAGGAAAATAAATTCTAAGAGAGGATAGAGTTGTGGTTCTGGTAAGATTATAACTGTGTGCCACTCACTGTTTTAGGTTGTTCTATCCATTCCAAGTTATCCCTTTTTCTAGGCTGAAAACTCCAGGGCTGCTTAGTTGTTCCTCATATAAAAGGCATCACATATTTTTGATCATATCACAGGGCACTATCTGTCTCCCAAATCCAGATTATGAAATGGATTCTCTGCAGCTGCTGAGAGGTATCTCCATAAGCAATTTGAGTGTCTTGGGCTTTTCCCTGTTGCCCTGACTTCTGAGAATCTCAGTAAATTACTCATATAAGTCTATGGGAAAGTTACTATATCCAGCATAGGATGTATTCAGCAACTGATACAGAGGACAGTCTCTCATTAAAAGAAATAATTAAAACTTAAATGTCTCACTGAACATCAGAATGCTGTGACTTCAGCAGATAACAGTGT
Organism: Acridotheres tristis; assembly: GCA_037013685.1. Lineage (NCBI taxonomy): Eukaryota > Metazoa > Chordata > Aves > Passeriformes > Sturnidae > Acridotheres > Acridotheres tristis. The sequence goes on from CM072885.1 coordinate 68,053,917, forward strand.
GGCTGCATCACATTCCTTTACCCTGGAAAACAAGCTTAAGCTCCATAGTTTATCAAAAGATGGCTGCTATTTTGAATACCCCTTCTTCAATCTTGGTGACAATTATTGTTGCTGGTATTCTAGACTTAACTTTCAAAAACAAAATTATTTTCATACCAGGAAGACATACTTGATGAAATCCAGCAGCTGGACTGCAGCTTCCAGAATAGCTCCCAAGTTGAATTAACTGCTGCCTCTTTGTTCCAGACTTGGCTGTTGCAGAATTATCAGTGATGGTCCGTAGCTCCAAAGATAACCAAGTTTGCTTTGTTTTTTGACAGCCTCCCTTCTCCCCACCCCCCAAAGTGCTCGATCCACTGATTAGAAATGCATTTTTCTCAGCTACACAGATTAATAGCCCAAATATCAGTGCAATTTATGGCAGAATATGATGTGACTGCATCCATACCTGGTGTTCCAAACACTTGGACTACTGTGGGCAGATAAGATTTGTAAGGACAGTCCAACAGGGACTGTAAGTATAGATGGCTGACCACAACCATTTATTTGGAAACAGAAAGAAGGCTGTTTATCCTGAAGATTTTTTGTTCAGAAGGCAGTTCTAGAGTTAAGGCTTGCATGTTACAGTAGTGTGGAATGAGGAAAGAACTGACAGGACCTTTATACTTTGTGTCTAGAAACTGTTAGATAGTAAATTACAGTTTTGACTTTAATTTTTATTTATGTTTTTTTAATTGGGCCTATTCAGACACGATGGATTTTTATTCCAGTTAAGTACAAAAATGAATGAAGGAGTTAGGGATGGATTGCTTAACAAATGAAGGGAGGTTTTGTATGTAAAACAGGCACTGAAATGGGTGATTGAAGAGGGCACTCATTCACATTGAGCTTAAGGAAAGAGGCTGTGGCAGAAAAATCCATTATTTCTTTCCTTTTTCAGTGTTTGTTGAAATGGCAACCCCACAAAGTGCTGTTTGTGAACAGCACCACAGTTTTCTGGGATGACCTTAGTGCACGGAGCGACCCCTTTGTGGCTCTTTGGAGTCAAACAGTGCCCACTTTATCCTGGCAGCTGGCACTAAATGTGTGTGAGCACTCCTTACTCGCTGTCCCCATGGGCCAGAGCAGCAGGCAGGCACACCAGGCTAGCACACTTGGCCTTAGATTAGCCAAACTTGATCCTGTGCTGGCCCAAGAGCAGCAGCAAGGAGCTGAGTGAGAAGGGAGGGATGAGAACCTAAATGAGCCGTGCCCAGTGCTGAGAGCTTGGTTCCCTTGTCTGGCCGGATTTTAATGAGCCCTGACAAGTTTTGCAACCAAATTATTTTTCCATGGGCGTGTTAAAATTCCTACCCTTTTCTGCTCCGTGCTTAGAGGAGGATTTAAAAATTTTAATTGGAGCAATTAGAGTTAATTCAAAAGAACGCTTTTGTCCCATGCCAAGATTTTGCAACATAAATAAGATTTCATAAATAAGACTTCAAGAGAAAAATTTTGTGTTGCAGGAGTAGATAGATTCAGTAACTGAAACTCTTACTGCCATCATACTAGGGAATATCTTGCTGATGAGGTAAAAAATGAAGTTTCTGCTTTTTATTGCTGCTTCATGCTTTTGACCTTTTAGAAGCAAATGGCGAAGGGAGAAGTCATTTAAATCAAGATAATTTAAATAATTATGTCTTTATTAAAATTGCTTGTTTGGTCTGCAGGTAGTTTTAAAACATACAGAGGTTTTGGAGGTCAAAATTTAAGAAAACAGGCTATTGCATCTTGAAAGGATGCATAATGTATTTTTTGATGTATTTAATTTTTTTGAAACATCATTTTAGTTAGGAATATTCTATATGTCACCTTAGATAAGAATGACAGTTAAAAATGTTCAAACATATATGAAATTATTTTCATCTCTCCTCAGATCAGAAGTTGGTAGCTTCATAGTTCTTCAAAAATGGTAAAATTAGATTGGAAAATAATTGTATTTGTTTTCTGTTTTTTCAGACGACAAAAAAGCTGGAACATTTACTCTAGCATGGCAAATTGCTGATTTTTATACAATGGTTAAATAATGTGTGGGTATTAAGTAAATGGAAAAAAGCAGAACTCCAGTCATCTGTCAGGATGTTTTTTCTGTATTATAATTATGGTCTCACCAAAGTGAAATAATTAATAAAATTTCAGTAGGTTTCTTCATATGCTTTTTCTGGCATGGGGGGTGTGAATTATTCTTGTACTTTTTTCAAAACATTTTTTTTCTATATGAATGGGTTAGTCTTCAACATAGAGGAAAATTTCTTATTATTTTATTTTAGCACTTCCATACCCTTCAGATAGGATTTTTAAAACTATGTGAAACAATGCATAAATCTGTCTGGGGATTAGGGGTTTAAAATGCTGAAACTTCAGTGTCTTTTGATGTTTTGTTATATTAGAAGATCTTTGTCAATACATGTTACATGATTTGCTTTGTTTACAAATTACATCTTAGGTATCTTATGCTTTCCTTAGAGATGGTCACATTATCCTGCACTTTTGTTCAGTAGAAGTTAGATCTGTGGAATTTTGTTTCTACAAATATGAAACTTTGCAATGGAAGGAAAAAACCCTAAAAATATCATTAATATGCTGGAAGCTAATTTAAGTACAAAATGAGTGCTTTTGCACCTTTAAAAGGAAAGAGAAAATTAATAATAGCACACATGTAAGTGAAGTTTTGCAAGGTTGAGATTTTAATTTTTAATTGACTTTTCGTCAGCTTTTGAATTCACACAATGACTTGCTACTTAAAGCTAATTGGATGGTTTGAATTAATTCTCATCTTACCTTGCTTTTACTCTAATGCCAAAGTTTTGAGGGATTTTGCTTTTGTTTCCTGCTGATTAAAATACCGAGATAAGCAGGAAGCTGTGCTTTAATTTTCACTTTAAGTGAAGCCTTTGTTAACAAACTTAAGTGTCCTAATATCGGAGGTTTTAATTGGATTTAGAAATAATCGTTTCAATGGATTAATACAATTGCAAAACAGAGATGAGTTTCTTTAGCCAGGGGTAACTGAGCTTCAAAGCAACTGGCACCCTCCATTATCAATGTGTGTGCATTGCCAGCACATCTTTCAAAGTTATGCTCTTTATGAATAGTCACTTTGGTTTTTTTAGGGAATTATGTTGATTGGGTTTGCAAATGCAGGAAATGACAAGTGGAAAAATGCAGAAATAATTTCCGAAGGAACTACCATGATTACTGCTTCCAGACTTGTATAACTATATAATTTTAGTAGCAAAAACTCTTTTAACAGCAATGAAATAAATTCCACAGGACTCTTATATGTTCTTTTTTCAGTTCAATTTTACATCTTGCTGAAACAGAAGTTAAAATTACTGGTGTGGAGCAGTTGTGGAAAAGAATGCATTAAAAAAATCCTGAAACTAAACAATTGTGATACTATCCAGGCACCTTCTGGCACCAGGTAGTAAAGATATTTATATAAATGAGTCATGCAGATTAAAGGGCTCTCCCACAGGTTATTTCATGCAACCTTCTGCTCAAACCAGCAATTTCAAGCGGTGGGGATTCCACAGCCTCTCTGGGCACCTGCTCCAGCATTTGGTTGTTTTCCTGGTAAAATCTTTTCCATATTAGCAGGTCCAAATTTTCAGTGCTGCAGATTCTGCCTGTTGCTTATGATCCTTCCACTTCTGAAAAGACTTTTGTTTCCATCATCTCTACAGCCTCCAGCTAGTTCTAGAAGGCATCAGGTTTCTCCCCAAGCCTTTTCTTTTCAGCTGAACAAACACTTTTCTCTCTCTCTCTCCCCTTACATCATGTGTCTGTCAGACTTTTCTGAGTTTTGCTGCCTTTCATGTACTGGGAGCCCAAAATTGGGCACAGTGCTCCAGCAGTGGTCTCACAGGTGATGCACACAGGGACCACCTGCTTCCCACCTCCTGCTTCTGCACTCTTGCTCCTACAGCCCAGGGTGCAGTTGGGCTGGTCTGGGGGGTTTTCCACATCAAGGGCACAAAGCTTGATCCAGTTCTTATCTTCCCCAAACTCCATGTATGTGTAAGCTGTTGGGAGTGCTGTCTGTCTCATCATGTCATTCCTGAAGGCCCTGAGGGTTGTCAGGGGGAAGCTTCTGCTCACTGGACCTCACACTGCTCATCAGCCCCAGGCTTTGAGCCTGGCAGCCCAGCTCATTGCCACCTGCTTTGTTAACCACTTACCTACCCAGTCTGTGGCTCACAAATTTGCCTCCAGGGATGCTTGGAGGCCTTGGGACATGGAACACCCCTTGCTCCCCACTTAGCCACACAGCCAGGTAGAAGAAAATCTGGTTAGTCAGGTATGATTTGTCTTTCTACACAAATAAAGATGTGTTTTATCTTCTATAACTACTACATAAATTTTTAAATTAAAAATGATCATTAATACCGAGCTGATGGATGCTTCTGAAATTTTCCTTTGGATGTAGCATTTGCATTTCATTGTAATTAATTGGAATTAGGTTGCTAAAATCTAGGTAGGCAGAAAAGCCATCTGAGAGACTAAACTTTAAATACAAAAGATACAACGTTCATTTAGTAAAGCCTGGAGGATAAGGCTGGAGAATAAAACCAGTTTTTAGTCAAAACTGTCCAATGAATGATGCAAAGATCCAGCATAGGACATCATAGTTGATTACTCAAAGATATGGATAGTACAGTTAAGATTTTAAAAAGCCAGAATCATGACAGTGCTTTTAATTACATGTAATGTTTTTTAGTGATTTTTTAAAAAAAGAATGTATGAAATGGCATGTTTTTGTTACTCTTTATGTGGAATATGCTGCCTGATAATGCAAGTTTGGCAGGAGTTGTTAGGCATGTCCTTTATTGCTTTGGAAACTGCTTGTGTTGTGGCTACTGAGAGACAATTTGCTGTATTTGTAAGCATATAGCCTACCCCACTATAAAAACATCATTGCTTGAAAGTGTACCTTCACATTTGTTCTAAATTCCATGCAAAATCAGACACAGGAGCAACTGGGGGAATAACAATGAATGATATGGCCGGGTTATAAAGGAAGAAAAGGTTTGAACTAAATTCAACCTTCATTATTAGGCACATGTGTATAATTTACAGTGATAATACTGCTCAGTATTGAGGACTCTTTCAATTCTGAACTATATTCTCTAATTTTGAATTATTTTCAAAAAGACCTGATGGACTTTGTAACTATTTATGGTGTGTTAAAATCACTTTATCACAGCTATTCTTTACATATTCAGTGTTCTCAGTGTGTTTGATCAGCTGTTCTATGTAATTATACTGACTAGAAAATTAGAGTTATTGTTCCTCATACAGAGGCACTGTGCTGCCTGCAGAACTACTTGGCAGATTTTTCTGTGGTAGATTTTCTTGAAAAGGAAGATAGATATTCTTAATTAGAAATTAAGGTGAAATATAAACCCCAACTCTGGAGAAGGTGCCCACCTTGTTTAGAACTTCTGACTGTTTCTAGCCTTCAGTTTCTAGTTATTGAATGTTATGGATTTTTTTGGGACAGAATATCCCATTTTGGAACTCTGTTGCCTGTGAATATGATTTAGAGTTGGAATCAATTTGCACCATAATTTTGTTCTCCTTTTTGCTATCACTTTTAAATGAAGGAGTCACTGAACATATGAAAGCAATAAAAACAAAAAAGATTTATATGAGCCACTCCTTGTTATAATAATTTAATTTGCACTCAAAGGTGCAAAGATGCTAAATTTTACTAACCTGTTAGGAAACAACAGCAGTTACATAAGAAAGTTCTTAATGTGTGAAAGTAAATGAAAAAGTATTACTTTATCAGAATGGATAACTTGCAAGGAATGAAGGACTGGTTGGGTTTCTGCTTTTCTGGTTCTGATATTTATGTGTGGCCCTGTGTTTTGAACTACTGTGCAAAATCCTTTGTTACAGGTTCAGATCTTAATTTTCATCCATCTGTGGGGATGTGTGTCCAGAACAGAATCTGAATACATCAGAGATATCATACATTAGTATTTTTGCATTCTGCCTCTGGAAGACATGGCTGCAAACTGTGTTTCATAATTAAGAAGGGGATCTGTGCACTGCTTTCCTTCAGCAGCCACCCTTCAGTCTGTGTTCCAGAGAGCCTCTCTCTGCCTGTAGTGTTTTTTCAGGCTCTTCAGGATCACAGGCATGTTGCCAAAATGAAGCCCTTCCTGTGCAGTCAGGAGTTGGGAGGTGTTATTTTTCAGCAGGCTAAGTCATCCAAATCACAGTGGAATTAGTTCAGGTGATAGAAGTAGGACATTTCCTTTGCTGAAGTGCAGAGCATCATTTGGGATAGAGGAGATGAGATACAGGCATTTCTCAAGAAGGAGGTTGGAAGAATTTTCTCTTTGGGAAAACACTGAGCAGTGGTGGAAGCAGACACTGTTATGTCAGCATCCCTTTACAGACACACAGTTCTCCTGCCACCTGTTCCACCTATCCCATTTCCATTGCAGTAGCTGATTTTATATTCTCAGGTCAGTCTCTGCTCACATGGAAATCACCAAACTGCTAAAATAAAAATAATTCAGTGTCCAATGTTGATTTTTGACCTTCTTATCCTTTGTTTTCTCAGTTGCTAAAAGCTCACGAGAGTTTGTTTTAATTTCTTTGAGTAAATCCATTTTGGGAATGTAGATACGGGTAAGTAGAATAATAATGGTATTGCTCCACTCTGGTCTGTATGTTGCCACTAGTATTTGTGCTGAGGCTCTCAAGTTTTCTGTTGACTCTAGGAGAAACAAATGTATTTAGAGGGGTTTTCAGATTTATTTTTTCAGAAGGATTTTTTTTAATTTCAGAGAACACTACTGTACACTGCAAACACACTTGTAAAAATAGCTTCTCAGAAAATACAGAGATACAATCAATATTTTAAACCAGAGAAACCTTCTATTAGATTTTCTTGTTATTACCATTCAGAGGCATCAACTTAATGCAAATGGTCTTATGCCAGCTTTATTCAAGATTCTTGTTGCCCTTGTCATGCCACAACACATTTCAATGTTGCTCACTTCAGAGCTGTGTAAGAACTTCACAATCTTACAGGCAGTGTTTTCAAGTATTTTTGAAAAGCACTGTGCAACTCTACTTTTTTCATTCAAATAATTATTTGTGTGGAACTAGTTGCATGGATGACTGCCATACAAAATTTTAACTCTTCACCATGTCTATTGAAAATACAAATTTGTGGATTTGTCTTTCAGATGTTTGAGGGGAGGGGATGGACAGACTGTGTGTGGGCATATAACACAATCCATTGTTAGGTTAACTGGCATCACAGTTTGTGCTCTATGGACACCAAAGTATTTTTCTGGCATATAAGATTAACATTCTAACAGAATTCACATTCCTGCACTTAAAATTAGAGTGTGCTGTGAGGACAATATTGTTTGAAGACAAAGAGTGAAAGAGTATTAATGTTTCTATATTGTTTCTCCTCTTTTTACACATGTTGGCTTGAAACCCCAGCTTTATATGATAGAACAAGTTGTTTCAGCTTTCTGTAATTTTATCCCTTAGCAAGCAGTCTAAAGCATGATATTTCTGTGTATTTACATCAACAGAAATATCACATGGACTTTGTATCCTCCTGTCTGCATCCCCTGAGCCTCTAGAGCAATGTGATGTACAGTCATGTATTTTCAACTGTGCTCAAGGCCAAGAGCCTTGAGAAAGATTTTCATCCTGTCTAGTTAAATGTTGCCACTCTGGGGTAAATAATGCTGGAAGAAGTTAACAACAGCTGCACCTTATAACTTGTTGAAATAGAAACCACAGTGTTGCTGTTTTCAGTAAGCCTCTAGTCAAGTGCATTATGTGTATGTCTTCCATGAGAAACTATCAAGAATTCAGGTTAGTTGAGCAGGCAGATGATAGAGCTTTGTAGCTGACCCAGCTGTCATTTTAAGTTTATTTTGAGTAAGAGGGTAGTCAAAGGTGCACTTTGTGCTGTGTCTTTTTAACTGAGGCTGGGATTCTACTGAATGAGCTTTTGGCAACCCTTTCTGTGATATGAGAAGTGATGAAATGTGTGAACTGGCAACATCAGGAAGCAGCATTGAGTTATGCTCTGTATTAGAAAGAGAAGCTTCTAGTAATGATGTTTGTATTGGGGCACTGCCATTAGTCTAACTCTTGCTTTCATTTCTGCTGGTACAGGAAATCCATCGTCGATTTGAGAACACTCCTGACACAGCCAAGACAAAAGCTCTCCAAACTGTTATTGAGATGAAGGTAAATGATTGTGCATGGGCAGCAGTAGAATTTGTTCTCTGGAAAATGGGTTTTAATATGAAAGGTGACTCTACCAAGTACCATATGCTTCTGTCAGTCTTGTCATTTAAAATAAGTATATTTTAAATAATATTTTACTATCTGTTATTCTTTTATTTGTTATTGTTGATCACTGAAGAGACAGACACAGTAGAAACTCATCTTCTGTCTGCCTGCAGCAACAGATACAGATTTCTTCCAGTTAACCAAAAGTTCATTCTATTACAAGAATGGGAGTGGCAGATTAATATGAAAGATTTGTGGGATTTTATAATGTGGGTTCCTTTCTTTCTGTTATCAACGTTTGAAGTGCTGCTTTGCATCCTGTGTCTCAACAGAGTTAGCAAACTTGACACCCACTTAATGAATGGGTTATATAGCTAGAAATACATCTGTATGCCATCATAAACCTGACTTTTCTAGGTGAATTTGTGATTGAATCCTTAAGCCATTAGCTTAAGTATTTAATGGACTGATGGCAATTGGCCAAGAGCTCAGGAGCCACAATCAAGTGTGTGGTTTACACAGCTTTATGCAATCATATTTCATATTGTATTGCTCATCAAGTACATCAGACAGGGTTTGGACAAATAGAGTTGAAAAATTGGAAACTGTCTTTGCAAGCTGTTATTTTCCATTTTGTATCACTCCTTTTTTGTTTTATTTTCCCTTCTTTTGTCTCTTGCAACTTTTTCCATTCTGTATCAGTGTTTTCTTTATTTATATCCCATCTTTCTATTCTGAAGCCTTTCATTTGTTGTCATTCTCATTAGTCATCTTTGTGATCCATAGTAATGAAAATTAATTGACCATCTGGTAACATTAAGGGTCTTTACTATCAGAAGAGAAACACAGGGGCATTTCTGGGAAATGATGTGAGCACTGAAACTAAACACTGTTGTCAGTTTCAACATATCACTTCACCTTACTGTCTCTAGTTTTTTGTTGCAAAAAACTACTTTATCAGTTTTTAACTTAAGTATCAAACATTAAGCAGGAGGTCCGATTAGATCTTCATAATGTTGCTTTTAAAAAAATCTCATCTCATGAATGAAAGCCTGTGTATGTAAAAATCAGCTTTTTGTTCAGCCATGCTTTGCTTATCAGACAAAGTTAGAAAGGTTTTGTTTATCAAAGTCTGTAGTATAGTTTCAAATCAGATCTGTCTCTGAAGAAAGACTAAATATTTTGGGGAAATGAAATAAGAAAAAATGGACTGCTTTAGGAGATTATAGTTCCTAAATACATGTCCATGATCATGAATATACATGAATCTCTGTGTGCTGTGTGAATCTGTTCTTGCTGTTCCTTACACAAGAGAATTGTAAAGAAACATTAAACCAGGTACACTGAACGAATACCTCTGATTATGCTGTAAAAGTATGAGGATAATGATTGATTGACTTTTTAATTTTCCTGGGTGGTTTTTTTTTAACCCATTGAAAGGTTTAATACATTGTACATATCAGTCAGAATACTTGACAGACCCTTTTCTGCTTTATCCAATAAAAACTAGATTATTGTGCATTTTCCTTGCTTATGGTGACTTGCTGTTCCCCATTTGTCACCCCACTTAAATTAACTAGTGGCACAAACCCAATTTTTTGCTATTCTTGCAGTCACATTTTGCTGTCCATTCAATTAGAATTAAATGTCTGTAGTTTATGCTGGCTTTGAGAAGGCAACTTCATGTTATAAATTGAAAAATGAGTATCTGAGCATTCATATGTAAAGAGTTGAACACTGATTTCTCTAAGAACTTTTAAAGTACATTTTAAGGGCAGGTAATTTATTGGACATGTATCTCGTTCTGTTTTACTCCAGCAGTACATTAACAAATAATCTGTGTGTCTTTACCTGTCTCCTCTAATCATTTTCAGGATTCAAAAATTTCTTCCATGGAGCGTGGCCTCCGGGATTTGGAAGAGGAGATTCAGATGTTGAAGTCAAATGGAGCCCTGAGCACAGAGGAACGTGAGGAGGAAATGAAGCAAATGGAGGTGTACCGCAGCCATTCCAAATTCATGAAAAATAAGGTACTGAGAACACTGGCAGCAGCCCTGAGCTTACAGAGGACAGAAATGTTCTTGCTTTAGTTAGGAGGAATGGTCTGGGTTCCCAGTCAAATGTTGGGAAACAAAATTGACTTAATACCTGCTGTTCAGCCACTAAAATAACTTAAAAATATTTAAGAAAATTTTAAATTGCAATTTGAAAATATTATGATGGTGTTTCAGCAAGATCAGTGGCCCAAGTTCTCTTTTTATTGTCATGCCTGATCCTCCTCTCCCGTCTCCTCTCTCTCCTGTCTCCTCTCTCCCCTCTCTCCCCTCTCTCCTCTCTCTCCCCTCTCTCTCCTCTCTCTCCCCTCTCTCCCCTCTCTCTCCCCTCTCTCTCCTCTCTCTCCCCTCTCTCTCCTCTCTCCCCTCTCCCCTCTCTCCCCTCTCTCCCCTCTCTCTCCTCTCTCGCCTCTCTCGCCTCTCTCTCCTCTCTCGCCTCTCTCCCCTCTCTCCCCTCTCTCCCCTCTCTCTCCTCTCTCTCCTCTCTCGCCTCTCTTTCCTCTCTCTCCTCTCTCGCCTCTCTCCCCTCTCTCCCCTCTCTCCCCTCTCTCCCCTCTCTCTCCTCTCTCCCCTCTCTCTCCTCTCTCTCCTCTCTCTCCTCTCTCGCCTCTCTCCCCTCTCTCCCCTCTCTCCCCTCTCTCCCCTCTCTCCCCTCTCTCCCCTCTCTCTCCTCTCTCCCCTCTCTCCCCTCTCTCCCCTCTCTCTCCTCTCTCTCCTCTCTCTCCTCTCTCGCCTCTCTCTCCTCTCTCGCCTCTCTCTCCTCTCTCGCCTCTCTCTCCTCTCTTCCCTCTCTCCCCTCTCTCTCCTCTCTCCCCCTCTCTCCTCTCTCCCCTCTCTCCCCTCTCTCCCCTCTCTCCCCTCTCTCTCCTCTCTCTCCTCTCTCTCCTCTCTCGCCTCTCTCTCCTCTCTCGCCTCTCTCTCCTCTCTCCCCTCTCTCCCCTCTCTCTCCTCTCTCCCCTCTCTCCCCTCTCTCTCCTCTCTTCCCTCTCTCCCCTCTCTCTCCTCTCTCCCCTCTCTCTCCTCTCTCCCCCTCTCTCCTCTCTCCCCTCTCTCCCCTCTCTCCCCTCTCTCTCCTCTCTCCCCTCTCTCCCCTCTCTCTCCTCTCTCCCCTCTCTCCCCTCTCTCTCCTCTCTCTCCTCTCTCGCCTCTCTCGCCTCTCTCGCCTCTCTTTCCTCTCTCCTCTCTTTTTTACACCATTACTAATCCATTATTGGTTCAGGTTTTATTTGGTTTAAAGTTTTTCCAAAGGTAGTTTGTTGAAAGAAGGATGTTTCTCTTTGCAGCTGTTGTTGTATAACTGTTTGGCCTTGTCATTATATAAAAGCTGACAAGAGTGTGAACTGTCACAATAATGACTTTCCATTACACTCTCCTTGCAGTAGTGGAGTCAGCATGAGAGTAGAGTCTACAGCAGTGGTGGTGCTGACATGAATTTCTGTTGTTTGGAATACAGGACAAATACAGCAGTGACACATGCTAGTCCTCAGGTGTAAAGACCTGGCTGTTGAGCTGTCTGTTAGCAAAAGTTAATCCATTCTTTGTTTCTCAGTCTTTTAGTGAGTCCTAACATTAAGTGAAGGTTCAGGCCCTCTTGCACAGTAAATTTGAATATATTGTGAACAGTCCTGGCTGTCTTAATTAGCTTATGTGTACTTCCTGCAAGCAGTATACAAATCCTGGAAGAGAGGTTGAAAATTACTGTACTGGGTTCTGAACAGCTGTAACCCACTGCATTTGTCTTACTTGAAATTATTGGTTTAGAAAAGAATACTGGGTGAAGTGGCTTGGAGAAAGCAGCATTACTTGCCCTGAAGTAGATAAATGTACCAAGTTTGTGTTCCTTCCTCTTGCCTCACACCAGCTCACTGAAACACCTTGGGATAATTACATCTGTTCTTCCATTTGCTCTTTATCCCACGGGGTTGCTTTTAGGAACTGAAGGGTACCCTGTTCAAATTAGGAATGGAGGAGGAGATTAGAGCATCACTTCCTTCCATCTTTTCTTCTTTCTTTACTTCTTTCATTGTTAGCAACTCTTCAATTTTCCCTTGTCCTCTCCCTCTATGGATCTATGGATCTGTTCAGCTACTTGATCTCTGGACCTCTTCTGTCTCCTGGTCTGCTCACTTACTTTCCTGCAGAACATTTGTTCTTTTTTGGTATCTATTTGCTCATGACTCATGGCCATCTCCAGTCTCGTTCTGTAATTGCACAGCATTTGTTTTTTCAGCATTGTATTGTGTAAGTGATTTGTGGCTGTAGGTTGACAATTAACATTATTTCTCTTATGCTCAAGTATGTCCTTTTGCCTGTCGTAATTTTCTTATGAACTGCAGTTTCAAAACCCTTGGGATAAGTGCCATGTACTTGACATATGTAAACATAACCATAATTATGTATCTTCTGTTTCATAATCAAATTCTTGTCTGGCAGCCTATATGAAATTACACAGACATTAAACTTTTGAGAAGATTTAATGAAGAATGGAAGAGAAGATGAGTGACCACTGTTGATCCTTCTATTCAGTTCTTTGTCACTTTCAGTTATTTGGACTGAAACAGACTGACTAGAAGCTGACAAATAATAAATATTTAAAAGCATAACAATGTCGTGACAGGTAGAGCAACTGAAGGAAGAGCTAAGTGCCAAAGAGGCTCAAGGGGAGGACCTGAAAAAAAGAGTGGCTGGTCTCCAGACCGAGGTCTCTGCAGTAAGATCTCTCTTTTGTGTGCAGTGGCCATTCACTGAGGCTTGCTGGCTCTTCTGGCTTTCTTCTCTTACCTTCTTCATGACTTGATATAACAAGTAGAACTAACAGCCTGCTCAGCCTTATAGCTGCCTTTTTATTCACATGGTTCTGGTGTCCATAAATAACATCACTCTCCAGATGAACATTTGTATTTGTTTTGTTGCTGTTTTTTAATGGTGTGAACTGTTTGAGCAATAACCTACTCTTCTCTGCTGAAGCAGATTTTCAAAAGCATTCAGCAACCATTTTGGGGGCAGACTTTTAAAGAGATTTGCTTTTCCTTGTTAAAAAAACTAATTTGAAAACTTGTGTTGAAGACTTAACATTGTTTCACAAAAAATAACGAAATCTGGATGCTGAATGCTTTTGAAATGGATTGCTCGATTTTAGCAGCATGAATTCAGGTTATTCCTTTGCTGTGAAGTCAGAGTTTCACTCAAAAGTGTGAACATGGTTTCTCATCAAGAAGAGAGATGTGAGCACCTGATGGTGTCTTTACTTCTCTTGCAAGTGTGGATGGTGTGTGCTGCATTCTTGCTAAAGCACTTGGGCACATTGGCAGTGTGGGCTTGCAGCTCTGAAATGGGAGACGAGAATCTTGTCTAGAGACAGGAATCCCAGGGTGCTGATTGAGACTCTTCATGTAATGAAAGGTAGTAAATATCTGTTCAGAGATGAGCCCAAAAACAATCTGTCGTTTTGAGAAAGTTTTACTCTGATTCAAACTACCTACTAATTGAAAAAGTTTGTGTCATCTGAGATTTTTTCAGGAGGCTTTTTTGTTTAGATACCCTAGAAAAGATAACCAGCAGGAAATAATTCAGCTCTTCCCAGCATTGTCCTGTGCCTGGCAGTATTGTGCAGCTGGTGGCTGACATCAATAGCTTTGGGGTGAATTGAAATAGGTGGCAGAATCACCGTCTGTGCATATTTGCTTTTAGTAAAATATCAAAAAAAAACAACCTAGCAGGTTTGAATTAAGTGAAACGCAAGCAATTGAGTAGTTCCATAAATTCTTACATACCTTTCCATTGTTCCATTTAATAAAATGAGTTTGAGAGGTTTTTTTGAAATGCATGTCCTCCTTTTTCCCCATTCCTTCATGTATGGTGTTTCACACTGGAACACAGGAGTCCTTGATTACATATTCTGCTACTATTTTAATACTCTTTGGTAAAGAGTTTTCTTCATTTAATTGCCCATTATTGAAACAGTGTTGTCAATATAAAGCTGCATTTACCCAAACTTTTTTTCTCAGTTATTTCTACAAGTATGTGCATTTATTCTAATCAAAAACTTTTAAAAAAAGTTATAAATTATACTATTATTTCATTCGTGTGCCTAGTTTCCAAACAGGAACAGTGACTTGAAAAATTTTTTTATCTTGTGATGCCCTTTAATTTCTGTTTTGAAGCATTTGACAATATACTTTTGGGGCTATTCTGTGAGACAGCAAGCAAACCAGAGTTTGTTGCAAGCTTGGACTTAAAACTACATTTAGACTTCCCTGTCATCTCTTATTAATTTTCCTTCTCAGACTTAATAAAAATTGTCCTGCATGATAATTGCACTTAAATTAAGATTTTAACTGATATCATTGCTTTCTTTTCTCTTTTTTTTACTGTTTGTTTTTTTAAATAATAATCCAACGTACATTTGCTAAAATAAATTTGCATTTCTATACTGCTTTAATTCACTAAATTAAATTTAGGAAATTGCTCTCAGCAAAATGCAATTCCACAAACAGTTTTCATGTTATTTTGATGAATATTTGCATCTGCTTCTAGAACCTTCCACAAACTAAAGTGTGTTTCATAGAATAAAATGCTGGTTTTGTGAATAGTGGGAAAAGTAAGAGTGACTTTTCATCCTCTCTAAGCATGAGGATTGATAGGTGAGGAGCTGGAGGGCAGCTTGCTGATTTGACATTTCAAAGCAAACATTGTGCTGCTGAGAGACCTGCAGCTGCTGGGATATTACAGGCTGGGGGTACTTTGTCATTACAGTTGTTTCATCTTCATTAAAACCTTATTCCTGCTACATATCTGCGTTTGGTCAGTCCTTTGGAAGATGAATAACAAAAGACTGCTACTATTCAAAAGAACCTCCCTTGAAAAATTGATGGCATTGCTCCCCTCTCTTCTTCCTTGAATCCTTTGCTCATGACACAAATTTTTGCCAGCCTTTCACTCAAGATTACTGAAGGCTTCATAGTTCTGTGGGATAATTTAAGAGTAACACACTGTTTATGTGTGTTTATAGTAATTTTTGCAAGGAAGGTGTAAATTGTGTCTCCCTTTGCCCATCCTTCCTGTGTTTTTCAGATTGGCCAGGTGAAACAGGAGCTGTCACGCAAGGACACCGAGCTGCTGGCCCTGCAGACCAAGCTGGAGACCCTCACCAATCAGTTCTCTGACAGCAAGCAGCACATCGAGGTGCTCAAAGAGTCTCTTACAGCTAAAGAGCAAAGAGCTGCCATCCTGCAGACAGAGGTGAAGTGGGCAATTCTGTCCTTGCTGACTGTGCACACAGAAAGGGACAAAACCCATTATTTCTGCTGCTCTTAGGTTGTACAAGCCCACAGCCTTCCAGTACTGCTTGTTCTGAGCACTTTGTAGCTTTGATTGTGTGTTTGATTCTTTAGGCCAAGGATTGATCTAAAGACAAATATGTGTGCATAAGTGCTTGGCTGAATTAGAAATCTGGGGGGATTTATTTGCAGTGACCTTGTAGCTAGAGGAGTGGAAAAAGGAAAATGATTCCAGTAGCAAACACTCTGCAGAGGCTTCACCATTACTGTCAGCATGTCCAGGAACTCTTGCTTGTAAGCCTAAAATATGGGCTTTGATGGTTTATGATGCATATTCCAGGATAAAGGAAAAATATTTTCTAAATTATTTTTCGATGACAGGTGCATAATAAGTTCCCGTATTATGTAAGACCCAGGTGTATATCTGAACATCAAACAGATAATAAATGTAGCATAAATGTGTTGCTTCTGGACATTCTTGAAGAGTAAGCATGTAATGTCCCTGGCTTGGAAAACTGTAATGTTAGTGGAAGTCCAAAAGATGGCAGTGATGCATCAAAAACTTTGTTGTAACAGCTGAAAGAGTCAAAGCCAAAGGAGCTGTGAGAAAGGCATGCAGGAAATTTGTGGGTGACACTGGTAGAAGGTTCCTTATTACAAGAGCATAAGAGAATTGATCTGAACTTTTTACCCTAATTTAGTTTTCCTTTAGCCAAAATTGGTAAATCTGGGTGCTCATGGCCTTGTGGACATGCAGGAATGAAATTACATAGTAAATATATTTTGATGTTCCAGGATGGCTTTTCTGGTTATTCTCAGATTTATGTAGAAGTTGAGATTGCATTAGTGGGTATAGCTGGGAAAGTGTTCCAATTTACAATCATAAAACCCCTGTTAAAATTGTTCATTCCTTTTTGCTGGTTCAGGAATGTACCCTAGATTAGTACATGTCTATTTAAAAGAAATACTTAAATTTCAAAATATCATTGAAAGTAGGTGTTAGGTAAATAAGCATTTTCAAAGGTAAAATGCAGACTTCGATCCATTGCAGTGATTGAAAAGAATATAGATATGTTAAATGTGCAGTACTGTGACAAACCTACAAAACTAGAAATACATTTCTCACTTTTAAGTAATAAATAGTAATACTTTTCTACCCATGAGAGACGAAGTTCTTGAACAAATTTACTTTATTAACAAGCTGAAAGACTTCACTAGAGGGACATAATTTCATATCTTATTCAAGTAAAATGTCCAGAATTGAAACAGAGTATTTAAAACAAAGAAGACTTGGTTATATACCATTGGTAGATACTGTTGACAGTTATTCAGAACATCTTGATTTTATTTTACCTAAAGGCCAAAATACTTTAATACAGAAAATTATTCCCCTCTCTAACTTGTAATATTACTAAATAACCATTGAGAATGTGTTCTTCATTGGCTGCTTCCAAATGAAGTTCTCATGTAGCACCACAAAACCAAACTGGATTCCTCCTTCCAAGAAGACACGGACACTTTTTGAAAGATAATCTTATTTTTTGACCTTTGTTGGAGTTCTTGTCAGAAAGCTCAACTCAATTAAATTATTGCCCAGTTACCTTTTTTCTGTGTTCACAGGTAATCCTCTTAAGTATAGGATTGAAACATGCTGAAAACATGCAGTGTTGAGATGTTTGTCCTTGCATCCTGGGATGAGTTGGCTTTTTTAAAGGAAAGGATATCTTTCCCATACAAGGGTTTTCTTTAGGAATGAGGTGGGAATGTGAGGTCCTGCTTGGCCTCACTTCTTGGCAGCACTGGTCATGGTTAAAACACAATTAGTTTCTCTCAAGACACCTAGAGAGAGTTGTGAGGAGGAAGAGAGCTGCAGTTTCTGACACACGTTGTCAGACATCTTCATAGGGGATCAGTTTTTAAAAGTAATATTTAAATAAACATTTTTAAAGAAAAGAGAATACTTCCATAAGCTTCTACCTCTTATTTAGTCTTCTGTTAAAGAGTCTGCTCACAGGTGGGGAGAAGTGTTGATACAATATCTCAAAAATGGATTTACCACCTGCCACACTGGAACTACAAACAGCAATGAGCTGTTTGTGGGGTGTTTATCTTGAGGGCTATTGGGTGGAGAGGATACTGTGGTTAGCTTTTTAATTGGTTTAGAAATCTTTAAAAATAGCTCTAAAATTGTACAGTCACTTCGTAAACAAAACAAAAAATAAGTCAGTGTTTATGTTGGAATTAAGGCTTTATCCATCTAAAGTTTTCACCCAGTGGGCCCTCCAGCTTAGGTCAGTGCCAGAAGTTATGTGGCTTCAGTGGGAAGTTGCTTTAACCAGCAAGAATGTTCTTTGTTTTTGTATACTGCCCAAGCTGGCATGGTTCTGTAATTGGTCTGTTCCTATGATAAATTCAGATTAATATTCAGTAGAAAAATGAATCCAATCATGTGGAAGTTTTTATTTGCTTTCAATGTCTCATTAGAACATAAATTTTTCTAAGGATCTTTCTTTATTGGGGCTTACACTGGCATTTTGAAAATGCAATAGATTCTGCCAAATCAGAGACAGAGACTGGAATACATTTAGTGAGGAATGTTCAGATGGGAAATGGGTGTTTCTCACAGCACTTATCAGCATCAGCTACCTGAACACCCAGTGCTGACACCTGCAAATAGAGGTGAGCTCACAGAACTGAGTTCTCTGTGTTCAGGTGCTTCATGTCTTGTGTTAGAGCTTGTGGAAGAAGAGTTGAACGAACATCTGACCTGAGCAGGCCTTGGGAGCTGCACATCTGTCCTGCACTGGTTTGTAACCCTGGCAGGAGCCAAACGTGCTCTGCACAAAGCCAGGCATGTGCACCTCTGCTCCATTGTGTAATCTAAGTTGTCTGGACAGCTGGGAGCTAAATGTTCATGGAGAATTCACTCTCATCTACAAACCCTGGATATTGCTGCAATTGGTATGAGGAGGTGAAGAGTCAACTCTGATCTGGTTAAAAAGAAAGATCAATGTCAAAAATAGAGAATTAAATTAAGTCTTGCGAACTGCCACTGCATTCAAATCAGTCAATAAACATAGCTTTAAAGTCTTAATTACAGACTATGCTATCAGTAAAAAGGCCTAACTCTTTTTTATTTATATGTTTGCCAGTTAGTAATGCAATGTCATGAAAGTGATCCTTTTTAAAAATGTATTCATACTTAAAGACTTCACGTAACAATAGCTACAGTAGGTAAAAAGCAGCTCTCACCTCACATACCACTTTTAATTTCATGTCTCTGTGCACTTTGAATTCTGAGTGCTGACATAGAATTACTTCAACATCTGCTTTAAAAAGTGACTGGCTTCTGTTAGAAACCTGTGCAGACTCTGAACACACATTTCAGGACTGGTATTCCATCTGTTCCTTCTGCTGCCTCTTCTGTAGTCATACCCACAGAGAATTAAACTTGAGAATTTTGCTGTTGCAGAGCAGTTGGGGCTTGGATATAGCATAGGGGAGGTTTTACCTTCTGATAGCACTGAGTGAAGCTTGGTTTGGTTCACTGATCTAAATTATGGTTCAGCCATGCTTTGAACAGGTGTTGAGGTAGATGTGAAGAATCACTCAGGAAAAGAGTAGTATGCTGGTTTTTGTGGGCATCACTGACATCTTCTTCAGCCTAAGTGGGAATCACCAGGGTTGGAATAACCTACTTGCTACTGTACAGTGGAGATGATGATAAAATTCAGAAAGATACCCTTGTTTTCCATCTCAGTTCTATTAACACAAGCTCCTGAAACTCAGGAGCAGAGTGAGAAACACAGTGAGGTCTTAAACTCACTGTGGACTTCTGAAAATTTAAATTATTTCCCTATAGTTTGGGAATATTCAGAAAGCTATGACTGTCATTACAGAATTCAAGATGTTTGCCTGATCGTTTCCATGTACTGAGAAAATCCTAAGATGACTCTGTTGAAGTTGGCATCACCTGACTCCCACAGACCTCAATTCTTGTCACTGTGGGAAGATGCCATGCATAAACTGAGCTGACATGAATAAACAAGTGCAGTGTTCTGCCAGGAATAGTGCTAAGGTGATGATTGTGTGTCCTGCCAGCCTTTGAAAATACTTTTGAAAGTGTTTTCTTCGGTTTCCTAGGCAAGGACCTCACACAAATAAAACCAGGAATGCAATTTACCCCAAACCATAAGCTAATATAGAGTTCAAAGAGAATAATCAATCAGAAAATGGAAAGCATTCTGTGGATAAATTTCTATTTGCAGATGTTCTCTTTTCACTTAACACTGTGCTGTAGGCACCTGGACTGTCTCAAATATTTTGCAACACAACTGTTGAGAGTATGTGGATTTTCTTGTGAGGGAGATTTTCAGTTTCCCTTCAAGAATTAAAAAAAATGACTCTTAGTTTTAATCAAAGATTAATCAAAGTTTTAATCAAAGATTCCCAGGGAAGAACATACCTAATCAATCTATAGAACTGTATGTTTAAAAAAAGAAGACAAAGCGTGATCCACCTGCTAAACCTTTCATCGCAAACTCTATCCATCCTATAAATCATATTTGGGTAAGACCTGGTACTCTAATATCCCTGCAGATCACACTCCTTGCCCCACTCGCTGGGTGAGAGGTCAGGAATGTGGTTTTAATAATGTATGTGTAAGTGAGAAGGCTCCAGACACAGAGGTGGCAGCGGGAGAGCAGGGCAGCTCTTTTCGCCACTGGCAAGTGCTTACTGCTCTGTGTGAAAAGAAAGCAGACAGAACACCAAAGGGTTTTGTGAGTGGAACACTGGAAATGCAGAGCCTCAGAGACAGCTTTTCCTTTAGTAACTCAAAATAAAATAGAGTAACATGTTAAAACTATACGTTGCTCAGAATACCATAAGCAGAGTAAATTCCTGAATTCTTACCCCAGCTGGGGTTGTTGAGCCGTTGTCATCCTTTCACTTCGTGTCTCTGCCAGTCTGTGCTGTGCAGAAGGACCAAGAAATTCATTGATCAGCCTGTTTACTCTGTGTGACTGATGTCCTGTAATGGATTCAGCTAACGGGAACCAAATCTGATAGCGTCAAATAAGATTAGCAGCCAGGCTGGCAGATTTGAGCTCTGTCTGAATGCTGAGTGGATAGGGGTCAGTGGGTTTCTTTTGGTATCGTGAGCAGGTTGGTGGCGTTGGATTTCGTATTCCACAATAGTCTTTGAGATTAGTCTGTGCTCTGTGGTGACCTTACTCTTGTCATCAAGTTTATATTCAGGTAGCTCTGATTGCTTCTCCCATTTCCTTTGTCTTGTGAGCTCTGTTTCACATATGGAAGAGAAATGCAGAAGGAAAAGCAAAAGATGCTCACCATGCAGTTGTCAAGTTTGAGGTCAACACAGAGTTCCTAGAGTGTGTTTCTAAATTCACTCAAGCCATGTGAGCCCTAAGTGTGTTTGTGTGTCCAAATTGCACCCACAATATCCTGTACTGTGTCATTTGTTCAATTTTACCTTTAATATAACACTACATGCTGTGGAAAACATGTTATATTTAAACTATTACTTTGCTTTTTAAGCCAAAATATTCTTAGCCATCCTAAGGTAACCTCTTTCCACTGCAAAGAGTTCTCCTTTCATTACCTTCAGGCTCAGCTACTTCTGTGATTCAAACCTAGAATATAAAGTGACGGTCTGGTACAACGAGTCAATGTTTATTCTGTGATTATTAGTAATGTTTCAAATAAAGGGATCTGTTTTCCTTGCATGTGAGGCTACATCTCCACTACATATTGTATTGGCATCTACTTTGAGGAAAAAAAAAATTCAATATTGTGTGTGATACAAGCCTGAGTTGTACGTGAGAAATATGATTTGAGGTTTTTCCAAGAAAGGAGCATTTTTCTCATATAGTTGGGAATAACACAATTGATTATTTTTGCTATTTAGTCTCCTGTCACTTATGACAGCTGTTTTATCCTGATCTTATGTTTGTTGAATTCTTAAAGAAAGAGGAGTTAGATTTCTGAATCTATTTCCCCTTTATTTCCCCTGTGGAAGTGTAGCTTAACTTCCCTGAGGTTTCTCTCCTTCAGTGCTGAGCAAAGCTTGTTCTGCATGTGTGAATTCAGGTGGACGCGCTGCGGTTGCGTCTGGAAGAGAAGGAGACGATGCTGAACAAGAAGACAAAGCAGATCCAGGAGATGGCAGAGGAGAAGGGCACTCAAGCAGGAGAGATCCACGACCTCAAGGACATGCTGGAGGTGAAGGAGCGCAAAGTGAATGTTCTTCAGAAGAAGGTAAGATTGGAGAGCTCCAAGTCAGACGAACACCTCTGATACATCTCTGCTTCCAGGGCTGTCAGAAAGCCTGAACTGGAATGTACATTCTGGAAATTAATGTTCGAGTCCATTGATGGTGTGGGAGTATGATGAAGGGTGAATTTCAGTTTGAATTTTTGACAGAAAAAAATAGAATTCAAAACAGAGGTTGTTGCCTGTCAGTGATTGCATGTGCTGCTTCTGCTTCCATTTTAATATTACCAGTGGCTGAGGCATTTTTGTAAGGGCACATCATCTGAAAAATCAATCATTTCCCACCCAGCACCTCACCAAAGCCACGCTGGTTTGGAGCACAGGGCACTGGCTGATCATGACATATGTGACTGAATGAATGGGGGGTTGTAGTAAATGCAATTAGGATGATTTCTCTGTAACCTACTTGGAAAGTTTGTGAAGAATTTTGTATAACTTTTTAGAAATTCTATATTATCATACTTAATATTTCTTGGGAAGTGCTAGAATAGGATAATCAGACTATCCTTCATCTCTTTTTGGATAGGAAAATGTAGGCTTATCAATGAACTGGAGGAGGTCTGGGTAAAAAAACATGTAGACTATATCAGACAAATTGGAGAAGTTTCCCAAAGGGCATTGAGTCCTAGGGCAATGGATGTCATTATGGATGATTGTTGGCAAATTGCACACACAATATATCCCAATTTTCCTCTGCACAGGGTGAAAAGAACCAAATACATGTACTGCAAGAAATTTTAACTTGAAGTACATTTTTTCTCTATCTCTGTTGAGAAGCTGTTCTTGGAGCTCTTATTCAGTGTATTAGGCTGAGGATGTGGGGTTTTTTGTTCTGTTTTTTCCCTAGACCTTTAAACATTTCTACAGAATTCTTGTGATATTAATAGTTAAGAGTATTGATTAATATCTGACACCTGGCCAATGCCTTTTCTTCTTGTCTGTAACTCTAAATCATGAGGGTTTAGGTCATGTTCAGCTCTGTTACAGCAAACATCATGTGGGAATGGAAGTTCAGGCATGGACTTCAGCCATAAATAAGTCATTAATAATTCCAGAGCAGAAGCCCTAATTCTCAGTCTTCACAGTCTCATTTTTTTGACTGTTCTTCTTCTTAGAAACACAGATTCCTAATTTTTGTGCTGCATTTCTTTTTGTTTTATAAAATTGGTCATGCACTCTCCAGACACAGATTGAGATCCCAGCTGAATGTTTAACCAAGAAGTGGGGAGTCTGACATTTGTGTAAACGTTAAATGTCACTGAGGTTGTTTTATTTCCATTCACTCTTACACTGCTTTCTCACACGTTCTTGCTCTACTTGACACTTGAGAATGATCTTTCATGAGATCATTTATAAACAGCTCTAAAAGTTCTTTTTTTTAATACTTGTTTTTTTGACACCACTGTAATCCATCTTGAGACAGTTTCATCTTGTGTCTTTGTGCATCTGACCTGTTTTTTCAGAGCTGTTCCCTTGCTGCTTTCAAGTAAAAGTACCTGGTCTCTCCAGGCTGGAAAAAAAGGACCCAGGCTTTTAGGTCTTTTAAGGTTTTAGGTGAAAGCTCTGAGGTCCTGTTTGCCTGCATGGCTCCACTGAGGATAACACTGCCATAATAAACTGCAATTTGTGGTGTTCTCTAGACCTGTCTCTGAGCTTCTTCAACAAGAACAAAACAAAAAACAAACAAAAAAACCCCCAAAAAACCATCAAACAAAACAAACAAACAAAAAACCCCCAACAAAACAACAAAAAAACCAAACAACCCCCCCCAGTTCCAGTACCCCCTGCCATGGGCAGGACACCTTCCATTAGGCCAGGGTGCTCCAACCAGGCATTGAATGCTTCCAGGGATGGAGCATCCACAGCTTCTCTGGGCAGCCTGTTCTCTATAAAAAACATATAACCTATATGTATAAAAATATATATTTCCTGCTGCTAGCTAGAATCACATGCAGAGAGTTGAATTTGCTTTAGCCTTGAAGTTGCTGGAGGCATTTTCTTTATCATGAACAGTTAAATAGTGAGAGTTGTAAATTCAAAGATTTTTTTTCTCCTGTTTCTGTAACTAGCTAACCTAGAATATTCTTGTAGAGAATCCAGGTGACAATTATTTTATCTGAGGTTTGTGGTACAACATGTAATTATTTTTTTTTTTTTGGTATAGCCTGGGGTAAATAAGTGGAAGTTCAGCCTTTAAAGTTCAAGGATTGATGTCTTTAACTGACATTTTTAATTACTTGTCCAGACCTGGAATTGAAGACTAGATGTGAGAATTTCTATAGATAGGGCTTTGCATTTTCTTGTTCTCTTTAACATTTTTCCACAGAAAAGCAGAGCTTGAGAAAATACCTAAGGAAGGACTTGTCTGATTTTTTAATATGTATTATTTTGGAAGTTATGAGAACTTGCATAAAATCTGTTTCAGGTGCAAGGGAAAAGTTATGAAGTCTCATTTTTATCTGGTATATATGGCTGTCCTTTTATGACTGCATAAATAGCTGTTTGTGCCCTCTGCCTGCAAAGTCAGAAGCCTGTAGCTCCTCTCATATAAATATTTTTCTCTTAATCCTTGTAAACTGTGATTTATTTTTTCTGGTTTTGCATTTCTAGAATGCATCTTATTAAAGTGCACATCTTGTTTTCTGCTTTATCCAGGTGCTGTCTTTCAGACCTTCCAGGACAGTTCAGAATTCTATTGCCATTAAAAAAAAAAAAGGCAATCTTTAAACTTTTACCTCCATGCACAATAGTGTTTTTATTCCTCCCCCTGATTAAAACTGGTATGTTCAGACAGGTTGGGTTTTAGTCTTATGTTCTAGTTGAAGATCTGAAGGTCCAGTTTAAAGTATCTTCAGAGGTCATAGATAATATAGGTAGTAGTTTGGGTTTTTCTTTTGCTGGCTTAGTTATCTGATAGTAAATGTTTGTTTTAAGTTTAAATGGTACTCAGGCATTTTAATTGAATAGAGTGGAAGATCATGAAAGGCACATGGTACAAAAAGTGCTTTTCTTGTATAGTGTTAATTAGTATTTTTCTATGGAAATAATATGTGTTTGGAAGCAGCAGTTATGAGAAGGTACAGAGTGAAGATGTAGTGGGTTGAAGGAATTTGACCAAATTAAGAATTGGGTTAGTAGATACTATTCAACCAGTTTTCACCAAATACTCTTCCCTCAGCAGATACTCAGATATTTTTGAAGTGGGATGTTTTTGAAGTTAGATTCTAATCAACTAAATTTTGCACACTAATATTTTTTAATCCTAGGTGCAAAGAAAATTTGGAGCTAAAGCGATAAAGATCTGAAAATAACAGAATTTATTAAAAATTAGTTATTTGCATAACTTGGCCATATAAGAAGAGTTGGTTACTTCTTTTGAAATTTAGAGATTGCCTGTACTAGAATGTAGCCATAGTTGAATGGGTATTTGGACCTCATGATTTTTTTATTTTCTGTGACTGTTTTAGATGTGCAATCACCTGGTTACACCGACAAGGAATTGTTTGGCACGGTGCCCAAAACTGTGCCAAAATTGCTGCTGTTGAAACAAAAAAAATATTTAAAATGCACCCTTTATTTTAGGGTCTCTGTTTGGATTCATTAACACAGAGCAGCTCATTTTGTTTGTTTTGGTTTGTTTTGTAAACCATTATTTTTGTTGTATTGGTTAAAGCTGGTGAACTATAAAATACACTTTTTAGTCATCCAAAAGTCAAGGTGAAGAAAGTAATGAACGTTTGCTGGCTGATTAGAGATGAGTTAAAAGACACAGAAGAAGATTATGAACAACAAAGATCTGAAAAATTAACATGACAATTGGCATCATCACTGATACCCAGTAGGCACCAAAATACATTTTCCAGGTTGCTGAGGAAACCACATGCTTCATATTTTAAATCCTGGAGTCTTTCCAGTTCTAAGCTCACACAGCAATGTTGCTTGGTAGTACCTTTATTTTAGACAATGGAAGTAGGGCATATGCTAGAAATTTGGAGACTTTGGCTTTGTGTCTGAAAATTTAATGCAAAAACTTATAGAGCTTCAGGATTATTTTTTTCTCATTTCATTGAAAATGGATCTTGCGTAAAATTTCATTTTAGGTTGTTGGAAGTCAAAGCCAAGGGTTTGCATCTTTGAAAATACAATAGGGTCCATGCTGGGCAAATTTGAAATCTGAACCTGAAAAACATTAAATGGTGCTTCATTACTCTTTTTGCTACATCTGTCTATCTGTGCTGGTAGACAAGGATGAAAAGAGAAAAGAAAAATCAATATTTTGCAATGAAAGCATTTTAATGAAATAGCATTTTGGACAAAAGATAAGCAATGGTACACTGAAAGCAAAAACAAAACAGGGAATCAGTCACCTCTTGCTTTGGGGGCAGGTCATGTTTTGTCTTGGCGAGAAGGGTTAACACTCCCTTCTTTGTGCAATGCAGCTGCAGGCAAATAAAATGCAAGTTTTAGTGTCTGAACATAGCAGTGGTTTTGGCAGCTCCCCATGCTCTGTGTAATAATTGACCTGTGATAAAGGAAGGACAGAGATTTATTTTTTACCTTGATGGCTGTGCTGACTTATTTAGCTAGAATTTGGGAAGGTTTCAAATGCTCCTGCACTTTTGAATAAGAAGCATTGCCTTTCTCCACAGGAAATCAATGTCCTCTGCTTTCCAGAAAATTTTGAAATCAGAATAAATATCTTATGCTTAATGATTAGAAATACTGTGTGGTAGGAAAGAGGGGCTGCAAACAAAATGTGTAACTGAGTTGTTTAAAATCAGTGGTGCTCGTAGTTACTACAACAGCACTCTTGGTTTAGTATTTCTAACTTTGAAGTACAGTGTTTGTACTTTAAAGTTTATTTTCTTCTCTCTTCTCTGAAGTAGGTTTACCTACTCAGACAGCTCCTGTGCCTGAGGAGATGAGAGAGCTCAGAGAAGAAACTGCATTTTCAAAGGTCTAATTCAGTTTATGGTCGTTTCATCCAAGGTGTGACCTTGAACTTGTCTACAAATGAATATATGGTTTTCTAAGAATTCATAAAATGCAGGCTGAACTTCGAGACATGCCTTTGAGCCTCTCTAGGATGGCATCTACTGCTTGAAAGTCCCAATGTGTCACACACTGTGACACACTGGTCAGTGTCCACACTGACCAATGGCTTGGTCATACTTGCAGGGTGTCCAAGTCTCTCCTGTGTGAACTGACAGTGAAGAATAACTCAGCAGCAAAGGGCCAAGACTGGCCCAGCAAAGATGGGCTGGACATTCATTTACAAAGTGGGTGTGCATGTGCCTTCCTGTGTTCAGACCAGATGATTTTTTGCCTCTGTAACGTTCCTGTGGGCAGGTTTATCTCTGCTTTTAATGTGTTTGTATTTGAATCAGGGACATTTAAAGAGGAGCACCTGAGTTCAGGCTCAGCTCATCAGCCCAGATTCTGCAGGGAGGTAAAGGTGGCTGTGCTGCACCTCCTCCTCAGCTGGAGCTGATGAAACAGGTGCTCATCTTCAGGACCTCTGGGGCTTATCTGTGGTTACTGCACTGCAGAGAGAGAAAGACAATAACACACACGACCTCTTTTGGGGAAAAAAGGCCAACTTTATTGTACAGACAGCCCATATTTAAAGTGTGTTATGTGCAGCTAGGATAGGACAGTAGTTCATTGGGCAATTGGGAAAAACATCCCTGGGACAGCATTTCCGGATGTCCCACAGGAAAGACACCAGGTGTTAATCTTTATTATGAATTCCATTCTGTTTTTCACCATGTTATCACCCTGGGACACTGCCTCCCTAACTGAAGCTGCAGTCAGCTTGTCAGCCTGGGAATGGAGCTGAGAGTCAGGAGAAATCCAGGCCTGAAAAGAATTCCCAAGCTGTAATTCTCCAGCTCTGTGAATGTGTGTGTCCACACTTACCCAGCCCCATTACAGGAGTATTTCTTCTGTCAGAGGTGTACTTCTGCTCTTCTTACTCCTGGTCTCAAGTCATGCCACTGAACTGGTTCTAAACCCAGTTCAGAGATTGTAAACGTCACAAAAAGAGACCAAACACCCCCACAGGCTTGTGTCAGCTTCTTTATTAAATCTGACAGACATGACCTCAAAGATGTGTCCTGGAGGGCCATGAGGAACTTGTGTCCCTGTTTCCCTGAAGGAATATCAGACCTCTTCTGCTGCTGCTTTTTCTTTCCTTCAGACCTTTCTGGTACAGGCTTGCTGACAACCACTGAACAAAGCAAAATTGAAATTTGTGCCTTTTAGAGATTTCTAGAAGCTATTCTGGCTTCTTGGTTACCCTTTATGTCCAAGATGCTGCAGTAACTTTTCTTTTCACCGGTATATTTATAGAATCATTTTACCATCTAGGGTGGGATTTTTAGATAATAGTGTTATCTTGAGTTAGAGGAATAATAGGAAAAATTAGACAGGCTTTTAATCCCTCATCTCTCTCAAAATACTACTTGTGGTAGCAATGAAAGTGCCAAAGAAGACTGAAGAGGCTTCATTATGTGAGTTCAAATTCAGCATAATTATCATGTGAGGTTTTTTTTTTTACATTTCTGCCATCCAGGTAGATTAGTTTAACTTCCATGTGGAAAATTAAGACACAACACAGAATTAGTTTCATTTTACAGTGAGCCATGGCCACTTTGAAAGTAGGATTCTTACCCCTCCATTTTGACTTTCCAGTTCTCTGATAATCTACCAAGACCTTTCAGAGTAATTGCAGCCCAGCTCAGGTGACATGGTGTGTTGTGGTGGTTTTTTTTTCTTATAGGAATGTATAACTAATAAGATGATATTAGGGCAGGAGAATAGCACAGTTGCTTCCTATCACTTTTAAGCTCCTTGCTAGTTCAGTTTTAACGGTGGCTTATTAGCCTACAGAGGTTGTTAGAGCAGCTTCAGGAACATCCCAAAGATTTGATATTTTTTATTATTTTGATTATTATTTTTTTAATAAGATACATTTTTCTGATTGGAATATTGATCTAAAAGCTTAGCTTGAGACAGTGTTTTCCATGATATTTTCACTGGTAGAGGTGACAGTGAGTTCTCCAGGGACTTACCCAAGGAATGTACTATTTATGCTATTACAGTAATTTTTAGTGCACAGTTACGACTGCTACTGCAGCATCTATGGCAGACAAACCTACTGGATTCAGAATAAGGTTTTATGCCTGCCTTTGTTATAATTTAGAATTTTTAAGTGGAAAATGTGGTTCTTTATATTACTTTCTTTGGAGCATTTTGTGGTGCCATAGTAAAAATAAAAACATCTGGATTATATGTAGGATATGTACCTATATTCCCAGTTGTATGCTAATGTTCTTTTAAAAAAATCAAATGTTGCTCTGTGTGAAAGACAGCAGGGCAGTTTCTTATTTTGAGAACTAAAGTAAGGCATACTCTGTCCATTTATATTGATGTTGTTAAAGAATCTCCCCTGTTGACTTTAGTAACTGAAGTGCTTGATTGTTTTTTTTTTTTTCTGAAGTAACCCTTGTAGATAAGTAGGCTCACACAGAGATAGAAAGCAGGCCTGTGACCTTGCTGATGTTGATTCTGTAGTTGAGCTGCTGCAGCCAGGTGAGGAAGGGTTTTAAATGGATTCACACTGCTCTAACAGTGTCACACAAGATGGAGAGCAACAGCTCAGTTGCAGGGAAACTCCATTGCAGTTTCTGGTATGATCTGAAACCACAGCTGAGCAAATCTGACAAATCTGTCATATATGGAAGGAACTTTTTTAGTATCCCTCAAAGAGGAGAAGTCACTTTAATATTATGTCCTTGGGCCTTGAGATAACCTCTTGATTGGCAAGATGGGACATTACTCATAGGTAGGGAGACTGACAAATTCTGGTTTCTTGAAGAGATCTGGGAAGACAGCCAACTCTGGGGCCCCTTGCCTTCATTATGAATTAACTGTGTAGTTTTTCTGGCAAGATAAAGCTAATAAGCTTTGTTGGTGTATTCACTGTTGTGCAAGACAAACACAAACTTCCCCATGATTGAAGAGGCAGGCGAAGCAAGGGCGTGTGCCATTTTTGAGGTCACTTACATCAGTCTTCCTCACATGGCTTCTCTTTGCTCTCTGGCTTGTGAGGCATCACAATTTCCAGAGCTTTGCTCACCAGGCGTTTTCTGCCCCTGGGGATTTTGTCTGAGTTTTGTCTGGAACAAACATCAGTGATTGTGTTAGTCCCTAGAGCAGGGAAGGAGTCATTTTTCAGTTTAAATCAATAGCTTCCTGGATTCAGGAGTGAATTTTGAACCCACTATGCTAAACAGTCTTCAAAGCTGGGTGTCTGCACAAATTTGTATAGTCTTTAGGACTGTCATAAGGCACAAGTAGATTTACAGCTTTCAAATCTGTGATTTCACCCAAAGGGTAGGAAAACTGGCCAGCATGGAGTAGTGTAACAGAGAAACTAAGGTTCCTTTGTCTCAGGACAGCATGCATTTGATACTTGGGATGCTCCTCTGCATGATGAAGAGGTTCTAGCAAGTGATGGTACTAATTTAATACATTAGGTTCTTAAAATTTTTTGGGATTTATGAGTATGGACCAGTAACTAATGTGAGAGTTTGATATTTAGTCACCTATCATTGTGTTCTGAATTAATTCTGTGAAAGCAGTGATAGTTAAATACTGACAAATACATACACACACAGATACACACACTCACTCTCATATTTAGCATTTACAGTATGACTTCCTAATCCCTTGCTATTCATCACTCCATATCTTTTCCAGGAGAATGAAGCAGGACAATTGCAGCTGACTGGCCATGTTTTACACTGGGATTAGAAGCATCCCTCCTTTCCAGAGCTTTTCCCTCAGGATTAGGACAGTTTTACCCTACAGTGTATCTTTGATCATAATAAATCAGTGATTTGGGCAAAGTAATTCAATGCCTGAATCTAATTTATTTTAAAATCTTTGTTCAAGTTGTACAGCCTTCTGCTTGAGCGAGCCTAAAAGATAATGTAAATGGAGTTCAGTTTGCTGTGAGGATTTCCTTTATAATCAGCATTAAATCCCATGTTCCCATCCTATCCATTGGTCTGCCTCAATGGCTGATCTTTTCTGCTGCCTGATTTCCATTCATGGCTATCTCAGTGCTATGAGGAGTTCATCCTTTCCTCTATTTGTGTCTTTTCTTGACCTTTTTTCCTGCTATGAGACTGTGCTATGTGGCACTGTACTGTATGTGTCTAACAGGGGAGGTATCAGTATTACTGTAGCCTTACTCTGTGTAGAACCAAAACCGAAACCTCAAGCAAGTCAGAAAAACATCATCGGTATTGCTGAGTAACAGAGATCAAATTGTCATACAACGAGGACTGTTTGTTTCACAGTAATTATCAATGAAATATGGTTTATCCAAGGAAAGAAGTTTAATTGTTAGTGTAGAATCCTTTTCACTTTACACTTCTAAAATGTTACTTTGAGTGCTAACCTTGTGAACCTTGAGATGTTCTAAAAGCAATGTTGCAACTTGTTAGTTTTATTCAGCTTCTTACAAAACAGAATATCAGATCTAACTTAACAATTACTAAGTTCAAATTTTCCCCTTGTTTTATCAGCCTTGCACAATAGTGTACTTTTGGTTTTTCTTTTTTTGAACATTTGGGATCCATCAATATGAAATTATTCCAATTTGTAGCATTTGTGTTTTCCCTGTAATGAACTTTCCTAAGTCAAATCTGTGCACATTTTTGTCAAAGCCTATTCAGAGACTTGGAACAGTTGTGAGTAAAACCCAGAATAGTTGGGTTTTTAATTCTTGTGTGTTTGGTAGGTCGTAGGAGTAAAACTTTGGAAAACACAGCCTTAGAGATTGCTTCATAATGTCAGGACACAGCTGAAAGGAGAATTAGCATGATGTTATTCTGCGTGATTAGGCCGGGATTTCAATAAAATTGATGTTATTTGTAATTAGATTGGGAAATTAATTACCAGATGATTTCAATTATCGTTCTTAGTATAATGACATTTTAATATATATGAAATAAATGAGTAATATCTAAACTTCATTGAAGAGGAGCAGCACAGTTTAAGCTATTTTGTTTTGGTATTTATGATAGCATTGTTTTGTTTTGAATTACTTGTGGGAATGAAAGTATCTGACTCAAGCTGGAACCAACAAATTGTCTTGATGAACAACCAGGGTTCAAATCTTGGTGGTGGATAATGGCTGCAGTCTCTTACCTGATGCACACCAACAAAAGGGGTCACCCAGAGAAGCTCTAAGATAATCAAATGATAGAGAATTTTTAATGGATTGTGTAATTAACCATATGTAAGCAACCAACTGGCTCACATACTGCCAAATCAAATCTCTTATGACCAGGTTTTATACTGCTGTTAATTGGTTGCATTTTGCATAAAGTATTGTTTATTCATATTAATATTTGTATGCTTTGAGACACAGCCAGTATCAGTGGGCTAAAAAATGCTTTCCCTTCATCTCCAACCCCCTGCCTTGTGCTGACCAGGGTCCACGGCAGGATTTTGATTCAAACACTCTGCTTTTAACTGGGTCCGGCTATTGATGTTATTGAACCTCCTCAGAATGAAGCAATTCCACAACTAAATTTAACTGGTTTACAGCTGTCTGAGGATCTGAGTCATTGCTACACATTATTACACATATTACACATTATTCTAATGTGTAATATTTTCTAGGCAGTGTTTTGGAACTGAGAAAATGCTTAAGAACAACATACACATTGGCTCCCATGAAAATGTGAATTTCAGGATATTTACCAACTCAAAAATCAGTTTTAACTCTTGGAGTCCTAAGTCTTATTTTTTTCCCCACTATTAGGATTGTGCTTGAGTATCTTTAGAAGCTTGTAAGGAAAACTCTCTGTATGAGATTTCAGAAAAAGCAAACCTTAGTGACAGGATTGTGTTAGGTTTGAAGGAAATTCAAGCTATTTATTAGCAGAAGAGAAGGATTGCAAACATGATAGTAATATTCTGATTATATGATTTGAAAGATCTGCTCAAATACTGCTTGTTATAGGGAATGTGACAGTACAGAAAAAACCTTTACTATTTAGAAGATACTAGAATTAAAATTCACTTTATGGTAACTGTTGTTCTTAGTTCTGCTTCGCAGTGATCAGCAAACCAGTGCTACCAGAGAGTGACTGGGTGTGCAAAAGAAAGGAAGACAAAGAAAAAGAAAGGGATAGAAATAGATGTCCATAGAGATTATTATTTAAATATAGATCAACTGTTTTTCTGGCTGGTATAAATATACTTACAGAGGACCCTTGTATGAAAAGGCAATGGAAAGAGAATAGTCTATTGGATCAGTGTCAATTCTTTGTTGCTCCTTTACTAGAGGTACAAGAAAATTAACTGTCTGTGCAAGTTAAGACAATTTTTCTTGAATCAGCACTTCTTGCTGCACACCATTCTTTTTTCAAGTCAACCTGATTGCAAGCTTAGGTGAAGAATAAGGCATTAATTTAATGAAGTGTCCTGCAGTTCCTAGATTTTTTTTTCTCTGCCTGCAAGTTGTTTGTTTTGAAGCAGTAGCAGTGTGTCTGTTTGTGAACCATCCATTTATTTGACAATTAAGGTTTTACTTTAAATAGAAATCACAAAACTAAATTCTTTGACCTTTCAAAGCTGCATAGCAGCAAAGCACTCTTTTTGTAAAGCTGAACTCTACAGAGCTTTATGCTAATTTCAAAGGGCTTTTTGCAGATTGGAGATCACAATAGTAATAATGACAAAGATTTTATCACCTGGAAAAGCAAGCAACTTTGTTTGTTTTTTTTTTAAATTAGGAGCTGTTTTGAATTTTAACTGGACCCTGTGTAGCAGTTCCTCTGTATGATTGTGTAAGATGCATCAGAATGCTGGAGTTTAGCCATTTAAAATTCAGTTTTAGTCCTGTCCTCCTCTGTGTTGTCGTCACCCTTTCTAGCCTGGTTCTTTTTCTTAATGTAACTGTATGTTCCTCTGTTAGGAACATACATCTAAGACTCCCTGTATCAGTTTGAGGTGTTAAAAAATCCCACCATTTTAAAGCCAGCAACATCAGGACATTTCCAAAGTGCATAATATTCCAGCGTGATGCTGCAAAGGCAGTAGGGTTCCAGGTAAGCATTGCAGCAGAGGAGCAGTGAAAAGAAAACTTTATTGGGAAGCAAAATAAAATTAATCCAGTATTCCCTGGGATGATTTTTAGTATGATGGTTCAAGAACAAGAATCTCTGAATATAACAAGAATATAACTTGACAACAATGTCACCATATTAATATCACTTGGTGGGATCTAAAAGTAAAAAAAAAAAATTCCCAAAACATTCTGAGTGTAGCTGAACTTTGGAAGAAACTCTGATTTGCATTTGCCAAAATCTTATTGAAAAAAAGGAAAATTGTTAGATCTGTCCTGAACTTTAAAACAACTTAAAAATCTCACCCTTGTAAAAAGACATGCTTTGCCTGAAGCATCACATTGTTGCTAGTATTGGGAATTTAACCTTTAAAATGAATAGCAGGAACATTACTTTCAGTGTTATGATTCAGTACAGTACTATGAGTGATATTCACTCATGTGACAGACCTTACTTCTCACGCTCACAGAACCTATTAATGCTAAATTAAATACTCATTTTTGCAATTTATTCTTTTTTGCAGGACTGTTCTAGTGGTGCTTTTGCAGTAGGAAGGCAATTATAATGGTGAGGTTTTCAGTGTGACATGGATAAAACTGGAGCTTAGTCTTAGAAAACTCCCCAGTAATATCTTACAGACTTCCATTATGTTCTCCAAAACATGACATGAAATACAGTAATAATTATAAATCCAGTAGTACAGCTTTCTTGAACAGTCTCTGAGTACTTAAGATGATCTCTCACTAACCTCTTTCCTTTTTCCCCACAGCAGTATTTTTAAAATATTTTTTTATGCAATCATGTCTGTTTTAATTGTTATGTTGTCAATTTAATTTTGATGCAAGCCCGTCTTTTTCAGCTTCTCAAATGCCATGAGACTCCAGCAATTCAAGTATGACTGTAGGCTCTCAAATTTTTATTACTATGTTAGTAATTTTGCATTAAAGAGAGCAGCATGTCTCGACCTAGACAGGGCTGTAGCTGTTCTATCATCACATGCCTGCTTACTCACCCACTCTTCCTTCCAAAAATGCATCTTTCGTCCCCATGTTAGTATTCCTGATGTGAATGAAGCATTTCTGCCTGTGATTGGTGATAATCCATCATCTCCTTGTGGTCATTGACCCTGGAGCTGGAGTGACCAATAGTGCCTTTATAAAAACCAAGCAAGAACTGTTTGGAAAAGTAACAGCTTATGTGAAGTTGTTGTTTATTTGGATGGCTGTGCCACAGGAATGGAACAGAAACCTTCTGAAACCCCTCTGATTATTGAGATCCTGTTTACATTGCTGCTCCCCCAGGGGAAAGCTGGGATCAAAAAAGTGGAAGGCTAAACAGAACTCTGGGATGCTGTTTTGCACATCTGCTCCTGTACTACTCTGCAGGAATACTATCAAGTGTTAAATTGATTGTGGAAGAGATTTAATGACCAGTTCACAAACCCACTTCATTTATTCAAGAAGTCACTGATAGAATAGAAATTGTATTTGAAGTGTTCAATTTCCTCATGCCCCAGGGCATGGCAAGAGGGTGGACAGTGTCTCTATGGAAGAATTTCTTGGCTGAAGCATGATACACAGCATCTAGTAACCTCTAACCAGAGGAATCTGGGAATCTAGTGGCCTTGATGACTATCTAACTAGATGTTTTGTTTGAATCCCTGGGCTGTTTTTAATTTGCATTTGTGTGGGCTTTTCACTGAGTCTGTATTTGCAAGAAGTAGAATGCTTCCCTGCCTTTGGAGCAGAATGTTAGAGGAAGCTTCTCTTGCCTCTACCCTGTGCTGCAGGGCTGGAAGGCAAAATAATTAGTTCCACACAACTAAGAATAAATCACCCAAGTTCAAACATGATAGTGCCTGACAACTGGTAATGTTGGGAAAAAATACTCCAGTAAATCATTATTGATGGAAAAATCGGCGTGCAGAGTAGATGGTGCCAGTGTAGCTTTGTGTACCTTTACAGCAAGGATAGGGTTGCTAACTTAGCCATAGATTGCTGGCTTTATGCTGCAAAATAAGTAAATATGGCAAGGACAAAAAGACTGTTAATAATTAAAAATAGTATATACTTTTCCTTTTTATTTTTGGAGGTTTTTAGAAATATGGTACAGTAATATATATATATTCCTTAGGTTTGTGGAATATTTCTGAGGAGATTTAACTTCTCTGGGTATTTCAAGAATAAACAGTGCTCATTCCATCTTTGTGCCCCTCTGTGTTCCACAGGGCTTGGAGAGTCCATTGAGATTTATTTCATCTTGTCATGGGTAGCAAAGAAAACCTATTTTGGTTTTCTGGTTACCTGTTTCATTTTCATCAGTTATTTGAAAATTTGTTCTGAGTGCGTTTTTTAAAAAATTTTTTAAAAAATGTTAGGAATGCATTGTCTATTCTTTTTGAAAGGATTCTCAAACTACTTTAAAGGACATGAGAGCAAATTTAGTCATTTATTAAATATATGGACAGAGTGTAGACTATTTGCTTTCTTCTTCCGGTTAGAGAGAGCCTATACTTATTATTTGAGAGAGAGCCTATATTTATTATTTGTTACAGTATTGCAGAATTAGGAGAAAAATGGAATGAAGACAATTTACTGTTGAGTGTGATTTCATAAATTCTGCATGTATTATTACAGAAATATTTCAGTTTTGACCTGTAATGCCAGTTCCAGTTTTGTGTAATCTAAGGATCAGGTGCTTCAGTTATCTGACCCTGCAAAATGCAGAGCTGGAGCTACATTGGGCTTTTTAGGTAATGCCTAAATATGACTGGCAATATTTTGGCATACCTGCTGTTCCCTAAGTGATAACAAACCCCACCATTCATTACTCCAGAAAAATAAGCATGTAGACTGAAGGAATAGACAGGTTCACACTTCATGCATGTCACATTTTTGGTTTGGGTGTTTTTTAATAGCAGAGGGTGCAGTTGCAGTGGGGAGGTTCAGCAGTCATGCATAGTGCTGTCATAGCAAACAATGTAATTAAAACATGAAAATGCACGCTGGGCTTGTGCAAATAAATGCTTGTACTGCCTTGGTGAGCACCTTCATATGTGCTGAAGCTGAATTATTTAGCTGCCTCTCATGTGTGGTTTGCTCCCAGCAGAAAGCCACTCTGCACTGTCCCCTCTTCAGGCAGCCACAGCCTTTGGCCAGAGTGTTTCTCCTCCAGAAGTAAACACGAGTCTAAGAATAACTCAGCCTTCTTTGTAGTATATTTTCATGGTTAGCTGTCCAAACAGCCAGCCTGTCTAGACAGCTGATGGCACTGGGAGCTCTGAAGTCAAAAGCAGCCACTCTTGGGCATGCTGCCTCCTGGGCAGCCCAGTGTTAGAGCTAGTGGGGTTCTTGTGAAGCTCCATGGGCTACGAGTGTGTGCTAACAAGGCATTAAACAACTGATATGAGTGTATAAAAAAAGGAATTTTCAATTCTTACATTTATTTCTGACTGCCATGATATGGCTCTGGTTATGGTTTTTTGGTGGTCTTTAATTTTGTTTTATAGCGTTGTGCCCAAATTCAGTTTTGAGCATAATTCTGAGGTCTAATACTTTTTTTTCTAATAGGAGCAAATGATGAAGATAAACCAGTCCCCATGTTCTACTGTGTTCCAGATGTAATTTCAATATAGATAGCAAAGCATTAGTGCACAGAGCAGTGTCACAGAGCCATTTGCTCTGTAATCACAGAAACTCTGTTTTTCCAGGGTTGAAGAGTAAAACCTGAGTATAGTTGCTGTATTTCCAGTAACCAAGCAGCTGCTAACAGGTGAAACGAAAGGCTAGTTATGCTTTAATTTATCATTATGAATACGGGACTAGGTAGCCTTTAAAGTTGTCTGGTCACAATATTTCTTACAATTCTTTGAAACTTGCTGCAAGTGCTTTGGAGCTGGGTACCTTACATGCCACGTGTCATTCCTTAGTTTATTATGTGCATTTGCTGATGCAAGAACTTGTCAGAACAATAAAAAAAGGAAGCAACTGAGAAGTCTGTGTACACTTTACTCCTTTGTTGATAAACTTATTTTTGACATGTTATCATGTTAACGTGTCTGTTTCTTTTGATGTGCATATATACGTGAAAGGGGGTTGGCATTAGGTCTTCTCAGTGTATCAAAAGATATATTCAGAACTCCTAAACAGATGAAATTTTACACCCACAGAAAACAAGACTGGTACATTTTGATTGTAGGAAAGTTTACTGATTCCTTGTTGTTATTCGATGGGTTTGGTAACATCACTTGATGTTTTGAGGTAGGATTATAAGAACTAGGCTTCACTTGCTTTAAGAATAATTTAAATTATTTAATATACCCTAACTTGATTTTGGATGGTTTCCCTTGCTGTTATCTTAAAATTGACTCCTTTCGTTCAAGATTGAAAACCTTCAGGAGCAGTTGAGAGACAAGGAGAAGCAGATGAGCAGCTTAAAGGATCGAGTGAAATCCTTGCAGGCCGACACCACCAACACTGACACTGCCTTGACCACGCTGGAGGAAGCGTTGGCAGAAAAAGTGAGTGTGGGGAGCGCTGCAAGATCCCTGGGGAGTTCCCGCAGTGCTGCCCCGTGCGAATCCCGTGTCCATCCCGGTCCCGTTCCCAATCCCATTCCTGTGCCCGTCCTGATCCCGTGCCCATCCCGATCCCATGCCTGTGCCATCCCGATCCTGATCCCGTGCCCATCCCGTTCCTGTGCTGATCTCTGTCCTGTGCTCATCCCAGTCCCGTTCTGTGCTCATCCCAATCCTGTGCCGATTCCCATGCCCATCCTGATCCCCTTCCCGTGCCCATCCTGATCCCATTCCCGTGCCCATCCCGATCCCATGCCTGTGCCCATCGTGATCCCGTGCCCGATCCTGTGCCAGGGCCCATCCCTTTCCCGTGTCCATCCCTGTCCCGTTCCTGTGTCCATCCCGATCCCTTTCCCGTGCCCATCCCTTTCCCGTGCCCGTCCCTATCCCTTTCCCGTGCCCGTTCCCATCCCGATCCCGTTCCCATCCCGTTCCCGTGCTCGTCCCTTTCCCGTTCCCGTGCCCGTCCCTATCCCTATCCCGTTCCCGTGCCCGTCCCTATCCCGTTCCCGTGCCCGTCCCTATCCCGTTCCCGTGCCCGTCCCTTTCCCGTTCCCGTTCCCGTGCCCGTCCCTATCCCTTTCCCGTGCCCTTCCCGATGCCGTTCCCGTGCCCATCCCGATGCCGTTCCCGTGCTCATCCCGTTCCCGTGCCCATCCCGATGCCGTTCCCGTGCCCATCCCGATCCCGTGCCCATCCCGATGCCGTTCCCGTGCCCATCCCGATCCCTTTCCCGTGCCCATCCCGATCCCGGGTGCGCGTCCCGGGCGGAGCGGCCTCGGCGGGCCCGTTCCCCGCTAGAGGGCGCTGCAGGACGCGCCGCAGAGGCGGGCCCGGCGCCGTTCCCGCAGTGGGACCGCGGTGATTATCCTGATAAATTGACTTTTTTAATGCTCGATTTTCAGGACATGACCGGCTCACAGACAGACTGTCCTGTTTCTCTTTTAATGGGACAACTTCTTGGGCTAGGTGTATATTTTTTTTCTTGATTCCCAGAGAAGCAGCCCTACAGCTCCTTTAGTCTGTTAGATTCTATTAACTATGGTTAAACTTTACCTGAGGTTGGGGAATTTGCTTGTGTTCTTTCAGATTCCAAGATATCCAAAGCTCCACCGATATCTAGAGTACTGAAAAGTTATTTTGTTGCCTTTTTGTACTGTATATAAATCCCAGCATCACATAGGCACTGCACCCCTTCTTCTGTAAAGAACCACTGATTTAACTGTACATTTTAGAAAAGTAAGATTTAAATAAATCAGAAGGGAATATGTAATACATCCTGGTTTAGGTTAATTTTGATAATCGGAACCGGATGAATTGGGTTGCAGTGTAACAACAACTGAACTTTCAGGGATCCAGAAATCCTGGTATTTCACAGCCATGAATCCATAGATTTCTCACGTTTTCTCCTTGAGGATCTTTACAACTGTAAAGAAAGGAAAACGGCAATACACTCCTTCTCTTCGTTTAAAGTGTGTCAGAAGTGTTGTGATAAAAAGCCTCAGGAGATGAATTGCCTTAAGAGGGATTTCTTCACGGAGTGCTTTCTTTTGTCAGGAAAAGACCATTGAGCGTTTAAAGGAGCAGCGTGACAGAGATGAACGAGAAAAACAGGAAGAGATCGACAACTACAAGAAAGACATTAAGGACCTGAAAGAGAGAGTCAGCATTTTACAAGGAGATCTCACAGAGAAAGAGGTTGACCAGCAACACGAATCTATTGTGATACAATTATTTGTTGTCCCTATTTGTGTTACATTTGAGATGAAGAAAACTGTTCCTTTATAGTAATTGTCCTTCAACAAAGCTGATCTGGTAGAGTACATCATTTGAGAATTTGCAAAGGATCAGTGTTTCAGAACCACCTTTTCAGGGATAGCAGCCATCCCAAGTTAATCTTGTTAGCAGTGACTGACAGCTGGTCAGTGATGGCATTGACTGAGCTGTGCTTACAGACAGCAGAAGGCTGGGATCGAGTTTGTCCCAGTCGGAATGTGAGGAGGAAGGAGCAGAGGCTGATCAAAGCTGTGGGTGCCAAAAGCATGAGGATGATGTTTGTTCCTTTATGCAAACTACACAGCCAGTTCTTTTGACTCTCGAGTCTTTTTTTTGATTAATTAGGTTGATTGTTGGTAATGAGCCAGTTGGCTAGACAAATTACCTTAATTATATGAGAGAAATATAAATGTTCTCTGTTCCTCTCTCGTGTACTTAACAGTCTTTTTTTTCAGAACTCAAAGTAAAACAATACAAAAATATGAACCCAGAAAGTACCAAGATTTTTGTCTACATGGAAATCAGCATTTGACAGGGAAAAAGAAGTGAACACAAAAATGGTTTAGAAAGAAAGAAGTTCAGATGTCTTTTGGAGTAAAGTTTTATGAATCAGTTTTACCCCATGGAAGCTGTATACAGAAATGCTTTCAGCTCTCTCAGTGGCAAAATCTTCTAACCACATATTATTTTAAATACAATTTTATTGAAAACAAACTTTGCTTAAACATCACTGTCACTGGAGCACAAGTTCCCATTTACAAAATTGTCCGTATTTAAAAATTATATAGAAATTAATTTAGTTGAGGTTTTATTTTGATCCTGAAAGCCTGAATTGAGTCAAGCTGTCTTAAGTCAGTGACACAAACAACCTGAAAAAAATGTTATAAATTAGATCCTGAAGATAGTGTGAAGGCATAGGAGGAAAATAAAGACAGAAAAGGAACTAACTATTACACTTACTTGATAATTATTTCGCATCTTTTAATTTAGACATCATTACTGGATCTTAAGGAACATGCTTCATCATTAGCTTCATCAGGACTGAAGAAAGATTCAAGACTCAAGACACTGGAAATTGCATTAGAACAGAAAAAGGAAGAATGTTTGAAGATGGAAACACAATTGAAGAAGGTAATCTTAGTGCATGTTTATATTTGTGTTGTAAACATACAGTTCTAAACACATTGCCCACGTCTACAAAGAAAAATTGGGGTCTTAAGAGAAAATTCTTTGAGTTTCTTCTCAGCAAGAACTGTGAAGGTGTGTCCATGCAAACCATCTTACAAGCTCAGCCTGTCAGAAAGTACCTTTCAGATCCATTACATGCAGTAACAGTGCTGTTGGCTTTTTTCTTAGCAGGGACTGAGAGTTTGAGGCTTAGTCTGCTTCAGTACAGTTCATACCAGCAGTAATGCCATTAGATTGATGCAACAGCTAAAAAAATAACAGCTAAAAATTTCACATACCAATTATCAATGCCTATAGGTGTTAATGTGATAAATTCAGGTGCAGGGTTGGCCCTGCCCAGAGGAAAGCATAAAAACAAATGAGAAGAATATACCACCAAATATGTGATTTGGAGTAATCAGCTCAAACTTGTTTAGAATTCCTGTTTGTGGGTGCAGGGTGGGTGTTAATGCAGCTGAGAAAAGTGTAAATGAAAGTCTGTACATGCTTATCTAGACCCATGTCTGTCCTGTTTCATTCTATTACACAAAATCAACTGTTCTGTTACTCATCATCAACAGGGCTCAGTAGCAAGAAAAGGCAGCTGTACACATGTAATTGATCTCACAGGCTGTTTTCAGTGGATATTTCAGAATTGTACTTGCAGGAGCATCTGCTAAATGGACATGGAAAATAAATAAAGGCCTCATACATCGCTGGACTTCTTACTCAAAAGGTCCCACTGGGAGGTGCTGATACAAACAAATATCCAAGATTTTATAGTAATCCAGAGTACAGATCACCATCTGAAGAGGTCGATTAACATATGATAATTGCATGAGGTGCACTTTAAATTTCTGTACATGACCTTTCTCTGTTCTGAAGGACCCTTTCATTGAATTCTCTGCCATGAAGTGCAGTTTCATCCTGTGTTGCTGGTAATGAATTGACAAATCTGTTATAGCTAAGATTTGCCAGAGGTTGTTAGAGCATCTCCTCATCCAAAGAAGCTACCTAAATCATGGTCAGGATGGTTTCAGTTCTACAAAAAAAAAAAAGAAATTGGATAGCCTACCATTATCTATGTGGAGCAACTCATAGTTACTCAAGAAAATATAGTTAACATTCACTTGAATGTGTTTTATGCCTATAGTAACTTTGCATATTTCTTTAATAACTCTTTTTCCAGCTGTTTTTAATTTCTTAATGGGTTTTATTGTAGCATTCACAGAAGAAAAGAAAAAAATTTTAAATGCATTGCAGATATTTATTCAGACAGTTTGACATTTTCCAGACAGATGAGTTCCTTCTCATCCTCGAAATAATTATGACAGATAATCCAGCTCCATTTTAAAGCTTCTAAAAACTCATTTTTGCACCTCTGCATTGTTAAAAATTGCAAAAAATTGTCATAATTAACCTTAAAACTAATGGCTACATAAGAGCATTCAGTTTAAAACTGAATTAGATGTGAAAATTTGCATGAGACACATTCAGGAAGCAAGCTCTCATGTAGCTCCTTAAGAGTAAATGGCTAAAAGCTTTTTCTTTTAGGTTCTTCCCTCACAGTTTGAATGGAGATGTGTCTAACATCAGTCTTGCTTCCCTTGCCTTGTGTTCCCAGTGAACAGTTTGAGTACTTGCAGTCAAATCTATTTGCCCTAGAAGTTAAGGAGCTGGCAGAAGAGACTGAACTGAACCACTGTTAAATAAAAAAGACTTGGGTAGTCCTTGCAAAAAACTCTTGCTCACCTCCAAACAATGAGCCTCAGAGAAATTGTGAATTATGCAAGCTTCCTCTTCTTCTGTAAAAGGGATTTAATTTTACCCTAAACATGAATATTAACCAAGTGGAATGCAAGGGTGCTGAAAAGTTGTTAGTATTGGTTTTAGTCCATGTCAGTCTCCAGTGTCTCACTTGAAGTATCCAGTTGTTGTTGTTGTTGCTGTTCCTCTTCTCACTAATAGCTGTTTTGTTATTGATCCTTGACTTTGTGACAAAAACTGCCGTGGTTTTCATATTGGGGTTGTTCTTTCAAATAATAATGCCATGGTTATGCAAATCTGTGTGCCTAATGTTCTGATTATTCTGCATTCACTGCTTCTGTGCTCAGTTGTCATCCTGCTGCCAGCAGGAGATGCAGTGGGAGATTCTGAAGGTTGAAAGCAGCTCATAAATCCCTGTTGAGTTTACATGGCCTGGTGTCTTGTCTTCATTTTGGCTCAGATGGAATCTTTGGAGGCAAATCACACGTAGGAGGTTCTCTCCCTGTTTTTTTTGTAAAGTGCTGTTATGCTCTGTGATGATTTTTCTTCTCTTTCTTTGTCCAAACTACTATTTTAATGTATTAGTTTTATAGTGAAAAAGTTTTCCTTTAGTTGTTTTTCTTCAGGATACTCTTTTTCCCAGCATTTTCTGTCTTGCCTTTCCCAGCCAGTATACTTTATTTCATTTGGT
Organism: Acridotheres tristis; assembly: GCA_037013685.1. Lineage (NCBI taxonomy): Eukaryota > Metazoa > Chordata > Aves > Passeriformes > Sturnidae > Acridotheres > Acridotheres tristis. The sequence goes on from CM072885.1 coordinate 68,097,992, forward strand.
TTTTCTAATACGGGAGAGACCAACTAATATTAGAAGTTTTTCCAGGAAAGATGAGTGGATTTTTGTCCATCTTCATTTCCAGTGCATAGTTTTTCTCCCTATAGATATACTCCTTATTTTTAGGGAGGAAAAAGAGTCAAAACCATATGTTAACAAACTTGCCCTTGCTGCAGTTCTAGGAACTTTTCAACAGAAAATGTTAGCAGTGATTTCCTGCCAGGAAAATACCTCTACATTCAACAGGCTCACTCAGAGGTTGTTTGTTTTTTTGTTTTTTGGTTTTTTTTTTCTGCTGTGGTGTTTTTTCTTCACGTTCAAGAGAATATTATCTTTCAAAAACAGGAAAAAAACTGACTGAATGAAGTGTTGATCCAAATTCTGTCTTTCCCAAGAATTAGCTTGGCTAGTTTAATACAGACTCCGCTGCTTTTTATTTTGTGAACATAGATTTTCTCCCACAGCTGAAAATATTGCTGATAATATTGGTAGATGAGGCTGGCTTTTGTTCTCAGCTGATAATTTATTTTTTTTCCCAAAGAAGGGACACTAAATGATGTATTCAACATAGAAAGAAAAAGGCTACCAGGGAAATCAGGATTTCTTGTAACAATAAAAGTAAAAACCAAGCGATTGTGTTCAGTATTTAGATAGTGTCAGAGACTGAATTAGTTTTCTAAACCATTCAGCTGTCTTGAAATTGATACAAAGGAAGCACTAGGAATTAAAGTTCTTCTCAATCTGTGAAACTCATCTGTAAACCCAAACAAAGAACTACTTTAAACATGTGGGGGCTGGAAAAATCTGTTAAACTGGGAAAATCAAGATGAAATTTGGAACCTGCACCAGGGTAACTCTCCATGTTTCTCATGTTCCAAAAGCTGCTTAGTAATGCATGCTAAAACCACTAATTAAAATTCTGTTGTCTTAGTAAATTAATGCTGCAGTTATTATTTTAAATTCTTTTCTTGTTGCATCTTTTCTGTTTCTCTCTCACACTGTTCCTATCCCAAATTTTCTCCATCTTTTCCTGTCTTCTTTCTCCCTTTAGCACCCTGAAGTTTTATTGAGTCATCCATCCAAGCTAGTAAGTTTCCTGGCAATCTGAGATGCTGTTGCCAGCACATTTAAATTTTTGTGTTGCATGTGTATTCACCTGTGCTTTTATAGTTGGACCAACACGGAGTGTATTGGTGAATTCCTTTAGTAGTGGGTATGGACAATATGGATACAAACAAAAAGCAGTGGGATGTCTGACCTGTCATGTTCCAAAAAGCTTTCTGAGATGTTTTTTACTGTTTGAGTGCCTTGGTCTAACTGCATTTTTGTTTGGACAGCTTAATATTGTGTCAGTGTTTTGTTTCCCCTTGCTGCTGGTGCTTGAAACGTCCTGTAGCTTTTCTGTCATCTCCATTGTATGTGCATTTTCAGAGCAAGGTGGTGCAATTTCTATGCAAATCAAGCTTCTGTAACACTGGGCACAGCAGCACATTCGAAATAGCAACTAAGTTGTAGCAACTGAAAGATTGCTAAAAACTTGTGTAACCATTCAGCTTGCTGGTACTGTGTCAGTTTAATTTTGGATCCTATTTCCAGCCTCCTGTTTGATGTCAAAGAGCACTCCTGTCAAGGAGTGTTTGTATAATAATATCTTGACACTGTAAATTACGTAATCCAAGGTGGTTTTCATCAGAGATTTCTTTTGTGGCTCTGTGCATAAAACCTGGTGATACAGAACTTTCAGGAGTCTGATACCTGTGTTACTCTTGGCAATGTTCAGGGTAAATGGACTTGTCTATCCTGACACTTACTGTCTGAGAGTCAGAGAATTGCTGGGGCTTGCAGTTGTTCAGTTTTTGTGGCATCCCATATCAGAAATTCTTTAAACCTGGCTAAATAGTGTTGATAAGGAGTTGAGAAAATGAGATATAATACGAAAAGATTGTAATGGGTACAAATAGTTAGAAGAGCTTGTGTCAGGAGAGCACATTCCCACAAAATCTTTAATAGCATGCGAAATTTTTGAGACTCTGAAGTCAGAAAATAGAAGATATGGGAGCAAACTGTGTATTTTATTCTCCAGTATGATATAGCAAACACACAGGATAAGGTACAGGAGGCTTTGTGAAGGCCAGGTTGGGTGGGGTTTTGAGCAACCTGGTCTGGTGGAAGTTGTCCCTGCCCACAGGAGGGAGGTTGAAACGAGATGAGCTTTGAGGACCCTTCCAACCCAAACCATCTTATGAGTCTCTGGTAGCTTTTAATGTTCCATCCTGTGATGTTCTCAGCATCATCTCATGCAGGGGAAAGTTGGAGAGGTTTTCTCCCTGATATTCTTATACCTAAATAAAAAGATAAACTTAGCTACTCTATGCCTCCCAGAAAAGCTTGTGAAGATAACACTCATTTTGAAAAATGAAGTATTCAGGATTTAGGAAATGGCCAATGTCACACTGTGTGGTCTTTCACTCATTTTTCCTTCTGAGGTAATTTGTATAGCATTTCATCACTGAATTACTGTCTGCTAAGAGTCTTGCTATTTTCAATATTGCATGACAGATGCTCCAAGAGTGAGCCATATATATATGAGAGATGATAATCATCTAGAGAAATAAGATGATAAAATACTTTTTAATTGTAGGAAAGCATTGAGTGAATAAGGCAGGATATATTTGCATTTTGCTTTTTCCCCTGCACAACAGGTATAATAATGCATCCTCATTTCCCACTGGTGGTATTAAGAAGTAATTAGTTGTGATTATCATGACAGAAAGAAAATTGGGGAATTATTTCTTTTACTGTCAGGTTGCAGTTCAGAATTAGCAACGTATAGAGCCATACTCTGAATATCCAAGAACTGGTGCTAAATGTCTGTTCATTACTTGAGTCCTGTTTCTATAAAACTGTGGTAGGCTGTGGTCAGGTGAGTAAGGGCCACATCAGAGGATGCAGGTGGGAGGATTAAAATACACTCACAAAGAAAGTTGTCCTGTGGGCCTTTCCCTCCTGACTTTGCACACTTTGTGTTGGGGTGAATCCAAAGAGGGCCAATTGTTACTGTTTAATGACATCCATGGGAACTTGTGTCTCTCTGAAGAGATCACTTGTTTAAGTAATGGAAATTGCCTCTCTTGAAGTTTCTTCCTATCTTTATGAGTCTTCATAAAGAAAATAATTTTTTTATGAATCGATGCTAACTGAACACTTGCTTATTCAGTGTCAAAATTTTGAAGTTCCATTACCAAAGACTAACTGTGTAGAGCTGGTTAAAAGATAGCAAATAACTCTCTGTGACAGACTCAAGTTAACAGTACCTCGTATATCAGAGAACTTCTTGAGCCTTTTACTTCCATTAGAGCCTTTTCCAAAAGCTTTTTTACAGTTTGGGGTGTGTAGAGCCTTGGAACTAAAGGAGGAGAAAGTCTGGGGTTTTTTTAAGTTTACAATTTTGTTAAAACTAATAAAGGCACGATAGAAGACAGCACAAATGTTTTATCAGTTGAGTTTCTGCCTTAGTGGTAGGAAAAGTAGAGGAAGTGGGTAAAGTGTTTGTCTTTTGAAATAAATAATCATAATATATTTTTGTATTTGTGTGTGCATTTACTATTTTTAGGGGACATGAGGCGCCCTTGGAGGTAGGAGGGCGGATTAAAATGGGATTTCAGGTTCTTGGGAACTTTTACTTCATGGCCAAAAGTTCTTGGCAACATTTCTATGTGAAATGTTAAACTGAATTTACTGTTTTAATTCCTAGGTAAAAGTAGAAAGTGTTTTCTGTGAATTATTTGCTGTTTGATTTAGTTAATATTTTAGGAGTATTGATTTGGAGTCTTGGTCATAATGTTTGGAATTTTTATTTACGTTTTAGAACCTTTAAATTAGATCTGTGCTATTGTTTTGTTCCCTGTCTCTGGCTCACTTTAAGCTGTGTAAGATTATCTTACCTCTTAAAAAAGAGGGTTTTGGCACGAGAAATATCAACTTAGAAAATTCTTTCTAATGTGTTTTGTCTTCCACTCCACTCCATCTGTAAATATTGGTTATTTCTGTGAAACATTGGTCATCTTTGTTTTAGTTGTAGAAGTTGGCTTTGTCAGCTGATTTTCTGTGGAAGCAATAGAAGTTAGAGTACATTTATTTCTTTGAGGAACAATCACTCTTTCTTATGTTCTGTAGGTACCTGAAGCAGTCACCCCATCACTTACCACATTCCAGATGGGAAATGATGGCTAAGAGCAGGAAAGCAGAAAGCTGTTAAACCACCTCTTAGTTTATAGTCCCTCTTAAGAACTGGGAGAGCATATCCAGAGTAGTAAACTTAAACTATTTTCAGTCCTGAACCACTTAGAATTTGAAACTGAATTCACACTGGCAAAGATTAATACTGATCAGATGAGCTTTGCTAATAAAAACAGTTTAAGAGGGTGCTGCTTTCCAGCTAAAATGTGACTGTTTCTTATGTAGGTCAATGCAGGATGAATTGCACGAGTTTGGCCGTGCTCTTAAATGCACCTGTTTGATTCCACACAGGAACACAGAGAGCTAATGACAGGGTCAGGAGTAACAATTAAAGGGTTTAAATAACCTCTAAATCAGGTAAACTCAATGACCTGTGGAGATGAGAAACTGCAGTGTTCCCTTCATCCTCAGTAAGCTGCTTTTCAAATTTATTTAATTGTTATCATACTTCTTTTATACATGATCACATTTGTTTGTAACTGTATTAAAAGGCAGCAGATTTACAAGTACTGTGTCGGGCAGAGATGAGAGTCAAACTTAGGGAAATTCACTTCTTATAGTCTCTTAATACAGGAGAAGCTTGGTGTATTTGTCATTTTATATGCTGATTCTGCTTCAAAAACAAAATTTCTGCTTCGGAGTTCTTGTACACTTTGGATGGGCGGGGCAAGTTGTATGTGGGTTTTTTTACTGTGAATATAGGAATTGTTTAGCTTTTTGGTTAAAGAAAAAAACGAGATGAATTATTTTGCACAGTGTTGCATTGGGAAAGTAGCCAGTTTCATCTGTTCCAGATCTTGATGTGAGTTTGTGGGAAACCTCTAAATGCATTGGTTTTCTCTCTTATACAATAAATGAATCCAGTAGGATTTTAGATATGGTCATGAAACACGTATTTTGTACAAAACCCACAAAATGGACCAAAGTCACTCAGTCAGTAACTCACAGTGCAGGAAGTGGTCTCCAGTTTACAGCATATCACATAACGTTCTCTTTGTGTTAGGTGAAAGTATCCATACTTATGTGCATTATATACAAATAACATGTGTTACGTGTCTTAACTAATAATTTATGTCCTGTAAATAGCCCTTTGGTTCTATAAGAACCAGACACACTGACTTGTTGGCTAATTCTCTAGAAAAGAAAATTTATTTCCTCTTCTCAGTAGTGTCTCTTGGGTTGTTGTGGAGATGCTTTTATTAGCAGAGTAAAATAAATCAGGACTGTTCTGACAGTCAAATTGCATTAGGTCTCATAACTTCTTTTGAATTAGTGAGTTTAATAAGCCAGGCTAACAACCTAACTTTGCTTTCTTTTAAAAGAAGTTTTGTGATTATCTGATCATGTATTTTGGATGACTTTAAAGAGCCTGGAGGAGTATTTGTTAAAACAAACAATTTCAGATGTTGGAAACATACCTAAATCCAGTACAGAAGAACTCAGGCTCTGCCTGGTGAAAACCAGACTTAACTCTATACATAGTGTCTCTTAGGAGAATACAGATGCCCTCAGTCAATGTATAGGTGCCCCCAAAACACAGTATTCCCAATTCCCTGTATTTGGGAAGGAAGGATTGGAGGGTTTTTTTAAAATTTAAGGTGTAGTTGAAAAGGAAATGAAATCAAGTATTTCAGATTTCCCACAGGCTGGAAATTCCAAAAAATCATTTCAGAAACACCCACCAAGGCTCTTTGAAAAGCCAAGTATGTCCCCTGGTGCTCGCAGCTGTTCGTGGAGCTGACACACTTGTCAGTCTCACTGCTGCCACGTCCTCCTGGAGTCTGCATCCTTTTGGCAGGGCATTAATTACACTTCCACTTGCTGTGGAGAGCCCTTTCCAAGGGTGTGTAATTTGAAGTGCTTATGGGGCAGTAAGGAATCTGGAAGCAGTGACAGCCCTAACTCCAAAAGGCTTCCCAAAGCCTTCAGGCTCCCAGGGATGCGCTTGTGGCCAGGTCTCAGCCAGAAGCCCAGACACAGGGTTTTCATTCTTACAGTTCAGTGACACAGGAGTATCAGGGTTTGACTGGAAAGTCACTCACAAGAAGGGAGCCTCTTAAGTGTTCCTAAATGCATGACCTCAGGAAAGGGTTCTGCTCTTCCATGTTTTTTGGTTATTGGGCGCTCTTCCCGACATCTGCCAGGGGGACCTGGCGAGTGCCAGGCATCTTGTGTTAGGATAAAATACTGTCCTGGTAATCAGCTTTCTGGAATTCTTGTTTTTTAAAATAAGAAAGCCACAACAGCTTTGTTTTGACCCTCAGACAAGAATTCCAGGGCTGAGGCCCTGGAACATGAACCTTTCCTTTGTTTGGGAAACCCAGATCCATCCCAAGGTCAGTCCCATTAAGGGCAGGCATCAAGACGTTCCACAGTCCCAGAATATTCTGCTCCACAAGTTTCCTGGATTCTACTAGAATGTGGCCTTGGCTTTAAAGAAGCTAATTAAAAACTAGACACTTCAAGGCAAAAATGTTAGGGTCAATGAATGGATATTTTCCTCCAGTCTTATTTTACTGAATAACTAAACAGATTTAGCCAAATGTAATTTTGCTGTTTGGTTCCTTGGAAGCAGCAGCTTTCTGCCCTGAGTCTTTTACTGCTGCAGTTCTCTCCCATTACCTTTAAAAGCAGCAGAGTCCTATCCTATCAGATCTAGACTGAGTGTGCTTTGGAGCAGAACATTGGCAGCTTGTAAAACAACTTTCTACAGCTGCACACAGAGTGGAGAAAAGTCTGTAGTCTTATTTTCTGTTGTAGGTTTGTTTTGAGAAGATCAAGGCCTTGTGTTTTGCAGGCAATCCTGATCAACAGAATAGCTCCATCAAACTTGCTATTCCCTGAAGCAATTCTGAGCGATTTTGAAATAGCTTTACTTGATATTAAATTGCAGTTCAAGATCCAAGAGCAGAGGGGCAGGGTGAGAGAAAAAGGATAGTCCTTAGTCTGCTGGTTTAACTTCCAGCATGAGTACTGCATACTTCCTGTCTTTTACATGCTTGGCATCTATTGGATTAGTTTTACTAATAAATTAGTGTTTTTTATAACAAACTAAGCCATAAAAAAACCTCCCCAAACAGTCTCTTCATTGGGATCACGTCATCCTCAGTCTGGAGGTACTTTTTGTTCCAATAGCCTGATTTTGAAAAACGTATTTCCTAGATAACTAAGCAAAGATAATTTCAGTAGGTAGCCATACTCATACTGGTTTGTGTGGCTCACAGAACTAGGGAGGGCTTTAGCACAGAACTAGCGCAGGCCTTTGCACCATTTGTGCAGATGTCTGACACTTTGCATATCAATGTAGTTATTGAAGGCTATTAACCTGTGATTTCTTTTTCTAGAATATATAGGTTAAAAATGCCTTAAATAACTGAACCTATATTCATGTGAATGAGGTGTTTTTTTCTTGAATCCTTTTCTGCCAGGCTCATGAGGCAACCCTGGAGGCAAGGGCCAGTCCCGAGCTGAGTGACCGCATGCAGCAGCTGGAAAGGGAGGTGACACGGTACCGCGAGGAGTCTGGCAAGGCTCAGGCTGAGGTGGATCGGCTCCTGGAGATCCTGAAAGAGATGGAGAATGAGAAGAATGACAAGGATAAGAAGATAGCAGAACTGGAAAGGTGAGAGTGGTGTGAAGTTAGAAAAGGAGCCCAAAGAGCTGACTAATGCTAGAGATAAGTTGTTTTTCTTGTCTTAAAAACCTTAAAGTGTCTATTTCGGGAAAGTCTGTTTAGAGTTTTTCTGTCTTTGATCCTTTATTGTGCTACACTCTTAGAAAAAGGGTGTCTTATCATGTGCTTTTTCTTACCTGGCTACTGAAAAATAGGACTGATGTAGGTAGAACTAGAAGGGTAGATAGAGCTGTAAGGGAATGGAGAAGGTAGGAAAAGCTGCTGACATTTTGGTGTGTTTATAAAACAGTTCTTTGTTTTGATACAATAAATACCTTAGGAATGGCCCTCACAAAAACAAATAAGAAAACTGAGTCTTCAGAGCTTGTGATACTGTTTACTCAGATTGTTCTGACAGGCCTCATAACTCGGTATTGGTAGGGACACGGGTAAACTTTGTCCCAGGTGAATCTGATGAGCAGATTTGTTTTTGTACAAGCAAAACCTGCTTCAGCACTTTGCAACATTTTCCATCTTTCTCTTGGAGCCAGGAGGCTCAAGACTATAATGTCCCAATAAAAAAATTATGATTTATTATGATTTAATGGCATTTGTATCACAACTATAGGTAGTAGATCTTGGGAAATACCTGAATTAGATTCTGTGTTCTGTCATTTTCTCACCTTGCAGTGGGCCAAGGGCAGATTTCTGGGCAGTAATACCTCTTTGGGGTTTTTTGTTTACTTTATCATTCCCAGTGAAAAATCACGAACTTGGAGCAGCAAAATGGAAATTTGATTATTTCCATTTGCCTTGTGCCAGAATAGTCTTTCTAATTTCTGTCTTTTCACTATTTAACTACTCTACAATTTAGTGTCAGGAAGATTAGGGCAACTAAGTGGAGACCATTAAAAGTTCTGCAATCAGTGGTTATTTTTCATGGCTTGCTGATTGTCAAATTGTGAACCCCTCTGAACGATTTGGAAAACTCTTTTCTAAGGAGTCCATTCTCTTTTCTTTGAAATGTACAGAGCTCTGGAACAGTTCAGCTTGCCAGCTGGGTTTCTTCTCCCTTTGTGACTGTAAGCAACATCCTGTTAGTTTTCTTTAAGTTGTTTTATTTAAAAAATTCTTCATGCCTATGGCATAAGCACGAACACCCAGAAGTGAGGATATATTCTTCTAAAATGTCTTTCCATTTTTCCTAAGTGATGCATTGTTCAGCTTACTGGTACATAATGCAATCAGCACAACATTCAGGCAATAGGCTGATATTGTTGAATGAGTATAGACATGAAAAAGCTGCAAGTTATTTGTGTCATTTTTTTCAGTCCTGTTGGGGCCCCCATCTCAGGTGTGACATTCCCTGTGTCATCCTCTTTAGAGCAGGAAAGTTGCCCAGGGAACAGGTACAAGCAGCAAGCTTCTATCAGAAATAAGATAGGGGGAAGAAACATATTCATGTGCCTTAATTGTTATTATTTTTTTGTGTTAAGTAACTACTGTTTAGGAAAAGAAAGTTAGAAATATGCATCATTCCTCAGCCTGATTCCTAGAGGAGATTAAAATGGCAGGAAGAGAATTCCCTTACATACACTTTTAATGCAAGCTGATTTTTTTATTACATTAGCATTCAGAAATGGATCATGATTTTACTTGAAGCATCAATAATTGAATCAAGTGTCCTATAATCAAAAAAGTTTCTATTTTACAAAGGAAAAATAACAAAAGAAATTAGGATGAGTCTCCTCCTTTATAGATAGAAGCATTTACACCATCTTCAAAGAGTTAGAAAGCATGCATGCTTTTCTTGGAAAAGATGCACTTCTAGACATCTGGAAAACAGTTACTGTTTTTCCTATTACATGGTAGTTTCTTGATATTTCAGTCACAGACTAAAATCTTACTATGAAAGCATAAAACCCCCAAATAACTAGATACCATTCCATAACAGTTCAGTAAATACTTTGACTATTCAGTTGTATCCATTCCTTCTTACCTCCTGATCTTCAGTCTTGCAAAAAATTGAGTGGTCCCCTTCTTTTCTTAACTTATCTTTCCTACCAGTACTGAGATAAGATAGAATATTTTTTCTCTTATTTCTAGTAATGGGAATAGGTATTTCAACTATGTAAAAGAAAAAAATGCTTTTGTTATCATGTGACTTCCAGCAGCTGCATAAATCAAGGGGAGGAGAAAAATCTAAGAATATTCATGTTCTATAACCACTCTAAGTGGAAATAGAAAAAGTCTTCATGAGCTAAAGATCTAATCTGGATGCTGTTAGTGTGCTGAATGAGCCACAACATTGATTGGTATCAACACCTGAAATGATTTTTCAGGTGAAACTGTCATATAAACACAGCACTGGAGAAAGAGATAGAAACTTCCAGATACTTTATGGTGAGGTTTTGATTGGTAATTTCTCTTTTTCTGAATAATTGTTGGAATTTCTATTCGACCTCAGTCGTTTTCAGCTGCTCCCCCAAACAAGTATTCCCTGAAAGCTGCTTTCTTCTTATGAGTTTTTGCACAAAGCAGAGATTTTATCATGCCTATTTCATGTATAGGTTGGTCCTGTTTTTATCTACAATGCTTGTTTATAAAATATTCTGTAATGGCTGAACTTATATATCCAGTCATGTTTTAGAGCTAGAAGAGTCTTGGTTTCCAGGAGAAAAAAAATAGATAATTTTGCCTTTTAAAAGTCTTTCCTAAACTGTGGTCCATGCAGAGCGAGCTAGAAATTATCTTGACTTCTAATGCTTTTACAGCTGATCAAACTGTGTTGTTCAAAGAAGAGCCTTAGTGCAAGAAGAGCCTCAGTGCCTGCAGAAGCAGCTGTCAGCAAGCTGAGCAGCAAATACTGCTGTGCCTAACAGGAACAGTCAGTGTTCCATGTGCAACAAGATGAGAAGAAAAAAAGTCACATACAGAGAATAACTACTAAAAAAAATGTGATTTTTCAAAAGAGAGTCTCTCTTCCCTGTAGTTTTCCCTTTTGCTAGTTCTATGTGACAGCTAGACCATATGCTGTCAGGGAGAGAGAAGTGGCATCACAGTTTCATCCACAGAAGAGATGTGCTGCCTGTTAGGGAGGTATGCACAGAGAAAGAAAAGACAAGAGGGAGAGGAAGATGAAATTAAAAGCAGAAAACTGGTTTTTAACCTTTTCCGTGCAGGCAAAGCTGCCTTGTGCTTAAGTTAACACAAAGAGGGAAATGCTTCCACTCTTCAGTAGCTGTTGCAATTACTGAGTGGGAGATGTTGCTTTTCAGGCAGAAGATATTAAAACAAATACATTAAGTATGGTGCATGCTATGCAAAAGTTGAAACATACTCTAGAGTGAATGCAGGGTTGAAAGCACAAGTGCATTGGTATATATTCTCTGTGGGGAGGATTTTGCTTTTTCTTATGGGAAGGTGGGCCCTAAGTCCACATTTCTTCTGTGGGTGAGCAGTTAAGTTTTGTTTCTGTCCCCTGTTGCAGTGGTGTAGAGGGTTTTGTAGCTGTCTGGTTATTCACTTCCTTTGTAACTAACTGTTTGCTTTTTGTATTGCTATTCCATAACCTCCTGTCTCTCTGTAACTTCTCATTTTGTGTTCTGTTTCCTTCCTTGCTTTTCCCTCCCCCTTGTCCCATCCCACTCCCCCGAGTGGTGTTGTTTTGTTTTGTTTTGTTTTGTTTTGTTTGCCGGGGGATGTGTGTGACTGTGCCTTTCCTCAGAAAGCACGGCTCCCGCAAATTGCACCCTCCCTACCAGGTGTTGGTCCCCGCACCGCAACACGTAGGGGGGTTTGTGTGGGACTTCCTGGGAAAGTGAGTGTCCTCAAGGCTTCTCTTTTCTCCTCCGGGCTGGAATGTGGCCGCTGCTGCCCGGCTGCTGCTGTTTGGGGCTGCTGCAATGCTGCTGCTGCAATGCTGCTGCTGCAATGCTGCTGCTTTCCCTCGCTCGACAGGACCTGCCTGTGTCGAGTACAAGCGCTGGTTCTCACCACAGTCCAAAGGAAGTTTGCTACTGTTTTCCCTGATTTAAACTCGACAGAAGCTGTTGCTTTTTAATTCTAATTCTCTTGCTGTATTTTACATTTGGTTCTAATCTCTTGCTACCAGTTCTGCCTGAAGCAGCTAAAACTCAGTGTTCTTCAAGTGTTCTAAAATGTGTCACTGATAGAGGTCAGTATTGACTTGTTATTGAGTTTTATTGTGATCACTACCCTGTAATAAGAAAAAAACCAAAAGCTAATGCTCCTGATGTGGGACATAGCCAGCACAGCTTTCAGAGTAGTTTATACACAGCTCTATTGGTGTGCACATATTGTGCAATAAGAACTGGTTTTGTAGTTGAGAGGTGGCAGGAAGTGTATCTGTATATGCTTCTTCAGAAGTGAGCACTGAGTGAATAGATATGGAAGTCCTGGTTCCAGTTGCAGGCTTGAAATTGATTTCCATTTGGCATGCTCACTCTATAAGATAGGTGGTTCTTCTAAGGACACAAGGCTTCTTTTTTTCCTGAAGGAAATTTTGCTTTGGGAACAAAGGAAGACAGCACTCAGCTGTGAAATACCAGCAGTCCTGTAAAGGACAGCTGGAATTAGAGTCTGTTTTAAGAAAGAGGATTTGGAGAGTTTTCCTGAAAAGAATTTAAGGATGCCCTTTTGGAGAAGAAACCTTCCAACTTTTGATTTGTAGCAACCGAAAGGTATACTCCTCATCTTAAATATTTCTTCTCAACAGTAAATAAAAGATTAAAAAACATTGGGGGATCTCAGAGGAGTGCTGAAAAATGTGGACAGTAGAATGCAGTATCCTATTTTGTGTCTCTTTTAAGACAGATATGTTTGTGTAGTGTTCTGTGAAGGATAGATGGAGAGAGAAATTAGCTGTATTTTCCATCAACTTTACAGTTTCCTAGAATAGTGTAAAGGAAACTGTACTAGTAAATTATGTCCTAAGCTTAAGTCAACAGTTTGAAGCTGAAATGCTTTCAAACTGCTACTCCTATCTTGGAATAATTCTTTGGTTTTCAAGTTTGTTGTTTCTGTGAATTTTTTAATAGTTTTTTACAGCATTCTTAAGCAAGAACCACATTAAGGCATATAAATAATTTAAAGTAAAAGATATGTTGTCAAATTAAAGAAAGTTGTTTATAAAGTCATAATCATCACCATTAAAATTAACTTTGAGGGATGGTATGGCTATAATTCTGTATTGTCTTAACTGATTATAGTCCTCCAAAAAAAAAATTGAATTCTGATTCAGGCTTTGTAAAACCTGAAACAATTAAATATTATTTTTAAATACTTCATTTTGGTGCTTGAAAACATAAAAGTAAATCGACTATATTTATCTTATAGTTGTATGGTATTATTACAAGGTAGAATCTGTTGTTGTGTTTTTCATCCACTTCTCTGACAAATCTATAGCTTAAGTGAACATTAAAAGTCTAATAAAACACTCACAACTTAGGATATTCCAAAATGAAGATTGCTTTATAATTTTAATTGATATCTTATGTGAAATAATACCATCTTTAACCGTATATGATGAAATTTTTTCCATAAAAATGCTGCCTTTTGTGAAGGACACAGCTGAAATTCTCCACAAAAATCCCCAGTTAGGTTGAACCTGTCATGGGAAATAGCAGCACAACTTTTTAATATTTGGCAAGCAGCTGAGGACAGGGTTTTGTAATGGAAAGAAGTGGTCAGGCCCATGGTTAGCCCAGCTCCACCTCTGAGCACACAGATCTGTTGGATATTAAGATTTTCATAATTTTTTTCAAGCTAAGAAAGGAAGAAGTAATTTCTTTCTTCTCAGTCTTGCTTTATCTTCATACAAGATAAGCATCACACCTGAAGTCCCACATCAAGTTGCACAGAGGGAAACAAAAAACATTTCATATCTACATAACTTCTTTATAAGAATAAAAGATGCAGGCATATTTGTTTAAAGGTATTTAACTTCAGACATTTGAAAGTATGCTGATTTTCAGAAAGCAATTGTCTGCCCTCTGGAAGTCAGTCTTTGTTAAAGTGCCTTAAGAGCAACATTCAGACTCACTAACCACTTTTGGAACCTACATCTAAAGAAAGAAAAGAGAGACAGATACACTGCCAGTAATGGCAAATCCATCTGGAGAGAGCACAGATAAAAGCCCCATCACAGTAATTTTATGGTGTGTCCTCAGTCCATCCTCACCTTTTTCATATAATGGGATATCCTTCTTCAATTTGTTCTTTATTTAGCTGCCCTTTATTTCCCATTCTTTCCCTCTTCCTGTGTTTTGGGAGAAACTGAAACTTTGTGATGCTGCAGAAACAGCTGTTCTAGAATACAAGGTCAAAGAAGCCCAATTAGTCCAGTCCCTGCCGTGGTGAGAGGTCAGGGCTGAATGATCTCACTGTGTCATCCCCTCACTGAACCCCTCAGCCTGGTGGTGTATCCGTGCTCAGGCAGGCATGACTGACACTGAGCAGAGTGATTCGTGTCCGTGGGGCTGAGTACAGAGCAGCCCCTTTGTTAAATTCAGCAGTGAGCTCTCTGAAAGCATGGCTTGTCTGCTAACCCAAGGCTAATGATCTGGCCTTGGATCCTCCAGGAAGGATCCTGCACTAGAGAAATACCAGGAATGAGAAGCAATGGTTGTGAACGTTTTTGAAGGCTTCTTTTCCTGCCAGATTTTCTGTAGTGCTGAAGTCCTGCTTGTTTTTATCATTAAATCAAGGTGGTTTTCAAGCACTCCCTCTCATGCCTATTATCTGTAATGAGAGTTGTCATCTGCCTTATATTGTAGCAATAATGGATTTTATTTAGCAGATATCTCCTAATCGAGCTGTTAGATCAGTAGAGTGTAAGAGCTGTGATATAATTAAAATAATTATAAACGTGAGGAGAAAGAGCATCACGTAAATAATGAGCCTAGTTTGCATATCAGTTTCACTGTTACCTGCCTTCACTACATCTCTTCAAAAGCTGTTTTGTAGCTTTGTTCCAGTCAACATCTTTGAGCAATATGGGAATTTCCATACTCACAACTTAATGTGAAAGGAGTGAAAAAAAAAAACCCCACCAAAGCTGTCTTTTATACAACTGATGTAGTAAAAATGGAAGTGTCAGATCCTGGCATTGTCTTGGAGTACAGAAAGAACAAAAGGAGTATGCAGTAATTGCCAGTAAGCCAGTGAAATAGTAATTTTAGTGCTCTATTGTGGCCATCTGTGGCTGGGTTTGTGCTCTTACATCCATGCATACACGTGTGCATGGATGCATACACAAACCTTCTGTCTCTGCCTTTCCAGCTCTTCCCTATCCCTCTAAATACCAACCTAGAAAAAAGGAAAAGACCAGCCATCGTTCTTTTTATCAAGAAAACGTGTCAAAAGAAGTAAACATAAATAGCCTCTCTGCTTTGACAAGCACAAGGAAGATCAAATGCCTATTGTTCCCTGTCAGACTGCTTTGAAGGAATGACAGGGTAATAAATATACACAATCACTCACTGTCAAACAAGGGGAATTCAAAGGTTGACTGAAAATCATTACATAAACTACATCCTAAATACATCTGAGACAAACGTAGCAGGCACATTCCACTCCCTGTAATGCACAGGCATGAGGAAAAAATTGTGGCAGGAATAACCAACAGCTTTTAAAATACAGATTTCTTAATGAAAATGCTTATTAAGCTTTCG
Organism: Acridotheres tristis; assembly: GCA_037013685.1. Lineage (NCBI taxonomy): Eukaryota > Metazoa > Chordata > Aves > Passeriformes > Sturnidae > Acridotheres > Acridotheres tristis. Next base: position 68,113,535 of record CM072885.1, read on the forward strand.
CATCTCATTTTTTCGATCTTCACTCAGTGATCAGATTTAAGTCGGCTCTATCTTTAAAATTAATGAGATGGAATTTTAAGGAAAGTAGGTTTCTCTGAGCCTGCCAGTTGGCATTACAATTGTCTTGTCTCCCTGTGTGACTGTTGCATTGGAGCACACAGTTAATGGGGCTGGTCCTGTAAGGAATGCTGCAAGTGTGTGTTCTGCTCGAAGGGAAAGAGTGCAAACTGAAACTTGTGATTTTGCTCTGTAATGGGCATGTCTCAGTATGTCTCTGGTCCTGCTTGCTTGGGGCTGCTGCCTGGGGCAGATGCTTGCTGTGCTCCTGTGTTCAATTTCACTGATGCAGCCCATGAGCTGAGCCTTCACCTCCAGCCCATGGCAGATCTGCAGTTATTTCCCAAGAGCTGGCACTTTCAGGTGTCTGCCTTGGTTTTAGTTTGAGTGATAGCACACTCAGGGACTTTTCTTCTAATTTTAATGTGCTTTCAGACATAGTCCTTATTTTTGTTTGGATAAATATTATGGTTATTCTAAAAATCTACACTGCTTAAAAAGACTTTGTACTTCTGTAACAAAAACTTGGAAAAGGGGCTAGCCATTACACAAAATGTATTTTTCTTTGGAAGAAAGAATTATTCCATAACAAAATGGAGATGTAGCAATAATCATTCTCTGTTTAAAACCCGTGCAGCTGGTTAAATAATACTTCTGTAGCACTCAGAAAGTTGCAGGTGACCTCAGCATAGTACATACTGTTTTGCCTTCATACTGTGCCAACAAAAGATGCTACCTTTAATAGCAGTTGGAGGAACTGTATGGTTCATTTAAATTCTACTGTGCTGTTCTGAGTTGTAGCCTGTATGTTTTTCACTGTTAAACTGAAGAAACAATATCTCATCATTACAACACGACCAGGAATTGCAAAGGATCTCTGAAACACAAAATGAGAAGTCCTAAATTTTTCCCCTTACCATATTTATTCCCATATTTAACCAGCTGTTTATTTTCACATTTTTGTTCTCTTGTTAAATTTGTTTGTAGTCTTGGATTTCAGTCAGAATTGTTACTTACACATTTTTCTGTATGAATTAACCAAAGCTTTTGGAACATTCAAATTTCTTCAAGATCAAACACTGAGATGTGGTATTTGGCATTTCACAAGTCTCATCTTTCCCCAAATCCCCAAATAATTCAGTCTTTACAACAGCTGTCCTTGAAGAGCTTGATTTGAAGAATGTTGGTTCAGAAGCCAAAGAAAAGTACCTTTGCACTAGTTAATCTGTTAGAGACCAACAACAGCTGCTTGTACAATTTCAGTACCCCACATGGTTGATAGTAAAATTGATGCAATAAATAAGGACTTCAAATTTCATTTACATGCCTCCACATACCAAGAGTAATAGAGAACATAGCAGTTAGCCTGTCCTGTAGAAATATTTTTATCCAGCCCATACCCTGCCTTTTTAGAGTGAAATTTTGCCATGGGAGAAGTACAAAAAATGTGAAAGCCAAATTGCTAATTTGGACAGAAGGACATTTCCTTTGTCTCTCTTGTAATGACTGAAAATCATCAAATTTAAAACCAGATTGAAAAGATTGGTATTTATGGTTCCTTGTTGACTTACCTTGTTCTTATCAGTGAAATTGACAGCAGATGCCTATGAAAGATACTGGAGACATTTGGGGGGAAAAAAAAAAAAAAAGCAATAATGAACCTATGGGACCTCATGTTATACAAGGGACTCCAGCATTTTGTCTTGGTCAGTTCTGCTGTTGAGCAATGTTGGAGAGAACTGTCAAAAAATACCTGTTTGGTCATTATTGTTTTTAGATTGCACCTTATACAGGAGAATTATATGGCAGGAAGAAGAGGCAGCTGCTTTTTTTGTTTCTCTTTGGAAGGGGTGACTTCAATATCAAAATTAAGAAAGATGAGCTTTTAGCTTTAACAAGTCTTTAGGTCTTGAGGACTTTTCTCAGTGGTTGGGGTTTTTTTTCTTTCTTTTTAGTCTATTTAGACAAGTTGGGATCATCTGCAGGAAAAGTGAAAAAATTACATGTCTTGCTCATGGAGAGAAAATAAGCCCTTAGAAGATGTTGTAAAGGAAGACATTAGGTTTCATCTCAGATAGTTAAAGTCTGTATTTTCAAAATGTTCATCAGAATTCTGAAAGAAGGGTACTTGCTAATGGTGTGATGTAAATCCAGAGTTTTCTTGTAAGATGGCTTATTTTCTTTTTCCAATAACTGTTACATATTGGAGACTATGTTCTCTACAGAAAGTTGCCTCTAATTGAAATGGTGTAATCTAATCTAAAGGTCCTTTTTTCTCTTATTTCTTTTTCTTGGTGGTTTGGTTGTTTATTTTTTAAGATGTCTATAAAACATGCAGCTCTGTGTTTGTGAATGATTGTGTGTCTGTGTGTCATTACCTGATTTTTATCTGCTTGTTTTGTCCTTTATTCTTGAACTGCTTTATCTCTGGACTCTGTTTTCACAAACTGTAACTCTTTCTCTTTCGCATCTCCTTCCTGGATTTGCTGCTCCCTTCAGCCTCACCTCAAGGTCAGTATCCACTTTTAAAAGGGTGTTTATAAGACTGTATTCAGCTAAAATTGAGATCTTACAGAAGATTGCACATCAAATTACATGATTACAAAATAAAAGATCAGAGATTTGGTTAAGTCTGTGTAGGAGGATGGGTTGAATAGGGTGCATGTTTAGCAGGAAAGAATTTATATCAAACCGTTGTAAATCAATGCTGTTGTGCACTGGGAAGAAGGGGAGAAAACTAACCAAAGAAATATTTAAGGGGAGAAAACTCCAGGAGTAGGAAGCTGAAGCAAGACAGTTTAAATATTACTGGTTTTATCTGTTACTTTAAGAAGAGGAGAAATTGGCCATTAGCCATGTTAGCCATGCACATGCTGTGGAGAGCAAAAGTGATTCCTTTGAAATACTGGTTGTACAGACTTTAACTGCTGGATCTTTATCATTGCATCTGTGCCCAAAACCTTACAGTGATGTTGCAGAACTAGTTTTGGTGCAGCTTTAGTGTGCTGTGCTGTCAGAAAGAACCAAGGGCTGAGGGTTACAGGTAAGTGAATTTGCAAGAGGATGCATTTGTTGAAGACACAAAAGTGATAAACCACTGAAGAAAGAGTTGTAAGAGACAATATGTTTTGAGTCTTTTCAGCCATGGCTCATTCTTCTGTTTTAATGTTTTAAAATTGCTAACCACAGATTTTGGGATTTCAGTTGAGTAGCTTGGAGCAAACATCTGTAGCCTAAATAATACAAGTAAGAGTACATTATCATTTGCTTTTGAAAGCTCTGCAACCATGTTGGATTTTAGTCTTTGCTGATAAAGTCTGTTAGTAGAAACCATCTGTGACTCCCTGAAGAAGGAATGATCATAATTGTTTCAGGCAGTGTCTTTGCCCAGAAAGCCACTACTTAATGACTAAAATTCTGAGTTATTGACCAACATCCGACTTTGCTGCTCATGGTTAGCACTGAAAAATGTGGTGGTGGCTGGAATCCCCCAGTGCTGTGATGCTGCTGACGCCTTTAAATTGTGTCAGCGTCGTGACCTTGGTTTGGCACAGGCACTGCACTTGTGGCCTTGGGTGCGTGTTTTTCTTCCTCCCACAAACTGGAAAAAGATTGGAAGTTAATCATGTTGTTGTCATCCATCAATACCTTCCATACTCAGTGTGTCATACTGGCATACTTGTAATTACTGGGGAGAGGAGGTATGGCCTGGAATGACCCCCTTCACATCCCAAAAAACACAGCGAGCAGGAAGCTTTTCCTGCCCTGTGAGCATTCTCCTCTGAAATGACCTCTCTGCCTTTTGCTGCACAAGCAGGACTCTGTGGGCCAGTCTGTATTTGCCTCTTACCACCCTGAGTGGAGCTTGCTGTGCTTTGGCTGAAGAAGTCCTGGATGTTGTGGAATCCAGCCATCAAAACTGTTTTGACTTCAATCCATATGGCTGTAGGGTTTTATCAATACCTGTGCCTATGCTGGAATTAATGATAAGAGGGGAAACAATTTTAGGGTTCTGTTTGGTTGTGGCCTTTCTAAGACCTGGCGTGATTTCTCTTTTCACAGGCAATGTAACAATAACTTTCATTTCTCACATTTTTAGAGCATATTGTAAAATTTGGCTAGAGAAGATACGGCTGTGATTTGAGGTGACCAAGTGTTAGGATTAGGAACTTGGAAGAGTTTTCTAAGATGTTAAAGAGATTGTCCATTCTGTCCTCACAGTTTCCTAGTCGGTTTATTGATTATTTTTTATTACTTTTTCTCCCATTTTAAAAATTATTATGGTTACTTGCTGAGGTTTTCATTTATTTTTTAATATAAATCAGGAGTGTAAGGAAGTAGGTGGAATGACTGCTCTTGGAACTACAAAATCTCTGCTGACCAGAAACAAAATAAAGAGGCAACCAGGAAAATTACAGTGGTTGAAGTACACTAGTTTCTTTCTAAGCATTTCAGAGTTTGCCTAATTATCATTGACTACAACATATGAAGAAATAGCTGTTCTGTGAAGTTACATTGTACCTTGGAAGCTACTATGGGAAGCCTAACTGTATTTTTCTCTGAATGATGTAAAGCAATTTTTTCAGACATCAAAGCAAAAGTGCCTCGTGGAAAAGAACGGAATATGTGAAAAACATGTTGGGTATGTCTGTCTTCTAACAGGAAGAAATCCTCTGAATTATTTCTGTTCTCATCAAGAGCAGCTTTGCTTACAGTAATCAGTGCAATACCTCTGAATTTTTTGATCTGCCCGTTAAGCTTTCATCATCTCTCTCCTGTTGACAAACTCAGGGAATCAGAATAGAACCGTGTAATCCTCATCACTGTTGCTGTTGTGACATGTGCTTACTGCTCAGAAGTCTTAAGGATGTGGAGTGGATGTCATGCTGATTCATGGTGAATAAAATTGTCTTGGAAAGCATGGGGATTAAAGCAGTTTTCTGGAAGAAGTTTTTTTGCTAAGCATCTCTGCTGATGACAGCTTCACATAAAGAACTCTCCAATGCTGACTGAGTTCAAGAGTAACAGGCCAAATAACACTATACTGATGTCATTACCTGCAGCAGAAAAAAAAAATAGAAAAAAATACCATAAATTCATATGCTCCAGTTCTTCTAAGCTGTTCTGTTGAATATGTGTCACAAAAGTTGGGATAAAGGTGAAAAGGACTGACAAGTCAGGTGCTATAGTGAACAACTGCATGTTTTTCAAGGAAGAATGAGCTATATTGATAATGCAGAAATAAGATTTCCAGCCTCAAACTAGGTAACAAACAGCTTAACTGGACAGGAGATATCCCACAGCAGGTTTGTCTTTCAGTGTTCTGCTTTCTACTGTCAGATTTTCTGTTAGTTTAGATCACACAATTGATTGTAGTGTCTGTCGTATTTTAGTGCAAATAATCCACTTCTTAGAAGGAAGTTTTCTGTATTTTTTGCTATACCAAAGAGAATCTGATGCTCTAGGAAGTAATAATAAAATACTGTAAACTTTATTTCCACAAGCAAAGTGGCTTGGTGATTAGATGAGTACAGGCTGGTGGCATGATTCCAGGTAAAAGTCTGCTAAGTGTGTCCATGTAAAATTAAATGTCAGTGTAGCAACTCAAGTGTAACCTTATAAAATCAAAGTAAAAACAAAATACTAAATCTGAGGGGATTATTTCAGTCTTTTTTCCAGAGTCTTAAACATATATTAAACAGAACATGTCTAACCACCAAGGAAATATTTCAACTGTCATCCTTCTATAAGAAAATAGCAGATAATATTGCATAAAATGTACAGCAAGTACAGGAAACTCAGGGTGCTATTCAGTAATTCTTTTAAAAAGCCAAAACCAAAGCAGCAGAGTACTTAGTGGCAGTCTGTGTAGTCTGTGGTACCTGTGGGCTTTTCACTGTGCTGGAAATGCCTTTGCACACTGATTCGTGTGCTGGACCTCTGGGAAGCCATGGATCTGAGCACTGACAGCGTGCCAGGGCACTCAGGAGAAATTTCACTGCCAGTGTGGCTGCCTCTTTAGTTTTATACCTTCAGAAGACTCCAGGTCTTCACTCTGCCACAGTGTTGGTCATTAACCATGTCAGGAAGTGCTAAAGATTTGAAGCGTGTTGAGTCAGCAGTGGTTTTAACTCAGCAGAGACAAAAACGTCTTCAAAGAAGTTTCCATTTCAATTTCCTTCACTGTCTCCAAGAAAACAGCAATCTGTAGTAGTTGTTTTCTATTCAATCTGTGTTTCCTGTAACTCTACTTAGAACAAAAATGGCTTTGTGGAATTATTTACACTAAGAAGTACTCTTTTTTTAAGAGTTATCTGATCCTTGTGAGTGAGAAGAAATACAGCATCCTAGAGATGATAGTGGGGAAGGGAAAAAATGAAGCTATCAGGCCTGGTGGTAATGTGTAGGTCACAAAATAGATCTGTAGTTTTCCTTAAAACAAGTCACTGGCGTAGCCTTTCAAATTTGCTTTAGGTACAGTGATTATCAGAGCTTTCTTCTGTTCAAAGTGGAATCTGTACTTTTTCTGTCAAAGGTCCTCTTTTCTTGCCTCATTTGACTGCATCTTAATTAAGCACAATTATTCACAGCTGTACATCATCTCAGAATTCTCACTTTTCTGCAGTCTCACATGATCTGATTCATTGCCTACTACCTGCTGAAATTAATTTAATTATGTGAAAAAACAATGAGTCATTTTTCTCTTTGTGTTATTCCTTTGTTTTCAGCACACACATTCACAAAGTGTGCTGGTTACCAGCAGGGTTTTGAACTGAGTTAGCATTGCAAAGACAAGTGACATGGCACTAGGGAGGATTTTTGTGTGTCACGGTATGCTGTGAATTTTGAAGAGGTCCAAGTCAAATGCTCTGAGAGAGAAATCCTTCACAATTTCCTTTTCTTCAGATATAACAAAAAGGTGAAGTTTTTTACCATATTATTTGAAACATTGAAAGACAAGTGTTATTTTTAGAAGACATTTTAATATATGTCTTTATCTTCCTATATCCCAAAGCTAACAAATTACATAGCATGTCATCATCAGAAGATTAAACGATATGATCACTCAAACTTCATGCAACATTAAACATTTTGACTAACCCATATGCGTCACATCATATTTAGTCTAAGGAATAAAATCTGAAGGTTATTTTTTCCTCTTTAATGGCTAGCTTCTGTGAAAAATTTTAACCCCCCCCCAAATGGATAGATTTTTATTTCTGCTAAAATTCTAAAATCCAGCCAGTGAATGTGTCTATGGTAAAATAGTCTTGGTGCAAACTGTTCCATAAGTGACAGTACCACAAGCTTTAACAGGCCCTGCACTCAGCAATAATAGGATACTTACTGAGAATGCAGTCGGGCAGGACTTTTTAAAGAGTCGCTGAAAAGGATGAGCAGATCAGTATCGTGTTTTCCTCCTTTTATCCTGGTAAGGACTCCTTTTAGATCCCTGAACATAATGGGAAAGTGTGCAGGAATGATTAGACCGAGTTGCAGGCTGTTTAAACAAATTAGAAATGTGCAGGTTGATGGAATAGGATCAGATGAACACCAGGTCGCTGAGGGAGTCACCTGGTGTCATAGCAGGGACTCTCTCTATCACCTTCAAAAGCTTGTGCCTGTCAGGGAAGGTTCCCCTTGACTGGCAAACATCACACCCATCTTCAGGAAGGATGGGAAGGACGATGTGGGAGATTACAGGCCAGTCAGTGTCACCTCATGTGCTGGGAACTTCATGGAGCAGATCCTGCTCCAAGAACCTGAAGGAAAAGAAGGTGATAGGGAACAGCCAGTGTGGGATTTACAAGGACAAATCATGCCTGACCAGCCTGATTGATTCAGTGATGACGTGACTGGCTCAGAGGGGAATCAGCAGTGTTCAATGCCTTTTTAGTGATGTGGATGATGAGACAAAATACACCTCCAAAATTTCTACAGAAGGCAGAGTCAGACTTTTCTCAGGTATGTTCAGTAAAAGGTTGAGAGGCAGCAGACACAAACTGCAACTTGTTCCAGTATAAATCCCATTGAGATAATTGACAGGAAAACAGTGATCAGTTGGGTACTGATACATTACCCAGGGAGGCTGCAGAGTTCTCAGCACTGCAGGTAATCAAAACTCATCTGAACAGAGCTAGGAGCAACCTGCTCTCACCTGGCCTTGTTTTGAGCACAGTGTTGAACCAGGTGATGATCTTCAGACATCTCTGCAAACACAATTACTACATGATTCTGACTTTCTCTGGTAAGTTAATCTGTCATCTTGGCTAAGCTCTAGAGTTTTTGTGTGGTTTTGGTAAGAATTTCTATGTAATAGTGATCTGATAAAGCAGGGTAAGCAAAAATGGTCTTGTTATTTCATGGCATTGTACAGCTGTAAGGAAAGAAAGAAGAAAAATTGTGGGGATGAGGGAGGGGAGCGGGGTCCACTGCACTTTTATTTCTTGCAAATTTCTAGATGCATTCTCAGTTTTTAAGCCATTCTGAAAAGAATTGCTGCTTTCTGGAATATAGTATCACTGTGATATAAGTCAGAGTGCTCTTAGTAGATTTGTCTAGTAGTTTACTCAGATATTTTTATTTTATGATTTCTAATACAGCTCTCCCCTTCTACCCCATCCATAAACACAGATACTCTCAAACTTTATTGCTGTCAATAGAATCAGGGAAGATAAAATTGGGAGTTCTGTTTCACAAATTTTTTGTATGTTCTCTGTAAGCTTTTCTTGCTGGTGAGAGCTGCCTGGGACAGTGACCTTTAATCTGACAGAGAGGGGATTTACTGTTTTGCCTCTATAGTTACCAGGTTTGCACTTATGTCTCATCATTTGGACCATCTTCCATCTGCAGTTTTCAGATCCCTTTTTGTCACATCCATTTTCTTGCTCAGGCTCTGGGCAAATAAACTAGAGCATAGTTGACCCTGCATTTTCTTCTCAGCTCACTTGTTGAGGCAGCATTTTTCTGCTGTGAGATTTTCAGCTGGCTGGGAAGTTACTGGTCACGCCAGTGGAGTTGAGTCTGTGCCAGTGCCTGAACTGGAACCTTTTTTGTTCTTGTGTTACTTGTGAAGTTCAAGTTCCATTTCTGACCTGCACACAAGGTGTGCCTCAGATGAGGGCGTTCAAACCCTCGTGTTTCAGATGTGCCTTTCACTGCTTTACTTATCAATTGAGAGCATTACTCCACTGGTCATTTAGCTTATGTTTTCCACCCTCATTTCTGTGAAATTAGCTTCCCTAACAGGCCTATGCATCATCTCTGCAAATAATTCCTCATCTTTTACATGAAAAATATGTTAGATAAGCAGAGATATTTGTTGCAGTTATACAGTTTATAGAGTCAGTGAACAGTTCTATTGCTATCAGGCAGTTAATTGGAAATCATTCTTAATCACTTTACTGTAAAATGAAAACAAAATTTCTTGTCCATGAAATCCCAAGTAGGCTATTACAGATACTGCAAGATAAAAACTTGCTTAACATTCTTAGGCTAAAATTAAATTAGAAAGCTCTTTTTTCCCCCTTTCCCTTTCTCTTCTATGGCTCTCTTCAATTTCATTGTTCTTTTGGGTGGTGTATTCAAGTATTCCCTCTTTCTGCATAACGTGTTCTTCATCTGCAGACAATAGAGGGCTCTTTCATACTGGAATATGTCAGCTTTTCTAGATAATCTTCTTGAAGTACCCCAGGCAATTCAGACAGATTTAATCAAGCTCTCAGTAACTTACTTAATTTCCTGCTTATCCAGCAGATAGGCCATTCTTTTTAATTAAAAGAAGTGGGTTTTTTTCACTTCCTTGGAGAACAAAGTATTTCCACTTGTCACTTTCTGTTCATTGCTGAGTAATTAACTCCCATCTCCAAGGGTTAAAGTGCCTCCTGTCCCTTTAGTGACCCAGCACACTCCTACCAATGTAAAGTGCTTTTACATGGAACATTCCTATGTATCTGATTGCAATACTGAACAGATCTGATAGAAATTGGGATCAAGCAATGTTGGTAGTTTTGTGCTGGCAGTAGACTTGGAATGATTTCGTTCCATCTTCCTTCAAGCACTTTGGAATGAACTTTACCATTACAAGTAACTTACTTCATTTTATACAAAACCAAAAGTAACTGAGAATTACAAACTTGAGTTGCAAAATGCTCTCTGTAAATGGCCAAGAGTCTCGTTTCATCCTAGAAGTCACAGCTGCCAGCAAGTGGCAGTTGCCAAGCTGGAGTGCTCAGGGCCAGCCTTGACAAAGAAAGCAAAAGGTGCCAACCCAACAGAAAAGTGAGGCTGCTTTCCAACAGGTTCCTCCTCTCCTTATTGCTCTGCCCTAGGTGTTTTAGTGTCCTGAGTTGTTTATGCCATATTTGCTGGGAACTAAAAGAGAAGTGACACAATGCAACTGTACCCCACAAGAAAGGAAAAGGACTCTTCCCGTACTCCAGTGAAGATGCTGTACCTTTGAAAATGCATTCTTTTGGGAGCACCACTGTTGTGGTGACTCTTTAATAGTCTACATTCTATTTTTACTTTAGTTCCTTGAGTCTGCAGTGTTTTTATAACAAGTGTATTCCTACTTTTCAGATGGTAGGATTCCTGGTTTTGGAGGATGCCCCTGAATTCTCATGTAATTGTACCAAATTTATTAATGCTGTTAACTTAAGATCAACTACTAGATACATTCATTTCACTTTTCAGTGTGTCATTTTTCACTTTCACAAATCAGTCAGCAAAATACGTTAGCAATTTCAATTAGTAATAAACAGCTTAGAAATAGGTTTTTTAATTACTAACTCCTAGCAATATATGTAAAGTACATGAGAGCAAACACATTTTCAGTATTTAGGATGTCAACATATTTTAAAGGATTGATACCTCAAATCAGTGTGAATTGTCTTTTCTTACAGCATTTTCTCTTGCTCACTTTTTATTTCTTTTTCATCATTTATTTTAAGGCTATCCTGTATGGAAAAAAAATGCGAGAAAGCATTATTAAATGATAGTCAAAACTTTAGTAGGAGACTGGAAAACGACACTTTATTGTGCAAAAGTGGCCACTGACTTGGAATGTGAAAATAACGGATTTTCCTGTTCTGTTTGGAGAAGGACACGTATGTAACTGCAACACTTAATGTAATTTCTTCTTAAAGGAAATATTTCACGATCAGATGTCCCAGTCAAAGGGAATGTTCCCCACAGCAAAAGCAATAGGCAGAGCTTTTGGAGGCACCGTGCAGTGACATTATATAAAAGTGAGCAGAGAGATGGAAATAACTGTTTTTTCTCTCCTTAGTTCATGACATGCCTACTTCCCTTTCTTGTGTCTCCTGCTTCCAGCACAGATTTCCCATTTTAATAGGGAGTATGTAGGTGTGTGCTCAGAGAGCTGGGGCATGGCACAGTTGCTGACAGTTTTCTCCTTTGACTGCTTATTTCTGTGTTCTTTTTCACTAAGCTTGGATCACATGAACAAATGACATCTGAAGTGCAGCTGAAGGAGGCTGCTTTCTATTTTTAAGAGCTTCAAACTTCAGACATTGTTGTAACTTGAGCAAAAACCTTATTGTGTGAACAAACATTTGGAAGAATATTCTAAAGTTAAATAGAAGGGGTAAACACATTCTATTCCAAATTTCAGGAGCAGGTATGAACTCTGTTATGGATATAATCTTCCCCATGTCCATTTTTGTCTCTTTATAATTTTTTAAAATAGATGTAAATACCTCTTTTTAGTTACCCAATATCTGCAAGGAAATACTTCCTTTGAGTCACAGTGAATTTGATTTAAAGCTTTTAATTTTTTAAATTAGTTTAAAGGGTCTGCACACTGCTAATTTCTTCCTTAAACCAGTCTGCACAAGCAGAAAGCAGTCAATAGGAAAAAAACCTAACACCACCTTCAAAGGGATTTAATTTGATTTCTTAAAAATTCCCTAGAGGTAGGAGTGCACTGTGTTTTCTTCCACATCTTGGAATAGTTGTTTCTGGAATTAGAGGTAGAGAAATTTTATTTCTGAGTAGAAAGGGACTGGAAAGCTCCTCTTGTCTTTCTGTATTCTGTTTTGACCATAGCCTCATTAATACGAATTAGATTTTCAACACTGTTGATATCTCTCAACCTTCAATGTATGCTTTAATATAAAAAGATCACTGATTTATAGGAAATATATAGTATTTGTGTTAGTAATATTCACAGCAAAGGCTGTTGCTCGCTAATATTTCCTATTAGGAGTGTTCCCCAATTACTTGGAAAACTCGTTCACTGAGGGGAGGCAGAAAATGTCTCAGTGACATCCTGCATCAAGGCAGTTGCCCTGATGAGGAGATCAGGTCAATTAAAAGCTTAATTTTGCCTCATTTGTCTCAAGGTCACCAAATTAAAAGCAGGTCACTGGAGTAGTATAATTGCCTAGATAAAGAATGTATCTTTCTGAGTACACTCTCCAAGCTAGGGCTAATTTATTTAGCCAACCTTCTGATCTCAGAGGATATCAGTGAGAGTATATTTCAGATATCTGACACGTGGAGCATCTTGTTGCCAGAGGTTTTTCTAATGTGCTCCTTCATCACATATTAAAAATTAAAGTATGTATTCATAATACTCATGGACATACTTGTTCTCTATCAGATCCATGTGCTGTGGAATGGTAGAAATCCCTCCTCAAATCTATAAGGCAGTAACCTTGTCCATGGCTTACCAGGGCTGTTAGAGAGACCCCTAATGAAGAGAGACTCACACTTGTTTCTTTACAACACTCACTGAGTTCTCCAGAAACCCATTGGTGTTCACTTAACTGGCAGAATATTCCTGGCTGTGTTCTCCTGTGTGTGCCAGACTGAGAAGGCAGAGTTACAGCTGTATCAGAGGAGGAGGATTAAACCATCTGTATCTGCAGATAAGCTGTGCAGCCCTGTGTGGAGATATTTATTACAAATAATGCTGCTGTCCCCCATTTGCCAGGCAGCCAAAAGTCTGTAACAAATCATCTCAGCAGGCACTCTTCATACTGACCTGATGTGGGCTGTCAAAGCCAGGGATTCAGAATGTATTTCAGAAGAGGAAATACCTCTTAAGAACTGCTGAGCACCCAAAAGAAATATGCTGGACGTGTGTTCTGAGAGACTCTGTGATCTGTGTTTGCTGCCAGAAGTTAGTCTCAGCAGTGGATCCCAAAACAGAGCTGTGTCCCTCTTATCTCAGATTGTCATGGTGAGGGAGATGCTGTAGCAAGGTGCAGTTTGATGAGAGTGATAACATGGCTTTTCAGTCAGCCCCAGCCTTTTATATGCATTTCCTGGTATCGTCTCTGGCAATGGGCAGCTTTGGATCAGATTTTGTATAACTTCTTTATAGCTAACAGAGTAAACACTTTTCAGTTCACATCTGTATAGAGTCTTTTAAAAAGATTCTTCTTGAAAACAATTTTTGTTTCAAGTAGATAAGCTAAATTGTACAAGATTTTTATTTGAGCATCTCAGTGGCGTTTTAGCTCCAAAATGGACAAATTTACATTTTTCCAGCATGGTCCTGCTAGCATCACTTCCCTATATCTTTTCCTAAGAGCAAGACTCTGAATGTTCTTGTGAATGTATTTCTTTTTGTATCAGAAATCCTCATGCACTGAGTTACTGCGTTTGTTGTGCTTTTGATTTTAGCAACTGCTTAGTTTAATGCTTTTTGCTTGAAGACTGGATTTTCAGTATTAGTCAGCTTAAATGTGTGAGACATACCTTGCTTTTTTAACATACAGCTATTAAGAGGACAGAATAATAATGTTCAACTGTTATCCCAAATTCCTGCAAATTTTTAGAAAGCACTTTTCTTTCTTCATAGTTTGCTTACGTACACATAGATGTTTCAGGCTAATCTAGTATGATTCTTAAATACCTAGTTTTAAAATTTTCTTCTCCTTACATTCATTTTTTGTTTGGTTACAATGGCTAACTTTTACATTTGATTTTTGTTTTTAATTGTTTGTATTGGGCATTGTTCTAGAAGGAATTAAAAGATGGCATGCCCATCTGAAAGAAAACAACACTATATTGTGATTTGTTTTCTCTTCTGGCTAGTGGGACTGCAGTTAAAAAAGACATGTTATCTTAGCTCAAAAATGTACCCTCTGAAACCTCAGTAAAATGCCATTCATAAGGAAGATTTTATTGCTGTTTAGAAAACACTTTTTTCAGCCCAATGGTGCAGGTCTCTTGAGCAGAGGGTGGCTGGCTGTGTGTGATCTGTTCACGGGGCAGTTGGTTTGTGAGCTGGAGTTAAAGGTAAAGAGAACAGCACCCCTGGGACTTCTTCCCACACTGTTAGGGCCAAATTCAACTAACCCAGCATGTTGCAGGGGGAAGGAATCCACACCAAAGCCTAATCAGCCATTTTATATATGTCATTTTTGGCTTTGCATCTGTTTGCTCAATTAACAAAAGCAAGGAAAAAATACAACAGGACAAACTTATTTGTTGAACTACTGAATGCTTTTATTAAGGTCCTTAAAGTATTAGTATTTTTCTTAACAAAGGAACACCCATGCCACTATGTTAGAGGTTTTTCAGAGTTCACCTGAAGTTTGTGTTTTTAGTGTTCCTAGCAACAATAAAAACTAAAAGTTGCAAGGTTTTAAGGTTAAAGGTTTCTTTTCTAGCTCATTTGCTGTCAGCTTTCAAAAGTAATTATCAAATCTGCTGTATAATTAATTTGATATTTAATCTCTGAGGTTTGATTTAAAATCTTACACCAGTTATGAAATTATGGTAATGTATTCATTATTTTCATCACAGAACTTGCTTCCTAGGAAATAGGTGCTGAGAATTTTGGTAGTTGGGAAGCTGCATATTCATTTTATTAGTCTTTTTTTTAGCTGCTCGTTAGCTAGACAAATAGATGCAAAGGGTTTTTATCTAGAAAACTATACTTAGAGATTAATGAGGTGATATAGATGTTTACTAGATTTATTTAGTGTCTTGTTGTATTTGGCCCTGTCTGGAAGCAAACCTTTGGTTTACCTGATTTGGACTTGTTGCACTAAAACAAAGACACTTTGTTCAATCTCTACTGATAATCCCTCAATTTTAGCCAGTTGGTTGGGGCAATTTTTCTTTTATTGCTTTTTTTTTTTGAGAATACTAAGACAGCAGCATTTGAGTTTGCCATTGTATGTAGCTGGGCTTCTGTCTTGTGACTGGAGAGCACCCTGATTAATTCTGGTGTTATTTATTTCCCTCATGAAATGTTCCATGTAGCATTAATAACTTAGGTCACCTTATTACTTGGTAAACTCATCTGTTGCTAATGAATCAGGTGATAGATTTCTTTTCCGAGTGTGTCTAAATTATAGGAGGGTTGGGATAACTTTTTTTTTAAATTATATTGAGTTTCTAGATTCATATGGCATCTCCCCTATCTCATATCTTCCCACCAGCTGTTTCTGGAAGAAAATCTTCCTGTTGTTTTAGCTACAGGGAGAGATGTGCTGGCTGATGTGCTGGCCACCTCAGGAATGTGGAAATCATATCATGCAAATAATTCTGACCACTGAAGTAAGACAGTGGTCAGTGTAAAGTCAAGATCTGCTTGAAGTCTTGACTTTAACACCTCTTGGTTCAGACACTGTTGGGCTCCTGTTCCTAAAATGTGGGGCAAGCTACTTTCCCACAGCCTTCATCCCTTGTGTCCTTCAGTGCTGACCTGAACACAAGCTTTGTTTTTAGAAATCAAAGTTTCCTAGCCTCAAGAAGTCAAGTCTACCCTCCCATCTCTTAAAGCCACCAAGGGACAATTTGACTCATGCAGCAGCCCAGTTAAATTTTTAGGATCTGCTAATATTTTCATTGGCATTCCTTACCTTGTCATATAAGTGGTGCAGAACAGCAAGGAGCTGAGAGAAGGATGAGAGGTTTTGGGAGAGGTTCACAGGCAGAAGAGGTAGCTGAGAGTTGTGCAGTTGAGCAAGAGCAGTTTAAGTGTGGTGCCTGCTCTTTTAGCTTGGATGCAATGTGCAACAGAGGCCTTAATATTAAACCAAGTTTCTAAAGCATAGTGAAATTATTGTTTCTTTTAGGTAGTAATTTAATGCACAATTTTTGTTCCTGGTACAACATTGAAAAGTAGTGACAAACTCATTGAGAAGCTGAAGCTGCTAAGTACAGCCAAAGCCAAGGAAAAGGCCCAGATAACACACTCTTTTAAAAAAACCCAGCCCAGCCATACAAAATTCCATGTAGATCTTGAGCAGTGTGTAAGTCCCCTGATCCTAATTTTTGAATGTGTAAAATGGAAGAACTTTGTTCAGCCCTTGACGACTGCCCTTTGACTGTCAATCACACACCCAGTTGTGGTGATGGGGCTGTGTGATGTGGTCAGTCCTGTTTCCTTCAGTGCTTGTTTATCTTCCTTTCATCACTCACTTTTTCTTGTGGTTAAGCAATTAGGCTTTCCAAACACTGCCATTATTCTCCATGATTTGGTTACTAACCCTAACTAAGGTGAATTGAATTTTGAGCAGCTAAAAGCCAAATCAAAGCCTTTCAGAACAGGTTTTGTTTTCTTATTTTCAAAACAAAGTAACATTTTTTGGAAGAGTTTTTCCTTGGTTTCCTTCTGCTATACACTCCAGAATGTAAATATTTTTCTTTGTGTACCAAAACTTAAAAAAAACCCCGCAATACAAAGCAAGAAAACCCAAACAACTCAGCTATGTCACTGTATCCATGATCTTTTAAATTCAGAAATTATGGTTAAGGATATAGCCAGCTAAAATATTTTGTGGGGGCAGACCTTAAAAACAAAGAAGTGAAGAAGGAAATTTTGGGGTAAATATGGTAATTTGGACACTCCTCCGTGTCTCTTAGGACTACAGAGTGCTTGGAGGTCTTAGGCAATGCCAGCACCATCCTCAAGGTCTCTGGGACCAGTGTCAGGACATGAGGAAAAGGAATGAAGCTGCATCAGAGGAAGTTGAGGCTGGACATCAGGAGCAGGCTCCTCACCATGAGGCCACTGGGGCAGAGGAGGGGTCACAGCTGCAAGCCTGAGTTCAGGCAGTGTCTGGACAATGCTCTCAGTGGCATGGTTTAGTTTTAGCTAGTCCTTCAACAAGCAGGGAGTTGGGCTCGATGATCCTTATGGCTCCCTGACAACTTGAAATATTCTGTAATTCTACACTACACATTATAGAACCTAATATTTCATAACACAAGAACTTTGGCAATTCAGAACTAGATAACATATTAGGGCAATGCATCCATTTTCCAGTGCAGGCTTCTTCAGTCATGCTGACTACTTTATCAATTTAAGTCATGTTGAGGAGCAAAGTGTTCTGTAAAGCATTTGGAGTTCATCTATCCATCAGGATTAGTACCTGCAGCACCAGTGGAGTGTCCTGTGGGTGGTGGTAATGCTACAGCAATGAAAAGTCGAGCTCAGCAATCCTGACATGGCTGACAGACTCACAGAAATGTTTCTGAGTGCCTAAGTCAAAGAGTAAAACAAGCTGTCTCTGTAGCAGTGCACTGGTGTGTGGTTCCCTGTGTGAGATACAGCCTGTGTGTGTACAGTGTAACACTTCACATTGCAGGGAAGCTTTTGTAATGGCTCAGAAGCATTCCAAAAACACTGTTCTGTGTTAGCCTCGTAAATGTGAAGGAAAAGTATGTTAAAATACAATAGCAAAATTCAAATTAACTTATTCATATTTCCAGTTAACATTAAGAATAACATCTGAAATTGTCAGAAAATATAACCAGTTGCAGATAATAGCTTACATTACATTACTGCATAGTATGAAAATCCATGTGAAGAGAGATTTAGCAGCTGTATGTGTGCTGATGTGCATTACAGTAAAAGACAAGGAGATTTGACAGGTAAAGACAGATAAACTGCAAAAAATATTGACATTAGTACAGACAAAAATAATTTCATAAAAGCCTTAATAAATAAAAGGGCCTATGTAGTAATTGGTCTTCTTAGTGAGGAATGGTCTTCCCAAGGACTCTGATGGGTCACAAAGTGACTTGCTGCTTTTCAGGAATATCTGATGCTCCACTGGTCCTCTGTTGTTTGTATTTGTCTTCCTGTTTTGAAATCATTTTAAAATGTGAAATCTTCTCATTTGAAATTTTTTATTATGATTGTTTGACATTATTCCCCATGGTGTTGGGCTGTATTTCACCACTGGAAATTCAAGAATTACATAGAGAAGTGGAAAGGTGTGGCTTTTTTTAAGTGATGCAGCTTTGTTTCATTAAAGAAAGAGTAAAGCCATAGTTATGAACATTTGGTTTCAGATTAGGATTAACATTAGGTTTCAGATTAGTGTCCAGATTAGGAAATTTTAGGGGATTTTTTTCATCAGGCACATGGCCTAAATTGGGCACCCAAAATCAAAGGATGTGAAATTATTTATTCTGAAAATCTTGGCATGACTTTAGTTGAAAGACTTTGGGGTTTATATTTTTAAATCAGAAGCCTGAATTTGATTCTGCTTCCTTTACCTAATACATCAGACTGTAACACTACTTGGTATGACATACTGTGAAATGGAGAAAAATTCAAAATAATGGGAAAGAATTTTCACTTTTGAGGGCAAAATGTTTTATGAGCTGGACTCTCAAAAAAGGATAGTTATCTTAAAATTTCTATTAAAAATGCAAAAGAAATTGTTATTTCCAAAATGAGTGGGATTCTTTACTGTAATTCAACATAAACATTCTCATTAGATTTTTCTCCCTTTATATATGACTGTAATGTTTTTATTATTTGATTTGAGGTGACTCTGAGAATAAGCATCTTCTGAGATGAGGTACTTTTGCTTTTGTTAGTTTTGTTGTTGTTTCTGCTGGTCCCACTTGGTATCTTCCTCAAAGCTTTATCTCACTGAACGTGACCTGGCTCTCCACCTTTAATGAGAATCACCAGAAGTCTTTCTCTCTTTTGTAGTCCTGTTTTGCAAAGTTGTTTCAGTAGGAATGTGTATTTATGGTAATATTTAATGCACTGTACCTCTCAGAAGTTCATTAGCTCTTTATTTTATGATGAGAAGTCCACATGCACATTGCAAATTGCTGTTTGCTGTTGCTGTACATACAAACAGTAGTGCTTTCTAGAAGACATTCATAAACCTCTAAGCACTTACCATCATTATACATAAGTCATTCTCTATTTACTATCTTTAATCTTGTGCTGGTTTTTTTCAGTTTTAATAAAAATACTCATAGAGATTAAGGATTTTTTAAAAATTTACTGTCCCTTTGATTGGGATATGTGCTTATATATGTGCAATTATATTCAAAAGAATTAAAAGAACATTAAGCTTACAAAATGAAGCTCTCAAACTGAGAGACTTGCAGAGCTTTGTTTCTTTCTTTCTGTTTCTTCCTAATAAGCTTCCATGTGCACATATATTATGAAAAAATTTCCTCCTGCCTGTCTCCTCATAAAATGTACCAGTTGCAGCATGCTCACTTAAGTCACGTACTTTCTCTATTTTATTTTATTGTTCCAGTTCAGTATGTGGTCCAATTCTGCACATTGTTCAGTGGTGGTGTGAAAATGAAATTGTTCTGTAACAATCATAAGTAGTACTGCAGTGTTTAAAATAGCAACAGAACTGTCTTACTGAGCAGTGAATGGGGTGATACCTAATAAGCAAGCTTTTGAGGTCTCTTGATATTAAAAATATGAGTATATATTTAAATATTTTAAAAGATAGTTTGCATATATAAAAAGATGATTCTCTGACTGGCTTTGAAGACTGAAAGTTATCTGGCAGAGAAGGAAGAGCATTCTTTACAGACCCACAGTATGAAGTCTTCAGAGCTTCACAGAACTTTCATGGTGCAAATGTCAAAGGGCTGTGGGCTTGTATATGCTGAACCTTTTGCATGATTATCTGCATGAGATAAAAAGTGAAAATTTTCATTTGGTACCATGGGCATTGAGATGAGATGAAATGTATTTTCATATATCAAACGACTCCAAGCCTTTTTGGGTTCATCGATTTGAGTTTTCATGTGACCTTAGATTTATGTAATTAAACAGTTGGGGAAATTTTAGTTAATGCCACAGATACCTGTATAATCTGAAAAGTTTATGGCCCAACTTTTGTTCCTTTTTGATGTCAAAGATATGGAGGGATAGTTGTGTCTTGCACATGATTCAAAGCCAGGTTAAATGGAGCCTGGTCTAGTAGAAGGTTTTATGCTGATTGATCTCAGTATTACAAGCACTAGGTAATTTCCAGACTTAACTTTTGTAAAGCTTGTCTTTGTCTCAAAACATCTACCTGATATATTAAAATATCATTAATTTGGTTCAGACATGAGAAGGGGGATGCCAATAGTACATATCCTAATAGTTACTCCATCCTTTGAAATACTTGAATAGTTACTCCATACTTTGAAATATTTGTTTGAAAACATTTTTGACCACATTGGACATTATCTATTTCAGACATATTTTGGTGAGGGTTGGGGCTTTATTAATATTGTTGTCTCTTATCTAACTAGTTGGTTATAGTAATAAAGATCAATTTCCCAACATGTGAATCTAGCTCTGCAAATTTATAAAAAAATGCTTAATTCCTCTAATTTTAATTTAGAAGTTGAGTAAAAATTCTCATATGGAATTGAATTTGTTGAGCTGACATATTTTCACTTTCTGCGTCAACTTAGCTGTACTTTCTGTGTTTATTTTATTGGACAGATAGAACCATGTATTGTACAAGCTGAGTTGGTGCCAACATAATATTTCCAATAAGTTGTTTAATCACTGAGCAAGTCTGCTTTCAAACTGGGCAATGTGCCCATTGCCAATGTGCAGCACTGGGTTAGAATAACTCAACAATTAGACTGCTTGTGTTTAAAAAGCATCCTGACTCAAATCAGCTGTAACTCTTGGACAGGGTAGTTAAGTATGCCAGTAATTTTTTAACATCATCAGAAAAGGACTTGCCTTTTTTTATTGGTCTCCAGAGGCCATCAGCACTTTTTCACCCTAATAGTTTGTTTTAGCACCAAGGAAAATTTGCTGTCTTCACAATTTTCTCGGCTTCAGTTGGCTTACATTGGAAAAAAGCAGAGCTCAGAGTTGAACCTACATGTTTTTGGAGGAACTCAAAACACTGACTGGTCATATGCCACATAATTTGAACATAAATATATCAAAAGGGATACGTTCTTGATCATGCTTTTGTTATGAGTTCTGAAGAAGATATTAAAGAAGGGTTGTTCGTGATCTGTTCTAAAAGTATTTGTGAAATACAGAAGAAACATTCTTCCCTGTCTGTGTGGATAACATACCAGATATGAAGCTGATATATCATTCTGTTTTCTAAACAGTAAATTAAAGACCCGTCTCTACTACGTGCAAGATGTTTTGGGGAGATCTTGCAACCAAAGAATCTGTCTTTTATTCCAAAATCCAAACTGCAGATATAATTATGGAGAAAAGGGCTGAGGAAGCAAAGCTAGCCTGTTTTGTTTTGATTGGACTAAAAGTTTAGACTTAAGTTCTCTGTGGTCAGGAGGCTGAGATTAAAGAGTCTGTAATTAGATTCAATACTCCATGTGTCTTAATGCCCTGAATGGCCAAACCCTGTCTGCAGGCAATGGTAGCTGCCAGGATCATCAAAAATAGTCCATAGGTGCAAGAGAAAAGGAAATTATGTTCAAATAGTTTGTTCTTACTTGTTGTGTCTTGTTTATGTAAAAAGAAAGGATAGGAAATCCCTCAAAATATCAGGAAAACAGGTAGATCTTGAGGTTGAAAAGAAATTGTTTTACTTCTGGAAATAGATTTCCTAGTTCTTGTAGGTAATCCTCTATATTCAAGTCATGTTTCAGTAGTTTTTCCTTTCACTCCTCCTGTTTTCCTCACATTAGATATAGTGGCACCCAAAGGAAAACAGGTTATTAGATGTTTGTGGTTTTATATGTACGTGTGTGTGTGTGTTTGTGTGAACAGAGAAGAGTTTTCTTCCCCAAAGTCAGAAGAAGACAGGTGCATCTTTTGATTAATAGTTTATACCACATAATTAATAATGCCTTTGTTTCAGAAATATTCTGGTTTAGGTTAATAGTAATGAGCAAGATGAAGCCTTCTTTTGGCTGAATTAACAGCTGAGGGTAATGCTTGAGGATGAGTTTGGTGCTGGTGACCTTGTGCCACCAAGGAGGTGGTGGCACTTGATGGTCCCGCTGTTCCCTGGCCCAGCTGCCCAGCTCTGGGGCTGACAGAAGCAGCTCTGGGCCACGCTCTGAGTGCTCCTCTCTTTTGCAGGCAAGTCAAAGATCAAAATAAGAAAGTAGCAAATCTGAAGCACAAAGAGCAAGTGGAGAAGAAGAAGAGTGCACAGATGCTGGAGGAGGCCAGGAGACGAGAGGATAACCTTAATGACAGCTCCCAACAGCTTCAGGTAACATGGGCATTGAATTAATGCAATTGGGATAATGAGCCAGCTCTCTGCTCTGCCTCCTGATCTGTTTTCATGGCTGTTACCTAACAACTTTGGTACTGATTGTTTACAAGGGCACATCTATCCTACACCATTTCAAAGAAAGCAGCCTCTCTCAATTGCCTTTGTATCTTAGTCAGTTTTCATAACAGGAAAATGTATTTTTTACTGTCTACTTGGTTATGAAGTGCATCGTTGAAATAATTATATCAATTCCGCATTGAGATTGGTGTGATGTTTCTTTATTCTCTGCTCTTCTAACAGCCTTTTTCTTTAGCTGTTTTGTGTATTTTCCCAGCTGCTTCTACCTTACACTGGGGTCTTTTCTTCAGTAAGTGAAAGATAACCAAGTAAGTATTTTTAGGGAAAGCTGGAATTGTTGTGGGGTAACTGGAGGACCATCTTTGCTATGTGTAGTCATCCTTGTTTACTCTCCCTCATGAATTCTTGGTGTGCTTCCTGGTCAGTTGGCTTTATTTCTGAAATGATCATGCTGCTGCCCCACAGAGTTATCTGGTTACCTCATATCTGCCCAGGCACAAGAAAGTCACTGGTACAAAAGCAAGTCAAATATTTTTGAGTGTGCTGTGTGTTGAGATTAGCTGCAGGAGGTTTATCAAATGGTAAGTTTTCAATTGCTGTCATAAAAATATTAAACTACTGGCATGGAGTACCCCAAAGATACCATGATGCTAAGTGTGGAAATAATAGACATTTTGACTCTGTTTTCTTTAATTTACAAAAATAACTTTCTTTTTGTGAGTGAAAATAAACATGGAAACTGTACCCTACCCTGTAGTCTTTCATTTTGTTAATCTTTAAAGAGCAAGCCTTTCTTTGGTGTTTTCCTTTGTTGTCCTAGGTTAAATTCTGTTTCTTTTTATCAGCCACACATCTTAATACATCTGCAGTGAAGACGCAGAATACATCCTAAGGGTTCTCTAATAAAGATAAATTCTCTCCAGACAGATACTCCTTTACTTTGTTCTGTGGGATGCTGGGGGGATGTTTTCAGCTAAAACTTTGAAAGAACCACAGAAGTATATGTCCATGGGGAATGCTCTCAGATGCACCATTTTGTGATTTTCTCCATCAGCTCCAGTCTTGTATGTGCAGGACACTGAAATAGTTAAGTTCCAAATGTCAGACAATGATTTCATAACTGCAGACTTTTATAAAAGGCGGGAATGTGGGATTTCTACATCTGCTAATGGGTTTTGTGCCTGTAATGCTTTGACAATTCACAAGGCTCTCATTATGTGGCAGGTATGTTTAAATAACACAATCTTCCTGGTATTAGTGAAATGTCTTTAAAAATTCCTAAAACTACTACAATATTTGGTTAGATCTCTAATCTGCATTTGAGTAAATCTATATTTCAAGTCTGAAAAGATACCTGGTGCTTGGCATTTGCCTTGCAATTACATGGATGGTGTATTTATTGAATGACACTATTCCACCAGACCATCATCTTTGTTTTTATGTAGCACTTCCAAATTTTAAAAGGGATGGCTTCCTTTTCTGGCTCTCCCTCCCCAATTATTCTTTTCCTTTTCATTTCGCTATCTTCTTCACATATGTAATACGCTGAAATTTGTTTTCTCTCAGCTTGTATTTGCATACTGAAACCACTTTTTAATTTTTTTTAAGAAACAGTCAATCATGCAAAATGTTTGTACTACATAGCAGTGGACAGAGAGTGATATTTCAGTTACTGAGAATTTAAAGTCCTGTTAGAACTATTTAACACCAGTTTCTGGTACATCAAGGAGATGGTACAGCTTTGGTGGTAGCAGTGAGGCAGCTTTAGCTCAGAAAAAAATGGTGCTGCTTTATATCAGAGTTCTTTAAGAATGTATAGCTGCCCCTTCAATTTCTTACCCAATTCTTTACTTATAAAATGTTTTAAGCAGTTGAGAGGTCATAGATATCAAAATACAAACAGCATGGATATCTTGACCTTTTCCTATTCAGGTTTTCCAACTAGAGATCTCTGTAGAGCAGTACATACTCTTTTGCACTTTGCTTGTGTAGTGTTTTATTCTGCACTGGTATCTTGTGCTTTCTGTATAATGATATGCAAGTTTTTCTGACATTTCAAATAGACATTATTAAATGTATTAAATAATTTAAGATTGAAGTGTGATGTGACAGTCAACATTGAAATGTGCAGGTTACCATGGTATTAATGTTACTTGATTTTCCCTAGTGCTTTTCTTGCTTTTGTGAACATAATTGTCCTGTTTGGGTGGGCTCGATTTTAGAGAGCCTTTCCCCATATTCAGCACAAGGCTGAAGGGAATGCTTTCATTCACAGATGAAAAAGGTCTGTATGCTCTAATGAAAATATCAGGCTAAGGTAAAATATGGAGTGTTTAATGACAAGTGACAGGTTCAATAAAAGCTCCTTCCTTTAGAAGAGCCCTCTCCTTATAGCCGCCCTCTCTCAAGGACTGCAACATTTTGGTTTCCTGGAAGTAAAATTTACCCAGGACCACATTTCAGTTTCTGAGTTGTGGAGACCTGTCTTCTCTCTAGACTCTTAAAGGGCTCTGCCTTGTAATCGATTAAAAAAATTAAACCTGAGAGGACTGTAGATATTTAACATTTTTTTAATGCACCCATTGTTGGCTTTGGGGTCAGGACACACAAGCACCAATTTCAGATAATTTTGGTCTTGGTGGTTTTGGCTGGAATTAATAATAAGACATTATGAAATGCTTAAAAATATATGATCTGCATGTTCTTTGGTTGACTGTCTGAAATCCAGTCAAATAAACATGCTCCCAAGCACACAGTGCCCTCTCCTCTCCTCTCCTCTCCTCTCCTCTCCTCTCCTCTCCTCTCCTCTCCTCTCCTCTCCTCTCCTCTCCTCTCCTCTCCTCTCCTCTCCTCTCCTCTCCTCTCCTCTCCTCTCCTCTCCTCTCCTCTCCTCTCCTCTCCTCTCCTCTCCTCTCCTCTCCTCTCCTCTCCTCTCCTCTCCTCTCCTCTCCTCTCCTCCTGTCCCTAACAGACCTGTGGTTTATTTCTTCCTGAGTCCAGTAACAAAATGTTCGTTTATTCACAGAGCTCTGATGATAGAAATTTGGTATTTTGGGGAGTGGGGGAAGAATGCAAACCATAATGTCTCAATTCTAGTGAGATGGATAAATGGCTTTCCAAATTTGGCTTTTCCTCCTGAGTTCCCTTAAACCACAACTCTCCAGAGATCTGAGAGGTTGGTGAGTGTCTGGCCTATAAGCAGGATAAAAAAAACAAACAAACTCTTGGGTTGGAGTAGAAAATTTTTTCTTGAAGTGACTAAAGCTTGGCTATTGTAAAAAGTAATTTATATGCTGTTTAGTCCTAGAAAGGTAATATTTACTGGATTTTCATTATATTTGAATGGATACTTCAAGCTGGCTTCTGAAAGGAAGTATGCATATTTTCTTGTTCTATCACTCCAGCAGCTTCTAGAGTTTTTCCAGAATTTTCAGAATATCCATTCTGTGGGTTTGTGTACTATTGAATCTGTGTTGCAGCAGGTATCCATCAGTCTCTAATTGCTGCTGACAAACTATGTGTCCAGATAATGTGTAAGATATGTTTGAGTGCTTTAATGAGCAACTGTAGAGAGCAGGTAAACTTATTAGTTCTTCTTTTTTTTTTCCACACCCAAGTTTAGATAATTTAATGTATATTCCTAATTCACGAATTGCAGATGCAAGTATATGCAGTTTGTTTCTTGTGATATTGTATTTCTTTTGTCATACTGGAAAAACCTATCCTTCCAGTGGAAAGAACTCTACTTTTAAACTAAACAAATATTCAATTTTACATTCAGTAATGTTTTTAGCATGATCCAGGCAAAGCTTAATGAAATTGATAGATAAGCAAATACCTTTCATCAGAGGAACCTTCTAAATTAATTAAATATCAGCCACAATTCCCGAGGCTGCCAGGTGTTTTAGAGGCAATGGACAATGCCCTCAACCACATGCTTTAACTTTTGCCAGCCCTGAGTTGGCCAGGAGGTTGGGCTGGGTGGTTGCTGGAGGTCCCTTCCAGCTGAAGGAGTCTGTTGTGGTTAGCTGTTTGTTATGAGGCACCACAGCATGTGCACACTGTCAGTGCCAGCACTCAAAAAGCTGAAAACCCAAGTGGAGCTCTGTAGCTGAAATTACTGAGGAATTTCCTCTTGGTATGCTATGATTGGATCTTGAAGGTGGGGTGGGCATCTCTTGACAGTAATACTGTGCCATAATGAAAATGATACTGTGCTCTCATTAGGCTGTTAGTAAAGCAAGATAGTGCTTTCCTAATTAATCTCTGAACTTGCTTTTGGACAGTGAGTACAAAATTTCTGAAGAAATGGTTGGAGTGAACCTTTCAAAACTTAAAGTTCAAGATCTTCTTGAAAACTTTCTAGGCATCATCAGAATTTGAAGCAAATCGATTATGCTAGTTAAACATGTTAGGTGTTTTCCTGGGATAAGCGACTTTCAAGTGTGGAGTTCCTGGCTAATTTCTAATTTCCATATAGATCACTGGCATAGCAGATTCCAGCCTTGCCTGCCAGATGAGTGGAGTGTACAGCTCAACACGTTTTAGCCCAGAAAACAGTCAGCTGCTCCATTTCAGCCTGGCAGAAATCTCTTCTTGCATCTGCAGGGTCTGTTCCAGAGAACAGTCTGACACATCAAACATGTATCTGCTCACTGAGCTCAGATCGAAATGTTCTTTTTCTCTCTCTTCCTCTCCCAGTCCTTTTTAGCCATTAATTACATCATGGGGAGGTTTTGGCCTCCCTGCCCCTGGATCATTCCCTGTGCTGCCCAGCCTTGGAGGTGTTAGTATTCCCTGGGCCTGAGCAGGTGCCATCAGCACTTACTCAAGTGACTGTAATTTCTGTAATTTCACTTAAGGCTACATTCAGGTCTAGGTCATCCTCATCCTGTCCTCCAGGACAGAGCTCACAGCATCAGTCACTGAAATGGTACCAATTCACTCTGCAATTCATTTTTAAAGAAATTTTTTAGTACTTTTTGAAAGGATGAGTTTTTTCTTGTCAGTTACTAAATAGGATGAAACTTAATATTGTTACATGTTCTCAATAGTTTAGCTAAATGTGGTAATGTGAGTCAGTGTTTTACTGTCTGCTTCTCGGTGTTATGAGGGACTTTTGTTAGTGAAAATGCAGCAATTATGAACGAATACAGGCTCTAAAGATAAGTTATAGCTCATAAAAATCTAATTGAAATAATTGTATGCAAATTTTTCCTCCTTTTTTATTTGGGCAGCAGTAGTCAATAGTTTTGGAATCAACTTACCCTCCAGGTCTTTCTCTCAGAGATTCTACGACAGCTGGCTTTTCATTACAAAACAGGATGTACATATGCAGTAGAGACATCAAAATGCATCATGGTTCATTAGTGATATAATATTCCAGTAGGAATTTTCCTTTCCATTAGCTTTTACAATATGTTACAGAAAATACAGTGTTCACAAACTTTTCATTCTGTATGTATTTGGAGGATTGTGATTTTCAGCACAGTGTGTTGCAGTTAGTGTAGATACAGGCACATATTTAACCCTGGCAGATGCTTTGAAAAAAGATAGTTCTTGTTCTGATCATGTCACAGCCCTCTGTCAAGAGAGATTTTTCTTATCCTTCTTGGATGTCTGGGAGAAGTTCCAAAAATTATGACCTTTTAGCTACACATTTCATCACTTAGAGCGATGGGAGGTTTCTTGAAGGAAGTGAGGAGGAATTTATTTGAATTGTAGCTTTTTTGGGGGAATTAAAAAATCATAATTGAGCACTCCTGGATACATGTACTTTTACAGCATAGATAATGCATGAATGGTGGATAGACAGCCTCATTTCATTACATATGTGTGAAATAATACAGTAATTATAGACAAGACTCAGTTATTCTTCAATGGTAATGCTCTCTAACTGTAAAAAGACTCAGACATTTTCACAGAGTTACTGCCTTAATCATTTTTATCATTCAGCAACACAGAAATAGGACTATAAAGTTCATTGCACAGTGGAGAAATACTACACAATGGTAGAAATGCATAATATGAAGTAGCACTATTGTGACATTATATTTCCATGTAAAAGTTGCACTGTTGGATTTCCATCCTAGCAAGACATTAGTGCACATATGCATGAGCTTCTGTCATACAAAAAAGGTTTCTCCTCTTTTCTCTTTTGAAATGATAAAGTACAATGTGGATTTGAAGGAAGGGCATGAAAATTTACTAACAGATTGCCAGAAAGTAAGCTCAGCAAGGTAAGAAAAGCATCTTGAGATTAGTCCTTTTTATCTCTTATGCTTTCATATGTGTGCCTGGTGGACCCAGCAAGACAGTAATTCTCCATTTACTTAAAGGAAGTTCATCAAGACAAGCTTTCATACACCTTAAAACTTGGGAGTGTTTATCTGGGTCTGTTTCTAATACCAGTTTCCAGCTTTTCCTTATAGAAATCCAATACCTAATTCTCCAAACAACTGCATACAAAGTATATGGTAGTAGGGGTGACTATTAAAAAAAATTATATTTATCTCTCTCATTTCTTAGTTTTCTTGGATTTGTTAGGCTTTGATGCATTAACATTCTTATAAGATGAGCTGTGATCCACAAGCAAACTGTGGGGACAGTCATGTCTCCAGTTTTATTGAAGGCACTTTTCTGATGAATATTTGCCAGGTCTAACTAACTTGATTTTTGCTTGTGCATGGAATATTGCATGCTGAAGCACCAAAAAAAAAGATACACTTCTGAACATGGAAAAGGATTTGTCTCAGAAATTAATTGTAGAAAGAAGTTGCAGCTTTTTTCTCTGTCTAAAATAGAGTATTGGAATAAATACATTACCTTATCCTTAAATTGATATGGCAGTTCTTATAGAGATAGAATCTGTTATTCTACATAATCAATGTTTATGACATTAAATCTGTTGTTAAGGAATTACCTTCTCTTGTGTCTGACCAGGAGAGAGTGCTCCATTCAGAATACTTGTTACCATAACATTTACAGAAAGGAAGCTTGAAGGGCCCTGGCAGTTGCAATGGAGAAGCATTTCCCTGGATAGACACTTAGCCATCTGCCCTATCAGTTTTCACTTATGGTTTGGTTTAGTTTGCCATACATTTATTATGTTCAGGTTAGATGAATTCATTCCTTTCACATCTTTAAAAAAGATGAACCATTTGATTTCTTATGTAAAGTAAAAATGCTCTACAGTTTTGAACAGGCAGCTGGAAAGATTTCATGGAAGTCACTATTTACAACTAGCCTTAGGCAGTCTCCCAATTATCCCAGTATTTCCCTTAACTGCAGATTGAGATTTGTATTGAGAGAAAGCCATTATATGGCCTGAGAGTTTTTAAGAGGAAAGAAGACTCCCTGCATCCTAACATTTTTCTGTGATCCATCAGGAATATTATTCCCCAGACACACTTTCACCCAGTCTTTTGGGCAGAAACATGATGTGTCAGTGGAAGATGAAACCTGCTATTTGTGCTCTCGCCTTTTTGGCAAAGGGAAGGGTTGGTACTCTTCGTGGTGTGCCAGAAACTGAGTCCAGTGAGGACTGCACAGCTGAGTGTGTGCCAACAGCCTTAACCACTGGATGTTTTTTGCATAGGCTTTTTTTCCCCAACATTAGTATCTGAGTTCAAACTGCTTTCCTAAAAGCTGTCAGAGAGATTAATGTAGCTGTTGACAACATGGTGTGGTTCCTGTGAGGAGGTCTCTCCTGAGAGTAGAAAACATTGAGGGCCAGATTTAAGTAAAACAATAGGAGCACATTGAAGGGGAAGAACAGCTCTCTTTTCATTTTGGTGTCTTATTTCATGAGCCTGAGAAATGGTAATAAATTTGCATTTTTCCTTCTAGATTTTTTTTTTCTGTCTCTCTCATAAGACTTTTTTTTTTTACTTACTGCGTTGAAAGTGGTTTCTAACTCATCTCTCCCCAAGAATAAAAATGCCCAATTACCATGGCTCATTTCATAGTCTCATTGTTTAATGAAATTGCTGTTCTCCTTTTTTCTTCTTTTGCACAATAGAAAAAGAAGGGGTGATGATGGGGACCTCAGGCAGAATTCAGAACTCATTTTAAAAAAATAATACACGTGGATTTTTTTTTTTAATGCTATACTGTGGGAACAAATACTCAAGCATTTCCTTAAAAATACTTACTTCTAATTCATTTCAGATAGTACTAAACCTAATTAATTTCATTCTAAATCGGTATTATCTTTAATCTTGCTTACTAAACTGCCCAAATTGGTGTCACCATTAAACTATTTTTTCAATATAGAAATCGGACTATTCTTTCATCAGCACTTTTCCTATTAAATTTTGCTCTTTGTCTAAAATTTACACATTCTTAGGAGGTATCAGAACAACTGCTCTGGCTGTGATGTGCAAATATTAACTGGAATTGAGACTTAGGCTGCAAATTGTGTTCAGAACTGACAGAAGGTTGTAGCACACTAGAAGTCAGCACCAGTCCTTTCATCTCCTTAATTTGATGTACATTCAGATGTTAATGCAGGCATGGGAAAAACTTAAGTATATTGGTAACTTAGTTTGCTAGTCATGATTAAAGGAGGATGATATGAACGTTTTAGAAGATGTCAGTAGTCTGTTAAAATTCATCAACAAAATTCACTTAAACCATTATGTTGCTTTTGTTGCTTGCATTTGAATTCCTCTTAAAGTTTGATATCATCGGGGTCAGACGATTTTCCAAAGCAGGGCAGGAAATGCAAGGAAATGAAAGCTAAAGGAGCATGGTGTCCCAGCAACAGGTATCCATGTCCTTCTAGAGCACAGCTAAAAGATGGCAGATGTAATATTTTCTGTAAATGAGAATACATTTTTGTGCAATTCCAAATCATAGTTACTGTTTTTTTCAGGATTTTTAAGTGAAAGACAATCTATGTAGTTCCACAAGTATCTCATAACTGGAACCCATGGATGAAGGAGCAGGTGAAATTCAGCATAAGTATGTATTTATTTATATATGTCAGGAGAAGCAATCTTAAATATATGTGGTGGGTTCTGATTAGCCATAGGAGAGCAATCTCAGAATTAGAATAAATAGTTTTATGAAAATGTTATTAGTTAGGACTATTAAAAAGCCATTTGAGAAGTATCAAGGAGGAAAGCAGAGAATGCTGCTGTGCCATTGTATGTGTGAGCAGTGCATTCCCCTGTGAATAATGTACAGTGATGCCAACCACCCACCAGAGAAATGGATGTGGAAACACAGGAGAGGTAAAGGCTAGGAAGAAAACAGTAAACATAAGGACAGGCTTCTGTTCAGACAAATATTAAATAAAATTAAATACTTGAACATGGAAAAGAATGAGTGAAGACAAGAGCCAGGGAGTACTTTTTCCTGCTTTGCAGACTGAGAATAATAGAGATAATTTTGGAATATTTGAGGCTAAAGGGAAACAATAACTGTTTTTCCCATTCCTCTGAACTAGTTCATGCTTTTATAGAAGCAATTGGAGTTTTCATATAAAGAACTGAGAATCTCTCAGAATGTGTTTTCACTTTCTCATTCTTTTGGGTTTTAGGCCCATTAATTTTAATGGTGATTTTTATGAATATTATAAGTTGCCTGTTAAAAGCTACTGTCAGTGTAACGCTGCAAATGCACAAACGAGAAGCTTTATTTTAAAGCACCTAATTTCAGTATTTTTAAGCTCGCTCTTTTCTGATTACATTCCTATTTAATTGTCAAATTTTTACATTTTCTGTACCATATTCTGTTCTCATCGTCTTCAAATGTTTGCTTATTCTCTGGATACTGTGGAACAGCAGATCAGCATTTACTAGTAAAGATATTGAGAACTGCTTTTATTGTTTTAAGCCAAGCATTTCCCTAAATTAATATGTCTATTGCTAGTTCATAGCTCAATTCCATATTATACCAAGGCAGATCTTCTCCTTGAAATTACCTTCACTTGATGTGTCTGACTTTCAGGGGGATTGTGGGTGCATTGGGGTATTCCTGGGTGGTGTGAAAAATCAATGATAATTTATTTCTGAAGGGAAATTGTTTTACTGAGCTCTAGTCTGAAGATGGGGAGAAAGTCCTCATGGATTGAATTTAAAGGGATTTTTTTAGCTTAAGATATCTGGTGGTTAGCAATAGAATCTTGATAGGTGGCTGCTTTAAAGGAAGCAGTTCCCAGCACAAATACAAAAGCTGCTCTACTATGATGCACATCAAGAAAGAGGCATCAGAGGCTAAAATCAAAAACCAGAGATGATTGCAGGAATTCCCTTCAAAATTGAGGGAGTGGAAGAGATTCAATGGGATCACCTGCTCAGTAAACGTTTCCTCAGTGGTGTTTTTATCAATAGCAATTTTTGTCCTGTATTTGTGTATGAAAAAGAGGGAAAACAAGAGAAGTGGTTTTTTGTAGCTGTCCATGTGTGGTGCTCTGATGGTCTTGTCTGCTGAAGGATTGAAAATGAGCAAAGAAAGGTAGCTCTTGTGACTTGTGATATGTTAGCACAATGATGATGACAGGACTGACATTTACAAAGAGAGTTCAGACAAATCAGGCTATATCAAGGGAATAACATATGGGTTTGAGCTTCGTGTTAATAGTGCAGTTGATTAGAACTGCTGCTGGTTTTTTTCTGTAATCCCGTGTCAATTTAGGAGCCTTGAGTATTGATTTATGAGAGAAGAACAAATCTTGTTACAGTAGCATTTCTCCAATTAACCTCTCCAAAAAACACGCACATCCCCTCAAAAAAGAAAGACAAACCAAATAAACAAAAAAACCCACAAAACCCCTAACAGTTAGAGGTATCTATTGCTTTTGCTCACTTCAGATCATTTTCACAGTTGTATTGTCAGCTTTGGGTCTCATTTCAATAGTCCGTGCAGTGACCTGCTGTGGTTTGATAGAAACGTTGTCCCTCTAGATTTTAAAAACTACAAATGTGGTAATTTGCAACAGCCAGAGCAAAATGTTAAAGCTGCTGGCACCCCGTGCAGCTGCTAAATGGTAAATCTGGTTGTTAGTGTTGGCAAGGTGCTTGGGTCTGTCTGGGCTGTTGCTAATGAAAAGTGCCTGTACAAGCCCCAGATTCATAACTGATTGCTGTGCTGGGAGCACCAGGCTTACAGCAACAGGAAAGAAGTGTCAAAGAGATGGCAGCTGTCAGGAAAGGACACTGCCAGTTTCCCACAGGAATAACCACTGCTGCCTTTCCCTTTCTCTGGGCCTGTAGTAGCATCTAGAGCTGTCCTTTTCCTTCTAGCTAGTATTGATTAGGATCCTTTTGTACCATTATCACAGGCTCTGAATTTCACTTTCCTCCTGATGATGAACAAAAGTGCTGCACGTTCTGGAGATGCTTTTTGAAAGTAACGTGCCTGGGTGGTAAGATGTAAAATATCTTGGAAGGAAAAAGTGTGAATGGCTGGAGTTATTTACACATTTTTGTGTACAGTTTAGCAATTGTCGGGCAATAATAGCAATATGAATGAGTTTATTAAGGCTTTTATGTGTTTCTAAGAAAAAGAAAGATTAGGCCTTTCTTTTTATTAAGTTTTTACCAGGATTTTTTTCCTCCCATTTTCACTTCCCATTCATTTAAATTAGATCCATTGATAGTAATTCGTATCTATCTGGTTATTGTCCATTGCAGTCTATCACTGGAGTTGCTACATTTATTTTCCAGCTTTCATGGGCTTGGGTGGGTTTTTTCCCATGTAAATGTATTTTAATGTGCATCCTTCCCATATACAGAAGAGCACATATTTTTGTTGGCAGCATCTTTTATAGTCCTGCATCACTCTTGAGTATTTTCAAAGGACAGTATAGTTGAAACTGTACTCCAGGGACAGTGTAGTTGAAACATCACTCCATTTTCTATGTTTCTGTTTAAAAAGAAAATTTCACTGGCCACTTCTCACAACGTGTTGGCTTCCATACAGTTTTTTTTTCACCATGCTAATCTTAATGGGCTGGTTATATTAAACCTATCATGTCTAGAAATAATACTTATCCATTTTTTCTTTTTACTGTAAATATATTTTTGTTCGTTCTGCAACTGATGATCCACAAGTGCACACAAATGGATGTACACATATTCTCTTTTTCTACTGTGGTATTCTCAGAAAAATGTACTCATCACCTTCTGCCATTGCTCATGTTTTCAATACAGCACATGCAGTGCTGTGGCCAGCTTTGGTTGCACTTCCCTCTCAATTCCTACTGGAATTAAATTCTTCTACTTCAGTCTTTCTCCTTTTGTCTCCTGTAGTTATTTTTCTATATTTATGTAACTTGTCAGGCTTGAATTCCAATCCATGTGTCTTATTTGGCAGATACAACCCTCCAGATGCTGACATATGTTGTTCTAATGACATAATCGTTGTGTATCTCAGGTCTGATCTCCAAAGATGAGGAAATGTTGATCAAGGAGCTCCTGCTTGGCAGTTTGTACTTTGTAGCTCTCAGACTGCTCCTTTCATTCAGCAGCTCCTGATAATTACATCTACTGTTGCTGTGCTTACAAAAAACTCTTCATCTCGCTCTGTGAGAAACAGGAACTTCATATAAACCTAATACTTTCGGCTTCTACCTAACAGCCAGAGATTTATTCCCCAATCACAGATAACCCCCAATACGTTGGTTTTTTAATTTTGCCAGTTGAGAGCACCAAGACAGCTGTATGTAGCCAGCATTAGCATCTGTGCTTATTGTAACTGCACTGCTTGTGGGTGCCCAGCAATGTATATTGTAGCATTTCCATGGTAGTTTGCCTCTGTGTTACTTTATTTGCACAGTCATTAGTGTTGCATCTGAGTTTGTTTGGGGTTTATGCTATATCTTGGTACCAAGCTATTCACTACCCTAAAGGTATTTCCTTCTTCAGGAGATTATAAACTCTCATTCTGCTTTTCAAGCAAATGTTTCTGGAGGTTTGGGGGATTTTTTTATATTGCCACTTTCTTCAGGAAATGGTAATGAATTAAATTATTTTTTTATGGATTTCTGTTGCTTTGGATGAGTTGCAGAAGGACTCCAAACACTCTCTTTGAGCTAGATTCTGTCATCACTATAATTTGGGTTTTGTATCATGGGGTTCTGGCCTTCAGCATTTACCTGATGTATATTCTTGAAAACCCCAAAAGTCAAAGTATTGTCTCATCAGTGTAAGAGGTATTTCCCCATTTATGAGTGACAATTTTGTGTGCTTTTCTTGTTCAGAGACTTGTAGTTAATCAGCATGTGGAACTGAATGAGGGGGATCCACCATGCTTACCTGAGATTTAAGGCCCTATGACTGTTTGCTCCTGAAATCAAATGAAACTGTAATACCTCCTTTTGGTAGCACCATACTGTATATTCCCTTCTTAGGAAGACATGCAGGTTTTTACAGATATTTTTCAGAGAAAAGCATATATTATTTAACTAACTAATTTATTTTCACCAGTTGTCCTCTTCTGAGAAGTAGGTATTTGGCATAGCATCTTTTCTTCTAGCTTCAGTTGTTCAAGCAACACTGCAGAACCCCACCTTCAATAATTCTGTGAGTCTTTTGGTAGATTCCTGACCAGAAGTCCTCAGTAATGGGCTGACTAGAAGTAGAACCAATTTTTCTTCTTCATATTTGGTTCTGGTTATGGCCAAGAAGAGGAAGCAAGGGACCTTAATGGAAGACTTCTTGAAAAGTCTTTGAACAAGATTTCAATTTTTCCTATTAATTTACCAACATGCACTTTAGAGTTACAGTTAATCAGGCCCTCATATTTTTAACTGGAAAAAGATCTTAACATATGTAGATGGACTGTCTCCAAATATTGTTGAAGAATTCGTTGTCTCAGGATCTAAATGATTGTATCCATGAGGAAGCTCTAAGTAGTACTTGAGGCAGCTGACAGTCCTGAGTTCCCAGGTTCCACTTAACCCGTGAAAGGTCAGTTTACAAAGGAGGGATTTTCTTTCTAGGGAGAATTGTATTCCATCTAAAATGCACTAAGGTCATTAAGTTCTTATCTAGGTCATGGCTTCTTGAGGAAATATATGACAGGAATAAGGGCTTATAATGATGCAATGATTTCACTGTTTAAGGAGTAATTGATTCCTAGTGCAAAACACTTTCAGTATTGCACTCTTCCCATCTGGTATAGGAAAGGGCAGAGGTAAAATGTGCTATTGCATTATTTACAAGATTATATGATAAAATACTTTCCATACCTAGGTGATTGTCTAGTCCTAGAAATGCTTTCAGCAGTTAAAAGAATCATTTCATTGCCTTCTCAAACTGTTAACTAATCTTCCCCAAGAGCTGACTAGAAAAATCCACCTTAATTCCAGGAGTAAAATTAGGCTATAAAGATCTTTGTGTAGTTCAAGACAACGGTTTTGAAGTTTGCCAGGATACCTCAGCTTTAATTGAACCTAAATGCCTTGGTGAAAGCATGTATCCTATTTCATGCACTTCCATAAAACTTCATGGTGGATTACACATCACATGAATGCAGGATAGATTAAACTGATATATCATTTTAACATGCATCACTTGGCCATGCTACCACTTCCTTCCTGAAGGGAGAGGAAAAGCCCAGAAATGTGCGTCAGTCACACCTCCTTTTCCTTTCAGGCTTTCAGACAGGCATGTATGGAATTAGTTTTACATGTGAACCAGCAACTGGATCACAGCATAGGTAGCAAAAAATTTTATTGTGCCTGAACTCTTGGCACTCCCACAGTGTCAAATGGGTTTTTCATTTTCTGTGTGCTGCCACCAGTAAGCATAAAGGCAGAGCTGTCTCCTCTATCCCAGTCTAATTCCATCTCTGCTGTGCAATCTCATGCACATGGGATGCAGGGGGGTAAGGGAAGGAGGGCCATGGAGGTATTTGGGTAGGTAATACACCTTGAAGAATGCAGTTACTGTACAGGTAAGTAATAATTTTTCCTTTCTGAGTAGTCATCTTTATAAGATTCCCGAAAAGAGGCTGTCACTGTTCATCATTCTGGTATTTTATCAAAATACACAGGAAGATTTGCCATTGGAGTGATGCTCAAAGGTATAATTGCTTCAGAGGAACAGTCACTGTAGGAAAAATGTTATAACTGTAGTTAAAATTGACAGATCTTTTTCCAGAATTTAATTCTTATCACAGTAAAGTAGAATACTTCGTGTAATTAAATGGAGGAAAGCAGCAGCAGCACGGGTCAGCATGAGCCTGTCATGTTTTAGAGTTCAGAGCCAAACAGTTGGAAAAACATGCTTGTGTATCAAAAGATTCACTTCAATTTTATCTGCTAATACATCAGGTTATATTTAAAAAAAGAGGTCATTCAAATATTAATCAGTTAGTTACAAACCAGTGAGCTAGAAACAATTCTTTAAGAGTGTTTTCAGACTATGTTGCACTAATGGAGGTGCTGCCTGACAAAGCAACAACCTGCTGCTCCTGCCAGTCATTTGTGTGGTTTTGTCAGGTGGTTACACACATCATGACACCACTAGAAGAGTAAAATCACACATCTTTTAGCCAAGTTTGACCGAGACAGAAAGGAAAAACTTCTACTCAGTCTTTCCTCACTGGTGGTTATTAGTATTAAAGTTCACCATTTCTAGGCAATTCATTCTAAGTCAGACTGAATTTTTAACTTGTAACCCTCTATCATATATGTAAAAGTTTGTGTATTATATTAGGAAAAGTAATTATATATGAATATAGATTTTTCAAATGCAGGTAATACGGCACTGTATTTTTGGTATCACCAGTTGTTCTTCCCCCTGTCTCTTGAGAGTTCACCTGTCTGAATAGAGCACTATATAATGTCATATTTAATAGTGTTGAATTCACCTCTGAAATGTTTGCCTGGAATGAAGAGTGGATATACCTATATGTTAGAATGTTTTATTCTGCATTCTTACTTTAAAGGAATTTCCATTTTAAATGCTGCTGTTCAAATGTACCATTCCCACTTCTGTTAATTGACACAGAGAACTACACATTCACTTGGCTGTCCATGAATGAGATATCAAGGGCTAAAGTTCATGATTACTGTGTAATGCAGATAGGCAAATAAATATTTCCTAGGCTAGTATTCCTTGCAGAGCTTTTTGTAACCTTATTATTCATCTTTTTGACGAGACATCATTTACACTTGTCATAATATAAAGTAGTTTTGGAAGATGTTATCAGTGTTCATAAAGATTCTGAAAACATTAAAACATGGTGAGCAACTCCTGGTTTTGAAATGTAGATCTCTCCATTTGTTTCCTCAGAAAACAGCATTTACTTGCCTGAGAATCCACCTTGGAATGTAATCATCAGCAGAAAGCTGCTCTGCTTGCAAAGCCTGACAGCTCCTGCTGCCCGTGCTGGTGGCTGAACACCAGCCTTGCTCTTTAACAGAGCAGTGGTGCCAGATGTCCTGCACTAGTCTGCTACAAAGCTTTGCATCTCCGCTTGAACACTGACTGAAAGGAGCAGTTTTGAGACTGTCAGAAATGGTTTTCATACAACTGTCTTTGAGGATATGGTCCTAGAAAGTAGGAGTCAAGGCATAAGTCAGATTCATTTGTTAAACTCCAATGACAAAGTTTTTCATTATGAAGGTTGCAAGGACAATTTTTTTCCAAGTCAGTCTTCTTTTTTCTTATTCTTTATATGGTACAAAACTCTTCGGTGTAAGTAGAAAATTACAGTCCCAAATACAAACGGACAAAGCCAAAGGGGTGCATCTGACAAAGAGCAAAATCTATAAATACAAGCATTTTTGATTCTTCCACTGCTAGTGAGATGGCTAAAAAGCCATGTATAACTTCAGTATGCATTAATATCTCATCAGAGCCCTGTGATCTAAACCAGTCTGCAAGACAAGAAATGCAGAAATCTTCCATCCAGCTGCTCCCTCACAGTGGATTTGTTAAGCAGCCATTGTCCAGGGCATTCATGTATGCACAGCCTGCTTTGCAGCCTTCTGTGAAGCTGATTCTGCAGTAGCAGGAGAGACACATTTATTTTCCTTGCAAGACTAAAGTTAGGAGAGTCTCTCTTACCAATAACAATACAATCATTTTGTATATATATTTATTTAAGTTATGCTGCTTGTAGAAACCAATAAAACATATTTTCTGAGGAGCAGTAAGTTTTCTTCAGGGGGCTGAACATATGAGGCACATCTGAACTCACAGCGGTGAAGATGCTCTTAATCAAAGAGCAACTCCTTAAGTTTTTAGGGAGTTTTGATTCTTGAATGTCTGAGATTCAGACAGCCCAGATGAGTCCTTCATATTTCCTAGAGAGCCTTGGGTGTAAAACTTCCTTTAAGACTTAATCTGAACAGTGGAAAACTCTGTTGGGTCAATGTTTGCTTTTCTCCCTCTTAACCTGGAAATGGCGAATTCCAAAGTGCAGTGCTCTGTTTCCCTTCTCACCACACCTGCTGCTGAATGTGTGAGCAAATGGGCAATTCTGAATGCCTGCTACCTTCCTGCCACTTCTGGCTTCTCTGCTTCTTCAGAACTGCTTACTAATCCTTATTTTCCAACAATCCTTGCTTTTCTGTGCTGTATAATCTGACAAGACTGTGGTGTAGCCACACCAAGCAAGCACTCTGACATCCTGCTTCACTGGCTTTCTCTTTCTCTTTACTGTGATCTTCCTCTTACTCTTGCATCCCTTCATCATTCTTTCCTTTGTGTGAAGATTATTTGCCTGCAATTGCGCCTTGGGAGGGAGAAGCACATTTTGATTGGCTTAAAGCTTGGTTGGTTAAAAGGCTGTACTTCCAAACAAGTCGTCTTCACCTAGTCTCCCGTCATTTTCCAGGACAATCTGCGTAAAAAGGATGATCGGATTGAAGAATTGGAAGAGGCACTCAGAGAAAGTGTTCAGATAACTGCAGAGCGGGAAATGGTGCTAGCACAAGAGGAGTCAGCCAGGATCAATGCTGAGAAACAGGTCTGCAATCTTGTAAAGTCACTGGTAGCCCTCCTAGGAAAGTAACCAGACAGTAAAGTACTAACCTCCCTGCTTTCCTGCGTGAAACACAGCTTTGATGATCTTGTCTGTTCCACCGTTAGGTAACAGCACTCATAAAATCTGCAAAGCCTTCATAGTAAGTTGTATTTCATAGGTAAGAATTTCTTGAAATTAAAATCGAAATATAAGGTATCCCGAGCTTTTGAAATATTGGTGTAAGTAGTAACCCTTCTGATCTGTCTTGCCTGTCAAAGCTGCCTTCCTGTGTGTGAGGTATACTTAGATTTACTTTGTTCATTGAATATATTTGAAAGACAATGGTTTTCATTAGCCTGGTTGTCTTTATGGACCACAATCTCCTTGCACTTGCAAAGCAGCTGGTTAAAAAGACAAATCCCTTGGCTTGAGCCAAGCATGCACACAGGAAATACATACCTGTGTACTGAAGCCACTGGTAGAAACTTTCAACTTGCATTAGTTGATTTTGTGCTACTTGTAACTCTAAAGAATCATGGACATGCCTGATTTTAGCTCAGGTAAGTAATCATCAAGAAAGCATACCCTAAGATATGAATAAATCCTGAGATTTTGATAAAGTTTATGAAGCAGTAGCTAAAAGTGGCAGTCTTACTTTCTGTGAGCCTGTTCAGTGCTTTTCACTATATTTAGGGTAATAAGCAAACAAGAGCATTTGGTTAGTTGCATTTCAATGGAGAAATCTCCTTGTCTTTGTTATTTACTTAACACACTTCTGATCAAGTGCATTTCAAAACATTTTAAGAGATTTTTCTTATCATGTATTCTAGTATCACAGGCTTTAATGAAAAAGAAGTAAAAATCCAAGTTTTCCTGAAGATAACAGTTGTCTCTCTATGAGCTAGAGTCAAGCTCAGCTGTTTGCTGATAAAGTATTGAGGATAATTCTGGTTGCTGTATTTTAGGATCCTAGACAGTGTGATGGAACTCACTTTCAAGAATGTCTTCTTTCCAAACTTCTTGTAGCCTTTAAAAAGAACTGCATGAAATAGAAATATTAGCTGAGTAGTGAATGCCACTTCAAAGATTACATCTCCTTGAAGGGAAAACATATCTGACAAAGCATTGGGTTCTATGATGAGGCACAAAAGTAATCAAACTGGTATGTGATTTGATGCCTAGAATGTTATAATGTTTTAATTAATTAGTTACAAGACAAAGTGACCGTTTCAATATTCTTTGAGCACCTAGAAGCTGGTGCTCAAAAAGTATAAAAATAAATAATTATATATTATATAAATATAAAAAATAGATTGTTGGAATTGGGTGTAACATCTTAAAAATGAGACAAGGCAGGGAAATGCACAGCCAGAATATCATAAACCATCAGGGTCAAGGGAGAGATTGAGAAGAGAGGAAGAGAGCCAAGACAAGTAAGATTTGTGGGTAAAGATTGGTGGAATATGGTATGTAATAGCATAAAAAAGAAATTAATTTGGATGTAGCAATGCACACAGAAGTGAGGAGGGAAAAGGAGGATGGAATGAGAGCAGCAGTATTGGAAGGAAAACAAGTTGGCATCTATGACAGCAGTGGCTTACTGCAACAGAACTAAACTGCTAATTATCACACCAGTTATGGTTTTTAAAATATGAGCAACAAATCAGCACAACAGCAAAGGATCTGCAGAGTCTTGTTCTGCTCAGCACTGGGAGACCTGCTGTGCCTTGCTTTGTCCAATAGGATTTTGTTCTGGTATCAGTTAAATACAGTCAGGTGTATTTAGAGTGGTGGCAAGTAGCTGTTTTTCCAAGGTGAAGAGATTTCCCTTCAAATGTTTTTCAGTATATTCCTTCAATTACTTTTAAAGAATGCCCTCTTTGTACAGTTATGTCCTGTGGAAGTTCTTTGTAGAATTTTGAAAGACAAACACAGATAATATTAGAGTTTCAAATCCAAGACTCCATGTTCCATATACTAACAGTGGCAAATCCATTAACTTTCACAAACCACGTAACAGATTATGAATGTTCTTAGACTGAGTGTGAGTGACGTGTGTGATTTTTATAATGTTGATGTTGTTCAAACTGATTGTAATTTGCTTTTAATTGCATGCTTTTTCTTTCCTCTC
Organism: Acridotheres tristis; assembly: GCA_037013685.1. Taxonomy (NCBI): domain Eukaryota; kingdom Metazoa; phylum Chordata; class Aves; order Passeriformes; family Sturnidae; genus Acridotheres; species Acridotheres tristis. The sequence continues at coordinate 68,156,141 of CM072885.1, forward strand.
TTGTTTGTCTCCTTTTCTACCATTCTGCCACTTCACTGCCTGTCTGAAGCTTTTTAATGAATCAGTGCATGAGGTCAACCATTTTGGCTTTAGGTGGTTCAAGGTATGAGGACATCTCATTTGTGTGTGCCTCTGCCCCAATATTTGGTGTTGTTACTGTAGCCTTGTGTTGTGTAATCCTGCCCTCCATCATCTCATGATGTGTGGTGTTGTGCTGTTTTATAGGCTTCAGATTTGAATTACAGTGTCCACAAAGCCACCTTGGATTTCATGGTTCTCATATATCCGTTATAGATTAAAATCTCGCCCTCTTTAATCCAGTGTTTGAAAATATCCTGTCAGTGTGTATCAACTGTGACAGTGGGTTAACTGTGTTAATATACAATCTGTGTATGCAATATGTCTCCTGCTCACTAAAGCTTTCTGTTTATTTCAGGATTTTAGACCTGTTCTTTTTTTTAATCTTTCCCAAGAATGAAATCAGGCATTTCTTGCTGGGAGCAGTGCCCCCATATTTGGCATAGTTTTATTATCCCTCCTGATCTGTATAACAGAAACCCTGCCATACAGAAAGCACATGAGGCAGTCTTGCATAGATGGGAAGGCTTGAAACTTCTTCAAGCCTTTCTTTCTAATTGTAGTCACCTGGTTTTGATGGTGCACCTGCTGAATCCTCTATGTAAATACCACTGTGAATTCCTCTCAGCTGTGGGTTTATGTAGTTCTGTGGCTGGGCTCACTAGTTCAGCCCTCTGTGAGGATGGCCAGAAGGTGTATGCAGAATTTTGTAAGTACTCCCATAAGGCTGAAGGTAGGATTTCTCAGATAAACACTTCTATCATAAAGGTTTTTTACTAGAGATGGTAAGTGAAGATTCAGGCACTATTTCTGCATTAACCAAATCTGAATTTATTTTAGAAAAGCTATCATTATGTTCCTCGGGGGAGAAAAAATAATTACATAGAAGTTGTTGTGAAGTTTTTACTGCTCGGAAATACAGCAGCAGTTTTTCTCCGTAAGAAACACTGTTGGAGGTTTTCTTTGACAAAATGCCCTGTCTTGTTCACAAACCCTTTCAGTGTCCTGGTGCATCTTTGCCATCCCTTCTCCTGCAGCAGAAAGTTTTCCTTTGTATCAACTGTCATTCCCAGGACAATGCTGGAAATGTGCTTTGGTCTTCAGGGAAGAGTGGGGACCCTTTTTGTGAAACCAAGTGAAACACAAGTTGAAGTTCTGTGACTCAGTTTCAGACAATAATTAGCAACAGGTTGTTGTCTCAAGGAGCACAGTAGTAGAAATACTGGCATTTTTAACCTTCCTTATTGGAGGGCATAGTTCTCAAATATTTTCTGACCTAAGATACTTCATGCTCTCCTTTTCACATCCCTGCTGTTTCCCCAGCCAAGGTCGTTCTGGGGCTGTGTTATGAAATGGAGCAATGACCTAATTCATGGTAACAACTGTCTTATTTTTTGAAGGGATTTTTTCATGTGAAGCACTTCACTGCCCTGGTCCATGAATCCCCATGCAGAACTTGAGGGACATCTGAGGAGCCTGTGGGGGCAGAAGTTGCTTAGTATTATTACTGAAAATATTTTTACCAGACACTTACTATGGGCTCCTATTTCTCTGAGTGAGATGGTGCATTGCCTGACCACAACATACATTTCTCTAGCTTATTTTATTTCCTTTAAATTTGAAAAGCAGAGAAGATTTTAGAAATTTAAATCACATTCCTGCTGGTAGTGGTACACCTCTGTTCTCTCATCAGTTTCAACTCCTTCTTAAATGCACTCTCTGTATAGTATCAGCTAACATTTAACTCCTTACCCTGAAATGGAATGGCAAATAAATACATAAAATAATAGCCATTACCTCGTCATTCTTTCCTTCCTTAAGTAGTTACTTAAACTGAAATTTTTAACTTGGCAGTCTGATCTCGATACCTTCTATCAACGGTTTTTGAAGTTTTGGTTCTCAGTGGGACATTTTAGATGAGGTTAAGTATGTCGACCTATGAATAGCTGTATCTGTGCTCATATACTATGTCTTTTTATCCTACACAGGGCAGATTTTTCTGCTGTCCTTTTTTAAGGAAAAAATAAAAGACCGAATATTGTAAAAGTAATGTATTGTTTAAATGTATTTTCTAATGCTCATTCATTTCTCCCAGTGTCTCTATAAATTATTTCTGCAGGATTAATATTATTTCAGGTACACACTGCATGTAAAATATGTGAAATTCTCTATCATGTATCCCTACTTCAAAATTGCTATCTGTTTGTTAGGGAAAAATAAAGATGAAATAGCTTAATAGCTCAACCAGAACCTCCCTCACAGTTCTCTCGTTTCCTGCTGTAAAGATGAGATCTGCAAGGGTTTGAATGTAGAGCCCCCAAGAGCTTTTTCAGTCTTACCTGTAAGTTACTGTACAGAAATTCTCACCAAGTTTTGAGTGGAACCTCTCATTTGCACTTCCATCAGAACACCATTTTGATTTTAACTTTCTAGTGAATACTATTTAGACTACAATTCATTGTAAGACTAGACTAGAAACTACGTTTACAACAGATTAATCATATATTGGATGCTGTCCTATCAAGTATGTTCTAAAAATGCAAAATAAATTAAAGCACCTATCTTTTTTACTGAGCATTCTGTTACTGAAATAGATCTGAAATATTTTCTCACGTATGTTGAGAAATAATTGGAATTGTTTTACAGCACAATTTCAGACACAGTAAGTTACTTCCTGCAGGTCCCTGTAAATGAAAAATCTGAAGTGGAACTTTTCAGGAATCACTTACCTGTGGATGTTTTCTAAGCACCACAGAAATATCAGAGTTCTGACTGCTCTATAATACATGCTGGACAGTTTGTTTTTAATGAATGTTTTTGTCTCTTCTTCTGTATCTTCTAATAAGAAATTTGATGAGCTAAGAGATTGGAGATCAAGGCAGTAATCCAAGATATGGTTTGGGAGTGTAGGTGCTGGAGATTTTTTCTAAGATTTTTCTAGGAAGTTTACATTTCTTTGGCTGAACTTCTCTTGAATATCTTCTGAAAAGCTCTTTTCTGTAAAAGTCTGCCAAAATAATTTTGGCTTTTGAGTGTGTGTATATATGTACATGTGCAAAGCAATTTGAATACTCGGTTCATACTAAGTAAAATTTTGTGCTAAAAACTTATATTTTAATTTGTTTTAGTGATAAAAAATTTTAAGACCGTTTTAAGTCAGTGTCAGCCCAAAGTATAATCTTGCCATTTTTTTCCAAGAGATTTACTTTACTCTTTTGTCTGATTGCTCTCCTTTGGTTAGAGAAAACATTTTGGGTAACTGAATTTCACCGTGCATTGTGTCCCTGCCAGTGATTGTGTTTGCAGTAATTTTTAGGAGCACTGCATCTCCCTAATGTTACTTCTTTTCCCCAGATATTTAAATGGATTACATAACCTTTTCCTTTAAAAATACACAAATTTGTACTGAGTCACACTCCCTGCAAGGGAGAGGTAATTTGGTATGTAATTCCCTCTCTAAAGAGGTGGAAGAGTGGAATTTTCTCAGCTCTGCTGAGCTGGGGGCGGGTTTTTTTGGAGGGTTTTTTGCCTCCAGATGGGAAGAATGAATAGAAAGAGAAATGATGAATAGAAAATCATGCCTAATGACTTTGAGGCAGACATCTTTTTCTAACATAATAGACAAAAAACTTCTAAACCTTTTAGAATCATGGAACTGTTTAGGTTGGAAAAGACCTCCAAGATCATAGACTCCAACCTGACACTGCCAAGCCCACCACTAAACCACATCCCTAAGCACCACATCTACCTGTCTTTTAAATTCCTCCAGAGATTATGATTTTGTTTTTATTTAATTTGTTGCTCTTGTTTAAGATTGCAAAGTGGTCAAAATTTGATTACTTTCAGGAGAACTGGGGGCACTGAAAGCCTCTGTGCAAAATATACATTGAGCATTTCTCCATGTAATTCACCTTTTCATTTAATGAAATGAGAAATACTGATGGAAACTGTTCTGTATAAATTTGGTGCAAGTGCTGATTTTAAGATCATTTTGTCTGTATTTTTATCCCTTTTTATTGTTTAATAGAGAAATACCGATTTCACATTATGCCTTTCACTAAGTCAGGTATTCCAGACCAAGCTCTATCTTGGCATCTCTCTGCCTGTTATATTATTTTCTTAAGCACCTAATTCTAGACAGCATTTTATTTGTTGTGGCTCAAGAGAAAATCAAATTCTTGCAGACTTGGTTACATTATTGCTTGCTTGGAATTGTGAGGACCCATGCAAACACTTGTGTTAATATTTGTTTAAGCTAGTCCTGTGCTTTTTTAATTTTAAATTTCTTTTCCAGTTGCATTCTCTGTGAACTTAAATGTGTGATACAATAATATGTAGATTAAAGCATTAGAGAAGCTCTTTAGACTTCAATATTAGATTCATGTTCTTTTTCTGACATAATTGATTTTTCCCCCAATCTATGACGTCCAAGAAAAGCAATTTTTTGCTTTCTATAGCATTGTCCTATATAGAAAAACTCAGAAGAGTGACAAGCTTGAGGCTCATTAAATTGAAGATGCCCCTTCATTGGAAGTGTTTCCTACTCACAGAAAAACTTCCAGACTTTCCTGTTCTGCTGTTTACCATTGGATTCCTTCAAACCCTTCACTGAATTTCAGCCTGAATTCAGTTGGCTCCAGATATTGGAAGTTCATTTTATTTATTGTAGTTAGGTTCAGCTGTTTGCTGTCTGCTAACTAAAATGCTAAAGATCTGCTTCCACAAGTTTGTGGAGGTGGGAACTTTGCTGAGTTTGCCAGTGAGACTGTGCTTCTTCAGTTTGCCACATGTTCAACCTTCACATGGCAGTGCATGTGCTTTCATTTATTTATGTTCATGATCCTTAATGTCTTTTGGGAAAAGAGTGTTAAAGTTGTCTATGGAATCAGCATAACGTTTTTCACTGCTTGTAGTGAGTTGATACATCATCCCAGAATTTTTCTCTTTGGAAAATCAATCTGTGCTCTATAAATTGACAGTCTTTGCTGTGCTGTGTAGTACAGCATTAAATATTTACTTTGAATATTATTCAGTTAGGTCTAAACTGTCTGCTGTAGTGACATACCCTAGTTAACCTGAAACTGTCTAAAATGCAGCAAAATTGAAATCAGCGTGGTCTGCAGAAAGCTGTTAAAAAACTGCTGAAATCCTTGGGCAATTAGTCTCACTTCTACCTGAGGAGCAGTAGATAGAACCTAAGAAAGGGCAATTTATTTTGAAGATGGCCATGTTTAGAGTTGTGGCTGGAGTATCATGAATTAACCACAGATCTAGAGAACTTTGGATGTGATAAATTGTGCCAAATAAGTTTGTGCAGCACTGCACAGAATGTGTTTCATGTGCTGCATTCTAGTGTCTCTGCCTCTGTAGAGATTTTTAAAAGGTGATCAAAATCCAGGTTTTTTCAAGGTGGATTGTTATTCCTAGGATTGCTGCTGTATTCTCAAGGGTTGGGAATTGCTAGCCATGGAAGATAAACACAAGACAGTTTCCTTAGAGTATAGATCCATGTAAAGTTAAACAGGACAGCTTCCTTTGCTGTGATGATGTAGATTAAAAAACATAATGAGAATCTTTCACTGGATGGTGGTTTCACTTGAGGAAAATGTGGAAATAGAATTGTAACTTGTTACATTCTTCAGATATCAATGACTAAAACAGATTTCTTTTCCTCAGTAGAAATCAGAATTCAGTTTTCACTTTTTTTTTTTTACTTTTTTCCAAGGCCTGACTCAAATATTTTGTTTGTGTTAAGCAGAGGCAATTATTGTTTCCTTCTCAAGAGCTGTTGTCCCAGCAGTAGGCTGTTACTCATTTATGTAGGTTATAGCCCACTTCTAGGAGATATAACTATCAAAGCTACCTCCAAATATCCTTACAGGACACAGCTGTGACTTACAGAGTCCTGAAGGCTCAGGAATTTTCTCTTTTCCAAGCATCTGTGAATCCTGATTCCTCTTTCTTTGTACAAAAACTCAGTGCTCTCAGAGTATGAGCAAAAAGCACTTGGTGAATACTCAAGTAAGAAACCCCTTGACAGAGCCTTCCTTGTTGATATTTGTGTGGCTTCTGCAGGAGGAACATGGTAATGTTAGATGTCTGGTCAGTCTCATTACTGCTCTTCCTTGCCTAGAGCCATCAGTGGAGACAGCAAGGAGCAATACAGAGCATTAACTCCTTTTTATTATCAGATGCTCTTTTTATAAAGAAGTTTTTGTTGGGAGACCAGCCCATGGAAATAAGAGACATCCGCTGTCTAAATATCTCAGTTTCACAGTGATAAGAAAAATTGCATTCATCTGCAGTATCCTGTAGGTTTTCAGACCACAGGCTTTTGTTCTCTTTATCTTGCTCATCTCCTTTTTCCTGTTTAATAAGGTAAGAACAGAATGGTGGCACCAGTTCTGTTAAGACACCAAGACACTCTATTTTATCAGGGATGCTGAATGTACAAAATCCAAACAACCTAAAAAACAAAGGCACAAAGACTTAAGAAAGCCAGACAGCAATGTGAAGAAAGACAGAGCTCATCCCTAAAATTACTGCTGTATATTACAGATGCTCAAAGGACCCTCCCTTTTCTCTGGAGAACTGGTAATCCACCAGCCATTTTCACAGCTTCAACACTAACTCCCCTCTCTACTGCAAACAGAGCTCCTTCTCCATGTGCAGTGTGCCACAGTCCTCTAATGCTGTACACGGCTGACTTTGGCAAAAGGCTGCAAGTCTGGCATCCCCTTTGAGATGCAGGTAGCAGTGAGGTATAGAAACATCTTGATCACTGTGTCCTCTGCACTGGTGCTGAATAAGAGGGGCTTGAAGTGAAGCCAGAGCTCCAGCCTGTGTGGTGGGACAGAGCCATCCTGCTTTACACCCCTCTGCTGCCATTGGGAAGAGCTTTCAGCTCTTCTGTGGTTGAGGGCTGTCCTTACCTTACAAATCAGACATTACAGTATAATTTTACCGAGGAACAGAAGGATTTTTCTTGTTATTGTTTACTGATTTCTCTCCTTTTCCTCTGACATTTTCAGCTGTAAAAAAGCTGTGCCTAACAGTTTTCCCAGTATCTATAGGAATTTGAAGTTTGTTCCCTTAATTCAGAATAGCCAAGAATTTAGTTAAGTGTCTTGGATGTAGGCTTTAAGAGTACCTTAAAGCCACCCTATGGCTTTAACAAAAATGGGGCTATGATGAAACCATAATTCATTTCCCTCTTATTTTGTGTAAAGGTTTATTAGCTTGTGATTTAAGCAAACCATCTGGTCCTGCTGGCAATCCAAGTTATGTCAGACTCTGTGCTTTCTCCCTGTAATATGTTACTGGAGGCAGTTAAATTACATGCCTAAGTCCCAAGTCTGGCCTGTGCTTTTTTCCATGTCTTAACATCTGTTCTAGGAAATTTTTCTGGGATCCAAATAAGTTTACACGGAGCCAGATCTCTTGTCTTTGCCTTTCTTTCTTTTCATGTCTATTTCTTTTCCTTCTCTGCAGTCTAATCAGTTCAACTGAGTAAAAGATAATGTAGAAATTGGAAGTCTCTTTATCATTTCAGCAATGTACATACTGAGATAAAAAATACTTTAAAACTCAAGAGCTGTAGATAAATAGGAGACTGTCATCTGAGAGTGACACTTTGAGAAATGTTAATTATTTTTTCAGCCCTTCTGATATTCCTTCTACTGGCTTTTAACTGCAAGATGTTTTGCTTGCCTAATTAATTTTGTGCAAAAGTACAGATTCTTATTACATTTTGTCTTGCAGTGCTAATTTCTTGTTTATACAAAACAGGTCTATGTTTAGAAAATAATTTTAAATATACTTTTTGGCCTGCTGAGGTGGCTTTGAAAAGATCTCTAATGATTGATTTATACACAGATTATGTAAAATTACTTGTTTGGTTGGTGCCTGTGTCCTCTGAAAGTCCAGCATTTTGTATTCTGCCTGGAACTTTTGAGACACAATAATGAATATAAACAGCTATCCCATAGCCTGCTGTATCTGCATGTATATTGAAAGAACTTGAATTTCTTTCCTTCAATCAGAAGCATAAAAACAACTCTGATTCCAGGTATGTAATTAAACATTAAACTGTGTTTCCTACGTTTGCCCTAAAATACTGTGTCTCCAGCTTTGGAGTAGAGATCTTGGTGTAACAGTCAGGTCTCTTTGTTATGCCCTTTGAGACTTTTAATTACAGGCTGGCAAGGCTGAGGGAGGAGATTCTGCCTCTCTTCAGCTCTGGAGAGACCTCACCTGGAGCATCCAGCTCTGGAAGGACATGGACCTGCTGGGGCAGATCCAGAGGGGGCCAAGATGATCAGAGGGCTGGAGCACCTCTCCTGTGAGGAAACCCTGGGAACTTGAATTGTTCAGTCTGGAGAAGGCTCTGGAGAGGCTTCATTGCAACCTTGAAGTATAAAAAGGGGATTTGAAAGTGAATGAGACTCTTCCCCAGGGTCTCTAGTTAAAGGACAAGGGCCAGTTGTTTTAAACTGAATGAGAATTTTGGACTTGACATAGGGAAGAAGTTCTTTATGAAGACACTGGAACACAGTGCCCTGAGAAGTGGATGTCCCATCACTGGAAGTGTTCAGGGCTGGCTTGGACAGGGCTTTGAGGGGCCTAATCCAGTGAAGGGCATGGCAGGAGAATTGGCCTATGTGGTGCTTAAAGGTTCCTTCCAACCCAAACCATTCTATGAAAAGATGAAAAACAAAATAAGATACAATCTCTTCTGTAAAAACGGATAAGCTACAGGTGGGAAAAAGCCTTACCTAAAATAAAGTATTTTTTATCTAGTGTACCAGTGATTTTCTATCTTTAATGCCAGTCCTATACATGTGAATTTAGATGCATTCATATCCTGTCACTTGAGACTAGAACATTTTCCTTTGTGGTGTCTGTGCAGGGCATTCTTTAGCCTTTTCCTCATTTTTGGTATGCACATAGCCTATAAACGTGGATTGTGTGGATCACCATTTCAGAGTAGAGCCTCTGCTCCTGCAAGTGTTTTTTCAAGTGTCCAGCTTTGTGCTCTTTTTTCCTCTCATACTGATGGCTCTGTCGTTGCTGCTTTAGAGTTGCACAGTCCCACTGTAGTGAATTACATAGTGTTGCCAGCATTCATGATGCGTTTGTGGCTTGGATCATGACCCAGAATTGCTCTGCTTCTTTGAAAAGGTGGAAGCAGAAAATTAAGCTCTTGACTTATCTTCCTGAGAGGGCTAGAGGAGCCTTTTCCAATTTTCTGTGCAGTAGAAAAGTTATCTTCAGGTGATGCTTTATCACTCAGGAGAGCTCACAATGGGAAGAAAAAAGGTAGCTGCCACTACATTGTAATGTAAACAACCTGAAGTGTTTGGGGATGCTGAGGTTCCATTAGTGACCCGTCTGTCTGTTGGAGTCTTTGTGCTCTGATTTTTAACAGGCAAATAATTACAATCATGTCAGTTGCTATAAGCATTCTTCCTGGCCTGAAATATCAGCTGTGTCTCAGGAATTCTTAGCAGTGCATTAGTTCTCATGTTACAGGTGAGGAAACTGGAGCTTTCCTGTCCTGATCACCAGAAATCATTCCAAGAGCTGGTAGGCTGGTAAGATTTCCAGCCTCAGTAATACTTTGTATTTACGGTCCCTTTCTCAGTTTTGCTCTTTTTACTGCCTTTTGGGGAACTTGACCAAGCTCTTTCCCATGTTCCTGGCTTCACATTACTCAATGGCCAGAAAGGCTTACTGGAACCACTACGTATTTGGAGATAATGTGGTATCTCCATGTGCAAAAACTTGGGTTTTGATTTGCAGTTGCAGGAGCCTGAAATTATAGTCTGTAGGAGCAGGGAGGTTAAAATGGCAGATAGAAAAGAGCTTCAGGTTTTTTTGTTATTAAATCATTTCTTTGCAGGCTGTCATTGATATGATAAATAAACTTCACCTATTGCACTGCCATTTCTCTCCACCTTGGTTTCATGTTTCCTAAGGAAGGAGATGTAATATTATGCAAAGTATTTGTCCTATCTGGATATTTACCTTTGCTGCTGCTGTGAATCCCATCCTGATCTAATTGACATTCTTTGCCTTCTTTCACCTAGTTTGTTCAGTCTCTCAGGAAATCTCTCCTCTAATGGAAACTTATTTCATCTTGATGTTCTTCCTTAAAGATAAGCTGTCATCCGGTCAGGTCACTTAAGGCATAAAAATGATGAACAAATAAATCTCCATTTAAGTTTTCTGCTCAGAATACATGAAGACCTTTCTGGCCTGTCTGCAGAGAACTGAATCATGGCTAAGTCCTAGACAGTCAAAGATACACCTTGCTTTATGTATTGTCATTTTAGCAAAGAGAAAAGAGTAGCAAGAGTTCACTCTTTGCATCTTCTGAAATGGGTGGAGACTTTCTAGCTACAACTGACAGGGCACAAGGTTACCCACAGCTAAATTGAAAATGTCAACAGCATGTCTCTGAAAATGCCTCAGCGTTGCCAAGAGCTCTGGTTTTGGCAAATATTTTTTCTCTATTATATAATTAGCTGCTCTCAGGGGACACAATTCAAGGGTAGATGTGAAGTTTTTTATTTAGGTTGTATTAGATGTGCATTGCAAGTAGTTTGCTTCCAGTGAATCTTCCTCAATCATTTCTCACAGGACTGCTTACTGGGACAGGTCTGCACTAAGATTCAGAAGCTGCCAAAAAAAAGTTTTATTTTGTAGAAATTTTATTGAAATAGGCCCACCGACTATCTACAGCCTGATAAATCTGAACAATGAAGTCTTTACTCTGAATACAATCATCACTATTTTGGTGAACTTTGTCTTTAGCTAATTGCGTGACAAATGGTCCTTGTTGGAGAGCTTGGAAGGTAATGACAGTTCTGTAAACCAAGTTGTTGGCACAGTTTAAAAGCAACTCACATTCCAGCCATTCCTAATACATGATTAGATCAATTTTCTGTTGGCCTGCAAAAATACAAACTATAACCTAAGAATTAAAAGAGTTATGAAACAGAGCAATGAGAAAAAGATAAAATACCTGCAGTAAGCACTGCTAGGAGATACCTTTTCAGAGTTAGGATTTGTCACCTCTCCCTAGGAGCCTTGTCCCAGATACCAGGCTCCAGTCTCTTCATGTCTTCCAAACAGCTCAGAGTTGTCACACTACAGATCTACATCAGGCAAACCAGTCCTTCAGTGTTAGCATCACAGACCTTGATGGCTGGCAGTGGGAGGAAGCCTGTCAGAAATATTTCAAACCTGATTATGGAGAAGATGTTGCTTCAGAGATTGTTTTATCTTGGCAGCTGACAGATTGACACAGGCCCTTCTGACTGTTGCAGTTGGCTGGGGGCTTGTTGATTTGAGGTGGTTTTCTGTTCAAGCCCAGGGGTTTATAGTTGGCCTGCCTCTTTTCAGCTTAAAGGAAAATGTCTGTGTAGGTATTTCTGATCCACACATAGGAAGCAGAAACTGATATCCTAGCAGCTGATGCACCTTCATTACCTCCCCATTTTTCTAAGCATCAGTAGTATTTTTGCTGTTCATAATTTCTGCAGTTCTTCTTTGCATTCTTTCCTGATATATTTTTCTCTATTTCATTTTATGGACTTTTCTCTTAGTTTTAAAAAATGGCAGATTTTCTGATCTTGTTTTACATACTGAACACTAATAAAACAGGGAAAGTTTGATTATTACTATCCATGCTTGCCAGGTTGGACTGCTTGTCACTGAGGTTCTCCTTTGGTCTGTTGATTACTAGATTAATTCTTGGCCGTACATTTGAATAGTTTATGATAATTGCATTTTTTTTTTTTAATTTAGTTAGCTAAGCATAAGAATACTACCTTTTGGTAGCTGCATTTGGAGGGAAGTAGAAAGGCTTTCTGCACCATGTCTATGCTAGATTTTTATAAATCTCCTAATTCTCAATTGCAATGTTTCTTGCTCTGTCACTGATTGAGGATAAAAACCAGTCTTATTATCCATGTTTGTCCTGAGTCATTAGCTCTGCCTTTAGGAGTACAGGATTTATTAAATCATGTTACATACTTCCCTCCTACAACACCTATATAGCAAATGACATACTCAGGTCTCCTTGTAAATACATATAAGTAGAAACTGAGCTTGCTGTAAATACAGTAATTCACTTCCAGGATGGATCAAAAGTTGACTGCTATGGAGGGATATAAAGGCAATGTAGTGCTGTGTTTGCATATTAAATTTATACAAATACTTGGTTTTGTGCAGCAGCAGCATCTAAGTTTCTCCTGTTGAAAGCACATTATAAAATTGCTTATCAACACTTGATTGTGATGGAAAGAGAAAACGTACATGGTTTTCTCATGTCAGAAGTCAGTGAAAATAATATGGGCCATTGAGCTATGTTGTAAAATTATTAAAGCACATCCAAAGGTTTTTGAATGCTATATGTAGCTAGATTTAGGCATGTATTGTGAATTTGCATGTTAATTAGTGATAAATTTTACCTGAGACAGAACCTGTTCCGAGTGCAAAATAAAATGACTCTTCATTTGTGTAAAATATTTGGCAGAATTTATAATCATGTTGATTCTGAATCTTTCCAGTTTGCTGAAGATAAGAGCATTGTTCTGCTGTACTTGTCTGCCATCAGCAACTCTTTGAATGTCTTATGTTGCTGAATCCCAGCACATGCCTAAAAGCATTGTTCAAATGGTATTTTCAGGGAAGTAGCCTCACGTCTTCATTGGAACCCATTCCTCTCCCTCCTTTAGAAGTGTTACCTTTGTTCTTAAAGTGCACATGTAGTTTCTCTTTAGGCATCATTTACAGTGAACATTTTTTATCCTTTTGGTGTATTATCGGTGTGTTTCATTTAATACCTTGCATTTCTGTGGGCAGCTGTTAACATATTCAGGCCATCTTCTTATCCCTGTGGTACATTCTCTAAAACAGAAATGCAGAAGAGTCGAAGGTTTGTATTGTAATGGTTATGTTGCAGTGACCTGAGTTAATTCCCAAGCTGTAATGCTGCTTTGGTCAAGGGTAGACCTCCTGTCCACAGCACTGGATGGTGCCTCCAGCCTGCAGAAGTGCTGAGTAGCATCCATGCCCTGCTAACCTTTGTGTTCCAATTTAGTTGTGACATTTGGTAAGTTCCAGCTGGTCACACTGCATAATTTTTCTCACCTCCTGTCTTGTCCAAAAATGTTTTAGGTAGAAGAGCTGATGATGGCTATGGAGAAGGTCAAACAGGAGCTGGAGTCAATGAAGGCCAAGTTGTCCTCAACACAGCAGTCTTTGGCTGAGAAGGAAACCCATTTGACTAACCTACGAGCTGAAAGAAGGAAACACTTGGAGGAGGTCCTGGAAATGAAGTTAGTGTTTTCTTTTATTATTTGTAGGTGTGTTTTATTGATGTCACTGCATTCCTTTCTGATCCTCATTGTTCTAAAGACAGCCCCTGCGTGGATATGTCTGTGCAGATAGCAGCTATCTGTAATCAGTGGAGCCTTCAGAGGTGACTTCTGACCAGGGATTACTGACATCACTTTCACACTTCCTCTAGAGCTGAAAAACATTTCTTCCTTTTGGTTATTTACAGTAGACTTCTTTTATTTGCACAATAGCATCTTCAGAGATCCTAAGCAGCTATTGGGACTCAGTTATTCTCTGTCTGATGAATGTGTTATCTTGCTTTGTGCAGCCTGTAACTACTTCAAGGTAAGGTGCAAGGCAGTGTAGCAAATGACAAGAAAAAGAGGGAGAAGATAAACATAATGTTGGGTGTTTGTAATGTTAAAATCAGACTGCAGATGTCTGGTCTGCTCAACTATTTTTCAAACTCATGCTGATGATTCATTAGCACTGGAGCAGTTTGAAGTTCTCTATCAGTCAGACTTTTCTAATCATCCTTAGACAAGGAAGCCTGGATAAAACCAGGCTTTGAGGAGGTAGGGAGAAGAGAGGGATTAGACTTCTCAGGCTTAAATACTTCCTAATTTCTGACTGTGCATTACAGATAAATAGTTATCCTTAGTTTAGGGAGACATGAATCCATTTACTGCAATGATGGATAGTGCTGCCAGCAGTTCATAAGAAACACTTTCAGTTGTTTAGCCAGCCCTGAAGAGAAGGAACATTTTTATTGGCAGGACTAGCAGTGGTTCCTCCACTGTGGTTTTGTGAGCCATTATTTATTTATTTAACTATTCTACACTGGTCTCTTTCCTTTTTTTTTTTTTTTTTTTAATGAAAGGATAGAAAAACAGCTGTTACAAAATGGAAAGAGGTGGCTTAGATCTTGAAACTTTAACTAAGATGTGCTGTGTAAAGTGAGCCAAGCCTCCCCAGCTTCATATTCAGCTACAACAGTTTGAGCTAGACCTGGCATAAGGATGTTGGAGGACTGCAGTACTTAAAAGCCACACTTTTTATTTTTAATAAAAAAATTTATTGAGCTATAAATTTGACTGCCTTGAGAGTTGCTGTATGGGGGGATGGGAAGAATAGCTCTTTAGGTGATGTGGGAATCCAAAGCAACTGGAGATGTATCCCATATCCAATCACTTGACAGTACTTTCTTCTGCCAAACTGCTCTGCCAAACCTTCTCATTAAAATCTACATGCAGTGTACTGTATATCTTGAAATGTATTTGGAATTGTGTAGATCCTTTAATATAACTACTCAGTTCTTAAATGATGACCTCTCTTAGCTGTGTAAGTTATTGTTGGAAAGTTTTTGTACTGAAATGTGGTATCAGGGACTGCATGAACTGGTAGATCCATTGTAGCCCAGAAGGAAGAGGAACACTGGAGAGAATGGTAATGCTGTCAGCACATGGAGAGAAAGATGGAAAAAGCATTACGTTAGTATAGTTAACTGGCTGAGTGTGTTTTAGTCATAGCTGGTCTCTCTTAAAGTTCTATAAAGCTGCCAAAGGCATCCAAACTTCAGAAACTCGCCCTCACCATGAGGCTCTGTTGCAAACAATTCTCTACTGAGGATTCCCAGTCAATTAAATATCCTATTTTATATACAGAAACTCCAGTATATTCTTTGTTGCCCTGCTTTCCCAGCCTCTGTCTTTTATGAAAAGCGCTCATTTGTTTTCTAGTTTTGCAAAAATTTTCTCATGTTGTTAAAGTATTTACTGCATTTTCAACTGAAAAATAACGGTAGTTGAATGAGTGGTTAGTTTTGTGAAGCAATTATCTGCTTTTGGAGTTCTTATGGAGAAGACTAGCTGTTGTACAGATGGTGTTCAAAGGGGTGGTGAAGCAATATTGTTCCCTAAGTTTTAGGGCATGCTTCAGTGGGAAAATGTGAGGTGCTCAAAACCAGCACTGATTAACTTTGAGATTTGATAGAGGTGTAGATTTAACAACCTAGGCCCTGCAGTCAGCCAATGGGGCTGAGGAGCAGACAAGAAAAATAGCTTAGGAAATGCTGCTTTAGGAGATTCTAGATATGGAGTGAAAGAAAGTGTTAAGGCAACAAGGGGACTCCAGGAAGTTACCTCTGGGTTTTAATAGGAAGTTGTTAGATATAATGCTAGTGAAAATACATGTTTAAAATACTGTTTCTTAGAGTAGAACTTGTGTTTATTACTAACTCTGTAACCCTGAGAAGATCATTTCACACTCCTTAGGGAATAGTGTAGCACTAGAATAGCTTAAGTGTCAATTATTCCAAGCAAGAAATTTCATTCCTTAAAGAAATACTGTGTATTTTGAAGCCCTCTTCCTTTAAGTCTAATAATTTCATTTTCTTTAAAAAAACTTTAATGCAAATAATTATGAGAGAGGCAGATAATGGTCTCTATTTATAGCACCAAACCTGATCTACTGTAGAGAAATACTAGTGAACTGCTAGGATTTTTGTTTTGTTATGTTTTCTTTAAGAAGTTCTAGTGTTTCCATCATTCACAGCAAATCTTTTAAATTAGGCAGGAATAAAGTGCTGTCTACAGAGAAATCTCTGTTCTTTGTCCCATAAAAACCTGCTTAGGCTGAGCTGAGTTATAAACTGTTGAAAATCACCAGTTTTACTTTCCTTTTTTTTTTTTCCTGGTGTTGTCAGCAAATTTTGGCAGTGTGTGAAAATAACCAAGCACAAACAGTCTAATCTGAGGCCGGGCTCATGCAATTGCCAATTCTGTAGCAGTGGACACTGCACTTAGAGGGAATGGGAACAGACACTGTGTCTGCATGGGTTTTTTATAGACAGGCCTTTTGTTATGGTCAGAAGGGTCTTCCTAGTCATGTGCTTCAGGATTGAAAAGTCCCAGTTGGGGCATTTCTCAAGCCGTTCTTTCAGACCTGGAAAAATATCCAATAGCCCTTTGCTGAATTATGCCTTCTCCTGCTAATTGCAATTGCTGCTAGCTCTATAATTCAGGGTATGCAGACTTACATAATGGACTTGGCACTTCAGAGTTGAATCTTTCATCCTGCTGGCTCACAACAGAAGGATTATTAGTTGTCTGAGAATAATTTACTATCCTCTAATTTCTTGAAAAATAATCAAGGATATTGCAGATGAATTTATAGTTATCACAGAAAATAATTTACGTTTCAAAATCAAGCTGTCAGAAAACATCTTTTGATTTCTTGTCTGACTGTACATGAGTAGTCTTTTGAGTATTTATTACAGTAGTTTCTAATGACATGAATGTATCCCACAGCCAGTGTTTCTTTGATACAGAGTGGAGGCAGTGATCAGAAATGACCCAGGCCTGGAGCTTAATGAGGCTGTTTACTGTCTGCCTTCCTTTCTTCATCTCCGAGCTGGAAGACCTGCTGAGAGCTACAGGAGGGATACTCATAAAAATGAGATGCCAGCCTAGGCAGGGCTCTGCAGGAAGGCTGTTCACCCATATCTCTGCTACAGTTTTCCTGCATGATATGACTTAAAAATATTTGATAGATGGAGAAGTCCACATCTTCATTTTATGGCTCTCAGATAAGAAAAATACACAGGTATGCACATGAACACTCACAACTGAAAATGAAGTCAGTGGAAGCTGAGGTTTTTTTTATCTTCTGAGAAGATCATCTTCCCAGCAATAAAGCAGCATTGTTTGGAAGTATGAGTATGAAGCTGAAGTTGAAAGTAATCCAAAAGAAACTGATTAATTGACACAGTTTATTTGCCAGAAAAGTAAAATCAGTTGATCCAAAATGAGGTGTGAAGTAATTTCAAGCCCTGCAAACAGTTTAACCAAACAAAAATGTTTCAGGTTGTGTGCACCGATGGTGAACAGAACTAGAAAAGAAGAAAGTATCAATGTCCATCCAACAATAACTTGTCAGCTCATCCACGCGTCTTCTTGGAATCTAAGGAATTTCCTGCTCTTTAAAGAAGTTATGGTTTATGCATATGTGTTAACGACAGTCCTACAGAGCAGATGAGCAGCTGTGTCCGTGGTTGGAAATCCCTTTGTGTTTGCTGTCAGTGCCACAGAGCAGCAGCACATTACCATCCCATCAGCAAGGTGTGGCTTTCCAGCCCAACACGGGCTCTTGGTCATAGTGAACTGGGCTTGCAGGGTGCAGGGGTCCCTTGGTGTGTCAGAATATCTCGTGATGGCAGCAGGGGTACCTAAACTTCCCCTGGGATTACTTCACTGCACTTAAATAAGCTGAAGTCCCACAGGGGGCACTCTGTGTCTGTAGCATTCACTGTCTGGGGCAAAGCTGGACAAGTGCATCCATGACAGTCCTTTTTCCCTTCTATTAGCTTTGGAATTTTCTTTTTAAAATGTCTTTTTCTGGACACACAGTGAAAATTAACATGCTAGTGTCCTGTTACCATTGTTTTGTCCATTTCAATTCTGTTTCGTCCTTTTTAAGCATAAAATATTTAATCATATATGTTTATTTTAATTCTGTATTGTCACCCCACTAAATTGTAGCTACTCAGTTGAAGTAGTCTGAAATATGAAAAATAATCCGTCTCTAATTACTAAACAATAGAGACCTCATGTTTAAATAATTTGACATGACTGACCTTGGAACTGCTGTTAATCTCCAAGTGAGTGGTACAGAATCCAGTAGGAAAGCATGAAATACAGCATGCAGATATACTGAGTGTCTTTTGAGGCTCGAAAGTATTGAAAGATCTTGGTTACCTGTAAATTTGGTGTCTTTTGCTACTATTTTTTTAAATTCAAGTGAAAACTCGAGAGAAAACATAATCTCCTTTGCACTTTTTTTTCTCTTGGCAATTAAGGAACGAGTCCTGTTATCCTTGCTGTCCCCCTGTGTTGTCCACAAGCCTTCTGAGCACTCTGAGGCACGAGTGTTCTGGCAGCACTGGACACCCTGCCACGCTGTTTCCATGCAACTCACACTAGCTGCCCTGCCCTGAATCATGGAAGCAAGCAGAAGAGTTTAACCCATTTTTGGGCAGCAGCACTAAACTGATCGATCAGATGTTTCATAGAAGTGAAACTTGAATCTCGAAGTGTCACAGATAAAACTGCAAAGCAATGACATGAACCTTTGGCAAAGCCTATACAGACAAAATGCTCCATATGAGTACACACAAAATTAGATTGTTGTGGTCTACTCTGTTTTTTTAAGTATTTGGAAGTTATATTTACCTTTTCTAACTGGTTTGTTGTTACTCTTCACCCACCTTGAAAATCTTTTCCTTCTGTAACTTTTCAGATATTAAAACCTTGGCATCCTGTTCTGTCTTGTGATAAAACCCCTGTATCTCATTTTATCTTGAATTCTATGGTCCCCGAGAACAATCTTGCAGACAGAAAGTACTGTACTATCTTAATGAGCCATGACAGGCCTGGAAGCAAAACCAACTGCTGAAAACTACACCAGGTGGTGTTAAAGCATTTTGCTCCACTCAGTAATTTCTAAGACTATTGATGTTATAGGGAGGGGTTGAGGGAAAGAGATCCAGTTAACTTCTAGAGAATTTAGCTGCACTATGCTTTTGTTCCCTTGCCTTTCCGTGGGAGATTATTTTTCTGGATATATTTTTCCAGGGACTGAGTTTGGTGTAAGGGATCCCTTCAGTGGCAGAGTTTTCTAGATGGTGAAAGAAGATTAAACCTTTTTCAAGTGAGAATGAAATGTAGAGGTTTTGTCATGCTTTCACATTCTATTAAGAAATTGCAACATTCTTACAGAAATTGCTCTGAAAGATCTCATCAATAGAGATCTTGGCATATATATACACAGAGTATATATCAATCATAAAATATATGATTTTTTTTAGGCTTACATAATCCTGGCTCTAGAGGATGAATACCCTTCTTGTCTTCTCTCAGTTTTGCTAGTCATGATAGAAGACTGTCTTAGGGAGCAGGTGCAGCACAAGAAAATTTCATGTTCTTTACTGCCCAGAGGGCATTGTTTTGGTCAAAGTTTGGTTTTATCATAACGTGTATGCAGATCATGTTCTCTAAGAGAAAAGAATTATGTTGTTTTTTTCTAGATAACCAAGTGTTAAATTGGTAGAGGAATAGGGAGAGTGTTGGTTATATGTTGCCTAATATATAGAATAGATTTCTCTAACGACACCAATATACTGCTTTCTGCTAAATAATTCTGCATGCCTTTATTTTGTATAATTAAATACACTTAGAAGTTCTGTCAGAAGAAAAAGTTTATCTGTTCAAGGGAATCTCTGGAATTTTCCCTTGGAAGTATGAATTCTTCACATCACTTAGAACAACACTTGACAAAAGTACATTTCCAATTTTTGTGTGTGCAAAGACATTGCTTGTGTACAGTTCTATACACGAGAAACATAAATGTGACTGTGATTTTTGTTCTAGAATGTGCAGGAGTGTTTTGGCTCAGGGTTGATAGCAAAAGTAGATTTCCTGTGCTGGCTGTTTCAGCTGCATCAGTGATTCCTGTCGCCATCCCTAATCCAGCTATAAGATTCTGGGGCTTCCAGGGGTGTTACTGAGCTAAACCAAATCAGGCACTTTTTACTTTCTGTTAAAGTCAAAAGAACCATGAGTTCCTTAGGGTGCTTTTTCCTCTTTTATAAACATGAACTGTAAATAGTAATGCATATAAATCAACTCTGTGAGCACTACATATTTCATTAAATACAGTCAAGTTGTGGGTTAATAGAAGTTCCAAGTGAAAATATTATGGTATCTCATTGCATATATTGTAGATTTAATGTAGTGTGAACAATAGTAGCTTTGAGCAATTGTAAATCCCATCCGGACATCGTCAACATAGTTCAGAATACAAGGAGGGAACTCGCAAGGGGTGGATGTGCTCACATGGTCACTGTGCAAGTCACTCTTTTATTGGCTTTAAAATAACAGTGGGGCTTTGCAGGGTGTAGGTAAGGCAAAGTCTAACTCCAGTCTGTTTTCTGGAGTGGAACAGAAATTCCTTTTTTTTAAAAAAAAAAAGTGAGGTCAATTTGCTTTAATTACAGGAATAACCTCTGAAGCAAGTAATTGCTTCCCTGCAAGCCTGGAGGACAACAAGTGGGAATTGAGTAAGAAAAATTGGAGAACCGAGTCAAGTTGTTGGCAGTACATACAGTCTTTGTCTTTATACTGTATGGGAATATCCATGGTGGGTTTTTTTGTTTTCTTCCCTTCCTAATGCTTTTGATTTCTTTTAGGCAAAATAAGAAGCATCATCTGCAGGTCTGTGGAATTTCTGAGAAAGCTCCATAGCAGTAGGACTCAGGAATTGTTGGTTTGGATTTGTCTGGTGATACCTTGTGTGCAGTGAAAGTGGTTCCATGTAACTGCAATCCAAAACATGAAAGTTGACCAGAACTGTTAATTTAAAAATCCTAAAAGATGATGCTAAGCACTATGAAAGTGTCTTTCTTTGAGGTATGATGCTGTCACTGCTATTAAGTCAGTTCTCCCCAGTTCAGTAGTTTTATAATAGCTTTCTGCAGATTGCAGGATAGGAGCTAGTGCATATAGGAACACAGAGAATTCTGAAAAATCATTTGACACAATGTTTTGTTTGGTGTTGCCTAAACCCCTTTTCCAGGCCTGCCTCGAGCACTAAATAGATATGGCTGTAGTTTTCTCTAGACCTGCAGCTTATCTTCTGGCACTCTACAGCTTTAAAATTCATGTTGAATTGAAAACTACAGGATCACAGTAGTTTATTTCCACTGTGTAATCTAGGAATCAAGCTTTGCATATGAGGTTAAACTAAATTATATCGTTTGTATTTGCTATACAATCAAGTAGCTTGATCATTTAGTTTAATGTCACAAATAAAAGTTTTAGTCCACTGAGACTGTTGTGAAGAGATGGCAGCTGCAAGTTGCTTTGAGCAGTGAGGTATTTCATCAGAAAAGGATTGGAGTAAATGGTCAAGGATATATGTAAATGTTTAGAAAGCAGTTAGGTATTGAATGGCAGAGAAATTAACTTGTTGAGTCTAAGTCATGGCAAACCAGGTGTCCCCTTATGCCGAGCCATAGTTTTGGTAATGGAGCACTTTTGATCTCACGAAGATTTGTGTCGTCATCTCACAGAGCTGTCTGATCAGGAAGTAGGGACTGTGAAGTGAATAGGAAGGTAGCTGGAAAAGAATAAACAGTAGTTTACTGTTGAAATGGAAACCTGTGTTCTGTCATGTCCTTAGAGGACTCTCTCAAGCCTGCTGCTGTTCTATTATTATTATTATTATTATTATTATTAATAATAATAATAATAATAATAATAATAATAATAATAATAATAATAATGAAGTGGCTGACAAGCCAAAGGGTGTGTATTGCCAAAATGCCATGGTGGGTGTTCAGGTGATTTGGGAAACAAGATGGGAATTCAAACTGGTCTCAGTAAAGTGGAGTCCTAGGAATGTTTTTACATCACAAATATGATGTTTATATATCACAAATAGCTAAAATATAGCTGAACATGCTTTGGAGGTACTTCAGGTGAAGTTGAGGATGGAGACTATGTTATCTAGCAGGTTTTGTGATTCTTCAGCATGAGTCATATACTTTCCTTACTGAATGTCTGTAAGAATGAAAAATGTGTCCTGTAAAAATGTATTATGTGCCAGAGCTTGTTCCTCATGTAATGTGGGCTCAGTTCTGTCTGTGGTTGATATTGTTTTTGACTTGCAGATTCAGTTTCTAAAGAGAAACTTTGCTTTTGTAGGTAATTCATATGGAGTACTCTCCATTCAAAGGAAACTTCTTTTTTTATTGGAAGGAATAAAAAATAATTCAATTTATTGGTTCAAGGTAGCTGCAAAAATTTTGCTGCCTTTCCAAGCCCTCATTAGGCAGGAAACCTAAGGGGGTTAGGACTTGCTAGGTTATAAAGAATGCCGGGGATATCTTCTTATATTTGGAAAAAGCCTTTATCTCATCTAGCCACAGTTTCATCAAAAATATTAATAATGCACCTATAAATATTAGTATTTTTCAGTTTAGTTCTTTTCACTAAGGATTTTATATTTCAAGTCATATATTTTTAATAAAAATGGAGAAATGCCATTTTTGTTCCTTAAAGGAGTAAACTGAAAAGCAAAACATGAAGTGACTTGTTTAGCCATGGCCACAGAACTTCAGTGATGCCAGGAATTAAAACCTGAAGATACTGGCTTTGTAGGTTTCTTTTTGATATCTTAACAGTCTGAGACACAAATGTTTCATGGGAAATGTGTAAGATACATAGCTCTTCAAGTATTTCTCTCTTCTAGTATATTCTCATACAGATTCTTTCTACATCCTCATTTTTTGTTTTATATGTCTGTACCTAAAGTTGATTATGCATTTCTTGCAACTTCAGTGCTGTAATTGGAGAGAAGCAATCTGCTCTGTTTTGCTGAGCTGATCTTTGGATTTTTCTTTCTTACTTGGGTCTCATTGCTGGTAAGGGCTCTGGTTTTGAGATTGAAAAACTAGATTAATTTAGCCAGGAGATGTTAATTTAGAAGAAAAACAAATACATTTTTGCCTTGCCTTTAAAAATATGAAGCTGGCTTTGGACTTCAGTTTCATAGGTTTTGTGACAAATGAGGCAAGAAATAAATTGGCAAACCCCCTATGTCCGAAGTACAGTGGTACAGTGTGCTCTCTAATTCTCAGCCCCAAAGATCTCAGCAAAGGCCACAAATTAAACAAAGTCAAAATCAATCAACTCTACAATCAAAATACAATTATTAAGGCTTTCATTTATTACAAAGAAGCAGTTGTGAAAGAGGCACTGGAGCAAGTTCTTTTGTGCAGTAAGGGAAAATCACCAGCAAGGGTGTCAGACAGGAACATGAAACCCTGCAGGTGAGGCTGTCTTTGGATCCAAAAGAAACCAGCACTTTTGCAGAAATGCAAGTAAAGTGTTGGGGAATGGCAAAGGTGTTTGGTGCTGAGCTGCAGAGGGTGTCAGTGGCACTTGGCCCAAACAGAAGAAGCCAGTGGAGTACAGAGCAATGCTCTGGGGTCAGACACTGCCCCTTGGAATGACATCCCAGTGAGGCTTCCTGGCAGGGCTCCCAGCTGCTGGAGCTTCTGCCTCCTTTGCAATGCAGAGCATGGGAGCAGCACTCCCTGTATGGGGGGGAATTGGATGTCAGGGGTGCCTGGACACACCATAGCTGACAAGGCCTCTCTTTACACGTTTTGTGCCCTTGTTTTGGGGAGACAGGGTGTTCCACGTTACGTCATGACATGCATGGATTCATCCTTATCATCTGTATTTATACAGATACTGAATTTCTTGTTCTGTTTGATGGGCAAATACTATCTCAGTGCAACTTAAATACAACTAAGTATAAGAACTTCATCTTTAGTTGCCTGTTCCCGAAACAGAACTTGTAGGCTTTTAATGAAAATAGTTGTAGAAGGGCAGAAATCGCTTTGGACAGCTATATGGTTTTCATCTCAGTGCTATAAATAGCATAAAAGTTTTATTCCCATACATAGGAGATGCACAGTCTTTTAACAGATCTCTAATCTACTTTCATATTCTTTTTACTAATTCTCAAAGTAGCAATGTGGTATTAATATGTAAGTAGTGTAGGAAGTTATGTCTAATGCTTTTTAGAGTACACCTGCCTTAGTCCAGCTGTGGTTACACATTTTCGTGATGCAGACACTCCCATGGCTGCATTGTGCATGCATTACTTGTGTTTTGTGTGACTTGCCCAGTGTATGGGTCATTTTTATTTTATAAGTACAGGTAATTTTCTGTAGACTCTGATAAGCTGTATAAATTTCTTAGCAGATTAATGATTTAATGGAACTTTAATCTATTTTCAAGGTAGGAATACTTTTTAAGAGCTGTCAAGTTGTAGTCTGATGCATGGAATAAAACCCTCAGCTATTCAGAGTTGCTTTACCCCCTGTTCCCACTGCCAAGTCAGTTTGGAAGCAATTATACATAAATCAGCAGACTATCATCATGAAACACCAAATCATCATGAAATCATCATGAAATGCCATCATGATGGAAAATTTAATTCCTCATCACCAACAGCCACAGATTTTCAGTTAAACTTTCATTCTCATTCTGTATGCTGATATGGCTGGTCTGGAACATGCATAGTAAAGGACAAAATCTACCTTTCAGGTACTCTATTCTCAAGGAAATCCTATAAGTCTTAAAATAAATATTTTTTAAATATTAACTGTAGGAATGCACAAAAAAAGGCTCCCATTCCTCTTTGGAATTCATGCACTGCCCATTTTTCTAGTTTATGTCTTAACTATGTGTTTTGATTTCAGGTAAGAGTTAGGATAGCCTAGTGGAAGTATTTCATTACCTGACTTCCCAGCACTTCAGCTGAGGTTGGTGACAGTCTGCTGGGACTTGGAAATACACACCTCCACCTTTAATGAACAAGAGGAGTTTGCATTGGGTTATAATAGTCTCCACATTCTAGGAATATTTTCTTAAATTGTGCAGCCTTCTATAGTTTCAGTTTATGCTGTGACCCTCATTTCTCATTATGATACTTGACAAGATACAGGACTTTCCATCTGAGAACGTTAAAGCAATTGCAAAGTCCGTGTTAATTCCTGAAATGAGCCTTTGGAAAAAGAAAAAGTATCTTATTTAGGAATAAGGGAAACTCAACACAGAAAAATTCAAATGGTGTGAATAAACTGTCTAAGTTGCTTGTAGTAGAGTGATTTTTAGTCCACCCTCAAGTAATTTAACTCTATCTTGCACTCCCACAGTAAGATTTCATTTGCTGTTGCAAATTAACAAAGACTGTTATTCAAGTGTTGTTTAAAGGGCAGTATTAAAATTAATTTCCTTGTTCATGATAGAAGATTGTTTAGAATAGGAAAGAGACCAGGAGATACACAGTGAGGTTCTTTCCTATCTTCCCTGTTTCTCAAGTCTCCACTTCCTTTTCTCTGGCTGATCTTCAGAACCTTGTTCTCTGCCTACCAGTGATGATCTCTGATTTACATTGGACTCCAAAAAATGTTCTTATGACTTTCACCATTTTACACACGAGATGTTTGTTGGATAAGAAAGGAGCTCATTGCCAGCTTTGAGGTGCCTGTTGATCCCTTATTTGTTGGTTCTGAGGAGAGCAGCACTGTGGTGTCTGAATTTAGGAGTTTACTGCCATTCCTGGTGCAGTAGATTTCCCCACTGCACTTCCAAGTGCCTCTTCAGAGAGACGTGGATCTTCCTTGTATTTTGTTGGCCTCCTGTCTTTTGTATCCTAGGGCAGTTCATGTGAAACTGGATACCATTAATTGGGCAGTGCAATCCCAAGGCAGGCACCAAGAAAAACTGAATCATCACAGTTCCCATCAGCATCACTTAGAGAGACAAGACTGCAGTCTGCTCTGGCAGCTTCTCAGCACTGACAGGACATTGACATCACTTCAAGATGACTTCTAATATCCCAGAATTTGACACTGTAAGCACACTCTGTGTTGCAAGACCTCACAGCTTGCACAGAGCTTCTGTCATCTCCTTGAGCCCCACTAAAAGGTCACATTCTCAGCCAAGCCCTCTGCTCCTCATTCAGGAGCACAGTGCTTCCCAGGCTCACTGGGATTAGGAATTATTGTTTTCATGACTTTGGATCATGGACTTGCCTATAAACTTTGGAATGATTAGTCCCAAAACACTGCCACACCACAGGGTAGTCACCATCACTGAAACAGAAAGGGTCTTTTAATGAGATCTTTCTTCTTCATGTTATGGAAGTATATTTTCTTCCTAAAACACTGCAAGTAGCTGACTCTTCCACTGTCTCCTTTGAGGATGTATTTGATAGCTCATTGCATGGCTGAACTATGTACTTGAAAAAAAATAATAACAAACCCAGATCAATATTTTTTTCTTGTGTAATTTCAGCACATTATTATTTAACGAAGAACAGTAGATTCTCAGTGTCATTCTTTTTTCCGGTTTTGCTAGATAATTTTTCTGTCCTCGATTGTCTTTTCACTTGAAAATTCACAGAATTGTGACAGCCACATGCACAAGTATTTTCCCAGTCTGTTTCACAGTTACACTAAACTCAGCTATGTTTTCATCTTTTTGATTGTTACAGTAATCATCCCTAAGGAAAAGCTAGCTTTGAAGGTGTTTTTCTATAGTTACTAAGCTTTTCAGTTGTCCTTAAAGTTGTTTGGGACTTCTGGTTTCATTAGCCAGTTGCCAAAACAGTCTCTCTTACACATGGCTGGCTGTTCTTCTGTTCTACACCACTCTCTAATCCTGCCAGTGTTGGTCTGTGTTAGCTAAAGAGCAAAATTATAAATGCTAACAAAATGTTTTGTGTTAGTTAATAATTGAATGTGTTACTCACTAATTGGGATGTTACACTAAGAATGAATTATGTTAGTTAATAACTGGGATGTTATATATTCCTTATAACTTCTAAAGTTGTCAGTTATAAAAGTAAATGCAAAATCTTGCAGAGATTTAGCTTAAATTTTGTGTGTATGGCTTATAATTGAAAAAAAAAATGCAAAGAGAAGGACACACTTTTCTTGCGAACGATACAAGAATGGCAAGTTTTTAAAATGGTTTAATCAAGCATATTTATAAAAGTGATAAAACAAATCTATTTTTTTAAAAGCTTTATTTTTCATATTGTGCCTGTCAGGCTCTCCTGGTTTCAGGAAACTGGTTTCAGTTAGGCCCAAACAGGACTCATTGTTTACATGATACAGGGCAAGAGGCTAATTGACTCTTTCATTTCTCTTCTTCTATTTCATATACATGTAGGAAAGGTCCAAAAGAGAGAAGCTGCAATCACATGGACTTGTGAGGTTAAAGTAGCCTGATTGGGGGAAGTACTATTAAGCTGCATTTGTGCTGCTAATAATTCATGCCATATGCTGATCTGTATTCAGAGCTACCACTTTGGGATTTTTTTTCCAGGCCTAGACTTTGGGTTTGCAGGTCTGCTATCATTTTGTTACTACTCCTTGAATTTGTTCCTGTGTGTCTTTCTTTTTTTATACATAAGGTGCTACAGAATGGCAAGACTGAAAGTGTTTGTTCTAAATGGCATTCATAACTTCTTCTAGGTGTGTAATTTTACCTTAGCCAAGACCCTTTTTAGGTTTCCAAGCTCTAAAATTAATATGCAACTATTTTTCTTGCTTTTTTTCGTAACTTGGTGAGGGTTTTCTTGAAGCCTCTAAGTGTTTAAAACTATTTGAAATGCCAGAGCACTGTAATGCTATTTTTTTTTTTTAATTTGTGTCTTCTGTAGCAGGCCAGGTAATACAAAATCATACAGAGAATCTTAAAAAAAAAATTAATTATTTCAGAGTATTATACTTAGCCACGTTCTCCGCAGTTGTTTAGGTCTTACTGAAATATGAGTATGGAAATAAACAGAAGAGTTCCTCTTGATGTTACTATACAGTAAAATCCCCTTTAAGAAGAAGCATTTTAAACTTCACATGCAATTTTTGGTTCTGCCCTGCTGCATGAATGAAGCTGTGCTCTGTGGTCTGCAGGCCAATACTGGAAATAGATTTTTGGGAACATGAGGAGCTGTGGTCTGACTGCAGGGCAGGCTGAGCTACAGACCCATGTGCTCCTGCTCCCCTCTCCCAGGTCCTCCTTTGAGCTGTGTCTGCAACTCACAAAACTCCACTACACTAATTTAGGACACTAACACAGCAATAAAATGTCCACATTTTTCTGAAGTTAGTTTTCTGCTGGCTTAGTGCACTGAAGTGGCAATTCATAAGTCTCAGACAACACAAGGCAAGGTTTGAAAATGATGTCTCCTGTCGTGGGAAGGAGATGACTGACAGCAAGCTGTTAGAGTGCCTTCAACTGCAACTCCAGTGGGAAAACCAAAAGCCACCCCTTGGCTTCTGGTCTTCATTCATAGCTTGGGTGATGTGCTGAGATCTGTATGTGTAATAAACTTGCTCTGCTTTATAATCCATCCCTTTTCTGCTTTTCCTCTTGATAGAAGGTTTGTCCTGCTCCTGACCTGAGAGGCCTTTGGTGATCTGCCTCCCTTATCAGCAGAGTATCCACGATGCAGGGTGGTGTTTTCTGTTAAGGATCCACGCTGCAGCAGTTTGTCCCACCATCATCCTGTGTCTGTCACTCATTCCTCCTGAGTTGGGTGGGTTGATTAGACTGATTAAAGTAAGTGTCTGGATTGAGAGGGTTAAAGAGCATCCATCTGTTCTGGATTTACTGCTGCTTCAGTGGAGGCAGGAGGGCCAGGAATTAGTGAGTGGCTTAGTCCAGTTCTCACTGCTGGCAGCTGACAGGAGCACTGATGAGGTGATAATGAACTAAAAAGTCTGCCCTGTTGGCTGGGTGGGAAAGGGACCCAGACAGTGGGCAAGTCTCACCCTGGTCCTTGCCAAGATTTTCACGTTTTAATAGAATCCATCTAAAGCAAAATTAACAAGTATACGTTCCTGGAGAAGTTTCAGTATTGTAACTTATCACCGACGGATGTGAAAGAAATCCCTCCAGGACATTTGCAGCAGGGCAGCTCTGGGGGGCTCATGCACCAACCAAACAGTGGTAGTGGCACCAACAAGAGTGTTTGTCAAGTGAGATGCACAATAACTTCTTTTAAAATACCATCTGAAGTTGTGCAGAACACACCCCTTCCCTTTTAGTTCTGCCCTTTGGTGGCACTTACTAACATTTTTGACCATAAAAATTGATCAGGATTTGAGATACATCCTAAAGGCATTGCTTTGTTTTTCCCTTCATTGCTTTAAATGCTGCAAAGCATTTTTTTTTGCTTACTTTTCCTTTAAATCTCTGTCTTTCATTAGAACATGTTTCAGATTGCCTGTAACCTCACAATATTTTACTTTTGACACAAGCCCAGCTAATGCCAAGCATGAGTGTTCATTATATGTCTGTGCTAACACAGTGTGGATATACTGCCATGTCAAGGTGTAAGAAGCACTTCAAGCTGGTTGGGGTAGCTGAGGAATATAGTGTAGGCACTCACCAGGCTTCTTACATTGACATATGGTGTTCTTCTCAACTTACTTGTTGCTGACAGACTTAATAAAGGTTCAAGGTTTTACAGGCCTTTAATTTGTAAAGAGTCTGCAGAGAGTACAAGCATGAAATGTCTTAGCAAGAGTTTGTCTTTTTTGTAGACAACAATGCTGAGTTTTGCAAGCTGGGTTAGAAGCTGTTTATTCCGTAGCTGAAGTGTTTGGAAGGCAATTTCATTCATAGAGGGAAAACCTCTCTGACCTTTGTGCAGAACATTGAGAGGGAAGATCGTGACCCCAGAGTCTCCGGTGGCTGTTGATTGAAACCTTGTGTTTCAAGAAATAAATGTTTAAAAACACTTCCTTATAAGGCCTGGGCTGCATAGACTGACTTTTTTTTTATAGCATTTTAACTATTTTGGTAAAAGGTGTTTCTTCCCCTACCCCCCTTCTGCTCCTACCAGAAAGGGCTAACTCAGCACAATCGTTAGTGTGACCCTTAGGCTGAATGCAATTTTGTCATTATAAATATGACTTAAATTGATACAGCTTCTTTTCCTAAGCCCATAGGCCCAAGCTGTCTCTGCATAAGTGTGTCTATATGACTGTAACAATGTCTGCATTCATGGGTTTGCCCATGTCAATTGCAGGGATATATTTTGTAGGTACAAACCTATCCAAAAAGAAAAAATAACTAAGTTCAGCCTTGAGAAAAGACAACAAGTGTAATGGGTGGGATTGGATATGAGGGATGTTGGGAACCATGTCAAAGCCTTATAAAAACTTAATTTGTGTGTTTAATTGTTAGCAGTCAGAAAGACTGAAATAAATATTTTCATACAATTTATTTGATGTTTCCATATGCCCTTCTATTCAGAGTCAGAAATTCAGGAATTTCAGAATTTCTTACTTCATCTGCCTTGTTCACGTAGACTTTTAGCAGTATTTGAAAACATGGGAATGCAAATAGTCCTGCTTATACAGTCAGAGTACCTAACCACTTTCAGATTAGATGTGTCCCTTCTTAATTGGCAAACTGCTGTGCTTTGTACCAGTGCCCATCATCTGCTGTGGTCAGGACTCCAACAACTTTCGTTGCTACCAAAGGAATTGCTCCTTACATGGTGCCTCATCTATACCATGAAAATGTTGTGATTCATAAAGAAGAGGGGATTATTTTTAACCTGATACTGTGGAAGAGGTACCAAGGAGTTGGCACCATGGACTGTTATTTATGAAAGTGATGTATGCTTTCTCATTTTTTTATTTTGAAGGGAAAGAGTATTTGTTCAAAATCAAAATTTTAGGATAAAATGGGATGTGGTTCTTAAGTGCCCACTAATCTCAAAGAGTAATCTGTCCCCTGAACCCCTTTTTCAAGTCTTCCTCAAAGCCAGCAGTGACACTGAGCAGGGCTGCTAAGAATCTTACAGCCATTCTGTCTTAAAATGTTCCTTTTCTTCTAATAGAAAGGGTAGAAGGTTACCAAATGGCATTCTTGAATCTGTCACAGGAAAAGACTTTTTTTGTTTGTTTGTTTTGATCAGATCAGCACTGTCAGAATTTCTCCTAAAATGTCTTAGAGCAACAGATTCAAACGTTCTTGTCTGAACAGATGAAAATTCAGTCATCTGTTCTATAATTATATAATAAGGATATACTGCTGCTGATTTACTTTGTATTACATTCACTTGTTGGTGGTATGTGTCTACTATTCATGTCTAGAATAGAAACCATTTTGATACAGAGAAGACAAAATAAATTTTTGCCGTCAAAAAACAACTAAATGTGTACGTTTTAGAAGGATGCTGGTGTCATCCTGATCTCATTATCTTTATGAGTCTTGTCTTCTCCCTCTTCTTGGTTTGTTTGTGGAGAAGCAGATTCTGGAAACTGGAGCCACTACATAAAAAAACAAAAGTCATCTCCAAATTTCTTCTATGCAAGACTTGTGCGTAAAGGCAATTAGTTTTATCTTCTATCTAATATCTCTTGGGTTTCAGTATTTTGTGGATTTTTAGCCTCCAGATATGGTCTTCTTATTCTTGGACAGCTGTATAATGTAAAAAAAAAAACAAGTAGAAAAGCAGCTATATGTTGATTAGAAGTATCTGTTAGCACTCTAGGTAGCAACTTAAATTGATGGCTACCATCAAACTTTCACAGCCTATTCAGATTTAACTTCCCATATTTTTACTCTCAAGGAGACCAGAATGCACTGGTTTTTAACTTGATTGTGGGTTAGAAAATGCCAAGTAATTTTCTACCCAGAAGTAATTTTTCCTTCAGTCCTTCTTTTTCTCCCCTTCTCTTTTTTTGTTGACTATTCTCACAAGTCAGGATGTGTCAGAGTTGCTGATGCTGCATGGTCACCATTTCAATCAGCTTTAGTTTCTTACTGATGTTTAATGAT
This sequence comes from Acridotheres tristis, assembly GCA_037013685.1. Taxonomy (NCBI): domain Eukaryota; kingdom Metazoa; phylum Chordata; class Aves; order Passeriformes; family Sturnidae; genus Acridotheres; species Acridotheres tristis. The sequence goes on from CM072885.1 coordinate 68,188,003, forward strand.
CTTCCAGTCCTGAAAGATCATCCTCAGAAACCCAGGTGGCTGCTTTCCACAGCAAGTTTGGGAATAGAGTTGAGAGCATGTTTCATGCCATCCTATAGAGCTAAAGGGAAGCCCTTAAATCTAGGAAACATTTCCTTTTGAATAAAGTTGTATAGACCCTTTGGCTTCTTCCAGGGCTTTATTGACATTGCTGCCATTGTGATTAAGTTTCTTGGTATTGCTGATTGTTGTGATGGCATAGAGCCAAATTCACTGTTGCTTTTGGCTGAGTAGGAAAAAAGCGTGAAAATGTTTCTGGCAGGGGAAAAAAAAAGAGTACTTGTTAAAACTGAAGAGTTGATTGTTGTATCCTTGTATCATATTAGAATTGAAGCTAAGTTTTTAACACTACAATTTTCAGTATAGTTCATGGCAGAGGTGTTGGGTGAGGCAGCATTTAAGAAATAACATTTCCTTTCTGAATACATAGAACAGGTAAAAATTAAACTGTTTGACTGCACTTCCCTGCTGTGATCCATTGCTTTTTGGGAATTTCATTTTAAAGAGCAGGTGCCCCTGATCTTCACTACTGGCTCAGCTGTGTCTTTCTTCATCCAGTACAGTTTTCCTTCTGTGCAGGGTGCATGGTGACAGTTCATTCATTTCTTCACGTTCCAGGATGCCGGTGACTGCAATCAATCTATTTTTATAAAAGCTGATCTTTTCCTCCTCCAGCCTGAAGAGTTAAGGAAGTCCACTTCTGAGCACCAGTTCATACCTAGAACTTTACCAACAGCTTTAAAAGCCACCTCTGGCATGGGCATGTATGGGATTACTTCCAATGAGACTTTTCCCTGTCATGTTACAAGTGCATTTCTAAGCTGGTCTTGGAACATAAAAATATGTCTATGGTGGGTTAACTTTTGGCTAAGAGCCACTCACCCTCCTCAATATAACAGGAATAGAAAATAGGATTGGAAGGCTCCTGCATGGTGGTAAAGACAGGGAGATGCTGATTACTGTTGTGGGCAAAACAAACTCACCTTGGAAAAAATGAATGTATTGCCAGTTAAAGGTTTGGGTAGTGAGAAACCAAGTCAAACAATAAAACAGCACCTTTCCAGTCCCATTTCCTACATTCCCCTTCAGTCCAACACTCTGGACTCCTCTGCTCTCTCAGTGCAGGGAGGGAGGGGGTGGGTGTGGTCAGTACACCGTTTTCTCTGAGGATTTGTAGATAGTTTGGCTTGGAAGGGACCTTCGAGGTCATCCAGTTCCAAACCCCCTGCCATGAGCAAGGACACCTTCCACTAGACCAGGTTGCTCCAAGCCACATCCAGCCTGGCCTTGAAAAGTTCCAGGGACTGGGCATCCACAACTTCTCTGAAAAACCTGTTCCAGTGTGTCCCCAAATCCTGGCTTTTCCCCCAAATCTATCAGAGCAAGCAGAGTAGCCTCACAGTATTTCCTCCATTGCCTCTGAGAGCCTTCTCCAGCCACACAGCTCTTTCCTTGCACCAGTGTTGGCTCTCCCCATGGGGCTGCAGTCCTGCAGGAAAACATCTGTTCTCATGTGGGCTCTAAGAGGGCACAGTGGCTATCTGCTCCACCATGGACAGTCCATGGGCTTCAGCAGATCTGTGCTTTGTACCTGGAGCACCTCTTTCCCCTCCTTCTTCTTTGCTCTTGGTGTTCCCAATGCTGTTTTTCACCCTTTCCCCACCATGCCTGTGTGGCAGGTTTTACCCTTTCTAAAATACATTTTCCCGGCGATGAGGGGTGAGTGCTGTCCTGCAGTGGATCCTCTGGAGCCATCAGGAGCTGGCTGTGTCCAGCACAGGGCAGCCCTGATTTCTTCTCCCAGAGGCTCCTGCAATCTCTCTGCTGCCAACACCTCGTCATGGACACCCAATAGAGCATCCAATGATATTTAAAATTTTCATTACAGTGAAATTATGAGACTGTAGCAATGCTTACTAATGCACTACTGTGCCCCTTGCTGAGTGACAAAAAATATTTTCTTCATGGGAAGAGGGAATTTATTTTCTGTGTTGGGTTTTAACTCTTCCACAGATGTAGACAAGGCTGCTGGTACAGGAGGTCAGAGATACACAGGGAGGCTCTACTCTTTTGCTAAGTGTCAAATATGCTTAAAACATGGGAAGACACTTCTTAATGCAGCAGGTCCTGAGGCTTTATGGCCACAGAGAAGTCTGCACTGTGGAGACAGTGTCTGCAGGATCAAATGTGGCTTAGACAGATTCCTGGACAGCAGGTCCATAAGTGAATATTGGAATGAGCTTAGATAGGGATGTGCTGTTTAATATCCTTAATACTGTAATTCTCAATGCTGGCAGAATATGAGTGACTGGGCCAATAGGCACTATTACAGGTTGGAACAGAACTGAAGAAATGCAACCAAGAGAAGAGCATGGCAGTGAGGTCTGAAAGGCTGAAATTACAGAATGTATTCTGTAAAACACAGAGTACTGAAATTAAGGAGATAACAACATTGAGCCCAAATGAATTTGGAATCGTTCAAGGAAGATGCTGAGAAAATCATAGACTTTTTCCTAAAAAGACAAGCAGCAGGATTCTGTTTGTCCTATAGGTGGGCGTGGTATAACACTAAGAATCTACAGATATTTTTGTCATATGGCTTTAATCCTGTTTCTCTTGCGAATGCCTCTTTCTGCAATGTTTCTGTATATTATCAAGTGTCCAAGTGGATCAGATTTAAATGGTTAGTTGGAGCTGAGGTTACTTCAATTACCCTGATTGCTGGTGAAAACAGCAAAACTTGATTGGAGGAAGCAGATTTGGAGTTCTTTCAGAAATGCCTACAAACAGTTTTTAAGAAGTTTGATCACACAGTTTGATTCTTTGCAACCTAAAATTAAGTTTGCTTTAGGTTTTCCCTGTAATGGAAATATCTATCTGATTGTCTTTTGCTACAATTGCACTCATGTTTTTATTCCTCCTTATTGTAACTTTATCTTGCTTTACCTCAGATTTTTCCATTAATTTCAGGAAATAAGAGCCTGACACAGTAATGCTTGTGAGTGAAGCCTGGTCCTTGGCATCCTGATGTTTGAACTTTATGGATTAGAATTGTTGACTCACAGCAATCAGGTTCACTCTTGTTGTGTCTGACAGGGAACAGAAGGGACCAAGCCAAAACCAGAGCCCCTAGAGTAAGGGCATTAGACCTGTCTTTTCCAAAGTGAATAGTTTCCCTTCTAAACAGTCTCTGGAAAGAAGCTTAGTAATTCCTTAGGGAGGCAAGTTATAAAACTTGAGATGCAGATATTTAAATCCTATGAGCCAGCCAGCAGTAGTGGAATTGGCTGTCAGAACTTGTAAAAATCTCAACCAATCTCTTTTATTGTCTTGTGGCTGCAGCAGTGAGGCATCTCAGCTTGTGCAGGGTGAACTTTCCCCACCATATCCTGTTTGCTACTGTTCATGTGAATACAAATGGCAGTGCAAGTTACATCCAGAGGAAGCAGCTTTAGGGTGTGAAAGGTTATCACAGAGATCCTTTCATCTGCTGAAATCTAAGAACATGAGAATTTATATCCATCATACCTGAGGGGCTACAGAAATGACTGGAGCCCAATCTCACATCTATTTGATTTTAGTAAGTGGTGCTGCCTACAGAACTTCAGATTCTTGTGTATGATATTTTGAGCGGTGTAATTTTCACTGGAAGTTGTTGAACATATGGAGGAATTCCCATTTGCATGCCAGTTTAGAGTTCTAGAGTGTTTGGGAGGTTATTACCTCTCCACTACAAAGGAATCCGTATTATTCAAGGAAATTTATAAGAAAAATTCTCCTCCCTGCTCTTCCCCATGTTATGTATAGTGCTACCACAACTTGCAGCATGATGTGACTCTAAGTGGAAATGTCCTTCCTAACTACAAATTCAAAACTCAAGGAGAGTAGTTCTGAATCCTTGTCTTGTGCCTCAAGCCTCAGAAAATCTTTTAGCATTCAAGCTCTGGGCCCCAGTCTGGTTCTGGTTAGAATTCTGGTATGTTAGACAGCAGAGCAGTGTTATTTATGGAAATCTTCTGGTAGCTAGTGGTTGAAGAGGAAACTGTACTGCACTTGAAAGTGGTTATATGGTATGGTTGTCTTTGTTTGCACAGGAATGAACTTAGTGACCCAACTGAAACAGGATTAAAAAGATCAGTGTGGATAGCAGCCATTCAGATGATAAGATATTAATTCAGTAATTCATGTTGTCCACCTTTTTATGCTCTAAGCTGTGATTGAAAGGGTATCTATAAACAGCCACATTAAGTCTCTTTTGAGAGACACAAAAATCCTTAATGCTGTAGCTTCTTGCAGGTAGCATAAGGGCTTGATCTAACAGTGTGTCTGTGTTACAGAAATGTATTTGATTCTGGAACACTGCTGTGTTAAACCTGGAGCCCTCAGGTCCTGTGCCAGTTCAGGAGCCAGCTGTAGGCTCCATTTCAGACATATTGGTATCAGCATGGAATGTGCAACCCTGGTAACCTTGGTTGATTTGGAAACTTCATATAGAAGGAGAGAGAATGATAATTTTTAGTAATGTGGTTGCCCCTTGATTCAAAAGGAGGAATGTCTGTGTGCAACTTAGCTGGAAGAATAACAAATTCTAGCACAGAAGTCAACAAGTTAGACTATTGTTCTTCAATATGTGCTAGAAAGTATTTAATAAAATTCTGTATTTATAATTGGATCCAGTTTTTCCATTGAGTTGCATTTGCATTGCATAATCTCCTATCCTGTTAAAAAATGCCCTTTGGCACTTACAAAGTCCACTGCACTCACTGATAACTTGACTGCTCTTCAGGTCTTCCATCTTTGCAGAGGCATTAGCTCCAGATTTTGGCAGTGCTTGGTTTTGGTCACCACAGCAGTCCAGGCTCAGCTATGTGATGTTTCAGATGCTGTTCCTGATCCTTCTGGAACAGGAACAGCTGGATCCTCCTGGGTGGAACAGCTTCTGTTATGCAGTTGTGGTCACTATGGTTTGAAACAAATTGGGGAAGTTGAAGGCTTAATCCTTAAGAATCAATCGATAAACCAATGGTTAATCTAGAAAATAACCCTGAAGAACAGAATATTTCCTGTGGCAATTCCCCATATCTGATGTATTTGCTTTCAGAGGGCAGAGGACTAACTTTTAGACACCACCTTTGGTTGAATGTGCAAAGAAGACTGCAGAGTCCACCTGTTCTTCCTTCTGTCTTCTACACTTTAGGAAAATGGAAAGCATTTTGTTGACCTGGTATAAGCCATAAAGATTATAAGTGCAACATCAAGACAATATAAAAAGAAAATACTTAAAATAGCTTAATATGAAGTGAGGACCTTGTTGAGTATTGTCAGTAAAGAGCCCCAGTTTTGTATTTCCTTCTGCACAGGAAATGAAAAGTCATCCTAAAATGCATCATATTGCCTGATTACTCCAGTAGGCACCCTTCAGTGTGGGCTTGAAGTTCTGAGACAAAATCTCCCAGATCCTGGGCAGTGTTCTGGAGCAAGCTGCCAATAAGCAGCTGTCAATGAGGTGATCAGCACCCTGTCCCCACTCTGTCATCATTCAGTTCTCACTGACAGTGTACAGCTTGGTGTGCAATTGTCTGATTTTGATGTGTATCCTCATGAGCACTTGTGGGCTGCAGATCCCACTTTTACAGGTGGATCCTCTCATAGTAGTAGTTCTGATTTTGATTTAGGACTGGGAACAAAACAGGTGTTCTTTGTTGCCCTGTTGATTCATGTGTTCCTCATTTCTTTGCCCAGCACTGATTCCACTGGGAGGAGCGTGGCCCAGTAGCTGTGAGGGGAACCTGTGCATGTCATCCTGGGTGGTGAATTCTACTTATGCAGCCAGTGCCTGCTTTGAGGCAATACTGAGAGTGATAACAGAAATAAATGCCTTTTCAAGTGGGCCAGAGGGCGTGCTGAAGGCCTTTTGGCATGATGTCTGCTTCACAGGTGCATTCCCAGACTGCTCTATAATGACCATTAGTTTGAAAAAAAAACAGAATAGTATTAGTTTTGTATTCCTCAGGGTGTTGTTAAAAATAATTAAATTAGTTAATCAGTATTAAATCTCAGAAATTTTCATATCAGTCCATTGCATCATTAGAATTTTTATTCAAATTACTGCAATGCTTAAGCTTTGTTATCAATTCAACATTTTTTCCTAAATGATCATGAAATGTTACTACTTTTGATTTTACTATTTGAGCTACCCCTGTAGGTCAAATACAGGGTATTTGAGCTATAATACCCATTATCCTGGCCTCTGTAGTCTCAGATATGTCAGCTGACACTAAAATGAAGAGGTGCACTCCAGTAGGAACTCCAGTGCTGCACTGGATTGAGCAAAGTGTTGCATTTTAGTTCTGTCATTTAATAGACATTTTGAGGCTTCACAATTCACCGTTGTCAAATATAATAGCAAAAATAATAATAGAAGACGTTTCTTGTTCAAGAAAAGCAAAAACATCTTAAAAGCTTGCAGTGGGACTTTATGTGAAGGTGACTGGGAAATGAGGACGGGCAGAGCCCCACTTTGCCATGCCTGAAAGGAAGTTTAATGGCAAAATTCCAAACCCCTGAAACCCTGGGACTTGGAGTAAAGCGTTGACACTGCTGTAACCTGAGCGGTACAAATGACGTTGCTTTAATAGTGTGGATGTTCAGGAGCAGTGATTACTAATGGAAAACACAGAAGTGCAGATAATGTACAGGAAGAGCCATTATGAGCTTGCTTCACCAAGCCCTTCCTGAAGGGCTCTGTAAGGGGCTGCTGTGGTTGTGGATGAGTTCCATCTGCCTTCTTAACCGGGCTGTAGAGGTAGGAAGCTGTAAGTCACAGCCCGAACACACCACTAATGCCTTCTGCCACTTCCAGGGTCTGTGAAGAGTTTCTTTAATTGCACAAGATGACTGAATCCTTGCTGTGCTGTATGCCCCTAATTTCCTTCCTTTTTCCCTTGTGCCAGCATCTCCTGCTATCCCCCTCTCCCAGCCCTGGCGTTCCCGTGTGAGAAGTGTTTTTCCTGGCGTTGGCAGGCTCAGGTGTCCGAGCCCTGCCCAGGCTCAGCCTGTGTCCAGATCCACCAGATGAGCTCATGTAGTGCTTTCAATGGGCTCTGTGTGGTATGTGCTGCTGGAGCTTTTTGGGAGCCAGCTCTGTCTTTGCCCATGAGCAACCCAGAGCAGCCTGGATGAGGAGTCAGCACTCTCTAAAGGTGGAGGTGCCCCTCAAAGCTCCTGTGCTCAGGAGAAACCTCAGAAGCTGGCTGGGAGAGCACTGGATGTACTGAAAGGGAGTCATCCCTGGCATGGGAATGGTGTCTCTGTAGGAGCAGCCATGCTCAAGGGACAGCTGAGCCAGATTCTGTACTGATAACACCTCTCTGGTCCTTGAACTGAATCATGTTGCTTGCAGTGGGAATTAGACATTATTGGTATGAGCTCCTTCCTAGTACCTGCTTCCCTTTCAATGGTAGGAATTCTCTTTGAGAAATTAAACACTCTCTGGAGTGTTTTAATGAAATCGAAGTTTTGTCTCCGAGTCATCAATTTTTCTCTGTCTCTCAGCCATCATCCTTACACTCCTCCCCAGAAACCCACTAACTAATCAACTTAGCATTGGGCATTCTGAAATGTTTGCTGAGAAAACAGCTCTGTTTTGACAGACAGCAATTAGAGCACCTGGGCTATAGGCAGACTTTACAGCTCTTCTGGGGATCTCTTATGAATAGCCACCATGAGGCCAGCACAGCCCTGTGCAAACAAGCTTTGTAACCAAATTGCACTGAAAACCCCCTTCTCTTCTACCCACACCCTCTCCTCCCAAAATTACTGAGAAGCATGGATGTCCCTCCTTTACTTTCTCTGAACCTGAAAAAGTTCTCACATTTTGTAAGGAAGTGCCATTTAGATTTAGGAAGATTTACTTGTTTGAAGTCCCATTCGTGGCTGGGTGTGTGTCATGTGCACTCATTTGAAGTTGTTGGATTTTAATTTATTTTTTCGTAATTGGAGAATTGCAGGATATTTGAGGGTTTGGAGTGATTGAAGTACGTGGAAAATTTAGAGAGTATGTTAATCTAAACACAGCTTTTGTCTATGTCCTTCAGGGAGGCAGATTGTCTGAGACTGTTTACATTGCTCATCAGTCATAAATCATATTTTTTTGAGGAATCAGTGTGCTCTCTGAGGTCACAGTCATCCTCTGCTACCCATTTGAGACTGTCTTGGAGAGCCTGGGATCTCTTCTCAATTGCCATTTTATTTCCTCCACCTGCTTTGGTTTATGCTGACATCCCTTCTTGCTCTGAAAGGGTTTAATAGAAACTAAAAATTCTTCTGTAGAAGAATTCTTCATTCTTTCAGTCTTTTCAGCAGTCTCAACTAGAGGAAAAGGAAAAGAAAATGTCTACAGCTAGGCAGCTAATTCAAGACATCAAAGATAGTGAAATGCTAATTTAAACAAAATAATATTGACCAGCCATGTTAATGAAAAACAGCCATTGACTTTAATGTTGTAAAGCTGTTAGAGTGTGATAGCCCCCTTGTTCTAAAACATTCTTTTTCCCAAAGGATCTTTTTGGCCATTACTCTCAAAAGTATTTTCTGTAGGCTGGAACAGGTTATATTTAGTATGTGTACTTTATATCTGCTTCTGGAGCTGACTCTCCTGCTCTATTTTTAAATTAGCTACTTCAAAATCTTTCGCAGTGAGGTGTACAAGACTGAAAACATAAATGAGTGGCTTTTCTGTGAAGAAGATGTCTGTTCCAGCCAGGTTGTTATTGCTTTCCTCCCCTCAGAGTGACCTCTGCTGTGAGCATGTCCCCATCCCTGCAGGAAGAGGGGCTCTCCCAGCTGCCTGGACACTGCAGCCAGCCAGGAGCAGCCACATGAAAGGCAGAGGTGTTAAACCCCTCCCCAGGTCTTGTGCTGGGCTGTGCTTGCCACCCCACGCCCCAGGTAACACCTTCACAGGATGTGCTTGTCTGCAGGGCAGGAAAAAAGGGGTCCCTTGGTGTTTGCTGGAACCTGAGAACATCACCTGGAACAGGCAGAGTTTGGCACTTCACTCAGCTTGTCGTGGCATCCCTGGCACGATGCACAAGTGAGATCTCAGGTCAGAGACCCCAAATGGATGTCTTGATGGACACAGTTGGGATAAGGTTGCCTCTAAATAGAAGATTATATAGGTTATAATTATAAGTTTACCTTTAAATAGAACTGCCTTCAAGGGGACAGGACATAAGAGATGTTTCTCATTTGTACGTTTATTCTACTTACTCACCTTTATCTTTCCCCTGTTCCTATTGCACCAGTAAGTAAAAAAGCAAGATGTGTGAGAGGAAAAAGAAACCAATTTGCATTTCCTTTTGCTTCCTTACTTTGTTTTGCAGTGAAATCATAGTTAATAATAGAATGTTAGCTGTCAGACTTTTTGAAATAGGATTGGAGATGACACGTTCTAGACAAAACCTGAAAGTCAAGACTTGCTTTTTCACTCCACCCTTGAAGCCACTCTGTGTCACAGTTAAGCACTTTGCTGCAAATGATTAGCCAGAAAATTCTTAAGGATCTGCCAGTGCTAATCTCTGTTCTATCTGAAGATGATTTTGCTAAGCAACTTAATGTGCTGTCCTGCCATAGTCCCTGAGTGTGTTACTATCTCATGTGAATAAGGTCTTGAAGACGAAATGAAAGACAAGTTCTTTGGCCAAACCTGTATACATTCATTTAACAGAAGACTGAGACAGCATAAAGCATTCCCACAAGCATGTAGAGCTAAAATTACATTTCTCAGTGTCTGCAAATTTCACTTTGCAACATTAAAATATTCAGAGCTTTTCAGTGAGTATGATTTTTATGTGTCTTTTTAAGTAGATAGATGAAATGCTGAAAGTTTCTTAGGAACTTTGATCGAATATTTGAATCCATTTGGAAGGACGTGAGAGTCTTGTCCTTTAATACAGCTTTTACTATATGAAGTCAGTGGTAATGTTGTCTTTGGTTTCAGAGAGGAGACCATTTGTATTTGCTGTAGTGATTAAATTTTTTTTCTTGATGCCAGCATTCAAAAAACCCTGTTCAAATATTAAAAAGTGCTGTTTTCTATTGATAGTAAAATAATTAGCATAATTAGAATTACTGAAAAAAACAAAATCAAGAAAGATTTTTTTTTTTCACTTTATTAGGCCACTTGTGATGTATCCAGTATGCCTAAAATATTACTTTACTGGTTTGTAATATCCTTTATTATTAATTGGGATCACATAGGACTTGAACAGAAATGGTTTTGCCTCTCTTCTTAGAAAGGCACTGTGGCATTCATATTTCTCTTTCCAACATAAGGAACTGCTGAAGAAGTTACACACATGTTGGGGGTAGCATACCACTGTTATTGGTATCTAAGAGCACTAGAGAAGTTGGCTAAAGGGAATTTTGGCTCCTTGAAAGTTTAATAAATACTGGAATTCTGATGAAATTCTAGAAGTTATGAAAATGCTGAAGTCCTGGAAATGTTGCAGAATAACAGGCAAAGGGTGGCTAATGAATTGATTAACTGTTGCAATTCATGAGCAGAGTGATGAATAAGCTGATAGAATATTCTGATAACATAAAGAATAGGCTTTTAATTAATGCCAGTCAAATTACTTTGTGTAAGATGTATAATGTCAAAAAAATGTGATACTATTCCTTGATTATCGCTAAAGTTTGGTTAAAAAAAACCCAACCTTTTTTTAATATAAGTAACTTTTTGCATTAACTATAATTAATCTTCTTTAGAATACCAATTCCCAACATTATGACAGAATCACAGAACAGTTTGGGTTGGCAGGGACCTTAAAGATCATCCAGTTACAAACCTTCCACTAGACCAGGCTCCATCCTGGTCCCATCCAGCCTGGCCTTGAACACTTCCAGGGATGTGGCATCCACAGCTTCTCTGGGCAACCTGTGCCAGGGCTTCACCATCATCACAGTGCAGAATATCTTCCTAATATCCAATCTGATTCCATCCTCTGTCACTTTGAAGGCATCACCCCTTGTGCTATCACTACATGCCCTTGAAAAGACTCCCTTAATGTTACCTGTTAGTGCTGTATGGACAATATGCTTAAAGTGAGCATTAGCTGTCAGCATTTTCCCATTACAGTTAAAACTCAACAGTGAAGTTTAATAGCTTAATAGATTTTTTGCTGGGCTTGATGCTAATAATCATTTGATCAGTGAGCTGGAAGCAAGTCTAAAAGGACAGTGCAGGTGATACCAAAAATGTTGTAGTGTTCCCTAATGGTGAGAGCAGACATGTAGGGCCATTTAAATTGCTTCTTAATGCAAGCTCATTTCCACAAAGTGCCTATGAACATGAAGCATATAAATCAGAACAATATCAAGTCCACTGTGCACTATTTGGAAAGAAGCAACTTGGAAAGGATTCGGCCATGTTGTGGAAAAAAGTGTGATCTCGGCAGCAGCAGGACTTTGGCTACATAAAAATAGGATTAATGAGTATGAAGAGAATGAAGATTTTGGTTCTGTTTTATAGGATAGTTGATACAGTTGTCACAAGACTCTGTATAGTCCTAATATCTAGAAAATCAAATAATAGTCATATTAAAACACTTGATTCAAGCAGAGACAGTCAAAACAAGGATCATTATCCAGAAACTGAGAACAGAAGGGTTGGAAATAGATATAAGACTGTGACAGTGAAAATTATTAACCGCTGGGACAAGCTCACAAGGACAGCAGCCAGTTCCTCATGCCTTTCAGTCCCAAGTGGATGCCCTTTTCCTAAGCCCCCCAGAATAAATGATTGGGAGTAGTTGGGTACGATGTAAATATTTATTCTGTACAAGACAGCAAACTGGATAAAATCAATAAGCCTTAATTCTGCCTACTGCAAGCTCTGAAACAATCCACAGAAGTCAAAGAGACCCTTTAAGTAGCATAAAACAAAATAAAATAAGGAGGTGGAAGAAGTTATTTTCCACACAACTGTTTTCACTTGTAGGAAAAGTAATTGTGAAACAAATAGTTTCAGGAGGTCTTGGATGAATCAGATGGGTTTATTGCTGCCTACATCTGTTTTATCAATCCTTTCCTTCTCCTCTTTCCTTACCTAGATTTTTTTTTGTTTGACCAGTTCAATAGCATTCTTAACTTACAGTATTTGATGAATTCTCATCTAAATTTTCCCAAAACTTCTTCTGCTCTATCACTTTTTCCTATGTTTTTGTACTCTGAACATCTTTCAGGTGTGTCTGTTTTCCATGAAGCAGCTTCCCAGGGACATGTTACCTTGTTATGGATGTAGTTTTATGATCCAAAAGAACTTTGAAGAGTAAAAATTACCAGGATTTTTTCCACTTTTTGTAGTGATTGTACAGAATGACTTACTGTCATCAAAGCTGCAGGAAAATCTTGCCTTTAAATGTTTGAAGGAAAGGAAGCTTCCCTTCCCTTTTCTTAATCATGAATGATGCATCCTGAAAAAAAATATACCCAAGCTTAGCTCTGGTTTTGGTGATCCACTGTGGATCTGAAGGAGGCAAAGCAAGTTTTTCTTCTGTCCTGTTTTGTGTGAACATGGGAAGCTCCCATTTGAAGAGTGTCCTGTTGCCTCCAAGGAGAACAGCAGAAGTGCAGCCAGCACATGCCTCACCCTTAGCTGAGGGACAGCTGGAATACAAGCCAGCCATGGCAGCCTGCAAGGGCTGTGTGGATGAAATCTTTAGAGAAGTGAGGCTCCACAGCATACTGAGAGTGGAAAATACCCTCTGCTTTGTTTCGTGGCTTAAAATGAGTTCTCTTTTCTTTCTCCTGGAAACGTAACCTGTGGCGTAAGAGCAACATTACTCTTAACGTGGGAGGGAGATTTCTCAGGAGTCTAACAATACCATCATCTCTGTCACCACCTCAGTTTCTTTCCAGATGCCAAATCCAAAACTCAGATCACAGCCCTTGATCACAGTGAGAACATCCATATTACAACCAAAATTGCATGTCAGATTCTTTAGCTTGCAAAGAAGAAAAAAACCCTTTCAATGCAAGGTCTGCCTGCAAACAGACAAACCAATGATTTCCCTTTCAATTCCTCTGTTGCCTTAACGTTTTGAGTCTAATTTTTACAGTGCAGAAGAGACTTAAAATGGAGTGCAAAAAAACAACATATGGAGAGTATTTATTTCTTGGGTGGGGAGCTGTGGCTGAAGAATGGGATTATATGAGTGTGTTGCCTGCATGGTGTTGTCACCACAGTCGGTGCAGCAGGAGGAGGCTCCCTGGGGTGGTGTTTGGGTGAAGGAGAGGCGGCGGTGGGGCTCACAACCATTGTTCTGTACGCGGCTGCGGGGCTGTCCAGGTGTCCTGATTTAAAGGCTGCTCCTTGAGACAGGAAATTGTATCTTGTTCTGAGGTTTACTGTAATAAAGTACATAGTCCTGGGGGAATGTGCTGCTGGGCCCATGAATCACTTTATGGGCTGGCTGTTCTGACCTCAGCCCTGTGATTTATTCACGCCATACCGCAGCAGGAATGGCAAAAATGTGAGCGGCACATGGTCTTCCCAGCCTCCCCCTTCCCAACCAGATGGGCCTTGAACTGGGAGGCTGCCATAAATCCATACAGGCAGGTTTGCTCTGGGCTGCCAGCTCCACTTGTCTTGCCCACTCTGCCCTGTGTCTGCTGGGGAATCCTCTTGCTGCTCAGGTGTTTTCCTTTGTCGTTTTGTGGCCTTGTAGCTTCTTGCGTGAAAAGATGAAAAATGTCAGTGCAGTCGTGGTGCTCCTAGAGAATTAAAGCATCTTGAAGTGTGCAAGTTTTTGGTAATCCTCTTTTTCCTTTTAGCTAACAATAAACAACAAAAAGAAAGAGACCTGACTGTCTCAGAATGTTTTCAGCTCAGAATGTCCCTGTTTTACAGATGTTACCAGATGTGCTCTTTAGTAAATAGTAGCATTTGCATTTACAGAGGTAGTTAAATGATGGGCTTTTGGTCAATTCACAAGTGACAGGAGTGAAGAGTAGCTCCTGACTCTCAGCTCCATTAAGCCATGTTTCTATTCCAGTTGACACTGTTTGTTTACATGTTTTGCATTTGGCAGTTGTTAGTTTTAAAATCTAGCACTTTCCTTTAGTGCTGGTCTTTCAGTTTTTGAAATACTTTTTCTACCTGAAGCATCCTGATATTTTCCTGTAAATTCATTAGTCTGTACTCTTCAGAAAATGCTCAGAATTTTTATTGATTTCTTATGGATAGTTTCAGAATTAGAAGTTGTCCACATCACACATGTTCACCCTGCATTGCAGTTATTTTCTGTCCCTTTATTTTTTTATTTACTTTCTTTTTATCAAGGAGATAAAATTTAAACATCTGAAAATTCAGCAAGATTTTTTTTGCAAGAAATTACCCATGCCATATATTTTAACAACTAAGTAGGTACCAAATGATAATTCTTACCAATTGTACAACCAATTAAAGGTCAACTTTACCAAAATAAGCAAGATGTTACTTAGAAGAAGGTAGAGGAACTTTCATTTATCTATTGTATAAGCAGGTTTTCATGAGAGCCAGTTTCTTCTATTTCATAGCCTTGAAATTGGAGATTTATTACTTTTTCTAAGATGCTAAGAGTTACATCTATAAATTTATCTGTGATCATGTTTTTTCAATGAGGCAGTTTGGGCTGGATTTTTGTTTAAACTACAACATAAACACAGCTTCAGATTTGTTCACTTGAAAAGGTGTTAGTTGTTTGAATATACTAAATTGAGGTTTTTCCAACTTCCTCACGTGAATGACTTGCTCTCTCACTTTCTGTGTGTTCAAGGTTCATGTACCTTGTGTCTCATTACAAAACAGGCTGTAACAGCTAACTTTAAGATGGCTGAGCTTCTCTTTTTTCAATAAAACTCTTCAGATCTGTACATTAAAAAAGGCTTTGAATAGGAGTGTATCATTACTGTGCTTAGCAGGGATCTGATAAAGGGTTGTCAAAGGTCTGTTTGCATGGTTTAGATCAGGCTTAACAGTGCTTGTTCTGGAGCAGGGTACACATGCTCAGTCTCTTAAACTTTTTACTGCCTGGAGCTCTGGTTTCTTCTCATGAACAGGCACTGGATAGAGGTAAAAACAGAAAGGAAAGTGGTAGGATGCTCCCTAGTTACTGTAGAATGCCAGTTGCTTCAAGCATCTGGAAAGTTGTCTTCAGAACTCATCAGAAAATGCTGTAATGTCCATTCAAATAAATTTTCTGCACTCAGGGACTGCAAGTAGCTACACCTGCTTTCAGACCCGGATCTGAAAAAGGAAATTAAATGAGACCCTCTCAGGCCCCTTCTGCTGCAATTACAGAACTAAGGATATCCAAATTTTATCCATAGCCCCTGACACCTGCTCCATTTCTGTCCTCAACCCTTTCAACAACTCCTGCTTTCTTAGAAATACATTTTTTGGCACTCCTTAAGCAGCAGTCATTGGAGCTACCAGGAGCAGGAGGCAAAGTGATGCCTCAGTGTTTAATGAAACTGTTTCCAGCCTCTTTTTCCCCTGATGCTGCTATGCATGTTATCCAGACACTTGGCATTTCTTGTGCTCCTTTTTTAAATCCCTATCCCGGGCAGCAGCAGCAGCAGCAACCAGAGAAGACTGAAATACAGGTATAGTTAGGGCTAGGATGAAATAGAGATCAGCATTAGTGCTGCTGTTGTTACTACCACCAAAGCCCAAATACATCCTTTGCAGAATTAATTTAAAAAGGACTGACTTTGAAAAAATATTTTTTAGAAATCAGACACAGTGATTCTGGAAGAGAAGCTTGAACAAATGTACAGAAGAGCCCTCAGAGAAGAAGGAGTAGGAGGTTAGGTGAGGCAAATCCAGGTTGGTAGTCAGACAGACAATAAATAATGAAAGCAATCCGTAGCTCTGACAAGAAAATTTGTTGAAATGGTACATATGGAAGAATATTTTGATGTTCGTAAAAGAACAACTAAATGAAGTGGCTCTACGCATCTGATATGTAACATGAAACTGAATGTCACAGGGATAACAGCAATTAGTGAGAAATAGAGTAATATTCAGAGCTGGAATGTGGGTACAAGTTGTTCAGGAAAGCTAAAAATGGAAGAAATTGTGTTGTATATTAATTATGCTGGAGGTTTTGAGGAAATAAAAAAAGAGTATAAATTATAACATTTCTTTGAGTCAAATAATGTAAGGATCATAAAAGTTGCAGTAAGAGAGTGGATGGTATCCTGCTGTGGATTTAAGGTATAATGTTGTGTTAAATACAGGCAATAATGGAGAAATGTGTTTTTGTAGGATGTATCTATTTATTGGATACAAATCAGAGAAACTGCCAGGGTTGTTAACTTAATAATGACTACATCACCAAGTTGTAACAGTGTAAGACTTGAGGATTGTAGTAAGTGATGATGACACTAGAGAAGAAATCATCACCAAAACTGACTTCATCTGCAGTGATCACAAATGGATAAAGCCTATATTAAAAGAAAAAAAAACTATGCTAGAAAAGTGAAGTTTCCAATTTTAAGGTAATAAACTGAGAAATTGAGGCTACTAGGTAGCAAGTAAAATGGGCAGAAGAACACAGGAGTTCATGTAGAGGAAGCAGGGCATTTATTTAAATCAGAAGTCCAAAACTTTAAGGTCTTTGCATCCCAAACAAAAGGGGGAAAGTTTAAGAAAGTTACAAAACTGTGTATCTGTATCCAAAACAGAATTGGCAGCAGCCTTAAAAATTGGTCAAGAGAAGGAGACATTTAGGAGAAGCAGAAATTATAGGAATAAAGTGAGAATTGTGAAAGCCCATGCTGAATGAGACTTCCCAAAAGAAATAAAAATAAATAATAAATAGTCTATACTCGAGCCAGTGCTACAAAAAGATCAGGCAAAGGAGTGAAACCACAGTGCACTGAGAATAGGGATAATATGAATATGGTCCCAAAACTAAATTAATGCCTTTACCTAGTTTTCCAGTGAGCTGATAAAATATAGAGGAAGGCAGGTATAATCACCTGTCAGAATGTCAGCCATGGAGGTGAGACAGAAGTGAGAAGTGAGATAAGTTATACTCACCAGAAATAACATGGTAGTCATTTAGTATGGAGGTAGATGATCTATCTGTTTGATTTGAGTATAAAGACTGGATAATTTTCTTTAAACAATGTGTTATAAATCATGAGTAGAGTTTTTCACGTGATCAGAAGACACAGTAAGATTGCGGTATTGCTGTCAGAGTTTGACTGATAAAGCCGAAATTTCTTTCTACCATCTTTCAACCCGGGCCAGATTCACAAAGCCATCAAGACAATTGTTTTCACTGTAGTAATTGTGGTTGTTTGATATGTTATAATCAGTGTGAATTCCATGATTCATTTTCCATTCTTACGTTTTGGCAGTGCCGGCTGTGGCAGCGCAGGGTTTGACACTGTCACAGCGTCAGGAAGAGCTGCAGTTCCTCCAGGGATGAGGAACCTGCGGTCGGATCTGGGCTCCTCATGTTTATTCAGGGTTTTAACTGGCTCCTCGGGCTGCAGGGATACACAGCCAGTGCTGCTGACACCAGGGCGGGGCAGGAACCTGGAAATGGGAGGGCAGAACCTTCTCTTGCCACAGGAGCCAGTCCTGTGTCAGCTTAAGCTGATGGTGAAACCACATGCTGAGCTGAAGCTCAACCTGTACTTGACTGTGTCCCAGGAAAAGGAATTGGAGCTGCCTTTCTTATAAGGTCAGTTTTCAAAATCTGGTGGATGTATTCTGGTGGCCTCTGTTGCTTGGGTGAAAAATATGCCTTGAGTCTGTGCTGTCTGCACTGCTGTTAAACTGCAGATGAAGAAAGAACGCCCATTTCAGGATTTCCTTCTCAGAAAAGCCAGCTCTGGGGAGCTCGAGAGCCTTGTAAGTACTGCTGTCTCTCATCCAGATTCTGCACTGAAGGCTGCTGAAACAAGGAAGGTTGTCTTTAAAAAAATTCTACCCTTCATAGGGACAGATCTCCCATAACATCGGGTGCCAGGATTGAAAGTTCCTTCTAAAATGTGCCATCTTGGGGAACTTCCACTTTTCACAGGCACCTAAGTAAGGCTCATGGACTGTCAGTTTAGCAGCTGTGATGTGCAGCAGCCAGGTTTTAGCTGAAGTATTCATCAATAAAAATAGTTCAGGAAATGAGTAGTGTGTTTGAAAGTTCTCTGTGAAAGTGCTAGATTTCTTTCTAGATATGCTGGCAGATGCAGTCTAAGGCTGCAATTCTGAATGCTCAGAGCTGAGACATGAGCATGACTAGGAATTGCAAATTTTTACCTCTGGTGCCAAAGTGATAAAATTAAGATGGAAAGCTTAAGTACAAGAAGAGGGTAAAACATTGATGGAAAAGGTAATATAAAATATTTATAGGACTAATTGTGACTTTATCAAACATGTTGAGAGAAGGGACTTTTAAAAGCATTGCTTATCAACCCTACTAAGGAGTTCTGCAATTCTAGACAATTGGGATGTTAGAGGAAATATGTGTAGGAAAGTCTAAATATATTATCAGTATCTTTGTTAAGCAAGGGCAGCACAAGTTGTAATGCTTCCTATGTCATTGAATTCACATTGATTATTATTATGCCATTCTTATGATGGAAGATTAAAGGGACATCACTTTTGTGACCAAACACCTGTATTCACAAGCAGGTAGTAATTTTATCTTGTTTTCCAGTTGTGGTCATAGTTATGTAATGACATTGAAGAGACCAGTGGAAAGGTGTACATTCAAAAAGCTTCAGTTCGCTGATGACAAAAACCTCTTGTTTTCATCTTCATTTGTTTTGCTTGAATTCTCAATTCCTGTTTTGTAGCTGTAGGAGCACAGACCAGAGAACAGAAAGGCTGCTGATGTGCCAGCCAGGCCAGGCAAAGGTGATGTGCTGATTCAGGAAGCAAGTACTGGAATGGAAGGAGTGTGGTATTATCCCTTTTATCTGAAGGTTTAAGGCTGTACTTCGGAAATTAATTTGCAGCCTGAGGTTTGATTATTCCCAGCTGTAATGAAAAAAAGCAGGTAGTACCTATTGCCAAGTTAAATTTTTTTCCCCACTCCCTTGCAGTAAGAGGTAGCTACTGTTTCTTTTGGATAGCAGTTTGCTCACTTTGGGATACTTCAAGCTGCATCTTAAATGCTGCAGAAATTACAGCCAGTGGAGAATTTGGCAGCTTGCATATTAAGTGAGTTACTAGTCTGTTAGCATCATTAAATGTCATTCACTGGTATAATTGCCTTTTTCAAGGTTACTTTTAAGAACCAAATCCTGACACCAAGAGCTCTGCAAGGACTGTCTCCTTTCTATGAGGTCTGACTGCAAGTCAGAGTTTCTTAATTTACTGAAGATGTTCTATAACAAGCAAAAAAGTAGGAAAGAATGTGGAGTTGAGAACTACTGTTGCAGTGGTAAACACAGTTTATGATGAAAAGGATGATGTTGGAGCCAGGGGTTCTGGCCCATTGAATCAATGTGTGTTGTACTCCTAATTACTTTTTAAGAGTTTATTGAGTTTGACCCACCCAAACCCTGTCATTCTGCTAAATGCATGAAATTACTGAATGCCATGTCCCAGTGCTTTTATGTTCTAAGCTGTTGCCTGTCTGTCTAGCTCACATAACACTACAGTACTGTATCCAAATCTGTCTGCCTGCGAGTTCTTTTTGTTGTTTTCACATCATGGGAGGGTTTTTAATTCATATGCAAATAATGCAGATCTTAGTGTGATAGTGATTCACCAGGGTAAGTCTGACAGATGTCTCTGATAGGAAAGCATTAAAAGCTTTTAGCAGCATTTTCTGTAGGCTTCCAGTAAATGCAGTGGACAAAACTCAGACGACCAAAACAAGTCCCTTCTGAGTGACACCTCTGAGTAAAAAGTCCACAAAACAAGAGAATCTTTCTTGTATACTAAAGGCACAACAGCCATAATTACAGTTCATCTTAGTATACCAGATTGAAAACTCTGGCATTTTAATCACCCCTCGTGGAAGTGCAACAGTCTCTGTTCAAGGAGCTGACTGGATTGCTTTGAGCTTCTGGTTACCTGAGATTTTAAAATTTGTGTCAGACTTTTAAATACTTTAGTTTAATGCCAGTCAGAAGGAAAACAAATTTGATCCTATAACATAATTAGGGCTGATGGAATTATCCCAGTTCCTCCATGACATTAAAATCAAAGCTGCTGCTGATATCAATATTGCTTTCATATTATCTCATACACACTTCAGAAATACTCCAGATAGGAAAAGATTTCATACTTTGAAATAAAATTTCATAGAACAATATATTTATATCATTTCTATATGGAATAAGTGTTCTCTCTAACATATGTAAACATATTCTTTTAATGAATGTGTATAGTTTTCATGTTTTGAAGCATCATTAATTCAGTGCTGTTTACAGTCTGTTATTCTTTCTAATTATGCAGCTGATAAATATTCTAGTGCTGTGACCCTGGGAACAGTACTGCAAAGCACAAAACTGCTTTTTAAAGTTCACCTCCTCTTGTGTTTTATCAAAAGTCTTCTCCTTTACTAGGAAAGTGCTATGAAGGAATTACAAAGACTTCTGAAACCAAGTGCCATAGAAACCCATTTGAAGACAGTTTGATTCTATTATATTAGTAGTTAGTAGTAGTGCAATAGTACACTATTGCCCAGTTATCTTCCCCAAATCACACATTTCTGTTCAAGAATTGAAGGAGACATGCATTTGCACACTCTTCTTTGTGTATGTTGTCAAATCTCTGTGTTCTACGGGTCTGTTACTATTCTGTAGTCATCTGTTTTAAAAAGGCAAGCCCATCTTTCTTCACATTATTTTTTGAAGACTACAAACAGAGCAAATAATGTTGATACTGATCTTGAGATTATATCCATCATTGTCTCTTAAGAATTAAACCTACTGGTCTTGATACCACTCTAGTCTGTATTGATCTTGATCCACATTCAGTGAAAGGCTTCAGCATAAATAGAAGGAAAAAACTAATCTCACATTTTTTCCGATTTGGAGAAAAACTTGAAACTGTTTTCACTAGATTTTACTACACCATTGCCATTTCAGGTTTCCTTTGGTGGTATTCAGTCTGTTACAGAGCCTGCTTACCTCTTGTGAGCCACTGTACAGTTCACTGCAGGCTGCAGAACCTGCTCCAGTGGAGAGATAAATAGGCAGTTCTCCCTGCTGAGTTGATGTTGGCACAACTACACTAGTACCAGCATCTGAAATACCTGAATTAACTTCAGTCAGCATTCAGTGACTCTGGCCCTAGCCAGCATTTGAAAATATCAGCATCCTTGGGTTGTACAGCATGTTTTGCCTGCTCATGAGAACATCTCAGGACCTCCAGTGTTGTGAACTGAGAAGCATTTTGCTGAAGAAGCCAATCCTCCAGGACTGACTGCAGCACTGATGGATAGGTTTGTTCATTGAGACAGCCCATTTTGTCCTTCTTGACACATCACCTGTCTCACAGCACGTTCTAGTGGCCTTCCTGGGATACAGCTCTCAGGAAGGGAAATAAGTCACTTTTGTCGTTCTCTTCAGTCAGAAGCCTTGTCTTTTGCTTGGCAGTGTGTCCTTTTAATGGTCTTGGAATCATTTGGCAGTTGCAAGCTCTGCTGAACAATAGCTTTCCATACAGACATGTCCCTTCCAGCAGAGCTGACAATGACAATGACACCTGCACTTCTCCCACATGGAGCACTTTGTGTTTAGCTTGCTAAAGTAAAAAATGCAGCTACAATGCACTTATCACAGGGCATTTTTCTTACTTTTGGTCAAACTTCACCTTGTTTAAGTTCCAGAAAACAGTCAGAAAGCCACAATGACTCTCACCCCGCTTCTTGACCAGCACCTTCATCTCACAGCACAGCATTGAAGTTTTGGCCACTAGGAAGTTCTTTTCTAAGACATGGTGGCAAAGATTTTTCAGCAGAAGAAAAGTGATGGACTGCTATCCATATCTCATTTTCCTTTCCTTGGGGTTTTCATTTAAGAAACAGAGATGGGCAACAAAGGATTTGATTGCAGAAGGTATATGGCTTACATGCTATTTGAGGCACCTCCAATTTCCATACCAGAGTAATGGCTCCATAGATAGAGTTACGGAGATATTCTTGGCTCTGGTCCTGAATCATCAGCGAGGATTGTGGGCTTACTATTAAAAGAATAAGTGTTTCTTTATAATCAAAACAGATTACTCTAAAGAAAGTGAAAATGACCAGAGCTCCAAGCCAGCCTGTCTTTCCCAGGATACCGATAGCTGGAAAAAAAAGCAGAGGTCATGGATCATGTTCTGTCACTTCACCCTATTGGTATTTTTCATGTTTCAGGCAGACATCCAAAACTGGATACTTTTCCATAAAGCAAAAGCAGCAGAAACAAAATGGCAATAATAACACGCCCATTATCCATCGTTCCCACACCTACAATCTTGGGACACTACCTCTGGGAATCTGATGTCCACCTTTTCCTTTCTTTTACTCTTTGCCTCCATTAAGTCACCAGAATGTTTGTATTTCTTCATAAATGTATTTAGAATACTTTATCCTGAAGTACCTAAAAAAATTTGCTTTACCTTATGGTAATACATTTTGAAAGGGAAACAATAATGTTTTTCTAGATGTGATCTAGGGAGAATCCAAGTACACCCTACACTGGATCTGTGAGATTTTTTGATATGCTGGTAGTTCGTTTAAAGCAAGCTGACTCTCTTGGACTGTGCAAGAAACACCTGTGTAAACCCAGAGAGAAATTCCACACACAGAAAGTCCGTTGTGTAAGTCCACTGTCCAGTCACATGGTGAACAGTTTTGTCTGTGGAAACACACCTTTTCCTCTTGAAATACATGATTTTCTCACATTTTTGAGACAGTAGCTTCAATTGGGATCCTGATAATAAACTTCTTGATATTGAGTGCTGCAGCAAAACTTTAAGTGCATTTGCAACTTTATTTTTAGATGAAATGTGGGTAAGAAATGTGTAGTATTCAGTATGTCTTTCATCATCACTCATGCATGATGCCATACATTTAGGACCTCATTTTATTCCTTCTCTGCAAGGTGATGAGAGGTGAGAAAAGCCAATATTACTGGACAATAAGGCCAAGGTTTTCTTTGAAATCCTGTTCATATCACCAGCTAAAGATGTGAATTAAAGTCGAAAGACAAAAGGTTGTTTTCCCTAACATAATCAGTCCTCTGGCTTCCTTTGAGAGCTGCTGTTTTACAGTTAGGATGATTATCTTCATCTCCTTTCTTCCCAGTATGTATAAAATGTTTCTGAATTCTATTTCTAAGAGTTTCCTGCTACAGGGAAAGAGTATGGGAAAATGTTCAGCCAAAGTAATAATGAATAGTTATTAAAAACTGAGAAGGTGAGTGCAGAAGAAGACATAATGTGTTTTTCTTACCCTGTAAGCTGCAATTTGGTATCAGCACAGTTGTTAAAGGGGAGATGATGTGTGGGTCTTGACTTCCTATTCCACCAACAGACATGTAGCCCTGAGAAAAATATTTATTACTGCTTTTCAGAGTTGCACACTGGTACAGCATTTATGGTATATTCAAATATTTGTAGAGAAGTCCTCTAAGTTTTGCAGGATAATAATGTAATTTGTTTGGGTTGTTTCCAGACAAGAAGCCCTTCTTGCTGCCATTAGTGAAAAAGATGCCAATATTGCTCTGCTAGAGCTTTCATCCTCTAAGAAGAAGACTCAGGATGAAGTGGCTGCACTGAAACGAGAGAAAGACCGACTTGTGCAACAGCTCAAGCAGCAGGTGGGTACAGGAGGGCTAGGAAAAATCTAGTTCATAATCTGATATTGGATTATTACCATGATTTATGGAACTAATAATGTATAATCCTGTCATCTGTTAGGACAGAAATTGCATAAATAGCAATTTCAAAGGAGCTCCTGGACTCAGCACTGGGGGAATTTTCTTTATGTCACTGCTTCAGTAGTAAATCTGTGACAGGATGTATAGAAAGTTGTGAATGAAGAGGGCATTGGTTATTGTCCTCTACAGGCACAATTGGTCAGAGATTCAGTGAAAAGCAGTGATACTTCTCTCGGGGGGTTGTATTTGCCTTGCTGGGGAAGAAGCCTAATTGGAAGGAACTTCTCCTAACTGTGGAGCTCAAATATGAATGTTACACCCCACAGTCTCTCCTGGGATTTCTGATTGCCACAGGAGCACCATGTGCCAGCTTCTAGAATAGACTCTGGGAGGTCTTGTGCTTGTGAGATTGGTCCCTTCCTATTTCTGGCCTCTCCCGTTTCTAAGATCTTTCTGTGTTGGCATAACAATTAGAAAAATGTGTTTCTGTTCAAGCATTTAATATTATGTTCCAGTACTGAATGCAATGTGAAAAGTACATTGCCAGTAAAACACAGAGGAAGCAAAAGGCATCCCTGGCAACAAGAGATTTAGGATCTGAAAAAATCTGTGTAGATTTTTCACTTCAGCACTTCTGGTGGGTTTTCCTGAGTTATTCCCTTGCCACATTCCTCATAGTAGCACATACACTGCTGCCAATCCAGTATCAGCTTCTTCAGTGCCACTATTTCCATCTTCATAAAGTTTTATGTGCAACATTTCATCTGTCAACCAGATGATTTTTGTTGCTGTCAGAGAGCATAAGACAAAAACAGGGCATTGTGATAAGGGATTTCTGTGCTTCTTCCTTAGCAAACACAAGAAGGTTGTTGGCCATGTTGTTTAAGATAATTATTGATGGTTTAATTGAAGAACAGTACTTTTAGGGGTTTTATGTAGCAGCTTCAGAATGAGCAAGAAGTACAGGTTACAGTCTTGTAATATTTACTTTTGAGCAACAGTTGCAATTACTGTAACTGGTCAGCCAGGTGGTCTACTAAAACAGGAATCAGAAGTGGTCACAGCAATATCAACTACTTGCTTTGTTTGTGTAATTGTTGATGCAGCAGCCATAATTTATGGTACCATTCCAAGAGAAATGAACATTTCTTAGTTCGTGTTGTCTTAAGCTGAATTTCAGGTGCTTTCATGCCCTTGCCCTTCCCAGTTTCTTTCTGATTATCTTTTGTGAGTAGCTGGAACAATCTGTAGTATTTTGTAGTGAGCTTTTTCTGCTGAAAATTTGTGTATATTTAATTAACATATTAACATTGTGCTTATCTATAATGACTTAGGTTTCAGGTAAATAATTTTTTTAAAGGTTATAGTTCCTATTGTTATCTTTCAGTGCTGGTAAGTCTTAACAATATCATAAACTCTTCCTAAAGAGACATTTCCTTTAAAGATGCCTGTTCTAAGTAGTTTTCTGTGTATGTATGGGTTACTTAATTTCCCAAATAAACGAAAGTTGCAAAGGAGATTAATTTGAAATTGTTCCTGGTACGTAGTGATAACAATCATGATCTTAGTTGGGAGCGATAGTCCTTTTTCAAATAATTCATTGGGCTGTTGAAATGCCTTGGAAGATTTTATTCTGGTTCCAAAACTACCATCAGCTATAAAGACTTGTCACTGTTTAAGATTGTTTAAGATTTTAATCTTAAAATAATGAAGAAAGCAGAAAGTAATCTCCTCAACACATCTGTGCTATGAATAGGAGAAATAAAAGTTTTATGTGTAGTATAAATTCACAGGTATTCTCCAGTACATCCACAATCCCCAAGGCAGAATAAATGTTTACATATAAACAATCTAAACTATATTTAAAACATACCTGAGAAATATTTACATGACCAAACAGAGATTTGACACATCCTCCCTAAATTCTGTCTTGTGTTTAAAGGATGTGTCATCTTGTATCCGTTTTTTTTTTTTGTGTGCAGCTTTCAACACATTGATAGAAGAACTCACTGCTTATTATAGGAGAGTATTACTCATCACCTCTATGAGCTGCAGAGAATCTAAAATTCCATTTATTTTCTTTCAGTGCCAGTAGTTTTGTTATGTACTTTTTCTGAATAAATTCAAATCACACCAACTTTGACAGCCCCAGAAATAGGAGATGGGTCAGAAGAGATGACTGTGAGATTTTGATGTAGTCAAGGGGAATCTCATTTTTCTATGTGCTTTGCAAATATTCTATGTACTTGGCCCTTGCACTCCTCTTCAGTTGTTCCGGGTCACCAGCCTCATATTTTCCAACAAAAAAGATTATGCTCCTTCCTTAATTTAAGCCTTCTCTACATGGACCCTTTTCTGCATCTTGAGAACAAGGGTCCATCTGTTTGCCAGCTCCACAGAACCATGTCCATGTCACCTTTCAGGAACTCTCTAAAAGTTTAGCTGTAATTCTTAAATTTACAGTAGAAATTGTGAATGAAAACTCTTTCAGACTTGAAGATGTATTAAACACAGCTGTTCAAGGAAGCCAAGTGATACCACAAATTAAGATATTCTGGAAGACTTTGAAAAGCAGTTGTGGAACTCAAAAAGTTTATTCAACCCTTCAGATTCAGAGCTGGGATCCTGACCTCAGTCATTCGTGTTTCAGAGCTGTTGAGCTCCCTGATTAGTATTTGTTATTTCAGTCCATCCCATTCCTAGGAAATGCTTAGGCTTTGTGGTGGGAAAGCAGCTCTGTCAGTTGGTGGTCAGACACAGCTGAGTTCACGATTCCCGTTTCTGCCTGTGTAGGATGCACACAGCAATGCTGGGCAATATGGGAAGGGGTGGTTTGTGGGGAGACTTGTGCGTGCTGTGGTACCAACATTGCTGAATCTCACTGCAGGCTGGGAAGAGCTTCTGACAGAGTACTTTTAGGAAAGCAGTTTCCTGACTGTGCTGCAGTAGTGAGTGTGAATGGATCCAAGCATGTACAGTAGGATTTGGATCATGACTTTTCATTGCTTATGCTGGTTACCATTGCCTGACTTGCTGTTAATTGACCTTTCTTAGAGTGTAGAAAGGTACAACACTCACAAAACAAAAACTTGTTCAAAGGATTTCCTGTGATTTTGCTTATTTAAAAGTATCAGTGAAGACATGTAGGTTCGTCAAGGGAAGGGTATCCAGAATCTGGAGGGCTCTGCTGTCATTCCTTGTGTTCTCCCCTTTCCCAACACTGTCACATTCCTGGCCACTCACATGGGAAGGGTACTGCTGCACAAGAGAGGGAAGGGGTCCTGCCAAAGACATTTTGGTTCTTTAATTTCTCTAAGTATGTGCATTAAAGTTTGGATGAAGAGAAGCATTTTGGAAAGAGGATATGGCATCAATGTTGTTTTAATTTAGAGTTTCTAGGCTCTGAATTGCAGGAATGTGCCTCAATATAGAGCCCATTTCCTAATGAGGCACTCGGCATTGACCAGGCTCTCCAGTAAATGCAGCTGCCTGTTTCATATTGGTTGTCAGTTTGGATGAGGGATTTCCTCTATCATCAGACAGGCAGGGCCATTGCAGGGCTGGGGTCGCCAGCTAATGTGGTCCCAATTTATTCCTTCCAGGGCACTGTGTCTGTGTGGGTAGCTGATGGGGAGGCAGGGGCTGGGAGGCTGCTGCTCTGGAGGGGCCAGGCTGATGCAAGAGCCGCGAGCTGCAGTTGTGTAACCAGGTCCAGATGTGGCGCAGAGAGGGCCCCACTGGGGTGTCACACCGGCCTGGCAGGGACCCAGGCAGCTTTGGCCTGCTTGGTGGAGCACAGCCACTGCTCAGCTGTTTAGGAAATAGCCTGCTTGCAGTTTATCCCTTTCCTCGTCAAGCTGTGTTTTAATATCAGCTTCTATGTATTGTAACAGAGCAAAGCACCACTGCACAGTTTTGAGTGGTAAAGGGAAGGCATATCTGAAGGGGCTGAGCTTTTCCTTTCTGTGGGCTTTGAGTCTTAAACAGCTGGAGTTTTCTGCTAGGAGCTGTGTGTAGCAAGGACTGTCATTTTCTGTGTTTGTACAGTGTGTGTGTAGCACAGTGGGTGTCTGACCTGACCAGCGTCTCTGTCACTGCCATGCCATAAATGTGAAGTAATAGTGTTAACATTTTGAAAAGGCTCTGAACAGCATTAGTGTTTTCTGACAGCCTGGAGTATTATTCAAATGAATTGTTTGTAAATAGCCATATTTACTTGTATTATTAGATAATATTTCATTATTATTATAGCAGAAGTTACCAGGAACTAGCTTGACTCAGTGTTACTGATGGCAGAATCTCAGCATTTTCACTTGAAGTCATGTGACTTCAGGTTAGATTAATACTTAAATATGCTTTATTATGCTGTCTATGCCTAAATAAAAGTTATTTGCAGATCTGTTCCTCGGTCTCTTGAGAACATGTTGAGTTTTCATTCTATATGTCAGCATGCTCAGAGAACCACCCAGCTTAAGCTTTCTCCATGTATTTCATAAATACACATTTTGTTTTGTCATGCAAACTGTGTTAATGAAAAATAGTGGAGAGTATGGCCTCAGGAGAGAGCTCTCTGCAACTGAGTTGATTCCTCCAATTAGACTTGTAGTCTGTAAAGTGAAGGAGACCTTCAGTCCTGAGAAGTCTTTTTATACCTTATCTGTCTTTATCATTATATGTAATGTCTCTTACTGTAATTTGAGCTCACTACTGTGTTTTTTATTAGGGGCACAGAAAAAAAAATATTTACTACCTGTCATGTTCTTGCTGTAAACACTCGTGCTGTTCACTCAGAAAGAGCTCCTTTCTATTTTAAATAAAGGGAGATAAGAAACCCCATGCTATTGTAAGTGTGGGGTTTGTAGTCAGCCTTGCCATTCAGAAGAATCTTTGATACCTGCTGTTCCCTTCTGCCTCTATATCCTCATCAAGATTGTGCCTTCCCCTTTGGGCCAGAATGATTTTGAGGGGCTGTTATAATATTCCCACAAGTGGAGAGGAATTATTTGGCAATGACCAAATAACTAATAATTGACTGGTAATGATAGTATTTATGCAATATTGAATATACATTTCATCTAAGCAAGCAAGTACCAAAGCTATTTTTTCTGTTCTAGTTTGTGCCTCTTCTTTGTAAGATTTTGACTGGCTTTCTTTATAAGGCCAAGTTACTGCAAAGACAGGTTTTCCCATGTAAATGTGGTTCATGGGATCATGAGAAAAAGGAAAGAATTGTAGATTCCAGAGTAGCCCCAAAAATTATATTTTTCCACTGTTACTTGTTTCCCTGGAAACTCTGCACACTGACACCTGACACTCCTCTGCTGTGAACTTTTCCAAGCTGAAGTTCCACTGGCTGGAGTAATTTCTGTTTATAACAAGAAAATGTAAAACAGGTCCAAAGGAGACCCACAGACGAATGTTTCCCTCTTGCTGCTGTGGAGCTGTATCAGCATGACCACACTTCTGGCAGTTTTAGTTACCACCCTGCCCAATGAAATAATACAGATTGTGAGGGCTTGCAGTTAGTCTTTGCTTTACCTTAGCTGCCCTGATTTGAGACTGTGGCTGATGAGAGTGATTACCCTGTTAGCAAGCAGATTTCTTCTTCAAGTGACATGGATACAATCACTGCAGGTAATTGCTCAGTGTGGTGCTGTTTTGTGACAGAATCTTTGTTGTTCTCTGAAAAGTTCCAGCAGTCTGGAGGCTCCTTCAGTGAGGGGAGGCATCTCTCAAACTACTGTCAGAAGGGAACTTAGGAAGTCTTGGAATATATAAATTGTCTGAGTATGGTGGTGGCTTCTTTATAGTGAGGAAGAAGAGTTAATATTTGAAATGAGTGATGAGAGTCAGGGCACATGGATCCATCTTTGTTTATCGATCTCTTTACCATAGTACCCATGCACTGGCAAGAGTGCAAATAGATGTAAAAGTGGGGAAAGAAAACTTCTGTGATAAGAAAGTTAAGAACAGGCACAGGAGTTTGAGGGTGCCATACCAGAGGTTTCTTCATGAACTGGGCAGAACAGAAGGTACTCCAAGTTCTGGTGTTTTCTGTATGCCAGGTTAACCAATTTGAAGCAGGAACAAACAGATTAATGTACTTTGCTAGAAATTTTTCAAGGAATAGTGAAGCACTTCAAGAACCATCGTCACTTGCAGTGGACTTGTTACATGCACACTGCAGTCTCAGCCTCACCTATCCACTGCATGGTCTGTAGAGTCAAAGTAAAGTCACATTTTTTCAGGTTCTTGTACCACCAGTTGTCTGGAGGGTCACTTGCAGCTTTTCAATTGCTGGCTTTAATACACAAAAGTGCCAAAATATGTAGTTCTTATAGTATATTCTTAGCTCTGCTGGCAGTGTAGCTGGCATACATGTGAGCAGGCAGGAGTGGGGGAAATCACTCTGTACACTTCCTATTCAGGAAGCTGTTGGACTAGAAACAGAAGAAACTTCTGGCTGAAGTTAATATATATCCACTAATTGGCCCTCATCAAGCATTGCCAGCTGTCAAATTTAAGCATCGTGGCTTTTGTCGAAGGCCTGTAATGCACCCAGATTATCAATCACAGCACTGCTTGTTTTGCCAGGCTTTGCTCCTCAGTAATTGTTTCTGTCAAGGGGGAAGTCTCTGCCAGGAGCAGACCCCAGCACCCTTGACAGCAGCGAGCAGGCACAGAAAGCAAGGCTTTGTCATGCCCTTGAGCACTGCTTCCTGGAGCACAGCACTAGGAGCCCTCACAGATTAAAAGAAAGCACCTTCTCCCTGCCATGTGTTCCAGACTTTTTTCCCATCATTTTTAAGCATCTATTAGCACACTAACAGCACTCAGTGCAGCGTCAGCAGTCTGTTCTGGGGCAGCATTTCATCTTTCCCTGGTATTACTTACACTCTTTCCCCTCTCTCCTCCTTTACCTTTACCCTTTGCCTCTTGCATGACTAAATAAAAATATATGTTCAAAGGAGCCCTGGCTGTGTCTGGCTGCACAGTGCCAGGGAAAGGAACTGCCTGCTGGAACCATGTGAGTGCATCTTCTTGGTTCTGTTGGAACTGCTGCAAACAGCCCTGCCTGCTTTCTGTTTGTGCCTTCAGCCCATGCCTGGAGGTTTTGGGGTATAGCTGTGTGGGTTTGCTGGAAGAGGAACGTGCTTTGCCTCACTGAGAGAGAGAGAGAGAAGGCTTTAAGATTTATGGAGGTATTGTGGAACTCAGATGACAATACAGTACTTGGTACCCTTTCTCTCTAAACATTTGTAACATTTTTTAAAACACTGTAAGGACTAATATTTCCCGAGTTTGAGTTCAGATTTCAAAAACTTGTTTCACTCCATTAGAAATATTCCACCATTTGCTACATATATTGAGATTTTCATATTCTAGTTTTACAGCTTTTAAAAGGACTAAAAATTTACACAAATAAATTTAAATTAAGTGAATAATCGCCAACAGCATTTAATGCCACATATACAGTAGCTTTCATATAAGGCTTATGAACTCCTATAGGAATTTATTTAAGCAACGTTGCCTCTGTAGAAAATCAGGATTGCTGGACTAGTCTAGTTTAGCAGTTGAGAGACCTTGTGTCCCATCCTGTAAGTGACCAACTTGATGGTGTTGGATATCAGGAAAGATTGTTAGGCCTCCCCTGGGAGAACCAGGCTTGTTAGAACTATTTAAGAGGTGAGAATGCTCACTGAGCTTGAGCTTCCTCAGAAGACTGCACTAGAAGATCTAATTTGGGCTTGAAAAATAATCATTCCTTGGTCTGTGAATAGTACTGCTGGACATTGGGGCAGTGTAAAAATGATCACTGTCATTTGACATCACTGTTATACCAAATGGTGGTTTCCTGTAGTTCTTGTGGCCCAAACCACCAGTCTGATTCACAGTGATTTCCAGTTAAATAAAGAGAATATATTAGAACAGCTCTCTATGATACATACATTCAACAGAGTTATTTATGGAATTCATTCTGTCTCTTTGCTACAAATATTATGTTGAACATAGTTCCTAACAATAGTTGTCTAAGCTGATGAGTCATGAGATAGATGCAAAATTTCAGAGCGTGGTTTAGAACAGCTCAGGATTTCCCATGGTTGTTCATTCAAGGAGTACAATTATGGGTACATCTTTTGCTTAACTTCCATGGTTTGTGGGGTAGCTGGGAAGGACCCATGCACGACTGCTCCTCATTGTTGCCCAGGGCAGGATGTGCCTCAAGGGTAAAATATTTGAGACTTTCCAACCATTGGTCCTTGTGACTGGGCTGGTTTGGCATCACTCTTGGAGTTTGAATTGACAGCGTCTGAAGGATGACCAGAAAATACAGTGAGTTTACAATTACATTTGAATTGTATAATGTAAACCCATTGTTCAGGAAGATTTTGAATTACCTGTTTGAACTTGGTGAAGATGGGTGTGTAAGCATCCTTACAGGTATTTAATTGATTGGATGCAGGTTTTTCTGTACTAAATGGTTCCTGTTAATCTGGGCTGTTTTACCTGAAGTGACAATTGTCCAGGAGACACATGTGTCCCTTTACCTAATTTCAATTCAAACTGTGCTAACTTGGTACATTATGCTTATCTCTTTCTGTATTTAATGGTATTATTCCTCAGAGAACATGCAACACACTGAATGGTTTCATACTCAAGCTATAAAGTAAAACTTTATTTGTGGGTCACTTTGAATTTAAAGCCTAACGAACCTGTGGCATTACCAACTATCTTTTATAAAAAACAATTCACACATTGATAGTCAGTTAAAATGTAATGGCAGAAAGCTGAAAGGCACTTTTCCAGCTTTAGTATTGGTTTTAATTTGTGTAAGACCTGTAACTGGTGAAGTGATAGATGATTCAAGGTGTGTTCCAAAAACATGTAAGGAGAAGGTGAGGTCAGAGATATGAGGTGACTGATTGGGTTCATAAACTAAATATGTAGAAGGTTTCAAGTAGATTACAGATTAACAGTTGCATGACTTAATGTGTTAGTGATGTGTTCTTTACTTGAAGGAGGAATGAATGATGGAAAGAATTGTACACCTAGAATATGTAATGAAAATTAATGATCTACAAGATAGAATATATTGCATATTTGTGATTTTGCTGTGTTATTTTGGGAGTAACATAATAAATCACTGCTTTTTTTTGCTTGAAAAGAGAGAAATGTATTGTCTGCAAAAGAGAATTTTAATCCCCACCATCTTAAAAATTGATAATGGAAAAAATTTGGTCTTAACTGCATGGAATGAACTTCAGCTTCAGTAAGCAGTCAACTGTTAATGAACAGTGGTCTCAGGTATTTTTGAGCTTATGCACTGAAATATCTCTCAGTCTACAGATCTTTTTTCTCATCCACTGTATTAAGCTCAATACATTCTGAAAATAATTTCCCTTTTTGAAACTGTCAGATTGGGCCTAGTCCAGTACAGAGTCTCTCAGGCATATGACTAGGTAAGGCAGGGCAAAATAGAGGTTTCATCTTGCAGTTGGAAATCTAAGATGCTGTCAATTAGGACTAGCTTCTTGATAATAATCCTTCATTAATTTGCATACCAAGTTGTAGAAATTGATACGACAGTGTAGCAGGTCTGCCAAAATGAGACACAGATTTATGAAATTAGACATCAGTTACTTGTGATAGCTTCTGCAAACGGAGTGCTGCTGGTGGCTACAGATTCCCCTCAGTTCTGTTCAATCCATGGGGTTATGTTCTGAAGGATCCAAGTCTTAAAAATATTACTGTTCATGTTTAGGTGCAGAACAAATGGTGCATTTACTCCTTAGTAAGTACATGCTGTTTTTTACAGCCCTTTTCTAAGATGAAGAAATACTCACCAGCAGAGAAGAGGTGTGCAGGCTTTCCCTGGAGGTCATGTGTTTGCCACTTGACATTGGTGAAGGCAAGGAGGGGATGGAGATTTTTCTGCAGTCTCCTGACTTGGGAACTTGGGAGTCTGCAAACAGCTGCCAGCTCCAATAGCTACAAGATGAGGAAGTTGATCCTGAATGAGATTCTGCTTCCAGTGCCTCCCTGAATGGGAGTCTGGAGACAATGCTGTCAAACACGAGTTAGTGATTTTGGCAGATTGTCTTGAGGACAGTTGTGTTCAGCTGTCCCTGAGCCGACCTGTATGGAACACAAAATAAAGGCACCATTCCTGTGTGCCCTTTTTTGCCTTGAGTATGTTACCAAGGGGTTTGGGTCTGCAGTAGCAAGAAGTGCTTTTAGGGATTAGTCCAAGATTTTGAATGACAACAAAGTAAGTCTCAAACTCAGCTATCAAAAGATTGCTGTCTGATTTTATCTGGCATAAGCAAACATTTATCATGTGGATATAAGAAAAAATTTCTGATTATGTACCCTCAATTTCAAATGCAAGTCATTTACCTTTGCAATCACACGTTGTATAATTTTAGATTATCAATAATATATGTGATTGTTAGTCTCTCAACCTTTGTAAAGCTCTATTCCCCAAATATATGCTAAACTCCCATCCCAGGACTGGTGCCTGGAGGAAGCAGTGATCTTTTATGTGGAATACAGCCTTGGTTAAGGGGTAGCCATTTTATTAGAGCTTTTGTTCTCTTTCTTTGAGTACAATTTTACAGTCACAGAACCCAGTTCTTTGTTCTCTTTCTGTTTGTTTGCCACCAATGCTTGTCTGTCTTACTGTGAATACAAGTATTTCCTGTAGTTGAGTAAACAAAAAATAAATGGAGGTCTCACAGCTGACTCCAGGCAACTTTTTCCTCAGGATTTGAACAACCAAGGTATCTCTTGTTTTTACAGTGGATTTTTGTTTGGGCTGGGAAACTTAACATTTTTAAACATTCTGTTTCACCATTGTACCACTCTTAATCCTTTTAATAATTCAGAAGTTACTCTTCTCACTGTTTTCATCTTAACATGAAACATTACCATAATTTATGATACCAAGCCAGTGTGCCCTCCATCTCCTAAACACCAGTAGATGCAACCTTGGCTTTGCCTCCTTTATTGCAGCTAGCAACCCAACCCTCTGCCAACTACTGACAGTAATGGTGTTGAAAAAATAATAAAAGCAATATAGTGATCCTTAAGAACACACACACACTCATAGGTTGTTTGAAACTTGGAAGCCTGCACAAGTTTATTTGCTCTCTGGAAGTATTAAGGAATGTACCTTCTCATTTTAGTTTTTCCCTGCTTTTTATTTTTCCCTAAGGGGAAATATATTTACTTATATATACAGATCTTCAACCGTCTTTCAAGTGTTTTCTCTATCTCATATGGAGGCATGCAAGAGGTATGTTCTTCTGCACTAAAAAAATGAATAATTCACAGATTTGGTGGGAAGGATGCACAGACTGGGAAGTGCAGACTAAGACTAATTCTTTATTTTCCTAGACCTTTTCATCACTATCAAATTATGAAAAGATTTTTCTCTTTCCCCCTTTCCCAATTACCAAAACCAGCTAGTTCTTCTCCACTGTCAGCCAGAAGGCTGGTTTATGATACAAAGAGGGCCTAAAAATATGAAGGCTTCCTTGTTTCCTCCTAGGTCTTCTAATTGCAAATCAATCAGTCAAGGTTGCTCTTGTCCTTCTGCTCATTCTTTTCTGTTTCTTCCTCTGCTTTGTCAGGGCTCTTTAACAAGTGGAATCACCTATCTTGAGTTTAATGACTTAGCAGTAAAAGGATTGTTAAGAAAAACTCACCAGAGGTATTGACTGGCTTTTTTCTCATCTTGTTCCACAGATCTTTTTCTTTTAGTGTTCTTGTAGCGGAGAGAATTCTTTCAGAATTTTTTCTAAGCTTTACAGAGTGCTTTATTGGCCCCATTGTGTGGGCCTCTACTCATATGTAATGGCATCATATAATGTAAATCACAGAAAGACAACAGGTTAGGAATAGAGCAGGCAAAGACAGGAGTACTGGAATGCAGACACCTTAGAGAAATTCATCTGGCCAAACTGGCACATCTCTACACATAGTGTGCCCTGAATTTTGTAGAGAATAAGAGAATTTCTTTCCTTGGTAAGAATAATTTTGGCACAAATACAGTAGAAAACCTGAATGTTTTTTTTCGGTCTCTTTAGTTTAGTACCTAAGCTGTGATGGTAATTTAATAGGAAAAAACAACCCCTGCTGGAATAACAAGAAAAAAGAAAAATAAGAGTGTTGGTTTATTGTGGTTCTCCTTGCTTGGGTGCTGCATGCAGGAGCAGAGGAAGGGACAGGAATCATGTGTCCATCTCTGCATGTGCCACTGTGTGCCCGGGCAGGAATCCTCTCTCTGAGGGCCAAGCACAGGGACAGTGAGGATGGACAGGAATCCCGTGTGTGCAGACCACACGCACACATGGTGTGGACAGACAGGAATGTCATGTCTGGGTGTTTGTGTGGCTCTTGAGGCACGGCACTTCTAGGTGGATGTCAAACCTAATAATTGGCCGTACAGAAAAAAATCTGAACTTTTATTTAGTTTGGGGTAGCAAAGCTCTGCTGGTTGTCAAAGGAAATGCCCTTTCAACTCTTCCCTCCAGCAGTTACCGTGCAGGATTTTGCCTGGATTCAAAGATGAAAGCAAAGCACAAAAAGAATAATACTGGCTTTCTTTTTCTTTTATACGCAACAGCTTTTAAAATTAATTTCAGAACAAGCACAAATAGTCTTGAGGTTTCGTTGTGTGGTTTTTTTTTAAAGTTGCTATCAACACTGTTTATATCATGTAGACACAGATCCATTCGTGTATACACCCAGAGCTGGGTTCTGGGCAGTCACAGACAGTCTGTGCTGAGATGATACTGAGCAGCTCACATCACTTTAGCATCTAGGAATTTGTATCTGTACATAACTCCTTTTTTTGCCAAGAGCAGCGTGCATAGAGGGGAGGGGGGTTTGCTATTAACAACTCTTTGAAGCTGCAGGCAAATACAGTTGAAGTGGTGAGTCATATAACAATACAAATATGTAACAATGAAAGGTCTGTGGTCAAAACACTGGCATATACTTTCCAAAATTAAAAATTGCTGGATAAAAGAGTGCTTTTACTATATTTATTGTAACAACACAGTCACAATAGACAAAGATTGGAAGACTTCCAGATCACTTCAGCTAGGAAAGGTGTATGTAGATACACGTGAGCAGATGGCATACAAATGATTTTGTTGAGCCAGGGGATCAGGACTAGCCTTTAAGATTTTGCAGTAGGATGCATCTTGTATGTCAATTCCTGTATGAGGTTTTGCCAGTTGGGGTTCATAGATACCACTGGACTGAGAAACGTTCTTGTTTCAGACTGGGAGAAAGTTTGAGACAAAAGCAGAGTGACTGAAGTGGTTGTGTTAGACAGGCAGCTTTGTGAAGTTAAGATATACAAGTGGATTTATTTTGGAAAGGAGAACTAAACAGAGTAACAAGGGGAAGGGGGACAGAGTAAGGTAGTTGGGAATGAGATGAGCAGGGTGTGGAGTGAAGCAGAAGTGAAAAGGCAAGGAGAAATTTCAGGCAAATAGTCATAACGAAACAGGAGTCCCATCAGCGATGTCAAGCAAAATTTGTTCTGTATTTGATAGAAATATTTGCCTGTTCTGTAGGAAATAACTTAGGTAATTTAGGGGATTTGCATTCAGATTTTGTTTAGATTTTGTAAGAGTAACCTTATCTGTAGTGCTTAGTGTTGATACTTAAATTGCACAATCTAAAGTAATCACAAGATCGATTAAAGGTTGATATGTATTTCAACTTTAGCATAATCTGAGATGCATTTTACATTTTGCTTTGTAAAAGATGTTACCAGCCTATCAAAGCTTTTAGGAAGAGTTTATGCTCCAAAGTACATTTCAACTTGTTTTTCTCACTGCTTTTTTGTCTCTGTTTTTCTATTATTCTGTAAAACATAAGATCAGATTTTTACTTTGGACCCACAAATACACAGTGAGAGGAAAAAATGAGCACGGGGGAAGGCACAATCAGAAGTTTTCAACAGTGTGATTAATAAGGACCATGGCAAAGACTGGTATTTCCTTTTGCATTGTTATAGAAGTAGCATTTTACTTTTTCCTTAAAATGAGTTGTCTTTGGTGTTAAGTATCAAAGTGGATTAAAGAGACAATAAACTGTATCTAATAAACATTCTGCAGACACATGAGCTAATCATGAGAGGCTTGCTTGCTGGTGATCACTTGGGAATTTGTAGCAGGTCAGTCTCCCAGAATCCAAAAGAAAGGCATGTACCAAAAAATTCCACTTCTATGTAGCATTTAGTGCAAGGATATCTTGAGAGCCTACATCCAGACTCTTACAATTCCATCAAAATGTGTTCATTTGGTCTCTAAAGAAGAAGAGCTTAAATGATAGTGCCATCCATCTGCTTAGCTGTGCTGTAGTTCCCACCCAGCACCTTTTCACTTCATTGACCCTTTCCAACCAGATTTGACAGAGGAAAAGAAGTCTCAAAGATTCTGTAATTTACAAACTTAATTAACATTCACAGCTGGGTAGAGGTGAAAAGAGCCCAAAGTAGAGCTCCCACACAGGGGAAGGCAAGGAGAGCTGAGCTGTGCTGTGTTTTGTTTGGCTGCAGCACACACATATGGCTGGCTGTTCAGAACATACATACTTTCACACTGGTCCCAGCTGACTCCTGCCTGCAGACACCACGGGGGAGGCAGGCTGCAGGAAGAGATTGTTACAGGGTTGAAGGCCACGCTTAGAAGATGGAGAATACAAATCCACACCACGCAGATTTCATTAGTCAATATAAAAGGGGTAGTAAAGTGGACTCACATGCTCTTCTAAGGGTAGCCATGCTGTCTGCAAAAGAAATCACTTCTTTACTGATCAGAGAAGTAGTGGTCCAAGAGTGGATGTAGCAGCATAATTTAACAAAAAAAGAGTTGTTAATCTAATTTAAATCAATTAGTCTTTTCTGTTTTAAGGGTGTGTGGCAGCAAAAGATACTGATCTTGTATTCTCTTCTGCAGCAAGACCTTTCTCTTCCATGGCATGGAATCAAGATCAGATTTGCCCTAACAAACTGCACCACAGAGCAGGCTCATAACCTATAAAATACCTGCTTATTTTAAACCTAGAGGTTTTATCTGCTCAAAACTGGAATGTGAACATAACCAGTTCTCTTACTTTACCTTAAGAATTGAAACAGCAGCTCATTTTGTTTGCTGTTCTGTCTTCAAAACAATTTCAGTCAATAATTTCTTGGGTTTTCTGCTGTGGATGTTGTTATGGGTTACCATTTGTCCTGCTGATCCTACCTGAATGTAGTTTCTTGATGCATAAGCCCACCCATTCTCTACAAATTCGTTTTACTGTATGGTTGTAAATGTCCTCAGACTGCAGCACTTGCTCAGATATCTTTGAGATACAGGAAGACACAGCTTCATGGTATTT
This sequence comes from Acridotheres tristis, assembly GCA_037013685.1. NCBI lineage: Eukaryota > Metazoa > Chordata > Aves > Passeriformes > Sturnidae > Acridotheres > Acridotheres tristis. The sequence continues at coordinate 68,227,324 of CM072885.1, forward strand.
CTGCCCCAGACCATTACCTGCAGTGGAAAGATGACGAAGAAATAACATACTTGTCTTTCTCCTGAGTAGTTAACCATGAGAGGAGGTTTTTTTTATTTTTAGTTTCCTTTCAAAGCTGTGGCTGGGAAGGTTCCAGCTTTTGTGGAACAAGTAATTGAGAAAGGCAGTTCTGTTACCACTGATCTTAAACACATCTTGAGGTATCTCTAAAGAGAGTAAAAGACAGCTAAAGGAACGTGTACTATGATGATTGTACAGTATAACACAAAAAGGAATCCCAAATACAGCTCTGATTTGGATTTTTTGTGTGTCACTGGTTTTCTTCATACAGGAATCAGAGCAATAGATTTCAATTAACTTTGTCACTGGGCAATTCCATGGTTAGTGTGTTCATCTCCTAAGGAGCTAAGTTCCAAGAGACATATTCCTGTACAGGGAAAATTTCAGTTCCAAGTTTATTTTTAATCCCCTCCACTTATGTCAAGTCTCACAGAGTATGCCATATCTAGATGATCTGCCTTCTTTAGTTTAGTTCAAAGGCTTGTAGAGGTATGAATTCTTCAGGATGAAGCTTCTCGGTAATTATCACATGTGGGGAGATAAACAGGAAAATGACATCTTTAAACACAGAAATTAACTGGACTGATAAATTCTTTCACTTTGTAACGTAATATTGTTGGAACATTGCCAGCAGCCAATGCAGAAGGCAGCATCTCAGGTAGAAGTGTGCTAAATCCTGCAAGTTTTGACAAACCCCAGCATCTGCACATGCTCTTTACTGGGCTCACAAAAACACAGGCTCTGGCATGTACAGAAACGTAGTAACAGGAGTGGGTTTCATGGCTGTGCAGTTGAAATCTATGCTGGTTTGCTGCTAATGAAGAAATCTCAGTTGCTAATCTTAAACATGGCTAAAAGGAAAGCCAAACCTAACTGATGACGTGTCTTTCAAACCTTACAAACAAAGATGGTAACTGAGCCATCAGTGTGCCTTCCTTCCTCAAATTTGAGAAATGTCTTCCATTTCATTAAATATCATGAGTGGGAAGGGGGCAAAGAATTAAATAGTTAAACAATCTTTCAGAGTCCTAATGCTCTAGGTAGGTATAGACTCAAGGCAGTGTATTTAAGGTAGGTGTAGATGTACTCAAGGTAGCTATGCAAGGCTTCATATTCAAATAACAAGCAATAATAAGGATTATTCTATCTGTGTTTCTGAGAGCCAGATTCCAGCAGGGAGCTAGTTGGACACTAACAGGCATTATGGCTCACTGCAGGTTTCTAAGAAGTAGAAAAGAACTGTCTGAAAGCCTTCACAAGTGCATAATTCTCAGTGATACTGAACTCAGCCCACACTTTGATTGAAAAATCACCTGAGTTTTTCTATTATATTTCTATGTTATTAGTGACAAAAATGTTTCTAAACATTCTAAACATCTGTTGCTTTTGCATGTGCTTGCAGTGAAACATTCAACTCAGATTAAAACGGGATAACTGCTTTAATGCACCGACACACTGCCTCCACCACAAACTCATTTGTCACAAGTACCGTCATTATATTAATATTTACTTAACGTGGGGTTTTTTTAAACTCTACATTAAAGGATTAATAAACCTTGTTTAGACTGGTAAGCAAAACCAAAATTACCCCACGCAAATATTCTACGAAAAAATGAGAAAAGAGTCACTGATGTCTTGGTTTGTGCTGTGTTTCATGGTGGAGGAACAGACTTGTTGTGAACTCTTTGAGGAAGTTAGTGCAATGAGCATGTGAAGTAGACTGGATTAACAGAATGCACAGCTCATGATCTGCTATCTGCTGTTCCTTAGAGAGCTTCTCTAGAGATACAGAAATGTGTGATCCCCATGAATAAAACATGGTTTCAAAAGCTTTCCAGGGTAATGGTTACCAGAACACTAGCTGTCCTGCAGAAATGCTTAAGAAAGGTATGTACTCTCATTAGAACATACAACTTTGTGCAAGCTTTCAAATAAAAACATTCTGTAAAATATATTATAAACAATGTCTACTGTTAAATCTGTGGGTTTCAAATTTATATGTGGAATTCCACAATAAAGAGTTTGTCAGACCTGGGCAGACTCTAGGCTTTACCAGCTGGATTGCAGAGTATGTCTCTGACTTTCCCCTAAACTTTAAGATCAGCATCGGTTCTGGTTTTTCTCATGTCATAATTTAGCTGTGATAAAACCTATTAATTTGGTCTTTAGTGTTGAGGTGCACCAGCAAGCTACCAGTGTGGCCTGCAGTGAACATCAATGAACATAAAATAACTTATTTTTAGGAACCTACAGGTGAGAGAGTGCTTTGAAGCAGTACTCCATGAACAAGGAACTGAGCAAATATTTAAAAATTAACTATGGCTACAGTTTTGGCAGGTAAAATAGTGTACATGTGCAGTGTGCAGTGAAAGTTCTCAGGTGTTGCTTATGTTAGAAACAGTTTAACTGTGGTAATCTTCTTATTTAGCCAAGTAATTGGTGATTATAGAATACAGGCAGAAGTTAACTATATGGTACTCAGGAAAAAAAACGTGATGAAAATACAGTGAAATCGTGGCAGGACCATGAAACAACCAAAGAGAGCATGTTTAAACAAGTTCTGATGCTGATTGTTCACATTCATGTTTAAAATAGGTTTATCTGATATTTTCTCTTGGTGCTTTTTTCTTTTAATATAACTGCCTGCTGTAGCAAGAGATAGGGAAGAAGACTTAAATAATGACAGGGAGTTAAAAAGGCATTAACAATAAGTATATCAAAGGGGCAAAAGGATAATTGCAGAAATTGTGGGATGCAAAAAGGGAGAGATGGGAGAGATCTGGTATTTCTATATATGACATGGGGAAGTTGAGGTTTTTTAGGTACAGTACCCTTGCAAGTGGTCTGCAGTTCATAGACTGGTCTTGCAGAGCCAGGGCCTCCACAGTCATTCCTGGCTTTCATTTAGGAGCTGGAGAGTGTGTGGTGGCTCTTGAGTAATTTTGAGAATTTACACCAGTCTGAAGGGTTTGGGACTGTTCTTTTGCATGGTGACTATTGGAAGAAAAGAAGAGCATTGTTAAGGACTTTGAAAAGCTGTGGGGGCTTTGGGGAAGGTATAATTGGAGGTCCAGGAGTAATTTTATGGAATCTGTCCCAAAAAAAATGTGAAATGAAGGTACCTTCTGGAAAAAAAATCACAAAACTTTTTGGGTTGTGGATTTTTATCCAATTTTCTTCATTCCAGCATTTTTTCTGCACGTGCATGAAGAAGGTACCTGTCAGGGCACATGGTATTTTTTATAAGCAAAATTTGAATCTGACATCCAGTTCCTATCATTGCTAGTTCTGCTTACAGCTCTGGAGGTTTTAGACAAAAGCACTCCTGACACAACTGATTTGTCTGCACTGCTCATTTATTTTCTCACAGGACCCCGTGGTTAAACCACTTTGTTGTTCATACTTTTTACAGTGATGTAGAAATGCTTGCCCTAGGATCTGAGCCATAACCTCATGAGGTGGGAGAGGATTGTATAATAGCACCATGACAAACCAGCTCAGGACTGCAGGATGTTGGAGTGGTTCCCCACAGAAAAGTAAACGGTTTGTTTTTAAATCATTACAGCAGCCATTTGCTCTAGAAATTTCCATCCTTTTGGACATTTTTTTTTCTGTGGAGGAGCAATAGGAAAGAAACTCAGTTCATGTATTTACAGTTACTGTTAAAATTTCTAAGCAAAAATTCATTATTAGTTGTCCAGTCCTAAGCAGAAGCTTTTTATTTCTATGTTTGATATGAAAAGAATTGTAAAATGTTATAATATTATATATTTTATTTGCAACACTTCTTGAACTTTAAATGTTGGAAAGCAATTCTTAGTGGTATCCATCAGGAAATAAGCTGCTTTTCTTCCATATTTTGATTTTTGTCTAATTCCAACAATATATGCATAAATTAGGTCCTTTAATGGTATCATAATACTGATTTTGACATTTTCTTGCCAAGACTTGTCACAAACATGCACACTTAGATGAACAGCAGCTGCAGTGGGAGGTCAGGTTGAATTAAAGGGGGAACATAGAAAATACCCTTCTAGGTGAACTGATCCCATAGGCTTATCATCATCAGGACACTGCAGAGGTTGTTCTGGGTTGAAATGTTCAAAGAGCTGTAATGGAGCTAAGCAACTCAACCATATTTGACAAATAGGAGGGATTTTGGAACTTATCTAGCTCTTCTGAAAAGCTGAGCTTTGAAACGCTCAAATGTTCTGATGAAAATTCCAAATAATAAGAATTTTTCAGTATCTTTAAGGATGGAGATGCCACAGTCTCTTGGCAGCCTGTTCTGGCATTTGATGCACCTCATTATGAAAATAATTGTTCTGATCTCTAATCAGAATTTTCTGTGTTCCATTTTACATCTGTCATCTTCTATCCTATCCTATCCTCTCCAATGGCTTCATGTCCTCTATTCCCTTCTATCAAGTAATTTAAAAGAGCTTCTTCTTTTTCAGGCTCAACCAACCCAATTCCATCAGCCACTTCTCAATACCTGCTACCAAATATTAATAATAGGTTGTTCTCTTTGAATTTAAGTGACAGAAGCACACAACCTCTTCAGTTTGACTTGAGAATTCTCTCTGAGGGACTCTGTGCTTTTTCCTGACCGCACCCAGCCCGGTGGGAGGTGTGTGGCTTCCCTGAGACCTGGGTAAGGGACATCATCAAGAAACTTCCCAGCCTGGTACAGCCCACTGATTGTTATCCTCTTAGGGTTTTCTGAAGGCAGCAATGAAGTCCCAGCAAAAAGGAGAAGGACAATGAGGAGGGGAGCCTGGGGAAAACTGGCCAAGGGCTCTGGAGCACAAGCTGTGTTCTCTTCTGTGCTGCCAGTTGCACATGATGCAACAATGATGGAGCAAGAAACAGGAAAGTAGTGCAGATGAACACCTGGCTTCAGGACTGGTGTAAACAGCAGCATTTTGTGGTTTTTGATCGTGGGTCAGTTTATACAGCTCTGAGCTTGCTGGCAGCAGATGGGGCCACTTGTATCAGAAGGGAAAAGGGATCTTACTCAGGACTCTGCAGGGCTCATTGAGAGGCCTTTAAACTAGATTTGAAGTGGGACAGGGGCATAGCCAGGCTCGACAGAGATAAGATGGGGCCAACCTGCTGGAAAGCAGCTCTGAGGAGAAGGCCCTGGGGGTCCTGGTGGACAACAAGCTGTCCATGAGCCAGCAGTGTGTCCTGGAAGCCAGGAGGGCCAGTGGTATCCTGGGGTGGATTGGGAGGAGCATTGCCTGCAGGATGGGGGTGATCCTGCTCCTCAGCTCTGGTGAGGCCACACCTGGAGTGCTGTGTCCAGTTCTGGGCTCCTCAGGAGGGACACAGAGCTCCTGGAGTGGGTCCAGTGGAGAGTGACAGAGATAATGAAAGGTCTGGAGCATCTCTCTTGTGAGAACAGGCTCAGGGAGCTGGGCTGTTCAGCCTCAAGGAGAGACAAATGAGGGAGGACCTTATCAATGTCTGTCAGTGTCAGAAGATGGACCAAGCTCTTGCTGGTTATGCTGAGCAGTAGAACAAGAGGCAATGGGCAGAAACTGATGCACAGAAATTCCACCTGAACATGAGGAAGAATTTCTTTCCTGTGCAGTGAATTGTGCACGGGAACACTTTGTCCAGAGAGGGTATGGAGTCTCCCTCACTGGGGATATTCCAGAACCCTCTGGAGGCAATCCTGTGCTCTGGGATGCCCTGCTGGAGCTGGGAGGTGGGAGCAGATGACCACTGTGGTCCCTTCCAGCCTCACCCAGTCTGTGATTCTCTACAATGTTTATATTCTTCTCTGCCTATACCAGCTAACATAGTTTGGATTGTTGGATTTTTTTTCCATGTAATATAAGACATGCTGCCTCTGTCTGAGAAGAGCTACATTTTCTCTCAGGAAAGTTGAATGTGCAAAACTAGCATTCTGCTAAACATCTGGGTTTCAATAGATTTTCTACACACACACACACTGGAAGTCATGTAAGAATTTATTATCAAAACAATAATATTTCCAAGGAAATGTGAAATGGTTTAAAATCAATTGTTCTCATTGCAAAGAATAAACTGTTGAAGAGACAACCTTAAATATAATAAAGCAATAAATATTAAGAAAGTGCCTTTACAATAAACTGGTTGTTTAAGGATTAATGTAGCATGTTTCAAGTAGTGATTTATGAATGATGAGTCAGACTTGGAATTCAGGACTTGCTTGACAAAGCAGAGCAAACAATATAAAAATTCTGCATGATTAAATTGCTTATTGCTTAAGCTCAGTTTACTATTAGCTTTTGTTAAATTATTCCAAAATAAAATCAAATCCAGATTCAAACCCTGGACCTTCTCTCTCATGATCTGAATAGAGACAAGTAGAATCTTATTCTCTAGCCTCGAGATGCTCATTAAACTTAGACTTTTTGGTGAGAAACCATAGAGTTATGAAGGGATTGAATCAACAGCTGGCATTTCTATGATCTTTGTGCTTTCATTTAAGACATTTAATTTTAGTGCATGTGTGATGATTTCGTATGTCTAGCTGTAGATAATTTACTCTGTATCCTATCTAAGGTAGGTCAGGGTAGCCTTTTGATTTCTTTAGAATACAAGGATTTCACAAAGCTCAAAGTTGGGCTCTTTGTGCCTTCTGAGCTGGGAGGAGAAATGCCCCAGTCGGTTCTGGGGCCACTCCATGGGTGAGTTCCCAATGACCCTGGCACCCAAATAATGCCAAGGGAGGCAGCACTTGCCTTTGAAAGGCCCTCACCCAGCTCTCCTGGCTGCCCACAGAGTATCATTGCTGCCTGAATGGCCTTTGTGAGCCCTGCTGGGCAAGTGGGACATTCTTCCAGGTGCATTTCTTTCCTTATTTGTGTGTGCTTGTAGGTACTCGGGGAACTCATTTCAGGGTAGTCTGTTCAAAGAGCTTTATCTCAATAACACTCTCCTTCACAGGCACAGCCAGGTAATGTATTTTAATGTTCTTTGCAGTTGGTTACCTAGAATGGCATTGTTAAAGTCAGGTATTCCATTTATTCTTACATAATTTATGTTCTATTGTGTCTTTTTAAAAATCCTATCTCCTCTGGAACTTGAAATTTCCTAAGAAGTTGAAGAAAAACAAAGAAACTTGTTTCATGCTTCACTAATTCTTTACTTGGCTGTGTCCAGGTTTTAATTTTATAAGCCTTCATTGCGACACTTTTTCTTCCCCAATATCTATTTATTAACATCTTAATTTCCTGACAGGGTGGTTTTTGTATAATTCACGTTTTTCTGACCAGTCTCAGAATTTTTATGTTCTTTGATATATCAATTGAAAACTGATTTGCATATTGAAACTGGATGGACTTCTTAAGTAATAACCTATTTTCAGCTTTACTTCTTGTTTTTTTAAAACTGGCTGCTTTCTGAGGGCTTCAATGGGGATTTCTTAGTTGACTTAGGGACACCTAACTCATGTTTTCATTGAATTATTCTCCAAGTTGGTGTCTGAACCATAACCCCAAGAATCTATAAGAAGAAATTAATTTCTTGTATAGCACAAGTTTTAGTAGGTACAAGTCAGATGATCCACTTAATTGCAAAATTAATTTAGCCTTAAAGGGAACAGGTTGGGATGTGTCTCCACAGTTTTTACCAATTCTCTATGGTAATACCCACTGATGTCTAGGCATGTGTTTTGTTTTTTTCCCAGGTATGGATTTTGGACATGCAGTTGTATAAATTCCCTGTTCCCTTTAGTCTCCATGATAACATTAGAAGGTAGAATGAGATTCTTTTTTATTGCTTTTTTTAATAGACTCAGAACCGTATGAAGCTGATGGCTGACAACTATGAGGATGACCACCTCAAATCCTCATCCCATTCCAACCAAACCAACCACAAGCCCTCCCCTGACCAGGTAATGTCTCTCTCTTTTGTTTTTAAAGTAATTTTTACTGTGATGTCTGATGATTTTATGTCATAAGTAGTTTTCCCTGACATGCTTGCAGTACCTTGGAACAAAAGTAGCCTTCCAGAATGCAGTTATAAACCAGAACTGGATGTTGCTGTTGTGTTGGCTTTGTGTAAAGCTCCTGAAATGTGGATGTACCTTGTGAAATGTGAAAGTTCCTGGTACCAAGCTGTTGTTAGGTGGGTGGAGAGGAGGAGAAATTGAAAAAGAACAAAAACTTCGCTCTCCTAAAATGTGAGACTCGAGTCCTGTATGACATATTCAGATTTTAGTAGCTCAGGTTTACTGCTTGAGTGTGTGGAGTGTCCAGGACTGTTTCGTGTCTTCAGTAGCAGGAAACCATGCTCCAGGATCAGCCTTCTGATCTGTGGATTGCATGTGAGCAGTTCCCTTCATTTCCCACGAGGAAATCCCGGCCTCGGTGCCAAATGAGCACAGACTGCTCCCTCACAAACTCAATGGGCCGTGAACTGAAGGAAAATCAATTTACCATCTCCACAGCAGTGAGGAGCCTCCTGTGGCATTTACAAAGCACAGCCGTGTGCTTGATAACTATTAGAGAGATTAACCATCCCTTGGGTAACACAGAAAATGCCAACATAATTGCACATCCCATGTTGTAATCTCATCCACTGCAGTTTAATTAAAATATTAGCCATCATTAATCACTGCCTCGATGGGGTGAAGGAATGCTTCTCTTTGTCCTCTGATTCATGTAGAAATTGGTGAGATCTGAAGGGAAGCATCTCACTCTAGTCCTTTAAGTGCCAGCCAAGTGATACACAGAAATAATGAGTAAGGTACGAGCAGAAAATGTCAAAAGCCAATTACTTATCCACCTGCAAAAACAGATCTTGAAAAAACTCCTTTCATGTATAAGAAGGAGTGTATACAAAGAAACTATCAGAAAAATTCTCATTTTCGAGGGAACTTGCTTTTGCATCTTAATTTAATACCTTCCTCCACTGTACATTGACTGTCTTGAATTTTCTGCTGTGTTTTTGGAAGATTTTGGTGTTTCACTCCCCTTTTTCAGGGGAGTGAAATTGTTAATACTGAAATTTAAATGTATTCCCTAATCTTAATTTGGCACAAATGTTAGAATATCTGCTGTTTCTACACCGAAGTCTACAGAGAGTTGAAGCCATTTCCAGCATGTAACTTTAGTACAAGCTTGCAAATGAATGCAGAGTAGCATTCACAGATGAAATGAAAAGATAACATGTAAAAACGAAATAAAATTTAGACATTTATGGAAATTCTTGCAAAGACCCCACAGGAAAGGACAGTAGGGAAGGAGGGGGTGGGAGAGGGCTCTGATTGCACTTCCCCTTTGCAAAGGGACATTTTGAATGCTGGCAAAGCCTACAAGGGAGCAAAGAAAGCTGTAGCTCAAGGCAGCTCAGAATACTGAGTAAGGAATTGAAACGCTTTGTACTACTGTTTGTACTTACAAATGTGCTTTAAATACTAACCAACTCTTTATTTCATTCCCATGCTGCTCTGGGGCTTTCCTCCCATTGCCACCTGTGCACCTCTAGGATGAGGAGGAGGGTATTTGGGCATAACCAGTCAGATGCTCTTAGCTCAGCCATTTTGTTCAGAACGGTGAGAACCAACCTCTCCTGCCAATAGAAAAGTTTCCAGCAGTCACTCACTGCCACACCTCGCTCCTGTGCTTTGTGAAACCTGACTGTGCTCCCTTCCCATCGCTCCCATGTCTCTGCATGAGGGTGTTTCTCGTGTGGTTTTTGTGCAGTTTGTGATTTTCTTCTTCTAATCATCCTGCCATTGTTTGACCATGTTGTGGGGAGAACTTTCCAGGGCATGTAATTGAGGTTCTGTGCAAGTACGAGAGAACAGGAAATGTCTTTTATATAATTTATCATTGACTTCATGGAGGAGACGTTTTCAATCAGATTCTTTTTCAAAGCAGTTTGCACCCTAGCCAAACCTATGTGTGCTTTTTCAATTCTGATTTGTAAAGAATTTGCTCAGAGATAATGTTCCTCCTGAAGGTTTTAAGCATGCTGAGATCTGCTGCTGAGATTGCTGCCGTGCACGCTGACCTTAGCAGTCACAGAGATTTATCAACTCACATTACAGGATTCTCTGATGGACCAGGAGTATGAATTGTCTATAAATGTGAAGGCAAAGAGGAATATCCCCTTAACCTTCCTCTCTCCCTTCCATCTCCCTCATTCTTTCAAAACAATGGGGGAGAAATTTGGAGCTGTTTTTCATTTAAAGTACGTTTTGTTTCTCTGTGTCCGTGTCCGCAATTTTTTTTCTTTTCTGCTGTCAAATTGTCCCCACAACAACTCCTGTTTCCAAAAGGGAAGGGCAGAGGACAGAGCCTTTCTCCTCACTCCTGTTCTTTAGCAAAAAAACCTCTTGCTGGCCAGGAGTCAAATACTGATTAGTCCACTACAGTACACAGGATTCACTTATGCCTTGGAGTATCAGTTTTAAAGCAGAATACATTTCTCTGAAGTACTTGAGGTATTTTAAAGGACTGATGACAGTATTTTAGAAATCTATATGAAACTTTTTTCTTCCTCATTTATCCTTTTAAGAAAAAAATATTTCGCATGAGTTTTTTCTAAGAATTTGATTTTTTCATATCACTATTTGAAAGAAAACTAAAAATTTCTGTGGAAATCTTGGATCCTTGCATTTCTGAAAATTATGGCTTTGTATTAGATTTGTAAAACATTCATGAGAGAATAAGGCACTCTCATCTCTTGCACTTGCTCAATTAACTGCAGTCTGTCTGACTGTATGGATCAAATCCCCCTTTTCAAGCCAACCATCTGAAAAATTTAATCCAACTGTGGCAGTGTCAAACTTGAATTTCATGCCTTGGGGTTTGAACTGAGAAAATCTCTTTAGTGGACAAATTGATAAAGTGCTTCATTAATTTCCCACTCGCTGTTGATTTCACATCATTTTTGAATCACCGCTCTTGCAATGGTTGTGTGCTCGTGTGCATTGTTACAAGTTTTAGAGATAATGCTTGTAAAGATCAGCTGAAGCACAGAAATTAAACAGGGGAGATCAGGTAAGTAAATGATGAAGAGGACACTCACTATAAAGGTAGGAATAATTCTGATTTCCCTTCTGGAGCAGACATGGAGTTTGTGTAGAAAACACTGAGAGAAAGATTTCTTTCCTCTCCCATGTGCTGATGCATTTAAGAATGCGACTGTGCTAAGAGTATGGTTTTTCATCGTTTTCTGAATTAATGAGTGGTTGACATTAAATACAGCTTATCTCTCCAGTTTGAGGCACTTTCCTCAGGAAAGCTGTTACAGAGTATCCCAGTCAAAATAATGAGTCAGCCAGCAGCCTTGCCTTGCACACATCAGAGAAACTTGTCGGCCTCAGGATTGTCGTGCATACATCAGCAGGGAAAGTATAAAGGTGATGGATGCTTCCCAAGCCAGTTATTCCCAACAGAGTACATGTTTTTACTGTGATATTCCATGTTTATTAAAAAAAAAAGTCCTTATTCTCTTTGTAAAAGCTAAGATGATGTAAGTTACAGAGTCCCTAACCTCCATGTGCTAAATTAAATTTATGTATTACAGTGATAAAATGTAACTAATAACATGGAACTTGGCAATAAGTTTGTTTTTTTAAAGTTCCTTCAGGTCTGTGGGTGCAATCACCTCCAGTCAATACTGAAAAATAAATGGAGACCAAAAAACTATGTACAATAGTTAACTCCATTATTTTATTTTTATGCTTTAGGTCTTAAGACTTTTCCCCTCCAGCATTCTGGAACTGACTGAATTTGGTATTTAATTATGCCAAGTCTATACATGACAGCATTATCAGATAGAGCTCCCCTGAAATGGAGCACTGTTCATAAACATATGCACCCTCCCTGTAATTTCTGAGGATGGTAGTTTACATTTCAGTTTATAGTTCAATGTAAATACCATCTTTCATCCTGAAATAGTCTTTCCTAGCATTTTTCACTAGGCTCGTTTCCTTGCTGTCTGAATTTCTTATGACTCCTTTTATTCCCCAGATGGAGCTCTCTCCTCCTGTGCACCCAAATCAATTCCAGTGTGATTTCACATGAGGATGCTCTTTGGTCTTTCTCAAATGCTGAAAGTGCTCTGGCCATTGGCTTAATTAGTTATTACTAACTTTTATCAAGAATAATGTAAATGTACACCTTAAGAGATCTAATACATGCAAAAGGATAGGTGTGTATGTGGGTGAGTCTTCTTGTAGATCTGTGCCAGATGTGTGCCACGTGGGGGAAGGAAAAGCAAAGCTTCCATACAGAGATTTCCCAAGCTGCTAAATTCATCCAGTTATCTTGTGAAGCACAGCTGTGCTACCTAAAATGGGAAAAAGTGTGGGTGTGGTTCAGAATTAATTGAAAATTGTTATTATACTTAGTAGAGCGACAGTGGAATGGTCAAAGAGCTAGCGTGGAACTGGAGTGCATAAAAATGGGGACATTTCGAGATGATGAAAATATTGGCAATTCCTATTACCCTAAAAATATTGTCAAACAAAAAGGCTCTGTGACATTTTTCTTTAATACTCTGACAGATTTTAAGTCAGAAGCAGTAGGCATTGTGAGTTGAGTGCTGAAGGCACTTGCAAAATTTAACACTTCAGATTTCAGAGGTGATGGATGTCTGTGGTGGAAAGAGGGGCTAAGTTATTACAGGAAAATATTTGGCTCATCTCACAAAGCTTAATGTAATCTTTGCCAGTGCAGTCAAACCATGTGAAGTTTTCATTGGGATCACTACAACACTAAAAGTGTTTATACTTTGGCAAGTTTGAGGAGAACATTGATTTTTTTTTTTCCTACATTATTTGATTCTGATTTCTTTTAGTGAAGTAAATAGTTTTTCATGGTGAGTTCCATGAAATTACATTAAATTACACAGGCATTCATTCACTACATAAATGTGATCCTCTCTCCACAAGACAATTTGTACAGAGCTGCTTGTCCTGCTGTCACACTTTAGAGGTTCTCAGTGTTGTCACTCACTACGCTGTGACCTCATAAGCCTTTTTACTAGATTTATTTTCAATATGGTCTCTTTTATTGTTAGATCATGCAAAATGGTCAAAACCACCAGGCCTTCATGCCTGACTCATATTACATTGTAATTTACTGGACATGGTACTAGACCACGATTCAGAAGATAAATTCTTTCCTGGCATCGTCTCCAACCACTCACTTGTTCTCTTTCTCCCTTGTCTCAAATTCTCTAAATGTAAAATGAGCTGAAGTTTTTGTAGAAGTGCAAGTTCTGCTTGGGAAAAGTGCTGTATAAGTGCTAGGTATTATTACTGTGTGGTATTTGGAAATTGTCTTCTTAAACTGATACAATGGTGATTCTAATACCTCATTTTGCAATTGTTCCCAAAATTGTGTTAGATCTGTATATGAGTTTATTACTACTTATCTTTTTTTTTCCCAAGAGCCTATTCCTTCCCAAGAAAAGGGAAAATAACCCATATTTTCTAGGAGCTGCCATTCCAGCATGCTGGACAAAGCTCTTTAGACCACTGTCTCTTGTTCTTTACTGTCATATCTTGTCTTCTGAAGAGTCATTCCTTCCCCTCTCTAAAAATCTACAAACTTAATTATGTAGTATAATAATGATATTATTACAATTCTTCATCCAGGTCTGTAGAAGCATTGTGAAAGTGTCTTGTGCTTCCTTGGAGGCATACCCTGTGCAAAATTTGAAGGCAGCTACATGAGATAATCTCACATTGCTTAAACTTGTCCTGACAGAGAGATAGAAGCCAGATTTGTTTTGTCATATTAGTGACAATCAGGAATCTTCACTCCCCCTTTTCAAATGGCAACCTTTTAGTAAGAGCCCTAATGTGATGCACTCAAATAAGATGATGTAACTAATTCACCCTTAGGAGGGTTAGAGAAGAATGCTTTCCTTGAGACAAAGTCAGCTTCCACTCCTGGTCCTTTTCTTCTTCTGGAGAGCAATTTTTTTTTTAACTATTATTTTGCTGTTTAATAACTAATACCTGTCAGAAAGAATGTATTCATACAGAATGAATGTATTCTCTGTCCAAGAATGTTATATCTAGGAGCACAAAAGAACTGATTTTGATACATTGTTCATCTTCTTTCTGATCCCAGAATGATAAAACTAAGATCTCCAGATGGAATTTTGTAATCTGCAGCTCTGGGATGAATTAAACACTCACAACCGAGGTGTAACTGGACTGTATCACTGTCTTCCTATTATTCTTACAGATCAAAGAAGAACACAAGTAGATACTTACAGTCTAAAACATTCAAAACAGATGGCTGGTTTCTTTTTGTAGAGATTTGTGCTTTTCAGCAAAACAATTGCAAAAAGGCCATCGTTCATTTCTGCCAGATGAGATTATGCCAGGTCTGTGTCTTATTTTCTCTTTTGATTTGCAGCTGAACATAATCTTCTACTAGTGGGTTGGTCTTTGTAGCAAGTAGGAATTCTGCACTCAAACATTATATTGTTTCTGGCCACTTTCAGAAGAGTTGTTCCTTGCAGTTTGTGTGACAGTCTGTACTGTGTCCCAGTTATTCTGAGCTCTGGCACTCCTAGACAGGACACTCAGAGGACAAGCAGCTGCAGCCAAGTCCTTGTAGTTGTCAGTTAGGAGGAAAGAAACTGAGGGAGAGGGGAGAACAATCTTAGAAAAAGAATCAATCCCAAACCTGCTTTCCAGTGTATTAACTATGAAAATAAACTCTAAAATAAAAACTGCAAGGGCATGTAGCCAATCCAGACACTATATTTTCCTGGCTGGTAAAGCTCATAATGACTGATGGACATGTCAGGATTTACAGTTCCATCTCACAGTAGGCTCACTGCTGTCTCCCCAACTACATCTGATTGTTAAAGTAACTTTTAGATAAGAACTACTATATATACATATAAATAGGTATATTTATTCATGGAATTTTGTATTTGAATGTGGAGCAAGCAACTCCAAAAAGACTTCTGAAGACAGATAAAGCTTCACAAGTCTTGGCTTTGAAAGTGTCTTTCAGCAGGTAGAGAGCTGCAACAGCAGAATGAAGACCCAGAGTTAGAGAAGAACAAGACCAAGATTCCTATCACCTGCAGCCAGGGAGGTTGGAGTTCATCTGAGCAGGAAAAGCACTGATTGTATTCTCTGGTAGACTAATTAAGAAATACCTTCTGGTTTGCATTAGCAGTGGAACAGACAGCAGAGCACAGCCCTGACACATCAGCACTGCCATGGACACTCTCTCCCAGTGCCTTGCTGCCATGTTCTGCTTTCAGACAAAGGCATGTGAGACACTCTTGCCTTTTACCCCTTGTAATAGGAAGAATCGACAGACAAGATACAGCACAGCAAGAAATGTGTGTGCTTTCTCGTTCACTCTTGCATAGACAGCAAGTGCTGGAAAGCTTGAATGCATGAAAAATATGAGCAGGTTGTTCTTACTTATTCTCAAGCTGCTATATTTTTGTAGCAGCATAAAATCTGACTGATTGTGTGAAATCAAAACTTGCCTAGTTACACCTATGGAAGTTTGATCAGGAGAATGCTGTTTAAATCCACAATGTTGTGTAAAAGCTGCAAATAGTTGTTAAACTGTTTTTGCTTACTGTGGGACTACTTTTTTTTCCTTGATGATAATTGTCAGTATCATCAGCCTGACTACCCAGTTTTACAGCTTTCTATAATTTAATTTATTGCTCAAAAATTTAACCTGATAACTAACACAACTTACAGGGGCAAAGAGTTCAAATGAAGGAGATTTGAATAATAAAGAGGTGTGAGATGTGCACAGCACAGGGAGTTTATGTAGGGGTAAGAGACTGAGTGAGTGCCCTTGCTTTTGAAAGGAAGGGATTGAGGAAACAGGTGAGATTCAAGCTGTGTGCAAACACCCCCCTCAGCTCTGCTGAGGTATCTCATTCCCAAAAGTTCATTTTCCCCTTGGTCCAGTTACAGGCTCCTCTCATCAGTATTTGAGTTCTGATCTCCAGCAGTCCCTGCTGTTCCTCTCGTGGTTCCCTACCAACTTTGCTCCACAGCCCACATAAATGGAAGTTGCCAGTGTCATGGAAAGCACTTCTGGATTTGTTTTGTATAAAAATATTTTAGAACTACTTGTTCTTTTTGAGTGCTTTAGGAACCCTACCAACCCACTGCAATTCTCTGCCTCACCTACATGATGGGGAAAGGATTTTATTTAAACAGAGGGAGCTAATGACAAAACTCCTTTCCCTGGTTTGTTTTTTCTGTTACTTTTTTCTGGTCTGGATTTTTCCCAAGGTGAAGAGGGTGAACTCTGGAAATCATTAATCCATGGGATTTGTTCATGGTGTATAAAAATTTCAAAAATAATTTGCTATATAAAAATGATTTCCTAATTGATTCTGTCAGAAAGGAACTGAGTAAGACAGCTCTGTCAAAATAGCCAGAATCTCTTTTAGCTCCTCACGTATATTGTTCTGGTTTCTGAGGAGAAAATTATGAAGGTTAGAGTTAAAACCTTTTTTTTTTTTGGTCTTTAAAACAAACCTAAAGAATACTGAGCCTGTCCTTGAGCTTTTGTGTGGGGGTCTTCTGAAGAAACCAAGTATCTCTGTGTATCAGTGAACTGAGCTGAACTGAACTGAGGTCAAGATGTGTCTTTTTGAGAACTTTCTTCTGTTTCCATTTAAAATAATGAAGGGAAGACATCAGTGATAAATTGCTCTGAATTTGGGAAAGCTTTGCACATTCTGAGCCAAATTCATGCCTCATAAAACTCCATTGCATTCAGTGGTTACAATATTATTGTTGAACCCTTGTGTTTGTTGCCAAACAAACACAAATGGTCTGAGCAAGAAGGCATAATTCAATTTGCCATGCAAATACTTCCAGACTGTGTCACTCACTATCTTAGTTTATTTTCATATCTCCCAATATAAGATATTTAGCTATAGAGGCAAAATATCCTTGTCTGGCAATATCTATAATAAAACCCAGATACAGGGAGGTATACAGAGATTTGTCAGGCCCTTTTGAAATAATTTCTTTTTAACAAACAGATGTGCTTACACAATCTTTGGCCCCATCTTCTCCTGTGCAATGGTAGTTTGGGAAGTGGATTTTGTTGGGTAGCATAGTTGCAACTGTATGTAACAAAGTTTGAAAATAATTTTCCACTCTCACATGACAGATGTGGTTCATAGGAGATAAAGGAATACCTGCACTGTGTTTCCCAATGTATTTGTTATGTCCAGTCTGAAGTTTTGGAGAGGTGTTTGGTGGTGCTTTGGGTTTCTGCTAGGATTTTTGTCAGAATTTCTTCTTCATTTGTGCTGTGCAGGATTTACAATGAACACTCACGGTGTGTAGACCAGGCTGGCAAGCTAGATCATTTCTCAAATTACTTAATTCCTTGAAAACTTCCAGATTTATTCCACTTACACTTCTTTGTAGCACTTTTAATACAGAAACACTGTCATTTTTACCTCACATTGTTTACTTTGACACCTGAGATTACTTGTCAGTTCTGCTTTATTTTCTTCTTGATGTAGCTGTACTTCTGGGGAGGTTTTTTTCTCTCAGATATTTAGAGATTTAGGGGTAAGTTAAGAAAAACTACTGAATTATTTGATTGCAAAATGAAGACCACTTCCCAGCATCACTCTGTCCTTTAGGGTTCTGTGGTGGATGTATACACACAGAGTATGTGCAAGTAAGGTAGTCAGGCTAATAGGGGGCATGACAGCAGTCCTGCCAGTGCCAAATGTACATGTGGCACTTTATATTGCCCTTATTGTGTCAAAAAATGCTATTTTCTCCCTTTTTTTGAACGATAAGTGCTGTTGATCCATGATCAACCTCCACATTGATGCATTATTCTGACAAGTAAGGCAAGTTGTGTAAGGAGATAACTTTTACAAGGTCGACTGATGCAGTTGCAAATGGCAGCTGCAGGTTTTTAAAGTAGAAATTTAGAAGGTATTCTCTGAAATTAGTAAAGTTAATTACTTGGTTCTGAAAAAGAAAAGTGGTTGCTTCCTTCAGAAAAAAAGGGATTGTTAGCAGGGAGAAAGGTCAGGTCATTAACCCTTCTGCCTGGAGAAGGCATAATTTAAAGCTGGTGGTTGTGGTGAATTGCACATTGATTAAACTCATTCTTTATTCTGCAGATGTCTGTGGATATTTGTTAGTTTTCTTTTCCAAATAACCATCTATGTGGTTTTTTGCACATTTCCACTAGACACTGCTGTGTATGTAGGTATTTAAATGCAGAGACTAGCATATAAGACTTGAAATTCAGTTACTCATATTTCAGTTGACCATTGTCCAGCAATAGTAAGACTACCATTGAAGAAGCAGTGTCATTTCATTCTAAAGCTCTTTTGCCCCAGTGACTTGTAAAAATACAGTTAAATTCACATTTGTCATAGTCAAACTTTTTTTTTTTAATGTACGAAATCTCAAAAAAATTTCAAGTTGAATTTGGAATATGTTCACAAATATCTTTATTAGTGGGTTGAGTTGGTTTGGGTTTGCATGAGAGATTTGTCAGGCATTTCACATTTCTGCCTCAGAGTTGTAGTGGTTGCCTTTTTTAGGGAAACCCTGTCCAACTTGGCTGGCCATTAGCAATATTCTGACGTTGAGGGTACATTAAGCAGACTTCATTCCATGCATTGATGAGGATGGCCTAAACCTATCAGGGCAATTAATGAATGAGAGCTGCTTTAGAAGATATTCCTGGGTTTGCTCTGTTTACCCACTGTTTTCCTAGAAAGCTCAGCAGCTCGGAGCTGATCATGAGAACACGATGTGGGTTATGAACCCAGCACTGCCCTGCTTTTCCACTTAGCAAATGCTCTTACACCCTCTTGAGATAAGGCAGGGGCAGCTCTGCTGTGTGGGAAGCACAGCACCTCTTGCTAAGTGGCCAGTTCAAATTAGATATGGCAGGAACGCTGATATAAGGGCACTTCCTACTTGACTGGCAGCGTTTAATGGATCCCAAGTGAGGGGAATGATTGCTCTGTGAACAGCTTTGGGAGGGCTGCTGGTTAAGAACTTTCACACGCCTCGTTTGGCCTTTTTCCAGCTCGAGGTAAAAGGGGGAAGGGTGCAGGAGGAATGTGCTTCGAAAGGGGGTTTATCCCTGAGCAGTCAGATTCAACTGTTGTATGAAAATCTTCCAGTCTTACTTGCTAGATAGCTCTGCTTTCTCTTCATCAAGGAGGGTTTCTGTTCACAAGGAATAGCCAGGAAGGTTATCCAGACAGGTTCATTTCAGACTGGAGTCTGAATCTGATGGGTATCAAAGAGACTCTAGTGTCTGAAAAGAATACAAGGCAGCTACTACATTGATTGGACTAGTTATTATCTAGTTAGTTATTAGACATTGACTATTACATTTTTATAGAGCAGTAATTTCTTAAGTTGTGATAATCCATCATTTTATCCTCTGTGGGCAAACTAAATAGTAAGAAAAATAGGAAAGACATCCAATAAATTAGAAGCATCACTGGTTTTCACCTGCACAGGCAATACACTTTCAGATCATAATCTTGGTAGCAGATATAAATTGGGGTACATAGTGCAAATTCAGTAAATAACCAAAGCTGATGATACAATTGGCTAAAGACAGTTTTGCTTGGTGATGGAAGTGAAATGTAGCTGTGTTGATTCTATTAAAACATCTCTTGCTATTGCCCTGTACACAGGACAGCATAGTATTCTGCCCTGCTGCAGTTTGCAGTCACCCATTCACACACAGGTGGAATTTCTGTGCATCAGTTTCTGCCCATTGCCTCTTGTTCTATTTCCTTGTACCACCAAAACCCTGGCTCCATCCTCTGGCACCCTTCCTTCAGATTCTCAGACATTGGTAAGGTCTCCTTCTCAAGGGTGAACAGGCCCAGCTCCCTCAGCCTGTCCTGCCAAGAGAGATGCTCCAGTCCCTTCATCAACTTTGTTGCTCTTTGCTGGTCCCTCTCCAGGAGCTCCAAGTCCCTTGTCTTGAGGAGCCCAGAACTGGACACAGCACTCCAGGTCTGGCCTCACCAGGGCAGAGCAGAGGGGCAGGATCACTTCCCTTGACCTGCTGTAAATGCTTTTCCTAATCCACCCCAGGATACTCTTGGCCACAAGGACACAGTGCTGGCTCATGGGCAGCTTGTTGTCCACCAGGAGCTCCAGGTCCTTCTCTACAGAGCTGCTTCCCAGCAGGTCAGCCCCAGCCTGTGATGGTTCATGGGGTTATTCTTCCCCAGGTACAGGACCTGACTTTGCTTTATTTCAGACACTTCTTCCTTGCCCATCTCTCCAACCTCTCAAGGTCCCTCTGAATGCCCACACAGCTCTCTAGCATATTGGCCTCTCCTGCCAGCTTTGTGCCATCAGTGAGCTTGCTGAGGAGGCATCTGCCCCTTCATCCAAGTCATTGATTAACAAGTTAAACAACACCAGGGCCAGTACTGACCCTTGGAGAATACCACTGGTGACAGGCCTCCAACTAGACCCAGTGCCACTCACTGCAGCCCTCTGGGATCTGCCCTTCAGCCAGTTCTCCATCCACCTCCTTTTCCACTCATCCCATCCTGACAGAACAAAGCATTATTTTTAGATGGATTGCCCCAAGGCTGCACAGGTTTTTACTAAAGCCCATGAGCTCACTCTCTCTCTCTTGCAGGTTTCCTGCCTGTCTCCTCTTCTTTGGCTGCCTGTGGCTGTGGCAGCACCCTGATGTGCTGGTGTGGGACGCAGAGCCTGACATTAGTCAGCTGCTTAGCCATGCCTCTCAGATCCTCACACTCCTTAGAAACTAATGCATGTAAAACAGTGTTAGAAACAAAATAAGTGAGCCCTGACAGCCTTATTAAAAGGGGTCGAAGCCAGAGTCTTTGTTGAAAGTAATGCCAGCACCATGTTGTGTTGACTCAGAGATTATCTCACTCCTTATTCATTAGCAGGGTCAGAGGTGTCCTATTGGAAAGATATCCCCAGCCCACTAACAAACAGCAGGTGCAGCCTCTGCCTGGGAACACGAAGAGAAGTTGCCAGAACTTTGGCAAGGCTTCCCAGCTCTCCCTGCCCAGCACCTCATTTTATGGAAAGGAGGCCCTAAGCCCAGTTCTTCCCTAATTATTCATCAGCTGCAAACCTTAGAGGTTTGCATTACTGTGGTTTCAAATATGTACCCACAAACATCTAGAACAATGAAGCAGTATTCTTGTGGAAGGTCATGGCAAAGGATGCCCTGTAGAGGCACATGCACTTGCACTCTATATTTTTGTTAAAAAATGAGAAATGGTTCTTCAGATACTTTTTATGGGATCTGGATGACTCTAGTTTGGATTGCATTGAGGAGAGATGATTAGATTCAGATTAGGTAAAGTAAAATGAAATAGTGCTTTATTAATCCTTTTATATCAGTTTTTTAGTTTGTTATATAGAATCTGGCATGTTTCGTAAAAGCCATTGCCTTTTCAAAAACTGTAGAAGACTATACCTTAACTATGTAAAACCTTATAAAAACTGAAATGGTAACCTTTTGGTGGAGATATGTCTCTGTCCAATCTCTACAATAGAGATGCATTTGTCTTAGAATTGTTGTGTTTTGGCATAATTTGAAACTATTCTCTTTAGACCATGTTTATTGCATACTTAATTTAAAATGAAATGTTTGTTGGCAAAACGAGCTAAAAATCTATATTGACATTGCCTTTTGGACAAGTTGTGGACAGACACCTTTTATCAGAAAAATCCCTTTTTTAAAAACAGTTAAACTGAAGTACTGTTGGATAATCAGTAGAGTTAATGCATTCAGTTTAATATTGTTTTATTTTTCACCCATATCATCATGATTTCCCGATCTAATCACACAGCTGTCATCACTGCACCCTTTCACCAGTGTCCTTGGTTTCTTTCTGGGTGGTTGGTACGTTATGGACAGAAGTATGAAGGAAAGAGTGTTCAGGTTTCTTCCCACTGTGAAGCTGGACAAGATTGTAACTTGGAGGCTGATCTTTGCCTTCATCACTGCTTGGGTCTCAGGCTGTTCTCACTGTCTCTGCTCTCTTATTTCAGATCATTCAGCCCCTCTTAGAACTTGACCAGAACCGCAGCAAGTTGAAGTTGTACATTGGCCATCTGACAGCCCTGTGCCACGACCGCGACCCCCTGATCCTGCGTGGGCTCACCCCGCCTGCCTCCTACCACCTGGATGATGACCAGGCAGCCTGGGAGAAGGAGCTGCACAACATGACCCAGGAGCAGGTGAGTTGGTGGGCTCCAGTTCTCAACAAGGACCTGAACTTGCTGATTTAGGCTTTACTGATGTGCCAAACCAAAATGTGGTGAAACCGTGTTGTGAGTGGTGAAAGCAGGTAGCAAAGATGAGCTCTTCAGCTGATAAAGGGAGTCAATAATTTTTCTAAATCATTGACATTTATTATTTATTATGGAATTTTATCTGCTCTTTTATCTGTACTTGGAGCTATTCATCTCCACACTCATGGGAAATCAAATGGTAAGATACCACTTTTGCCATGTTTTAACTATTAACAAATTTTAGCTGCTCTCCATAATTCAATGTAGTCATCAAGATCTTAAATCTTACTTTAATTATATAAAGCATTTATATTTTAATCAACGTTTTTATGAGTCTCTTTATATAAATGAATGCAGTGTCCTTACCTGCTGTTACAGAATAGTCTGTAATTTCTACTTCTTACCCACCTTACCTGCATACCTGAATCAAGATTGGACTCAGGGTGCTGGATGTGATACACCCATGCTTAAATACACACACACAGTGACTTCAGAAACCCAACTGTGTATTTCCAGGAGTTCTGGAATATAGAACTGAAAGGGTTTAATAAGAGTTTGTCAGATGAAGTCTCCACAAGGGGCTGTCAATCTAATTATAAATCATCTACTGAAATAATCTTCCTTTCCCCCAGGTCTGGTAATATCTTGCCTTCCTTAATCCCTTCATTGGCAGTTTTTTATCTCTTGTTTCTGGACTATAATTCACCATTCCTCACAACCTTTTTTCTAACTCGTTCTTATTTCTCTTTTCAATTTTTTTTACTTTATTATTCTAGTCCTATATTACTGAGTGCCTTTTTTTTTTCAAATTAAGCTGCTACAAG
Organism: Acridotheres tristis; assembly: GCA_037013685.1. Lineage (NCBI taxonomy): Eukaryota > Metazoa > Chordata > Aves > Passeriformes > Sturnidae > Acridotheres > Acridotheres tristis. The sequence goes on from CM072885.1 coordinate 68,250,481, forward strand.
GAAATTGTACCAGAACTAAATGTGACTAATTTTGTCTTTTTAACCCTGACTTTGGGTTATAATGCTAAGTCTTTCACTATTCACTTTCATATGTTTTATACCAAACTCTATCCAGTGTACACACAATCTAATGTAAGGCCTATACAGTTAAAAGGGGATTTGTGGGTCAGTGAACATATCTTGAGCTTATCTTGAACACTTCAGCTCTGGTTTTCTTCCTTTGTGATTTTAAAACTAATTTCCTTGAACTTTCAACTCAAGACTGAATTTTGTTTCAAAAATTGGAGAGAGCAGCCAAATTGCAAGAAACAACAGAAGCATGTCTGAAAATTCAGGAAGAGCAGACCTCTGGAGATAAATATGCCTGTAACAGGGCCGAGATGGTACAAGGCTGTCATGCTCTCTTTCTGTGCCTGTCTTCATACATTTATTGATTCACCATGTGCTGTATGCCTCCCTCAATATCTACATTTGCCTCTATAGGCATGACACATTCCTTTTCCCTTCAGAGCCTCCTGGCTTCTGTAATCACTGAGACAGGATTAAAATTTCTTCGGTTTTATGCATGCCATCCTCCTCTATTAAAGCCTTACAGTTCCTGTGGTATCAGTCAAAAAACCACCTTGTCTGTCAGATTGGGATGAAGCAGTGGGTGACAAAACCTGTAGCACGTTATGGGAGGCACCTCTGAAAATGAGAGTGAATATGGGCAAAGCTTGGATATCACTGAAATGAATTGCCTCATTAATTATAGCTGTGGTGGTCTTCATGTGTAATGAGGATCTGTGGGGACAGGTGGTGTTTGCTATTTGATCAAGACATGTGGGTAAAGAAAATAGGAAAGGCTTTCTTTGTCACGTTCTTCTGAATAGTAAGCCCAAAAATAATATTTCCCATTAAAACTTTGCTAGTCCATTAGCAACATTTACGGGTTACACAGTAAAGAAAGCATTGTGAGAAATTGTGAGAAAAGAGAATTACCTAAGTTTTTCTGGAAAGAGAAAAGAATTCTTTTTCTATCCTCTCACATTATTGTCTTAATTCTGCACTGCTGTCACTGCAGTTGTTTAAAGTTATTTGCCATTCAAGATTCCCAAGCATAAATAATGTCAGCTAAAATAAAATGTAGCTGTCTCTTCTGCTTTCCCAGACTCACTCAGATGGTATTTAAGAAGCTTCAGTTGCAAAAGACAAACTAATGATATATTTCAATTTACAAAGCAGACTTTTCATCTAAGCCATGGAGCTTTTCTGTTTCTAGCTGCAGAGTTTCCTTTGTGCTTAAAGTATTCCCATGGGGGGTGGGAATCAGTTCTCCAGATTTGCAGAAGCCCATCACAGAATACCCGTTTTGCATCTTTGGAATTTTAATGAGTTTTGTAAATTACTTCAAATCCAGTGCATTAAATTCACTCCTGTCCCTTCTAATATGATCTTCTGTAGATAATGCTTTACAAGCCTCAGTGGGAAAAAATTAATCCCCTTGAATGTTAAGAAGTGCTAACATGATTAGGGAGGATACATTTAACCAACACCAATAATATTTAAGCATGATGCCAACGTAGCCACTTCTCACCAATGAGATTACCTAGTTTGGTTTGGTTGTTTGGGGTTTTTTTTATAAATAGTTAAGAATTCATTTTCGTACTGCTGCTTTTGGAACTGTTATTTCCCACTGCAGCAACTTTTACTGACAAAGGTTGGTTTGCTGTGTTTCATTATAGCCAATATACCTGGTAGGTCTTTCATACCTGCTGGGGAGGCTCAGGTACAAACAACAGGAGTTTTCTGTGGCTTCTTTTGGTAGATGTAGCTGGTATATGAAGTAAATTTAACCTTTTCACTCTTCCAGTGCATCCATGGTGACCCACAGAAACTAATGTACAAATAATTGTTGGAAAAGTATCTGCCAGCATCAACACCATGGATCTAAGGGGAATTTGTTGCCACATAAATAATTTTGTAGTCTCAAAGTTTGACTAATAATTGGGCCCTCTTATCTATAATGGTGTCTTGACACTACCATTAAATTCAGTGATAGTCCTTAGTGACTTCAACTGATTACAGAATATGGTGAGTTGGAAAGGACCCACAAGATTATAGAGTCCAACTCATTCCTGCACAAGATACTCCCAAGTATCACAGCAGGTGCCTGAGAGCATTATCCAAACACTTCTTGAACTCTGCCAGGCTTGGGGCTGTGACCACATCCCTGGGGAAGGTTGATTGTAATCAAGCTGTGGGGCCAAGATGCTTTATCATTCCTTGTTGGCATTTTATCAAATATATTTGTAAGGCTGAATTATTGTAGTAAAATTTTGGTCCATTTGTAATGAAGAACTGAAGCCAGTACTTAGGAGTATATGGTGTCTCAAAATCTAATCTAAGATAATATACTAGACTAAGTTATGGACAGTAAAGCATCTAAAGTGCTCAGAACTGTCATTAAATTATTCCTGTGGTGGAAAATGTCCCTTTGAGTCAGTGCTGACCCAGTGTCCCCAAATAAGCTACCCAGTACTGTTTCTGGAACTGTTCAGTTCATCCTTCAACCAGTACATGTCCTATTTGACTTTTCTTATTAAAAAAAAAAAGAAGTTACCAGAAGAGGAATCTTCCAAGTCTTGACATTTAAGAAATAAAAATTCCTTTCATTCATTATAAATAATTGCATTATCCTAGCAGTTTCTATGAAATACCATATTTTCTTTCACTTTGTCCTAGAGGTATCATTATGTTAATATCCTTGAGCTCTGTAGAACAACTGCTCCATTTCACATTTCAGACAGTTGCCTCTAAGTGCAGGATTTTAGTCCTCTATGAAAGGAAATGGCATTAAGAACATAATTATATGGTCTACACTTTTACTTATAGTTTGGGTTTTGTTTTGCTCTTACCTGTACAAAAGAAAAGAATGGAGTAGAAACTGGAATTTGCTGAAAATCCTCGCTTCAGTGTGTCAGAGGTGGTGCACTGCACTGGGGTTGAGAGGCAGCAGTGTGAGAAAATAAAAAGAGCCAATGAAACAGAGCAACCAGATATTAGAAGTAGGTTCTATCTGGTGTTTAATCTATCATAGCAGTGATAGATTTGTTAATAGCTTAAGGACTATTAGCAGTGTTTCTTAGCACCTCAAATCCAGCTGTAAATGTGTAGAACCTCGTATGACAGAGAATTTCTTATTTTTAATAGGTCCTGCAGTGATATTTAGAAAAAATACTTCTACCAACAGAAGATCTGTACAATTAAAATAATTTTCTCAACCCTACGAGTAGGAGGCATTTTTTCCTCTGGCTCCTTGCCATCAGAAGCTCTTTCCAGCCATGTCCAGCATGTCCTGGCTTCCTCAGGCTGCTGGGGGTCCTGCCAGTTTCTTCTGGCTCCCAAGCACCAGTTTGTTCCCTGCACACTCATCCTCTCCCTCCTTCCCCAGAAGTGTTTCTGGCAGCGTTTGCATTGTGACCTGGCATCAGCAGCAGTCTTGGAGACCTGGGCCAGGTGCAGTTCCATCAGAGGCTGCTTTGCTGTGAGTGACAGAGAGAGGGACTTGTGGAAAATCTTAATAATCATCAAAGAGCCTTTGTTGTGCCAGGAAGGTTATCTTCCCTCCCCCTGTGCACCAGCTTCGGCCAGAGCTTCAGCCAAAGCACCTTCTAGGGATTCCTGCCTGCTGATCCTCTCCCAAGAAATCAGGAATGCCTTTTCTGCTCAGCTGCCCGAGGCAGAGGAAGGAAAAAGGTGATAATGTCACTTTGCTGCAGCAGTCACAACATGCTGTGTCAGCTAAAGAGTCGTGGCTTGGTTCCAAGGAGCAACATTTACCTTGCACTTAATTCACATTTCAGTCTCCACAGAGCAATGCTAAGCTTTTTGTATGAAAGGACACCAAACCTCATACCTGTGACTGACAAATTTCATATTAAAATTGCGTATTTGATTGCTAAATTCTGAAAATATTCAACACATATTTTGATTTGTTATACAAACAATATTGCAAGTGGGATAAACTACTCTAAATTACAAATAACCATTTTATAAACATCCTGTGTACTTCTTTGTTCAGATTCTGCTTGTGTTCTTCTGTGTCATCTATGAGGAATTACCCAATTTACTTAGTTTCTGTAAAGAAATTACTCTGCTATAATTTGCATTTAGTCATTCTAAATTACTCTATTACTTCAGAGTTAACCCTTGTCTTCCTTCTCTGACTGCTCTTCTATTAGCTTGTTATCTTCCCCCACTTGATTTATGTAATTTATTTTTAATTTGTAATCTTATGGGAATGCATAATGTATTTTAAAGTTAAACAGTCCGCTTCTGGTCTCTGTTAGAAATTAGAAGTAATAATTGCAACAATTTATATCCTTCTTCATGTGCAAATCTATTTCCTGAGTTTGGTTGAGAAAGCAATGGGTATGGGAACTCTCTAAAATTGTTACATTTTAAAGTATTTTAAGCTTTTATATTTAATGGTTTGGGTGAGGATGAGAACAGTGTCATATTTCTTAAATACTGGTTAAAATCACAAACGTTATCTCTAAGTTAGCCATGCCCATAATGCTGTGACATCATTCATTTTTGTCAACGAAATTGCTAATATTAATTAAAATACATACAATCAATCAGGAACATTAGCAATTCCTGACTTGAAATGAGATATAAAAGGAAAAACACTGATTTCAGGACATCATCAAGCTTTTTGTGTGTGTGTGGTGTGAGAAAATGAGAGGGGTGTCACTTGAAGCAGTCCCTACAAGCAGAAGATACAACTCCAAGCTGTTCTCTTGTTTTCTCGAGGGCAGCTCACCTCTCCTCGTGTTTTGCTCTTAGCAGTAAATTCTCTTACTCTGGGCCTTGCTCAGACACTGTGGTCCTTGTGGCAGCTTTGTGAGCATCTCCTGGTGCTGAGCTGTGGATTCTGCTTGGATTCATATCTCTTTTCAAGTTAGGAATAGTTAGTGTTAATGATGGGTAGTATAGATTTGGATTAAAATTAGCCATTCCATATACAAATAAAAATGGGCAATGTTACAGCATTCTGGCTATTTAAAAAGACAAGACTGTTTCATTTGAAATTTTATTTTAATTTTTAAATGCATGCTTTTTAAAATAATTTGAAAGGGCTAACATAAACCCCAAATTTCCACATACAGAAATATTTAAGGATTTACAGTAAAAATTTTTCTTTTTTTGTTTTTGAAATTGGTCAGACTATATTTCCATACCCATAACCCTTTCTTTTGGCTCTTGTATAGGTATTTAGTTGAGAAATAAAGGTTTGTATGTAATTAGCTCTCACTGCATCAAACACACATATTTACACTGGTTTGTTTGGGTAGATGCAAAAGCTCTTGACCATTTGCCTGAGTGGAGTTTACCTTGAGACAAAACAAAGGTTTAGATTAAATCAGTGTAATTTCTTATTGATGCTTACTTTAAGGTCTAAATGTATTTTTTGGGCTAACCATAACCTGATCCAAAACCACTTAACTTTGGAGAAATATAATTCTATATCCCAGTATTGTATCCATATAGAATTCCACCAACTTTCTTTTCGTGCTGCTCTACAAGCTCTTCATAATCTGTATTCAGGTTTACTGTCCATAGGCCAAGATGAGATACCAGTTTATCTGTGTTTGCCTTTTTTCATCAGTGTTTCTGTGGAATTGTTAATGAGGCAAAAATCACACTGGGGAGTAGAAATAAGTTTTAAAGAATCTTAGCTTAATTTTGCTTTATGGGAAAACCAGAGGTCACAAAGCTTCTGCAGAGCAGGAGCACAGTTTACCGAGTTTGCATATAAAACCATAGCATCCTGTTTCTTGACTATGAAATTATCTTCATATGTATCATTCATATGCCTCTGAATGTCTACTGATCTTTAAATAAGTTCTGAAATATCTTGGAACAGAGAAGCTAAATTCACAGTGAATTGTTAGGGATTTTTTTTCAGTGATGGAGTTTAAATGGAAAATTATTCCTATCATAACTTGCTCTAAACCTAGGAAGGAAGGCAGCAGTGCTGAAAAGTGTCTGAACCTATTGCAGATTATCTGCAAGCTTTCTTTCCCCTGAGATGCTGAAGGCTATTTCTGTTCTTCTGTCCAAAGATAAATACTGTGAAGCACTTCTGGGGTCCTTGCTGTCCTTTTCTTTCTGAGCTGTCTATTCTTACTTGTCATCCAGTGGACAAAAAACGTATCTGGCTTTGCCTACTCATTTTTGGTCATTTCTATGAGGCAAGTGTGTGAATCTCCTCATATCCTCAACTGGAAATGCCAACAAAAAAGGAATGTTCACATTTCTTTATTTTCATAGGTAATAGGGGAAGGTAACATCAAGTCAGCTTGCATTCACAAGAAAAAAAATCTAGAAAACCAGGAGCAGAACTGATATTAATAATTTTAGAAAAATTTCCCTAAACTCTGGACTTCCACACATGCAGGTGAATGCAGTCATGGCACAGAGAACTGGATGTTCCCCTTGCCTGGTGGAGGACTGACATGTGCTGCTCCCAGCTGCTGCTGAGAGGAGTGACATCAATGGAGATGATATCCCTGATCTAGAAATGCTGCCACCAGCCACAGAGTCCATTAAGATGTCTTTGTTGAAGCAGGAATCACATTATTAAATCTAGCTGTTCTGAAGCTAGCAAACTCAACTCAAGGCTATCATTGCTGTTTTTCCAAGGACGTTTTGTCACAGACATCTGCCAGCCAGCTGTGTAGACTTTCTGTCTGTGCTAATTTGTAAAGTATTGTTGCTGGCCTTCAGCATTCAGAGCCATCTCCTTTTGGACCCTTGATGGTCAAAAACTCTCTTCTTGGAAATATTTTCTTCCACTGGTTGAGTTGGTTACTTTTGTTTGATTGCATTTGATTTATTAGTTTTGGCATGATCTTATAAGGCATCTTATAAATACATCAATGCTGACTAGTAGAGCAAGAAACTGACACTTCACTGACGTTGCAGTGTTGCCCCACTGAAGAAAACATCCTGCAGGATTCTCCCTTGTCCACCAACCCTCTTTCAGTTTTGAAGTTCAGTCTCTTGCAGATGCTCTTATATTTGATTAATTTAATTGCTTTGTCCTCTTCTGGAGCTTCACGTGGGGGATTTGGCTGAAAGGGCAGGAAGAGGGATGCTGGCTGGGCAGGTGGTGGTGGTGCAGGATCTCTGCTTTGCCTGCTAACACTGCCCTCTCCTGGTTCTCCTCCTGTGGGCCGAGAGCTCAGGACCCTTGCAGGTGCCAGATAAGAAAAGGAGAACGATAACATTGTCTATTTCTCCTGTTGCCTGCTCTCTCCCAGCTCCGTGGCCTCCCACCCTTCTGGTGGATGGCACCGTGCAATCTTTGTGCTGGCCCAAGAAGGCACAAGGCAGCCGTGTCTCTGAGCCCTGCCAGGAAAGGGCCAGAGCTGGGGTGGTTTGCAGGCTGCTGCACCTGGGGCAGCCTGCATCGCTGGGATCTCACCAGGCTCACAGCCTCAGACTCAGAGGCAGTCCCTGAATCTCGGTGCCCTGGCTTTTCATATCCAGCACCACTCCTGTCTCAATCCACAGCCTGCTGTTCCTGAGCCATTATGGGTTACTGCTGAGCCCCCCCTTCTCCCCCAGAGCCCTACCCAAGCCCGGAGTGCTCCCCTCCCTCTCTTTTCCCCACTTCCCAGCTCATGTCACTCCACAGAGTGGGATCAGGTTGCCTTTGCATTGTGATTCTTGGCAGGAGCCCCTCTCGGATTCCTATGGCTGTTCTGTGAGTACAGCAGCCAGTAGGAACAAAGCACATAAGAGCACATTAAACTAACGTTCAGCACGCAAAGCCCCAGTAATTTACTATATGCTACCCTGCCTAGTAAAGGGAACACTGTAGCACGCTTGCCCTTTTAATTTCCTTTCTCACACTTTTGTCTACAGAAGCCTGCACCATAACTTCCTTAAAAAGCATTTTTATTTACTCCATAGTCGTTCTTAGGCTGTTTGTTTTTAAGCAGTGTTTCTTGCAGGAACAATCTGCTGTGCTTTGCTTGATACCATCACTAAACAGAGACATACTGTTGTATCTGATTAGAATTTTAATTGTAGAAATCTAACCTTTGCCACTGCATTGTGCTCTTAAAGGGTAAAATGATCCCTGCTGTGCTGCTGCCTAATAGTTCTCTCTTTTTAAAACCTGCGTTGAGCAGTGTTACAGAAGTGCAAAACACAGATCAAGAAATTTGTACACTGATGAGCAGTCATCCCTTCAGGCATGAAAAATGCCAGTTTGACATTCTTTCCATGTCATGTATTAACATAGTAGCTTTCCAATAAAAATACCAATCAGTTAGGAATAAGAAATGTTACAGAACTGACAGATAATATTAATTTTTTTAAAGCCACACAAAATTTAAAAGATGGTTCAAATAAGATAAGATTGTTGTTCACAGTGACTCAAAGTGACAAAGAACTTTGGCTTCAGAAGCTGGAAATAAGCTTCAGAATCCATCTTAAGTGTATGTACCTGCTACATATATGCTTGTCTTATATTCATAGGGAATATACTTAATTAGAAGAAAATCTTATCACTAAAAATATGAGGTTTTTTATATACAGTATAGGGCAGAGCTGTCTTCTAGAAAGCTTATCCAGTCTATTTATCTATATCATTGACCTAGTAAAGGATGCTGCTTCTCCTTGTTCTCTGAGGTCCTTAGACCACTGTGAGTACAGAAATCCCTAAAATTCTTGCACAAATTACAGCCTTCCTTGGGATTTTGCAAGTTCACAGGCCAGCATGGACTTTATCAATTGCTGAGCAGCTAAACAGGTTACTGAAGGCAGATGTTTCCTGCTCTTTATTAAGACTCTGTGGGCCCCTAAATCTGGCAATGATATTAGGCTCAAAGCTAAAAGCTGTGTTTGCATATGTTGTGTGACATGGTTTGGGACACCACTTGTTGGAGAAACTGTTTATAAACTGTAGATAGAGTGAATAATATAAAGTTTGAAATTCTGTCCCCCGTTCTGAGCCAATTATAGTGATCTGAAGAACGAATGACCCAACAGGAAATGCAGAGTTAGTAAACAGAAATTGTGTATGTTCCACTGCAACTGTGTGTAGTCATCTTCTGACTGAGTTAGGAAAGAGGGTTTCTGAAAATTAATAATTCCTCGGGGAAAATAGAATTCTGGTTAACTCTGGGTGGATTATTTATAATTATATGATATTCCTATTGATTTCGTATCAGGAATAATTCTCAAGTAATGACCTATTACTTGAAACATCCAACTGTTTATGAATAAAAGTCAAACTTGTCAAAGCAATACACTAGCAAGCTGCTGTATTGCTCCTGGAATATGGTTGCCTTCAGAAAAACATTCTACAGAGGACATTTTTCTTATATTTATCATAGAACAATGTATTCAGGAGTAGTTAAATCATGTGGACGTGGCCTTTACTGGGAAGGTCACAAATCTGGTCCTGTAGAATGAAGAACAAAGAGGATGGAGAGCATTTGGTTCCAGGTGAGGGAGTCACCTAGGGAAGACTGGGGTGCTGGAAGTGCCCAGCACGTGTCACCTCTGTTAGCTCCCTTCCCAAAGTGGTGCTGCAGCCGAGCCTGCTGGGCAGGGCTGTCACACAGTGGGCACATTTCAGAGCAGGGGCTGAGCTGTCTCTGTGTGTTCTTGCAGCTGCACGACGAGCTGGAGAAGGGCGAGAGGGAGAGCGTGGAGCTGCAGGAGTTCGCCAACGCCATCCTGCAGCAGATCGCGGATCACTGCCCCGACATCCTGGAGCAGGTCGTCAATGCCCTCGAGGAGTCCTCCTGACCTCGGCCACCCGTCCACAGAGCAGCACACCAGTGGCCAAGCCCAGTCAGTCCACGGAGCCGTGGGAGTGGAGAGCAATGTGAAAGACAGAACGTGGAATAGAAACTTCCGGTGCACCTTCGACAAAGAAAACAAAGGCAAAAAAAAAAAAAACCCTCCTAAAAACTACGTGCTCTCTAGGTTCTTCCAGTCTGTGATTAATCAGCAGTTTTTGTATTCATCTTCTCACTGCCTTTCTACTTTAGAATCCAATTCCCCATTGACTTTGTTGGTGGTGACTTATGGATACAGCTAAGCAGAGCTCTTCCAAGTCTACTGAGCAAAGAAGAGGGGATCCACTGAACACAAGCAGCTCTAGTTCTTCATGAGGTTGTAGAAGAGTAGCCCTTGCCTTCCATTAATATATTGCTTTTTCCTTCCTATCTTCTTTCCTTCTTCCTGTTTTTATTTTCATGAAAGTTGGAAGCCTGAATTTCATAGTGCTAAAACCAAACCTGAGTGTGCTCTGATTATGGCTCATGGCTGGCCAGCATCAGCTAGCTCAGGTCTTGCTGCCTGTCTCAATGCTTCTTATTTTCTTAAATAACAGAGTGAGGAAAGGAAAGTTTCCCTCCTTGCTCCTGTTAGTCATTTCGTCTAGCAGCTGAGAAAAAAGGTAGGCATACTGGTACTTTCTGTTTACTTAACTTAGGCTTTTATTGTTCACTGGACTGACTCTGAAGTGCTAGGTGGGACATTTTTTGAGGTAACTGTTTTCATCTGTTTTCACCCCATTTTTGGGGGGTTTTAGATGAAGTTTCTCATCATAGGTCTGTGTCTCCTAAGTTCTTACATTATAGAGAGCTCTCTTCCTTCAAGCAGGTGTGGTCAACAGGTCAGTTCCCAGCTTTAACTTGTATAGTTTGTTCAATTTTTCAGGCCATAACTTTGTGAGCACTAGCTGTCATCAGAATAGTCTTAGGCATTCTGTAAATGAGAAATTTGCATAATTTAGCTTAAAAGTATAATTTAAAAGCTAAGTTAGGTAAATCAGTAGCATAGTTCGTACTATAATTATAATTTAATTTATTTTGGTTTAGCTTACATTGACGTGGAATGAGTTTTGAGTTCAGAGCAATAACCCTTGTGAAGAGGAGCATCTCTGCTGGAGTTGGCACCCAGCTGAGTAGATAGGTATAAAATCACAGCTTTACTTAAACCAGTGCAATTCTTCTGTGTATATGAGAGGCCTTAGTGTTATTCCCATCCACCTTTGACACTCATTACGGCTCCTGCTGATAGGAAATACAACCTGAAATCCCAGGTCAGTTTGTCATTGTGGTAGCAAGTCAGAAATCCTATTTTATGAGTAGGACTTGGGTGTTCATTCTTGGACTATGCATTAATGGGGAGACACATTTTTTCCTGGCTGCCAGTGGTTATGTGTGTCTGGGGGCATCTGCAGGACAGAACCTTGTAGCACGTCCCCATGTGCTCCTTAAAGGAGCTGCTCCCTTTGGCTGGCTCATATTACTTCAGAAAGCAAGGGGAAGGCAAAAGGAGACCAAATAGCAACACAGCAGTGGAAGAAATCTTGGTTTTCTAGTCACTAGCTAATTATGAATCCTCTCAGTAAACCGCCCATCCAGAGCCTGCAGTTTAATTCCATATGGCTTACTACATTTTGAGCTTAATCACTAAGCTGTTACACTAAGGAAAATGTTCCAGGCCCTTTCAAAAAACCTGCACTTTTTACGTCTCTCAGATGCACAGCACAACTCACTCTCTATGTCTTTCACACCTTGTTTTTATCTTTAGAAGTGATTAATTGCTTCCAACAAGAAAGGAGATCAGCAAAAGTTTGAGTAAGGGAAGATGTACCCTGTAGCTTTTTCCAAACAAGCACTGAAAATTGGGCAAAACTGTAACCTCATGTACCTGTAGACTGTATTGAAAACTCACTGATTTGAAATAAATCCCATCCCCATTGATTCTACTGTAATAATTCAGCAGAAGGTGCTGCATTACAGCCAGGGTGTCTAGGAAGAAGCAAGTCTCAAAAGAAGATATGAATCACTCCTTTTCCACCTTTGGAATTGCCAGTGCTTTGCGAATCAGGAGAACTAGCTTTAAGCAATTCCAAGTAATAGCAGCCTGTGTCTGAAGCTTTTTTTTTGTGTCATGTGTGAGGAGAGTAATGGGAACCTGAATGTGTGGAAGGGGGGAATGCCGGAAGGCCAGCAGACAGTGACTGTACACACTGCTGGGCCGTGCCTCATCCCAGAACCACCCCTTTGGTCCCATTATTTGAGTCAGCACGTTTCGATAGGAGCTGTTGTTTTGAAATCTTTCCCCTTGCTTTTTCTTCATCACCCCTAATTACTCACTCAAGGAATTTAATGCCGCCTGTAAAAGCATCAGAGCCATCAGCCCAGCATCATCGGCCACCACTGCCACCCCTCCTGCCTCTCTCATTAACTTATATGGTCAAATCTCCAGCTGCCCTGGTTCCCTGCTGTAAAACAATCCTTCCTCTGTGAGAAGCTGTGGAATTTCCCTTATCGATGGTTCAAATGACTCCTGCTTGTAAACCTCTTACTGAGATGTTCCTTGATAGCGTTTCTGCTGGAGGCAGGGGCAGGGGGAGGGGATGGGAGCCAGGGGCGATCACTTCAGGCTGTTATTTCAATTCCCTGACTTTACACATCACAGGGAAGTGCTGCTGCTTCTTCAGCATCTCTAACTCGGCTTGTGGCTGCATTTCTGTAGTTGAAAGTGCCCCAGCCAAAGGCCTGGTGCTGTCCTGGCAGCGTGTGCAGGATCTGTGCATTGACAGCCAGGTGAAGCTCACTGTTTACACATCTCCCAGTCTCTTCCCAGAAGGATTTGTCAAGCCTGGCTGGTTTTCACGCTGGCCATTTGGTCCTTTATCTGCCAGCCACACACCTGCTGTTCCTTCCATCTGAATTGTTGGGCCCTGGCGATTTTTCTCGTTAACCACTGTTATCTCCTAGGTCTTGTAGGCTTCCCATCTTAAAGATTGATCTTAGACCTCTGTAAAGTGCTTTCAGGGAGGGAGCAGATCTCATTTAGGAACAGTCTTGATCCAACTTGATCTCCAGTAATCTCTCTGATCCCGTATTGACAGAGATCCTGTGGTGAATAGCTTGAAGAACTCTGGGGTTTGGGAGGTGCTTCTGGCCACGATTTAATGCTGAACGTGACTACTGAAAGCTTTTTGTTTTCACTCGTATGGAGTACCACACCATTGGCCTTAAGGCAGCAAAGGGATTTTATTCTCATAAGCCATCTTGGAATTGCATCTGAGGCACATGCCAAGTGTGGCATACCCTGCAGAGCTCATCCAGTTGCCTAACCCACCGCTGCTCTTTTAAATCTGACTCCCAAGTGTCAGCAGCCAGGCAGATGCAGACAGTTTCCTACCCCAGTGGTCTCGCAGTGCAGCAGCTCTAGGAAATCAGGGCCCCTTCCCAGAGACCCTGGGGAAATTTGCTTTTTCTTCTCCTGTTGAATGAAGTTCCATTTGCTACAAGAGCTGTGAAAGTTTTAACTGCTTTAATATTACTTTTTTTTCTTCCGAGCTGTCATTTGTAGAGAAGCTGAGAGATGTAAGGACTCAAGGAGCTTTTGTAGAAAATTAAGTAGGTGATTTTGGCAGGGTTTGGGCTAAAAAATAACTGAAGCCTGAAGCCCATGTACACTGTAAAAGCTGACACTGCAACTACACTTGTTCATTGATATCCACAAGTCCAAGTCCATATTTTCCTCTGAATCCAACCTCATGTAAAACACTAAAAGGACATAACACTAGAATTGCAGGGTGAGAACATGAGCACTGGTTGCCATTGGAAGAAGAATTATCTGGCATGCTCCCAGACGAAGCTCTAAGCTTCTCTAAGTATCCTCTCTCGTTTTGACTGCCTTTAACCAGCTTTGACTCCAGAAAATGCCAAACCCTCTTTGGAGTATCCAGTTTTTGCCAAGTCCTGGGGACGGAAGGTGACGGTCCGGCGTGATGGCGGAACCGCGTGTGCCGTTTCTTCTTGCACAGCTGGAACATCCCTCCTCTAGAAAACCTCCTGGTACTTCAGGGCTCTGAAATTTGCACAAGGGGGCATAAATGGCAAAAATCTTGTAGAGATAACCCTGTTTTTTGAACCAAAGGGGCATCTCTTTTCATTTGCCCTGTAATTCCCACCCGTTCTGCTGCTAGTGCTCAGTTTGTTGGGAAATTTTTACATCTGATGAGGCTTGACAGGGTTGAGTCCCCACTCCTGTACTAATTGCCAATCGCTGCCACTGCAGGGGTCTTTACAAAGGATGTAGAGTCGTGCACTGATACCATTTTAAAGCAGAAATGTCACTGCATACGTAACATGTATATCCCTCAACAACTCCAGTGAGAACTAAAGGGAAAGAGTACAATCGAGGCATCTGATCCTGAAAGGAAACCTCTCCTCAGCTCAACGCCTGCACTGGAAGAGGGACCTGGAGAGGCTGTGGATAACCAACACTGCCCCAGCGGGGTGGGAGGGCTGGGCATGGGGCATCAGGGGCATCGTGCCTGGCAAGGCCAACTCTGCTGACCCCTCTCATCTGCGTGGTGAGGAAGAGGAGTGTCAGGGGTTTTTTTAAAACAAAGTTATGTTTTTAATTGTTTTTTCCACATAAATGGAAGGAACCTTTCGCAACAGCAGATCCTTCTGAACAAAATGGCTGTGTCCGCTGACTATTTTTAAAACTTAAAAAAAAAAAAAGAGAAAAAAACTGTTTCAAAACTTTTTAGTGTCAAAAGCATAAACTCAGAAATCCTGACTTTTTCCAGTGTGTGTGGTGAGTGCTGTAACCCTGTCATCAGTATCTCCCCTGACTTTTTCAGGGGTGTTTTTTTCCTGTTTTGTTTTCTGCTTGTCGATATTGTCTGTGTGGTCCTAAGGCTGGGGCAGTTACCAACAATGTGTGTCTGTTGTCGGATTGAAAAAAAAAGATAGTAGTAGAACCGAAAAAGATGTGTTTTAAAAATATATAAAAACAAATTTCATTAAAAGGAATTCAAGTATAAAGAAGCAACAAAGCCGTGACTCCTCCTCTCGGGATTGTACAGAAAAGAATTTGTGGGCTTATAATTATAACCAGTTGCCTTTCACAGGCTTTTGAGGTCCAAGGCAGCTTGGCCTCTTAGGAAATGTTACAAACCCTGTATAAATTCCTGCTTTCCCAGGTTTATACTGTACACGTGTAAGACAGAAATGGGCAGAATGAAACAGTATTTTGGAAGTCGATCTTTTCTGGTAGCAGTTATCAACAGCAGGTGTCCCCTAAGATGAGAACCACTGATGTGAATGGGCCAAATACTTTGGCCCAATTTTCTGTTTTCTCCATCCCACCCCTTGATGCCAGGGACACAAGCAAGTGCAGATCAGCTAGTGCAGGTAGTTGTAGTGTAGCTTCATTATCAAAGTTGTATTTCCTTGCCTCTGGTGTTGGTCACGTACCCAAGCATGTTATGAGGCAGGAATGGACCAGCAGTCACTTTCTGCTCTGGTTGCATCAAAGACTTGAATTGCTTGAAAGGAGCAACAGGAGGCTAAACTGGCATGTAAGGTTAACAAAAAGAACCCTGACAAATCACTTTACCTGTGAACTTAGGTAAAGAATTGCATTAAAGTGAATGTATTTTTATTATCAGACTTAACCATATGCTGTTTGTCCCCATTTTGCAAGCTTAGTTCAGATCTTGAAAATCAAGTCAATGTGGTTTGCTTTTAAGTAGAGATTCCCATTAGGCTCTTGGTGCTTTGGTAGGGCTTTTTGTTCAAAACACTGGTTTCTTTCACTTGGAAACTCGCAAAAAAATGATCTATTGGTCACATATACCATTATTTGTAACAAAATGTGGTTATCTTAAAAACCAAATTCGAAGTCAAATTTTAAAAGTAGACACTCTTCCTTTTATCTGCCCCATCTTCCCAGCTCTCTGTGGACAAGGCCAAGTCCTCCCTTGCTCCCTGCCCAGGGGTGGCCGCGTTTGGTCCCTCATTAACACTCATTACAGTATAACTGGGGATGCTTTAGTGTAAGATGCCTTTATTTGTTCAGATGCTGGAGGAGGATGAATCCAATGGGACCACAAACAGGGGAATAACTTCTGTGCTAGCCCAACATGCTGCTCCAAGCCCACTAAAACAGTATATTGCCGTTTTCTTCCAAGGCAGTCAATGAGGAGAGCTGCACACCGAGTTCACAAATCATCTGTGGAATTGAATTCTCTGGGATCCTCCATCCGCTCCACAGGCACAGATCCCTCATTTGCTTTGGAAGAGACGTGTTGCACTTTAGTGAAGGGGGAGGCAGGCTTTAGGGATGGGATCTAGTGTACTTGAATTCCTTTTGGAAATGACAGCAGCGGGAGACATTGGTGTCCGTGATGCAAGTGCACACGCTGCCTTCAACTTGTATGTGTTTTATTGCTGGAGTCATGTTACTGACAGGATAATGAAATTGCAAAGAAAATGTGTTATATTCAACTTTGCCTTGATAATATAAACACTTTGTTCATTTTTTTTTCTTCTTTTTTTATTCACAGACTAAGTTCATCAGGAAATTATAAAATTATTTAAAAATTCTGTGCCGTGTCTTTATTTCAGTGTATGTTGCTTGGTGTCCTCTTCTGCAGGCCCAGGATGGGAGGGCAGGTTGGAGAGCTGAGTGGCTGCAGGGCTGCTCCCTGAGACCAGGCTTGAGGTGCCAATTGTTGCCCATCAGTGGCAGTGGGTCAAGGCTGCTGGGGTTTGGCTGCACCACGTGCCTGGCAATGGTCATGGACACAGCTGGGGCTGCCTGCAAGGTAAAGGTGAGGGACTGGCAAGCACAGGGGTGTCCCAGGTACCCTTGAACCTCACAGGTCAGGTGAGTGGAGATAAAACAGCTGCTGTCACAGTCAGCTGTCCCCTTTGTCTCTCCTGCCTGTTTTCCAAGTCAGTGACTTAAAAGTTGCTAATGGGTGACTGAAGTCCAGATGTGCATCTCGTGTTGAGTCAGTGTTGGGATCACATCTTCCAGAGCAACGTGCTTGGAAAGCCTTGCTGTGGAAAGGCCAGCAAGGCTGTCCTATTGAACGTGTTCCTGGTGAAACCTGGATGTGGGTCCTGTCCCTCAGGAGCAGGGGAGAGTTAGGAAGCTCTGTGATGTAGGGTGAGCTGTGCTTCTGCAGTGCTGGCAGAAATGGGCTCTACCCAATGTCCAGTCTCCAGACGAGTGTTGATGACATGGGAAATTGCCTGAGTAATGTCACTATAAAAATCTCATTTTTCTGCTGTTTTTGACTGTTCTAAAGAGAATAGCATTGCAACACTGGGTCCCACTGGTAGAACAATGTCCATGCTAAACACGCTCCACCAGATCCTCCACAGCTATCCTAAATTCCTGACAGCACAGACCTCCCCAGGTTGAGACACTTTCTAACCAATGTCTTTCTCATTTTGTCTGTCTCTACAGCCAGTTTTTCTCTGAGCTCTCTTGCTGGCCTTGTCCCTTCTGCTTGACCTCGATTCATCATTTCATGAGGCTCTCGAGGTCGTGACTTGTTTCAGTACAAGTGACTACATGTGCAACCAGAACAGGCGTCCTGATCTCAGTGCCTGGGCTTTCCCTTCCCTTTGCTGATTGGATTTCAATCACTCGGGCTTCAATCAGGCATGTAAAGCAGTGTGTGGAGAAAGGATGCGTGGGGATTAAGGGTCTCAGGAGCTTTGAAAGGAAGAGTCCATCAGCCCTTTGGTTCCCAGTCTGGTTTATGTTCGCTCAGACATCTTTGGCTGAGAAGAGGATTCGTGAATCCTGTCAGGCCAGGGTGTGCCTGGCTTCTGCAGCACAGTCCAGATCAGCTGAATGAGACCACATGCCACATAAATTTAACCAGTTACTGCACAACAGGGTACCCATCAGTCTGATAATGGCACAAGCACCACCTCCGAAGGACTTGTCCTTTCTAAAGGAGTAGTGAAAGGTCAGGAGTCCAGGGACAGCACATCTGCAGGGAGAGCAGCACATCTGCTGAGATGGGAGAGCAGAGCTGAGCTCTGCAGCCCACGCTGGCTCTGCTGCTCCGTGAGTTGCAGGGCCGTGTCCCGGCAGGCTGACTCATGTTTTGGATGGCCCATAACAATAACACTGTTCGTGCTGAAAAGAGAAGATGGCAAACGCCTTTTGTGTGTTATCAGGTTACATTTTATGCATTGTGCAGTAAAACACGAGGCATCTGAACAGAATTGTCTGTGTTGACTGCAGCTACTGTGACACTGAACAGGCAAAGCAGCAGTGGAAACAGCAAATGGTCAGCCTTGGGATCAAGCACACTTCGATTTGAAACAT
Organism: Acridotheres tristis; assembly: GCA_037013685.1. Taxonomy (NCBI): domain Eukaryota; kingdom Metazoa; phylum Chordata; class Aves; order Passeriformes; family Sturnidae; genus Acridotheres; species Acridotheres tristis. The sequence goes on from CM072885.1 coordinate 68,268,667, forward strand.
TTTCTTTTGCAGATAGGTTCGTCGGGGTGTGCACAGCCCCTGTGTTGCCGAGGCTCCTGATTAAACATGGGCCTTCTGCAGTGCTCTAGCCAGGGTGACTTGGGAAAACCTGCTTTTCTAAATCACACCAGTCAGGGAAACTGCTGAAACCATATCTGCAATCCACTGGGAGAAGCTGCATATTTAGGATCTCCTATTTCTAACAGGATTTGCTGCGCTTGTGCTGCAGATGTCTTTTGCTTATGTGGATTGAAGCAGTAGGGGTGCATCAGCCAGCCCAAAGACTACCACATTACCCCAAAACAGTAATTAAAGCCAATTGCCCATGCTAATGATCTGTGTGTGACTAGTGACCTTTAGACTGGGATTTTGAGACATCAAGTAGGTCTTCTCACTGGGCTTCAGGATGTTTAGAAATCTCAGGCAAGTAGCCAGAGTCCTCTTTCTTTAATGTCTTTAAAAACCCTCAAACTCAAGTAGGGCATATGACCTGGGAAACAAAATGTTTTGTAGGTGGATATACTGAAATTGGGTGCAAACAACTTTTTGTATATCAAGCAAACAGAGCCATCCACCTTGTGTTGGGAGACCTTATTTCAGAATATCCTGGTGATGTATTGTAACATGTAAGTGGAACAGCTGGGACCAGCTTGGGTGTAGCTGGGGGGTTACAGCAAGTGATTCTCAGGGCGTGGGCTTTAAGTCCATCTGGTTTTAAGTACATGACCAGTAGCTTTTCCTAATGTTTACAATTGCAAACATTAAAAGTGTTCTGGAAGGTTGGCTAAGAAGTTAAATATTTAGGCCCAGGTACTGCAGCCCATTTGTGTGAAGCTGTCACTTACTTCAGTGGGAATTCAGCTCCCAGAATGTCTATGGACACAAATCTTGTGACAAAGCAAGTTAATAAAACCTTTGCCTTCTTTATGTATTGCTAAAAAGGATGGGTGGCTGCTGTAGCTCAAAACCCATCCTAGAAGGATTTTCGTTCAGCTTGAGTAAACCCTTCATTTTCTGTAAGGGCACACCATTTTGGGGAACCACAAGTCTTGGAATGTATATGAACGCTTGTAACCTTTCTTATATAATGCACAGAAGCTACTTTTAGCTCTAAGCAGTGTATCCTCTTGTAGCCCAAAGCCCTGAAGTGCACGTATGCATATATGTGTCTGTGCCCTTCTGTGTGATCATATATAAATATACTGTGGGAGCTGCCCACTGGAAACTAAGGTCTGGAAATCAGAAAATCTAAATGACTTCATGCCTAATATGTCCATGATGCAATTTTCAGTGAGGTTTTTTTTTTTTGTTGTTTTTTTTTTTTTTGTCAGTTGCTTCCTTCATTATGTGTGCAGGATTAATTGATTTCTTTGAACTGGTAATTTTACAAACCCTATCACTGCTGCCATCCAAGAACACCAGTTCTCTGTCACAAGCCTCTCATTACTTTGGTTCTTTAAATTGTCTCTCTTGCTAGTGGTAGCTTAGACATTAGGAGGGCTGCTCCTGTTTGTGCTGTTGCTCCCTGGGCATTCCAGCACTTTCTCATGCCCATATCTCTGACCTGTAATTGCCTCCACTTATTTCTGGTGGGTTTTATAATCCAACTCTTCACCTAGCAAAGAGGAGTTCTGTTTCTTCAGCCACAGAGCTGAGCATTAACTGTGATCAGACACCATAGACTGCCTGAGGCTTGTCAGGAACTCAAAGACTTGGAGATATGATTTGACATTAAAGTGGAGGTAAATGGATGTTCTTCCTCTGTTCTTCCTTATTGTGAACAAAGCACATTGACTTTCCCAGCCAGGTCATTCCAGGCAGCAACACAATCTTTTCCCAAAGTCCCATATGAAATATTTGAGACTGCCTGACAGCTGAAGTGACTGACATGTCATAGAAGGGGCATATGTTTGCAGACAGTTGTAGGCTGCAGTTGCAAAGAGCTCCAAAATGCTGCATCAGATACTCAGTGACTGGAGAATGTGCAATACATGCACGTGGGATTTAAAGACTGAGTGCAAAGTGCAGAAGGAGGTAAATTTAATTTCAGCATCTCATTTTTTTAGTTCCCACATGACTTCAAGCAGCAGTTCATGCCATTCATCTATGATTTAATTAACTTAGCATTAATAGTTATGATGAGCATGGTGGTGGTAGTTATCAAAGTTTGAGAAAGCTCCTTCTAAGGATATTTTGAACTGTTGCCACTTTTGCTGATATCCTTCATTATAAAGTAGCATACTTTGGATTCAGATATGTTTTCCCAATCCAAGTGGTGACTGTGTAAGGTGGTTTTCAGAGAGCCAGGGCTGAGCAGCAGGAGCAGCCAGGGAACTTCCACAGGCTCATGGCATCCACCAAAGCCAGGGAGGTTCAGCTGCAGCACAGCATCACAGATGAGTGTCTGCACTGCTGCTCTCTCACCCAATCTGACACCCGAGTGACTCCTTCTTGATAATTTTGACTCTACATAGGAGTTTACTTGGGGACCTACTCTCTTGTGTATAAATCCATGAGAATGACACTTGTACATTAGATCCTCTTTTCGTATTTTGTTTAAGCATTTTTAGCAGAATGCAGCTGAAGCTGTAACCAAGCTCTTAACAGGTTTGTGCAGAGCTTGGCTCTGCTCCCAAGGTGCCTCTTTGCTGCACCAGGCACAACTGGTGGATATTCCTGTCTTTAAAGATGTAAAGTAAGCCAGGATGAGTGGGAATTCTGCTGGTATCTCAATTGTCTGCATCAGAGGAGGCCCTACAACAGGATTTTGTATGGAAAACCTAGAATATCCAGTGAGGATGATGTATGACCATGGCAAGGTCTTTCTGCTGCTCAGCAAGGCTGGAGAGGGCAATGGTAGCTGGCAGCCACTGTGTCAGCTGCCATCCTTGCCTGAGATTTGTGTGGGGCTAGGAGCACACTGCCTGCCAGTTGCCAGGGCTCAGCTCACTTGCAGCAGTCCGTTCAGCAGCAGTAACTCCATGACTCCCATTGTCTCCTCAGATGACAAACCAGCAAAAAGGCAGTAGTGCCCAAGTTCTCAGCTCTGCCAACTTTCTGCACGTCTCAGAAAGCAGCACTCACTTCTGTTATCTTCATTTTTTTAATCCATAGTGGTTGCAAAGTTTTAATACAAAGTGGTTTGCTGGTTACTTTGGACAGCCTTCAGATATCTGGCAGGCATGGGAAACACAAGAACTGCTACCCCAAAGCACTTGGTGCTGCTGCTCCTTCAGGAGGAGGTGGGAACAAGTTGGTGTCTCCTGCAAACTCCCTTGTGACCATTTCTAGTACAATACTGTAAGATGACTCTTTTTCCTGCCCCAGTGATATGGAGAAGTGTGGAACACTGTCTTGAGGACAGATCAAGACAATAGAAAACTCTTTCCCCTTGGGCATTCAAAACCCTGTATAGCTGCAGTGATATTGGACACCACAGATTGAGCTTCCTACCAGTGCCCTCTGAAAGATCCTCTCCTGATAGTTTGGCAGCAACATGACACCTTGCATCCAAATTAGATCCCTCACTAGGAAATGAAAAAACTGGGATTTGTCACTAAAATATAATGCAAGTTCACATCTTCCATCAGGATGTGCACAGCCATCCCTGGTGCAGCAGGGAGGGATTGATATTTGTCACCCCATGGTTCCTCATGGACCTGAGGAGGCTTTGGCTGCTCACCCACCCACAAGCCTGGTGTGCCAGGGACAGGCAGCAGCTGCTGGTTTCAGACTGAACCTCAGGAACAAGCACTGTGCCAGGTGGTGGATGCTGGAGATGTGCTGCACCCAATGCAATGGCAGCCAGTGCAATGCAATTGCAATGCCATGGCAATGGCAGCCTTTGCAGTCTCCTCCCAGCAGCCCAAGCCAGGCACAGGAGCTTCAAGGTGCCAGGGGAAGGCTGCTCCTCACCCTTATGGTCGGAGGTTCTAATTTCCCCCATTAGTTAATGAAGTGATGACTCCTGACAACAGCAGCAGTGACAAAATGGTTCATGCTCATCTGTCAGAAGAGCAGATCAAAGCCACCTATGGAGCTGCAGACAAATATCACCAGGGATGACCCAGAGGCTTCCTCTGTGTGAGTGACAGGCAGGAGCAATGACTTCATTGTGAAACCAGCCCTGGATCCAGCAAAGTGACCCAGCCTAACGCTGAGCCAGAGCTTTGCTCTCAGCTCAGGAGTGACAGGGCTTCGGGAGGATGATGCCAGCTTTCCCTGGGTTTGTTTTTCTGCTGAGAGGCCTTGCTCAGCACAGCTCTGTTGCTCGTGCTCATCATTAGATGTGCAATCTCCAGATGAGATCTGAGCAGGTTCAGGCAGGATGGAGCCCCGGGGTTGTGTTGCTGTGGGTGTGCTGCAGCCCGGTGCTGTGCAGTGAAGGTGTCACACATCATTTGGGAAGACGTGTGGATGTGTGAGGAGTCAGTGACAGCCACCACTTCATGCCCAGCTTGGAGCCAAGCCTGGGCTGGTCCGGGCTGTCCAGGTGTCCTGAAGCACGCCCTCACTGCAGCACCAGCTCCATTAACTGCTGACACCTCTACACAGAAGAGCTGAGGAAATAAAGGAAAATACAGAGCAAATCAGCCAAAGATGTGTCAGAGGCCAGCTCCCCCTGCTCTGTCAGCATGTACCAGCTGCAGTTCAGGCTTAAATGGAGCTCTGATGCCTGGGGGTTTAGGTGCTGTGTCCTTGGGAAGGTTCCCGTAACTCACAGACAATGAATGATGTGGTGCCCCCTAAAACCCAATTTTATATCCTCATGAAGGTTCACAAGAGGCAGATCTGGGCCCTCTGAACATCACAAAAGCTTGTTTGCTCTCCACAGATCTCTGTGCCTGACGTTATTCATGCTGCTATAAAAGGGATTATATACAAGCCATATCTTCAAGGGTGTCAAAACACAAGGTTACAATCTTCTATGACGTTTAGTTCTTCCAAACACAGCCCCTGAAGCCCTGTGATGGAAAGGGGGTCCTCATCTGCATTTACCAAAAAAATAAACCCAAAGAAAGAATTCCAGCTCTCATTGCTGGAGGGAAATAAAGAAAAATGTAGCTTCAGTGAACAGTAAAGGCTCAGAAACAAGAATCCAATCCACAAAAAATTCCTGCCAGACTGAAAAACAAGATCTTAAGCACATGAGCAAATATGTTTTGAGGCATGAATCATGGTATCTTCCCTTTTTGTCGGCTTCTTTGGGTTTGGGGATTTTTTTTGTTTTGGGTTTTTTGGGGAGTTTTTCTTTGGTTTTTTGCAGGTGTGTATAATTACAGTCCCAGGATGTGATGAAACATTTAGTGATTTGGTGTAAGTTCAGATGCCACAAGTGGTGTTAGCATGTAGGTGCTGTGCACATCCTGGAAAATTCGTGTCTCAAGCTGAAAATTCAGAGTCATCACTTCAGGATGTCAACCACAGAAAATACAGAAGACATACACAATTGTACTTAAATTACATGGGGGAAATTCTGATGTCTTTAATTTTACCTTTGCAAGACTACATGACAGGATTCTGAGCTAGAACTCATTGGTTTCTACATCTCTAGTTTCTTGCATGTGTAAATACATACAAACACACACACACACTTTTTCCATGAACGAGCCCTTGAGATGTGCCAAGGGCTGCTTGTGCCATGGGAGCATCAGTATCCATGCACAGCCCTTTGTTTGGTGCCCGGGCCCCAGGACCATATTCATAACAACATCTGAGTGCCTCAGAAGAAAACCATCAATTGCCATGTGGTTTCTTCCTTCTTTGTATCTTGTGACTGCACTTTGGTGCTTTGGTTATTATAGTTTCCATCTCTGCCTACTTGGCGTGTTTTAGTGCTGGTGTTTGTGTAAGCCCATATATTACCCATGCTATATGTTTGTGTGTTTGTGTGTTTGTTTGTTTGTTTGTTTGTTTATAAGCTACAGTGTCCAGGGATTATATTTATGTTCCCTTCAGCTCTCATTGTGAAGGTGAGACTATTAAGCAAAGGCATTTGCCATCAAAGGGCACTTTGGAGCCTACAAAACACAGTGGTTTTCATACAAAGGCTTTATTGTCACCAGATTGGTTTGCAGGAGGACGTCAGAGCAGCACAGGAGATGCAACTCCTCCAGGCTGTCCCTGGGATTTGTGGGACCCAGAAATAAAAACAGGAAATGTTCCATGGCTTCACTAGCTGTAAATAGTGCCTGTCCCCAGGCTGTGTGACATCCCCCCCAGGCAGCAGCGGCAATCACACGCCTGGCAGACACACATGGTATCACAGATCTCATCTCCCTGACCCTCCCTCTGCAGCCCCACAGTCCTAACACCTCCTAACACTGTGCTGTTCTGCACAGAGATGTTCACAACTCACCCAGCCTCTGCCCACTGCCTCAGCTGCCTGGTGGCACTGGTTGGTGGCAGGGTGGCACTGGTGGCAGGGTGGCACTGGTGGCACTGGTCGCGCCCTCCTGGCTTGGTGTCTCAGCACATTTTATTTCCTTCCCATCCACCTGCCAGGCCACAGAGAATGTGCCACCCTCCCCAGCAGCCAGCTGTGTCACCTGTGTGTCCCCAGGGCCACCAGGGCGTCAGGCTGGCCCCGCAGCCGGGAGTGCCCAAGCCAGCAGGGACGCAGAGGCACCAAGCAAGCCCAGGGAGTGGCTCTCACCCCAGGTTTGGGGTTTGTGGAGTTCTGCCCTCCATTCCCACCTGCAGAGGTGCCTGTGGGGCCAGGCAGGGAGAGGCTGGACCCTCTTTGCCCATCCCGTGCCTCTCTTCCCTAGCACAACCCCACACATCTCTGTGCTCCATGGGAATGCTGGATTTAATGTCTGAATTGTGTTTGTTTCCTCCTTTAGCTGAAGTTGCTGTGGGGTATAAATCCCAGTGATTATCAGGAGAATAATCCCCTCTCACTTCATCAGTGCTAGATCCAGCCAGAGCCTGTCTACCTTTCAAAGGAAAAAAATATGGAAGAATGTTTCAGTAAGTGAAGAAAGGAATTACAAAGGGAGAGAGGAAGGAAGGGAGAGAAGGGAGAGAAGGAAGGAAGGAAGGAAGGAAGGAAGGAAGGAAGGAAGGAAGGAAGGAAGGAAGGAAGGAAGGAAGGAAGGAAGGAAGGAAGGAAGGAAGGAAGGAAGGAAGGAAGGAAGGAAGGAAGGAAGGAAGGAAGGAAGGAAGGAAGGAAGGAAGGAAGGAAGGAAGGAAGGAAGGAAGGAAGGAAGGAAGGAAGGAAGGAAGGAAGGAAGGGACAGGATGGAGGGACACACATCCCCTCCCACCCCTGTACCCCTGAGGAGCTACAGGAGAAGGGGAGCCTGCAGCTCATCTGTCTGACAGATCTCAGCTAGAACCTTGTGTGTGCTTTCCCCAAAACCACCTGTGGATGCTCAGCTCTTGGGAGACATTTTCCTGCCAGATTTGTGAGGGTTCAGCATCAGTAACCTGGAGAGAGAGGGCTGGCAGGGCAAGCACCCCCTTTGGGTTTCACCATTCCCTGGCAGTCAGGCATTGCGGGGAGCCCTTGGTGCCAGCCCCAGCAGGCAGGGGTGCACTGTCACCTCTCTGCACACACACACACAAGCTCTGCTGCACACCCACGTGCTGTGGGTCCTACTAAAGCCCATCCCAGGGTTAATGACACTGCAGAGCTCCTGACCACAGGAAGCAGGGGAGGCCAAGAACGAAGACTTTAGAAGGGGATCAGCCATTTGAACGGACAATAAGAATATTCAGAGTTGTCATAACTCATGCCGATAAAAATTTTGGAAAGGATGTACAACTCTTCACCTCGGGGTTTAAGCCAAGTGGGAGAGATTGAGTGACTTGGTCGGAGAAGAGGGGAGTTGAGGGGCAGATTACCTCACTGTCTGGCTATGGCCGTGGCCCTGTGCCTCCCCAAACCACGGAGCTGTGCTCCCTATGTGGCAAGGCACAGGGTTGGGACCCTGGGCTGGCCCCAGGGCCACCTCCTGTCCCCCTTGTCCAGCAGTGCCATGGGACAGGTGATGCTTATCTGTCCCTAGGAGGGAGGGATGGGGGAGCTCTCCCAGCTCCATGGAACAAAACCCAAGAGAGTCCTACCCATCCCTACACCACGACGGGATGCAGAGCAGCTCTCCCACACCAGCCTGAGCTCAGGCTGTCCCTAGCAGCCAGCACTGAGGGCTCTGGGAGGCTGGTGTGCCCTGGTCCCTGGAGCCAGGGATCCTGGCGGGGGCCGCCGAGGGGGGCAGTTACACTTTAACTCAGCCAGCCCACACAACCCGCTGCTGGGAGTGCCTGTCTAATGATTAAAGGGCTAAATGAGGAGACCTGAACTCTCTGTGCTCTCCCCAGCCTTGCTGCCAACTTAGGTGGAGACAGGCAAGGCTTCACCCCACGGCAGCCACCAGGTCAGCCTGGTTACTGCTGCATCCTTTAAACCTTAGAGTCCTCACAAGGCTTTCTTGTTATTTCATCTCTTGGTTTTCTAAAGCCAGTAAATGGCTTGGCTCACCCCTTTGCACCAGGACTGTGGAGGAAGAGTGTGGAGTGGCAAGGAGGAGAGCTGAAGACCTGGGAGAGCCATTCCACAGCCTGCTCTCCATGCCATGGACCTCGGCAGCTCCAGACACTGAACCCCTTGATGGGTTCCCAGATCTGTGTGTTGGAGGACCAGGAGGGCAGGGGCAAACTGGACAGAGGGTAACATGTAGCTACTGAATGTGGAGAGGCAGCCTGGCTCTGGAAGGGCTGCACATGCCAGCCAGCATTGCAGGCTGTCTCCATCTGACCTCTGGAGCAGACCCCCAGCCAGCAAGACCAGATGCAAAGATGCAAAGATCAATCCCAGGGACCCTACTAGTGCATCACTGAAGTGAGGAAAGGTGTTTGCACATCATACAGTTGCTGAATTCCCTTTATGTCCTGTGCTGGCACAAGGGAAGAGAATACTTGGAGATGTCCACCTCTAAAGGCAGCATCTTCTGCCTGTCCCACAGGATGACCAGTGATCAGCCCCTGTCTGGCTCCTGTCTTTTCTCAGTGGGGTGTCCCTGAGTCCAGGATGGATTTTTCTTGGTGATGTCAAGCCAGATGAATCCTGGTTTAATTGACCATGAATGAAATCGTGCTTTGATGGTTAATGTTATACTCGGGGCTGGGAAAACTACTGCAAAATCATAGCAATTAGAGCTGGAAATTATTCAAGTCATCTAATGTATTTCCTCTCCCCCCTCGCTGTCTCTCCCTGTACAGGGGCAGTGACATCTCCCCTGCATTGTCAGGTCCTGCCTCTCTGACTCAAGGAGTGGAGCATCCACGTGTCCCTGGGCAGACAATTCCATCATTTGGAAGACGTCAACTTTAGAAAATGTTTCAGAAGTTTAGCCTATATTTCCTTTTGTGGAGTGCCACAGATTCTCAGGTCATGAGCTTTATGCCCCAAGGAAACTGGCTGCCTCCCACGAGAGCAGCGGCTGGGAATGAGGCGATGCTTTCCTTTGGTGTTTGCAGGGGCAGGTAGAGAATGTGGGGGTGGGTCAATGAAGGTTTTCACACCTGCAAGGCAGGTCAGATCAGGTAGCTTGTCTGGAATGAGCTCTTCTTTGGCAGGAGCTCAAGATTATTTTTTTTTTCCATTTCCAGATTTTTATTCTGTGAATTCCACCGTGACTCATAACAATCTCACTGCTGGAAGCATGTCCACTTCCTCACAAATTCACTTCCTTTCACTTGCTTCTACTACTGGAAGTAATCCCAGTACAGGGATTGCCCCCACCAGGGGCAAGTAGTAAAGGACAAAAAAAGGTCCATGTCAATGAAAGAAGCACACTGAATATTCCTCCTCCTTGAAAGCTGTCCCAGGATAGGAATCATCTCTGCCTCAGCCCTACCCTGGATGCAGAGAGCACACAGGATTGGCTGACCAGGGGGAAAATGATTGTGGAGGTGCAACAGGGATGGAAGAAACTTCCCGAGAGATCAGAGCTTATGAGCACCACAGAACTGCTAGACTGGGCTACACCCGCCTTAAGAGAAGTTGGAGCCACATGGCTGAGTTTCTAGAGATAAGATGTCCTGCTTCTCAATATATTCTGCAGGGTCCTGCCCTTAACTGAGAGGATTTATATTCCTTAATACCTTCTAAATTGCTCCTGTCCTCTGCAGAGTGAGCTTAGTATTTTCACATCTCAAATAGTCTGAGCACTTCCCCACCCTCTTCCCACTCACTGGTAGCAGAGGGGAGAGACACAAGATCCACTGCTGTAGTAGAAGAGAAGGAGGAGCATGAGGACAGTTGGAGCCATAGGAATGTTCCAGTGAGATGAAGAGAAATAAAACAGCTTGTGCTGTCCAGGCAGCTGCATGGGTTAAGATGCTTTTCGCAATGGAGCAGATGGAACATCTTCCCTGGGTGTGCTGTACAGTGTCTCCCACCAATATTAGTCACATCCCAGACTCTAGTCACGGACTGGAGTCCACATCCTGCCCAGATCCAGTTGTGGATACTACCCATTATTAAATTAGCAAGGCTTAATCATACTGGGACATGTAAAGAGCACATAGACAACACCTTTGGCAGCTGAGAGGAGACAGGAGCCCCTCCTTACTGGCAGCTGGTGGCCCCCTTCCCAACACCTAGTAAGGATCACTCTGGCTGAATACAAGTGCCCTTCTCTTTTCTGCCCTGCTCTGTAGATGGAGGAATAGCTTCTGTGGACTAAAACTATGGAATGACATCCATAGGGTGTTGTTTTGGTGGAGGATAAATCAATCTTGTGGGGGAGACTAGGATAAAAGAAGGCAATCAACTTTTTTCCTTCCAGGAAAAAAACAAAGACAGTTCAGCAGAGAGGACACAATAAGATAAAGCAATTGGGGATCTCCTGTCATCACCCACCCACACCAACACCATGACCAACTCATACTGTGGGGATTTTTGTCCTCAGCAGTGGCAGCACTGCCAAGGCATCCCTCTTGTGAGACACAGACCTCTGAGATGGGCCATGCACCTCATTCCTGCTGGCTCAGGGCACTTCAACTCTTCTCAAGCTCTCCCAGGCCAGCTGGGAAATCTCTCCCACCCAGTTTTAGAGATGCATACCCCAGGTGTCCCTCCTGCCTTTCCTGGCACTCAGCACACCCTGACATACACATACGTATCTTCCAATGGCCCTTCTTGTCCCACCATAGCGGGAGTGGTGACTTCAAGGATGGATTAAAGCTGCAGGAATTCCCATCTTCCTCATGGACTATGCTGAGGCCAGCATGGTATTTCAGTAACCTGGTCTATTTTTGGAATAATCTCCATGGCCCATAGCTGAGGATTTTAAGGAATACGTTTATCCAGTGCTGCCCATCCACCTCTGCTGGTGGTCCAGTGGCTCCGCCTTCCCCCTGTGCTCCCTCTGACCCTGATGTAAGACACCATGCCGGGCTGGAGAGCAGTGCCAGCCCCAAGAGGATTCCTATGAGGACAGATCAGGATCTCTGGCTTGCTGACCTGTTGTGGCCAGCTGTCCCTTGTAGCACCAAAAGTGGAAAAGCACGTTACTCTACACACCAAGCAATTTGTTACCGAGCCTCAGTTCTGTGACACTCCCCTTCACACCTCCAGGTCCCCAGGAGGGGTCCCTGCTGTTTGCTGGCTCCCCAGAACAGCACCCTGCCTCTCCTCTGTGCATCCCTAATGTGCAAGTTAGAAGCTGGACAGACAAGCAGGGAACAGCAGCCCATATGGCAAACAGGCTTCACCTCAGAGCGAAAAAGCTGGCACCTAAAGGTTCCTGCAGCCAGCTGCAATTTCAAGACATCCTTTGCCCTCTAATTAGCTGGCATTTGCTGTACCAACTATTATCTTTCTAGTTACACAGCACTGAGGACAATGGCTCCTGATTTCCTGCCACCAACACTGGGTTACTACTTACCTCTAGCTGTACCTCCTCTATCTCCTAGTCCCATTAAAAGAAAGTATCATTAATGACTGCAGTGATGGGAAACACTGGCGCAGTTGGTCATAAATTAAGACAGCTGGAGCCTTCAATTACTTGTAATGTGTAGCCTCTATTCAAACACTTACCTGCTCACTCCTTTAAAAATGCTCATGTATTTCCACTCTGAACCCAAACAGATGCTCAGAGCTGTTTGAAACAAGATACTTATGTCAGGGTGGGTGTCTCAAGCTGCATTTTGTCCCAAGCTAGTACAAATTTCAGAAATTCCAGGGGGCCAAATGCCTCCCCAATGTAATTCTGTTTGGATTTTTATATGTGTGAGTCTGTGTACGTTTAGGAGCAGAAGGTGCTCTTTGCACTGTGTGTGAGGCTCTGCAGCTCCTGCTATGTGGGGACTTTGGATGCCTGACGATGTGAGGCCCAGAGATGCTGGACACAACCAACAAGTGTAACTTCTGGCTGCTGCAGAGCTGCCACCAAGCTCGGAGACCAGGCATGTAAATCCTGTCCCTGTGCACGGAGCCGCCCAGCACTCCCGGGGGCTTGGCACCGCTTGCAGTTACACCAAAAGAAATTCCCGGCGATCCTGCTAATGCCTGTGCAGCTACTCCTGCTTCTGCCAGGAAAAGTGAGAACGGGATCTGGCTGTGAATCTGTGAAGTTTTATGGGAAGGAAGGTGGGGGACAGCCCCCAGTGTGATTCCTGGTGTTGCAGGCAAGGGATGGATGTGCTTGTTGAGTGCCAGCCCCATCAAGAGCTTCATGCACCGTCTCCTCTGCCAAACTTTGCTAGTCTATTTTAACAGCATCCTCGCACCCGGCTCTGCCTCATTCGCACCTTCATTGCAACCCAGCCGCCCACCCGCCCTGGGAGACAGATGTCAAAAATCCCTGCTGAGATGAAGCAGTAGGTCACCAGGTCAAAAGCCCTGGGCTGGCGGGGGCCAGGAACCCCGCTGCCCGTACCGGAGGGGTTCTGGCTCCCAGCACGTTGTCTCCCGGGCCAGGAGCCACAGGAACAGGGCGCCGAAGCGGAGGGCACGGGGCTCTCCGGGGACACGACAGCCGGCGAGGAGCCAGGGAGGGAGCACGGCAGGGATGCGCTGGGAGCGACACACGAGTGTCCGAGCATCCTGCGGGGGCTGCGCTCCGGACACGGCGGGGCCGCGGGCAGGGAGCCAGCCCGGTGGCCTCCGGCGCACGGCACCGCGGCGTTCTGTCCCCGTCGCCAGCACGGCCCCCCCGACGGCAGCGAGCCCTCAGCTCCCCCTCGGGCCAGCCCCCTCCAGCGAGCCCCATCCCGGGAGCGGCGGTGCCCGCGGCGGGGCGGGCGCAGGGTGCAGGGGGCGGGCGCGGGGCGGGGGGAGGCGGGGCGGAGGCGGCCGGAGCCCCCGGGATCCGCCGGCACCTCCCGGGCCCGGCACTCGCCGCCGCCGCCAACTTCGGCCGGGAGCCCCGCTCGGTGCCGCCGCTGCCGGAGCCCAGCGCGGCCGCGGGGAGGGCAGCGCCGGCAGCGTCCCCCTGCTCCCCTCCGGCAGCCGGCGAGGGGCTCGGCCCGGCGGCCGCCCCCGGGGCAGGTGCGTCCCCTCGCGGTCTGCGGCCGCCGCGACGCCGCCGAGCGGGACGCGGAGCCCCGTGCCCGCCGCGGGTGCCCGCTCACCTGCAGCCGCCGCCCGGGGACGCGGCGCCCGGGAGATGCAGGTAGGAGGAGGCCGGGGGCGGGAGGGGTTCGGCCGCGCCGGGCGCTGCGGACCCCCGGGCTCGGCTCGTCCCGGGGCCGGACGCCTCCCTGTGCGGGCCCCGAAGGGGCGGGAGGCGGCGCGGGCGGTACCGGGGCTCTGCCGCTGCTCGCAGCCCGGGAGAGCGGCCGCGCTTCGCCGCCGACCCCGGCAGCGCCCCCGGAGCGGGGTCGGGGCGGAGCGGGGATGGCTCTGCCCGGAGCGCCCGCAGCGGCCGGCCCCGCTCCCGGGCAGGGTTCGTCGGGGGCCGAGCCGCCGCCGCCGGGCAGAAGCCCCCGGTGAGCCCGGCAGCGACACGGGGCAGCGGAGCGCAGATGGTGGGGTGGCCTTGGTGGTGTCACTGCGGTGGGAGAGACCTGCGGTGTCGTGAGAGACGCTGCCGGGCTGTGAGAGGCCACCCTCTGGTGTGAGGGATGCTCGTCCAGGGTGGCAGACTCTGTGCTGGTGAAACAGATGTTCCTCAGGCATGACAGACATGAGTTCACAAAGCAGATGTTACTCCAGTGAGGCGGACCTTACTGTGAGTGCAGGGATTTTACTCTCAGGTGAGGATCCTTTCCCTGGGCATGAGCACAGCGCTTTCCCGGGAGCACCCCCAGCGTCCTTGTGCGTGTGGGGTGGCTGCGTGTGCCAACACAAGCCGTGGCATGTGGTGTGGGAAGCACAGATAAGAAGTGAAAGTGTGCCCAGTTCCATAGTACCAGGGCATGAGCATCCCAGTTATGTCTGTGACAGACACGCTCCTTTATGAAACTTGGTTTTTCTTCTGGGAATTGTGGTGCAATACTTCCCTTAGTGGTATGGGTAAAACAAGTTCCCCAAACACATTTTTGTGTGCTCTGGTAGACTTTGTTGCCCCATGTTTTTGATAGTTTTCCTCTGCCATCAAGTGAGTGTCCCTGTAACTTTCACCTACCTCTTAATGCATTCCTGGCTGCCCTACAGTGTGTCATCATCATCATCATCATCATCATCACTCTTGCCTTGCTTCCTGCACCTACATTCTCACCTGTTCACCTTTGGGGTCGGAGTTTTTTGTGACAGAGCTGTTTCTTACACGTGTACTGGTATTTAAGCTCTTAATATCTTCATAGCCAAAACCCTGGGTATGTGTGCATCGTGTTCCTTGTGTGCACCTGCTCATTTCCAGTGCAATCTGCTCTGCTCCACATCACCTGCACACAAGGATTCTGTGCATCAATGCTTGTTTATCTGCCTAGGTGTGGAGGGCTCTTTCTTGGTGCCCTTGATGAGGGCTTTTGTGCCACACAGCGCTGGGCACACACAGAATCTCTTTGTCCTTCACACTCATCTTTGTCCGTCTGTCCCTTCAGAGCCTGCCTGGTGCATGCACATCTCCGGTGCCTCTCCCACCTTCCCCACACCACCCCAGTGCTCAGGTGTGAGCTGTCATGGCTCTTCCTTCCCACATTTGCTGCTGGGCATCACCATGTGAGTTGAAGGGACCCCTTTTTCTGATGGTGGCAGTTTCACCTGCAGGTGCCTGTCTTGTGTCACACAGATGCAGTTGTAAATGGAGAACCAAGCTGGGTACGTGCTCTTCTTCCCAAAGAGAAAGAAGTGAGCTTTCTCAAGGTTGGCAGGAGAGAGACAGACTCCTCTTAAACCAATGTCCTGTGCCTGGACACCTGGGTTTAGCCAAGGTGAAGTCTGGGCTGTGCAAGAATTCAGGTGGAGTGTTTTTCACCCCAAACATCCAGTCTATGGGATGAGTTGCCACGTGTGCAGAACTAGCCCAACTACTCGGGTTTTTATCCTTTTTAAAAGAAAATAGCAGAGTCTATGAAGAGAGAAGCATGAGGATGAGCTGCCAGTGTGGGTCAGAAGGCAGAGCTGGGGAAGCGAGTGGCCCCATTCCAGCCTTGGATTTCCTCTGCTCACAGGCTCCATTGCTCACTCACGTTTCTGTGCCCAGGAGCCTCTGCAACAGATCCCTTCCCTGTGGAAAGGAGTCCCTCCAGGCTCCTGCAGTATTAGCACACCTCTCAGGAGGTGTAAGCAGCCCCTGTGTCCTTTCCCTTGCCTCTGGTGCATGGACATTGAAAATCTCCTTCCACATGTGACTGATCTCTGTTTAGGAAAGCTGAAACTGAAGTTGTGGCTGCAGGTTCCTAGCCCTGAGAAATCTTCTTTCTCAGCCCTTTCCCTCCCTATCAGCCAGAATTAATTACATCAGTTGAAAAAAAAGCAGAAATTTGCAAAGAGCTGGGTCTAGAAAGTTGAGGGTCCTATGTTTTAAAGAAAAATTAACATTCTTATATAGCGAAGTCTCCAGGAGCTCATTCTTTCAGGAAGAGATCAAATACTGTGAAATTTAAAGTTCCCTTTAAGCTATTTGTCCCTTTCTCTAGCCCAGTAGGCCCCTCTGTTTCTGGACCGCTTCACATCTTGAGTCTTTTGTCCTGAAGTTGTTGGGTTTGGGTTTCAAGGCACACAGGGAAACCAGCTCTTTTCTGAAAACTGCATGATTGCTCATTTAAATGAATATAAATTGTTTCTATTCATAAGTTCTTTTTTTTTTTTTTCTAGCAGCTGATCAAAGTTCGAGAGAAAACCATTTCATCATTTCCAAATAAATTGAACACACGCACACACACATACGCTGAGCATTTCAGAGAGACTTTTAAACACAGTACTTGTAAAATCAGGATGTGGACAGCCAAGGCACGTTATGTAAGACAGGGCAGTCTGTGATTTGATTCCACTTTTTCATAGAAAGGGAGCTTTGCTTCCTGGGAGAAGGCACACAGACTTTATTTAAACTGAAGGCAGTGCAGAGAGGGCTCAGGGGAATTTCTCCTGGACTACAAAAATCCTTTTCTAATGGGAGATTTAAGGAATGAGGAGCTGGGTAGCATTTCAGAGAGATCATTAAGATGTAGCATGGTGTGATACCTGACTGCTTTCAGCAGCTCTGAAAGAAGCTGGTGCTCAGAGAGCTTTCTAATTCAAGAGGAGGACTCCAGGCATGTGGCTGGGCATTCAAGCTCTGTTAGAAACAGGCAATGTTTTTAACAGCAGGGTGATTAACCTCCAGAACAAACGACCAAGGGCAGCCTTTGCTTCTCCAGCTCTTAAAACCTTCCAACAAAGACGGGGTGTCTCTTTGGAAGGGATGTTTTACTGAAGTACAAGTTCTTGCACTCACTGCACAGACAACTGGCTGTACGGACGGAATTACAGATGAGAGCAGACCCTGTGATCTACTGCCCCCTTCCAAGCTTTGCCTTAGGACTGGATTAAGCTCAGAGAGGCCTTGCCCTGCCCTGTGAGAGATGGAGTGGGGGGTCCCTGGGGCAGATGGTCACTCTGGGCACAGCAGCTCCCCAGGGTGGGGATGCTGTCCCTGCCCTGTGACTGCACAGCTGCTGGCTGCCCATTGCAGATGGCTGTAGAGTGTCTGCCTGTAGTGGGGATGGATCCTTGCCTTGTCCTTGGAGCTGGAAAACAGGCAGTGAGCTCTCGGGGCTGCAGAAATGCTGTGTGTCCCCTCCAGTTCACAGGGTCTGGATGACTCGAGCTCTGGAGGCTGGCTGAGTTTGCAAGACTATCTCCTTAATTTTGGTTCTTTTACTCTTTTTTTTCCGTCTGAAAGGGAGCTCAGGAATGCTCTGACACCCAAATGGCCACGCTGATGCTGTGTCTTGCTGGTTGGGTTTCCCCTGGTACATTTCCTTTGCAAGGTCCCTCCATACCCTGTGTACCCAGGATTTGCACCTTTCCTTACGCTGCAGTGTCCTCCACTCTTCTCTCAACAGCTTTCCTGCTCTCTGGGGATGCTGCCAGGCAGGAAGATGCTTGGAGCAGATGCTGGGGTGAAGATTCCCATAGAGTTGTGTGCTCCCAAGCCCCTGGCCCCGACAGCCCCATGCCTCAGCACCCAGCAGCCTTTGAAGGGCTGTCCCCAGGGGCTGGCCCGGGCAGACACGAGGGCTGTGTGAACCCCATCTCTTCCCCTCGGAATGTTTACCTGTCTAAATTTAACTCCCCAGCCGGTTCCATCCCTGCTAAGCTGACCTGTTCCCTTGTGGCTGGGCTGTGGCTCTGGCTGCTGCTGCATTTCCTGGCTGCCTGGGGCTGGTGGTTTGCTGCTCTCTCCCGCTTCTCAGTGGATGCTGGCTCTTTCAAGGTCCCGGGCAAGCCAGTTCTCCCTCTTGTAGGTTTTATTTTTAAATCTGGTTGCACAGCCCTCAGGACTGGAGGGTCCCTTGTCCTCTCGTCTCTCAGTGTTTATTCTGCAGCGGGCTTCAGGAAATCTCCCCTTGTCCCACTGTAGCCCACAGTTTTCCTCCCTGGCTGTGGCTGCTCCCAGAGGCCAGGCATGCTGAGTTGCTCCCTGGCCAGCTCTAAAGGGACAGTGCCTCTTTCTGCTCCTGTAGGGATCCAGCAGTGGGGAAGCAGTAGGTGCTTTCCTGCAAAGACATCTTCCTTATCTCACTTTGTTCAGAGCTGGGCTTCCCCAAGCTGGCTTTTGTGTGAGTTTGTTTGAGAGCTGAGTGATGTGCCCCTCATCTTCAGAGGAGGAGGAGAGGGAGGAAAGGGAGTGCTCCTCTTTCTGTCAGGCTGGAGAGAATTTGCTTTCTTTAGGATTTCTGAGTTTGGGACAGTAAATTCAGCCCAACCTGGCAGCCTTCTCCATCTAAATAAAACCATTGGGATCAAACCATTAGTGTCCTGCATAACCCTGCAAGAGACCCCTGACTGATCTCTGTTTCCAGGCATGCCTGCAGCTAATGCTGTGGTCTGCCACATGAGAGGGATGGTTTGAGTCCTGGCCTCCTCTGCCCCTCTTTGAGCTAACCCGGTGGCCTGGGGTTTAATACTCTCATATTCAGAGCAAAGGTAACCCAGGCCAGGGCTTTCATGACTGGTGATTTGGGGTATTCAACTCTAAATGCTGTCAAAGGTCCCGTTTTTCCCTGAGGTTCAGCTATTTCGGATACTTGGGCATTCTTGAGTAGTCTGGACTTGATTACTCAAAGTGACTAGTCCATTTTGCAAAGCTTCATCTTGGCCTCTGGAGCAAAACAGAACGAGATGAATTAATGCAGAACGTACCAGGGATACTCAAATGGAGTGAATTTTCCTGGGAATTGGTCTGTGGCTGGAGAGCTCATGGCACTGTTGCGTGCAGGGATGGGTAAAGAGCTCTTGGTTTCGATTAATTTGTGGTTTTAAGTAGCTCAGGGGAAAGGCTCACAGGGTTTGATGGTTTTTGTCTTGGGGGAAGAAAAGCAGAGCAACATTTTGTGTCTTTATACAGAGAGATATGTGACTACATACGAAATTTAAGTCTTGGTTTATTTGAAGGATTTTGAGGGAAAATACATTTTCTGCAAACTCTCCCATCTCGGTTGGAGGTGAGGGAGACTGAAGTGATTGGGGGGAACATGTGTTTCGGATTTGTTTTTGTCCATCATTAAGGGCAGAGGGTTAACAAAAGTCACAGGAATACTAATATTTCAGTGGTCTCTCTAAATTTGTCTTCCTTTTCCAGTTGTTCTGTATTTAGCTTTTTGGCTGGTTTGGTACCATTGTTTAACTGAGTCCTGAAGCATTGTAGCACCTCTATTATGGACAAGTTGGAGCTGTAAAGCAAATTAAACGAGAATCTGCCTTGCTTAGCTGGAAAACCTTTCTGAGCTTTGTTATGTATCACAGTGTCGAGAGAGACATATGAGCCCAAGCATGTCTTCATTAATGGAACATTTTTCAGAAAAAATAATTTTGTGTCTGTCGGGTTCATTACTCCCTGAGGTGTTCCTGAGTACTTCAAAATTGCCTCCAATCATAATAAATTGATACTGTACAAAAGAAAATTAAGTTCCTTCCCACCCCCCCTCTGTTTCTACAGCTCGACCAATTCTCCAGGTTCCTTTATTATTTTCTATATTTTAGATTTGGTAGTAATTACTGAAAATACTGGTTCTGGCAGCATGCCAGGGTTTTGTTTAGTCAATAATTCGCCATTATCATTTCCATGTCAGCTAGGAAGGTTTGTAGTGTCCTGTGGCTGTCATCACTGTCAATTTCGCCCAGTTTTGCATCTCAGAAAACAAACGGATGCTTTACAGTCTTACACTGAGATGATGCAGATATTCATGGGCTAACCCCATTATTCTGTATGCTGCAATGGAAGTTTCTGGTTTTAGACCAAAATGTCAGCTCTTTCTCCCGTGTGTGGTGGGCACAAACCAGGTTTCTCAGCAACATCTGCAGCCTTGTGGGTGGCTGCAGCTGTTATTCCACCTGTGGAGATTTCACAGCCTGGGGTACAGGTAGAGTGCAGTGAGGGCTCCTGTGAATTATGACCAATTACCTGTTCCAATTTCTCTTCTGTTTTTATAACTATTCCCCATTTCCACCTATTCTTAACTAGCTGTTTGGGAGTTCTGCCAGCGTTCAGAATGAACTTCTAATAATTTTTTTATGAATGGCAAGGAGGTTTTTCAGCTGGGTAAGCTTGGTAAGTGCAGCACTGGCTTTGTTCAGTTTTTACTGGAGCTGCACAGGCTCTTCCAGCATCTCTGCTGTTTTGAGCCTGCTGGAGGGCTCAAAAGCTCTCCTCCACAGCATGCTGAGAAGATGTAGGGATCTGTATTTCTGCACAACAGTTGTAGCCCAGTGGTATAAAACCCCATTGCAGGTAACAACCCAAACTTTCATCTACAAGACACATAAAACTTCTTTATCTTCCAAGAAAATGGTGCCAGTTGGGTCAGACTCACACTCCAGGAACAATTTACTATCTGAGTTTGGCTGCTTGTGTTAGACTGTGTCTATGCCATGAAAGAAGGGGAGCCACAGCATTTTCTGTGGGCACAGCTGTGACCATGGAGGCATCTTTGCCACACTGCGGTGTTTGGAGGAGTGTGTATTTATTTTTTTCTTTTTTTTTTTTTTTCTTCGTTTCTTGAACTAAAAAAAGTTTTGTGGAGTAACCTTGAAAGTCTGGATGAGGCCCTACTTAGAGAGACCAGGTAATGCTTTCAAGTCAACCATAAAACCAAGCTAGAAGCAATTGGAATAGCAGTTAAGTTTAGACAGAGTTAGTTTGTGCTACCTAAGCCTTACTTTAGCTTAAGGACAAGGCTGAACTAGGAAATGTGTTTTAAATACATTAGAAAGTTCTGTCAGTTTGTTGGTGCTTTTGGTAAAGCTCGGTGAGATCTGAGTTGGCAAACCTCGTGCTTCATGCAGTGCATGCCCAGCTGAGCAGATGGAAATTGGCCACCACAGGATGCCTGGGAGCAGGCATGGAAAGCTTTCCTGTGACCTCTACCAATTCCTGCACCTCCCTAAGGCAACAAGGGATATTATCCTCTGACTTCCCAGCTGGTTCAGTAACTCATTCTTCCTCCTGGTAAAAGAGGTGGTGATCTTTCCAAAGCCCAAAACCTCTGTCCCCTGCCAGGGAAGGATTATCCAGCAGAGCTGTGAGCAAGAGGATGTGTACTGGGTGCTAGAGCAGGGATAGGGTCCAGTCCTGTGGAAACTGTGGCTCATGGACATCTTGGGACAGGTGTCAGAGGCTGCCATGGGATGGTCACAGCTTCCTAAACTCAGCCTGGGATTGAAAGAGCTCCAAAGTGACACCCATACCCAAGCTGTAGATTGACATCCAGAGAGTCCATCAACTCGCAGGTGCTGCTCTGATGTTAAAAGCTCCAGAGCTGCTTGAACATAATCTGTTCTCCATTTGGTTTCAGGCAAATGCTGCTGGTCTGCTCAGTCAACAGCTGTGACTCCACCTAAACACATTTTACCCTTCCCTTCAGCTGCTCTGTCCACATGTACAGACACCTTTGGCTTTTAATACCAGCATCATCAAATCGAATTCATTACCTGGTCCTGTCACTCCTGCTTTGGCAAGGCTTCCTCTTGGCATACCTCAGCATTGTGCTGGGTGGATCTGCCAGACTGTCTTGATGAGTGGCAATCTGAGGCCTTGCATCTGTGACTAGTTCCCTGTAAATTGTCATGCTGTGGGTGTGAAGCAGCAGGTTTTAGGGAAATTCTGCTTTCTGTCATTGTCCCTGCTTCCACAGCAGGCTTTGGCTGGTTGTTCCTGCACAGGGCAGAGTGTGCTGGTGACTGCACATCTGCCTAAAGGTCTGCACAGAAACTTTGTGGATTACTGAGGCTGGAGTTAGGCTTTTGTTTGTAGGGTTTGTTTCTGCAGAGGAATAATATTAAATAAGTATTGAGTTTTTAGAGGCAGTTTAATGCTTCCAGAGGCCCACTTGCCTTTTCCTCTCCAAGGTTTTGCAAAACCAGCCTTTGGAGAGAGATGTGTAATCGTGGATGCTGATGAAGAGGAGATGCTTTGGAGGGCAACCAGAAGTATCTGCAGACCCCACTCCTCCTCTGTGTGCAAACTGAGTTTCTGTCTGCTACTTCTCTGATACCTGGGACCATTTCCCTAAATTAAAATAGCTAATTACTCTGTAATAGTTGAGGTTCCTAAGAAAGCCTGGGTGCAGGTGTATTCCTGGACTTCTGTAAGAAATCTCCAGTGTGTCTCCAGTGTGGATAACCCCAGTGCAGACATCCATGTGCCCGGAGCAAATGTCCAGTCCTCAAGCAGCACAACAAACAAACACAGAGATGGTAAAATGAAAAAAAAACTCCCAGAAGAAAGCATGGTTTGATCTAATTTGAAATTTCAGAAGAAAAACATGCTTTTCTGTAGTGATGTTTCAAAACCTAATGATTTCTGTTTCCAATTGACATTTCGACTTAAGTGTCGTTTCATGTTGAAATCCAGAACAAGAGTTTAAATTTCAGGTCAGCACCCCAAAAGCTCTCATTTTGGATGAACATTTCAATTTCACAGAATCACAGAATAACAGTTTGGAAGGAACATCAAGGATCATCTGATCCAGCCTTGGATCAAAAGCAAAAGCACAGTCTGAACAAGATGGCCCAGCACCGTGTCCAGCAAATATTAAAAGTGTCCAATGTTGGGGAATCCACCACATCCCCAGGGAGATTATTCCAATGGCTGATTGTTTCCATTGTGTACAATTTTCCTTTTCTGCCCAGCTGGACTCTCCCCAGGAGTAACTTGTACCCATTACCCTTTATCTTTTCCATGTGGCTCCTAGTAAGGAAGGAGTCTCCATTTCCATGGTAGCCATCATTTAAATGCTGGAATATGGTGATAAGATCTCCCCCAAGCCTTCTTTTCTCCTCTTCTCTCTTCTCTCAGCCTCTCCTCACTGGCAGGCTTCCCACTGCTGTGGTCATCTTTGTGGCCCTTCTCTGGACCCTCTCCAGCCTGTCCACATCTTTCTTTTTTGCACAGCAAGGACCAAAATGGAAGACAAGATTCCAGGGTTCCTGCATTTGTACAGTGCTGGTAAACAGAGGAAATTCTGCTGAAACATTTTGAATGTTTTGTTTCTATCAATAATATCTTCCTTCCCACTCCTGCATTTTCAAATCAAGAGCATTTGGAATTGTTCATACTAAGAAACATTGTAATATTTGGACCTTTCATCCCTATTTGAGATGCAGGCAAATGCTGAAATCCCAGCCCTTCCTTGGGGAACTGAGATTCTATTCTCTGACCAGATTCACAAAAGTATATTTCCACTGGTTTTGCTGGCTGGCTACTTCAATACTTTGTCAGTGATGACTTGTAATTCAGTGCAGATTGCACCCGTGGTGTGTCCACATGGCTGGAGAGGCTGAGGGCAGTTAATCTTTCTTGCTCTGTGTTGTGCTTTCAAATTTATATCCAGATTTCTTTCCAAAGAAGAAGTTCCCTTCCGAACCAGCATTTGGTAGTGCTCTGCACAGCTGCCTGGTTCATGTTCCATGCACAAATGAGGATCCTGGTGCTCTCCCAGTCTAGCTACAAGCTGTTCTATGAAATCAGGATGTTTTAAAATTTCAGACAGTTTCTTGGTTGTCTATTGTTTGCAATCTCATAGCTTGCCATATATCTTTCTCCTCAGAAGTTACTTTTCCCCCTTCCCAGCATTGTGGGGAGGTTTTTCCTGCCGGGCTCTGTGCAGTGTGTCTGTGGAGCAGTTTTATGGTATTCCCCAGATGCATGCTTTTGTCAGGCTGCCTCAAAGCGTCATCCAGAGAACAAGAAATGTCCTTTTCTGTCTGGCTTTGAGGTGTTATCTCCCCTCTTCCCAAATGCAATTGGCTCCATCTGCATCCCTAAGCTGTTTTGTTTGGAGCAAGGAGAGCTCAGAAAATCAAGGAAGGCCACACACATAAACAACTGTGTGTGAAATCAATTAATCTAAACGAGCAGGAGACTTGTTCTTGAAGGGGAAAAGCCTGTTCTCACAGAAACCTCCCTTGTGTGTGGTGGGACTGTTACAAACATTACATCACTAGTGATGAGCTAGGTGAGTGCATTAACCTTTTTGGCCAATATTTAGGGGAAGAGTGGTGTTTGATTGTGTTTGAAGAGCTCACCGTGCTCTTTGTATTTTAACAAGTGATTTTCATTATGGATGAAATGGTAGCATGCTAAAGCAGGAACTGCAGAAGGGACTTGAATTTTGACATCTTAACTTCAAATATTTGCATCATAAATTTGGTTCCAAGCATTGCACTCACCCAGTCAGGGATGAGAAGATCATTATTATTAGCCTGTCATTCTTAAGTGCTTGGGTAACAGACATTGTCAGTGATACATACACAACCTATAGGACAGGAATTACTTGCAGGATTTTTTTAAAAAACAATTTTTTACCTCTAATTAGAGAAAAATCTTCTATTGCTTTTTAAAAAGTGAGATAAGAAAAAGAGGTTTCCTCAGCTCTCCTGCAGGACGAGGGTTATTCACTTCTCAGCACATTGTAGGGTGCCCAGGGGCCAGTAATTACAATCATATCCCAGTCTCACTCTGCACCTCTTTAAATAATAGTCTCTTCTCCTGGCTGTCTGGGGCAGAGATAACAGGAGCAAAAAGCTGTGCTTGGCCTCTCTTGGCTGAGGGAAGGACATGGATATAAAGCCTGAAGAGAGCACACTTTAGGGGAAAGGAGTGGAAGTCTGGGAGACAGCCACTCCACTCTTGAATTGTCACAGGAGAGGATGAGGTAGTGCAAGCCTGAGAAATCAAAAGTCTCTGTGCTTGTTACTCAGACATTAAAGTTTTACTATGTCCACGAGTCCTCCCTGACTCCACCTTGCCTCCCTTTTGGGGATGAGGAAAATAGTAAGAGAAGTGGTTTTGTGTTTTGCACTGAGGGCTCCTTAAGGAATCGTTCCCTGCTTGGGCCAGCTCGGAGCTGAAAGTTCATCCTTTGGAGTGAGAGTTTCCCAAAGACTTGAACTAAAGCCAGCCCTGTTAGGCAAAGCTGCCTAAAGGGGTCTTGATAGGATACTCCTGTTCACACAACTTTGTTATGTTTTGCTGTGATTTCTTAGTTCATTTCTAGCATGCAACGGATTGTTTTCCTGATTTGAGAAGTCTTTTATGACTAAGTGTGTAGTTTCTTCAGCTGAAGCCAGGAGATTGCCCCACAAGAAGCCAAGAAGATGCCCTGTGTTCCTGTGTGGCAGAGAGAAGGTAGACAGCCCTCCTGTAGCTTTCTGGCTGGAAACATCTCTGCTTCATCATCTGGTTCATCATCATCACCTCCTACAACCAGCTGGTGCCAAAGCCCTGCCTGGTGGTGCTTTTGAGCAGCCACTGCCTTCTATTCTTCTAATCACAATAATTTCACCTGTTTGTTATCTGATTTGATGGAGGCTGAGGAGGAGATCACTTCCCAGAGCCCTGAGGGTAAAACCTCAGCTTCCTAGAGCTACTTTTATTTTCTAACCCTCCCACAGCCCTGGGGTGATCCCCTGGAAACATCTTGAGGTGCCTTCTGAAATACACCAAGTCATTTGCAAGTTAGTTGTCTCTACACCTCTGAAATTCCTCTCCCTCGGGCACTTTCCTAGATCCCAAAAGCAACCAGTGTGCTTTTTCAGGCACCCAAGTATCACTGCTCAAGTGGCTTGTTTTCCTCATTTCACATCCATGAAAGGAGATTCTATGTTCACATGGGCTGATGCTTGATGGTGTTTACACCATTTTTCTCTCAAAAGCCTCTAGGGAAAGGGTAGATGCTGTTTTTTTCTGACTCTCAGATGGAAATACAAAGAACACCCAACAGTACAAATAAATTAAACTGCTGATTTCCAGGACTTAATTACAACTGTTGGGTTTGCTGCCTGACCTGAAAATAAAACTCCTCTTGTGAGGTTTCCTTGTTTTGGGGTTTTGCTTGTTTGTTTATGCTTAACAAAGCAAGTGAACAAGAACCACACTCCTGAGTAGGAGAGGATGGTTTGGCTGGCTTGTTTTCCTGTATTCCTGCCTGGTTTGTGCTCAGCCAGTTGTGCCCCACAGTGTGCTTTGGGAGGGGCATACTGGGCTAAATATATCTGTACTGCCTGTGAAATGCAGTATGGGGTGCTGCGTCATTTGGTGGAGTTCACTTGGAAACTAAGGTGGGAAGCCAGCTTTTATTTTCAGCCATGGGTCAGATGCATTGGGCAGTTGTCTCACCCAGATTTTTAGTCTTGATCAGGAGTTTGTCCTTGCAAGACAGACATAAAACCTGCTCTCCAAATAAAAAGCCAAGCTCGTTGCAGCGACAAAATCACACTGGGGCAGCCGTATTTTTCTTGCTCAGTAACTAGATTTACAATCTGAGAGCTTGTTCAGATAGATTACCTTGAAAGCAGCAATGAAAGTCATAGCTCAAATATCATGGCTTAATGAGTAGAGGAGCTGCAAGCTCTAAATATATCAGAAAGAAGCCCAGCACTGGCAGTACACTGACAACTGGAGACCTTGGGCTTTCCCTGGTGGTGGAACAGAAATGTATCCCTCCACAAAATGTGTGAGGAACGGATGCAGCTTGGTGACTAAAGAGGGCTTGGGTTTTGCAGTTTCTAGTTCTGCTTTTTGGCTTGCCTTCCACTGCTCTTTCTGCTGGTGCAGCGGGAGTGATTTCAGGAGAAAGGAAGATATTCCTGGGGTGTGGAAGTGTCAAGGGGTGGTCTCTGCCACACCCAAATAGCAGCAGGGAGAGTGTGGATGCTGTGGTGAGATGAATCTGCTGGGACTCTGGGGGACATTCTCAGGCAGAGAGCTCATGGCACGCTGGGGTCCTGGTCTAAAGTGAGAGATCTGAAGGCTCTGGGATATGCACTTCATGCATATAAAGGCTTCCAGATTTCACTTGGAGGATTCAGTTGTGAGGGTGAGGGCTGTGAGCTGAGATTTACAGGGTTAACCCAGCCTCTGTGACTTCTGTTAAACCTGAGTGGCTCCTTTCCTTAGTGAGCTTCACCTGGGCACTGACACCTGCAGGCAGCAGAGAGTGCAAAGATTACAATTACCATTTAAACCAGCCCAGGTGGAGTTTATCCTCTCTGTTACTCAGGACTGTGAGAGAGCAGGGAGGTACTTTTCTTTAGCTTCGTCTCTGGGCTCTGTGTCTGGTCCTGCTGTTTTGACTGTCCACGGTTCATAGGAAGGTGGTAGGTAATTGAACAATACTGGCAGGTATTGTAGAAATTTGGTCGCTTTCTATCTCCTTGAGTTTCTTGTTCTTTATTGCTTGGTGCCTTAGAGCATGTTGCAGCTGCTGTATCAAATGCTGTGGGTGCAGACTTAATATTCATGGCTTTTTATGTTCATGGATTTTATTCAGTTGTGTGACAATGGCAGTCTGCAGGAGGTGCCAGAAAGATGCATTTGTTAGGTGAGGAGGCACTGCTTGGCAGCGTCTCACTTCAGATTATTAACTAAACCACAGCAACATGCAGTTAACCATGCAAAAATCAGTGTTGCTCCTGTGTGAAGTTTGCTCCCTCCCTTCTTTCCCTCCCGAGCCCTTCTCCCTGTGGCTGTCACTGCTGTGGATCTCCTCCTGGCCAGGCATGTCTCATGTCAGCGGGTTTTGGAGAGGATCTGTGGCCTTGCCTTAAGTCTGGGAAAGGTGAAATTTGCTGGATTGGTCACTGTCCCTGCACAGAGGGCAGGCTGTGTGAAACCCATGATAATGCTGTGCTCATAAGGACAGCATGAGGTTTTTGTCCCTTGGTAGTGCTGCTGGTGCCCAGGCTGGAGTTTCTGGGTTGCTCTGGCAATACTAAAGGGATGTGGTGTGTGTTTCAGTATGTTAATAACCCCAGTCCCTAGATCCTGCCTGCAAAGGGCAGCTGATCTGGAGATGCTGGGTTCCTGAACTGCAGGTTCCCAGTCCTGTCAGCAGGGCAGTGTGAGGCAGTGCCAGCAGCTGTGCTGGGCAGGAAAAGCCTGCACCCCTCCACTAGTTCTGCTCCTTGTTCCAAGTGAGAGCATTAAACTACATCCTGGCAACCCCTGCTCTCCCTTTGGCTTCCACGTGGACCTCTCATTTTGGTGATTTAAGAGAGCATTGGGTGAGTTCAGGGCTGCAGTTTTGGGGAGCAGCCCAGCCTTACAGGAGGAGTTCATTCAGCCACCCCAGCCGTGGTCTTCCCTGACCGTGGTCAGCATTGATCCAAGGGGATGGGGTAAGAGCAGGAAAGCAGCTTTGGGACTAGAAAAAGTAGAGATGGAAAAGGAAATGAACAGGGATGTGGTAACCTAGATGGGATATGGCATAAGAGAAGGAAGGTTTGGTCATCCACCCCAGTATTGACACTGTTATTACACTGGTGACCGTGGCAAAAAATCTCAAGTAACTGATGGTGTGTGGAAGGAGCTGGGCAAGGAGGGGGTGTGATGACACAGAAAATTAACTCCACTCCCATGAGTTTTTTCTCTGTTGGCATCTATCGCTGGTTCTGTATTTTCTCACCGTGCAGAAAAACAAAGTAGGAGATAACTTTGTTTTATTCCTCAGTCATTAATTGCTCATTCCTGTGCGGTTGTTCCAGGGGGAAAAAAAGTAAAAAAAAAGAAGTAGGGCGTCATATCATGGGAGAAATGATTTTTTTCATGGGATATAAAACTTTGTGTGCAAATGGTGAAGGTCTCCTGGCAGTGATGCTAATCCTGCCCAGGTCTGACTGTACAGTACTTAATGTAAAACATGTGATAATTCCTTCTGTAGCCTCAGTAGAAATCTCTCATTTCCTCAACAAGCGTGCTGTGTTCCTGTGTCCTGCTAAGCTGCTGCTGTGTGCCACCCCAGCAGCCCTGCCCGAGCAGCCTGCCTGCTTTGCTGGGTGGTTTGGAGCCCTTTGATGGCAAGGCACTATTTAATTATCGGCGGTGTTATGTTCCCAGGGCTCGCTACATGAAAGCAAAATACCGGCAGCCTGTAATTAATCTAAGCTAATGTGCCACTGTTTACACTCCATCTCGGAAACCAGACAGATGTAAGAAGACACCCAGCCTTCATCTGGGATCCTCCCAGGTTATTTCTGAGCTGTCTTTGGAGAACTGTAAAGTCCCTCAGAAATGAGTACCTTTAACTTTTCTGGGGAATGAGTGGGGGACTTTGTTTCCTAGCAGGGAGCAGGGTTCATGCCTTTTGCTTGCCTTACCACAGCTGAGCTGGCTGGCATGGGATGGGATGGGAGCGTGTAACTCCTCCAGTAGTGGTGAATTCTGCAGTGTGAGAGGGTGAAACAAGTCCTGCTGCCTCCATCTCTCTTCCTCCCCTGACTTTTTGCTGGCCTTGGGGATGTGTGGGATCTCCTTGGTGGAAGGACAAGCGATTCTCTGGGACTCCGGTCTGAAAAATAAAATATCATGCATTCATTTCTGATCGCCCTGCTACAAATATTTAACAGAACAAGGTGATGAAAATGCCTGGAGGTGTGGAAAGACTGAAAAAGATTATGCATCCTTCATTAGAGTGAAGAGTAATAAAAAGCAACGTGACAAAAGTATATAAACTCAGAAGTACAGGGAAGTAAACCAGGCATTCCTGTGTATACTTTTATGTAATACAAGGTTTCCAATGAAACCGAAATAAAACATCTGACGCACGTGAAACTTATTTATTTGTTACAGCACATAAATAATTGCGACTGAGAATGTTGTAGAATGCAGAAAAGATTAGATATGTGGATAAAAATCTTGCGGTTTATTAATTTTACTCTCATTTAATTTTAATTAACTTTAATTTTAGCTCATTTAGAAGGTATGGAGCTTCCTTCTCCTGGACAGTCTTCTAGCTGCAGCCAGTTAAAAGCTCTTCCTGGCCCTATAAACCTCCAGTGCCTTCCTCTGAGACATCTGATACTGGGCACTAGCTTAGAGGAGTCACTGCCTAAGCCTAAACATTCCAGAACATCTCTGCATTCAGTGATTACCAGGATCAGAGGTGGCCACAACTTTCTAATCACGTGAAGGCTGAAATGTAGGATATGAGGCTGCTGTTGTTTTCCTCATGGACTGCAGATGCAAGGTGACAATTGCCTGTCTTGTCAAACCACCCTGGCCTGAGTTAGCTCTTTGCCAGTCATCAGCTCCGGCGTTGTGGTGGATAGGTGACCTCTGCAGGAGGAAATGTTACATCATCAGGGCCTGGGCAGCTCCATCCTCTTGGGGCACAGTGCATTTCAGGTGTTCCCATCAGCATCTTTTTTCCAGCAGCGTGTTTCCTTCAGACTCAGTGAGTTGTAAGCAGCTCAGTCATGTGGGGAAGGCTTTTGCTGGGTTTGACTTTTCTTGGTGGCGGGTGTGTCTTTGGGCTCTGATTGTTTTCAGTGGGCAATGATTCATCCGCTCACACTGCACTGTGTGCCAGGGCATCCTGGGGGTGCCCAGGACAGGCTCTCTACTTCCACACCCCAGCATCTTGCTGGGTGATCACAGGTAACCTGCCAGCATCGCTGGCCTGGAGGGGATTAAGGATTGTAATATCCAGCAGAGGGTGCTCCAAAGCAGATATCCCAAATAATCGGGTACTGCTGCACCTCTGCATTTCAGTTCAGTTCTTGGTGGCAGAGTGGGCGGGGAGGAGCAGACCTAGAGGAGGCACAGGTGGTGCTGAACACCTGGCACCCGTGCAATAGCACTGTGGGGTGGGGCAGTGTTATCCTGGACTAGTTCTTGTTTGATCCCATGGATGTGGAGAATGCACAGAGCATCCTCCTCAAGCACGGTCTGCAATGTAGTTTCATCCAGAGAGAATCCCATTTGCAAGCTCTAAGGCTGCTCAAAGTTGCAAACCACTTGCATGAGTGGTGGGGGATTTTCTTCAGAAGGGATCCCCTATTTGATCTACAGTGCTGGTGTCTGTCTCTGTGCTGCTGTGAGTCCCTGTCACCTGTGTTGAGCCAAGCCCTTTGTCATACAGGTGTGTGCAGGTCCTTTGGCTGCCCTCTGTTCCAGCCTGTGAACTGAGCTTATGCCTAAATCGAACTGAAACTCTCCAAGGGCATCTTGGTCAAAACTTCCAAGTTTGATCACATTTTTTACTTGCCCGAGCTGTGTGATACAGTGCCAAACTCCAACTTGCTCCTGGTTGTGCTGAGAAGGGTCACAAACCTTTTGGTGAATCTCCAGCAAGCTTGTGCCAAATCTCAGATCCACGAGGGTTTTTCAGGCTGTGTGTTGTAAATTGTCACATGGCTCCAAAATGGAGTCCCCAGAGCAAACGTAGGATGTGATCAGAGCACTGGGATTAGGGAAGGAGAGGACAAATTTTTCTTCAGGTAATTATAGGCAGCTGAGTTGCCTGTGGAAAAAAGCCTTCAGCTAATGCTCAGCACCTTTTGAGAATTTCTTGTAGAGTAGGCATCACTGAACTCCCTCACATCAAAGGGGGAAATACCTGTCTGGTCCTTAATCCAAGACTCTCTTGGATTAAAGAAAGATTCTAGGTCTTGATTATATAAAATCCAAAGACTTCATTTCTTTCCTCACAAATCTTCCTTATTTTCCCTAATGACTTTTCTACTGAAAAAAGTCCCAGAATGTTTTATCAGCGTATCTAATTAATAGCACATAATTCACCTTTGTGGTGCTCACTTACATAGGGTTTTGCATCGGTGTCTTTCAGTGCATTTTACAGAAGAGATTCTTCTTGTGATCTCGCTTTTGCACGTGGGGAAAGCAAGGGAGAGGAAAAGGAAGGAGAGACACGCTTAGGTCATGCAGCCAACCAAAGGTGGGGTCAGCAATAAAATTCCAGGTTCTTGGATTTGGGCAGTGCTGGAGCCACTCTTCCAAGCCTCAGATTGCATTTAAGGCTGGTGGAACACAGCAGCCATTGAAACAATTCAGGACAGAGCGGGGAGGAAGGCAGAAATGTAATTACACACCGGGGAGCGGTCACGTAGCCAAGTGCCAGTGTTTGTGCAAAGCTTGGTGTTGTCTTTAACAGCCACCAGTGTGGTCAGGCACCCGTTTATTTCCTCTGAAACACAACAGGTCAGCGTGGTGCTGGAACACTGGGGCAGTGTTGACTCAGAGGAAGGAGCTGCACTGCCTGAGTCACACACGTGGCTTCCAAAGGACCACGGTGTCCCTGGACCAGGGGCTGCCATCCTGCTGAGGTCAGGTGAAAGCATCACCTGGACTGGTCTGGCTGCAGTTAAATGAAAAGAGATACTGAGAAAAACACATCTCACTCTAAGGGCTAGAAGGGTTTTGTTTTGGGGTTTGTTTTCTTTTTCTTCGTGCTTTGTTTGTTTGTTTTGTGAGCTTTTTTTATGATTTTATCTTGAAGTCTAGATTTTCCCCTTTTTCCCCCTTTAAAAAAAAAAAAAAGAGAACCTAATTTGGTAATAATAGTATGGTTTCAAAAGTACTTGTTTAGCCAGTGCTGACTGTATGCTTACACAGCTACCTCTGGCCTGGGAAAGATTGAAACCACAATGGCTAAGTATAGAGGCCTCTAAAATATCTTCATATATGCAGTGCCTGAGTACACAGACAGAACTGGTCTCTCTTCTGTCTACAGGAGCAATATTTTCCATAGGATTTGTATTGACAGAGGTTTTGCCCCTGCGTATTTATTAGCATAAAGATCCTCCAGAAATGCATCCATGTGCTGAATCCCATTCCATGGCCACCTTCAGCCCGATATAAGAAATATTTTCTCTTCCTGAAGAAGGGTAAGCACTTTTTCCTTCTGTGCTGCAGCAGACTCTTGACTCTGGATGGGTTTTTTTTAATTTTTGTTGTTGTTGTAGTTGTATTGGGTGGGTTTTTTTTCTTTCACTTTTAAAGAAAGTGGGGGACTATTGCCAGGATTTCAGCCTCAGCTTTTGAGAATAACTCATGCATGAAGGAGAGATGCTCCCATCCTTAAACTGTGAAGGATCCGTGGACTAAGTGACCAGAGCTGTGATAGATGCATTCACCTCTGTAGAGAAGGCACATCCTTGTGCAGTGTGACACTTGCTGCTGGGATGAATTCCTCTCTGCAGCCTGTTTTCTGCAGTCTGAATCTGTGTCTCTCTTGGAGCCTAACCCCTGACTTCTCTGTGTGCCTCCTTTTTTTGACTTAAACTGCCTGCAGTTTTTGGGTGGTTGTGGGCAAAGCAGTTTTTCTGTTCCTGCTCTGTGAGTGTGATACCTCAAGCATGTCCTGCCAATTCCCAGCTGCGGGCTAGGTTTGCACTGACACAACATATTCCTGGTAAATGACAGATTGCTCTGAGCTGGGGCTGGCGTTCCTCGCTCTGCACGTTGCTGTAGGCAGCGTGTGACATTGTTCTGGTGGAAGGCAGGGGCTGCTAGGAGTGGCACACTGAGTGCTTGCCCAAATTATGTGCTCCAGGGAGCAGCACCTGGTGCGGGAGACACGCAGATGTTGTGTAGGTGCTCCTCAGGCACGTGTAGATTCTCCTGTCGTGGTTGTCTGTCCTGGCTCTGGATCCTCTGCTGGCACACCAGCAGCCTTGGAAACCCCCCAGCTTTCATAATTATAATAACTTGTCCTTCCTTTCTGGAAACAGCAGCTTCTTTAAATGTTTGTAACAATATGCAGCCGAGCATATAGACAGTCCTTTCAACACCCAGCCTGTGTCTGACACAGCACAGCTCCAGAGCAGTGACTGCAGACGTGTTTGGAAACCCTTCTGTCTGCAGGGCCCCTTCTTCAGGCCAGAAATGAACGTGTATGAGAACATGTGACAAGTTACATCTTCATTATAATATATACCTTAACAATGTTATAATATTGAAACATATGAAATCTGCATAGCATCCTGGTGAGGTAAATCTCTTTATGTTGTTGGGATTCTGGTTTCAACTCTCACTAATATTCTTGAGGATAGTAATAGTTTCCAGACATGTTTATCATACATCTAGAAATCTACCTGTACAATGCAACATGATAACTGGGCTCTTCACAGAGGTGGAGTTGAGGCATCTGAGGTGCATCTGCAAGGACACATCCAGGATGGAAGAGTCTGTCTGAAACAGAAAGCTCATCAGCTTTTTTTTCTGTTGCCACTTTTGGAGAGCATTAAAAACACATCTTAATCTGGGGGGGAAAAAATAAAAATATTTGAGGTGGATAGAGAGAAAAATTATTAGAAGTAAACTGGAAGTGGTTGAGTAAGGGGGCTGCAGACTATATACAGGTAAGATAAATCTTTTTCAGAAATTATCCAAGTATATATGATCCTACCTCTGTACAGAATTTGGATGCTGGTCTCTGGAGGTCCATGGTGATACTGTAAGCAGGGCTTTTCAAGGTTATCTGTGGACAGCAGACTTTGTATAAGCAGAAAGACTTAGGACTCCAGCAGCAAGGATCACCAGTGGTTCTTGGGAACAGCAGGCTGGGGGAAATCTGCTTCCTTGGAGGTGGTAAAGGATGGCTCTTCTGTGGCACTGTGCACGTTGCTCCATTTATTTGGGTGAGAAGTGGGGGCTGGAGCTGACTCTTCACCTGACCTTACACTTCTAGTGCCACTAGTGAACCACACAGGTCACATCCTATGCTGCTCTTTACTGGTGACTGTGCATTCCTTATCTTGGGACACTGGAGTTCCCAAGCTGGCTTGGAGAGCAGACTCAGAGAGTATCTCGAAGCACATCAGCCTTAATGAGCAGTTTTGAGAAGGATTGGCCATTTGTCTTTTTATCATACTGTCTTAAAATCCTGCAAAAACTGTCCATGTGGATGGAGAGAATGAGGTAGAGAGGGGCAAAAAAATCTGATCCAAGAAAACACCAAAACAAAGCCAAATGACATTTAGGCAGCATTTAAAATTGCAAAATCCCCAGCTTAGGCACCACCTAACTCCTTGAGGCATCATAATTCCACAAATGCCTCGTTTGACTTTTTCTCTGTGCTTGTCTGGGTTTTTTTAAAATTATTTCTGGTTTAACCCCCCCTTGGGTGCTGAGTTTTTTTCTTGAATTCCTGCCTCAAAGTGCTTGAGTCTGACCACCATGCAGAAGGCAAACATCCTGGCCCCTCATCCTGCCCGGGTGCACACCCAGCATGATAAGATAAAAAAACCTCAGTGGCAGCTGCCACTTTGTTTTGAAACATCTTTCAAAAGATTAACTTCTTCTCTGTTTTAGCCAACAGCTGCATTGTGCCACATGCTGAGAGGTCTTCAGCCATTGCTTCCTTCAGATGTTTTATTTCTTGCTCTGATTCTGGAATAATCATCCACACTCTGGTGTGGCTTACATGGGACCAGTGAAGAGTAGCCCTTTTTCCTGTGGTTAGCTCGTGCCTTCTCCAGGAGGGATAGGCTGGGAGTGAATGGAGGCAGGGATTAAAGCAGGGCTTCCTTAGGCTGCTGTTGAGAATCAGGGAACACCACTGCTCCCTCTGGCTATGGCTGGGAAGGTGGCAATTTGATGGAAGAGGAGCAGCACCTGGTTCTGGGCCATGTGTGAGCACAGGCAGCTCCTGGGAGCTCTGAGCAAGGCACGGAGCCCCGGGGCAGCCGGGCCAGCAGTGCCTCTCCTCTGGCCTGCCCATGCTCGGGGCGCTGACATGAGTGGCTCCATGCCCAGCCAAGGAGGTGTTTTGGATCCTTAGTGGTGTCTGGCTGTTCTCAGAGGCCACAAAAGCACCGAGGACCCCAGTGCCAGGATCCACCCTTGGAGCAGAGCCTTCAAAAGCTGGGTGTTAGTGTGTGTGCATCCTCCGTGCCAAGTCTTTTTTGGAGCTTGCTGCAAGTAACTTGTGTCAGACCTCCTACATAATGGCTTTGCAGAGCCAAAGCCCAGCCTGTCCAATGGACCTCATCCCTTCTGGCTCCTTGGTTTTTCACTTCACTGAGGCTCACGGGGCTGGAATAGTTTGCTTTTTCTCAGGCTTTTCTTAAAAAAAAAAATATCTGAGAGTGTTGCTTCTGTGGAAAAGCACTTCTGTTCGTGGCATGCTGGTGGAGTGGGACTCATCTAACCTGGAGTCTGGGATCTGTCCTGTGAGACAGAGAGGAGGCAAGCTGCCCAGCCAAGCCCTGGTTTTGCTGAATCCAGCTGCGGTGGTTTAGGTTTCTGGCTGAGTCCATCTGAAAGCGGCACAGAGCAGAGCACAAAGAGAGGGAGGGTCGTAAGTACCGCCATTCTCTCCTGATAATCCCTTAAAAAATAATTGCAGGCCTAAACCTCTGGCCTCCAGCAAATTTTCCACTCGATTAGAGGCTTTTGTGAAGCCGGGGAAAGGGACACGCAGACTTGCACATTGTGCCGCTGCCCGAAACTTCCAGCTGGGATTTTTTCCATCAAAAGGGGATTTTAGTAAAACCATTATAAGGGGCTTAGTCACAGAAAAGCAGTTGAGCTGAGACAGGGGTAGATTAGCTTTAACATGCTTGTTTTTGGCACTAGGGACAGGGTGGAAGCTACAGCCGGCCGCTCACATGCAGCCTCCCCTGTCCCACTGACTCCCTGGCAGGTGTGCTGGGAGATGATATTTGTTCCCCTCCATGTTCCCCCTGGCTCGCTGCATTTGATCCCAGTGGAGGTGATGGGAAGGGAGTGGGCAGCCCAGGCACCACTGGGCTGTGTGGTCTGGGTGTGCAGGGCAAAAGTCGCCGTGGCTGGGTTGGCCCTTCGGTGTGGTCTGGGCAAGTCTGTGCTGATGGGCAGGTGACTCTGGGGAAGGGAGACCATGGGCAGAGACAGAATTTGCAGCCTTAAGGATGGTGTGGTGCCTTTGATCTGCATGGGTGGTCCCTGGTGCAGTCCTGGTGGAGATGTCCAGGAGCAGCTGGAGGGCTGCAGGCAGAGCTGTACCTGTTGTTGTGTCGGGATGTGTCCCTGCTGGGCTGTCAGCTCTGCGTTTGTCGGGTCAGACTGGCCATTGCCTGGAATAAAAGCTGTGACAGCAGTGGAGTTTGCACACAGAGAGAGAGAGAGGTGGTTTCTTGGAGGGGCTCCTGCTGCTGGGAGCTCTTCCACAGCCCACACTTGTACACCAGCTTTTCCAGGCTGCTGAGTGACTCTGGTGTGGGAGATGAGGAAGATGTTCTTTGTCCTGACCCTCCCTCTCCAGGGCTACCTTAGGCTGGAAAGCTCATTTCCATTTGTGCTGCTGCAGGTGGCAAAAACCAGTAGGAGTGGAGATGGAATGGGTGGACACCAGGCACTCTTTGGCCACTCAGGGATCTGGGACATTGCCTTAGTCGAGTTGTTTCCACCTCCCCCCATTAGTGCGGATTTTCCCTTTTTGATGTGTGTGTATGTAATGAGTCTGCAGAAGCTAATTATTAAAATTCTGTAAATTATAAGGTGTAGTTGCTTCCGAAAAAGACACCATCACTGTACCTGTAGCAGCAGTGTGAGAACTGGTTAAAAAATACTATTTAAATTTATTTGCCAAAAAGGACACACACATGCAGCTCCAGATACTTTAATCGCTGCAGAGGCATCCAGTGGAGTAACTGTGCCAACAATACAGCAAAACCCTGCACAAAAAAACCTGAAATAAAATAGTCCAAGCATTATTTTAAGTTTGGTCCTGCTCCATTACCGTTCTCACACTTGCATGCTTTTAAAAAAAAAAATTTTTTTTGCTGTCAAGCTACAGATGTCAAGAGATGGAGTTTTAGGGCACAAGTGCTAAGTCTAGGATGGATGGTTTCCAGGAGGCAGCTCTTTAGGCTGGGGTGTGAAGTTCTCACATGATGGGGAGCATTGATGCACATCCCAACATAATAAGGAGATGAACCTGTGGGGGCAAGTCCCGAGGAGGGCCCTGGGAGTGATCAGAGGGCTGGAGCATTTCTGTGAAGACAGCCTGAGAGAGTTAGAGTTGTTCAGCCAGGAGAAGGGCAAGCTCTGGGGATGCCTTGGAGCACTTTCCAGTACCTAGATGGGCCACAAGAGAGCTGGAAGGGGAGTTCTGACTAAGATGTGTAGTGATAGGACAAGGGAGGATGGCTTTAAACTGAAAGAAGTTGGGTTTCGATTATTTTCTAGGAAGAAAGTCTTTTTTTGTGAGGGTGGTGAGGCCCTGGAACGGGTTGCCTGGAGAATCTGTGGATGCTCTGTCCCTGGAAGTGTTTAAGGCCAGGCTGGATAGGGCTTTGAGCAACCACTTCATAGCAGAAGGTGTTCCAGCCCATGGCAGGGGGGACTGGAACTCGATGATCTTCAAGATCACTTCCAGCCCAAACCATTGACTGGTTCTGTGACTGACTCCCAGTTCAGCTGTGGCTTTCCAGTTTGGTTTATGGTGCAAACCCTCAGAACCCTACACTGTCACCAAATGCTGATGGTGATGATGATGATGATGATGAGCAGCCTCGAGTTCCCCATTCCTTTGCACCTCCCGCCTCGGCTGCACCGTGCTGGATCGTGTCCAGGGCTGGACAGGTGCACCCTTTAGTCCATCCGATTTCTCGCCCCTCCCACTCGGTGCCACGGGTGTCCCCCAGGAGCCGCGGGTAGGCTGCAGCCGTGCCGAGCCGTTCGTTAATTGCGGTTAATTACGGACGGGGCCGGGCGCGGCACTCGGCGGGCAATGCTGCCGCCTGGCGGGCAGAACGCGCACTGCACCCGCGGGGAGCCGGCCCTGCCGCTGCGGGGAAAGGGAAAAAGGGATGGGGATCGGGAAAGGGATGGAGAAAGGGATCGGGATGAGGAAAGGGACCGGGATCGGGAACATAAACAGGATCGAAGTAGGGATCGGGATGGGGAAAGGGATCGGGATCGGGAACATAAACAGGATCAGGATAGGGATTGGGAACATAAACAGGATTGGGATTGGGATCGAGATGGGGATGGGGAAAGGGATCGGGAACGGGAATGAGAACGAGAAAGGGATGGGGATGAGGATCGAGAAGGGGATTGGGATCGGAAACAGGAATGGGATGGGGATGGGGATCTGGAATGGGAACGGGATGAAGATCGGGATCTGGAACGGGAACGAGGATGGGGTTGAGGATCAGAATCGGGAACAGGAATGGGATGGGGTTGGGGATGTGCCACCCAGCCCGTGCGACTGCAGAGACCACGGCAGCAGCACAGGCAGCAGCATGGTCTCCATCTGTTTTCCTGGTTTTCCTGGGTGTTAGGTAGAGGAGCAGCCCGAGGGATCTCGTTATCCGTCACCTCTGGCCAATTTGCACAGGGTGCCTTGGCCAAGCGGATGGAGGGAGATGTGCCCGAGCCCAGCCAGGCACTGCATCCCTGGCAGCTGCAGGAGCCCGGGGGAGCAGAGGGAGCCAGCTCACCTGGCTCACAAGACTCCTACCCAGCGTGTGGCAGGAGGAGTTTATGGCACTGAAGGATGCACCTGGTTCACGCTGAAGCTGGGGAGCCAAGAGTGCCACCACAGCTGTCACTAAGGGAGATAATGGCAGGGATTTATTGGCATTTCAGTTCACTGAACAAGGAGAGAGGCTGTTGGTTGCAGAGCTGGGATCTGTGTGCCCCTGTGATGCTGTGTGCCAACTGCCAAACCCCTAAAAACATCCAAGGGTTGTAAACCTGGGATGTTTGGCGGGAGAAAGAGGCAAAGGAGAGGGAGGAGCAGGACGAAGCTCAGATAAAATTTGTTTGGGATTTTTTTTTTCCCCAAAGTTGGGAGGGGAAATTGCTTCATCATGAAATCACTAGACGGTGCCCAGAGAAACAAGACTCAGAGGAAGGAAAATAACTAGGAGGAGGTTCCCATTTCTAGATCTGAGCTAGTTTCTGTAGCAGGATATGAGTTTGGTTTATGTCTCAGTAACCCTCTCATGTGGAAACACTTGCTCAGGGCGTGTCCAGGCACTGGTACTAAACTTTTGACACCTTTTCTAAGAAACACCACAGATTTTAGGAAAATCCCATTTCCAGTCATCTTGCAGGGACAGATGAAATTCAGATCTTTCAAAATCTCCATCATGTGATTTCAGTTGGGGCTGTCATTGAGCTAGTGCATATGGTAAATTTAATTAAAGAAGGGGGAGAAGCACTAGCATCCCTGCCAAATGTGGCTGGAGGCTTAAGTTCTGGCACAGGAGCCTGATGAACCCTCTCCAGCTCTTTCTTCCATGCAGCTTGGGGCTGGGGAATTGAGCAGGAGGGCCTGGCTGGCTGGCCAGGCTGGGGAGTGTCAGTGCAGCCCAGCCAGCAGCTCTGGCGTGGGGCCTCACTGATGTCCTGAGGGTTCCAGCCCACATCACCCCAGTCAAGTTTATCCATTTATCTTTTTCCTCTGCAGAAGGCACTGTTAAAGAGCTGCTGGCCGAAAGAGTGGCATTTAAGGTAGAAAACAAAAAAAGGTTCACTTTGCTTGGAGCATCCCACAAAGCGAGGCTGCCAGATCCAGGGACATCTCCCCTTGAGCTGTTAATGGTAGCCTGTGCTAATTTCTAGCTTTGGTTCCAAAATCTGCGAGTGTCTTGGCCACCCAGGTCTCACTTTAACCCTTCCCTGACCCCCAAGGGGCAGGTTCAGCAGTAAGCTCTGTGCTGCCTAGCACAGAGATCACCTCTGGCCATAGCACAGGCCCCAGGTGGTTTGGCTGACAGCTGCCCCGTGACCCCGTTATTTATAACCGTGAAACAAAGGACCCCAGAGCCACCATGACAAACTGATTCAGCCGAACCCGCAGCGTGCAGCAGGAAGGTATAAAATGTATAAATCTGTCATGCATGGACCTCCCATGTGCTAGTCCAAGGGCAGTAGGACCCAGGTGGAGCCTGCTTTTGCTCCCATCTCCCAGGGAGAGGAGCCAGCCGTGGATCTGGCGAGGGGAGCAGCTGCTGCAGCAGACCAGGGAGCCCACGCACACGCAGGACTTCTTGCGAGCTGGCATCCCCAGCTGCTGCCCCTCGGTCCCTGGCTGCCTCCTCTCCTGCTCAGTCACTTCATCCCTCCTCCACATCGCTCCTGCTCTGCCCTGCTTTCTGCCACCACCTCTTGAGCGTGGCCCCTCTGCTCCTCAGAGCTGCTGGTCCATAAAGCAGGTCCCTGTGCCACCCTCTGTGCAGGTGTGGGCAAGGGGCCCTGCTGCCCCACCACTTCTGCTGGGCACAGCTGTGAAAGCTGGCACCAAAGCCACTGCTGGGGCACTGTGGGCTCACTGACACAAACAGGAGCTCACTTCCAGCTCACTTCCAAGTAGTAGAGTGGTTTTTATGATTTTCTACCCCATTTTCCCACTGAGTCATGTTAAAAAATTCAAGAGTGGTTGGTTATGCTGAGAAGTTATGTGGTAATTGGTCTATGGCTGTTGGCATGCATCTGTGTCCGAGGAGGTGCTGTCACAATGGAGCATGAGAGGAAGGGATGAGGAACACTTGCTCCATCTATGGGAACAGTGCAGGGTGTCTATGAACTGGGCTTCAGGGTGGCTTTGGTTTTGGCAACTTCCTTTGGCTTGTGTTCTCCTTAAAAGAGGATGTTGGGCCATGTGGGCAATGCTTTTGGTTTGGGATTTTTTTCATAAGTTGAGAGAGGAATTTCAGGGGATTTTTTAAGAAAAAAAAATCCTGTCCTAGTTCTGATTATGGAGCTTATGAGCACACACATTATATTGAAACATAAATGTCCCAACTATTATCCATGTGAACATGAGGCTTAATAAGGAGATGCCATTTCCACCCAAACCCAGCAGAAACAAACGTACTTTATGAGAGGTTTATCATTCCCAATTCTTGGCTGGGACTGCTGCTTGACCCCAGGAGCAATTACGTTTTCAGCTGTTATGGGAATCTGATCTGGAATTCCTGTTGTTTATAACACTCATACATACATGCTCTTTTTCCATCAAGAAGTTACTGTAAACTCTTTTCTTAATGCAGGAAATACAGACCCAAACACCTCCCTGCAAGTAGAGGAAGATGGATATAGTGTCAGGCTCAATTAGATCCAATTGTGGTGGCTTTTCCTAAAGCGAACAATGCAGCTTTTGTGAATGAACTGCCAGCAGAAAGCTTGGAAGTCTTGGAAAGGAGGGAACAGAACAACACACGCCCCAAAGTCCAGACCCTGAGATAGTCCAGGTCCTTAGGATGCAGAAGAGATGGTGTTTCTTTTTAAGAGGGCCGGAGTCAGGCACTACTTTCCCCTTTGAAATGCAGCACTGACACAAAAGAGGTGAGGTGGGTAGAGCTGGCAACAGGAGTATGCCTGGTGCAGCCTCAGCCAAAATACCTGTGGAGGCAGAGGTGGAGCAGGGCGGGCAGGTGCGGCACCTCCTCTGGGAGAGCATCCCACCTGGATGGAGCAGCACCCGGGCACGGCTGCTGGAGCGGGAACAAAGTGGCCTGCTCAGCGCTGGAAGTGCTTAAAATGCAAATGTACAGGAACTTCAGACCATCCCCCTCCCTCCTCCTCGGCGCGGAGGAAAGCAGCTTAAATACAGCCAGGCCTGGAGAGGAATGTTAAAAAGAGGGGAAGAATCGCCCTCCTCCTTTCCATAGGGACCCGGGCCCGGCCAGATTGAGTATGCATGACTGAGCAAGCAAGCAAGGACAGCTCCTCTTTTAACTTTCCTGAACAATGGCTCTGCCTTCTTCCACCATTTCGCATTCCCCCTCCTTCGAGGCAGGAAGGGGGCAGCGGGCGAGCGAGCCCCGCCGCCGGGCTGGGGGAGACGGGGCTTTGTGGCTTCCCTATAAACACCGCTTAAGCTCCATCTCCAGCAACAATAAAACACCCCACGTCGGGGAGGCTAAAAAGGGACCGCATCGGGTTAAAAGTCATAACGCTGAGGAGAAAGATTATGGTGGAGGACAAAGGACACGTTAAGATTATTCAAACTTTTTTTTTTTTTTTTTTTTTTAACACAGTCCCACTTACTTTCTCTTTAATCTTCGGCTGGGCAGTGGAAATCAACCAAGACGTTTCAGATTTCTCAGGTCTGCAAGAGCAAGGGTTTTTGGTGGTTGTCACTGCTGGGAAATGTTTTTATTTGACGGGTCTTCCATCCGGGGAGGGCCATAATTGAAATCCCTAAAAAATCCTCCACCATGGAATTTGTCTGGAGCTTTAAAAAAAAAAAAATTAAGAAACACAGGCGTTTCTCCCCCCCCCCGACAAATGCTGTCCTTTGTCACCAAGTAATCAATTCGGCTGCTAGCAAGTTTCAGCACTTTAGGTTTGTCCGACCTCAGACTCAGCAGCTGAACTGGGTTTGTCCTCAGGGATGCTGCCAGCATCCTCACGGCCATGGCTGGTCCTGCCAAACCCCTTCC
This sequence comes from Acridotheres tristis, assembly GCA_037013685.1. Classification (NCBI taxonomy): domain Eukaryota; kingdom Metazoa; phylum Chordata; class Aves; order Passeriformes; family Sturnidae; genus Acridotheres; species Acridotheres tristis. The sequence continues at coordinate 68,311,883 of CM072885.1, forward strand.
TTACAAATTCCTCATGGTGATGTTACCCAACATCCTGCACAGGAGGCATCAGGCTCCCTTCCTTCCTTCTCCTCCTCCACCGCTCAGCAGAGCCAGTCCCAAATCCCACCACTGGCCACAAGGCTGTTCTTAACCAAACCCAACAGATACACATCTTCAATAAGCACAGACAACACAGATACGGCTTTTTTTTTTTTTTTTTTTTTTCAAAAACATACTTCATATTTCCTCTTTTATTATATAAATATGTTTAACCTTTTATTGTAAGAATATAAAATGTTTTAAGAGGATCTTTGTTATTTTTTATACAAATTCACAAACAGTACAATTAATCCATAGGGGTCTCTGGGTTTGCGTTAACTCCGTGGTCTGGCCTGTTACTGTTGAGGATTTGAGATTTTGAACAGATAAGCAAAAAAAAAGCCAAGATATTTAAAAACAAAAAAAAAAAACCAAAACCAAAACAAAAACAAAACCCAAACTTACTCTTCCTCTTTAAAATAATAATTAAAAAATAATCTAAAGACCCAGCTCCATTTTATTAACAGAACAGAGATAAGACAGATGAACTTCAGTCTCCTCCCCTTCACATGGCAGCTCTGGGGCCCCTAGGCCAGCTCTGCTCCTCTCCACCTACAAACAGGAAGCCTGGCATAGTGACCTTTTGTAGGTGGCTTAGGAGGGGAGGGGAAAGCATTTGCATATATCCATATATATATTTTCTTCTTTTTTTTAAACAAACTTGCATTTTACACATTTCTGTTAACAGTAGCCCAATCCTCAGCATGGATTCTCACGTTACATATTTGTGCTAGAAGAGTAAAAATGCAGAAGCACAGTTTGGGTTCCCCAGTTCCCAGTGAGGAGGGAGGGAGAGGCACAACCAGAATGTGAAGGTGGGACACAGTAGGGTAAGCCTAAAACAAAAATTAAAAATTAAAAAAAAAAAAAATTAAAAAAAGGGTTGGGGGCAGAGGAGAGGCAAAAATAAGAACAAACCCAAGGGGCATTATTCCAGTCTAGGCACAAAAATGTTTCAGTCTCAAAATCTCTTTCCTGTAAGAATTCCAGGGCTTTCGAGGAGGGGAAAAAAAAGTAACAAATTAAAACGAGGTAGCCAGACATCATATATAGATTTATATATATAGAATATATTCAGCAGAAAAAAAATGTACTTAAAAATCCACAAGAACAGCAACTTCATATGTCTTTAAAAATAAAACCATGTAAGAAAATGAATACTGTAAAGGGGAGAATGAGTGAGGAAAACTGGGATCAATTACAGGATGTAAGCAAGGGATAGATGGGAGAGTAAGAGGCTGTTTTTGTAGCAGTAATTTTTTTTATGCATTTAAAAATAAAAACAGGTCACAGTATCTCAAATGAAGCAGAAATGAAGCTGGAGATTCTTCCTCATGTCCTCCAGGTAGAGAGGAGCTAGAACCCCATTCTACCTGCTCACCCCCCGACCCAGAGAGGAATGGATATGTGGCTGGATATGTCTATCCCTGTTGCCAAGGAGGAGGAGGAGGAGGGGAGAAAAAGAGAATGATGAAAGGGAAGACAAGTCTCAGTAACTCTCAGTGTCCCCCAGTGCACAGGAAGGGTTAGAGAGTGGGGTCTGTGTCCAGTCCCCACAGAGACAGGAGAAGGAGGAAATGATGTATTCATCTCCAGTGGAGAGATGGGGAGAGAGAATGGAGTGCCTGGACTTTTCCATTACCCATAGTGCAGGATGACACGGAAACAGACTGACAAAAGGGGAGGCTGTAGCTATGGCTAGTCTCAGTGCAGTGGAGAACTGGAATAGTGGGAGGTTGTATCCACCCACAGCAGACAATAACATGAAACTGGAGACTGAAGAGAGATTTAAAAAGGGGGGAAAAAAAAAAATCAATGTACCTACGGAGCAGTATTTGTGTCACAAATGTGTTGACAGGGGAGGGGCAAGCACAGAGGTGGAATGGTTGTTTTATCACAAGCTGTGTCTGTGCCCAGTGCAGGATGACTGGGTGGCTGGGTACACAAGTGTAACTAGGAAGCCTTTTCTGCTGTTACTATTTTTTGTTCCCATCTCCATTCCCACTCTCCTTTATATAAACCAAAAATAATCTATTCTGAATACATGGCAGAACAAGGGTCTTTCTTTATCCATCCTTAGTGCTTGAGGGGATGGAATGTGGGAGTGGGGATAAAGAGGGGTGTCTCTAGCCCCAGTGCATAAGAGTGTGGGCTTCTACCTCTTCCGCAGGGAAGGATGCTGTGGGAAGGGAGAGCTCTGTCTCCCTAGCACGGAGCTTGAGGCGTGACCTGGAAAATGGATAGGTGCTTTCTCTCTGTCCTCCTGCTCCCCCTTCCTCCTCCTCCTCCTCCTCCACAGCAAGGATAGGTAGGCAGCACAGAAGGGTCGAGGACATACCCTCTTTCTCTGTGTTCCTCCCTGCAGTGCCAGAGTGCGTGGGTAGCATGTCTCTGTGCATGCCCCTCTCTCTTTCTCTCCTCCTCTGCAGCAGTCAGTCAGTCAGTCAGTCAATGAGTCCCTCCAGAGGAGATGGAGGTCTCGGGGCACCCTCCTCCTCCTCTCACCTGACCTTTTCACTCTCAGTCATTTCCCAAAGTCCCAGGTTGAGCACCTTGAGGCAGGGCAGCTGGGTGATGCGCTCCAGGCCCCGCTTGGTGATGCGGGTGCAGCCGTAGAGGTCGATGCCCGTGAGCTGGCTGAGGTGTTCGGCGATGAGCTCCAGGCCCTTGTCGGTGATGCGGACGCACTGGCCGATGTTGAGGGTGCGCAGCCCGTGCATCTGCCGCACCATGCGGTTGATGCCCTCGTCACTGATGTGGCAGGAGCAGAGGGACAGCGAGCGTAGCCCATCGAGGCCCTGTGCGATGTAGGCTAGGCTCTGGTCCCCCACCTTGTCGCAGAAGGAGACGTCGAGGCCGGACAGCCGCAGGCTGCCCATGGCCAGGTGCATGATGCCCGTGTCGCTGATGTTGTCGCAGGAGCGTAGGTTGAGGCTCCGCAGGCTGCTCATGTGCGACAGATGCAGCAGCCCCGCGTCCGAGATGCCCCCGCAGAAGCTGAGGTTGAGCTGGCGGAGGCGGCCCAGCCCGCGGGCCAGGTGCTTGAGCGAGAGGTCGCTGAGCTTCTGGCAGTCCTGCAGCGTGAGCTGCTCCAGGCCCAGGCAGCCCTCGGCCGCGCTGCGGGTCATGCCCGCCAGGTGCCCGATGCCCACGTCGGAGAGGTGCCGGCAGGAACGCAGGTTGAGGCTCTTGAGGCGCTGCAGGCCCCAGGCGATGAGCAGGAGGCCGGTGTTGGTGATGTTGCTGCAGCCTCCGAGCTCGAGCACCTCCAGGCCCTTGAGGTACTGGGCGATGCGGCCCAGGCTGCTGTCCGTGATCTGCTTGCAGAGGCTCAGGTTGAGCGAGCGCAGGGAGCTGATCTCCGCCACGAAGGCGTGGCTCAGCCCGTTGTCGGTGAGGTTGTAGCAGCCGCTGAGGTTGAGGCTCTCGATGTCCGCCATGCCCTGGACCACGTAGCTCAGGCTGCGCCGCAGCGACAGGATCTGCACCCGCCGGATGCCCCGCGCTGCCAGGCTGGGGAAGAGCGAGGGGTTGGCGCGGCGCAGGTGCAGCTTGGCCTCCACGCCCCGCCACACCGAGCGGTGGTAGGCGGCGTCCCGCCAGGCCGTGCACACCTGCGCCGCGCGGCCCTTGTCGCGCACCTCCAGGTACCCGAAGATCATGGCGAGCAGCTCGGGGAACAGGCACGAGATGTGCGTTTCCATCGCACGCCCGCCCGCGCCCGGCCGCCCCCGCCGGCGCCGCGCTGCTGCCCCTCGCCGCCGGGCCCGGCCCGCTTCCGCCCGGGGCCCGCCCGCCTTCCGCTCCGCGCCGCGCTCCTCCTGCCGCCGCCGCCGCCCTCACATCGCCGGCGCGGGCGGCGCGGGAGACGCTACTGCGCGACCGCCGGCCCGGCCCCGCCGCCTCTACCGCCGCGCCGGGCGGGCCGCGCCGCTGCCGCCGCCGCGCTGCTGCCGCGGCCGCGCCGCTTCGCGCCGCATCCCGGCGGGCGCGCCCCGGCGGCGGCCCCCGCGCCCCGTGCCCAGCGCCGGCCGCCGAGCCCCGCCGCCGCCGCCGCCGCCTCCCTTTGTCTCCGCGCTGCCGCCGCTCACAGCCCGCGGCCCCGCGCCGCCCGCATCCCGCGCCGGCGGTGAGGCAGCGAGGGCAGGGGGTGGCGCGGCCCGGCCCGGCCCGGCCCGCCCGCCGCCGGTACCGACTCCGCCGCTCCGGGCCCGCCCGCTCCGCTCCGCACCGCGCGCTGCTGGGCCCGGCGCCGCTCCGGCCCGCGGGAGGGGGGGGGAGGCGCGGCCAGGCGCGGGGGGAGGAGGCAGCCGGGGAGGAGGCGGCGCCGGGCCCGGCCTGTTTCCCCCGCCCGCCCCCACCCGCGCCGCTTTCGCAATGGTACGGTCCGGAACACGGCGAGCCGTCGCCCTGGAAACAGCGCGGGCCGCGGGGCGCCCCCGCCGCTCCCGCCGAGGGCTGCGCTGCCCCGCGCCGCCGCCGGGGGCGCTACCTCGGCTCCGGGCCCGGCCCGAGGGACCTCAGCGGTCACCTGGGCCCGGCCCGACCGGGGGGACCTCAGCGGTCACCTGGGCCCGGCCCGACCGGGGGGACCTCAGCGGTTACCTGGGCCCGGCCCGGCCGGAGGGACCTCAGCGGTCACCTGGGCCCGGCCCGGCCGGGGGGACCTCAGCGGTCACCTGGGCCATCCCCAGCTCCAACACATGGCACAAGGTGGCGTCCAGACGGTTCTTGATTGTCCAGAGAGAGAGATGCCACAAATGTTCTGGGCGGTCTGGTGCAGTGCATGGGCACCCACATAGTAAAGAAGTTATTCCTTTTTTTCAGGAGGAACTTTCTGTGTATCAGAAATACCTGATTAAGCTCACCTCTTGTCCTATTGCTTGGTGTCACCGAGAAGAGCCTGGCTCCATTCTCTTGATTCATGCTTCAGATGCTTACAAACGTTGATGAGGCCCTTTCTCAGTCATCTCTTCTTGAGGCTGAACAGGCTAAATTTTCTCAGCCTTTTCTCATAACAGCGATGCTCCAGTCCCCTCATCATCTTTGTCACTCTTCACTGGCCCCTCTCCAGGAGCTCCAGGTCTCTCTTGTGCTGGGGAGCCCAAAACTGGATGCAGTACACCAGGGCTGAGTAAAGAAGCAGGATCATCTCCCTGCTGGTGGTACTTTCCCTACTGCATTACTAATCCCAGTTCTTGCCCCGCTTCCTGCCCCGTGAGTGCAGAGAAGCCATGGTGGGTGCTGTGTTGTCACCCAGGGGTGACAGGTCCCCACCAGAGCAGGGGTGGCAGGGCCTCAGAGAGTAGTGCTCACAGAATCACAGACTCAATTAGATTGGAAAAGACCTCTGAGATCATTGAGTCCAACCTATGACCAGACACCACCGTGTCACCCAGACCACAGCACTCAGTGCCACATCCAGGTCCAGTCTTTCCTTAAACACCTCCAGGGACAGTAACTCCACCAACTGCCTGGGTAGTCCCTTCCAATGTCTAATCACCCTTTGCTGTGAAGAAATTCCTAATAATGTCCAATCTAAACCTGCCCTGGCACAGCTGGAGACTCCAGCTCAGTACTGTGCTATGCTCCAGCCAGCCCCTTCGCTTCACCCTGGCGTCTGCCACTGGGTCACCTCTGCATCGAGGTTTGCCAAGGCCATGCTGGGCTGGCTGGTAACTCCTCGAGCTCTCTGAGAGCCCCATGAGGAGGGACAGGGGTTTAATGCAGCTGTGGAAGGTGGCAAAGGGAACGTGGATGGCTGCCTCACCCTTGCCTGCTGGATTACCAGCTACTGCCTGTGGCGTGGCCGTGAGGCCCTGTGACAGCCTTGAGGACTAAAGTTTGGGAACCCTCTGTCTGGGCAGGCCTGCAGGAGAGATAGGACAAAGCTGTAAACAGCTCAGAGATCTGGGTAGCTGTCAAGGTTGCCGTACATCTCTGCATGGACCATTTTAGGGCCTCTGTAACAGAAAATGGAAAATCTTCTGAAAATGGCTTTCAGAATGGCCTCCCTGAACTAGCTCTGAAAATTGTTGAAGTACTGACATAAACCAAACAATTTCCAGTGACTTCCAGCAATTTCAAGAAAGAATGTTTGAAAACCATATTTCCTATGTGCCTCTAGCATTGTGTAATGGGACTCGTGTACATCTCAGCACTGGGCAGTATTGCAGCAGCATTAAAAATGGCTTAAATTCTTCCGGAGATCAGGTAAGGCTTTTCAACAGTTTCAGAAGAGCAGAACTGCTGTTTCTTAGTAAAGAAAAAATAAAGTTTGCATTTTTTTAACATGACAGGGTGTGTTTTTAATACTGTCTGGCTTGCTAAAATACTGCACAAATCAGCCTAGTTACTGATGTGTTTGCCGTACTGATGCCTTTACTAATCTGAAGAAATAGGCTCTGTTTTAATCACCATTTACATTTATCTGCTACAGAAGCAGTCATGGCTCCACCTTCATGTACAGATTCCATATTAGTTGACTACTTAGAGGTTAAACGTTTAGGTTTCACTCTGCTTTTTTCTTTCCTTTTTGCTTTAAGTTGGAGGCAAGGCGAGTTGAAGGACTCTGAGGCCCTGATCCTGCACCGAGTTCCCCATGCATATAAACATCACTATCGACATTAGGCTGTGGTTTGGCAGCACACAAAAGCCAGCAGTGCAGCTCCTATTATTGGCTCCAAAATGGGGTGGCCACATGATGTGAAGCGCTGACCTGGTATTCATTCACCCTGCCTGCTCAAGTTAATTCAAGAAGTTTTTGACAGGTTAACTTTTTACTAGCAGACTTTATGCCGGCTCAGGTGTCACTGTGCTCAGCTCCAGCCAGATCAGGTATCGTCTGCACCCCTGTGCCTGGCACGTGGCCAGAGCAGGATTGGCGCTGGCCCCGCATCCTGCGCTCTGGCTCCATCAGCAGCTGCCTGATCACATGCCTTGGCCTGATCCCGCTGAAATTTGTACTCCTGGGTGATCCAGCAATGCATAGACCTGGTTTTAGCGATTGTGGAGCTGCAGTCACACACAGGAACTGCACTGGGGTGTCACCCAGTGTGTATTACCTTTGTAGCACTATTGTTGCAGTTTGTGCTCTTGGGAGGTTGGTTAACCCCCAGGTAAATAAGCAAAACACTAGGAGCGATATATTTTTTTCTCTGCAGATCGGCTGTGCTCAGATCAGTTGCAGAGCATCACAGCTGAAATGGCGAATTTTCCTGGAATGAGGAGCAGGTGAAAGGTGTGGCATCTCACGGACCTGTCATGGCAGGGACTCCTTGTCTGGAGGCAGCAGGATCGCTCACAAGAAGGCTGAGTCCAGTAGACATCAGGCAATGTGTGAAGGAAATGTGACACAGAAGTGTTGGTGTATCTTAGTGATTGTTGCATTACTCATAACTGGCAAAGCTACAAGCAAGTTCTACAAGTCATTCTCAAAGAGTGCTAATGAAGGCTTTCACTGTATTGTCCCAAACTCAACTGCAGACTCTTACCATGGAAATAATGTGGTATTTCCTCTCCATAAGCCTTTCAAACCACATTTGAAGGGGAGTAGGAAAAGGCGTGCTCTTCAAGGCAGAAAAGCTTACCTGAAATACTTTTTTCTTTGTGTCTTGGCATATTATGTCTGTAATGCCTCTTGTGTGTGGCCAGCAGAGAGTAAAGTAGATGAGGCATTTTCTAGAGACTGAATTCTCTTTCTCACATACTATATACTTAGACCATCTGTCCTTTCTTGTGAACAGTTAAGGTTTACATGTTGAGTGAAACAGTCTGGAATTTGGATTCATAATCCTAATCTACTGTAGTGTTGATCTAGGAAGAGGAAGGCACAGAAATTATTATTCCAGCAGATTTTTATTTCTCAGTCTTAAGTGACAGATGTTTGGAAATAGATGTTTAGAAAGACAAAGCATGAAGTGCATGAAAAGGAACAATTTGTCACGTGGTTGTTCAGCTGACTTTGTGTTTCCAGCAGTAAAGGAATATGTGCCATGTTTTTCATGATCTCATGTGGTATAAATAGGAGGTGGTAATCACTGTGTGAAAAACTGCATTTTCTTAAAAATCCCTGCCTGTCTCTTATGCACTCTGATGGCTGCTTCATCCCCCTGGAACCATCTCTAGCATTCCAGCCCCTGGAGTGGCTCCCACAGCCACGCTCTCTTCTAGAAAGCACTTGCCAGATAAATGCTTCATTTTTTTCCCTCCAGTTACACCGGTGTTCAGTGAAGGCCATACAGTTTTGCTTGGCAGGGGTTCAGGAAGATCCACATAACTCACTCGTGGCTTCTATGATTGGAAGCAGCTTGTGCTGATAAAGCTGTACTGTTGTCTATCCTGCATCTTTTATTGCATGGTTGGGTATAACATCCACTAGGTCTGTCTCTAGCTCCCATCTCAGCCTGGCCTTGTTTGTTACTTTTGCCTGTCAATTTTCAGGATAACTTTTGGCTCAGTTTAGTCATTTAAGAGATAACAGAGTCCTTCCTTATCCTTCCTTTTCTTCTGCCACCCTACTCCATGTGCATTGATGCATTTTCATAGCTTCAGCTGTGGAGTGAAAAACTTGTGAATTTATCCACAGGAACCTTTTTAGCCTTTGGCTTTTTTTTCCCTATGGGCAGTGGCCATTGGGACTGCACGACAGAAGCGACACAAAAACTCTTGGACAATAAAGCCCATGCCCAGCTAACCTTTCTCTCTCTTTTGATCCATTTAAACTTAGATGCAGCCACACTCCTCGGGGCTACAGTTGTCCTTCACAAGTTGGCTTCCAGACCTTCTTCATCAGATTTGAAGCGTGACCACAAAAAATCAACTAAGTTTGATACAACTCATGGTCTTAAACTGGGTTTTCAGTTGGTTTAGTTGAGCTTCTTCAAATTCAATTTGGGGAATGTTTTTTTCTTTATGAATGAAGCCAAAAGGGTCCTTTTGGAACTGTTGCAATGGGGAAATAATTAACGGTTTTAAACTAAAGGAGGGTCAGTTTAGACTGGATACAAGTTTTTTACACTGAGGATGGTGAAACACTGACACAGGGTGCCCAGAGAGATGGTGGCTGCTGCAATCCTGGAAGCATTAAAGGTCAAGTTGGACAGGACTCTGAGCAACCTGGTCTAGTTGAAGATGCCCCTGGTCATTGCAGGGAGTTGGATTAGGTGGACTTTCCGAAGTGGAAGGGGGTTGGACTAGGTGGCCTTTCCAAGGTCCCTTCCAAACAAAACTCTTCAATGCTTCTGTGATTCTGTGCTGCACTTGTGCATATCATACACAAGTCAGCATAGGCTGTTCAGTGAATGGATTCCCTTTGGAATTCATGCTGGTTGGGATCTTTCATTTTTTGGTCCGAGAATATAAAGAAAATGTAACTGATCAGAGGATTATTTGGAAATTGTCATTCTGGGATCCTTTTGCCTATTGAGCTTTGTTGTGAGGATTAGGTCACTATGAAGCTTTCCTTAAAAAAAAATGGGTTTTTGTACCTTTGCAGGCTTTATGTCTCTAATAGGTGCTACATGAGGCTGTATTTTAGGATTACGAGGTTTGTTCTGCACAAAGTAATTCTCATCTACCATATAGTTTCTGGAATCAGATGGTTGATTCAAAATACAATGTACTGTGGATGTGTGTTTAGATATTGGGCCAAATTCAGAGCTAATGTTTCAGTGCAGACTTCAGCTCTAGATTTGAGCCTTTGGGATTTGGGTATTTTCTTCAGGTCTTGTTTTAACTTGTCAGTCAGTAGCTGACAAGAGCATAACTCTGCTGACATGGGGGGGAGTGGTCAGAGGATGTGAAGTGTGGGAGGTCTGGATTATATTCCCAGCTTTGCTGTTAAATTGGCCAGCAATTGTTGCTGCTGTAACAGATTGAACCAAGCATAAATGAAAGGACTGCCTGAAGAATCAAAACAATTTGTGATTGTCCAGACAGCTCCCTCAAATGCCATGTGTCTCTCTTGTCTGTCTGTCTGTCTGCTCCTGTGGGACAGGACTGTCTGGTGCTCAGAGCAGGCGACCTGGGCCCCTGCCTGCAGGTGATTCCCTGGTTCGGCCATGCATGTCACACCCTTCAGGGCTTATGTGGAGCTTGGTACTCAGTGGTTAAAATCATCAAAGGGAAAGTGCTTTGGGGAGGGCAGGATGTAAAACCTCAAACTGAGTGTTTGCGTTCATTGTATTGGCTTCTATTTTAAGTGTTGGGCTTTGTCATTTCTTGGTTAGCAGAACCAAAGAAGATCAAGATGGCAGAAAATATCTGATGCAATCGTTATTATTAAAAGCAGTGGCACAAAAACAAAGGGACCTTTCAGGTGGTAATTGCTTTCATAAGCCGTTCCTGAGGATTGAACTCAGAGACCTCTACAACTGGAGCTAAAAGGGACAGCCAGCCCCTGCAGTCACAGCAGAAACTCTGACATGCCGTGTGGTACCTGTTAGAGCAACAGGTCTGGGAAATCTTCCTTTGTAGCAGAGGTTTAGTCCAAATCCCCGATGGCAGAGGTAGATGGATGTTCTGTGTGTGTAGCTCCACTGACAGCCAGGACATTCACCCTGGGATGGGGGAGATGCTGCAGCCCTTGGCTGAGGCTGTGGCAGAGGGGTGCAGCCTTCTCTCTGCCCAAGGCTTCCAGGCAGTCGGGGCAGGTGTAGCATTACTTGTGGGTAAGGGGTGTTTGGCTGTCAGGGAAGCTTCTCCCTGTGCTCCCTGTCAGAAGCTGCAAGGAAGAAAAGACATCACTCCCTGGGCTTTCCAGTCAAACCTTGCATGGTGTCCTCAGAGTGAGGTCCAGGGACAAGTAATTCATATATTCTTGCCAAAGTGAGAGTGGAAGGTAAACTCACCAGAGGTTAAGCTCAGCTTGGGGAGGGCACTGATGTAGTTGTGTGGCTCTTCAAACACAGAATTTTTGTACCGGTGCATTACTGCAGCATTACTTTTAACTATTGACTCCTCCCTCTCTGGCCTGTGGCCACCAGCACATTTTCAGGTAGTAAATGGCATTCTAAAATCGGAATTCACTTGAATTGGACCAAGTTATGTCACCTGCCTTATGAGCACCAGCTCTGAAGTAAGTTCTTGGAGGAAAACTGAAAAATAGGGCAATACTGTTTTGGAAACGTTGTGAAAATGAGATTCATAGTTGGAGCTTGGCACAAAGGTGAGGGTTAGAATGTACAGTTTTATAAGGAAGGCAGGCTAAAGACTCAAAATACAATGTTTTACTTAATGGAGGATTTGGATTGCTTCTGGCCAGGTTACTGTAACATTTTATTCCTAGAAGTAACAGTGCAAAAAGTGTTTGTGCTAAATTCCCCTGATTTTCTGAAAGTTATCTGGTGCAACTACAATGGATGCACAGAAAAATGGTTACAAGGGGACATCCCTTTCAGAAACTTCTTTTGTTCTTCCTTCTGTTCTTGGCTTCATGTGGAAGCTCTAAAACCCCATTAAGGCAGCTAAATTCACCAACATATGTTATATATCTGTGCATGACAAAAATCTTGGAAATCCTCTCTGGAAACGCAGGGGTAAAATTAAGGGCAGACACAAACAGGGCAGGAAGAAGGTAAAGAGTTCACCATGCTGGAAATGGAAATATAAATGGGTAGAACAAGATCGGTGTTTTACACTTGTTCTTTCAATTTGTGCCTACAGTTTTCATTTTAAAAAACCGTAATAAACCTTTGCCTACAGTATAATGTAAATTAATCTGTGTCTCCAGACTCCCTCGTGTACAATGAGAATACAACTTGCTCTAGTTCTGATGGTTCCAACTTTTTTTAAAAATATGTGTATACAGAAAATATAAGCTAGAAATATGGATTTTACTTCTGTTTGTTTTTTTCCCCTCCAGCATACATGCTGACTAAATTATGTGGAAAAGTGTCTTTCTTTCCACTATTTCATTCTTGAGATCTAGTAGTTTCCTAGTCTTGTCAGTGTTGTTGTTCCCTGCTTTTTTTGATCTGTATTCTTTAGGTTCCTTTTGGAACAGTGAATCCTTTTGTGAGAAGATTATTCCTTGATGCCCTGAAGCAGGAAGCATAAGCAAAAACTTTCACATGTATTGAAATCTGTGAAAATATTTATAGAATGGCAACAGTTGCCACAGGACATGGGAAGCAACAGGTAACTCAGTAATAGTCCTTTGCATATCCATAGCACCTCTCCTGTGGCAAAAGATATCTAATCATGAAATACCTGGAGCTTTGTAGCATTTCAGGTTCCTTTGTAGGTTTTAGCCCTGCTTCATCTGTGATGAAACTAAGTCCCAAGCTGTGTGTTCTTCATGGATGGGAAATGAGTACCTGCAGCTTAACTTTGTTTGAAATCCGGGATGTTTGGGCTCACGCTGTCTCACGCTAGGTGCCCAGAAGGGTAGGCATGAAATCAGCTTTTGGAAACTGAGAGCTGAATGACTTCCCAGCTGGGTCACATGCTGGGTTTGTTGCAGGGCCAGGAATCCAGCCCAGATCTCCTGGCTCCATACCCACTCCCTGAGCAGCAAGGCCAGTCCTCAGCTCTGTTTCAAGGGATCCTAGAGAGCACTGGCATTTTAGCAAGTCAGCTGGCAACTTCACTCTGTTTTGTTTAGAATGGTTCACATTCTTCCATCTAATTCCCACACTGAAAATTTCCAGCTTCCTATTTTTCCCCAAGCTGTCCCAGCAAGACATATTGAATATGCAGATGTGGTGGCACACACGTGCTTTTCCTGAAGCAACCCTTCAAAGTTTCTTCTGGATGTTTGTTTTGCTCCAGTTCCTGTAATCCCCAAAGTGACACTAAAGAGAATTTTTTGTTTAACCTTCGTATGAAACTCTCTCTCCCTCTGTCCCTTTATTTGTAAGGATATGTGGTATTAGCTACATTTTGTTGTATTCCCTTGTGCGTGGAGGAGACACTGTGTAAATGAAAACACACTGTAATTATTACACAAATGTCTTCTCAGGCATCTCCCATACATGCCTTTTCTAGAACATACTTTTGAATGTGCACATCACTGTATTTTCAAACCACAATTATTTCATGTAGTAAATAACTTCTTTCTCTCTACAATTGTTCAGAAACAGAAGGGCTGTTCACTCAAAGTCTTGGAAGTGCATCTCAGAGGTAAGTGAGATTGTGACTGAGAGCAGGAGTAGGAGCCTTGCTAGCCCATTTCCTGATGCTGAATCTCTCTGTACAGAGCTGGCACTGGGCTTGACCGAAGAACTGCATGCTGTCAGCACGAACAAAGTCAAAGACAGTGAAAAAGCTGGCTTCTGCTTCAAGTGAGGAAGTTATTTTGCTGGAACAGCATAAATCCTTAATAGGATTTCTTGCTTCCCCTGCAGTGTAGAGACTCAGGCAATTCCCCCTTTCATCCCACACCTTGCCTGCTGCAAGGATGGTGCACATATCCTCATACAGCAGCTTTCTTGAGGTCCACACCTGCAAGCAAGCCTCTAGCCCCTCTATGCAAAGCAGCATGCTTCCCTCTCCTGCAAGACGAGCAATTCCTATCTTCTCTGTGGATACACTGGGGTTGTTTTGCAGGACAAACACATTTTTCTTTGCAAGAACTTTGTAGTTGTCCAGTAAAGCAGAGGTTGCATTCCAGGTGTACAGCTATTCCACCTATATAATTTCCCTAGTCCTGTCCAGTCAACTTACTCAATAGTATATTGCTAGAGAGAATAAATATGTTAAGAGGTTGGGGAAAGAATCTGCAGGACTGTAAATATTCTTTTGGACTGTAGCGTAAAATAGATAATTTTAGTTCTCTCTACTTGAGTGGCAGTTGGAAGAACTTAAACCCCTGGATTTCTCCCATTGATTATGTGTTTTGCCTTTAGTTTCAAGGGAAAAATAAACACATTTCCTTCTTTTTAAAAAAGTCATCTCCTGTAGACTGCTCAGTTGTTTGTGCTACGTTCTGCACAAGGTCTAGTGTGAGCATGGACTAAATAATGACAATAGTTACATGTTTTCACTGGAGGATATTTATGTTCTATGGCCAGAAAGTGCCATTAGCATAAAGGTGTGATGGTGAGTGGGGAGGGGAGGCAGCTCTGTCCCTGCAGGGCACCTGGCCTGATGTCCGCCCTGTGCCCAGGGTACAGTTTGGCCACAGGAGAGGCCAAAACCTCAGTCTTCCAAGCACTGGTTGCTTCTGAGGAAAACACCCTTCTCTCTGAATTTTCACCAGGAATGAGAATCACTCAGTACCTGCTCATTTAATTCTTCAGGTGTGATTCTGAGACCTTGTGGCAGTCTCACACCGTATGACACTGCAGGTGTATGATCTTTCAAAGATGACATCAACCTACACTATGGCAAAAGAAGCAGTCCTGCCCTCCCTCCGCTCTCCATAACAAACTGGATTGAAAACTGCTTGGCATTAGAAGTCAGAATATCCAAGTGCCTTTCTGAAGTTTGCAGGATCGTAGTGATCTGCATCGGGCAGCCTTATCCAGCCCAGCTGCACCTGCTGTGGGAACAGTGACTTTTAAATCTGTATTTGAAGGGCTGCAAAATGTGGGTGTTGCCATCTGGACTCTCAGAACCACTCAGGGCCAGATTCTCTGGTGCCAGTCGTTCCAGGGCTTGTACACTGCTTTCTGAGTAGATGAGGTGTTAGATAAGCACACACTTTTTCCAGATAATTTAACCCCTTGGAGTTACGTTTCTTGTGTCTACAGCATTTTTCATGTCCAAAGCAGGAAAGGAAAAGCACAGTTTTCCAGAGGCACCTCTGAAATCTGATTCCTTGTTTTGAAGCTTAGGTGTGGGCTGAGCTCTTTGGAGGATGAGATTGCCACTGGTGGAGTGCAGGATGTGCTCAGACAGCCTCACCATGGGTGGAAAGTTGGTCTGGTGATAACTTGCACTGGCTGTGTTGATGTAAAGCAAGTTTTAATTTTCGTTAGCCCTGCTGGGCAGGCAGAGCTGTGGGAGGAGGAGATGGATGCTGTTCTAGTGTCTGTACCAAAATGTCACATTAAAGTTCGTGTTGGCAAGAGAAGCAGGAAAAAAGCATAGCTTTTTTTGGAAAGCTTTTGGATAGCTTTGGCAGTTAAAATATCTATATAATATGCTTTGAAAACTGAGGGAAAGTCAATGAGAATGAACAAATTTGAGTAAAGTGCACTAGCAGGTTCAGTTACTTTTCCAGTTGTTCTTTTTTTTTTTCCTTTTTGGGAAGGATTTACAAAGCAGCAAATGCTAGCACAAATACTGGAAACTTCATCTGTTACGAATCAGGTAATTTTTACATAGAGACATCTTTCAAACTAATGCTTTGTTATAAAACATTTTAACACATAGATTTATTTTTTTCCTTTTTTTTGCTATCATGTTCTTGCACTTCAGGCCTTGCCCTGATAACACAGGGGCTTTGGCAGCCTCATGGCTTTGTGTAGTTCCTGTCCAGGAGGCTGATGTTCATTCTCTGTGCCCTCAGCCTGTGGCAGTGAACTTAAAAACAAGATCTGTAACAGGATATCTTTATTTTCTGCAGTTCAAATTGCACATAAGTGATTGGTGCTAGAATGAAGTTGAGATATAAAGTTATCTGCTTTTTGGTACATATGTGTATGCAGTCTATTCCCCAGACAGTTTGAATAGGTTTAGCTTAAATTCTGGGTTGTACCCAGAATTAACAGGAAATTCCTTCACTGAAGTGTGATGGTATAGAAGATAAGTTCTGAAATTGGTTAAATTGGTGTAATCTCCTGATATAGACAGGACTTTATTTATAGTGCTTCAGCCTTTATTATAGGTTCATCTTTAAATGTGAAACACAGTAAGCATGCTTTAAAAAATGCTTTTTCCTTTTCAGTTTGGAAACTGTTTGTGAAAACTGTGGAGATTGTACAATTATACACTTGGGCATTATTCCTAAAATGTTCTGTATTTGAAGCCACTGTATTTGAGCAGAAACAACATTTAATTGATGGCAAAAGTATTTGATGGTTGAAAGAATGAAAAAAGCAAGTAGATTTTAATTTTGATCCTGATTCAGCAAAAAATGAGTAGGGATATACTTACTTTCAGGTACTTGCTTTAATGCTTTAGTGAATGGAGGTAAATCTGCACCACAGATTTACTGTTTTTAACCTGTCACTCACCCTCTCCTGCACTTCTCTTTCTCTTTCTGTAAGGTAAGGGAAAAACATTGGCTCTCAGAGTTGTGGGGTCTAAGGGATTTATGTGCTTGTTTTGCAAGTCTAGAGTGGAGGAAAAGCTGGCCATTATTATTTTTATTAGACTAGACATTGTAAGAACTTCTTTGAAGAGCCTATTAAGAAGGAGAAAAATTATAATGAATTTGGATTTATTCCAACGGTTTACTGTTTCCTTTGGAAATGTACATGTCAGGCTTTGCTGGCAGAGATTTAACTGACAGGAGGGTCTTGATCTCACCCAATCTGATGCTGGTCCCTGTGACCTGCATTGAGGTGCAGAATGTCCAAGACACAGGAGTAAAGAGTGCATCTCCATTTCCTCCAGTCATTCACTCCTGGAGAATTAAGAACCACTGCAGCAACAGTTTAACTGTACTTTGAATATTTGATTTCCTTTGGCAGTTGATGTAATTATTACAGAGTATGGAACAAGCTAAAAGGAATATATATCCAGGGCAGAAATGAGCTCCAGGCCTGTGAGATGCAGAGACATAAATCTCAGTTTGAGATGGCTCCACTGGGACTGGGGGAGCTGGACACCCCTTTAGAGAGGATGAAGGTGCTCCATGCTTTCCAAGAGCAGAGTGAGGAACAGAACACTTAAAGTCATCCAACTGTTTCCATCCCCTGGCCTGTCCTAAAATCTCTGCAGAGAAGTTGCTTTGACTTGGATTGCCTTGCTCTGCCTCCTTGCTCGTGTTATCAGAGAACTTTGTGTTCTTATGCTCACTAAGCTTCAAGGAGGGCTGACGTGTGTGCACATAACCACTATAATCTGAGTTTAGAGTTCTCCTACAAATCCTCAAATATATGTATCTAGTGATTTGCTAGATTTATAATTATACATAGTAGAACTGGTCTAATTTCTTATGGGACTTTCCCATATAAATAGAGGACGCTCAGAAGGTTTCAGTTTGTGATTATGGATGATTGCTGCAGCCCCAGAAACCCTGGTATTATAGCAGTCGTGGGAACAAGAAGTGCAGAATTTGGGCTAGACATGTCCTGGTTTAGGACTCTGGCTCTCGGCTGAGGCCGCCAACATGCAAATGGATTTCTCATGTATAATGGAACCGGATGGCTTGGATCTGTCCATGGGAATATCATAAATGTGGAGAGTTTCCAGACAGCTATATACCTGCAGGGATGGGTCTGTGTTGCTTCTTTCTTGATTTCAAAAAATCTAAATCAGTTTTGTTTCAGCATATGCAGCTTCTGCTGAGTCTCTTGCACTTTTCTTTGGGACATCTTGTGTTGGTCTCAGTGGACCAAGTTGGCTCAACACTGGGATTTAATCTGCTGTGAGAGTGAGCACAAGTACCACTAAATCCTCTTGAGAGGAAGGAGGATCATGTCCTGATTAATCTTTAGAATTTGATTCTTTTCTTGTAGCAGGTGAGATGGTCTTGCTCCAAGTGAGCTCATGCCTGTCATGAAATACTGTATTGAAAATGACAAGGTTCTTTAGGCTATGCATATATTCTGTATCTTTCATGAATGCAAAATTGTTCTCTTCATAGAATAATTATCTTTTATACATATTCTGGTTTAAAATGGTGAAAATGTTTAGTATCTGGCCGCCTTTGTTGTGAAGCATTTCGGCTTTATTTGCAAGCTTCCTCCATTCTTGCTCTCCTTGGTGAGGCACTTCAGGGACAGCTGTCACTGAGTCTGCTGAGACTGGCAGGTATATCTTGGCATTTGCTGCACTACATGCCCTGGTGACAGTGAGGCTGGATGTCATTGGCCAGGAGAGTCATGGAAAAATGAAAGGGCAAGGTAGTGGTGAAAGGAAATCTGGATCTGTCAGCAGGGGTGACAGGTGATGAGATGCAGAAAAAGGTAGTGCATGAGCACATCAGGAGATAAAACCGAGTCTGTAAGTACCAAAAGAAACAAGCAGGATATAAGCAGGAATTATCTGGCTTTCCTGCAGAGACTATTCAGTGAGGCAAGGCAATGTCAAGACAAAAGGGCAGACATGAAGGACTGATGTGCTGGGATACTTTAAGAAGGTTTTATTACACCTTCTGTAACACCCCAGCTGTGGCTGGACCTATGGAGGTGGCTCCAATTGCTGGTTAAGTAATAATTGCAGTGCAATTAAATAAACACATTTATATCTGGGAATGTATCTAACACAGTTAGAAGAATGATCTAACACAGTACAGCAGTGTGGTGGTACAGTGCTGAGAGAGGACAGGCTGGCAGCAGGGGAGCAGCACAGAACCAGACTAGTCAGGGAGTGGTGAGATAAAAGATGATTTAGGTTTCTGTGTGAAGACTGCAATTTAGCTTCAAGTGATTTTGGCTTTTTTTTCCCCTTGTCTTTTTTTTTTTTTTTAATCTACACTCCCTCTGAAACTGGTTCAGCTGAATGGGCAAGTATGTGATTTTAATGAGATTCCTGAAGTCTTAGTAAGAACTGTGGTTAAAGCCTGTCTGCCAGAAGCAGATGGATAGCAGGACGTTATGATACATCTCTTGATGCTGTCAGCAGCAGGTTCATGGCACAGAACCAGAGGGCAGGGATTCCCCTTGGAGCAGCACATGGAAAGCCTCCTTCCTGGGTGTGCTGGTTTTGGCTGGAGTAAAGTTAATTTTCGTCATAATAGCTGGTATGGAGCTGTGTTTTGGATTTGTGCTGAGAACAGTGTTGATAACTCTGGGATATTTTGGTTATTGCTGAGCAGGGCTTGCACAGAGTCAAGGCCTTTCCTGCCTCTCACCCCACCCTGCCAGTGAGTGGGCTGGGGGTGCACGAGGAGTTGGGAATGGACACAGCTGGGACAGCTGATCCCAACTGGCCAGAGGGATATCCCAGACCGTGTGATGGTTTGCTCAGCAATACAAGCTGGGGTGAGGAGGAGGGTTAAACCATGACACTGGGCAGTGCATCTCTACTGGCTCCTTAAGCAGAGGAGACTGCTTCAGTGGATAGCCTTCACATCTTGAGTGTCTTGTGTCAGAGAAAACAATAATTGTTTCTGGATGCACTGGACATTGCGAGGCATTAACAGCAAGCATTGAACTCCACTCAAGCTGTAAGAGTAAACAGGAACTCAAAAGATGATCATTACAGGAAGAATGTATGTCCAGTTCTTCTCAGACCAGAAGAAATCAGACAAGTTGCAGAAATGAGGAACACGAGTTACGTGGGAGTGATGTTTTCTTGCAACACTTCTTATAGCACTCAGTAAAGATCTGTGTCACATTTGGGGACATCCCGAATTTTTAAGAAACAATAAGGGTAGGACAAGGAATTTGCATGAGTAACCAACCCTCCCTTTCTCATTTATCAGGGCTGTCTTCCAGCAAGGGTTCAACTCTTTTCACAGTCTGCCAAATCTTTGCAAATGATCTCATGGACATGACCTCCCTTTCTTGGAGTCTTGCAGCTTCCCTCCAGCAAACATGGCAGGGACAGCGGTGGGAAAGCATGATAGCTCTCCAGCTGCTTCGCTGTGACTTTGGAAACTGGATGTGTAAATTTATGCTTCATGCACAGTTGTCACCTCTGAAAAGTGAACAAAGGCAAACACAGGTACAAATTTCAGGCAGCCAGCCAACACAGTAGACAGTTGCCTAGGGCAGCAGACTGTTGAATGCAGCAGAATGCCAAGGCTTTACAAAGATGAAGGCTTGCTGCCACTGCTCTGCCCTCTAAGAAGCATTAGACCTTTAATCTAAGGGTTGAGATTCATGTTCTGTTTTCAGGCAACAGCTCCTTACTTGGCCCAGGTGATCTTTAGTGCTCTTGGTGCAAGCATCAGACCTGCAGTGCTCAAGCAGGTTCACTCCTGCTGTTTGAGTGATCCTTGCCCACTGGACGGGGTGGGATGGGATCTTTTGCCACAGAAGTAAGAGCAACCTGTGGTTTTGGAGTTCTTCCTCCTGCTCCTTCATCCCCTGGTGTAGCAGGAGTGGTCTGAGTCGGTGTGAGTGGGCTGCTGCAGGGGAAGGATGGTTTGGGATAAAAGTGGGATGAAAGGGGGACGATGGACAGGGATGATGTCCAGGAGGGGTGGTGTGCCTGCAGTGAGGTTGGGCTCTCCTACCTAATGCTTCTCTGCCTAACCATTCATCCCAGCCCATCAGCAGCCCCACTGCACCCCACCTCTCATCCTCACAAAATGTCACTGATGCCTCCCACCCAGCCCTGCTTGGGCAAACAACGTCACAAAGCTGTTTGAACCAGCCCTGCAGTTGGGCTTAAAAGATAACCCAAGCTGTTTATTTATAAAATCAAAACCTCTCATTCAGGATTTTGGTGGCAAGTAGAAACAGGCGCAAGAGGGGAAGACCATATTCTCCAGACCACCAGCCAAGTGCTTTTCAGCTTTTGGTATGGAAGTTGCTGGCTGAACCCAAATCCCTGCAGCAATGCCTCAGCTGCTATTATCACTTTATCTGAGGTCATAAACACAGTCAGTGAAAAAATTATTTCCAGCACCTTGAAAAGGACTTGCTTCCATGATTCACGTAGTAGCTGAATGGCAGTTCCTTTCACCAGCAGCAGATTTGAGGCAGAATTCAGAGTTTGAGACCTCTCCTGCTGAAGGAACTCCTTTAGTTGCCACCTTTGACAGGATATTAGGCTGGCTGGAGAAGCGATCTTATCCCATACAGCAATAGTTCTGTCTCGTGTTTCAAAATAAGATTGCAAGCACTTGCTTGTGCTCGTTGGCAGTCAGGTTGCTAGCAGCAGTATTCATAACACTTTACTATCGTTCATCACCGTCTGCCTGTGCATATTAATGCTTAAAATGAGATATTTAATTAGTGCCATGTGTTTCTGGACCAAGTTTCACGTGAGCATCTCCCAGTCTTTTCCGGCTGGCAGGGTTTTTGTTTCCACCACGCCACGGTGCTGTCAGTGAAGCCCCAGTGCAGGGCTGCCTGGTGGTGTGTCCTGGCTGCCCCCTGAGTGCTGCAACTGCGCACATGTGCTCAGAGAAGCTCACATGGACATTGACATCACCTGTATTTGTGGAGCTGCCTCATCAGCTGCTGCCGTCTCACATTCCTGGCTGGGAGAGGCACCCGGGCGGCTCGCCATGGTTTACTCCTTTCTCAGAATCCGCAGGGTGAGGGCAAAGTTTGGAGATGCACTTCTCCCATCATGTCATCTATTTACATGGCACATGCCTTGTGTGTGTGTGAGACAGTGAGGTCTTTTATTTTTTTTCCCCCTGCCCTAGTTCTTCTTTCTGGCTGTGGCGAGATGGAAAGGTGGGACGCTCTCATCTCTGCCAGCGAAAAGGTTTTCTGTATCTGAGGCTGGCTTGGAAATTCTTTAGGTGACATCACACCATGTCTGTGCAGACTCATTGTTTGTCATGGAAAAGCCATTCATCCATACACAACTTCCTTCCTCCCCAGACTCACGGAGATAAACTTTCCATTCTGTCTATTCCCTATAGAAACAGACCCAAAACATGTATGCGTGGCTACACACACATACACCTCGCCATCCCTCCGTCACGCTCGGGGCTGTGGGAGGAGGAAAAGGGAGGATATAGAAGATGTGAATAAAGTCACCCTGTTTTCTTCAGACATGGATCCCGCTGTGCCCAAGCAGTAAAACTCCCCTCCCACTGAGGTGCTGGGTCACACAAGGCTTTTTTGTCCTGAGGCTAATTCTGGCACTTGCAGCCCCACATCTGCCTGCCAGGTGAGATGGGCCACCAGCTGCAGGTACAGCACATCTGGATGGGGGAGGAAGTGAAGCGTGCTGCAAACAAACACAGCAAGTCCACCGTGGCGGGTGCAAGGAATTCGATAGAAAATACACTTCAGCAGTCTGAGCTGCCGAGGCTGGTGATTCATGTCTCGGGTGCTGCTGGCGGGGCAGACGGCAAGGCTGGGTACTCGTGTACCCCGCAGCCTGGGGAGGACCCGCACGTTCAGCCTGCCTCTGGGGACCCGCTGGGCAGGGGCAGGGGCAGGGCTGGGGGGACACCAGGCCTGGTGAGGAGGCTGGGGTGGGGCATTTTTCCATGGAAGAGAGGTGGGAACCGTATGGTGCAGGGTAGGACGGTATTGGGAAGCCTTATAGAGGTGAAGGCAGCGTCGATGGTGTGATAAGGTGGCTGTTTCCCTACGACACGAGGGAGGCAGGGTGTGAGGAGCACATCAGAAATACCTGCACACAGTGCAGGATACCTGCATTTGCTTTCTGCCGGTGTCCGGGAGGGACAGGGTTGCTGCTCGATTGCCCTGCCTTTGAGATTCACGGTGATTCCAGCGGGGAAGGGAGAGGGTGTTTGGACAAGAGGAGCCTTTGAAGCTTTTCTCCTGTCCACCTCCCCTGCCCATAAAGCCATTAGGCTCCGGTGCCAGCCCTGTCTGCGCTCGTCGCTGGCTTCTCAGCCGAGCCTCGCAGACCCCCCGTCCGGGGCACGGGGCTGGGGCCGTGGCGTGGGGCCCTTCGAGAGGCCGTTTTGGGGAGGGGGCAGCTCCTTTCCGAGCCGCCTCTGCATTACAAAGGCAGCGGGGCCAGCGCGGCGCTTTGATGTGCCCCGCCGGCTCCCGCACACCTGCGGCCGCGGGGCTCCCGGCACCGCCGGACCGGGGCGCGCATCAAAGCCCGAGCCGAGCTTTGGGGGGCGGCCCGCGGGCTCCGCAAGGGCGAGAACAGCCCCGCCGTCTGTTCGCTCCCCCCCGGGCCGCACCGGGAGGCTCCGGCGGCGGAGCCCCGGCAGCGCGGCCCCTGCCCCGGGGCCGGGGGCGGGCGGGAGGCAGGGCCGCCGCCGGAGCCCCCGGGAGGCGGCGGCCGGGGGAGGGTCCTGCGGGGTGGGAGGGGGCGGCAGCCGGGCTGAGCTCGCCGCGCCCCCGCCGCACGCAGGCCCCGCTCCAAGGGCTTCTCCTTCGGCACTTCTCCGCAGGGCGCCCCGTCCCGGCGGCCGGCTCCGCGGGGGCTGCCCCCGCAGCCCACCATGACCGGGCCGAGGCTGGCCCTCGCCGCCGCGCTCCTCTGCAGCTGCACCTCGCCGGTGGCCGACGCCAACTCCTGGTGGTAAGTGAGGGGAGCCGGCGGAGCCTTTGTCCGGGACCGTCCGGGGCCGTGCAGCAGCTCCTGCCCTGCGCCCTCCTCGGGAACTTCCCTGCCTCCCGGGCTTCTTTGCAGCAGCTCGCTTCTCTCCGGGTTCCCCCCTCTCTCCTCCCGCTGTCCCTGCCCTGTTTCAGGAGTGGTGGGACGCAGCCCCTCTCCTCCAGGCATTTCTGGGCTCCTTTTGTACGGGCTCGCTGAAATGCCGTCCGGGCTTTAGGATGTGGGGAATGTGTAGGGAGTGGATGGGTAAGGTTTCCTACCCGCTGCCAAAAGCCCGGGGAGCAGCCGCGGAGCCCCTTCCCCCGAAGAGCGGAAAATAGCCTGGCTCAAAGGCAGGCATCGCTCGCTGGCGCTGTGTAAAATAGCTGCTCGCTTTCTGCTGCAGGGAAAGTGCCGAGCTTTCTCTCTGCCTCCTCCCCATCCCGGGTGTCCTCTGTGTTTAAACTCGGCTTACAAACGAACAGTGTTGCTCCCGGTAGAGCCTTGGAAAAGCCTCGCATCTGGCAGAGCAGTGGAGGGAGGCAGCTGACATGAGAAATGCGCTCGGGCTCCCGGAGCGGGGCTGGGCTGGGCTGGGCTGGGCTGGTGGGGAGAGGTGTCGGGCGCTTCGCGGAGCGGGCCTCTCCCTCCAGACTCCCTGGGATGTTTTTCTCATCGTAGGTCTTTGGCCATGAACCCCATCCAGAGGCCTGAGATGTACATCATCGGCGCCCAGCCGGTGTGCAGCCAGCTGCCGGGGCTGTCCCCCGGGCAGCGCAAGCTCTGCCAGCTCTACCAGGAGCACATGGTGTTCATCGGGGAAGGGGCCCGCAGCGCCATCAAGGAGTGCCAGTACCAGTTTCGGCAGCGGCGGTGGAACTGCAGCACGGTGGACAACACTTCCGTCTTTGGGAGGGTGATGAAAATAGGTAGGAGCACCTAGAAGTACAGAAGTACACCCAGCAGCACAGTGGAGTGCTGGGCGCAGGCAGCAGCATTGTCCCTCTGCATCTCTGTCCCGTCCTTCAAATACGCAGGCAGGAGCGATGAGCCCCATTAGCACGGCTCCTGAAGCTGCCTTTAACGAGCTGTCCCATTCCCTGGCACTGCCCGAATGCTGCCTGTGCCTGGCTGGTGGCACCGATGCAGCTCGGCCACAGCAGAAGCCAGCGGGGGGGCGAGCGGGACACAGTTTCTTTTGGGGAGAGCACGGGAAGGTCAGGAAAAGGGGGGCTGCCTCTGTCTGGTGGGCTTTAAAGGTAATGAGGGAAGAAGCTGGAGGCAGGAACAATGGCCCCGTGTTTATCATTCCCAGCATCTCGGAGAGGGAATGCAGCCCTGAGATGTGGGAAATACAGACTCTTCGGGCATGGAAATTCCCCCACTTCCCCATACTGCCACTTTCTGTGTAAACTTAAGGGATTTTTATAATTCCTGCCCAATAAGAGGCACATTGACAGGCCATTGCTGCACTTGAATCGAGGTGTGACCTAGCTACATTGTCCCAGCTCCTTTTGAAATGCAGTCATCTGATGGCAAGAAACTGAGAAATCCGGGCTCGGTTTGATATGTCCGACAGCCAGGCCAATAAAGAAAAGGTGTTAAAACAGCCACACACACAAACACACACACACACACTCACTCTCCACAACCGCTGTCCGAAGGTTTTGTTTCCCACCCACAAAGCCAATCATTTACACGGAAGAATCAGAAGTATTTCTCGGTTGTGAGCTCGAGGGATGGAAAAAGACCTTCAGCTCCTGTACCCCCAGTACTGCTCGCACTGGTTTTGGTTTCACTCTCAAAGAAACTGCATAGGCAGCAGGACACCAAGAGATGCATCTTTAATACCTCTGGGGCGTTTAGGTGATAGGGCACAAAGTCCTGTGATCTCCTCCATTTGATCCTGAAATTCATGTGTCATCCTCGAGAATTCTAGGGATATTTCTGCACATGTTATCTCAATCTTGCAGAATTCCTAATTCAGCCCACCAGAGCTATTCTAATTCTTCCCTTTCTGCCTAGCTCATACCCCAATAGCTCTTCTCTGGGGTACTCCCCTGGGAAATGCCGTTTCCTTACACATACTTCCAGTTCCTGTCACACATCCAAAGCATCTGTGCATCCTTGATCTCTCACTTTGATAGGAAGGGTGGTGGCCCGATGGGGCTGCATTCAATCCCAGATTGTTAAAACTTTGGGGGATTAAAACTGAAATTTCATCCACCAAAGGAATCCTCTCTGATGTCACTCACTCACATAAACAATAGTGTTTCATTTCCCCAAATAAATACTTGTGACTCCACAAGGATGCAGTAAAATAGGAATCTCCCCTTCTAGAGCATTCGTCATACTCCAGTAGCTTTCTGCAACTCTGGGTTGGTGTGATGAGAGGGTCCACACGTGGAGAAGAGAAGTAAGGGTGAACTAAGAGCAAAGATCAGAGCTGAAGGATGAAAAGCTGTCAGGAAGAATCAGAATGTGTAGAGGAAGAAGGAACTAGAGTGGATACTGGAAGGGGGAGGATTTCTCCTTTCTAAAATGAATTTGATCCTATGAGTTAAGATTGGGAGTAGACTTCTTTGTGTTTTGGTGGAGATAGAGGTGTGTGATGGGTATGGCCATTAGTCCTGCTCCTTGGTTTGTGTGTATTTGTGTGCATTTGCTTGTTGAGTGAGCCCTGTTGTATCTGTGGTAGGAATCTGCTGATGGCAGTGTCTGAGGTGACTGCCTGCAGTTGTCCACTCTTTGAAAACCTATTCCAGCAGAGTTTTGGAACCATTCTCTGGTCAGTTAGAGCACATTGAGATGTTTATACTCCAGCAAGAGACTGTACAAAAGAAAAATGTCACTGCAGGTGTCCTGGGGTATTCCCGGGTCTTTGGTGATTCATGGCTGTTATCTGTGTCACTGATAAGCTGCTGTGGAAGGAGATGCTGCCTCTCTTTTTTATAGCTTTACCTTCCTCACTTTTACATTTTCCTGCTTTGTAATGAATCATTGCTTATCATTTCAGCAAATGTATTTTCCACGCTGGGGAAGAAGACAAAGCCTTTCAATCTCTTAGGTTATGCCAGATATAAAGTCATTCTTCCCTGGGTTCATACTGTGTGTCTGTCTCCTACTTTCGACCTCTGAGCCCCAAATCTGGACCACAGCCCTTTTTCTGTACTCTGTGCCAATGGCACGAGAAAGGTCTGGAGACCAGAATATCTGCAAGAGTGCACAGACATGCCAGATTGTTGTGGAGAGGGAGGGGGAAGGAGATAAGAAGGACCCAGAAGGTGCACAGTGTGCCAACAGCCCTCGCTGCCCACCCACCAATGCGAGCATGGCATATATTACATGATTTCTGGAGCTGGATTGTGAGAGGGGAGGAGAGCCTGACTTGGCCAAAGCCTGGGAGATCTGTGTGAGAGCGTTCACTCAGAAACCTGGAAGATCAGTTTCCTTTCCCCTTCACAGAACTTGACTTAGCTCAGGAGCAGGAGAGCTGGTCGGTCTGTGTTTAATCATTACACCTTCATTTTGTGCTTTTCATGGGAGTGAGGCAGTCCGGTGGCACAAAGCTTTTGGAGGGGCACCCGTAGCACTGAAGTGGGCTGCTTTGGAGCACTGTTTTCTCCTAGTGTTTGTGTTGTTGTAAGACTTGCTCTTGGCTTTTAAATGTGCTTTATTCAATAACAATATCTAAAGATGTAAAAAAATTATCCTTCCTGTTGCTTCCTGTTCTGTCTATACAGATTATGGACTGTACATGTGTGTGTATATGTAGCTCTATACATTATATACAGACACATTCCTTACTGCTACATTTATGAGGGGGAGAGGACTGAGCACCCCAAAAGGTCATGTTAGAATTTCCTCAGGGGAGGAGAGAACATATCTCCTCCAGAGGAATCCTAAGTGCAAGCCTGGGGTTTCCAGGTTAGTCCAGTCATTTCTGGAGCCAAAGATCTTATCTCTTCTGCCTTTTCAACTGATAAAAGTGGGGAAAAAAAAAAACCCAGTCATAAAAGTAGAGAACAAAGAGAAATTTTTTCCCCTTATTTTTCTTCGAGATCGGCAAACTTTGGGGTAATGCTTTTGAAAACAACGAGTTGAAACGAAAACTTTTTCATTTCTCATTGGTGTCGGTGTCCCCGAACGGGGTCCGTACTTCTCGCGTTTCCTTCTGGAGCAGCTCCGGGGAGCGGAGCGCTGCCCGGGCGCGGCTCCGGGCGGGCGGGCACAGGAGGGCAGCAGAGCTCCGCCGAGCTCCCGGCGACCACAGCCCGCTGAGGGGCCACCACTGAGTCCGGAATAACACCCCAGTCCTTGGAGAGGACCAGCGAAAACCAAAATGCTTTTCCAAGTGTTTGCTTTGTGGGCAGCAAGGGGGAGGGGGAAACCAAACCGAAAAACCCCACCCTGCTGTGATTTGTTCCAGCCTCTTGTCCCACCACCATCCTCAGCAGCCTGAAAAACTCGTGCAGATGCAGGGGCTGCAGGCTGTGTTGTGCTGCTACATCTGGCAGGTGGAGAGGGTTAAAATACGGACAGTAAAAGTGTAAATCCCAGTGTCTTTTCGGGAATCTCAGGCTGTAAGGATGCTAAGCACCTGGAGTCATGCAGGCTCTGCTGCACGAGCTGTCACAGTGTGAGGTCCTTTCTTTAATCTCTATAGACAGGGCAGTGCTCTCCTCAAAAGGATGATTGGTGTGTCCTCAGGGCTTTCTCCATACAGGTAGGGGCAAAACTGTACATTGGACTGTTACCATAAAATACCCATAGCATGCAAAAACAAAACTAGATGAGTAAAAGCTTGATTTTGGTTACTGAAGAATTGCCCTAACTCTCTTATGGGCCACTCTCATCTGAGTTACCTTAACGAGGAGTCACTCCTCTGCATCTCTTGGACCAGGGAGGTTTGGTGAGCATAGTTCTCTTCTAATGACCTGTGAGTAAGGACCTTCCTTTTGTATTATGTGTCATGTAGCATTTTGTCAGCTGTGTTCCAGAGCAAAAAACCTTAGTGTTCATCTC
Source organism: Acridotheres tristis (assembly GCA_037013685.1). Lineage (NCBI taxonomy): Eukaryota > Metazoa > Chordata > Aves > Passeriformes > Sturnidae > Acridotheres > Acridotheres tristis. Next base: position 68,340,200 of record CM072885.1, read on the forward strand.
TCATTTAGGTGAGGTAAAAAATCAAAAGTTATTCTGCAAAGTGGATGCTATTTACAGCCTTGCCTTTGTCTTGGGTCATTACCACTAAGCTGGTGATAAGCTGCTATTAATTAGGGATTGTCAGCACGTGCAAATTGGAACAAGAGCACACCAAATGCGTCAGCTCAGCCCTGCTGAGGGAACTGGCACTGAGAGCCTCCTGAGCTGGTGATAAATTATTCTTTGAGGATCTGCCCTTTGAAGTCACTAAAATTTGCTCGAGAGCATCTTGCTGGGGTTTGGTGTAAGTAGCCCTTCACAATTAGATTGGTTATTCTAATGAAGCTTTGGCAGTTGTTCTCCTTATCACATGCAAGTTTGGTAATGAGCACAATGGCTCTGAAGGTGTTGGTTCAGCTATTTATTAGACATGTGGTGAGAGTGCAGGTGTGGATTGCCTCTTTCTCCCTCTCCCCCTCTGCAGACACTCAGCACTCGTGGTGCTTGGTCTCACGCAGGGCTCTGGCTGTGCTGGTGCCCCGGTCACACTGGGGCTGAATCCCTGCCAGGAATACCGAGCTGGAGACCTGATCCAGCTGCTTGGCTCAGCTGCTGAGCTGTGGAGGGCATGCACGCCAAGCAGGGCAGTCCCTAGTAAACCTGCTAATGGAAAGTCTTTTCATTTATTATGGTCTACATGGGAGTTTTACATCTTCCAGCACTGTGGTTCTGCAGGCAGTGGAAGAGCCCCTGCCTTGATGTTGCAGTGCAAAAATTACTTTCCTTCACTTTGTCTACCAATAATTTTCAGCTGACCTTACATAAACTAAACTTAGTTCAGTGAAGAGGAGCCCACAAAGACTGCATGTCCCAATTAAATGAAAGGCACTCCAGAGCAGTAACTGGGTTAACCAGAGTACTCCTTTTGCACAGACCCAGCCTCATTACTTGTTCTTAATGATTATTGCCAAACGCAGTGGCTAAGTCAGCGGCTGTAATTTCAGCAAGTGAATGACCCTCCTGCTGGTTGAGAGTTTCCTCAATGAAATAGAATGATTGGATGTCTTGCTTGGGGTGACTTTATGATGCTTGTATCCCCAGTTGTCTGTTCTGTTGGTGTTGAATATTGAGTTCTGCAGCTTTAAGACTGGTTCCAGGAGAGAAGGGGGAGAGAAGAGATGCAGAGTTTGTTATCAGAGACTGCACTTGCTGCCCTGCATCCTTCATGCAGACTGTGCTGTCTGCAGTGGACAGCAGCAGAGAGCTCTCCTTTGCTCTTGGTTAGTTTTTCTGGAGAGCAAAGAAGCTCCCTGGACTGTGGGTTGTTTTTTCCTTTTTCTTGGAATTGTCCGAACCTGCTCTGGACTGAAAACCCAGAGGAGCAGCGGGAGCTCACACCTGTGGCTCACCTGGGCTGTGACATTTCCCAGGGATGGAGGGATTGAGAACAGACTGAGTGAGCCGGGCTGCAAACCATGGAAAGGACTCTTCCGAATTTGTCATCTCTTCAGAGCAGTGAGGGATTTTGCTCTTTAGTATTGTTCATTTTTGTGCTGGGGAGTGCTTTGCCTGTTAAATAAACAGGGTTTTTTCCACTTCTCTCTGAGGAAATATTTCCCTGAACCAGTTGGGGGAGGGACTGCTTGAATCTGTTTCCCAGAGGGACCCCATTCAGCGGTTCCTCCCAAATTTGCCCCAAACCAGGACGAAGTGTAAAGAGGATGGGCAGTCCCTGCCTCTGGACTTGCTACCCAGTGTGGAGGCCTATGGGCCTGCTAGGCTCCACCTGCAGCCCTGCCTTGGAGAGATGTCCCTTGAATGGGCTGTGGTTTGCTTATCTCAGCCTTCCTGGAAGGATGCTTTTTAGGTTGGCCCATCTTTTCTTATCCTGGTGAGCTATTCCCAAAGGCTTCAGTGATCCCACTGTGCCCTAGTACCCATGTTAATTCTTTGTAACCCGTTGGTTTTTCCCTCTTGGTACCACCCTTGCTTTTCCCCATAAAAACCCCAGTTTTCCCCCCAGATTTTAAGGGACCTGTCGTCCTTGGATTCTTTTGCAAAGCTGCTGGATAATAAAGGAATTTCTGTGGAATCACCGTATGACGGTTCTGTGTTTTGTCCCTGAGTCGGCCTGGGAGCTGAAATCACTGATCAGAGCTGATCACTTGTGGCCACGCTTGCTGAGCTGTATCTGGCACTGGGAGAGCTGCCAGAGACCCCCTTAGAAGGCAGTCCCTTGCGGGACTCTTCCTGGGAAAGTTGGCTGCTTTGTGTCTCGGAGCATCGCATCTCCACGGACCCTCCTCGCAGCCAACAACCCAGAACGGGATGGAGCCCTCGCATTCTTTACTTCCAGCAAATCCCTCGCACCTGCTGTGTTGATTTTTTTTTTTTTATTTTTTTTTTTGTCGCCCCTTGTGTCGCAGGTAGCCGAGAGACCGCCTTCACGTACGCGGTGAGCGCGGCCGGCGTGGTCAACGCCATCAGCCGCGCGTGCCGCGAGGGCGAGCTGTCCTCGTGTGGCTGCAGCCGAACCGCCCGGCCCAAGGACCTGCCCCGGGACTGGCTGTGGGGCGGCTGCGGGGACAACGTGGAGTACGGCTACCGCTTCGCCAAGGAGTTCGTGGATGCCAAGGAGAGGGAGAAGAACTACGTGAGAGGGTCGGAGGAGCAGGCTCGCATGCTGATGAACCTGCAGAACAACGAGGCTGGCCGCAGGGTAAGAGCACTGAGTGCTGGCTACCTCCTTTACCTGGGGGTGGCTGGAGATCAGATCCCTTGGAGGTTTGATGGGGGCTAAGCCAGTGATAGACCAGGAAAAGCATGTTCAGCATTTTTGTGAATATTACATTATGGACAGTATTCCGGTTTTAATATCAGGCTTCCTTTGCCAGTGAATTTTGGGGTCTGTTGAGATACTGTGTGGCACACATATGCAGGCACTTATGCCCTTTCCAAATAAACTAGGTGCTGTTCTGGCCCATTTTTAAGGTTTATGTCTGAGAAATCAGCTTCCCAGAGCTTTGAGAGTGACGGGCTGGTGGTAAAAAGCAGAACCCTTTGGCATGTAGAGTTGTCTTCTAATACCATCGTTTAGATTTTGGGAATATAGGGCCAGGAGCCTGGCTATCTCTGAAACTCAGGCCTTGCTCAGTTACCTTGGTAGTGGGCACAATAAATAGTTTGCATTTAGGTGACAAACACTTTCTGAGAAGATTCACAGTTTTGATCTGAGGACCCCTAGGGATGGAGAATCCATCACTTCCCTTTGTAGTATGATACCAGCATTAATCACTGTTTCAACTCTGAACCTAATGATCATTTGAATTTATCTGGCACGGGCTTCCAGTCAGTTCTTTTTCTGACTTTTACAGCTAAATCCAAGACCTTCTTAGTAATCAGAATTTCCTTGGCATACAAGTATTTATCTACTGTAATTTATTCACCATTCTTTCTTCACAAACTAAATTGAGCACTGAAGGCTCTCTCAGAGGTTCTCATCAGCCATCAAATAATTTCCCTGTCATTTTAGTGGACCCTTTCCTTTTTCCCGTACTCCTTTTGTATGCATTCAGTGCATGCACTTTTGCTTTTCACACAATTCCTCTGTCTGTGATTAATAGCCTGGAAGGTGTAGCATCATTCATATGTAGTGCAGCTGTGTAATCCCGTCTCTTTCCAAAAGTAGAACAGGAATACTAACTTGAACATTCATGCATTTTCCCCAGGGTGTTTTAAGTTTTTATCATTCTTCCCTAAAAGTAAGCTTTTCAAAGGTTAATTTTATTTCTAATTCATGTTAAAAAATCCCATTAAGTGTGTTTAGTCTTGCTCTTCTGCACATTCATAACTAAAATCCTTGGTTTTCTTATCAATTTTCTCCCCTTTTTTACTTCTAAGTGTTACTGAATTATCTTTCACTTTCCCTTGGATGTCTGTCTTTTCTGTGTCTAATTTTGGGTTCATTTTGACACCAAAGATGATTTATTCAATATTTCTGGTTGTGAAATCAATGTGTCAGGTTGAAGCATTGCCAGTATTTCCTGGTTCTTTTGCAAAATCCAATTGGGGTAAATTTGCAGTAGGTGAAAACCTGGACTTGAAAACTCTGTAAGTCAGTGAGTTTTGGTTTGGGATTGGGTTTTTGGGGATTTTTTTGCTTGGATAGGCAGAGGCTCTGCATTTGCTTAGAAATGGGGGTTTGTGTGCTGGAGTAGTAGCCTGAATGTGACATTCTTTTCCTCATTGCTTGCTTTGAACATCCTGTGTATCTGGAACATGAACTTGGGTTACTACAAATAAATACTATCTAAAGCAAGGAGTGAACATGAGAATCCAACAGCCTTGAGGGGTCCAGAGACAGACTATGGCCCCTCGTCTGAGGTGCCAGGTGAATTGCAGTAATGTTGATTAAATGAACACAAGTCATTTTAGACGAGATTAAATTAAATGGAAGCATAAACCAGTGTGTAATTAAGATTGTGGATTTAAAAAAATATAACACAAAACTCTGATAAACTAAGGGAGCTGATTAATAAGCCCAGCCGAGGAACTGGATGTGGAGGAGGTCTGGAACTTTTTCAAGTCAAAGATGCTAAAGCCATTACAACTCTGCATGCCAACAAGAGAAAAAAAAAAGTTGTAGAAAGAATATCCAGACCTCACTGAATAAATAACTGCCACAGAGAAACTGTTAGGAATAGACCAAGAGCCTACTAAGAATGGAGGGGAAAAAAAGATAGCAAATAAATAACAAAAAGCTCTGTCTTAGAGGTCAAGAAGTGGAAAGAGGAGGTGAGAACAGGAAAAATCATGCTGAGTCAGACCTTGAAAAGGCTAATAAAATAAACAGCAAAAGTTTTTTAAACTTTGCAAATTGGAGGAGATTGGAAGAAAGGAGACAGCCAGTGGGGATGAGGCTGAGTCTAAAGGCAGAGAAGTTTTGCTACCCAAAGTGAGTGAGTGCTTTTCTTGGGGCTTCGAGTTGTAGTGGGGGGCATTGGATATCTCAGAGGAAAATAGAAAATAATTTGAGAAGACTTTTTCAAAGGTTGATCACACAATCATTTAGAACATCACTGATTTTCTAAAAGCTGACTAGATCTGATAGGTCTCATTTACATGAACTTCTGTGAAACATTTGAGGTATTTTCCCCATGGGAAATTCTTGGTTAAACTGGGAAATATACTGAAAATTGCAGTAGCTGTGGGATGGATAAGAAACTGGTTCAAAGTAAGATGTCAGTAAGTTGTGTGAAAGAATGTAGCTTGATTTTAATGGAGCTTGATTAGCAGAGCTCATCAAGGACTTGCCTTTAGGATTTTTGTTTCTCAGCCTCAACAGAAGTGCTAGGAATGGGCTGATGAACTTTGCTGTTGATGCCAGGGTGGCAGGTATTATGACTACAGAGGAGAATCTGAATTCTGTACCAGCAGCTAATGACACTCAGTAAAACAACATTAAGATCATCATTTGAGGCCTTGCATGAAATACATCTTTAGTCATTAGGAAAAGGGTAGGAAAGAATTGGTCGAAGCAGTTGGCTGCAAATGACTGCAGATGTAATGTGGCTTGGAAGGTGGTAAATATCCTGTAACATACTAGACATAAGTCTTTTTATACAACGTGGGGGAATACTAATGCCATTGTATTAAACTCTCGTGAGGCCCCAAAGTATTGTATGTTCTCATATTCCCAAGTAAAATGACCTCAGACTAGAAAAGGCTTGTTAGGGCTGACCCAAGGGATAGGAATCTTTTCTTAAGAAAGTGTGCTAGAGCAGCTTGCCATATTTAGCCTAGTAAAGTGAAAGTGGAGAGAGGATATGACTGATGTCTGTGTTTGTGGGAGAAATAACAGGGAAGGAAAAGTACTTTTTAAGCAAAAGGCTAATTTGGCACAATAACAAATGGGCATAAAGTAAATACATATAGGCTGGAAATCAGAAAAAGATATTGTTGGAATGGCAATCAGAATAATGGTGGCTGAAAACCTAATTGCTTTTAAAAGGGCATCCTATTCATTTAGGGAAAATGTTACTTGAAGCAGTGCCTACAATAGCAAGAGATCATGCTTAATAACCCAGGAGGTCCTGTCTAGTGTGCATTCCTCAACTTCTGAGATACTGGTTTTGTAAGTAGGAAGGTGCATATGTAACCCCTCATTCCCAGAAGTTTATAGTGGATGAAAGGACTGCTGGAGACCCAGCAGTGAGCACTGCAGGGTGACCACCAGCTGCCATCCCACTGCAGCCTTGCCCTGCGTTCACAGCCAGGGTTTCAGCTGATCCCTTCCAATTTAAAGCAGATTTTGGCGTGTCCCTTCGCTCAGTTTCCTATGAGTGAGAAGGTTCTCACTGAATCCTGAGGAGCTCTGGTGGCAGGAGAGAGGATTGTCCCTCCTGTCTGTGGTTCTCAGAAGGAGCTGGGGGGGGAACAGAAGGGAATCAGAGCTCTTTCATCTTTCAGGCAGTCCTGACCCCATCACCCCTTCACTCCACATCATAGTCCTTGTGGTGGTGGCTTCTGGCTTTATTGCTCTTGTTTGTTTGTCTTTGGCTGTTATCTCAATATGTCCTTTCCTTCCATCTGTCTTTTCTTTCAATTGGTCTCCATTAGCCTCTCTTACTGCCCCCCTTCCTTATCTGTCACTCCGTCTGGCAGGCTGTGGCAGTCAGTCCTTCCTTGCTGTTTACCCAGTCAGCATATGGCAGCCTTCAGTCATCAGTCACTCCAGCCACTGCCAGAAGAGCCTGGAAGGGGGTCTGGCTAATTGACCACATAGGAATTATCCATTAATTCTCTTCCTGTTCCCATTCCTGCACTAAAAGAATTGGAAGAGAACTTGGGCTTATGGGAAGGGGCTTTAAGCCCTTCCATTAGAGGCATTTTCAACCTGTTTAAGTGGCATGGCCATCGATCAGATCCTGCCCTCAGAACTGCATGTGGGGTCTGTTATTCTTTACCTTGACCCGAGCCTGGTTGGAGAGGAATTCTCCAATTTCCTCTGCTTTCTCCTCATCTGGGCAATGAAGGGGGAGAGTGGCAGAGTCATTTAGCAACTGGAGCTCTATGGCTGGCTCCACAGGACATGGGTGGTGGGAGCTGTGGGGGGCTGAGTGGCACCATGCTCACCTGTGATCACTGGTAGCCCTCGCCTTCCCCCGAGCAGTTACTGCCCACATGGGCCAGATGTTTTGAGCATCAGTTGCCGAAAGCCAAGTCAGAGTGAATTCATTCCCATGACATTAACTGAGGGGGATTGAGTTGCAGTGTTTTTCTAAAGGAACAAAGCCCAGGATTAGGAAGAATCATAATACTTTATAAAAACACATGCAAGGGCAAGGGAGGCATGAGTGGCCTGGGATTTGACAGAACCATAACCAAAAAGTGCTAACACAGGCTTATAACAAGCAGGCTGGCAGTGCAGTGAGGATATAGTAAGTGTCTGGTGCTCAGGAAATTCAGCTGTAGCCTGTCTGGTCATAGTACAGCAGGAATCCTTAAGTAACAGTGTGGTTGGTCCTCTGCAGTTGTAGTTTGATCCAAGACAAGTGCTTAACTCCCAGCTTGTAGCTGCTACATTGCACCATGAGGGATTGCCTTGGTAAATTGAGCTCTGAGGAGCAGAACCAAAGCTTTTCTGTTTTAAGGACTCACCCCATTGACTTTCTCAGGAGCTGGACTGGCCTCCATGTGATTTAGCCATTAAGCCAAATGGAATCTTCACTAGCTGTCAAAAGCACTAGACATTAGCTAAGCAAGGAGCAACCAGTTGTTGTAGGAGAACTCTGACCTCTCCCTGCTGGTCCAGAACGTTGTTGTAGGCAGAAGCTTTTGCTTGCAGCATGCTCAATTGCCTTAATCACCTTGGCATGTGAAAGCAGAGAGCTGGGAAGCTTTCTTTTGTGTCAGTGAGTGAGGCAAAAAAGAAACCTCTGTGTTTGGCTGGTTTTTTTCAGCAGAAAACCTAGCTGGAAGACACATGGCCATCTCTTTTAGAGCACTCTATTTTGTTCTCATGTTCCTTGCTCTCCCCCATCACATACAGCTGGTGGTAATTTTGCAGCCGATGGCAAACATCTCTGCTTGGCATGCAGGATCTGGCAAAAGCACTGCAGGATACAGGATGGTCTTGGGAGAGCAGATGTGAGCCTGATGGTGAGAGGATGAGGAGCCAAGGGCTGGGGGATCAAGCTGCTGTAACACAGAGTAGCTCTGATGGGAAGGGGATGCCAGCTCTTGCTTGGCAAGCTCTCTCAGTGTCTGAAAGCTGACAGGAGCTCACGTGGCATTTCACTTTTGTACCTGTCTCTGAAATGAATGGGAAGAACAAACCCAACCTGCATTTCAGTTTGCTTTCCTTGGTTTTTATTTCTCAGTATTTTTCTCACTTCCCAGTTAGTGTGGAGAGTAAACACCATTTCCTTTAACATCCTGTGCTTGCTCTGATGAGGTTTTTACACTCTGAATTTTCAAGACTCTTTGCTAACTTTGATGCTGGATTTCCAGGGGTATGATGCATCTCCAGCCCCCGCAGGCTCCTGAAGATGTAGCTGGAAGTGTCTGGGGAAAGACAGCACAGGGATCTTGGGTGTGCTGTTGAAATCCCGGCTGTTCTGCCTGATGACAGCCCTGCTAGTGGAGGGAGCTGGGCACGAGATGGCGCAGGAACGCAGCGAGGGCTCCCGGCTCAGCCCTGCACTGCCAGGAGAGCACCTCCAGCTGCCTTCCAGGGAGATGTGTCCATCTGTGCACCACCACCCCTTCCCCTCTCTGGACACTGCCCCTGGACCAGCTCCTCTCGGCAGAGATGAAGGGAAAGGGTGTGGATTTATTTCCGAAGGATGCAGATGTATCCCTGTAACGACAGTGTCGAATCCTGGTGCAGGTGGTAGGAAATGGGCTGGTTCCCAGGTGTGTTCCCTTTCTGCAGCACTGAATGGGAATAACATGCCACGCTGTGGTGGTCTGCCAGGTGGGGAATTTCCAGAGTCCACGCAAAGAGGGCTCCTTCTATTTTTCTCCTGCTCCTGACCCTGCTGTCAAGGCAGAAATCTGGCAGAGGGAAAGAAGGTGGGGTGAGGAAGTCGTGTTTGCAGGCAGCGTGAGCAGAAATAGAAATATTTGGGGAACAGGAACACAGCAGTCGCAACAGGGGGAGGAGAAGACCTTTGTCTCCTCTGAAGGGCGAAACAACAGAAATTGCGGGCTAATCAAAGCAGCTCTGAGAGCGCGATGAATTCATGGCAATTAAGCCAGCTGCCAGTGCAGCGGGAACGAGCCCAGCTCCGCCTGATTGCATTTCTCTCCCCACAGGCCGTGTACAAGCTGGCAGACGTGGCCTGCAAGTGCCACGGCGTGTCGGGCTCGTGCAGCCTCAAGACCTGCTGGCTGCAGCTGGCCGATTTCCGCAAGGTGGGCGACCTGCTCAAGGAGAAATACGACAGCGCCGCCGCCATGAGGATCAGCCGCAAGGGCAAGCTGGAGCTGGTCAACACCCGCTTCAACATGCCCACCCAGGAGGACCTGGTCTACGTGGACCCCAGCCCGGACTACTGCCTCCGCAACGAGACCACGGGCTCGCTGGGCACGCAGGGCAGGCTGTGCAACAAGACCTCGGAGGGCATGGACGGCTGCGAGCTGATGTGCTGCGGCCGGGGCTACGACCAGTTCAAGAGCGTGCAGGTGGAGCGCTGCCACTGCAAGTTCCACTGGTGCTGTTACGTCAAGTGTAAAAAGTGCACAGAGATCGTCGACCAGTACGTCTGTAAATGAAAGGAGCCGCCAAAGCAACAAATCTATATTATATAAATCTATATAAATATATTTTATATTTGTATAAATAAACAGATGGTGATAATAATTAAAGAAGCTTATTTAAGAGACGTTTTGGTTTTGGAATTTCCCCGCCCCCCCCCCATCAGGCCAGGTAATTTGATGTTCCTTCAGTTCTGCTGGGGAATCTGTCTTTGGGTGCATCTCCCCTCCGATGCTTCAGTCAGGGTGAAGAAGCTGAGGAGGTGCTGGCAAAGCCCAGAAAGCCAGCGAGAGGAAGAGGAATGAGTTCTTTCTTCTCTCTCATGAGTAAATCTCAGCATTTTGCAATAGTTACTGCACATTGGAAATTACAGCCAGACATGGGTGAGTCCCAGTTATTCAAATTTCAAATCCTGCACTGGGAAATTCAGAACTGATTCTTGGTCCCTCTAAGGGCTTTGTCACATTAGAGGGAAGGTTAGCTAAGGCTACAAGGGTATGGCTTAAAATCCACAGTCTTGCAAACCATTCCTGGATGCTCCCCAGACCACAGTGGGGTAGAGGAAAGTTCACAGCCTGCTGTTATAAGGAAGGAAGGTCAACCTGTGGCTGACCAGTGCACAGCCTGGGAGTGCCCATAAAGCCAACACCTGGCTCTTCTGTAGTGCCTGGGCTGAGGGAAGTCTGCCCAGCTCAAACCACATGGCTACGTGTGTGAGGGATTTTTTTTTTCTTTTCCTTTAAATCCCATGCTGAAACTTAATTTTTCAATAGAGAGGGAAAGCTGCCAGTGCCAGGAATGTTTGCAGAGTATATTTTGTCAGTGGAAAGAAGCATTGCACAAATGCACGTGGCTGCACTCCTCATCCTGCTGCCAGTTCTCTCTGAAGTGGATGCAGGTGGTCACCTTGTTCAGCTCTGTGAAATCCTCCTCACCACCAGCCCAGTTGTATAGTTTCTCTTTAACATTAAACGCCCCTCAATGATATTTCTTTCCTTCTGTTGCTTGTGTATACATGTGTTTTGTTTGATTTTTGATGAGGTTCTTTTCTTTTGCTGCTCTGTGTTTCAGAGGGCAGTGCTCTTCCCCAGCATCAGCTAACTACAGGAACGTTTGCTCCCAGAGTGTGGGTGGATGTTCACTGTGGAAGTGTTCTCTGTGATTTTCCTTGGGAATAAAAAGACTGTAATAAAAGTGTACCAGGGCAGAAGGCATTACCAAAGTCTGCTAATCAGTCTTGCCACACTGGGATTTTAGTACAATCCAATTCATAAAGCAGGGAGCGAATGCTGTTTCTAGCACAAGACATTTCCTGTACCTCTCAGCATCTGCAGAGTTCATTTGCAGTCAGAACCATCAAGAGATGCCAATTCCCAAAATATAAGGGTTTGCTAATATACATCCGCTTTGTTACTGACATTGCAAGGGTGTTGTTTTTTCTTTTCCCTGTAAATTTTAAAATATGCCAATAAGCAATGAGCCAGTCATGAAGATTATTATTTTTATATTAAACCTCTGTTTCTTATAAAACATTGCAGTTTTACAGATTCCACCATTTCAACCACCAGAGAAGAATTTATATGTACCTTTCATACTTCAAATATTTGAGGACTCCAGAAAAGCACAAGGAAGAGAAATTATGCTTAATAATTAGGAGCTGTTGTTTTTTTAAACCAATGTGTCCAGTTTTTATTTTATTTTTTTTAATCCAACAGGCAATATATTTGCTGGCATCCCAGAATACAGTTTTTTGGAATATAAACAGTGGCCTAGATTTACTTTATTACATAAAATCCAAAGCCAGTGGTATTGTAATTCAAAGTAACGGAAATAGTTTTCCATGCATGGAAAAAATGTGAGTGCAGTGGCCTGATCCAACTCCCATTAAACTTCAGTGGGAGCTGGACTGAGCCCAAGATTGGATCAAATGTGTGAGCTATTCACTCCTGGGATACTCTGTTTCTAGCCCAGTAATAAAATTTGCTCCACCTTGGATAGATCTGAAAATGAACTTTCCTCCCACTACCCTCACCTCATGTTCTTGTCCATCCTTATTGTATCAGTGCTTGAAGGTGTCAGCTCTTTGTGTATGACACCCTCAGGCATTGTTAATGTGTCTAATAGTTCAAAATTACTTCATCTGGCCTTTCTGATAAAGACCACACATTTTAGGGAGTCACAACCCTCCTTGCGGTTTGGCACCACGATTAATTTTGTGGGTGTAAACAACTCTGGGAGCGGAAAAGTTGGCATTGTTAGGGCTGCTATTCATCTGGTGTCCCTGGATATGTCCTTTTTCCACCTAAAATGTTGTCTGGATGGAAAAAAAGATGTGTTTTGGCCTTTTGTCCCAGCATTCCAGACCTCTGGCAGCCTGCTTGGAGCCAGCAGTTCCTATTGGATTGGGACCATACAGTGATAGGAAAGAAGTGACCATTAGATTTCTTTCCTGCCCCGTTTTTTTCACAAGACCCAGGTTTCAGTATTTTAGATTTTCTGTGAATTTTATATCCAAAAAGTTTGATCCCACTAAATTCTAGCTTCAAACTTAATGGCACTCACACATAAAAGAACCTACATAGGATGGCAGTAAGTGTAAAATAAGAGCACGGCCAGATTGGCTTGATACAAATCCAAAGGAAGTAAAACAGAAAGCTGCAGCAGAACTGCTTCTTTCCCATGGAAATTAAAAAGTGGTGGATTTTAAGTTGAGCCTTGTTTGATGCACAAAGTGATAGAAAGGGGTGTGGGGCTGGGAGCTAAGCTTAATTCTGAGCTCTGATGATAATCTGCTTTGTAATTCCCAAACAGTTACTTAATTTCTTTGCAGAGGAGGAGCCTCCAGCCTCCTTCTGTATAAAATAAGGAGCAGGATACCTCCTTTTTCTGTAAAGATCTTTGAGAAATATGGCTGGAAAAGGGTTTAATTGAAGGCCTAATTAATTGAGTTCTCTGCTCATTAACTTTGGCAGGCAGACAGCTGTACCCACATTGTGTGGGGACACTCAGTTGGGCACAGAGAGGCTCAGCTGCACCTTGCAGGATTGGAGGGGGTTGCTGGGGGGCTCAGCAGAAGCCTTGGAGGGTCTGTAACACCAAAGAATTATTCTGGCACAATGCTGGAGGAAGGATTGTGCCACACAAGAGAGGTCAGCTCAGGGCTTGTTTATTTATGGCAATTGAAGATCTTGTAGCTAAAGTAAGGCTTAGGGAGGTCAACCTGGTTTCTGCCTGCTCTAATTCTGTCTGCAGTTTCGTATGGATAAGATACTCACACAGTACACTATTATATACTGTGGGCTGGTAACTGCCTGCCACATTCCAACCCTGAAGTCGCTGCACTTCAAGGCTGATAGAAATGGCCACCCTTAAGTCATGTAAAACTAAAATATTTTGGGCTTAAAGGCACTATGCAAATATACTGTTACTGCAAGTCAGTGAACATGGGCTCCTAAACGGAGCAGAACAGGATGCAAATCTGTCATCATTTTCCAGCTGGCAACTACTGCCTAACTTAGAGTGGGAATGAATGAGGCCTCAGTATGCTCTGCTGCAAGGTAAGCTAAGCAATAGCTGATCCCAGAACAGAAGCTTTCAGTTGATATTCACCATGCTAAAAAAGAAGGTGGCAGGGTTGTGAGAAAATTTAAACGAACCTTTTAACACTGCTGAACTTCAGGCCACTTGAATAATTTGGAGGCTCCCATTCTTTGTCCCCAAAATGTCTGTGCCTGCACAGAGCTCAAAGTAGCAGAGCAGCTGCTGCCTTTTGCAATTCAGGAAACAGCCACGTTGAATCCAGACATGCAGCCGTGGTGTAACTTACACTTTCTATATGGACCAAAGTTTGTTCCCTATGGACCCTGACAAAGCACAAATGAAGCAAATATTTTTCAGTCATATGAAATCAAAGAGGCAGGAGTCTCTGCTCACTTGACCCCATCCAGGGAGAAGCCTAGTAGGTTTAAATTACACTGTGGGAGCAATTCCTCATCACCTGTGGCTACAGAAATATAGACAGTATTTTCTTCTGCTGACACAGCTACAGAACATCCCAAGGAGACCTTGGGAAATACCTTCCAGTGACTACAGGGCATTTCTCAAGTGTCTGTCACAAGGCCTTTCCAGAATCAGATGCTTATATGGTCATTAACTTTCATTTAGCTTTTGTTTAACTACATTTCAGGTTAAATAGTTTCTAGCAGATACTCTGTGAAGTGAGGTTCACTGAAGGGCAGGCTGTGAAGGAACTATCATAGGACAGACACATGGCAGATGTGAACATAATATCAGATCCCCTTCTTCTCACAGGCAGACTCTGGCTGTGTTTAATCCGTGGGACACAGAGATGCATCCCATCTCCTTGGTGCAGATGTGTATCCTGGCCATATTCTGACTCCCTGGCACCAACACCCTGTGTGCAAAGGCTTGTGGATGCAGACACTGTCGAGTGGGTAGCCTGTCCCAGCTCCAGGCTTTGGGACTGGGCCACCTCCTGAGCATACCAGCTCTGAAGTCCAAATATAACCAGCTCAAAGATAAGCAAAGGTTACATTTCTGTGCCCAACAGAACACCTGCTAGAAAAGACGAATCATGATCAGCAGTTGTAAATGCCCAAATAAAAATAGTAAACCCCCCAGTATGAAACAATGATCACAGCACACTCGTGTTCCATCCATCAGTCTTCTCCTGCAGGACCTGAAGCTGTTAATAAAATGTCTTGTTTCTTAGCCCTGTTTAAATGACAGTTGAGATATATATATATTTTTTTTGCATCAGAATTCAAAAATGTATGAACCTACATGATAGCATTTCCTTGAAGATAGAAGGAGAGAAAGGGGGATCAAACAGGGTCAGGAGCTCTCCCTGTGAGCAGTGATAAAATGCAGCAGCCATAAAAGGAACTACTGTGACACTCGAGTTGGACACCTGCCCTAAGTGTCACAGTTAGCTCTCCATGTCACCCATCCAATGCAAGCTGGCTCTGAAGTTCCCCCCAACTTCCAGTACTGGCAGCTGTTCCAGCTGTTTGGAATGTGGTGGGTGCAGCAGGCACCAGTCTTCAGCAGTGGGACTGAGTGTGTGGTGAGGGTCGGGCCCCTGGTGATTTAGGAGGAGAGGGAGACTTTTTTTTTTTTTTTTTTTTTTTTTTTTTAGTTAGGAAATAAATGCAAAGAGAGTGAGCAGACTCTGTTTGGCTGGGAGTGGGGGACGTTGCAGGACCTCATCCAGGCCCTTTTCCCATCAGTGCTGTCACATCCTGGCAGCTGTCCTGGGGGCTTCAGAAGGGAGCTGCTCAGGTATGTTTTAGCTAACAGAGATGAAGCAGTTTAAAGGCTTGCAGCAGTAACACACATCCTGGAGAGAAAAAAAAAAAAAAAGGTCCAGGCTCTTCCTTGCCCCGAGGCAGTTTTATTCTGAATCATCATCTGTCTTGTGGCTCTTCCTAGAGTGCCATATCCGTGTGTCAGCCCTTCACAAGACTCCCAAAACATCGAGATTATGCGGGATGGGCAGGATGGGGCATTACCATGCAAGGACAACACTGCCTTTAGGGGAAAAAAATGAAAACAGGTGGGGTAGTCCCACATCTGTTGGAGCTAATTGTAACCCAGTCTTGTCCACAGCCTCAAGGAACTGCACAAGTACTTAGCATCTTCTTGGCCTGAGCAAACACCTAGACCAGTTTTTTAGAGTGGCAGCTCTTTGCAATTCACTGTGATGATTCTGGCCAGTCTCGGTTTCATTTGCCACAGGCAGATTTGTTTTCTCTTGCTTGGGAACAACAGAGTTAACCAGTAATGACCTGCCAACTTCCACAAATCACAGGGCTGTGTATATAGCACAAACACATTCTGAAGGAATTAAGGCAATGAACATTTTATTACTGCTACGTTTTCTAGGAATCTGCGAATGCCCAGGCAGTACATAACTCTGCTTTTGAAAATTTGTTTTGCTGTACTGCAGGGTACAGCTTTGCTTTTTGATTTCCGGGCTCTTGAACCAGAATAAGCTACTTTTATTTAATATTTATTGAATCAGTATTCCTCTCTCATTTTCCCTCTTAATTGGCTGTGCACATGTTAAGTTATGGTGACAGGAAATGACAGATGAAAATGACATGCAGTTTTTACATATATTTTTCGTCAATGAAGCTCAAAATATTTTTAAATCATTAGAACCATTTTACAGAAGAAATCCTGAAAGACAGGGCAGGAAATACTTCATCTGACAAGCACGGGGTGGAGCTGGAGCAGCCACTGCAGCTGCTGCTCCTCATGCTGCTGCCCAATGGCTGTCAAAATACATTTTGATTGATGAGAGAAACTGTAAATTCGTGTAAGAGTGCAACTGTAGTGTTCAGTAACTACCTTGCTCCCTTCACAATAACAAAAACTTTAATGAATGTGTAAGATGAGACATATTTTAAAGGAGACAATAGGGAATCATAGTTTTATAAACAGTTTTAAGGAATGGGCAGGATGTATTTCTTTTTTGTGGGTATTAGGGATCAAAACAACTCAAATATTAATTTATAGGGATAATTTTGCTTTCATTAACTATCTCATTCACACTTACTGGTATGAGCTAAAATTTCTGGGTGTGGGGACAAGTGTACTGATTGGAGTGTGGCTCAGCAAAGCATTAAAGTACATAGAGCCACACAAATTACAGACAGGCTCTCCAAATCATCCAGTTATTCTCCCTGGCAATTGCTAAGATTGTCCTTTAACAGAGCAGTGTTCCCTTCGTGTTTTGACTGGTCACACTGTAAAACACGCAGGTGTAGGGTTTCCACCATTTCCCCCAAGGACGCTATTTTGGGAGGTGAAATGTCCATGTCACATAGGTTTTCCTGCTGCTCAGCCAACACTTCCCATTCCTTAACAGGGCAAGTTCTTGTTCTCTTTGGTGCTCCCCCTCTGTGCCTCTACACCAGACACAGCATTTGGGCTGTGTCACCCGAGCCAGGCTCCCCAGGTGCCTCCTGTGACATCGGGCCTGGGAACACTGTCTGGTTTTCATCATCCTTCTGGTCTTGTACCAGCTATGGCCTCCCTGCCCCGTGCCATGCCCTGCCCAGTGGGGCCTCTTCATCCTTCTCCAGCTGCCCTGGATACAGGGGATGTGCACACCACAGAATCACAGAATCACAGAATCACAGAATCACAGAGTCACAGAATCACAGAGTCACAGACTGGGTCAGGCTGGAAGGGTCATCTGCTCCCACCTCCCTGCTCGATCAGGGCCATCCCAGAGCAGGGCACAGGATTGCATCCAGAGGGTTCTGGAATATCTCCCTAAAGGGAGATTTCACACCCTCTCTGGACATTCTGTTCCAGTGCTTAGTCACTCGTACAGTAAAGAAGTTCTTCCTCATATTCAGGTGGAATTTCCTGTGCATCAGTGTCTGCCTGCTGCCTCTTATCCTATTGCTTGGCATCACCAAGAAGAGCCTGGCTCCATCCTCTTGGCACCCTCATTCAGATAAATTCAGACCCCCATTCAGGTCTCCTCCCAATGTTCTATTCTAGTGGGGAAAAAAAAAAAAAAAGAAAGATCTCAACTGTCATTTAAACAGAGCTAAGAAACAAGACATTTTAGTAACAGCTTCAGGTCCTGCAGAAGACGGATGGAGGGCATGAGCATGGTATGATCATTGTATTATAACAGGGGGTTTATTATTATTTGGGCCTTTGAAACTGCTGATAATGATTCTTTTTGTCCTTTCTGCTACCCGTTCTGTTGAGAACCTTCCCTGCAGTGCGTTGTGCTGTGCCTGGATGGCTCTGGGCTGTTCACAAAGGCGGCCTCTCTGTCATGGAGTGCTGGGGTTTCCCCTGACACCGATTCTGAGAGGAGAGGGCGATGCTCTGCTGTCTGCTCAGGGCACACAGGAAGCGGTGAAAAGTGGAACCTCCCTCCAGCCCGGAGGCCATCGCTGGGGGCTGGAAACTCCATTCTTTGCCAATCCCTTCCGTTCTTTGGCCACAGTAATCCCATGTAGCGGTACAGGCTGGGGACAGAGCGGTTGGAAGGTCAGCTGGATAAGGACCTGGGAGTTGACCCTTTTGGTCACCAGCCGGCTGAACATGAGCCAGCAGTGTGCCCAGGTGGCCAAGAAGGACAATGGCATCCTGGCCCGGATCAAGAAGAGTGTGGCACCAGAGCAGTGATTGTCCCTCTGTACTCAGCTCTAGTAAGGCCACACCTCAAGTCCTGTGTCCAATTCTGGGCCCTTCAGTTCAGGAGGAACTTTTTAATGCTAGAGCTAGTCCAGACGAGGACAATGAAACTGGTGAAGGGTTTGGAACACACGCTTTACAAGGGGTAGCTGAGGGAACTGGGGATGTTTAGCCTGGAGTAAAGGAGGCTCAGGGGACACCTTATGGCTCTTTACAACTCCCTGACAGGAGGGTGCAGCCAGGCGGGGGTCGGGCTCTTCTCCCAGACAACAGCGACAGGACGAGAGCACAGAGTCTTAAGAAGGCTTAGGCTGGACATCAGGAAAAAATTCTTTACAGAAGAAGAAATGGGCCGCCCAGGAGCCGGTGGCGTCGCCATCCCTAAAGGTGTTTAAGGACAGAGTGGACATGGCACGCAGTGCCCTGGTCTAACTAACATGGTGGCCACACATCGGCCCGGTATCTCAGACCTCTTTCCGCACCGATCTCACCAACCCGTTCCCGGGGCGGGGCAGGGGGGACAACCGCGGCTCGGGCCCCGCTCCGCTCCGCTGCGGGCGCGGCTGCGCGGCGGCGGCGCCGCCTCTCCCGGAGCAGCGGCCCGGGGCGGGCCGGGCCCGCCGCGCGTCCTTCCGGCGCCGGGCGCGCAGCCGCGGCCGCGCGTCCCGCATTGGCGGCGGCGGCCTCGTGCGATGGTGACGCCGTAGGGCCGGAGGAGGCGGCGGCCGGGCCGGGCGGGCGGCGGCGGCGGAGGCAGCGGAGGCCGCGGGACGGGGGCGGCGGTGGCAGCACCTCCGCCGGCCGTTGCCAGGTGAGCGAGCGCCGGGGAGCCGCGGCCCCGCTCGGCTCCGCGGGGTGTGCGCGGCCCGGCCGCCTCCCGCGGGGCCGGGGATCCCCGCCCGGGCTGTGCGGCCGCTGTGCTGGGCGGCGGGAGGGGAGGGAGCGCGGCGGGGCCGGCCGGGGCTGGCGGGGCCGGCGGCGGGGCGGGGGGTGCCGGGGCCGGGAGGCGGCCGAGGTGCTGCCCGGGCCGGGCCGGGCCGGGTTAGGGCCTGCGGGCGGCGGCCGGGGCGGCGAGCGGAGCCTGCGGGCAGCGGGTTCCGTCTGGGGCACGGCGGCATCGCCCAGTGCAGCAGGAGGCTTTAGGCCAGCGGAGCGCTCTAAGTGGGTCAAGAGCACCGTAAGTGGGTCTTGTTTATTGCCTTCCGTGCACTTGTTGCTTGTCAGGGCAGGGAAATCTGCTGCTGCGCCTGAAATCTTCTTACGGAGGCAATATAAATAATAATTTTTCTGCTTGCACAGTACGAGAACCTTTTTTTTGCCAGCAGAGTGTTTTTAAGTGCATACATCTATAAACACTGCAGTTACTAACAGTAGATAACGTAATATAAATACTTGATATTAGGGTAACCACAGTTTGGATATTCTCAAGTGGAATCAGAAGAAACTTTAAAAAAACTTTTTGCTGTTGTTGTTGGTTTTTTTTCCCGAGAGAGTCAGGTATTCATCTCTTGTTTGCTTGCGATGAACAACAAAGACATTGAAACATATGGTAATCGCCTGGAAGACAAAGAAGAGATGACAGCTGCTGTTCTTTGCTGGGGTTTTCAAGCACTGTTAGTTTCTTTTTGTGTTTGTCTTAGCCTTACAAGTCAGTTGGTTTTGTGGCTTCAGTAGGTGTGTGGGCATTTGTTTTGAGAAAACCATTAATATTAAATTATAACTTCCTTTTTGTCATACGGGCTTTGTCGCTTTGTTTATGTAAGCTATCATGCACTTGTCACGCAGCAGAAAAGCTTTTAGATGTTAGCCCTCGTTTAAAGAAACTTTGTGTTCTTCCTGCAGCATTGAAGTTTTTTCAGGCAGCTGAATTGTCTTATGTATCTTTAAAAATTGATTGAATTTTATGAAACTGGCTAGGCCCTCTGGGCAAACCCTTCTTGGCATAATCTGGTTTCAAGAGTTGATGTCTTAGAGTGTAATTTAAACTCTTGTTTTTTACTCCCTTGCTGTAGTCAGTGTCAGGGAGTATTGAATTTCTGGCTCCATATTCTAGCTCTAGCTTCACAGGCCTGTTCTGGAAGAGAAGAGCTGCACAGCACTCTCAGAATTGTTGTAAAAGTCCTCAGATTTCAGAGGCCTTTTTGTAGTATTTCAGTGTGGAGGTGCTTGTTTGCTGCAGAACCTTGTTGAGACTACTTCAGATTTGTAGTAGCTGCTGTAACAGAGGAAAATATGTTTGTGCTCAACAGAAGTAGGCGTTGTGTCATGGAGTTATGGGTGCAGCACTATCATGAAACATGGCCAGTTCTCCTTGTTATCTTTGGCTGTGACCTAGCCTTGTTTATGGGAGAAGGGAAGTTTGTGTTTTGAGTTAGTTTTTTTCTTTTCCTGTAGGGTTGCCAGCCAGTTGCAGTTAAGAAGATTTCATGCTGTGGTTTTTGCATTATAGGGATAACTTATTGATAATGTGTGAGCCTTCATCGGTTTTGTGACACTTAAACCTATATGAAGGCTGTGTGTGTTAAGTAGGCAACTTAAAAGAAGGTTGTTGTTGTTGTGTTGGAAGTGTAAGATCAGTTGATAAAATACAGAAATTATTCCCTTGTCTGCGCTGACAGCTAAATATGGTTGTGAATAAGGTTGTTGGCAGCTTTGTTGTGAAAGCCATGGAGGATAGTTGCTAATGTGGAAAACTGAATCAGAATAAGTAATGGAGGAGCTAAAAGCTGCGTCCCAACCCAGCCCAGGTTTTTAAAATGATGCTCTCTGAGCGTAAATCAGATATGAAAACATAATGTGGTGTGAAGGACAAGAGTGTATTTTTGGTGTACTTCTTCAAGCAAAACCTTTCACGGTGAAATTTCTCCAACGGGTTCTTATGTATTGTATGTATATTCTCAAATATAGATTTAAAATGCCATGGGTATAGGAGCTTAAATTGTCTTAAAGAGACAAGAGAGCCAGACCTGTGAGGCTTTCCATCACCCCCTTACCCCAATCTTTGACCTAATGGAGTTGGATCAGTGCTGTTGAGCTGGTGACATTGCTACAAGTTTAGCAAGTGGCTAGTGACCAGTGGTTTTGGCAATGTGGGTGAGATTCAAACTGGAAGCCTGACTCCTGGACGCAGGATTAGAAGGCTGAGCTTTGGAAAGCTTGTTCTTGCTCTGGGCAAGGGTTTCTGTAGATCTGTGATGAAGGAAAATTAATGGGAATTGGCGGGGCATGTAATGCCAGTGATTTTAATGCTTGGATCTCTGCTGTTATCTCATGTCTTCAGTTGCGTGTTCAAGGAGCTGTGTCAAGCATTCATGTATGAAAGATACTCAATATTAGACACTAAAAATTTTGCAAGTTTTACAGTTTGGGATTGCATAACCATATTGTCCAAGACACTGTGCAAAGCAACAAGGCTTGCTTTTGCCAGTGGACATGATATTTGTGCATGATGAAAATTTTGGTAAGGAAACTTCAGGAGGTAGTTGGATTATTATTACATCAGCAATTCAAATCCTTAAACAGAAGTAGTTCTGAAATGGAAATAGCCGTTTGGAGTATTTATGATTTGAAAGTGTCTGTCTGAGTCATTCAGAGAATTTTCTGACAGACGGCATTGGTAGATTTGAAAGGACGTTGCACAAGATAATGATGGTGATTATGAAAACGTATTTGGGACAGTGTTTAAGGAGAGGACTGTTATTTTAAACTATTGTTTTCTGATAGAACTTATTTTAAATGTCTTGTCTTTTTACAAGTATTTCAGCCGGTTGTGCTTAACATGGACTGTCTGCTTCTGCTTTTTAAAGCAGAAACTTGTCTGTTTGTCAAGACAAGCGTAACACAGAAACTGGTTTTCAAAACTTAAGAACATGGAAACAAATAAGGTGCTAGTTCTGATTCTTCAGGAAACTGATTTCCGAAAACATTATTAACGTTCATTTATTTATTTGAATATGTTCCTACCACTGGAACATTTGACTTTTGAAGTAGGATGTTGCAGATCAATGTGTAAGCTAATAAGAAGCAGGAGGTGAGTTGTTTTCACATAGTTCCTGTTGCAGAACTTCGAAGAGAACAACCTCCTGCCTTTTGTGTTGTGGAGTGAGGGATGCAGACTTTTACTATCAAGTAACTGTAAAACTGAACTTACCCAGTGATTTCGTATATTTTCTGGAAAGTTTATCCCAATGGTTTGACGTAAAAATTAGTCCAATTTGATGATGAACCTCAAGGTTCCCTTTCAGGACAGGGTGACAGACTTTGTGTTTCCAGAGGGCTGCTCACCACATGGGGATGTGGCAGCTGGTGTGGTGATAAGCAGGCAGCCTCTCCCAGGAAAGGAGGTGCCACACAGCTTATGCTTGCTGCTTGGTGTGAGAAATAGCAAGGAACTTGAAGTGAGTTGGCAAAATTAAGGTGCTTAGAAATATGAAAAGCAAATATTTTATGTCTAAATAGCGTTTTGCTTTCTGATTTAACGTGATTACTCATGTATTCTGGAGTTGCATGTCTCTGCTGCTCTGTTGGTGGAAGAGAGGGTCTCTTTTTTTGACCAGGCAGGATTCTTTGGGCTTCTGTGAACTGCATGTGTGTCAGTGATTTTGGGACATCTCAGAGCTGTCCTGTGGTTAAATTGACTGCAGAAGGGGGTCTTCAGGCATATGGGTGGATGTAAATTTCACAGGACACATAATTGTTAGTGTGGAAAAATGTTCTGCATGGTTCAGATGGATTTCAATAGCTGTGAAAATGCAATGGAGTTTGCTGGGATGTGCCAGCTGCTGTAGCACTGTGAACAGGACTAATTAAGCCCTTGTGAGAACAGAAAATAGTCAGGCACTATTTACAGGAGGAAAGTGTTGGAACAGGCAGAGCTGTAATCATTGGCTCTGAGGTACCTTTAGGCAGCAGTAGGCAAGAGAGGAGACAATTTACTTGCAGAATGGGCTGAAAGTCATATCTGAATATTCCAAGTGGGTATTTCAGTGTTCTGCCAGCACATTTAAGTGCATTGCAAACCTGCTACGGGAAAGGCTACTTGTTTTTTTTCCCCCTTGTTTTATTCTCCCAGCTGGTATTTTATCTCAAAATGCTAAATGTTCGTGTTTCTCACTTAATGATGAAAAGCAAAGGTACACCAGATAGATCTAGATGTCATTATGCTACAATGTTGCCTGCATTTGAATAGATCCTGTAAGAGTCTAGCTCTCTGCCAAAGAGGTTTGTTGTTGTGCAATGGTTGTTTTTCTAAGAGTATCTGTGATCATCTGCATGTATTCAAAGATAAGGTGTCACTAGACTGCTTTATCACAAGTACACCAAAGCCATTTCTCATATCTGTTCATCCAGTTTTCCTTTTTCTCAACCAAATTAACTGCTCTTTTTCTCCAACATGTAGGTTCCATCTGCTTAGAGGATTGCAGAGGCTGCCATTGTTTGTGTAAAGCCAAGGTCAATTGTGCTGTTCTGTTTGGGTGTAGAGGATGACAATTTATGTGCTGTGGAATTTTTTAGATCACTGGATGTGTTAAGCAGTTCTACAACTTCTAGATAAGGGTCATTTTGCTGGTAGGAGCCTTTAGTGGCCTTTTTTGTGTTTTAGTGACAACATTCTGGCGAGGTTCCCGTTTTAGCTCCTTACTGATGAATGTTTTTTACTTGTCAAGTTTGATTTTTCTCAAAATGTTGTCATAAGTGTGTGTTAGTAAATTGGATGTTTATGGATATTTGAGTAACAGGCTGTTCCTGGAGGGAATGAGCCATGGGCCTTCCTGCTATATGAAGTATTTTCTTCACGTAATTTGCAGACTTCATTAAAGACACTTACTTTTACTCCTTTGATTTCTTTTTCAAACTATTTGGTAGATGATACTAGATTTTGGGGAGTGTAACCATCATAAGGACTTCAAGATCACATATATCTGTACATTGTTGCTGGTTTTTGTAAAATGTAGAGCTTGTGATGGAGGTTACATAGTTGAATAGAAGCAGTAAAAGCTGTCTTTTGAAAGCAAATCCAACTGGCTACTTGAATTAAATCTGAATAGTAAAATTCCTTTAGCTGGTGGTAAAATTCTGTAAGTTAATCTTTAACTCTTGCTTGTACTAGAAACATATCCATGTCCCCCGGACAGCTGTGGGAGCTGTTTGAAAAAGCCATGCAGTGCAAAGAGAAGTATAGCTGAGCCTGGCTACATCCCAGTCCTGAGAGTCCTGGCAGGCTTGTAGCTGCAGGGAAAGGGATTTCTGCATTTGGAACAAGGAAGTGGCTGGCTAGTAGGACTTGGGATGAAGAGTCACATGCATTTCAGCATCTCTCAGCTGACAGCTTAGGTATGGTTTTGTCATGAAGAACGCTGCTTTTCCTGGTGGGCGCCTCCTGAGACTGAGCAGTTGCCTGGTCTTAACTGGAGGATTCACTTTTTCTATTTTCTTCTCTAAAGAAGAAAAGTAAAACATATAAATTAAATTTATGTGTTGGTCTCCCTGGCTGGTGGAATTCGTGGGCATGTAGACATATACTAAAGCTGCAGAGGTAAGTCAGTGGTGGTGCAATCTGGTACTTTCAGACCTTTTGAGATGATACAGCCAATTTGCTCC
Organism: Acridotheres tristis; assembly: GCA_037013685.1. Classification (NCBI taxonomy): domain Eukaryota; kingdom Metazoa; phylum Chordata; class Aves; order Passeriformes; family Sturnidae; genus Acridotheres; species Acridotheres tristis. The sequence goes on from CM072885.1 coordinate 68,364,726, forward strand.
TGAAGAGCAATGTGCTTTGCAAATTGTGTTAGTTTAAGAATTATTTGTGTGTCTGTGTATTTCCCAGAATGGCATATGGCATTGCAAGGCTGGTCACAGCAATGTTCTGCTGTTCTCAGTATTAATCTTTTAGGCAAATAGTTTTTTGTTTTAATGGAACATGATTGTAGAAATAGAAGTAAGAGTCTATTCATAATTTTTATTAAAGTAACTGTGTGACAAAGTGCCAACTATTGGCTTTCTGCCTGCTGTACCTTCAGTGGGGAACAAAATTGATTATTTTCTGAGGTGAGTGTTCTGAGAGTTGAGAAAAGCATAACAAAGTCAACAAAAGCTTTACTTAGTGGTTTTCTGACCCTTATGTATTCCAAGCTAGAAGGAGGATGCTGAAAAAGGCTTGTGTCATGGTTATCTTAATGTCTGTGGTTAAGTGCAACTGCTCTTTGACTTCCTGCTCTGTGACGTTTTAATAATTGGCAACCATGTGAAATCTGCAGCATTAGAGAATTAGTTCAATAAGAGATGTTTTATAAAAATCCTTTCCTTTTCACGAGCTTCACTAATGCAGGGAAGGAAGTTGCTAGGTAGCTTAGACTTGAGTTGTAAGGTATTTGTCAAGGGGCAATTTTCAAATACATTTTTGATATAGAAGAGGAAATTTAAATATGCATTTGATATTATTTAAATATAAATATATACCAATTATTTGTTCTCTTTTTAGATCATCCCCCAGAAACACAGAGTATAAGTTGCTGCAGCCTCCTTTCTCTCTGTTAGGGTTTTTTGTAAGTGTTTATTCTGGCATTCTTATATCAAGGACTGTAAAGAAAGAAGGTCAGTAATAAAATGTTAAAACTTTCTGGGTTACAAAAGAAATCTTTGATTCAGTAGGAAGTGACTTGTTGCTAAAGTATCTGAGGGGGTTTTAGTTACTTTGTCTGTAAAACTCTTCTAATTTAGCCTTGAACCTATGCTCTAGAGTTTAAGGGTAGGATGTATTCTGCCTTGAAGGCAAACTCAATTTTAAGTTAAGCTTATCCTTGATGGACAGCAAGAGAAGCTGACCAAGTTTCAGAGCCCTGGCATAGATGTTTGTGTCCCAAACACCCAAGCAGCACATGATGCTGTTGAAAATGCCAGTTGTGTCAACTGACTTGGAAGGACTCCAGGGTAGGGGTCAGTGAGGGCAAAGGGAGATGATGTACAAGACTGTCTGAGATAATACTTCACGATCTCAAATACTCAGATAAGGTCAGGATTGATGCAACAGTACAGCTCTGCAGGACTGTGAGTAACCGGGGCACACGTTGGGTTGGGAGCAGCAGAGTCTTAAAATGCTGTTGGAAAAGTGGTACAAGATGCTCTCAAAGCACATTAGTTTTTCATTCCTTCGTGCAAGCCCTTTCCAGCTGACTTTTTCTGGATTGGTTAACTGGATCAAACGGCCCCTTGTTACACATCACAGTAGTCATTGTGAGAAGCAAAGCATGATCGCAGAACCCATGACTGTTTTCCTCTGAAAAGTCATGTCTTGGCTCTGCTTCAATAGTTCATTATTATACAAGTGCCTGAGGGCTTATCTGCCTGCAAGACTCACATGAGTCTTTTCTGTAGGCTGAGGCCATCCTCGAAAAGGCACAATTCCACGTTCCTGTTCTTTTAGCAGTAGGTGTGATGTGTCCAGTAGTTCTTGTACTACCACCTAAAATCACATTACATTTTGATTGACTATCACATGTAGACATTAAAACTTCCTGAAAGCTCAGTGCTTCCTTCTTGAAGATCTTGTTTTGAGGTAACACTTTCTCATTTCAAGCTGAAGGGACTCATGAATTGGACAGTAATGGAAGTAATGTCTTTGTAATAAATGAACAGTTCATAAGCATGTTATTTGTTACACCATCCAGAGTCACAGGTAACAGTGGTGGTATTTGGGGTTGACCAAAGCATAGTCTCATAATTCCTGCCATAGAATGACATTTAGTCATGCTAATGATGGAGCAATTGAGAATTACTGGCACTTAAAATTAATTACTCTGCAAACATAAAAAGGAAAGGCAGGGAGTATACTCATTGCTGCTGCTTGCATCTGAGACTGCTTCTTCAGGGGACGTGACAGGTAATACACCAGTACCAATATATTGTGCTGCTTATGGTGATCCAGTTGCTGAGCAAACGTGCAGGATGTGTATGTTAAAACTGCTTCTCTTCAGGGATTGCCCAACAGTCTTTATTCACCTTTGAACTTCTGATTGGTTTGTACTGAAATCTTGGGTCGTCTGGTTAGTTGTCTAGAGAATTGATTATATTAGGAAGCAAGTGATCTGCTAGTGAAAACCAGTTCTACTTTCTGTTGGAATTGTTGAATAAGGAAGCCTGGGGAGGTTTTATACTGTTGGATGTAAGGCTTTCTATAGAATTGTTACCAGCACTTACTGTACATAATATAGTGTGTGTAATGTTGGAGCCAGATTTTCTGTCTTGTGTACTACTTGCAGTATGGATGAAGTAGGTTGTATAAATTACAAGCCTTCCCTCCTCCACTGGAGTGCAGTGAATGTCAGATTGAAGCTGTCACGCTGGTGCTTTACAACTCCAGCGACACAGGATCCTAAGATAAACTCAGCCTTCATTTAGGGGAATTTTTAGGCTTTAACAACATGCCATGAAGTGAAGCAGAGAAAATGGAAATGGATTACAGGAAAAGTCTTCTGCGTTCCTTGCTGTTTTCATGCTGCAATATTTATGTCATAGAGGATCTCTCCCAAGCTCTTATTTCAAACTCCCATGTGGACCAAAAGCAACATTTTATATGGCTTGACAAAGGTCCCTTTTCACTAACTTCAGGTGACCTGAGGCAGATTAACATGCAGATTAATGTATTTGACAGTAATAAATCAGCTTTAACAAGTACCGAGGCAGAGATTTGTTTGGCAGAGAGTTTGGATAAGATACGGTATCTGGAGTTAAGTTGAACATTTTGTAGAGAATGATATAGTGGAGATGGTTGAAAATTTCCTGCTTTCCTTGTTTTTGTGCTGATGTATCTTTATGGAATTTAGCTGTAACTGTGTGGAGTTAAGTCAGTGTTATCTGGGTGAGTGAGCCTACAAAAATGGAAGGATGTTAATTTAGTTGTAGGTATGCATTTTGTCATCCAATGTGATGTAAATGTTTACAAGCTGCTGCATAGGACACATACACTTTGGATTTTTTTTCCTCTCTATGTAAATTTATTATCTAATTTTTAGTTTTCTTGGAGAAACAGCCTTCATGTTGATTACACATCTTTCTTGTAGCAATCTTGGACTGTAACCTTCCTAAGGTTGAATACAAGCATCAGAACCAGGGAAGAATTTGAGATGAGAGAAGTTGGTCTGTGCTTCCTCACAGGTAGCACAGCTATTTGTGAGAGAGCAGTAACAAATTAGAATCAGGAATACTTGGTGTGCTGGGGAAAATTATTGCAGTGTTTTAGATAACTGCTGTGTGTTACTCCATGTGGAATGTACAAGATATTTGTTTCATTGCTCTATCTTGTATTTCTCAAAAATGAAGCTTACAATGAATTTGGATATTTCTGTAACAGGGTGAGGGTTTGACAAGTGGGGCTTCCAAATTGGAGTTGATGTTGAGGTGAGCTGCAGGAAAATATAAACCAGTCACAGACAGGACTGGAAGATGTAATTCTTTTCCCCTTCAGGAGAAAAACTGTAGCAGTGAATTGTTGAAGGGTTTATTTTGTTTGTTTTTCAGTTTTGTGAATTTGGGTTTTGGTTTTTTTTGTATGGAGTGCGGTTTTTTAGGTTAGTTTTTTCTTTTCCATTTGCACCTACTGTTCTGACTTTTGTCAGTGGAAATCAATGACATCAGATTGCTGTGTGACAGTTTAAACACAATCCCTGACAGAAGCTAAAAATCATGGTTAAAAGATTTTATCTAATCCGTATGTAAGACAAAAATTAGGGCACACTGAGTGTTTTGATTTCTTTAAGTCAAATTTCATCAAAACTTGAAATTCCAGAAGAGCTATAACATAAACTAGTAAAACTATCTCTGGCTCAGGATTCTGCCTTCATTGTGGAGTTGCTGCTTAGGCTTCTGCCCTTGAGACTCTCAGAGCAGCCTCTTGTGTGCAGTCCAAGCAGGCTGTGTGACACCCACCTGTGTGCACTGAGCCCTGCTGCAGAAACATCTTCATGGTCTTGTGCTTTACTTGCTCAGTTTTCTTGTCCCTGTGTGTCACCCATGCTCAAGTGACAAGACCTCCCTGAAGCAGAGAGACCGAGAGGCTTTGGGCTGGCTGTGCTCAGCAGGTTCTGTGTGTCCCTGGTGCTGAGGAGATGGGGAGTGGGAGAGTTGTGCCCTGGCTGTGGCATGGCACGGGTCACTGATGTGTCCCTGGCTGCTGGATGAAATTCTGACCTGTGGGTGCCAAATGTGCCAGATTGCAGCACCTCCAGCTGAGCCTTTGACTGTGCTCTGTCCCTGACCTTTCTAGTTGTACCCTTTGAGTCTGAAGCCTGGCCAAGCTGCGAGGCCACCTACCAGTCCCAGCCAAGCTGACCATTCAGGGGAGGAGGCAGAAACCTGGCAGCCATGGGGTTTTTCTGTCCCCTTGTCCTCTTATGTAAGTCTCTGGCCAGAGCCTCTCAGGGCAATGCCTGCTGGCTTCTTGGATGCCTTTGGGGAGCTGTTGGTTTTCTTAGGGTGCTTTGCCTGGTCTGCCTAGGAAATCTGCTGTTTCAGCCCTCATCCATTTTTCTACAAACTTTTTCGCTTTCTGTCTCATAATAATTTTATTTCCTGCTTTGTTTGTGTGCATTAGGCCTTTGCTGTCCTTCCTCAGAGTGAGCTCTTTTAGGGAGTTTTTAGTGAGGATGTCCATCCCCTAAGGAAGAAAATAGCTTCTAAGCATGAATGTGCAATCAGCATAAGACAGACATGCATTGGTATTCAGAGACTTTTAGAGCTAAAGGTGGCTTAATGTGCTTAATATCCATGGATGGATTTACCCTGTATGTTTGTCCATTTTCCTTGTGAATCGTCATCCTGTAGCAAAAAGTTTCAAGGTTTGCCTGTTGCTGTGTCAGAAACGACTTCTTTGCGTTTGAGGTTGCCCAACCTGATCTAACTCTGTGTGACCTTAGGCAGTGGTTGGTATCTTCACTTTTTCTTATTGTTGTTTGGAGTGGTGCTGTTGTAGGCACAAAGATTAGGAAACCTCGTGCTCTGTTGAAATCTTAACTGCAGTTTTGATTTGTCATTTCTGGTTTCCTGTCACAAAGGAAACCTTTCAAATAATTTAGTAAATGTGTAAAATGTGATGTAAAACTTACAAACTATTACACATTAAGTAGCACATACTAAAAATAGATACTGGATTTTGTATTTCATAAGTTCAAGGCTTGTTTCACATGTTACTTGTTTACTTAGCTTCAGCTGCTAGCTTATCTACACACGTCAGGCCTTGCCTGGTTATCTGGGCAGGTCAAAGGTCCTCCAGGGTTTTCCTTCTGCTTTTTCTAATGTATTAAATTTACAGCACTGGTTATTGACTTTCCTTAGGACTTACAGCCTGTCAGTGTCTCCTTTTTTTCCAAAATCTTATGTTCCACTACTGTGCTGTCAATACTGGAAGAACCTTTCATGCTTTCCATAACGATGTACCTGGAGATACAGGTGGGTAAAGTGATGTTTTTGCTCTGTTCAGATATGACCACCTGTATGGAGTTCTCAGGCAGAGAACTCAGCTGAGTACATCTTTGGTGTACAGATTAGTGCTGGCTTTTGTATGTAGCACTCAGTGTCTGCTGGGAAGCTTAGCTTGTGTCTCTTGTGCCCATCAGGTGAATCTAAAGAGCTGTGTTGCATCCCAGCCACACCTGTGCATATGGTAGTTTGTCTTTACATCAAAATGACACTAGATAGCTTCTTTTTCTTACAGGGAGAACAAACCTGTCCTAGAAAGAGATCCTTTATCTGCTAGCTCCATTGACAATAGGTGTTGTGTCAGCCTAAGGTATTTTTTTCTTCTTTCCAGAACAGTTTATCTGTGTAGTTCTACATCTGTTAACACCTTTTACAGATGCAGTTGGGCTAGGGCAAGAGCACCTTCAGTAAGTATTTGAAAACTAGGACAAATAACTATTCAGTAGTTTGCTGACCCAGTTCTTGCTTTCTCCTCATGTTCTGTCTGGGCCCTTTTCCAGCAAATAAACTGAAATTCTTACCCTTCCTGCTCGTAAGATCGTGAAGACTTATCGACTCAGCCATGTTTCCTTCCTGTTCTTAAGGTTTCTTAAAGAAATGGAGTGTCTCCTATGATATCTAGAGATTCTTTCTGCAGTCAGAAAGCACAGACAGTGAATGCCAGGCTCAGTGTTTTGTGTTTAGGTGCTATTATAGGAAGGTGTATATATGTATGAAAGGCCCTTAGGTAGAAAACAGCACTGACGGGTCACCCCAGCACAGAGTTCCCTCTCTGGGTGGAGAATGTTACCAGTTCAGGTGGCCCATTTGGTTGTTTCTCCTGGGGCTGTTTTTGTTACTCTATTGTAATTTTCCTGTAACACTTTGAAGACAACAATGGATGGAGTCCTGCATTCCTTCTCCTTTGCTGTTATGTTCTTGTTTATGGTCAAAGAGGAAGTACCCCTTGTGCATGTGTCTGCTTTTAAAAGTAACTTGCATGCAAGCAAGGCCAAGAATTTATTGCTGGTACAATGGAAGTTTTAACAGTGTGACTCAATTTTTCTTTATGAACATCTAACTAATGATTCTAAGAACAACACTGCAGTTACATACACAGAAATGTTGCCAAACACAGCTAAAATTGTAACACATGGGCTTTTTGGTTTCTGTCCCTTCTCTGGGATTTATTTTTACCCTTCCATTGCTGCTCTGGGTCTTTAGGGCAGCAGCTTTGGACTGCTGGCTAGGGTAACAGGTTATCAGCCCTAGGACTCATGTGTTGAGAGGAGTATGATGGTGATGTTGCCTGTTTATTTTTCCTCTCTGTAGGATCCACTTGAGTTTCCTTGGTATCTTTGCTAATATGTTTTTATTCCTCTTTTTTTCTTCTTCATTGGTCTAAAGCTTCAGGTTATCTCTGAATTTATTATATATGGAGGCATTTTTGACTGTGCATTAATGAGTTCTTTAGCTGTGGGGGTCTTCTGGTGGCAAGGCTGTGTCCTATTTCATATCCCATGCCTGTACTCCTGTGCACTGCGTCCTGCTCCTCTGCTGTTGTCATTTCTCAACATCACTGCAAATTCCTCTTTCTGTGGAATATAACTAGAGGTTATATCACACCACGGTAAACAAAAGTAAATGGCATCTAGGCTGGTTGGAAAAGCTGCTGTCAGAGCTAAAGTGCATAAAAGCTGCAGTTCTTACAGAGAAAGGCTGTTAAACCTCAGTCCTGACCTTGCTCCCATATGGAGCACATGGGCTCGGGCTGGTACTGGCATTGCTGCATTTACAGGGCTGCAAGGTTTTGGTTTTCCCCTCATTCCATATCCCCAGATCCCTGCATGTCACAATTTCATAATTAGAGTAAATGCTCTATTCTGCCCATGATTAAGGCAACCTGGATGTCCAACTTCTTCTGTTTATGTGAAATTAAGCCTTTATTCCTGTTTTGTAATAAGAGGATTTTGTAATTGTAAACTTTGTGTCTGTTTCCCTTGAGGAATTTTTTGCTAAATCTGCTGCTGTTGGAGTTTCATGTTATAAATTATCTTCTGTAAATAGTTTGATAGAAAAAAATAATCTTTATTTTCCTGTAATGGTGCTCATAGTCACCAATCCAATGTTACAGCCAGTCCTCGTTGTACTTATGAAACAGTGTAGCTCTGTTACAAAAGGTGGGTGGCAAATGCATGCTTCAGAGTAGGGACACGATATATTTTTTGCACTGAAGGTATTAAAGGTAGGTGCTCCTCATTGCCCAGCTCATTTGCAGGTTTTTTTCCTCAACTCCATTGTGTGTCTGGGGGGCTTTTCTGGTTTTGAAGGTTTTTTTGAGTTGAAAGAGATGTGGATCACACACTACAACCTTCTATCTCAAAATGGTTGTCTGAATGTACCAATAAGTGGTGTTAAGTCATGAAAAACACCTAACATGTATATTCACAAAATGCTTCCTGATTACCTGTGAGTTAACATGAAACATATTTATGATCTTAAACTGTTTCAGACTTAGAATTTGCACTGGGATGGCTGTACTGGTTAGACCACAGACACCAGCAAAAACCTCTGTGGGGAACACAGTGGTACTAGCAGAAAGTATTTTGGTCAAACAAACCACAGCAAGATGACGTTTTGTGTGAGTCTTTAGGTCTAGGATCTGCAGATGTGTTTTGAGTTCAAGGTACAACCCTACTTCATTTTAGCAGTATTCTCATAAGTAGACTTTGGATGTTTTGAAATCTCTCCTTAGTCATATGATAGTAAAAAGTAAAGGATTAACTTAACCTTTCTGCTTTTAAATTGCATCAGGGGTGTCTCAGTGTCCTTGGTCTTGTTTCAGAATTCAAGATGATTTTGAACAATGTTACCAGGAAAAAAATTTGTATCTGAGGGAGTGGCACTAAATATAGAGGAAACTAAATGTTCACATCAGCTTTTCCTAATTCTCAACAATATTTGTCTTTTAAACATGAATTTATTCGCTGGCTATTGCATTAAGGAAGTAAAGTAATTAATAAGTAGCTTTACCTGGTCTTACGTGGAACTTCAGCCACATGACTAAATCTGCTTCTAATTGGCATAAATTAGATGCAGCCTAGTTATGGTAAGTCTGCTTCTTTAGGAAGGAATCTGAAATATGATGCACAATTTTTTTCATCCTGGACTGATACAATTCTGTGGATGTGAATGCTATTTCTACAGTGTTCTTGTAGCATTTTTGCTACAGAAAAGTAGCAACTTTTTACTTGTCTGACTTGTGGCAAAACAACATTGTGGCTTTTGAGGAGAGGGGCACGTGCTGCTTTCAGCTGAAGAAATGCCTTTTCTGAGGGCGAGTGAAGCAGTAACTTTGCTTCGTTCTTGGTTTTTTACTAATATGGGAATGCGAGCATTTTGTAAACCAAACCTGTCAGCCACTGAACAAAACACTGATGAGCAAGCTCAAACCTCATGAGTGAAGCTTATCAAGATTATCAATAAAACTAGAGAGCAGGTACTTCCAAAACCTGGGAAGAGTGTCAGCTTTTTACTGTGGCCTCTGTTAAAATTAGTGATCTTAATAAGGTGTCTGTTTTGCTGTGCCAGGTCTGGTCTGCCCCTGGTCAGTAGATTGTAATAGAGGCCATGGTGTGTGCCTTTATAACAATGAAAGGTCAGGACCAACAGGTAACTGCCCGTTTTTCATAGGTTGGGAAAATACTGCCTATAATATTTACAATTACACGTTTGGGGGTGGGATGCTGCCCTTTGCCCCCTTGTCCACGCTGTTTCCCCAGCAGAGCTTTGAGCCAGTGCAGTGTTTGACAGCATTTGCGTCTTTGGTGGCAAAGGATGATCTCATTCCCCTCCCCTGATCAATGTTTTTCCACAGTCACCTGGAAGGGCTTGTGACAAACATCCCAGAGTGCCTCTGGGAGCAGTGGAGCTGTTTATTGCCCAAACAGGGGAAAGTGGAGCTGCCCCCTCTGGGCACCAGCCAGACTTTAAATCTGCACAGTGATGGCATCTAAATGAAGACATGTCCACGCAGGCCAGTAAGAAGCACTGAAGGCAGCTGTCCTAATGATTTGCTGTTGGAAGTTTGCAGCCTGAAACGTGCATATTCCTCTTTGGTTTTGCAGTGTTTGTTTTTGTACAGTTGCTCCAGGCCTTGGAGCATTTTCTTGAGCAGGAAAAGCTCTTGATGCAGTTTTTAGAGATTGAAACTCAGGCTTCCTAGGAGGAAGGATAGGTGTTTGCTTGTGCCTCTGGATTGCTGCTGTCTTGGTGCCCTTTACATTCCCATTCAAAGATTCTCTCTGTAGAGGGGTAGAAGGAATGTAACCTCAGTTTCATGGTCTAGCTCTGGATTTTAGTGCCTGCTCCAATACTTTGGTTTCTTCATCTTCACCCAAGAGTTTTGTGAATTTGATGCCCTTGAGGCAGTAGCTAAAAGTATGTATTCTGAATTTTCACTTAAGAGGAGAGTGACATTTAATTTCAGTCTTTCACTTTTAGACAGTCTGTGATCCCAAGTGTTACTAACATAGAAGAACTGCATCTTTTTCTTGTTGGCAGCCATGAAGCAAGTTGGTGTGAGTAGCATGCCATAGAAATCATGAAAGAGCAAAAGACGGGATATTTCTCACTTGGAGAAACTGAGCCATTCAATGAAAAAGGAATCAAAAACAAGTTTTCTGGGTCTGGGCTGTGGATATTTGTGGAATGTAATGTGAAAAGAACTTGAACTTCCATTCTCGGTTTTGTACTGCTTTTGTAACAATTCCCTTGATTTTGGTTTATTGAAGAGTAGAACTGATTTACAGCAGTCATCCAGTCTGTAAGGACCGGACATTGTGCTCTGGGGGTGGGCCAACCTCTGACATAACTCAGCCCAGTTAAAAAAATGGGGTCCAATTTGCAGTACAAATTGGACAAATGTTGTAACAATGTAATGGGATCCTCTGAAATGGAAGCATTTTGATAATGCAGGCAGGCTGCTGGCTTGTTCCCTTTCTTTGGATCCAAATGCATCAGAATGTGCTTGATTGTTTGCCTCTGCAGCCTGCTGTGAAATAGCTGGGGCTGAAGCGTCCAGTGACAGTTTACAAGTTACAAAGACAGCTTTTTGGCCACTGACCCTCTGCGGGAGTCTAATCTTTGTTTTGTAGATGCCTCTTTATCTAGGGAAATTACATGAAGAAAAGAGGTGTTGGATTACTTCCTCATTGTTCCTCATTGTTAAAGATGACCTGCAAAGAATTTTTACAGGCTGATTCGTACTTTTCCTTTAGGGTACATTGAGAAAACAAAGTCTTCTGTGAGAATTTCCTTCTCCTTCTGTTCATACGTAGCCTTGTTTGCTTTGTTTTTGACTGTAGCTGTAGAGAATATTTGGAATGTTAACTGTGAATGTTTAACTCGTGAATTGAAAAAGCTCAATCGTTGAAAGGCTGCTAAATAAATAAAAATTTTAAAAAGATTAAAGTTCCTTATTTCAAGTTGGCCTTACAATACAGTTTATGAGCTACTACTTGTGACAGAACTTCCCTACCAGAAGATAGTAGTAGAAATACAGTGTGCCAAGAAAACTGCATTTCAGTAAGTATACCTTATTTCACTCAAGGTAGCTAGGCACAAAGTTTCATAGGCACAAAATTCCCCATCACCCTATATAGGCTATGTTCTTTTCCCAGTCAGTCTGTCCATGGGTTGTAGTGCAAGTGCTCTGCCATTTGTACCTGTGCTGGCAGTTCTGGGAATGGGATTTTGCCTATTCTGTTACTGAGAGCTTTCCTAAATAGCTTGGGATTTGGTGAAGTCTTATTGTTCAATCAGCTTTGCCACTGTCATGGCACATGACACAGGCAAGGCAGTTTGTAGATCGATACAGCATCTCTTACAAGATTTTTTTGGGCACTCGAACCCTTCATTAAACATTAAGCATTAATGAATGTTCTGAGAAATGCGTAGCCTGAAATTTTCATGATGGTCTTTTGTTCTTTTGATGACTTACGGTCTGTTAGGGGAAACGAGCTAATCTTAGGAGGAATCATCCACTGTGTATACACTGTTTGTGCTGCTTTAATGGATGCTCTGGGGGAGGATCAGCAAGGAAAGAGCATACAGTGGATGCCACTGCCTACCTGAACAGCAAAGTTTCTGCCAGTAAGGCAATTGAGAGGGGATTGTAGGGGAAAGCAATTTTCATTCTGCTTCCAAATAACAGCTCCAGACAGAACTAAATGCCTTTTGAGGATCATTCTCATGCTGCTTACAGGAATGAACATACTGACAAGAGTGGAGTACTGGAGAGATTGCTTTGTTTAGGGGTAGTGGGAGGTAGTCTGACCGTCCAGTACTGTTTTATCTTCAAAAGGGAGTGACAGGTCTTTTAAATTTAATTACAAACACTATCATTAATGTGTTTTCTTTGTTTTACTGCCATGTGTCATCATTTATTGTAGGCAGTAAATCAGTCCTTGTGCCAGGTGAGTTCTGGGAGGTTAGAAGGGCTGCAGTGCTTATCCTGTGGAGTGTCATACAGAGAACAATGGCATTATCCCGTGGTGATTAAGTTTGTGTAACTAGTCTTTGCTTATCATCTTTAGGAGTGAAGCAGTGTTTTAAATATGCTGTAGTTGTGGATGTTGACTCCTGTGACATTGCACAACTGCAGTGAATGCTGAAATAATACTGCCTTCTAGTTCTGCTTGGAAAGATGGCAGGGCTGAGCCACAAACTGGCACTGACTGTCCTCCTGTGGGCAGTCAAGATTTTATTTCTGTCAAATATTCTGAATATTTGTTCCTGCTCCTAAAATCTATTTGCTCAGCTTCTTCCTGAGCTTCCTGTGAGGTTGGCTGCTGCTGAACCAGGGTGCAGGGAGCAGCTGAGGCTGCTCTAGGAGTGTGTGACAAGGCAGCAGCACACTGAATTGACTAAAACCTCATTTTGTGTTTATAGGCTGTGTTTAGAGCCCTGCTTGCATTAAACTGCTAAATCCTTTCTAAAAGCTGACAGAGCATTTAGAAGTTTTCTGTATTAAAAAACCCAACAGACCAAACTCTGTAGATGCTTTTCTCAGCTTATTTTAAGCACAGCAGGAACTCACTGATTCATCTACATGCTGATATTATGTATGCAATCATTAAGTAGATTTTAAGTCATAATGGCAACTTCCTCTTTAAATGGAAGCTAATTTTAATGAAACCTTTAATTTGCATGCTACAAAAAATGTTGAAGGACTTCATTTATGAGATTTATAATCTCAATGAGACACAAAACAGTATTTTCCAAGACCACAAGTGTTGTATAACTTTCCATTTTCTAGTTTTTGCTTTTGTGAACTGTGCAGTCTTAGACAGAATGGGGCAGTAAGTATGCTCACAATGGTTCAACCATCATCTTCTGGTTAGATGCTACTGACCATATTTAGATTTCCTGATTTCTTAGGAAAAGGTCCTCCTTCACTGAACTGTGAGTCATAGAAACTTTATGATAGAACTTAAGGACCATCTATGCCTTTCCTGTTCATAATCTTCACTGCTTTCTTTCACCTGTGAACAAATATTTCAGGCTATTTACACTTCAGTGTTGGCACTTTTCGGTTGCATTCAGTCAGTAGTACATTTTAAAAAAGAAGTAAAGCCCAGTAGTGATGCTTTTGGATTAGCTTTTATCTTGCTTACCTTTGCATGTTCATTTTTGGGCAAGCATATTTAGCACTGTGAAGATCATGCATGAATGACATGGAAGCATCTTAGTTCACTGAACAATCCCCCTGTTATTTCAAGAAACAACAACTTCTGTTTCTGCAGAGCTCTGAAGATCAGCTTTACTGCTGAATGCAAATCTCACTTGCTGGAGGTGAAATGCATCTTTTATTTTTAACCTTAGTGAGTGCTTGGCAGCAACTGCTGGTGAAGTAAATCCTCAAGGCCCGATGTAAAAATCTCTTGGCATTCCTGTCTCTTGTATTAGAAGAGCCTTTTGCAAGCATCTTGGCCAAGTGTGGTTCAGCCTGTTGTGTGGCTGTACCGTGTCCCAGGGCATTGCTCCCACAATGTCACAGAGGTGATGTAAGGACAGGCATTAGGCAATATCAGTGGCAATGCAGCACACAGTGGCAATGCTATTGCTTAAATCTGGCTGAAAGAAGAACCAGTAAAACTTGCTGGTTAAACGTCTCATGAAATTGCCCAATCTGGGGAGCTAACTAGGCCTGTTTGTACTGACTACCTGTTTGAAATGTGTGGAATAGCAGGCAGGGGGGTGTCCCTGTGTGTAACTGTTGTTTGTAAAGCAGCTGCTCTGCTTCCTTGCATTTTTCTGATTTTAGCTACAGCTTCAAATTGGTTCATTTTACTTGTTGTGGTCTAACCCCAGCAGGCAGCTAAGCCCCACACAGCTGCTTGCTCACTCTGCCCCAGTGGGATGGGAAAGAGAATCATAAGAGAGAGAACGTGTGGGTTCAGATAAGGACAGTTCAATAAGTAAAGCAAAAGTTGTGGATACAAGCAAAGCAAACCAAGGAATTAATTCACCACTTCCCATGGGCAGTCAGGTATTCAGCTATCCATCCAAAACCAGCATAATACTGTACTGAAATTGTCTCTTATAGATTGCTTTTTAAATTAAGACATCCATTAGCTTCATTTCAAACTGTAGTTGTTGTTGCTTACTTTTTTCTTTTGTACGTCAGTTTGGCAAAATGGCAGTGTGATTATGTCTTCATGTTTCTTGCATAAAAATAGAATTGTGATTGGGCTGCTTGAAATATGACAAAACCAGTTAAGATTTCAGTTCTGTGGCTTTCTGCGTATTTGTTCCTGCTCTTAAAATCTACTTGCTCAACTTTTTCACTGAGCTTCCTATGTAATGTTAAACTTCTTCTTAATTCTCCTGTGGCTCTTGTGTTTACCAGGTAAACAGCTGTGGCTGTTTTAGATGTTGCTTCTCAGATGGAGGTGTCTGACCCTGTAGTGGAGGTAGCAGGAAGGTGGGGATGCCACCTGCTCTGCTGTCACATTGTCACCTTACCGTCCTGGGTGATTAAAGCAGTGTGCCATACTGAACTCGGACAACTTGAGGTATCATTTATTTCTGCAGAATCTCTTACTGGCTCATTAGCTGCTCTCTCCTGTGAGGATTGCCAGGTAGCTGAGGGGATATAATATTACAAACTGCTGCAGCAAAATTAACTATAGCCCATTTGTCAGAGCTGAGAATTACCTTGCAGTGATCATATGTAAATGAAATGAGTTCCTGTAAGGACAGAATACGTTATTTACTGGCTTTTTGGAGGTGATATTTTATTACAAAACTGCCAATATCAATTCCCCATCTTATATTTTTAATTTTCCCTCCTACATTATGAAAAATTTCAGCATCTTTTATTGGGCACTAAAATTCCAATTTAATTATGCATACTGGCAAGTTAAAACTTGTTAGATGGGTTGTCTTAATGTTGTGTGTTAGTCACATCAGGGCACTTAGGTGCTACAGTAATAAGAATGACACCAGGTGATTAGTGCAAAACGAATAGATTGTCATTCAGAGTGATTCTGAAGCCTCAGCTGTGCCTTCGTTCTCATAATACATTCTGATGCTTTCTGGCACTCAGACTGCAAAGTTCTCTGGAGGTTGTGCCTCCCAAGGCTGCCAGTGTCAAACAGGTCTCTGAACTGGCTGCCGAAGTGACACCTCACAAAACAAATTGGTAATCAATAATACTCTTGATGAGGGCTCAGATTAACAGCTGTCATCAATTTTCTGTACATTTGATCAAATCTTTAACATTTTGAGTTGAATTTACCCTGAGTCCTTTTTGTAGTATTGTGAGTCTAAAATGCAGTTACTTTTCTGAGTAGAAATCATGGGTTATTGTTTTCTGGGGGATTTACCTGTTTCTGCTTGCTCTGATGGAATGAACAATGTTTAGATTTGTCTGCTCTAATTCCTTGCACAAGTAAAGGTACAAACCCATTCCTGGCAGTGATTGTGACCATGTTAATTTAAGCAAGGGAAGCATAATCACTCTGTGTACTAGTGCTCTCCTTGCAGTCTGTCTAAAATTAGTTGCTACTTGAGCTCTGCTTGAGCTTTGCTTTATTGCTATTACCAGTACTTAATGTCCTTGTTTTGGTAAAACTTAGTCTGGATGACTGAGCTTGGGATATGAGCTTCATACCTGCAAAGATACAATAATTATAGAGTACCTGTGAGAAATAGTTTGTTTCTAAATAATATTAACAGCCTAATTGCTGCTTGCAATTTTGTAGAAATGATTTATAGAAATTGGCTCTGGTTTTGTAGGTTTACTGTTTTATGAAGCTCACTTTTGGTCATCTTTCAAAGTTGTGTTTAACTTGTGTTAGGGTATGAAACTGTAAGTGCTCTCAGGATGAGAATTCATTATCCAGCAGTGTGGAAATCTGTGTAATTGATCCTGTGGGATTTTGGGCACATACAAAAGCAGTTGTCATAGCTGTTTGGTAGCTTGCAAGCGAGCTCTCCTTCCAGCCAACTTTTGCACTCTTTCTTTTTAACTTCAGTTGAATTACACAAACTGTTTGTCTTGCAGAGCCAAGACATAATCAGCCAAACTGAACCAAGAGGAAAGAGAATATTTGAGAAGGCTTCCAGCATCTCATGAACGAACTAAGGGAACCCGATAATGCTGGTTCTCCAGAGCCAGGTCTGCGGCTCAGAAAAGGACACATGTCTGACACTGCAACAACACAGGCAGCCTTTGAAGAGGACAGCTCTCAACAGAGCCTTCTTCTAGAGGAACCACTACTGTCTTCTGACCAGGAAAATGTAAGTCTCGTGATTCTTTTCCTAGCAAACTTAACAGGCAATCAAAGTTCTGGTATAAATGTTTCAGTGTTTTAAATAACCTTTGGAAATGTGGACCTAGACCCTACAACCTTTTAATGCCTGCTAAATAAATAATACCAGGAAGATTCCAGAAGTATTCAGTTGAATTTATGGGAACTTGGGTGACAAGACTGGGCATAACTAGTTTTACCAGCTTTTATGTTTTTATTTTGTCCTCAAAGAAATGGGACTTGTACTGTTTTGTGTTCTGCTGAGATGCTGCTCATACGAAAATATTTTTGTTCTGTAATTTTCAATTAATTGTAAGTGAAAAGAGAAGTATTGGCTCTTACTGCATGTAATCAGAACCTTGGCTAATTGGTATATTTTTGATGATTAGGGTAGAAAAATCTGTTTGCAAGCATTCTTGCTGGAATTAGACTGAACAGTGCATTACATCCTATCTTGGACCAGTAGCTAGTAACAGACTCACAGGGAAGAGCAAAAACATGGGGAAGCATCTTGTGTAACTATCCTAGGATAGTCTCCCAGTCTTTAGCAGTTGGTGGCTCCCAGGTTTTCTGAGCCTGTGGCAGTATCAGTAAGTTTTTGGTGCATGAGCCTTTGTAAGTTTTAGCAGCCACAGCATGCAGAAAGGTGTCCACAGCTAAATTAGGTGTTCTACAGAGACAATATCCAAGCACTGGACTAAAGTACCTTCTGGTTCTGGTTAGAGAGTTCCAGAGCTGTAAGTAATGCTTCTCTCAGGATATATTCAGATGGATATCAGCATGGTTAAGTGGAAGAGGCATTCATCTTAGGCTCACTATCCAATTTATCATGGATTAATGAGTTTACTGTATCAGCTCAGTCACAGCAACTGTGTGGTTTTAGCCAGCAGCAAAAACATGCTGGTACTACTTAATGTATGTTGGGCTGTGGCTGTAATTGCATTTGCCACAAGTTCTGGGTATGTGCAAGGCCCACTGTCATGGATCAGCTGACATGAGAACTGGTATTTGCCTTCTCAGCTTGGTGAGTTGGAGCCCTTACAGAATTTAGTTCCGAGCATTCTTGTAATGAGGAGTCAGGACTGGTATTCATGTCTAGGCAGCCAAGCCAATGCACTCACAGTTGTACTGCTATAACTTCTCTAGGACCTTCTCAGTATCCTGATAAGGGAAACACTCAGAGTCTTTTCCCATTTTGTGGAAGGTTGTGAAGCATGTGTTTAAGGTGCAAAGTCTTGGCCAAGACGGGTTAGAAAAAGAAAAGTTGGGTTATGCTAGCAGACACTTTGAATTTGCATGTTTATCTGTTGCTGTGTTTGGGATCATCTGCTTTGAAGGCTGTTTTATGTCTTGTCTCTGACTTTCCTGGTTGAACAATGAGAGTTAACTGTAGCCTGTGGATGGAATACTCGAGGAAAATGTCCATAAGTGCTTTAATTCTTTCTGTACATTTGCTTAGCTAAACAGGAACTACCTGGATGAATCAGTGTTTAATTCTAACACTTTGGCAATGAAATGGTTGAAATACCTTCATTCTCTCTTTCAGGCATTCACAGCACATGTTGTCTCTTGATTTTTTGCTTTCATCCATACAACAAAAGTTTGTGGTTTTTTTGTTTTGGCTCACTACAAATGTTTGGCTTTCTCGTGTTTGATTTCTTTTCTCTTTCCTGGTCTTCTAAAGTGCTGTCACAGAAACTTGTTTTTGCCATTTGGGCCTTGCTGTTCTATCTTAATCTGCATCACTTTCTCTGCCATATTTGGCCTCCTGCTTTTTTGAATTTTTTTTTCATCCTTTTATTCCTGTCCTCTGTGATTACTTGGGTTTGTTAGTATGATGTCTTTAAATGTTTTTTTGTCTTAAAAGGCTGAATAATTGATGCTTCTAATGGATCATCCCAAAACACTTTGCTGTCAAAAGTACCAATATTGGCTTGCCAAATGGCCTTTATTATGTGATATGCTGCAGTGTTCCAAATAATCTGGAAAAAACATCATGCTGTACATCTTTCTCTGCCTCGTGTAAGCCTCAGCACAGCTGTTGCTCAAATGTCAGCTCAGATTCACTCTTCTGCTTTGCTGTGCATTCTGGCTCTGTGCAGCTGTCTCAGCAGAGAGACCTATTAGTTCATTAGCGTGACTTATAAGTTCAAAAGCCTGATTTTCCTCTGGTCTGGAAGAGATTCATGTTTAGATAACAGTAATATAAGGATATTGTTCTTGGCTGGTGGCAATAGTGCTCAGGCTAAACATAGCCTTATAAAAGGTCTCAAGTAGTGCCCACTCCATCAGTGTTCTGGTGCTAAATGCAGCCACGATGGAGTTGATGGTAAAAATTCTGTGTTGGATGAGGGCTGTGTAGTGTCTTGATAATAGAACCACCATCATCATTTAATATGCTTTTAAATGTTTCTACTTAGGAAAAGCTTTTATCATAATAAATACGTATTCTAAAATGTACTGGGCTAGGACTTGAGGCATTAGTGTAAAAATATGTGTATTTTTATCTTGTGATAATATGACATTGTTTATTTTCCTGCTTATATCATTGCTGCTCTGTACTTGTATAAAATCTTCTCCAAACTCTTCTATACAAGATTCCTTTCCCGACTTGTACATCTACTTCCTGCTCCACTTGTAGAAGTAAGCAGTCTGAGCTTTTAAGCAGTACTAGTTGATGAATTTTTGATGAATTATTTTAATAGTCTTTTCTAAGAAGGAAGGCATGGAAGCATGTCATTATGTTGTTCAGAATTAATTTCCATCTTCCTCACAGCTTGAATTGTATATTATGTACTTCTGATTTTGATGGGCCAAAATATTGGTCCTCATAAGTAATAAAGCAGTTTTTTTGCTAAGAAAATGAAGATGATATTAAGAAATAAGATTTACTCTTAAGAGGTTTTTTTTTTTTTTTCTGAGGCTTTTGACCCTGGCACCTATCTTTGAGGTTGCATAGCTGTGAACTAAAAACTAAAGTTCCTACTTTGTGTAAATTAATTCAGTAGATACATGTAGCAAAGAATTACTAGCCATATTGAACATACTTATTCAAGATAATAATAATAACACAGCTGCATCCTTCTACCAGTGCTGTTAATCTGCCAATTTCATAACGATTCCTCTGAGAAGACAGAAATCGTGTAATATCAATATCCTTTTTATACTAAAACCTCTCAGTCTGTATTTTATTCCATAACTCTCTATTCTCTCCTAGAGTGCAAATATGTCCATAGATTATCCTCTCTTCCCAGTACGGGTTTCAAGGACTGGAGACACATCTTGCTGTCTTTAAAGGTGAAATTAGTGTAGTGGCAGGTGAGTGGTGAGCCTTTTGTGACTTGGAGACAAATAGCGACCATTTGTCTGCATGATAAGCACTCGATGATGAAAAAAGGATCAAGCAAGCTCCATAATTCTGTTCCTTCAGCAGTTCAAACCTCTTTTCCTTTTTCTGGTTTACACTATGTGCTGATAAGGCATTTTTCAGCAGGTGCTTCCCTCCTGCAGAATCCTGGATTGCCTTGCCTTTGGGACGGCATCCTTTCTCCTGTCCCAGCCTTTCTGTGTCTTAACTGCCTTTGTAATTCCAGCAGTGTTAGTTCCTAAAGAAATCTCTCCTACTGTGACTTTGTTAAGCTGACACAATCGAATGCATGTGACTTCTTACCATGTGATGAATGGGCTCTTTATGCAGCCCCAAACCCTGTGCTTGACTCTTTCCTTTTGTACTTTAACCTGTCAGTGACAGGAGGTAGACAAAAGAGCCATTTTCTTTGCTTTGTTCCAGTCATGGGTTTTCCCCGTGCTTGGATGATGATTCCTTTCATCTTCCATGCAGTTGTCCGATGTGGCACCAATATGTACCCAAAAGGTGGAGACCTGTTGCTTTGAAGTGTTTGATAACCTGCAGTAAGGTTCTGGGAGGAGGTTTGTGTAGCCCTCAAATCGTCTGAATGAGCAGAAGAAATTTGGGGAAATACTCCTCTGGATTGCTTTTCAGCGAGTATGGGCTTTGACAGGAGAACTTAGTTGACTTCTGAGAGATTTCATGATATCTCCATGTACCTACAGAACTCTTTCTAGAACATAAAAATCAAAGCGACTTGAAGGAGGAAGGCAGGAGGATGTAACAGAATTTCAGGTACAAAAGAGAATTTTTAGAGTAATTGAGGGTGAGCAAATGGCTCAAGACTTTTAACTTGAATCATAGAACTAACTCAAAGCCTTTTCTGTTACAGAAGTGCTTATATATTACCTACAAAACCGGACTGCAGACAGACTTTTTGGTGTTGCAGAAGGGTTCATGTAAATAAATGGAATTGTCTACTTGACTTTCTGGTGTATGCCAGCTGAGTGAAAACGACAGATGAAATCTTGAAGGTCAAAGGGAGACATTTGAGTCTTAAGAACAGTCTTTCTGGAGCTAATATTTGTAAATTCTGAATGTGTGAAATTTCATCCTTTCTAGATCTACTTTCAAGTTTCAAACCATTTAGCTTTTTTTTCGGTCTGGCATTTTTCTATTGGTTCTTTGGTGTTATGATTCAAATCTTGGCATTTGCTTCTGTGTTTGCCTTCTTCCTCCATTGCATTGCAGGTTTTGTTAGTAGAGTGTGAATGGAAGAGGCCTGGTAAAATCGAATTTGAGGCCCCACCAAAGCACATTTCGTTTTAAAGCTGATTGTGTTCAAATGTCGCTGTTCTGTAGATTTCTTTATCACCTCTTCCTTTCCTTCATTTTTGCAAGTTTTGGGATGAAATGTTATTTCTTTGAAAGCATGTGAGTTGACATTTTGCTTCAGATCAAAAGATCTTAACATCTGCATTTCTCCTTCACTTGCTATTCTAAGAACTGGAAGTAATGTGAATTTTACTCAGACTACTAGTCACTGAAGTAAGTGCTTGAAAATAGTAAATTTTTTTCTTTGTACAGCAAAGCATTTTTTTGGTACACAGAGCAGAATATCTCCCAAATATTCCCACGTAGACAGTGTGAAGACAATGGGACATGTTTACAGAGATGGTTTCCAGGCTCCACAGGCTTGAGCTGGTCAGATGCTGGTGCCTCCCTTGCTGGCAGTTGATGTGCCTGGGTTATGAACAGACTGTCAGAGCTTGGGAGTGCAGAAAAGGCAAACTGGTGATGCGTGGGCAGTGCCCAGAAGGCTGGTAATGTGTAGGAAATGGCCATTCTCCATGTCTGCTCTGTCTCCCAGAAAACTCTCTGAAGTAAAGGAATTTGTCCTAGGTGATGGCTGTTGAGTTGCAGCTGGATTCAACTGTGCCCTATTTCTGTGGAGTTTCTGTGCTTTGGGAGGGGAAGTGTTGGTGCTTGGAGTTTGCTGCCTGCCAGCAGGTTTTGTAACCATTGCTTGCTGTGCTGTGTGTTGAAACTAAGAGAGGGAGGGAGTAGTTCTGTTTATAATTCACTGGCACAACAGTTTCCCTGGACAGGGGTTGGATTCCACAGGTTTTGCCTTTGTTTTCCTGGAGATCCTATCTGCCTGATTTGGGCAGCAGTGGGGGGGCGTGTCGACCTTTTACGGTGATATAAGAGAAAAAAAAATAGTGTTGTACTGGTGGGTTAACTTGCATCTTCCTCCAACTATTTCAGATTGATTGACTCTGCTGTTATGTTAAGTTCAGCAGTACACTTTCAAGCTCTTTGTTTATTTTTGTAGCAGAACGTTTCTTTTTCTATAAGCCCAGCATGCTTGTTTTCTTTTTCTGCTGTCAGGATTAACAAGGGCAGAGGAGCAGAAAATGGCACATGAGACTCTTCTGCAGTAGAAACAATTTCTACAGGGTCTCCCCAAACCACTTCTGAGCACATGAGGGCATTGAGGCCTTGGGCCCTCGTCAGATACTGGGCATTGACAGAAAATCAGTAGTTGCTGCTGCTCAGAGATTTAACAGATCCTTTTCATCTGAAGATATTTAAGAAGGGAGCTAGTTCTAATCAGTGTTGTAGCAAGGCTGCTGAAACAAAAATGTGACTTTGTCCTAGGACTATTTGCTAAATGAGTTTTGAATGTTAGTGCTTGTTTTTAATGAGTGCCAGCAAGCAGTCACCCATGACCAGTTGTTAAGCTGTTCTCAAGTTCCAATATTAAATGGACTGTATCTTCTATAAGAAGGTGACCTACAAAGGAAAAACACTGAACTCCAGGAACTTCCAAGTGCTTGACATTTTGACCAATAGGCCTAAAAGGTTTTTGGCACTGTGCTAATGAATGACTTTTTTTGGCCCAGTTACAGCAAACACAGCTTTGCACACCCTGCTTAGAAGGTGGATGTAGTCAGCCTTTTGGAAACTGTGGTGTGGCTGTGTTTACAAGCTTGTCAGGGAGAATGTGAATTCTAAAGAACAAAGCTGTTATTTTAAAATAACTTGGTATGTGCAGAAGTTAGGGGAAGTCAGGGAAAGTTTTATGATGCTGTCTGTTTCCAGTTTATTTCTTACAACTCAAAGAATCTAAGTTGATGAAATTCTGAAAAATGTGCAACAGGCTTTTAGGAGAAATGGCATGGCAGCCATTGCTGCTTGCCCCTTATGAAAGGCTGGTTGATAAAAGGTCAGTTGACAGAATGGGCACAGAGGAGTTGCTGCTGAGAAAAAGCAATGTGAAAAGGATGTTACAGAACTGCGATTAGAAAAGTGACATTTTTATATGATAGCCTTGAACACGTATCTTGACCATTATGCTGAAAGCTCTCGAGTTACTGAATCTGGCACGCTGCCCCAAGGAACATAAAATTACTTGAATGTCGTGTTAAGCACTATTAATCATTCATCTGATGAGATCAAGATAAACAAGCAAAAACTCGGAGTCACGTCTAGACTTTGTGACTTCAGTTTAATGTGGAGGATAACTGGTTTTATAAATACAACAACATACGTTTTGTAACTTGAGTTTTAAGAAAATAATGTATAAGTACCATGTTATATAACATGCCATGACTCAGTGTTAATCAAGACATTTGATTTTTCTGAGTTATCTTGCCTGTGTCCCTACCAAGGCACAGAGCTTTGTCAAGGCACTGATCAAGAAGACAGTGGGGGAGTGTCTGTCAGCAGCTGAAGGAAGCAAGGATATGAGAACAGATTCAGACTGCATCATGCTTTGAAAATTCCTGTGATGGTAGGTTTAGGGCACTGGTGACATCTTGGTGGTGAATTGGCATCACAGACAGTTGAACTTTGAGACATGGGAGTTCATTAACCCCAGAGCTTAATACTACACAGGTATGTGCACAGTCAGTTAGACTCCTGAGTAACTGAGTAGTGACTGTGTCTGAGAAGAAACTCTAATGCAGAAGATTTGTGCATTTTCTGGGGTTTAGGAGAGTTCTATTGCAGTTGCCATTGTCCAGGTTTTGACTGGGATAGCAGAACATTTTCTTCCTACTAGCTGGTACAGTTCCATGGTTTGAATTTAGAATACATTGATAACACACTGATGTTTTAGTTGTTGCTAAGCAGTGCTAGCCCTGAATCAAGGACTTTTCATTGTCCCGTGCTCTGCCAGTGAAGAGAGGCACACGAGGCTGGGAGGGACCACGGCCAGGGCAGCTGAACCCAGTTAGGATATTCCAGATATCCAAGGGGATATTCCAGACCATGGAACATGGAGCCCAGTGCATGGACTGGGGGGGAGCTGGCTGGGAGCTGCTGGTCTCTGCTGGGGCAGGGGATGGGCATTGGTCAGATGGGGCTGAGGGAGAAGATGACCACTTTTTACAGAGTAAAAGGTGGCTCCGTTCAGATTTCAGTGATGTTTTAGTTTGCACGCTCAAATGAACAACATTGATGACACTTTTTGAAGAACTTGTTTGTCACCTGTGCAAGGAGCAGTCATGTGCAAACTCTGAAACTTTCTAGAAATCTTTAAACTGACATCAAGAAACTACAGACCTAAAGAAAATAAACTTTACTTGAAGTCCATTGAATGTAACTTAGTCAGAAGTGAAAAAGATGTTTCTGGAATCTTCTTCTGCAATTATGACTTGACTTCTGAGAGGTTTTTTCCACAGTAAGGACATTTTTAAATAGCGTGTCTGGGAACAGATTTGAGAGTGATAGTATAGAAACTCTGTGTGAGAAGGATAAGCTGTTGTAGTAGACAAGAGAAGTATGTTGCATTTCCTAGAGCAGGTTTTACTGCACTTTTCTCTGTAACAGGATCTTTGGCGATGTGATCTGACATTTTTGGACTGCATTCAGACGAGAAATTCTTGTACTAAATGTAAACTTTGTTTTACCTTTTGTGCCGTTGCTATAAAAGTGAAATTTTACTTTTAAACTTACTTAATGATCAGCACTGTGCAATTGAGCTCTTGGGTTTCTTGCTCTTTGTTTGCTCTGGTGCTCTAAGTCTTGGGTTTGGTATTAAACCTTTTTGATCCCTACCAAAATATGCTCTGAAATCCATCAGGTGATGATCTGTCCCCGGAAGTGTGTTGCCTGGTTCTCTGATTTCTACCTTTTCATTTACATTCTTGTCTGTCACTGTTATCACAAAAGAAGCTGTAACACTTAACAAAATAAAATGAATATGGATAAACCAGTAAAGCTGGTTCCTCTGGGTATTTTCACTTGTCCTTCAGATGTATTTTATTCTCTGGTACCGTTACTCAGCTCAGCTTGTGTTTATACATCTGTTGGATAATTTCCATCTCATAGAAATGAGACTGGTTTTTGGTAGCTTTAACACTTTGTGAATTTGCACAGAGAGTAGGATTAAAATTGGAACGATTGCTTGGCACTTCCATAGAGTTAAGTGTCCAGACCTTTTAGAGTGTGAGTATCCAGAAGCCATGATTTTTGGTTAATGTGAAGGACTGATTATAGGCATTGCTGCATGTGTGCAGCAGAAGAGTGACAGCTGCTGATTGTAACAAGTTTGCTTGTTACAAACCAGGGGTTTATTTAAAGATACTCTAAACTGCTCTGAAGACTTCACAGAATTACTTTGTCAAATCTGAGATGCTTTAAAAGAAGTTGAGTAAATAGGATGATGTAAAAACATCTGAAACATCAGCTGAGTGAAAATCCCTTTGGCCTGTGATCTACAAAGGCAGAAGTTATTCTTGAAGCACTTAATTCAGGATATACCATACCTCATTAAAAGTGGGAGTGTTGGAGTTTTCTTCTAGGCTCTCATTTCTTGCACAGTCTTAGGCAAGTGATACTATTTACCTAATATGTTTCTCATTTCAAAATGTGATTCTGTGGGCAGGACTAGAAATAGTTGAAAATGTGTCCTAAAAGAATGTGCTTGCTTATGTTGTTATGGTCTAGAATTACTCCTGAATTTCTGCTACAATCAGCCGAAGAGGAGAAAATATGTGGGTCCTGAGATATGAAGGAACTAGTCACAGTGGAAATGTTACAATATGCCTTCTGAGCAGAAGAGTGATGTTCTTTCCTTTCAGTCATTGCCTTAAGAACTGAAGGTCAGTGGACTCCTTCAGACTTCCATGTGAAAATTGGAGTTGATGTTGCCCTTCACTGTAGATTTCTGGCTTTCAACAAGCACAGTTTACTGCTCTTCCCAATGAGATGTTACAGGAGGGAGTCAAGGGAGGATGGTTCTTCCAGAAAAGGCCTCCTTTTGCCTCCTTAGCAAGAAAAGGACTAAGAAGCTGAGCTTTAGCTTTTTTTCCCTTGAATGCTAATTTTGCAGTTTAATGGCAGGAAGGAGATAGTAAAATCAATTCCATTTTTTGGCAGTAATCTGGACTGTGTATATGATATGAATTCCTTTTATCACCAAAAGAAGCTCAGTAATGATTTGTTTGTCGGCACATGGCCAAAATGCAGGGATTTTGGACTAGCTCAGAAATAGCTGTGCTCTTCAAGCTTTACAGTCTGTTCAAATTTAAGCCTTCCCATCATTCTAGAAATGAGAGTATGTGCAGAGGGGGAAATGAACATTTTTTGGCTTTGAGTCACTGGGCAGACTGCAATGAATACAGGCTTTGATTCTGTAAGGGACCTTTTTTTCCTTCAGTCCACCCAGTTGTGTAAATTGAGGGTTATTAACTTGTTCACCCCATTGGAGCTGCTTATTGTGTGCTGCTGGGGGAGGGAATTCTAGAGTAGCTAAAAGGCACAGCAGTTCTCCTTCTGTCAAATGTACTGGAACTTAAACTTTTAAAACTTAAAAGCCATCCTTGCTTTTCCATAAGGCACGCTCTTGGAAACCAAAAGTTTCCTTGATTTCTAAATTGTGCAGACTATCATGAGCATCTTCTCCAGACCTCCATGGCAGGGCATTTAGACTAGTTGATTTTTAAAGCTGCCTTCTAACCCAACCCATTCTATGTTTCCATGACCTTGAGTTAATTATTTATGATATTGAAAACTGAGAGTCCTAGAGAGCTCCATTAGTAAAAAAAGCCAGTAAAATTGACGGTGTGGGGAAACAATGTCAGTGAATGTTGTTGAGTCAGAATGAAACCAAATTTGCTTTTCATTCCTGTGCCTAACAGGAATTGTGCCTATTTTAGAAGGATATTAAACCTATTTGCATCTTGCTGTTGCCTGATGCCTTTCTGAATAGGAGTAATGGGATAACCTAGGCAGAGTGAATGTATTTAATACTGTCTTTTTCTGCTGGAGAATATGCTTAGAGCTGGTCAATATATCAATCATTGCTGTAAAATACAAGATATTGTTCACTGGAATGATAAGTAAAGGTGAGTAGACAGTGCAAGGGGCATGGGTTATCTACAAGAAATTGTTTAGGCCATCAAGTTTTCTTAGCGTGGACAAATGCGAGGTCATTCATAAAATTTGAAGGATGTGTACTGTGTATTACATACCAGAAATTGCATTCTGGGTAAGCAAAATTGGGTCAAGAACTTGGTAAGAAATTGGGTCAGGAGGGGTGGGACCTCCTCTTTGAAAGATGAAGCTTCAGTGACTACTGCAAGACTTGGGTACAAAACTGATATGAACCTGTCATTTCTCCATCAAAACCCCAAAAAATATTGAAGGTTCTGGATAGCACACTGTAGGCTGGAAGAAGTCTCCTTTTATTTATTCAAAAATGAAAATTTTAAGCAGCTTATTGAGTTGACAGAAATAGTTAATAAGGCTTGACACCAAGGAGAGAGCTGTAATGTGGGACTAATGCACAGCCTCCTCCCATCCTTGGCTTGAAAATTCAGGGCATTAATCTCAACATTACTGATAATAATTTGTAGATGAAGTAAGCGAGGTTATATACCATATTCTCTGTCCCTTTGGATGGTATTACTGATGCATCATCTTGATTTTTGAAGTTGTTAACTGTGGTATGGGAATAGGATGGGGAGAAGTGTTCTGGGAAATGTGGAGGGGGCCAGTCTCCCTCTGTGCTGACTGTGGAGCTTTCTTGGCGTGGCCATGTGGTGCATGGCAGCTCTCTGCTTTACATCTGAAGGGTGCAAAAAGCTCCTTCTCTCCTTCCTAGCTTCCTCCAATTTGTTTACCTTGGAAGCTGAAGTGTTGAATGGAGTCCCTGATGGGCCATGAGCATTGCAGGAAGCAAACAGGAATGTGGGACTTCCATGGCCCCCTGCTTTTCTCCTCCATGGGAAGCCAGAGTGTATCAAAACATGCAGATGATGTGATAAGTCATGTTAGAGCAGAAAACTACCAAACTGTTCCTGTAAAGTTTTAATGATGTCTACCAGCCTCATATCCCAGCTCAGTGAATTATTTTAGTTTTCCTTTTCATAAATCTCTTGGTACTCCCTGAGGATATGGATGTTTCTCTTTATTTGAACTTTGCTTAAAGCTCTGATCCCTGTTACTGCTTTTCTTTGATAACTTGCCTTTGTCTAACTGGCAGAAGTTTCATAGTAGTTTCTGAAATACCTTGAAAAATTAAATTAATGAGTAAATTCCAGTACTGGATTACAAGCTGAACAGAAGTGTCAGTTAAACAGAATAGATTTTTGTATTTGGACTGCAAATTGAGGTGAAACATTTTAAAAGGTAAATGAATTCCTCTCCTTGGCTTACCTTTTATTACCTTGAAATGCCAGGTACATTATAGAGGCATTAACACCAGCACAGTGACATTGAAACATAAAATGGGGAGCAATCCTTCCCTGGAAGTGGGAAGGCTCAGACTCCATATCTGGGATTTAATGAGGCGTGACTTAGAGGAGCACTGCTGGCTTCCAAACCTGCTAGAAACACATGCAGAATGGATTAAACATGTGAGTTGTTCTCGGATGCCTAAGAATGTAATCATTTTTTGCTTGTTCTTCTGAATTCTTTTCTCAGTGCAGTACAGGGAGAGACTTCTTTATTTGCCAAGACCTCAGATCATAGTTTTGTATGGAAAACAACATCACCTTCCTCTGTTCATCTTTCTACAATACATTTTCTATGTTTTTTTTTTTCCCTCCAGTGTTCTGAGGATAATAAACACAACGATGAGCCACCTCAAGAAGATGAAGGTTTTATGGGAATGTCACCTCTTCTACAAGCCCACCATGCTATGGAGAGAATGGAAGAATTTGTGTGTAAGGTAAGGACACGTGGAAACTGCTGAAGTAACTTCCTTTTTTTGGGAAGCTCCAGTGGGCAGCAGACTGCACTTGGAGCAGCTGCACTGCTAATGTGAGGGAGAGGAGGTTCTCACTGTCCCCAAATGGGCATCTCGTGTTCTAAGTAGCAGTACTGCACTTCCTCAGCATCTGTCTGTCATGCAGGATTAAATTGTAGAGCGTGGAACAATAGGGATTTACAGCTGAGACTCCAAAGCTGATCATGGCACTCAGGTGTGTCCCTTGAGAAACACCTGTGAATGCAAAGCAGAACAAAAGCTTTCTGGTTCGAGGCACTTTGACTTTCAAGGTCATTTGACCAGATTTCTTCAGATTTGCAAATACTTTGCTTTTCCAGCACCGTTTGCATCTATTGTAGAATAAGCTTTGTCCCTGACTTGAAAACAATGCTGTATTGAAACCATACCGTAAATCCATTATAGATTTTGTAATTGTTGACCTTGGCTCAATTTTTGCTACTTTTTAGAGCCACTGGGCTGTGTCAGTCTCTGGCTCTCCTTTCTTGCTGAAAGGAATGCTGCCCCTTTATACACTGGTTCCTGCTAGTTTTATGAAGTAGCTTTGATATTTTTACAGAGGGACCTTATTTACTTGGTGGTGTGTATGGGTCATTTTGCTTTTTTTGCTTTTGTTGTTTTTTTTTTACTATGCATCTTTGCCTCTTTTAAAATATTTTGTAAGTTGAATTGTGTAAAACTAATTCCCTCCTCCTATTTCTACCTCAATTCACATTTTTTGTTCATGAACTAAACCAGTTATTTTCTTGTTTAATTTAAGAACCCAGTCTTAAACTGGAGCTGGTTCTTCTGAATGGCTTTGTTTTGCTTCCACGCACGAGTGTGGAGAATTGATTCAAAAATTCTGGGCTCTTGTTGTTGAAACTGAAATAAGAATGTAGCTTTTTAAACTTAGTGTTTCAGGAACCTTCAGCCTTGCTCCTGTAACTCTAGCCCGCCGGCAAGTCCAAGGAATCCTGCAGGAACAGCCCCGGTACATAAAGCAGTTCCCTGCTCCCCCAAGCTGCCACACTGAAGCCTCCATGTGTCTTGTGTTACTGAAGCAGTGCTGGGAACATCTGTGCACACTTATTTCCTGTGGAGCCAGCTGCAAGAATAGCTCTGTGCACAAACCCCCTCTCTCCCTTTAAAGAAGAAATCCCATGGAATTGAGAGTCAGGAGTCTGTTGCCTTAACTGCTCTGTCACTGTTTGTTTGTGAGGTTGAGAGGAGCAACCTGAATAAGGGGTTGGACTCTTCTTGCTGGGCTCTCACTCTTTCACATTTTCTGGCCCCTATTAGTGCTAATGGGTAGCTTCTTTTGCTAGCCTGCCCCAAATGCTAGCAGATAGACAGTGAGGCTGGCTTGTGGTGGAGGATCAGGCTTATTTATTTATTGGAGAGAACTAGGTATGGGCTTCTTCAATTAAATGGAAAAGGTGGCCTGTAAAATAACAGAACATGGAAGTGAATTAAATATTTTCTCTTCATCAGCAGTAAAAACAGCCAGTAGCCTTCCTGTCCAGTGGAATGCTGAAGTATTTCTTTCTCTGATGGTGCATTCATAATGGTACAGTTTTGAACTGGGAGCAGTGACTTTAGCATGATCTCTCAAGTGTAAAACCCTTTCCCCAGAGATGTTCCATCTACTCTCTTCTGTTCACTGCACTCACAGGCTAACTCCAGCACTTTTACCAATATGGGTTTTCTGACTATTTCCATGATGGAGCTCCACTTCCTGCATTTCACTAAACTCTTTTAACCCCTAGGTATGGGAGGGCCGCTGGAGAGTCATTCCCCACGACGTTCTGCCTGACTGGCTGAAGGACAATGACTACCTGCTGCATGGACACAGACCACCCATGCCTTCCTTCCGGGCTTGTTTCAAGAGCATCTTCAGAATACACACAGAGACTGGCAACATCTGGACACATCTCTTAGGTACTCTCAGCTTGCTTTAATCTAATCCTAAATCTCACCCAATGGTTTCAATACTCTCAAAGAAAAGAGAGCAAGACAGAAAGGGCTGTGGGGTTGTCAGCGTTCATTCCACCTGTAACCTGTTAAATTAGCAGCTTGTTATCCCTCTCCTGATTTTATCCCATCAGAGTTGGATAGGACTTGTTTAATTATGGATACTATACAAACAAATGCATTAAACGTTTCCTAATCGTTAATAAATTAGTGTTAGAGCCTTCCTTTCCCAAGTGTGTAGGTGTTAATTGGGATTGTATTTCTTGCCACAGATTGCATCTTCTCTGCGTGTTTCCAGCTTGTGAGAGCCTTGAAGGGAAGTGGTGATGCTCATAGGAAAAAAAAGCTTTCAGTATGCATGAACTCGACACCTCTCTGCCTTGCTGTTTTTCAGGATGCGTGTTCTTCCTTTGTCTGGGAATCTTCTACATGTTCCGACCAAACATGTCCTTTGTAGCACCTGTGCAGGAGAAAGTGGTCGTTGGATTGTTCTTCTTGGGAGCCATACTCTGCCTCTCCTTCTCATGGCTCTTCCACACAGTTTATTGCCACTCAGAAGGTGTTTCCCGGCTCTTCTCCAAGTAAGTGCCTAGAGAACAGGGCAGGCCAAATAGGAAACAGGTGGGAAAACAGGGCTGGGATTTGTGCCTGGAGCCCCAGTGTGGGAGTTGTTCATTTCATGACTGCATGTACTTTGGAACAGAGTTGAGCAGAGATTTAATGCAGCTTCTTCTAATTATAGTTTGTTTCAGCATGAGTTTTTGTGCTGTCATTTGAGTCTTAAAACTCCATCATTTTGTGCTGTTTGGCAAGCATGTGCTTGCATTTGCTGCTGTAAGTAATATGCCTTGAGCTTAGTTGCAGGACTTGGAATTTTTGGTGCAACCGTTACTTCCTGTCATTTCAGCTGTTCTGACTGACTTTGAACCTTAAACTTATGTAAGACAGTTCCACAGTGTGTATCAAGATGTCTTGGTCTTTTGGTTTCACTGCACGTTCTTTTTTGGCTGGCTGCTGAATATCTGATATTTCCTAAGACTGCTCAACCTAGGATTCTGTAATCTGCAAGACCACCTCTAAAGTAGCCCAGCAGTTAAAACCCCTAGTGAAAAAACTAACTCTGTCAACTTTTGCAGTAGTATTTTGTCAGGGTGTGGCAAAAAGCAGTGGCGTGGATTTCCTTTTTTTACATGGGTGTACAAAAATCCAGCATGGTTGAAAAATTGCAGCATTAATCAACTGTGATCACTGAAACTGATGCCCAGTTAACTCACACTTGTCAGATATTGAAGTGTTTGCCTTGGCTGTGTTCTCAGAATATACTGTGTGCCCTGTCTTTAGAGGGCTCTTGCACTGCTTTTTTTTCCCTCATCTGAAACTAAAATGTGAGTTTTAATCAGAAAGCTTTGGTCTAAAGGCTGCTGAAGGTATTACTGATGACTGTCTCAAAAATGGCCTTCCTGGCTGTCTGTCAAGGTAATCCATTCCTGTAGGTGGAAGAGTTGCCATCAGGACCCAAGCTGCAATAGTGAGAGTAATTTAGTTGCAGTGAGAAGTAGACAGTAGCTCTACTAAAGAAGAGTGTGTGGGTGTGAGGATTTCCAAAGTTTCACACTTCTTATGACACTGATTTTTGTTTTCTTCTAGGCTGGATTATTCTGGCATTGCACTCCTCATAATGGGCAGCTTTGTACCATGGTTGTACTACTCCTTCTATTGCAACCCTCAGCCTTGCTTCATCTACTTGATTGTGATTTGTGTCCTGGGCATTGCAGCCATAATTGTCTCACAATGGGACATGTTTGCCACCCCTGAATACCGGGGTGTAAGGGCAGGTAAGACCTGAAGTCAACTGTTTTGCTTCTTAACTGTCTTTCCTGCTTCCTACTTGCCACTTGGAAAAACCACCTTGGGAAGACTTAAGAGAGCATAATTCTATAGACCTAATATTCTTGAATTGGGAGCTTGGTGGGTTTTCTTTCAGCATTTCTTGTACTCAGCTGGATGCACAGATCAGGACTGGTGCCAGTCCTGGAAGTGCATTCCTGAAATGGACAGTAACACATGCAGTAGGAAAGGTGGTGCAAAGGATTTCTAGCTGCATTTAGCAACCTTGCTCTCTCAAAAAACGACTGACTGCTTGGTGTGTGTATGTGTACTTGTAGTGCTTGTGCTTTTCTTATAGCAAATCATTGAATGATTGAATTAATCTGAATGATTTGCCTGGATAAAACAATATTAAGATAAAGACTTTTCCTCTTCTCATCAAAAGAACAAAACCAGATTTGGTTTCCCGTTTTGAGGTAGGAAGAGCTTTAGAGGGCAGCTATGGAATGTGCACACAGCTGGGTTGAATATTAATATTTCTTGTTTCTTAACCTGCACATGCTGTCTACAGTAAATCTAGATTTTCTGGACAGGTTTGGGTACCTTCAGAGCATTCAGCTTTCCAGACTTAAAATCTCGTATGGAACATGAATATTCCCCCCATGCCCACAAGTTTTCTGTCCTTGCTGCTAAAATCTAAACAAATAGTGTTCTCTTACATGGCAGATCAGATGAGCAGAGATTCTGCTTTTCTGTTTCCTAGGAGTACTTGTGCAGAATATGATAAACAATCTCTTTGTTGTGTCTCCTTGTCTTGCTCTTGAGTGGTTGTGGTGAAGTGAGGCACGGTCTGTGTGGTCTCAGTTCCCTCTACAGGCCAAGAGCAGGAACTGGCCTCACACTGGAGCTGGCAGGCACAATCAGTGAATGAACTATTCCAGCTATTTGCTGGAACATGTAACTAAGTAGCTTCTGGTATACGAAGGAAGTTTGTGCATTCTTTAGCTTCCTTTCCAATAAATCTCTTCTGGGGACTTGCAGCTTCAAGAGCTGTCACTTCTCTGCTACTTTGGCAAATACTGAGTTTTGCTTCTGTAGCTTTTGTGTTTTCACTGTCTTCCTTTGCCACCACTGCGTTCAAACCTGACTCTGCCGCATTTTCTTTACCTCCCAGGAGTATTTCTAGGTCTGGGTCTTAGTGGGGTAATTCCCACTCTGCACTTTGTCATCTCTGAGGGGCTCCTGAAGGCAGCCACCATGGGGCAGATAGGCTGGCTGGCACTCATGGCATGCCTGTACATCACTGGTGCTGCACTCTATGCTGCCCGCATCCCGGAGAGATTCTTCCCTGGCAAGTGTGACATCTGGGTGAGTCTACTGAGTGACTGGAGGAGGAGACCAATTTGAAAGCTGGTTCCCCTTGAGCCTGAAGGATGTTGTGTCAATGTTTTCTTATTGCAAGTATCAATACTGCACCAGAGGCTATAGGTCTTCAGGGACCAAATGAGTCTGGGCTCTCTGAGCCTGGCTTAGCTGGTGCCTCTCTTCCCAAGTTGTCACAGCCTGGCTGGTCTGAGGTAGCTGCTAGTGTGCAGATTCACCTCAGTACATTTCTGGATAGCTTTAACAGATGAGCAAGAAACTGCAAACATTTTTGTGTGTATGTGTGTTGAGGATCCTGCACGGACACATCTTTACCTTGCCTCTGTGCACAGCAGTACATGGTTATTTCATTGATGTTCAGTGTGTTCTCTGGGAACGTGTTCTCCATGTTCTCTCATGTTCTCCATGTCTGGCTCCTCATCTTGTATAGCCAGGGAAAATGCTGGACAGAGGTGGTAGGCTTTGGGGGGAATCTCTGGCCCAGAAGAAAGGATGGTGGAGTGAGCAAGTGGGTGGGTGGAAAACTTGTTGTGAAGGAAAGAATCATGAAGACTGGAGGAGAAACACCTGAGGAAGATGTAAGGAAAGGAGCTGGGTGGAGCAAGAGTAGAGATGAGGGAAAGCGGACCTTTGGAAGGCCACTGTATTTGCACTTAGGATAGTTTAAGACCCCATAAGAAGACCAGAAGGGAGAATGAGACCTGGGTTGTTTGAGCAGCTTGTGCACAGGTTTGTTACTATAGTGAGCTAATCTCCAAAGCACTGGTGTACCACCAACTCTTTTCCAAGCTTCCCATGAAGCCTGCAAATACACATTTGTAGGAATATTTCAGGAGCATTATCCATATTGGTATGCCTTCCCTCAGACAAGGGCATGTTTTATCATGGAGCTCTCTCACAGTTTTCATTCTGCACTACTCCAATCAGTGACATCCTGGGCATTCATTCAGAACATCCAGTTGTTTCTAGGTTTTAATATAATTCCACGTTTTTCTATTCTGTTTCTCTGTGGTACAGGAATAAAATAACAGCATGCAGAATCAACTTGGTAAAACTTAATGCCTGTGACCAGAGCAGAGTTTGTACCTGTTATCTGTATGAGAGATAAATGTCCATAAACCACCAGTGTATCTTGTGGAGGAACTGATTTTAAGTGTCCTGCTTAAGCCTTCTGCCTAAGCTTCTGCAATTCTCCTTGTCCCTTTGCAAAGATGAGCTACAGCAGTTCTGTAGCACAATTTTTGGCTGACCAGCTGGTTCAGATGACTCTGAAGGGGAGGGGAGGATGTGTGTGTGTGGAGAATTCGATTATTTTGCTAAAGGTAGTAGAGGGGTGAGCTTTACCACACAGCTTGGAGAGCTGTGCAGCTCCTGCGTGAGGCACTGCTCTGTGTTACTGTGTACTTCAGCTGAATGTGGGTTTGGGTTTGGGTTTGGGTTTGGGGGGCAGGGTGGCCCCAGGGCCCTGGCTGAACGCAGGTGTTTCCTTCCCGCAGTTCCACTCCCATCAGCTGTTCCACGTGTTTGTCGTGGCTGGCGCTTTCGTGCACTTCCACGGGGTCTCCAACCTGCAGGAATTCCGCTTCACAGTCGGAGGGGGCTGCTCAGAGGAGGATGGGATGCAGTAGGGGCAGCTGCAGCCCGAGAGCAGAACCAAAAGAGAGCCCCGGCACGGGTGAAGCATCCAGGCCTAGCAAAAGGAATACCTAAGAAGAATCCAAGTTTCAGCTGATGAGGCATGGAGCTTCATGGGGATTCTGACTAATCAAGATAAATTCTATACCTCAAGCAATGGAATAAATCAATTTGAAGACCAGGAAATTCTGAAAACCTAATTTATTCTTGGGATCTACAGATTGAGCTACAGAGGACCCTTTCCAAATCGGCTTCTGTTCAATGCCATATTTATTTGTAGAATTGGGGAGGGATAGCTTAGCAGTTTCCTTTTTTTTAAAAAAAGAAAAAAAAAAAGTCAAGGTTAAATTTATATCCTCTTGGAGGGTTTGGGCGTTGATTTTAGATGCTCTTTTGGGAGAAAAACAAATTGTAAATAAGATTTCTAACTTTCTGTTTAAATAAAATTTATATAAATGTTTTAAACAATGGGTGGGGGGGAAAAGGGTTTTTGTAAAGAATGCAACATGCAAGTACCACACACTGTTTCAATTTTGCACAAAATAAATGATTGCAGGAGGACCAGGTAAAATTCCCAGGAGTGAAGCACGCTGGCCCTGTAGATTTTCCTGGTGGCCAGCATGCCCTGGGCAGTGTGGGGTCCTGGCCAGCACCTGGAGTAGGTTCAGGACAGGTACAAGAGGGTTGTGAAGGCTGGATAAATCATGGTGTCATCCAGGTCACAGTGTGAGCAAATGGATTTGCTCCAGTAACTGGAAAGGTGCATCTGCTCCCTGCCTGAGTGTGGGGGACAGCTGCATTCCCAGCCTGTGTGCAGTGGGAGCTTTGGGATAATGGATCCTGCAGTTGGTTGGTTTGGGTCTCATCCTAGGAACTGGAGCATGGTGGGTAACTGCACATGAAATGGCAAACAGTCCAACTCCATCAGTGCCTGCCTACACCCAGAGGCCCCCAGGGAGAGGGTGGTTGCCATTTGCAAGCCTGCTTCGTTTGCTCTGAGGGGTGATGGTAATAGACTTGTCAGAAGATTGTTGAGCATGTGAGGGGAAACAGAGGTGGGGTTAAGATGGACTGGAAAGAGGAAGCTGTGTGCTCCAGGATTTGGAATTAACAGGCACTGCAGACCTCAGGCACATTACCATCCTGTGTGTCAGGCTCCATCTGCCAAGGCAGTTTGCAGGTTTTTCTTTTTAAGGAGGAATAGATCCCTAACCAGCCCAATGCAGTTCCCCTTTTTTTTTTTTTTTTTTTTTTTTTTTTTTGTCCTTAGGTCTGCTTTCCATCTGTGCTTTAGCAGTGGGACTGCTGGTATTTCTTAAGTCTAAACCTGAGAGTTCAGCTGGATTGCTGTGGAGCAGACACACCTCCTATATAAGGGGAGGCAAATACCCTTCTCCTGTGTAATTGATGTAGCTTGAGCTTTGGAGCCCAGTCAGAAGCCAGACTGAAGGAGAAT
Source organism: Acridotheres tristis (assembly GCA_037013685.1). Lineage (NCBI taxonomy): Eukaryota > Metazoa > Chordata > Aves > Passeriformes > Sturnidae > Acridotheres > Acridotheres tristis. Next base: position 68,402,075 of record CM072885.1, read on the forward strand.
CTTTGGAGTAGTAAGGTGGAACTTGAACATTTTGTTTGTTATGGCACAGGTATTGCTTGGAGGCTTTAGCTGGAAATTCAGAGCAATTACCTCTCTCACAGATGAGTTAAACAGCTCATACCATGCAGTATTTCACAGGGAAGGAAGGTAAAGGGTGGTTGGTTGTTGTGTGAGGTGGTTTTTTTTGTTGTTATTGTTGGGTTTTGGTGCTTCTTTTTTTTTTTAGATTCCCTCAAGTTTCAGTTTTCATTCTTCAAGAGAAAGAGATGGATTGCAAAGATCTTCCCATACCCTGGATGTCACAGTGTGTTTTGGGGAGTTGCTTTGTCTAATGGAGTCAGGTAGAAGCAGAATGCCCTCCTAAAGCTGAGTGGGCATTAAGGCTTCACCCCTGGAGTGGAGTAAAGCCTCTGAGGGTAAGGTCACCTGCAGAAGGAGGTGCTGCAGCAGCCTGCGAGTTTAGAGGGATGTGTTCTCAGTAGGATCCTGACACTGGATGCCTGTAGGGCTGGAAGTAGTTTATCCCAGGTCTGTGGTATTTAAATGAAGGAAAGGGTGGAATTACCTTGGGTGTAAGGGCTAATAGCACTGGCATCCCAGACAAGGAGTAACTGTGCTGGTGTCTGAGCCAAGGGTGGTACATATCAGAATCAGAGCTGGCTGGAAGTGCTTTGGGATACCTCAGAACAGTACCAGCAGAAGCAGCAGCCTCCATCCTGGATTATCCCACGTTCACTCCTCCAAGGGTGATTGTAACCTGGTCCTACACAGCACAGAACTATTACAAAAACACAGTACTCCACCTGCTATTCTTAACCCAGTCAGTCTCTCTGTTCAAGAAGTTTGTGTGTTCCAATAAAAACAACCTAGCTGTGCACTTTTCTGTAGCTTTTGCTGAGAACTCTTCCCAGGTTGGCACCTGAATGCCTTACTCTCAGCAGTCAGAGGCTTGCTTGCTCTGTGTGCAGGTTATTGCCATAGAATAGTTAGGACCTACAGCTTCTTTCCTTCCCCATTAAATAGTGGCCTTGTTCAGTATATTTCTTTTTAACAATTGCTTACTGTTGGAAGCAATGAAGCACATTCTGGGGTTTTGATGGCTGGGGACTCTGGTGATGGTTCCATATAAGATGGGATCTTATTACTTGCTGTATTCTTAACTTCTGCTAATAAAAGAACCAAATTGATTATTGTCTGGTCTGGGTCTTTCTGCACTCTGTGGACAAGAGGGGCAAGGGTGCAAAGCACAAGAGCTGGGGGGAAGAGAGGGTTGTTGCTGGAGACTTTGCTGGTTGTGGGCAAAATTTTAGGTGAGTTGAAATAAAATAAGTTCAGGAGTTAAATTCATGGTATAGAGGAAATGCCTCCCATCCTATATGCATGTAAAGGATTCATCATCTCCTCCTGGTGGGCTGGTGTTGGCACGAGTGGGCTTTGACTGGGCAGGGAGAGGGGCTGGTGGTGGCCACAACAGCCTATGCCTGGTGGGGCTTCCTGCTGCTCCTTGGCTGTCAGCAAACGTCTGGGAACTGCCTGGAAAGGTCACACCTAATCCTGCTCTTGGGTTGGCTCACACCAGGCCTGGTGCCCACAGCTGAGCTGTGCTTTTGTCAGTTCCTTCACTCAAGGTGAGTGTTCTGCAGTGACTCGTAAGAGAGGCAGCTCCTGTTAATGACCTCTGCAGCATGATGGATGTCTCAGGATGGATTATTACTACCAGTATTGTTATTTTAATGAAAAGTAAATTCAAGGAACATGGAGAATGTCGGTATCAGCTTTCACACCAATTATGACTACACTAAAAGTAGCTGCCACATTTGAATATGAATTGGGTTTGTTTCCAGAAAGAAGAGTGATACTGAAAAGCTGTCTGGGCAGGATAAAATTATATGTCCCACGTCCTCTGTGTGTAGTTGTGTCCCTGCTCTGCCCTTTCCCGAGAATCATTTGCTTCATTCATTGCCAAGTACCTGAGAATGGATTGGAGTGCTGCAATCAAGGTGAGTGTCTGAGGCCATTGCCTAACTTTCTAACGAGCTGGAAAGAAATTAAGTACATGATCAGGATGGAAGAGCTGATTGGTTTCGCTGAAGCTATTAAAGGCTTCCTTGCAAAATCGAGTTCTTTCTCCCTTTATCTGTTTTTAACCCTTGCTTCCCGTGTGGCATCAAAGCAACTTGTTTGAACCAAACTCTCCTGCTGCACAGTGCTGCTGTATCTGCCTGGAATGCCTGAGCTGAAATTCTCCAGGCTGATTTCCAGGAGTGCAGAGCACTAATGTGGTTGGAATGAAGTTGCTTAAAAAGCTTGATTCCTTGGAGAGTGTATGTGGTGATCCCTAAGTGCATATTGCTCTTGAAGAAGGAATACTGGCCTTGAGTGCAACATGGCAACATGGAGAATGCCACACCTGGTCATCTCTAGGTTTGAGCAATGAGCAGTGAAGGAAAAGTGTGGGTGGAAACTGCCCAACATGACCAAGGCAGCTGCTGTGAGAGCCCTGCAGTGTGAGCAGTTCCTTATTCCTTGTTCCTGCTCCTTGGGAGCCCAGCACTCCTGGGTGAGTGCACAGAGCTGGATCTTATCCCGGAGTCACAGGGTGGTTTGGGCTGGAAGGGACCTTAAAGATCACGTAGCTCCAACCCCTCTGCCATGGACAGGGACACCTTTCCAACCAGACCAGGTTGCTCAGAGCCATGTTCAAGCTGGCCTTGAACACTACCAGAGATAGGGCAGCCACAGCTTCTCTGGGCAACCTGTACCAGTGTCTCATCACCCTCATAGTGATGAAGATTTCTGGCATTTCTGGAAGCTTCACCTTTGCCTTTCTCCAGTAAAATTCATGTTTAAACTACAGAGGTGTTGGTGTTCCTGAGCAGGGAGAAGCTTGCACTGGAGATTCACCATGAACTCGTTTAGTAGCAGCTTCATCTCTGTAGTGGCATCACTGAGCACAGAGTGTCTTTACAGCATAAAACTGAACTGGTCTAGTTGTAAATGAGATGGGAAAATCACTGGCCTGGCTGAGTTCCCAGAGCAATGGTGAGTTTCCCTTAGAGAGGCAAATGCCACCCAGCCGGTTCCAGTGCCTGGCTGTGCTCTCACCTCTAACCCTGCCCGACCTGTGCCGGTGTTTTGGGGGTTGTCTTGGCGCTGGCTGGAGCTGAGCTCCCCCAATCCCAAGTTTTCTGTGTGGCTCTGGCCAGGCTGCAGGGCTGGCGCTGGCAGACGGGGCTGTGGGGTGGCATCTGCTGCTGGCACGGGAAGCCACCCCCCCTGGGAGGGAGCAGCCGCTGCCACCACCTCCCTGCCACCTCCTGGCCACGGTGGCCAGCCTGGACTCTGCCTTGGCTCTGGCCCAGCTCCCCATCCTGCTGCCTGCAGGGGCAGCCAGGCTGGGATTGCTGCCTTTGCCAGGGAGCCTCCTGCCAGCTTGGAAAGTGATATTCTGTCCCTCAGGGCTGGGCAGGAGGAGGTGACAGCAGGCTCCAGCCCCTGCTGCCAGGGCTAAAGAAAGTCACTGCTGGCTGAGACAGACAAGCAAGAGCAGCTGGGAGCTTTGGCTGGTGTCACTGCTATGGGGGTTTGTCTCCTTCCCTGCTGCCCACGAGAGGCCAACCCTTGGTGCAAGAGTGGCCTCCAGTGAGGCTGGCAGCTCCTGCCACTGTCCCCACTCTTCCTGGAGGAGAGCTGAGGAGCAGCCATGCACATCCCCGTGTGACACAGGCTCTGCTCCTGGGAAGGACAGTGGCAGCTGCCTGGTCCTGGAGAGCCAAACAGGTCTAAAGACAAGGCTCAGTGCCCAGCCCTCCTCTGCTGCCAGCAGGGGCCTGCCTGGGGAGAGTGGGGGGTGTCAGGGCTCCCAAAATTTCAGGCAGCCGCAGCAGCAGGAAGCAAAGCAGGAAGGGCCGATGAAATTTCCATAGCAGAAATGTGGTGGAGTCTGAGTGGGGCCATTGCAGAGTGCTGTGGCTGTGGCTGATGTCACGGAGACGGTGACAGAGGTGTTTGAATGACAGGAGCTGTAAAGGCTCCTGTCAAGGGCAGGCAGAGGTGGCTCGGGGGAACAGCCTGTGCTGGGATGAGGGAGCTCCTCGGTGCCTGGGGGACAGGAGCAGCAATTCCCCCTCAGTGAGAGCCCAGCTGCTGATGGAGTGTTTAGCACATGGGTGTTTGATGCTCCTTCTCTTCTTGCTTTGGAGAATTGGCTTAGCACAAATGTATCTGCTGCATTGGGCTGCCCTCAGCACTCCTCTCTTGCAAGCAGAGGCTTGTGAGAGCTCAGGCTTTCTGTGCTGACAGTGCCACTGGGCTTTCTCAGCAGAAAAAGCAACTCTGAGGAGCTTGAGGTGTGCATGAAACCAAGCAGAACCGTGGTACTGGTCCTTGGCTGTGGCAGAGATGGGCCACAGCCACCTCTTAACATACCTGGGGCATTGGCTCCTGCCTGCAGCCACTGCTATACCCAGCCTGGCATGTGCCAGTCTCTTGCTAAATCCAAACCAGCTCAGGCCAGCCTCCTTTTGTGCCTGATCCCAACTGCAAACAGCTGCTGTAAATCCAGGGCTGATTTTCCCACTGTTTTATAGAATGAAGTCATCCCTGTGTGGCCGCAGTTGAAGCCAGCAGCCTGCTCTGTCCCCAGCCCTGAGTCTGGGTGTGTGTGACTGCAAGGTGTGTGTCCCTGCCCACCACAGCGCCTGGGGGAGAGCCAGCCTTACCTCAGCCTGCCGTGGGGTGTTTCTGAAGCCTGTAAGGAGTGTCAGGGAGAGAATTCAGGCCCCTTCCCATCTCCTTGTCCCCCTGCCTGTGAGGAAATCGGCTGCAGATTTTTGGCTTGTGAAGCCCGTGATCTGTGCAGCAGTGAGACGTGGGTCTGATGGACAGCCCTGCCTGCAGAGCACCACCCGGGAATTTTCCCCCATTGCATCTTGTCCTAAGAGCACAAACCCTGCTGCCTCTGGTTGGTGTGCTCACAGGGGCGGGGTCTGGCAGGAAGGACAGCTGGGATTTAGGGAGTATCAGGATGGCAGCAGGATGCTGCTCAGTTGGAGGTGAGAGATGGCTCCTCTCACAGCTGCTCCACTGCTGCTTGGATCCTCCAGCCTCAGCTCGCTGTTTGCTTTTGCTGACCTATTTTCATCTGCTGTGCCCAGCACATGGCTGAAGAAGTTGGAAGCTAAGGCAGCTGCTTTTCCTGGGGATTTTTTTCTTGCTGAAGGGCCATGAGTCACTATCTCTGTCAGAGCATGAAATGGAATTTGCTTAACTCCGTGTTGGAGCCCAGAATTGGGTAGATTTGCTTATGGCCTCCTTCGCTGCAAAAAAAACCCCAACAACAACAACAAAACAACAAAGAATCCAGGAAGCTGTTCCTGGTGTGTGCTCAGGTTTTGAGTCAGGCAAATCTTTGCTTGTATTTCTCAGTTTAAGAAATAATCCAGTTCTGACCCCTGTCTCACCTGTGGACAAACTCACTGAGCCAACTAAGCCAGGTATAACTCTGGTCTTACCCTCTCAGTGCAGGTACTTCTGCAGGACTGTGTTTATTGTGGGTTAGTGCACTTGAAGCCAAGCATGGCTCATCCACAGCAGAGCAATGTGCATTTCTGTGTCCCGTTTAAGCTCAGTAGACATGGGGCTGCTAATCCTTTCTGACAGGGAGGTCATCCTTGAGAGTGGTGCCCCAGGAGAGCAAGGCACCACAGGCAGGCTGTGGGGCTGGGGGAGCTGTGCCAGCCCAGGGGTGCCCTGGCCCAGCGGCTCCTCCATCTGTGAGCAGCTCCTGGCTCCTCAGCCTTGACAGCTGCCCCTTCTCTCTCCATCCTGCCTTCATCTCCCCTGGCTGCTCTGGCTCTGATAAGGTCACTGCCTCTGAAGCCTGGAACCTTCTCCACCTCCACTTTTACTTCCAGTACTGCAGTGGTTCCTCTCCTCTTTGCTGTAGCACTGCCCTCCAGCCAGGCAAAACCCCACTGCGGGACTCTAAGGTCCTGGAAGGTCCCTGCCAGCACCTGGCTGGGACTGATCCTGTTCCTTTAGTGTCAGGTGACACGGGTGGCCAGAAGGACAGCAGCCCTAGCATGCCTGGAGTGTGTTTGTGTGTGCCTGCTGAGCAGGGCAGGGACAGAGCTGGTGTGAGGATGAAGCTGCTCTGGAGTCCAGCCTGGCAGTGCTGGCTGTGGGAGTGGGTGCCATGGTGGCCCTGGAGAGGAGCCTGCAGCTCCCCATGGCAGGGCACGTGTGGGCAGTGCTGCTTGTCAGGCAGCGAGCCAGGAGGGTCCTTGTCCTGCAGGAGGTGACATCTTGGTGTGACGAGCCACACAGAGGGCATGGAGGGGTGCAGGAGGCTCCTAAAGTGACCAGGGAAAGGCTCTGCTGCTGTACTACCCTGCTGCCCTGGGGCCACCACAGCTCTGTTTGCAGTCCCCCCAAACATGCTGAAGCTATGGTGTCTATGTAGAACATGCCATATATTTATTTTTAACGAGATGGTATGGAACAGTTCATACAAAAAGAAGAAAAAAGGGGTGATCACCACCCATTGTCCATAAAGCTCTGTGAGAAATGGCCCATGCCCACCAGCTGGGAATGCCAGGCTCAGGGCAGGGAGCAACCAAGGGCAGCTGCCATGAGCAGGGCAGTGCTGCTTCGAGGGGAAAAGTGCCTGTTTCTTAGCTGCTTCTGCAATGAAGAGAGCAGGTAAGTCTCTTCTGGTGGGTCATACAAAACCCCTTTCCAGAAGAAAGTCCACATGTAGACAAGAACCTGGATGCTGCTTTTGCAGTGCTAGGAGAGGTTTCCCTGGCAGAGCTGGCACGACTCTCCAGTCGAGCTGTGCTGCCTCCCACTGTCCAGCTGCAGGTGAGGTTGGTGCAGTTCAGCTTTGGTGCCGTGTTCCACCCCCAAGACCAGGACATGCTGCTTGCACACCCGGGTGCCCAAAATCCCGGCGGCTCCCCCCGAGGGACAGGCAGGTGATGTCCCCTGCCCTCCTAAAGCCAACTCTGCTCCTCCGAGCCCTCTGCCGCCTGTAGCCCAGGTAGCTCCGTGGGAGGCAGGCTGATGTGGAATGTTCTCCGTGCCCATGATCGCAGCACTCCGGGCTGTGAGCGCTGTCGGGGAGGAGCCGCTCAGCAGCTGCTGTGCCAGGAGCTGCCCCTCGCGTCTTCTTTTGCCACAGGCTTCCAAGGAGGCGGCAGCTCCCACCGTAGGCACCGTGCCGGACCCTGGGGTGAAGAACACCTCGGGAAGCCGCAGAGGGTGTCCCAGAAGGGGACCCCATCTCCTCCCCCTGTCCCGCCGGGTCCCTGCCGCGTCAGGCAGTGTCACCGCAGGAGCAGCACCAGGGGCAGGAGCAGCAGCGTCGGACACACAGAGATCCCGGCAGTGCCACCGCAGTCCTGGGCATTTTCCTGCGAGATGGGAGACAAGAAGTCAGCCCGCCTGCTGCCTGTCACCTTCGGGAGAGGGAGCAATGCCTGTGGCCGAAATATCCCCAGGAGCTAAGGAAGGGACTGGTGTGATTCCTGTTGGCCACGCAGCCCCCATGGGCTCGGAAGCCTCCTCGGCTCCTAGCAGGGTGTGTGTGTGTGTGTGTGTGTGCTTGCTCCTAACCCTGTGGTTTCCGAGCTCAAGCCCTTCCCATGTGGTGCCAATGTGAAATCCTCCCTCTAGGAACCCCCTCGGGGATTCAGGGCCGTGCAGGTTCCAGCCCATGCCAGGGTAGCAGAGGAGACACTTTGGGCACAGCCATGCCCCTGGTGCCCTCCGGCCGCCCGCTGTCCCTCCCTGCCCCGCTGTCCCGGGATACCTCAGGGTGGAAGGCGTGGCACGAGTCCGGCCGCCGGCGCAGCTTCTGCGAGCGCATCCGCTCACACTTCACTGAAGCGTTGTGTGCGAGGCTGTTAAGGACCGACAGTGCGGGCAGGGAAAGGGGATGGATGCCACACACACCCGCGGGGCTCCGGTGTGCGTTTGGCTGGGTGTAAGTGCACCAGCGGGGAGGACAAGGGAAGGGCAGGTCACCCCGAGCGGGCTGGAGACCTCTCCAAGCCGGGCCGTGCTCTGCACGCCCATGGCAATGGCAGCAGAAGCACATTTTCCACCCTGGCAAACATGGAGATGACAAGGCCTGTGGAGCCCTGCATCCCTGCTGTGCATGGAAGGATATATTTGACCTCTTTTGCATCCATTGGGACGGGTGGGAAGACACTGCAATCGCAGACAGTGTCCGTGACGAGGAGCAGGAGGTTACTGCTGATGATCTGCTGTGCCACAAACATCCTGCAAGGGAACAGCAGGTGAGAAAATGCATAACTCTCCAGCCCAGAGCAGCTGCCCTGGCATTGCCTGAACCACAGCAAAGAAATGGAAAGAAAACAGAGATCATTGGAAACAGGGTGCCAGCAGAAAGCAGGAGAGACCAGTGAGCAGGAGTAGACAGGGAGAAGTGCCATAGGCACTCCTCTTTGGCCTCCTTTTTGGCTCTGAACTGGCTCAAATCTACAACTCCATGCTAGGCACAAAAGTCAAAACCAACCCAAGAATCCAGCTAACCAGCCAAACCCAACAGAAGCCCTTCCCAGACGGGGCAGCATGTCAGAGCAGATGACACCTGAGCGAAGCCTGGCTTCACCCAGAGGTATGTCAGTGCCTGTTTAATGTATATTTATGTGTGGGCTTGTACAATGCAAGGTGTCTGTATTCTGTGGTCCTGGTAGGAACAGAGCTGTGCTAAATTTCACCTTACTGGAGAGAGAAATAGAGGAACCCAGTTAACACTGTGGCTACACTGGTGTGATGGGACTGACCAACTGGTGTTTGGCAGGGAGCCAGCATGTCCTGGAGGCACTGGGCACAGGGAAGGAACAGGGACATCAGGCCCAGTGTGCCTGCACTGGTGGCAGGGCTGCAAGGCTGCAGCTGGTGCATGGCTCAGTGACTCCCAAGTCACTCACTTGGCCAGTGCAGTGGGCACATCCCCAGAAGCCTGTACTTCTATTCCAGAAGAGAATCCCTCAAGAGAGGGCTTCTGGAATAGAAGTACAGGCTTGTGGGAATGTGCCCACTGCAGTGGCAGAGCTGACTGTGCTGGAGGAGTGCCCAGTGTCCCTGGTTATTCACCACCTGGCCTTGCTGCCTTCCAGCCTCTGGGGATTTCTGTGTCCCCTTTTAAAGGTGACACACGTCAGCTGACCATTCATTAGTGCTCCCTGACTAATGACTGCCTTGGGAGCTTTGACAAGCAGCCTTCAACCCATGCACAGACTCAGTCACCAGCACAGAGATGCCCCATGCATCAGTCAATCCACAAGCCAATGTTTTTGCCCAGGATGGAGCACCCAGCTTACCCTGCTCCACAGGAGCTTGTGGAATGTGATCAGGAATGCCTCCATGCCCTGGCTAATGCTAACTAGCCACGGAGCCTGTGGTGGGGGTGTCTCTCCCACATATCTGGATAAAAGATGCACAAGATGCACCTGGGAGCCAGAGGCTGTAACTACAAAGGAGCCAAGCAGGGCACAGCATCCACTGCTCCAGCACTGGTGAGGTGCTGCCTCCAGCAGGGAAGAGACAGTCCCAGGCTTTGTTTGTGGCAGAGATCTGGCAGCCAAAGAGGTCACTCAGTTCCTCTGGATGTGCCCAGAGCTTAATACAATACCTTGTTGCCATCAAATCTGCAGTCTCTTCTGAAACAATGTTTGGCAAGGCTCTGGTTTTCCTAGAGCCATGCTGACCAGTGAGGCTGTTTTTCTAACCTTTAAGTCTTTCCTGCAGTTGATCCAATACTGAAGACTAGGTAGGATTTTTTTTTTTTTTAGGAGAAATTTCAGTCAGATCTCATGTTAGGAAAAGCTGAATCAGTGGAAATTCATCTTTTTGTCACCTTTCGACATGTGATTGCTGATGGCGCTGTGCAACCACTGAAAATATCCTCTTTTCACAATGACTTTCCTGTTACTTTTGACTGTCCATTCACTTGCAATGAAAATGGGTAGTAAAAAAGTGGACTCTTATTTTTAGTTTTTTCAGTCTAACACTTTTTTTCCCCCATCCCTGTTTTTTTTGTTTATTTTTGTAGAAATACAGAAAAGAGGGAAAATGAAAAAAAAAAGGGAAAACTTTCTAAGAAAGCTTTTGCCAGAAACATGAAAGAACAGAAAAAGTTCCTTTCTGAAATCTGTGGATGGAAAGATACATATTTAAATGCTGTTCTCTTTGTTCTCCAGCCACCTCTGCTTATTAACAGATGGGGTTTTTTTCTGATTAAGAATCAGTACCCTGGTCTCTTCACCTCTCTGTGTCCAGCATGGCTCTGTGGCCAGAGCTGTGGATGTTGTGGTGGCCGTGCCACGGGCACAGTGGCTTGTGACCCTTCTCCTGTTGCTGCCATGCCCAGCAGCCCTCAGGCAAGGCCCCCAGCTGCAAGGGGAGCTGCAGCTCTTACTTTTGGCAGTCTCCACAGTTGATGAGCCCGTTGGTCTCCTTGATGGCCGGCTCGTACACGAACACGGGGTACTCGGTGTCGCAGGGCTGCAGCGTGTCGTGCTTCTTGTGCTTGTGAGCTGCCAGGGGACGAGACAAGGACACCCGTGAGAGGCACAGGGGAGCTGGAAACGTTCCAGATTTGCTGACGGATTTTGGAGGAGCAGCTACCCTCCATCAGTGGCCGGGAGCAGGTGCCCACCGAGAAGAGAGGGAAGGAGATGCTGCAGAAAGCAGCCAGGCAGTGATCCCCGCTCCCACTAGGTGGTGTGGGAAAACCAGCCAATGTAAGAAACGCCTCCAGTATCGCCACTCGCCTTCTGCAGCAAGCCTGGACTCACCGAGGGGCCGCAGTGGCCACAGCAGCCCAGGGACACCCCTGGCCAGGCAGGCAGGGACACTGGGCACAAGAATCCCTGTGTTCAAAGGAGCTACTGAACCAGCCGTGTCGATGAAATCCCTCCTGCCTAAGCCAGCCCTGGTTCATGCAGTTTTTAAACACTAAAACATGTGCCTGGGCTGGTCCTCTGTGCCTGTGCCAAGGGCTCTGCCCCTGCAGGAACCCAGAGTGTCTGTGGTGGGGCTCTCATCACCTGCTGATCCCTCCTGAGCCCTGACATTTCAGAGTGAGCCCACAGCAGGAAATTGGAAGGGCTCAATATGTGTCACGTCAAGAAGAAACCACCACAGCAAACAGATCTGGCCTGAGACCACAGGGAAACAGATGACAGCTCTCGAGAACCAGGAGAGACCCAGCTAATGAACAGCACTGGCTCCTGGATGGAGCAGCTGCTCCATCACTCATCAGTCACACTCTGTGGGACTCCCAAACTAATTTGGGGATGAGGGAGAGCTGAACCACCTCACTAAGCCTCCCTCAAGAAGCAAGAGCATTCTTTCTAGGAGTTCAGCAAAATCCGTCTTGCCTGGAACTACTGCCTTGGGCCTTTCTGGCAATTATTTTCTGCAGTTGGAGGTAGCAAAGCCAGCTCCTGCCTCTGTAGGACACACAGGGGACTGCTGCTGATGGAAAAGTGAAGCTTGGTTGCTAGGGCAGAGGTGGCTGCGGCTCAGCCAGCAGCAAGTACCAGAAATGGTTTCTATATCAGCTTTGGATCTGAGCACAAAAGCCTCACTTTGCAGCCCCCCACCCACACAGCAGCTACAGGCAGTGCTCCTGGGGGGACCAGCAGGGAAGAGGGTCCTCCTCATCTGGAGGATGTCCAGTTTACCCCTTGCAGCAAAAGTGCTGAAGATTTATAGAAAAATGCAGCAACCTGGGTTTTAATCAGCAAAAGTATGGTGAGCAGGCATCAGAAGGGCATCAATGATTGGATAGGTGATTTGCATCACTGTAAAACCCTCACTGCTGAGAGCAATGGTCTCCTCTCCCCCAGCAGGCACTGCCAGAGCAGGCAGAAAGCAGCAGGCACCTCCCCGCAGAGCTTGCTGTCTAGACAATGTGGATTACACGAGAGAGAGAAAAAGTGCATGATTTTCTCTGATTTTTCTCTCCACCATGGCAATCCAGCAACACAAGACATCCATTAAGAGCCAGGAACTGCAGCCCAATCTTGCCTCTAATGCCTTGCCCAGGTGAATATGATGGGCACTCAAACCCCTTCCTGCAGTGCAGAGCCTCTGGTAATTGTACTGTGTGCTTTGATTCAGAAGTTTCAAAAACCAGCACTCAGGAGGCAGCCCCCTGCTTTAAAGCCTCCCAGACTATGGGACCCACCTTTTGATGTCGTGGTGAGGTTCATTTTGCACAGATTCAAAAGCACCCAGAGCCTGACTGCAGCACAATGCCTCGTTCTGTATTCACCCTGGATTCACACTGAATTAATCACCCGAACTTGTCATTCCAGGGCCGGCAGCACCTCTGTCACCAGCCAGGAGCTGTCTGGCTGTGCTCTGCCACCATTTGCTGTCCCTCTGTGCAAAGCCCATGCTGCAGAGGCAGGGAAAAGCCTCTCCCATTTCTGCTGATGGAGAATGCCTCTGATTAGGACCCATCACAGGGACTGACAATCCTGAGGAGATCTGGGGTGAGCAGAAGATGACCCTGTTTCTGAGGTGAATTTCTGACACTTCTGATGGGGCATGCAGAATATCCCCATTTATGCTGTAAGGAGAGAAGCTGCAAACGCTTTCTGGCTCTGAGCAGCTGCAGGGCTGTAAGTATATTCTGGCCAGGAAAATCCCCAAACTAAGAATAAAGGAGTGTGAGAAACAGAACAGCATTTCTTTCAGCCTTAATTCACTGTACTGGGGGCTGGGAAAGCAGCTCCAAACCCTGGAACAGGTGGCCAGGCTATCACAGCCTGTACCAGGGATAGCCCTTCTCAGGGACATGCCTGTGGTAAGACCACACATTGGTCCCTCAGCCACAAACCATCACAGTCCCGTTGAGCTGGCCCTGGATTTACAGCACTGCCACTGCAGCACAGCTGTTGGCAATGGACTGTGCAGTTCTTGCTCAGAAGAACTGCTGTGATGACCACAAAGGTGACCTCGTAAAGTTGGGGGCAAACTGCTTGCAAGAATTTAACATATGGCTCATGCCATGAGTGACAAAGAGCCCTGACATACCAGGACCTCATTTTCCCCCTGTCCCTGGTAAAGGATGACATCCTTTACTAGCTCCTCTTATAATATCATATCCTTTACAAGCTTCCTGTTGTAACATCATCAAAGCAGATGGAGTTCAAGAAATATAAAATACAGTGGTGTGAAGGACAGGCTGCAAGGAGGGGTGAATGAGACCATCAGCTTGGAAAATGCAGAACTGAAATTGATGAGGCCTCTCAACCTCAGCCACTGCTGGATGAGGGCTGTCATGGTGGGAGAACCAGGCTCCACATGGGAAAAGTCAATTGAAGAGACTGCATGAACCATACCCAGGATAAACGTGGCCAGCACCAAGGTGTATTTTTAAACTGGCAGAAATGGCCTGCACAGACCTTAAAGTGCTGGTTTTTTCCTTGGTTGGTGTTTTTTTTTTTTTTTTTTTTTTTTTTTTGGCTGAATGAAAAAGAAGCTGCTTGAAAATCTAACTCCTGCACAGAGACAAGACCTGTGACAGAGATTATGTTTAAGCCTACTGCCACTTAATTTGCTGGGAAGCAATGCAGCTGCAGCAGTATTGAGAGGTTCAGAGAAGCATGTACATCATCAGCAAAAGGCTCAGGCTGAGCTTCTGCATGCACATGCTGGACATCAAAATGTTATCAGTGCCCTGAGAGTCTGCTGGTCAGGGATTAGTAAACAGCCAGAGGAGCTGATAACAAATTGCAAACTTTATAGCAAAGAGTGAGTTAATTCCAGGCTGTCGTTGCTACCATCTGCACTTCCAGAAAGACTTTGTCAGACATTTGGCAACCAATCCTTCTGAGCAGAAAAGGCAGTTGCTGTGCCTCATTATGAACTGTAGAGTCCAGATTGTGAACTCTTTCCCACCAGCATAAATCGTGCACTCAAGTCAGAGGATTTACTCTGGGACACATGACAAAATCTGCCACTTAGTTACCTATATAAAACATAGAATTTAACCAACTATCTTGTAAAATACCTTCTGTGTATATTACCATGCAGTAAAAAAGAGAAGCTTTTATGATCTACAGAATTGTAGAAATAATTCTTTCTAGGCTGCATGCCTTGCTGGAAATATTTTTCGCTTAATTAAAAGCTTTCAAACCTGTGCTGATGTCCATAAAAGCAGAAGCCCTTATAAACACAAAGAGAAACTGAGATGCTGAGAGCAGAGAAAAAATCTGTGGCAGCAAACACGTCTTCTCACCACCTCTGAAAAGCAGATTTGTATGATGAGTGCAGTCTGAATACATCACGCCCATATTCCAACAGCAAGTCTCACCTTCCCAGAAAACAAGAGAACTTGGGAAGCAGAAATAGGTTCAGTGCTGCAGAGCCAGAGGTACACAGCCAGGCAAGGGAGAGCATTAGATCCCTGATCATTAATTCCTCTGCACATAACCCGGAAAAAATGCGTGTGCTCAATTTCTCTCTCACAAAATGTCTCCTTCGCTTCATATTTTTCGCATACACCAGCCTTGGCGTGCAGTCAAGAAAATGTTAACGTCTCTGGCAAAAATCTACAGCCCCTTCTTAACAACATGTGCAATCCATTTCTTCCAGCCCCAATAGTATTCTTCCACCCTGCTACTCCCCCACACACATGGACACTCATTTTTTTCATCTGCAGACACCCTCTCTTGCTCTTCCTCTTCTCCATCCAGTAAGACATTCCAACAGTTTCTATTTCTCCATCTCTGTCTCACACATACGTCTTGCTGGGCAGAGAGCAAATTGGCAAACACAAGCTAGATATGGAAGGAGGGAGATACAAACACAGCCACAGTCTGGACTCTGTCTTGGAGGAATTTCTAACTACTCTGTAGGAGTGGATTTATGAGCTACAGCATATACTTATCAGTTGAACCGCTTGAAAGTCCTCCTGCATTATCCCAGAGCTGGGCTGGGATTTATCAGAAGGAGCTAAGCCATGGTGTGTGGAAAAGAAGACTTAAGTTACTTCTTAATAACTGAAGTCTACAAGACCCGTGTCGTCTCCTGCAAGAAGGCACGGGTTAGTCTTTGGTTTGGGAATAACAGCTGAAAAAGAATGTGCCAGCTGGGAACCACGGTGAAGGACATGCCATGGATCATGGGCCACAGGCCCAGCCAGGCCATAGCAATGAGTGATGCTGCTGTCTGTGGCTGCAGCTCCTCAGGAGGCTTGTGTGTTCCTTCTTTTATCAACTTCTCAGTGACAGACCTTCAATCACCAGCTCAGCCAGCTAAATGAGCAATAGCATCTCTTCTTTGCAGACCAGGGAAACAGAGCCAGGCTCTGCCTTGGCCCTGTCATACCTTTCTACAAGTCCCCCACTGTACAAAAGGTGGAAAAAAGTCTTTCCTAGCCTAGGAATTTCTAGTTAATTCTACTTTTTTTTTTTTTTTTTTTTTTTTTAAACTCTTAGGTGGTTCTACTTACAGTGATGGAAGACAGCCTTGGCTGGAGAAGTCCCATGACACACAGACACACAGTGACGATGGAGACACGTGACAGTTCCACAGGATGGCAGTGACATGGAGACATGCATTTGCACACAGCAGTCATGGAGGTGAGGTGATGTGGGAAAGAGATGAAGGCAGCACAAAAGGAAATGGTGATGAGCAGGACAGCAGTGACATCGACCCCTCCCTTTTTGCTTTCCTCATGCACAGACTAAATCAGACAGCAGCCGCAGAATATCCACAGCAGGAACTCCATTCCCCTGAATGAGCAGTCTGTCCTGAACTGCCATGAGTACTGCACCTGCTCATCTGACTCTTCCTCACCCATTTCTGCATGAGGCCACTCCTGTTATCCTGCTTAGGGGACAGCTGCAGCTTCTACTGCCATCTCTTTGGAGGTGGAGAGTGGGACCTAAACAGCATCCATAGAACTCATTCTCCAGAGCGGAATTTCACTTTCAAGAAATGACTGTTTCCTCATTATGCCAGGAGAGTTCAGTGCAGAAGACCCAGCCCCACAGCCAGCATGGAAAGTACCACTGCCTCCACTAAAGGCACCGCTAGTGATGAGTCATTAGCAAGACTAATTAGAGCCCCTACTTGGCTGCACAGAGCACACCTCCCCTTCCTTTCTGAGTCTCCTCAGGGCCATTAACATCCCCCATGCTTGCTGGGGCTGGGATGGGACTGCAGAGATTCCTGGGGTGTTTTCAGCAGGCAGCACTTCAGCTGCAGGACAGGTCTGGATTTCAAGCCAGACACGCCCCTCTGCTGAACTCAAATGCTATGCAATACCATGTGCCATCATCTTCTCTCTTCCAGAGCAGGCCCTGTGGGTAAGTGAAGACCCTCTGTGTGTTACTGAACTCTAAGGTTTCTGTCTGGCTTCCTGGGACCTCTGCTAGGCTCTGGAGAGACTGCTGCTCCACCCCTGCTCTGTCCTGTCCTGTAGCAGACTGGAAGGGAGGCTTTCCAACAGAAGTTCTTTGCAACTGATGGCCTCTCTCATCCCACTGCACATAGGGTAGGGGTCCTCAGGAAAAAGTGTCGCCCCTCTCCTCAGTAAATGACCCTGAGGGAAGCAAGCAGTGTGCTCCAAGCAGCACACACCTCACCCTGACCACCCTGGTGCTGTGGCAGCCTGGGATGGAGTGGAAATGGGGGCAGATGGTGGGGTCTGGAAGCTGGATTCCAGTGTCCATGGAGGAGGGGGTGTAGGGCAGAGGGCAGGCTCCTTGCACAAGGCCAGGCTTCCCCATACAGTTTCTTCTATCACCAGTGGCTGCAACACTCACGTGCTATAGGATGGCTGGACTCTTGTGTACTCACCATCTGCCAAGTTGTCTGAGTGCCAGAAGCTACTCATGTTAAACTCCAAAAGGAAGCTGTCAAAAGAGCAAGAACAGAGGATGCTTTTTCAGCAGCCTGGAAGGATGCAGGTGTCAATGAGATGGCCCTGTTGCCCAGTGAGTATCAGTTCTAAAATGTTTACTACAAATTTCTGGCAGTGCAAGCCTGATTTTTAAAAATTTTAATTTTTTTTTCCCACTCTACATGCTAGAATGTAGCTCTGTATCTTGAGATCTGTGCTGTAGGAGATCTGAATGGGCTTTTTCTTGAAGTATATCCTCTGCAAGGGACTCACCAGTGAAGGAAGGAACAAGTATGGCATCCCCTGAGGCTGGGAGGGGATTCAGCCACTGTAGGACCCCCCTGGGGAGCAGGCACGATGGCCATCAGAAGCCCACACTCTGGCTGCTTGGAGGTAACTAGATGGAATTATTCTGTACCAACAGGCTAAAGCCCTCAGAGCTGGACCTTCACCACTTCTCCCCTTTTGCACACCCAGCAAGCTGAGCAGCAGCACTTCCATCCTCATTTGAGCTTGAACTCTGATTCACCCCAGAAGCCTGAGGTGAACCCAAACCCAGAGGAGAGCATCCCCTCTCTCCCTCCCTACCTGGCACTCAGACCTGAGCTGCTTGGCTTGCTGCCTTCAGCCTTCCCCCCCTGTGAGAGGAAGATGTGCATTTGCTCCTCACGGGCAAACAAGACAGGCAAGAGGACTCGGCACCAAGGATCTGCACAGAGCCCCAGGAGACCCAAGTCCTACTTCTGACTCAGGCACTTTGTACTGAGTGACTTCAGGTAAATCCCAGACCTGCTGTGGGCCTCTGCCTCTCAAAATGGCAATAGTAATAGCTTTGTGTCTCCCAGGAGCACAGTGCAGAGCTGAATGTCAGGAGAAGGCTGACAGCAATGCCCTACACGGGGGCTTCCACTTGCAGCTTTCCCAGCTCTTGCCCCTCCTGGTCTGAGCCTCCCAAACACCCCCATCTTTTGGTACTCACATGAGGAAATCACTTATCAGCCACTTCACTGCAGCTACAAAGGCATAAATTGGCTGGAGAACAAAAGAAGAAATGAGAAATACCATAAGGACCTGGTCAGAGAATTTGTAATTGTTATGCAGGACCCTGCATTTTAGACCAAGACTCTCCACTGATCAGAGCTCTTGAAGACAGGCTGGAAATTCAAGGTCTGGAAAATGTTCAAAATACATCAAAAGCCAGCAGAGTTGCCCTGCTACTAATAATACCTCCTCACCCCCTCCCCATTAGGGTCAGGGAGTTTATCAGGAATGTATGAAGGACTTTGAAGATGTAATTGCTTGATGATTTCTCTCCAGTGTGGACGACCTTCAGAGCTCAGAGCAGGAGAGAAACACAGTTAAATGGGACACCACCAGTTTAGGATGCTTTTGTGTTCTGAGAGCAAGTGGTGTTTCTAGGACAAGTGACAGCACTGCCCAGGATTTAGTATTATCTGCCATTGATTGATTATGCTTAACTGTGCTTTCATCCAGCTTTTCCTCAAGATGGCATGACTTCTATCATCTTCTTGCTTTTCAGCTACAAATTGGAAATTCAGCATTATCCCAGGGACAATTCATCTGCAGAGGATACTGCTGCTTCTTTTCTTCATGGTAACCACGTCTAATTTCTATCTCCCTCTCTCATAATCATGCCCATGTCCTCAAACCCATAACAGATGCAGTAGTCACAGGACTCAGGATAATGTTTCTTTACTGGTGACTTCTCTTCAGCCAAAATAAGTCAGCAAATAGTAAAATGTAGACATGGTTGTCAATTTGACTGATTTTTATTTCTGTATATGGAAAATTGACTTTTCTTGATTCCTTCCTTTTCAAGGGTTTTGCTAAGAGGGGAAGATGAGAGATGGAGGCTGAATGCTCACCTTTTTATTCTCTTCCCAATTCACCCCGTTTTTGGCATCTTATTGTTTATGACATTTCTTTCAGTGATCAGAACTGGAGGATATAATGCAGCAAATATTTTCACTACAGTCCCCATATGTTATCTAGCCAGCTTAAGTATAGCCATTGCAAACCAGACATTGTTAGAAGTGTTATGGTTAAGAATGTTGTTAAAAGGCAATACTTTGTTGAAAATTCTTTTACTGGAAAAAAATTACAATGTCACGCTGTAAGGAGTACTTCCTGCACTCCTTCCAGTATCAAAGGATCATAACAATAATGAACACATCCCTGTTTAGGGTTGTGTCAAGCAGTTTCAAGTGGCCTAAGTGTTGAATAATGACTTTGTTCTGCCTGGTTGAGGCAAGGGTAGGAAGGTGGAATGGGATTAGAGTATGAGTTTCTACCAGCCTAAAGAGAAGTTGCCTTTGGGTACTGGTAAAACCCTTCACTCTGTTAGTTTGTTCCTTGGGCTACCAGCATTCTCACTCTCTCTCCTGCTCCAAGCTCACTCGTACTTCCCCAATGACTGCCATTTTGCCCCACATGTTCTGTTCCCTGACATTGCAACTCTCCTTCTTGAGCTGAGTAAAACCCTGTAAAAGCATTCCTGTTCATTTCAGCTGCTAGCTTATTCCTTGACTTTCAGGAGAGCCTGTCATAGTCTAGCTCCTGTCCTTTCCCTGGTCCTTCCCATTCTCAGTGAGATCCTATATGGCAACAGAGAGCCACGCTGGAAACCAACATCAGTGGCAACCACTGCTTCAGGAATGTGCCTGAGGTGAGTTTGGACAGTCTCATCACCTGGAAGTCTTTTGGGGAATGTTGGAGATGCCCTGCAGGAGGAAGCCCAGCCCAGGGAGAGCTGCATGGTGACAGATACGTACGCTGAGCAGGGGCTGGGCGCCGCTGTGGTGGTGGTAGGGCACCTTGCACATTGCCTGGTAATCATACATGGTCACTCTGCAAGCAAAACACAACAAGCAAGCAGTCAAAAGCAAGCAATGCAGCCACCCACGGGACAGACACGTCAGCTTTTTCTCAAAAATGTCATGTATGAACTGTTTCCTGGATTCACTAAAGCAGTGACCTGCTTACACATGTCTTCGCTGTTTGGGCAGTGCTGAATCTTGCAGAGCAAGAAATACAGGCTCTGGATTAATGTAACTGGGTCAGTACAGGAGGAAATATGTCCCTAATTTCAGACAGTGAGTAAAGCAGGCTATGAAGCAGAGGAATTATAATTGTAACTACCTCAGGTCCCCCTAGTTCCTGTTTTCAAGCCACTGAAACTCTGAACTCTCTTTTGACATCAGCTGTGGGAGTGGAGTGAAATGAACAGAAGTATTTTAAGAGAGAGAGAAATGTAGTCAGCCAGCTGCAATGCTGCATCTGTGAGACTCTCAGGCAACCACTCTCCAAAAAGGCTTTCCAAGTGGCAGGAGGAACTGAGGCACTTCTGTACCCAAAATGCCAAGAAGTGCTCCCCCATATCTTGTCCTGGAAAAGAGAGAGAAGCAGCTGCTCTCTGGCCACACAGAAATTGGAAGTTTCTGTCTCTCTCTGTGTTTTGCTGCAGGTGGAAGAACAAGAGATGAGGAGAAACAGTGTGTGTGCTGATGATGGCTGAGCAGTCAGCAGAGGGGGCAGGTAGCTAAAGGAGCTCTTGTGTCTGAATAAGAGAGTCACATGCATCATCAGCATGAGCATTTTCCCTGCTCAAGTGCTTCTTAGAAGGACCAACATGCTCTGACCCACACAGCAGTGAAGAAGAAGAAGTACAGTGTGGAGATCCCCCACTTACCGCCTGAACATGCCCATGTTTAGCAGCTGGGTCATCACTGAGCCATCCACTGCACCAAAAAATTTTCCAGTCTGCAAGCACAAAAAGGGAAAAACAGAATAAACTGTAAATTTTCCAAATGCTTGATGGCTCCAGCTGATCTAGTTTGTCTAGAGGCTTGCTGTACACAACGAGGGTTTTTATAAGGAGGCAATGCTGAGCTTTGTCCTTTGGCTGGCTGGAAAGCTTGAGGGAGGACTTCCCCCATCACCAGCTGGGCATCCTGCACCATTCCTACCACGCTTGAAAATTATTTAGCCCACATAAGTCCCTGCAGCTTGTGTCAGAAAAAGGCAGACTCTCAAGCTGCAGAGACCCAAGCATGCTGAATCACTGGAAGCCTGGGCTCTCCCATGGGTTGTTGGGAATCCATATTTTCTGGATCTGAATACCTGAGTCTTCCATTTGAGCCTCTCTGCTACCCATGGCCACAGTGGTTTTGGAAGCCTCTTCTCTCCTGCTGCCCTAGGTCAACTGGCCCACCATGCACAAGTGTGATGTACAGATTTATTTAGGTAGCAAATGCAATATTACAACTCACTGCTATGTGAGTTCTGAGCAGGCAGTAACCCAAACAACAAAACACAAACTCATCCATCCCTGTAGCTTAGGTGCACTGGCATAGCTAGAACTAAGTTGCATTTGGGGGGACAACAACCCTCTAATCCTGCTTGCAGGCCCAAACTAAAGGTGGAGCTTGTAGCCCTCTGGTCCCATGTATGCCTTGGAGTCAATAACCTCAAATATGGACCCAATCTCAAATCTGGTAGCTGCTGCTGTAAAGATTTCCTCAAATAAACAATTCTGGACTTCCCGCTTACTAAACTATGACAAATCTATAGCAAAATTGCTTCAAACCTGTCAAGTCCACCCCTTTGTTCACAGGCAAGTAAATGAAATGTTTGTATATAATGAAAGTGCGGATATGAGCTGTCCTCTGTCTGTTTCCCTGGCTCATGGGTCCTGACAGAGTAAATAGTTCCCATGTTTTATGGAAGCATTCACACAGTCAGCTTTTCCACTGATAGGCTAGCAGTCATTTAGCATGTATTAGCAGATGACAGATGACTTCATTTATTTGAGTGGGACATTTCCACAAAAAAAGCCCAAACCCTTAGGCAGATTTACCTAAGATCACATGGTAATCATCTAACAGTAGTGTTACATGGTTATGAGCCTCTTCCCAAAAGGCTTTAGAAGTCATTTCACTGTATAAATTGATACATAACATCAACTCCCCTTCGAGCATTTAGGCTGTAATCGTCTCAGACAGTCCAATGTGCCTGAGCAAGCACTAACTTTTTTTCACCTCCCTCGCTCTTTCAATCTGATTAGGGTGGTGAAGAGGCCAGCTGCTTCCATTTAATACCAGTCTGCAGACCCAGCAGTGAGATTTAACACAGTGCAAGCTGCAGACAGAGGGGCAAGGAGAGGGGGTCACTGCAAGGCTGTAAATGAGGCCCATCCTGTCAAGAGATGCTGATGTCTGGCCAAATTTCTCCTTTTTGTATTTGTATAAGAATGAGGAACTATTAGTGCAAGTAAGAGTATGGCCTAGGGAGTGTGTTCAGAAAGGCATCAGCCAACTGGCCTCCAACACCAAACCAGACATTCTGAGCTTGCTGCTGTTTTAGGTACCCTGTGCAGGCAGTAACACAGAAAAGCATCACTTGGCAGAAACCAAAGTGATCCTGTACTAGAGCAACATTTTGTAAAGCAGCTCTCATTACATCCTGCTTCCTCCAGTGACTGCTGCTGTCCTAGGCATCCCTCTGCTGTGTTTCCCCTAACTCCCATCTCTGGGCAAGTTTCCACAGGCCCTTGCCAATTCAGAGGTTGACAGCACGAAGCATTGCTCTGACATCCCGTGTGACACACACAGTGTCACTCCCCCCTGCAGCTGAGTGTACAGGCACATGTGCAGGCTGTGCACAGGAAAGACATGCAGCTCAGAGCACACATGTGACTCAAAAGCTACATCACTGCTCACATGCATCCATGCTTTGCTGGCTTATTGAGCAATTTACACTTTTTGTACGTTCAGGAGCTGTAGACAAACAGGATCTGCCAAATTGCCCAGGCTTTGGGCAGGCAGGCATGCTCCTTGTTGTGTGGCTCAGAGCCAGCCCTTGCTTCTCCACAAGCTCTGAGCTATGGTGGCATCTTGACCTTTTAGCTGCCTCCCTGCAGCCTGCTCCTGGAGTACCTGGGCAGAGCTTGCAGACATCCTCTGCAAAATGCCTCAGGCAGAAGGCAGCAATCCTAGAAAAAGAGATTTACTGAGTGAGGGAACATCTGGATGCAGCAGGTGGAGGGAGCTCAAGACCTGGGATCCACAGCTGTGCCTATGACTGGCAGTGAGAGGCAGCTAAAAATGCAGGGATGGCTGTGGGGGCACAGCTGCAACCATGGCAGAAAACACAGAGCAGCCCTCCCTGCAGCACAGCCCGACCTTGCCACTTATTTTTCCTTCCTCCCAGAGCACCTGGTCCTCACTCACTCCCTTCTCCTGGCTCTATGTTTTAACTCTTTGCTCCCTCTGGGATGAGACTGGATGGGGAGATTAGCTCGAATTAAGAGATTACCCGTTCTTCCCCAAGTAATCCTGCAGAGAGCTTCCAACTTGTCACTCATTAAAATCCCGAGTCCCTTTTCCATGGTGGTTTCCAACTGCCAGTAAGCTTCCTGCTGCCTTCATACAGAGGTTATTAGAGCCAATCCCCCACCTTGATCCCCCATCCCAAGGGCAGAGGAGAGCAGAGTCTGTCCTCACCCCATTCCTGTGGGAAGCTACTCTGATTTCCAGTGTCACCCAGGGAAGGAGGTGCAGGCAGCAGGCAGCTCTGGCAGGCAGAAAAGCCAAAATATCCACAAAAATCCAGGTACAGGAGTTTTTTTGCATTATGTTAAAGGATGCCTTGATGGAAGACTACAGGATGGGGCAGGCAAGGCCACACAGCAGCAAGTGATCCCATGCAGCAACATGCAGGTGGCAAAGCTAGGAAACTCAGGGCATTGGTTTAATGTTGCTGTCTTGAATTCCCTGTAGGGTTTAACAGTGTGGAGACTCATGGTGCCACCAGGAAATAAAAACAGTAACTGTAACAGAATAAAGAAATCAGAAAAAAACCCCAGTGGTGAACTCTCTGAGGTGAGGGAAGGTAAAAGCTGGAGGAGGACAGCTCTGGTGCTTGCCAAAATGCCTGATCTTAGAGGCATGTGGATAATGTTTATAATTTACCCAAATCTACTACAATTCCATGCTTTTTGCTAGTCAAATCTTTCAGAGATGAGCTTTGGAAAAACCCATTTTCCATAAGATACAGGGAAATGTACAGAGGCAGAACCCAGGAGGGCAGTGCTGAGGACACACAGGTGACATGGCAGCTAAAAGGCATAGTTGTCTCCACTGATGGACACACCTCACAGGACTCAGTAAAGCATCTCTGAAAATGCCATGGGGGTCAGAGGAGAAAACTGCAATTCCTGAGACCACCAGTCCACCCCAAACACTCAGTAGGACCTGGCCTCCCAGAGTAGGGAGCCAATGCAACTTTTACAGCATTTCCCCCCTTATTTTCCAAGTTCTATTTGCTTTTTTGTTTTTTGACACACCATGTCATTGAAGGGACACTTCTACTGGGCAATTCAGTGTGGTGGGTAGAGCACTTTTCACTTTCCTACAGAGAAGAGGTTGGTTATCCCTTGCAATGAGCTCCCCTTGGTATCTGTCTGTATCCCCCCCAGTGCCTCTGTGTTGGAGATTGGTTTTGCTCTGTGACTCTCAAGAGTCTCATCTCAGCCTCTCTGAACTCACTGCCTGTAGAATGCAGGGTCTCATTTTTTTTTTTTTCTGAATATGCTAACCAGCCCAAATCCAGGTGGGAAACCATGGGACTCATACAGATGTTTTCCATCTAAATAACCATCTAAAAATTCTTCTTCCTCTTCTGTCCCAGCTACTTTGAGGTCCATGTCACTACTTCATGCTTCGCTATTTCACCAGCTTCTTGTAAGGGACCCTGTTCAAGGCTGAAGAGCACTGAAATTCAACAGGTTATCTAGTCTCCCTTATCTCCTGATTTTGTCACACTTTCAAAGAACTATAGCTGATAAGTTTTCTTCTCTCTGGAAGCTGTGCTGCTTGTGCCAATCACATCCACCAGGAGTTCTGTTACCTTAATTTCCATTTCAACCTGTTTGTCACATCTTGAAGAAAGTAATTTATGGGATTGGATCTACTGCCTTTTGGAAATACCCAAACTGCATTCTTTGACTCCAGTACAATGGCAATTTTAATGAAACTCCACAATTCTGCCAGCAACAAAACCTCTTCATTTCCCATTTCTTCTCTAAGCCCGCTCTTACTATTGACTTATTGCTTTGTAGTTTATGAGACTGTTCCCACATAGCACTTTCTGATGTCCAGAACTAAGGGATTTAATTATTTCGAAAGAAGTAGCTCAACCATGCAGTGACTGGTAGTGCTGACTTGACCCAGCTGCACAGGATGTCACATCCAACTTGCACCCCTTCAACTCCCTAGAAATGGCTGTGGAACCACACACCTTATTTTCATTTCTATTCTGAGCCCTTTCCCTTGCTCCTTTCACCTCTGCAAGTCTAGTAAGTTCTCCAATTCTTTATGTGTGTTCCTATTTCCAATTTGCTAAATTATTTTATCTCTGTTTCTTTGACTTTAGCATTTTGCTCTTACCATCCCCTCAGTTTCCTTTCCTGAAGAACACCTGCTTTGACTTCAGAGACACTCAAAAGTGCTGCTCCCTTCCCTTCCCTTCCCTTCCCTTCCCTTCCCTTCCCTTCCCTTCCCTTCTCTCTCAGATAATCTTTCAATAGCATCTGTGCCAAGGGAATGGAGTCTAATTTCCTTTATTCTGATCAAAAGATATTTTGACTAGTTCCTTCCTAATCACTGCAAACTCCTTCCTCACCCAGGATGTGCTGTCACTCTGCTGGGAGCCTTCCCCCTCACTGTGCAGTTGAATTTAATTACACCATAGCCACCCTTATTACACAATTCAACTTCATTTGTTTTAACCAGCTCTGGTGGGTTATTCAGGAACAAGCAAACCCCACTCTCCTCCTTCTCTTATCCTCTCTTACCTCTTCAGGTATTTTGGAAACAAGTATAAAGCCGTTGTTGTCAATGAGGAAGCAGTTCAGAATCTGCAGAGATGGAAGAGAAGCAATATTAAAGATGGCTTTTTCCCTGTTTGTGTTCAGGATGGAGCAGTGTCACTTTGTGATGATGGCAACAGCCTCAGCATTT
This sequence comes from Acridotheres tristis, assembly GCA_037013685.1. Lineage (NCBI taxonomy): Eukaryota > Metazoa > Chordata > Aves > Passeriformes > Sturnidae > Acridotheres > Acridotheres tristis. The sequence continues at coordinate 68,428,010 of CM072885.1, forward strand.
CCATGCCAAGCCCCACAGCTTGGCTACCATGAGTTTTACACAATTTTCCCTCTCTGTCTCCTTTTTGAGGTATTGAGTTCATGAACTGTGACAGAGATTGTCTGTGGCCAGGGCTGGAGACTCTGTGCAGGTTTAGCAAGCTGTGAGCCACAGTTGAGGCAAGGCATCCTCCGGGAGAAGACAGGATATTTGGAGTGCTCTTCTCTTTAATAATATGGCATCTAATGCTTTCCATCTTCAGATTTCAGAGTCTTATAACCACTCATGAAATAACCCTCTCCCCACCACTGAGTAGCAGTGCTGATCTTATTTTTATTTTGCAAAGCAGGAAATGGAGGCACAGAGTTTAGTTGAAAACCTGTAGGTCTCGCAGGGGAAAACTAGGAGGCAGAGAAAATCCTACATGAACACACAACAGAAAATCTCTGGTGATCTTATTTTTCAGGGCAGAGGAGCTCCTGTCCCACATATTCCTGATACCAAGGCTGAAGCAGTGGCACAGACACAAAGAGAGGTGTCCATCATGCATGTCTTGCTGACAGCCACATTTTTTTTGGAAAATCTGGGATGCCAGGGAGACAGATTTAAAGGAGATGGGCTTTCACTGGCTGGAATCCCAATGTCTCTGCCCTGGCCCAGCTGGGGGGAAGACCTAAACTGTGGATTTGTCTTGTTAGTATGAGGTTTCTGTCCCAGCTGTTCAGTCTCTTGTGTTGACACTACAAGGCAATGCCTTTTTTGGGGAGACAGAGATGTCCACAGAGCAAGTGGTCAATCACACCCATCACAGGTACAGGGAAGAAACCAAGGCAACTTACATCATCCTGACAGCTGAGGGGACAGGCTCCATCCACACCACTGCACTGCAAAGGGAAAGCAGAGAATTAACCACGGTGTGAAGGAAACTTCACTGACCATGCAGGAGCAGCTCTGGCAGTCACTCCCTCACCACCAGAGGCTTTCACTGCTGCGATTGAGGCAGCAGCAGCTGCAGTGACCCCACAGGTCTCTGCTTGACTCCCTACACACCCCACACTCACACAGCCAGACAAGCTTTCCTTACTCGTTCAACTCCAGCTTTCCCACAGCAGGGTCTCAGACATCCAGAACCTTAAACCAATTTATGAATGGTGCAACAACACAGAAAGAGATCAAGCTGGTGCCTCTGAGGAGGGGCCCCAAACAAAGGAAACCGGGCTTTTATACCCTCACAGTCCATGCGTGTGATTGGGGTTGTCCTGATGAGACATCTGCTCCTGCTGTGTGGACACCTGGCTGTCCCCCACTGTCCCCATGGTGCCTTTTGTTGTGCCAAGGGTCAGTGCCAGTTCACAGCCTCTTGCCTGGGGCTCCCAGAGCTCAACCTGCAGCTGCACCCGGAGCCACCTGCACTGAGTGTATCCCTCAGCACATGGCATGAGCTCATCTTACTGCCTCCCCCTTGGGACTGCTGGTTAAAGGTTTCCAGAACAGTGTCCCATACAGCTCTGCTGGCATTTCCAGCAGGACAAGCTCAACAGCACGCACAGGTACCACCCCCAGGTCAGCCACTCCAACTCGCCACCTCTATGAGCAGCATGCCCTTTCCTGAGGGCTCAGATCCAGCACCTGCCTCCCTGACACGCTCCCAGCAGGACCCGTGCACTCCAAGCAGAGGAGGCTCTTGTAAAGAAAGGGCGAAAGCAAAGGTTATTGTGCACCAGGGAGAAACCAGCATGCATTTCAGCATCTGTTAGTATCTGGACTAAAAACATAGCATGGTATTTTAGATCAGGGTTCTTCCCAGGCAGGGTTTTGTTGTTGTTGTTGCTGTTGGTTTCTTTATTCTCCAGATAGCTAATGATAAAATAGGATGTGAATGGTGCACATGTAGCCCAAGGCACCATCCATTTCTTTCATTTAGAATTTCTGTGTAGTGGACTTGACATGTGTTTCACAACATTGAACTGGGTGGGGACATGAGGGGTTAAGTGGTGAGTAACAAAGGCCTTCAGGTGCTTATTGATTTCATAATTGTTCAGAGTTTGCCATGGCTGCATGTGTCTGTCTCTTTGTGTTATTCTTCAATTCTATTTTCTCCAGTAGCAGAGGGAAGAAAGCTGACACGGTGTTGCCTTTTCTGTGCATGGAGTCCCCTTCCTCCAGAGGTTTTCTGGGGTCAGGGAAGGACACTGGCACAGCACATAGGCGGTCTGCTCTCAGCCAGCCAAGCACTATTTTCTCAAAACCCTTAGACATAAAATCCATCTCCCTTTCTGGGTGATTCTCAGAAACAAGAGGTAAATTTGCCATTCCAGACCACAACAAGACTGTAACTTTCAGTTAGAATTTGCTTCTCCCCTTGAGTTTTGCAGAACAAAACTGGTTTTCTGTCCCTCTATTCAACTTCAGAGGAGGTTTGGAGACGCCTGAGTTTGTTTCAAGTCCCACAGCTTTGCAATATCACATGTTCACACTCTGAATCCAGCTGGCTTTTTGAGACTCTAGGGATGATGGTTTAAAAAAAATCCTTTATCCACAAATGCAAGCCACAATCTCACCCCTGCCTCACCACAGAGCAGCACGAGGTTGTTTTATTTCCCTGGATGTATTCCTAGAGGTGGCCTTGTGCTCCACCCCGGCAGGTTCCTTCCTTTGGTCAGCAGAGAAACATGGTCACAACAAACCACAGTTATGGCCTTTGGGGATAACAAATACAGAGCCCAGGGTTCAAATATCAGAACAGAAAACCAGGTGAACCACAGTGGTTTTCCACAAGAAGGGCTCGTGTCTCACACATCTTCCTCAGCAATCTGAGGGCTGAGTCTCACTGCCACTGCATTTCCAGACTTGGAAAAGTTCCAGCAGTGCCTGATGCTGGGCTGGCCATACAGCAGCAGCACCACAGCCAGGACCCTGACAGAACAGGTTTGAGAGCACTGGCAGCTTGCAGGGAGCCCCTGAGATGGAGCAGAACTGAGCCTGTGCTCCCTGGTTGCTCTGAGACCCCATCTGCTGCTTCATGGGCACAGCTCCCTCCTCAGAGACCAGCCTACCTCACAGCATCCTCCTGCTGTTGGTCAGGTCTCTGTGACCCAGAGCACTTTGAGCTTTGCCAAAGACATTTAATTACTGTGAAGACAAACACAGCCTGTGACAGGCTTGGACCCTCTCCAGTGGCTGCAGACAAGGGACAGTGCCTATAATATGATGGCACACAAATGACACAACTAGGAAGCCAAGCCTGGATGCGAGGCACGCCAGGATGCCTCCCTGTCCCCAGCTTTTGTCTACTTACATCACTGTCATTGGGCTGGGAGGCACAGCGTGGACATCCAGAGCAGCACAGCATCAGTGAGGCAGGAGAGAGAGAGAGAGAAAACAAAATCTGTTAGTCATTCCTCTGTCCAACAGCACTCACATCCTGGGAAACCACAGGGAGCCTTTTTTCACACCAGCACCTACCAGGGTCACGGCTTGTGGCCACTTGGCACACAGCTTCACCTGTGTTAATAATGCCTCCCAGCTTCACTTAACACCCATTAGGGCTTGTTAGTGTGAGAACTGCCTGGGTATGGCCCTGAGCAGGGCTTTTAAAACGAAGCTCTATGTTGCTGTTTCAGGATGTGCTCATGTGTTTTGCAGAAATCTTTTTAGCTCAGATTAGGTTTATGTGATCTCCCACCTGTGAGGATGCTCCTGCCACCACAGAGCAGCTTCCTGCCCTCCTATCTTCTCTGTCATCCTCGTCTGATGACAGTTCCCTCTCCTGACAGCAGAGAGCCACTTCTGCTGTGTGCTGCTACAGTCCTGTCATGCTCACCCTTCCAGCAGACCTCCCTGAAAGCAAAGCCTGGGGAGAAAGCCCCTAGGTGGTGAGGGAAAGGTGTTTCATTTTTCTTGCTCCCCAGACCAAGGGAGTTGTTTTAATTATCCCCCTTCTTTCAGTCCAGAAGAGTATCTAATATTAGGACAACACCAAAAGCTTATCCCTGGAGCAAATAATTTTTATTTTGGCAAGCTGGTAGTGTTTTGTTATCATTAGCAAGATGATAAGAGAAGGCAGAAGATTTTTTTTCTGTGTGCCCAAAATTGCAGATTTCCATGAGGTTCCTGAAAGGCTGAATGAGCACAAGCATATTTCCACAATTAAATGTGTCACATGCAGCAGAGCTAATGCCAGGCCAGAATGCTGACACTGTCACCACGGCATCTGCAGAACAGACTCATGGCTCACACCGCATTAGTGGATTACAGAAATGTGTGACTTCAAACTAATCTACTTCATAAATCTTTTAATATGAATTCCATGAAAGCCCTCATTAAAATGCCATCGTATGTGACGTAACATAGCATTGACCTTGCTGACAAAGGGCATTAAATTGTGTCTCTGCAGGATTGCTGATGCTCCTACCTGTTGCATGGCCATCCAAAACTTGCGTTGGAGCAAATCCAGCTTTATTTGCACACCCACCGCTGCAGGAAACAAAAAACGGGGAGGATCAAAAGAGGAGCATTAAAGAAAAATACAAGCTGGGAAAAGAGGAGTAAGTATTTGCCCAAGGTGATGGGATGGAAATCACAATTGCAACCTTCTTCCAAGTGTGAATGGTTAAGTGCTGAGTCAGACTGCCAAGAGAGTCAGAGGTTTAACAAGGGAGAGGAAAAAGGGACACTGACTGTACCGAGGTACTGAGATTTCTGTCACACTGAACACGATGAAGCTACAACCAGTTCAACAACAACAAATCCCCCAAAGCCCCCAAGGGTGGCACGAGCTTTTGCCTTCATCTTTTTCAGATCTGCGTGGCCAGAATGGATGTTTGTGATCGCCCCAGCCTCAACTCCTACACCACACAGCATCAATCAGAAATAAAGTAGGCCAGTGGGGAAGGGATTAATTTGAAAACCCACCTGTCTCAAGGGGGAACCACGGAGATTTAGATTTTTCCTAAGCCACTACAAAAGCACAGAATTATGAATGCTCTTGACAGAAAGTGTCGATTATGAATAATGATTTGTTACCTGGTCCCAGCCTAGTGCATGGTGGGCTAAGCAGAACTCTGTGTATGTGTGTTTCTTAATGAAGTGTGTCCTAATTTCCTGGCTTAATTTCCCTTCTATTCCCAGCATCATGCTCCTGAATTAAGGCATAGTTGCAGAGGAGAAAGAATGGTGCAGGATCTCCCTGACAGGATAACCTGGCTGTCCCTGGGTAGACTGCCTACAAGCACACAAAATAACCAGTGCAGTCATGCACAGTCTGGCACAGTGATGGGGAACAACTGGGCTGTGTGTCAACTAGTTGAATCCAAGAGCTCTGGAGGAATTACAGCCTCAAGCAGGACCTTGAAATAGAACATAAAGTGCAAGTGAGGAAGTAAAAGAAATACAGGGAGGGAGATCTGGAGCCTTTTTTCACAACACCAATATCAGGAGGATGAAGTGTTACTGTTTCTACAGATTTCCTCTGAATTAGAAGGAGCTTCAAAGGGGGGGAACAGATCCTTTAAATCTGAATCATGCCGTGTGGGTGCTTTTAAGCTAACAGTATGATCTGATGCTCTAATTCAGATGGGTATGAATTAAAAAATTCATACCCATACATATGGAGTATGCAATGGTATATTTTCTTGCCTCACGTACAGAGACCATGGCACCTGGCATCAGCTCTGTATTTTATACCAGTGTCCTTGTCACATTCCTACTAACAAATCCCATGTATCAGAGGCACATTTCTCATCCAGCTCTCCCTGCTGTAAACTGAATCTGACTGCCTGTCTGTGGGGGAAAGCAATGATTCCGTAGAGCTGTATTGCCCTAAGCCTTGCAGAGCACAAACCAGACAAGACAAAGAATGCAAACAAAGGAGGAAGGACAGGGCTGAGTCTGGCCTGAGATAAGATTCCTTGGCTTCAGCAAGGCTATGGCAGGCATGGTTTGGCTTGGTGCCCTTGCTGACAAACCAGCACACCATGACAGCAGGCAGTGGTGATGTTGCTGCTGAGTCCCATGAGGTCCATCCATCTGATTTGGTACACAGCTTTAAATAAATTAATCTTTCCAAACCATCTCAAGGTAGAGTCATTCCCCTTAGCACAGCAGATCACATCAGTGGGATATGAGCATTACCCAGCACATACAGTTTTCATGAGACTTGAAGAGGAGTCGATACCTACATAACTAACCTGTCAATGCAGACTTACTCAGTGGCTCATGGTTTTGCCAGTGGGAACACTTGGCCTCAAACAGTTCTTCAGAGAGATCTTAGCCCCTGGTTGTAAATCCTTGCTTCTGCCCAGGAGGCATAAGTAGCACATACCCAGCCTGGACAGAGCTGCCTGCAACATGATGAGGAAGAAAACCTGGGGGGTCAGACTGGTGGCCAGTGGCAGGGACAGAAAGTGGCAGCTGCTGGCAAGAACTGTGAGAAACTTTCAATCATCTGGGTGACCTAAGACATGGGAGCTGAGGAGAAGCAGGCCACAATCAACACCCCCCAGTGCTAGGAATAGTCATCTGTGCATATTCACACTGTTGGTGAGGTCAAGGAGAAAGGAGGAAAGCAATGATTCAGTCTGAGATAAGGATGATGTTATAGCTCAAGTGAGAGGGAAAAAACTGGAATAAACTCCTCTGTGCTTGTTCCAAAGAATAGCTGATTGTTAATGAGCCCTTTTGCTCTGGTGGCAAAGGGTATGCTGCATCAGTGGGAAGATCTGAGGTCCATGAAATGATGAATGGCCACTGCAGAGTCCCCAGAGAGACCATGGCTAATAGTTTTATTCCTACTCATATGCAAGCAACCTGTGTCACTGCAGCAGCCCAGCAATGCAATAAAACAGGAGGACAAGCAGTGCTGAACACCTGGCACAGGTAGGCATCACAGTATTGACATGGTACCTAAAGCTGTGCACCACTTCCCACCCTGCCTGCAAACTGTGGCTGCAGTGGGCCTTCCCTGGGGCTGTTCACCATGGAGAGAAGAGCCTTCCCCTCCACCTGTTCATCCCCCTGCTGAGCATGCCTGCTTCATTAGCTCATCCTCTGCTTGCCTCTCTTTCTGTCTGCAGTCTCTGGCTTCTCTCTTTGATTATCCATATGCTGTTCACATAAGGAGCTTTCCCCAAGATTTAATTCTTGGGCCTGCTGCACAACAAAAAGGCATAAAAAAGTCTCAGGATTGCATCCTGCAGAGGGCTTATCAAGATTTACCTTGCCATTCACAACCTGTTTTCATGACAGTTGGTCCAATGGTTACATAAAATCTATGATTCAAATGGAAAGTACCAGAACAGCCATGCCTGTACCATCCATTTGCATTCTCTATTCCCCATTTCTTAATCTTTTCCCTCTTGAATCAGTAACTTGAAATTTTACTTTGAGTCCTCTAAAAATTTCATTTAAAAAGATAAGTTCCAGACAAATTAAAATGAGCAAAAAGCCCAAAAAAGCCTGTTTATGATACTGGACCTGATAAGAAGGGGTAGTTTAAATAGATCAATAAAAGAGTAATTCTTACAAATGTGAGGTCTTCATGAAGATGCAGAAAGGCAAGATAGGGGTCTGATTTTGGGGGCTGAAGGCTATGGGAGCCCATGGGAAAGCAGAAAGGAAATCCCAGCAGAGGTAGTGGGCTGGATTTGGCTTCTCACTGCATCCCTGTACCAGCAGGCGATGTCAGGGAGGGCAGGGAATGCCTGTCACTGACGGATGTCACTGCATCTGACACACGCACCTATGGCTGAACACACTCTGCTGCACCCAAAGTTCAGGGGAAGGAATCTTTCACCCATTCCCCCCGTCCCAACTACCCCCTAACAGCACCCCTCAAGTTTTCCCTGAATCTCTAAGGAAACAGACACAGGGTTGTGCTGCCCACCGTGGGCACCTCTCGGCTGTGTCCCTGTTGGATGCACTCCCTCCCCACCACCGTTTCTGCAGCACTGGCACGAAGGGGGTGCGTTTCTCCCAAGCCTCCCGCGTTCTCCCCCGCTGTCTCCCCATCGCTGCATCCGCTTGCTTCGCTCCTATACAAAAGCATGGGCTCGTCCCCTCTCATCCCGGCGCCTTTCTCTCCGAGTTTATTGTCTTCAGCTGTAGCAGGGGAGAGATGGAGGGAGGGGAGGAACTGTTCCGCTCGGTGCCTTCTCTTGTAACCTGTGCCTGACCAATCTACCTCCCGAGGGGCTGCGGGGAGCTCCTCCCGCCCTGGCATCTCCTCACCCCTCCTCGAGCCCCTCGGCTCCTGGCACCCGGAGAGGGATGGCAGCGAGGGCGGGATGAGGGAGGCAGAGGCACTGACAGCAACTGCCCTTTCTCCAGGATGCACTGAGAGGAATGAAAACCTCCCGAGCTCCTTCCTCTGGGTGTTTGGGAGCAGATCCTGCCTGCCTGGCGGGGTGACTCCTCTGCACTGTCTGTGCGCGTTCCTGTGCGTGTGCTGCTGCCATCGCAGATGTACCCCCAGCTGTCACTTCACCGCGCACAGTCGCTCCCTCTCCCGCCTCTCTCTTTCTTTCTCTCACCCCCTGTTTATTATTTACGGAGGATTACAGTCCCTTTCCCACGCTGTCATCTCGCTGTGCGGCTCCCCTACCCTCCACGGGAGGCAAGCGGCTGGCTAGAGAGGGCTCCTGCCAGCTAGGGTCCGCCGGGAGCCCAGCTGCGAACAGAGGCACTTTCTGCTGGATTTGCTTTGGGATTGTACCGGGTTCGGAGAGCTGGGACAGCTGCCATTCTCACAGGAGGGTCCATTCCAGCCTGAGAGAGGTAAGTGAAGACGTCTCCCTTTAGCGTTTTTCCCCCATGCCCGGCTAAGCGAGGTGAGTGGAGCTGCCCCCAGGAGCGGCTTCCCCGGGGAGGAGGGTGGCAGCCAGGGCAGCACCGTGTGCCAGGCAGCTCAGTGCTCAAGGCTCCACTGTGCCAGACTGACAAACGGGCAGCGATTTCCCCCATGCAAACCTGCTGCAGAGGTTGCTGCTTTTACTGGTTCCAGTCCAGTTTCAGTGCAGGCAGCCGGGAGCAACTTCTCCCAGCTGAGAATGGCAGCGACAGCCTTCCTTGCACCACAGGCGGCTCAGGTGCAGCTCTGAGGCTGAGAACTCGGTGCTGGGGTCACGCCGGACCGGGCAGCTCCTGGTGAGCCCTGCCTTTTGTCCCCTCCTCGGGGCTCTCAGAAGGGTCAGCATGAGAGGGGCCACCCGCCTGACTTGTGATGGCTTTGCTGGTTATCATTTTGGACTCAGCTGTCTCAGTAAGAACAACCTAAAATGGAGAAGTACGGACCAAAATCAAACAGGTTCAGCACTCAGTGCGCAGCTTTAGGATCGGGGGGATGTATGTTATAGAAGTGTGTGGGTGTGTGTGCTCATGGACATGACCACAGGACGTGAAGTGAAGGATGCCAAATCACAAGTAGAGCGAAAAATAAGTCCCGAGTTGCTTTCAGCATCTCTGCAGGGGGAGGCTGTGATTTCTGAACTTTTGGGTGGAAGGCACAGCACTGAGGGGGGGTGGGTGAAATACAGCACAGAGAAGCTTCACAGCCTTTTCCAGCCCTGACGGGGAGGAAAGGGTGAGAATGAGGTCCCCAATGGGCCGAGGTGAAGCACACTATGGACACGGGTGTATATATGTAAGCGTTAGCCTGTGTCTGTGTGTGTGTGTGCATACATACGCATGCACAGACACGTGCACACATTCATCCCACACAGGGCATTCTGCCCCCTCCTCCTCCCTCTGCCCGACCAGTTCATTACCGTCCCTGCATCTCCTGCTAATTAAGAGAGACACGTTAAACTGGAGCTCTCCCGATTTGGGGAGAGAGGGTATTTTGAAGCTGTTGCTCCAACCAGGTCATGACCAAGCTGGGCTCCAGGCCCACCATGTGAACTGCCAGGTAACCTGAATGTGCCACATCCAGCACAGCCCTGATGGGAATGGAAGCAGGCAGGATACAGCACTGCTCTGCTGCAGGGGTCTGACCTGCCAGTCAAGGATGGAGAGAGAAATTAAGATCTCATTTGGGGAAGGACTGAAGCAGCTGCTACTGCAGGAGAAGGAAACCCTTAAAAGACAGGGGAACCCTTAAACACAGACAGCGACTTGTCCCAAAGCAGAGAACGTTCCTAGCAGTGAGGAGAAGGGAGCCTTTCCAGAACTGCAGACCATTTTTCTTCTGAGCTTTGTCACTCAGATCTAATAGGGGGCGGGGGTAGATCTTCCTCTAACTGCTGTGGGCAAACAACATTTGCAAGGGAATTATTCCACATGAGTGAAAGGCTTGCGGGAGTTGTCTCCCTGTCAGACATCAGTGCTGCCTCTGTTAGTGCATCCTGTCCACTTGGAGGAATTATGGTAAATCTGAGCAAAGGGGCTGTTTGCAAAGAGAAAGGGGGAAGCCTTCTTATGCAATTTTTATGCCAGATCATAGCTTTACCCTTTCCTCCAGCAAAGTGAATGTCACATGCTAGCAAGGTGTACTCTCAGCTCAGATATCTTTAAGAGTTACTCCAGCTCCCTGTCATTCCTCCAGCTTTTTAAAAAATCTGATGCAGAAAGGATTTTCTAGGCTCTTCTGCACCAAAGAAGCCTGATGAAGGCAGAGCTGTGTCTCAATAGGGCTGAGAGGGTCAGCAGCAGCATGGGGCCACAAGGATACCTGGACAGGAGCATTCAGGGAGCAGCAGAGATTGGAATAGGATGGGGAGAGGCTCAAGCCTGTGGAAGGGCATTTCTGGGTAGCTCTTCACTGACTCTTGCCTGTTGCTGAGTCAAAAGACAGAGCAGGCACTTTCCTTCACTTGCCATGTTTGGTTACAAGCAGCTGCTTACACTGCTTGACAACTGTCCCAGTCCTGGGTGGCTCAAACCATAACTCAGATGACCATACTGGGATGCTCCTGCCAGCTGGGTAATGCTTCAGCATGCTACACCATGACACGCTCAGTCCTCAGTGGAAAGAAGCAGGAGTGGGAGTTCTGGGATGTTCCTCCTGCTGCAGGGAAATACCTTGTCACACATACCTTATTCCTGCTGTGGCTTTAACAAAATGCTGGCTCACAAAAAAGCTTTCTGTGATTGAGGGTATGGTAACAGCAAGAAGATGTGCATTTTTTCCTATAAACTAGTTCAATTCCAGACTTGAGATGGAAGGAAAAGTTGCTTTATCTGTGAGGGGTTAGATTATGTGAAATATATTATTCATATTGTAAAAACAAGCAGTTGAAAGTTAGGAAATACTGGTACTGGAGGCTGCGTGCCACTTGCACTAGGTTGGAGTCCTGGCTGGTAGGATCACATGCTGTATTTTCATGAGCTGCTTCATTCAGGGTACTTGGCTACATGGTGCTCAAGGAGTGAAGCAGGGGGCTTCTTTTTTTCCTTTTTTCCTTTCTTTTTTTTTTTTTTTGGTACTGCAAAATGTGTGCCTGTTTTATTTGTTTACTGCCTGCCAAGCAAGCCCTGCAGGCAATACATCACTATTCATTGTCTTGTGGTGTTCTGAAGATGTTAGCAGCTACAGTTGCCTTGTAGCTGATGATAGAGAATTTATGCTCCTGATGAGGCAAGAGAGAGTGGTTGTTTTCCTGGCTTTTGAAGGGAAAAGAGACTCCCCCTTTTAGCCACACAGGGAAGGAGCAGCAGGTGCAGGGCCAGAGCCTGAGACCTCTTGGCTCTCAGTGCTATTGAGTCCTTGAGATAGTACCAGTTTGCTGGTTAAGCTGCCAGCATTTTGGAAAAACAGCTGTGAGTGCTCAGCAGTTCTGCAAAATGGCCCCAAGGGTCTCGTGTTGGGCACCCGCAAAATTAGGAATGCATAGACTGTGGCCTCCTGCCAAAACTGTGGTTTAATGTTTAATTCCGTTTAATTCTAATTTAATATAAAAACAGCCTTATTTATTACAACATTTTCATTGTTAGCTTGAGTATCACGTATCCTTTGCACTGAGTATGGGACAGGGTCCTGTGAAAAAAAGAAATAGTACTTGGTCGGGTAAGCAAAGGCAGTGCTGTGCTGCATGCATGCAAGTGGATGAATGAAGGCTGGGCAAGTATAAGCTCACATCTAAGTCCTTGGCTTTGCAAGCCTATTTTATCATATGGCAATTTTTTTCTTCTTTTAATGAAAATGACAGTTTCCTCGTTATATTTTTATGAATGGGAAAACAAGAGACTGTCTATTATCTATGCTCTGCAATGCCCTATGCCCATCACAGGAAGGACTGAGACTTAAATTTACAGCAAAGCCACACAGTCAGAACTTCTGGACTGACTGCAAGAAAAGGCTGTTACTTGGAAGACATTCCCTGCTACGATGCTCCTCCTCACTTCAAGGAGTCTGGGAAGATTCGTTCCCCATGAACCATGCTCTCACACAAGGGAAAAGAAAGCAAGACCTCACCCTGAGTCTGGAGATGAGCTGTTAAAGGCAACTTGGCTTGGCAGTCATGTCTTGGGCTGTGTTTGCCCTCCTGGTGAGACTCTGTAGTGCCAGTGCTGCCCAAAGCAGGGTGTGATGCTGCTGTGACTCTGCTGTGAGGTGCCTGTGTGGGGACAGAGGGGCTGAAGGTGGGCCCTGCTCACCAAACCACTTCTAGGGATTTTGATGGGATGTCAACTTTGCCATAAAGGTATCTCTTCTGTGGCTGCAAACCCCGTAGAAAACGAAAGTCACATCAAATTTACAGACCTTCCTCAGCCTCGGCAAGCTCTGCAGCATGAGGCTGTTATCTGTGTGCTAACCCAGATGCATCCAAAGATCCTGGCTGGAGCTCTGGGTTGGGAGAGCTGTCACCACATCTTGTTGAGCTATGGGCAATGTTCCCAGCTTGTAAAAGGCATAAATGTGTCCCAGAGATCTGCAGGCAGCCCTGGAGCTGAAGGCAGCAGCCCAGATCCCATGCAGTTTGTGTGGACTTTGCAGGGTTGCCCCTCTTGGGGCTCCGGGAAGGTGATGGGGGGCGATGGAGAAGCAGAACAGCTCCAGGCTTTTAGAGGCAGCACCAACAACCTTGTGCTACAGTGGCAACCAACTGAGACAGATCTCTGCAACCCACTAAGGCAGGAAAAGGTCTCCTTCAGAGTCCAGTACAAATGCATTGTGTGGGAATGATGAGAGTCAGCCTTTCCTCAGGAGGTTTGCCAGGAGCTATGTGCATGCTGGGTCACTGATTCCCTTATGAGAGGAGCTGAGAGGATTTTTACTGCCAGCATCTCATGCTCTGCCCCACCACTGTGCAGGCATGGATGGTTCCTGTCCCTCTGGACATGCCCAGGGCATAGCCTCATGAGACCTTCGTTAAGTTCTTCCATTTTTCCAGTGTTTTCTACATCCTCTCTCTCCTCCTGCTCCAGTTGCCAAAGTGACAAGCCACTACCCTTGCAGCTCATTTTGGGAGCCTGGTACCCAGGGAAGAACAGCCAACAAGGGGAGTGAGGAAAAAGGGGAGCAGCTTTGGTGGCAGCAGTTCTTCACCATGCTGGCTTCTCCACCAGAAGAAAGAATAACAAGAGTCAAGCATAAGGAAGGCCAGTGAGCTCAAGGGCCCAGTGTACTTCAAAATGCAGGCAACGAAAATAGCAAAACCAGTTTTTGGGCTAATACAGAATTGAATGATGGGAAAAAAGCACGAGTGGAGCATTTTGTGTGAAAGGGATCGCTAAGGCTTGCAAAAGCTTGCCTCATTTTTGGAATGAGAAACCAAAAGAGAAAGGCTTGTGGCTGAAGTGCCTTGACCCCCATAAAATGTAAACAGGGGTATTGATCTGGAAGCCCCTTGATTTGGCAGCCTGGTCATGCTCTTCAACAGACATCTGGCCTAGCGCTCCAGGGACAGAGCATATATTGATTAAAAACTTACATTTTCCTGTCTTGATGCTAAATTGATGCACCTCCATCTACTACTCTGTGCATGTAAATGTATCTCTTATCTCAGACAGGCTGGCACCTTCCCTCTTACAGATCTGCTGCATCCTTTGACTCTAAGTAAGAGACCCAGGGAAGGTACTGGGCCATGTTAAAATTTTTGACCCCTCAGAGAATCCTTCCCAAATGTGGGCCCATACACACCTTCCTTCTTCACCACCTGAATAAAAACAAGAAAGAGAATACTTTGGGATTCAGAGACTGTCCAGCCAAGAAGTGCAGAAAATACCTGTGAGCACAGTAGTGATGGGAATGAGGACCAGAGCACCAGGATTCTCCCACCAAGCTGTCTTCTCTGCCTGCAACCTTTTCCTGGTTGTACCACCCACCCACACCCCCGGGGTAGGCTTGCCAGGAAGGGGGGAGCAGCATTTTAAATGCCAGTGAGCTGGAGGATGCTCGTGGGGTGTAGAGGAGGAACTGGGAGCAGAAGGGTGCCTCCCTCAGACCTGCCAGGGCAGGAGTGGCTGCAGTCCTTCTGTCAAGGGACTGAGCAAAAGGATTAAGGGCCTGAGCTACCACTGACCATGGGATTAACCCCTGCAGGAAATTAAAGTTGTAGGGAAGGCTCTTCACTCCACAGCTGAGAGAATGAGAAAAACTGGGATCTGGATTAGAACTGGCAGGGCTGGTGACAAGCCACCACCCACAGCCAACTGTTCCCAGCTGGATCAGAAAATGTTATCTCAACCTTCATGTAGAACCCCCCCCCTACATCTCACTTGGTTACCAATTTTTGCCAACAGTGCGAGAAGAACAAAAACATCACCCCGTGGCAAGAAAAAGAGGAGGAAATTGGGAAGTCAGCTCACGTGTCCCTCCTCTGAGCCCCTCTCCCACTCCCTCACCCGCTTCCCTTCTCAGCTGCCTCCGTTCTGCAGGGAGGAAACATGCACGTGGTCTGTCGCGTTCCGTAATACTTGGAGAAGATGCTGGCACACACATGGCTGGATTTCTTCCTGTCAACTGCCCCCTCAGCTCTCCTCCTGCTGCTGCTCTGGGCCTCCTCCATATGCTGCACTCTCACTGTGCTGGGACTTTCCTGTCACTCCTGGTTGGATATCCCGCTCCCTCCACCTGCTTCCACAGCTTCCCAAGGAATTCCACATCTCCACAGCAATCTGGGTCTTTCCCAGCAGTGCCACCCTCCCTGTCTCCCCTTCTGATGCTCTGTATTTCTCAGAGGATTTGCTGAGGCTTTATGCCCTTGGTATTTCCAGCTCCTCCAGAATTTCCCAGTCTCATTATTGTGCATTGGTCAAGGAGGCTTGGGATGCAAATGGTGTTTTCTGCGTAAGGTATGGAACGAGGAATCAAGAAAACCGACTTCTCTCCTGTTTTTGCCACAGGCCTGTCAGGAAACTGGGAAAACCTGGCCCAAAATCCTTTATTCTGTGTAACTTTGATAAGGCCTACAAATACTCTCTCCAAGACAGGAGAGCATTTACAAGCCAAATGCAAACGCTGCACTTGACAGCTTTGAAAATCCTGAGTGAGTGGGGAACTGATGTGGACTAATGATGAAATATCAAAAGCAAGGCCGCTAAAATTTCAGCCAGCCAATATCAGCAGCCAGTTTTACCTGCATCATAGTTTACCTCTCCATAAAATGAGGATAAAGTTGATCTTTCTTGGAAACATTTTTTACCACCACCACATTTGCAATTCAGAGGTGCCTATATTGCCAATCCAAAAATCAGAAGCTTTTTGACCTTTTCACATCACAGATAAAAGGATGAGGTTTTTTATTCACACCGGGCCAGGAATGTGGCAGAGTCCCTTACAAGACCAAGCGGGTTTTACAGTTTTTCTACTTGCTTTACAGCTTTCTGTATGTGGTGTTTCCTTTAGCTGTGATTGATCACTGCAAGTCAGAGGGCACTATTTCTTCTGCAGCTGAGTTTCTTGTATGAATTTAAAATGTGCTTTCCATTGATTGTGACAGCACAACACTAATGAATCTTGAACACGTGTTAATACATCAGCAAGTGCTGCAAATGAAGCCCCAGCTCTTTAGCTTGGAAGCTCACTGGGGCAGTGACACACAGTGGATGTTTCTACAGCACTGCTGAGCTTCTCTGCCACCTTTGAGTGCTTTTGCATTCCAAAGAGATGACAAATGAGGGGCTGCCACTGAGACAATGTGACCTCTTGGGATCGATAATTTGCACAACTAACAGGTCTGTTGGGGGACCAAGAATGGGAGAGGTCTCCATGCCATCTAAAGCCACTGGTGGTGTGGTAGTCAGGCCACACAGATTTTGTGTCTCTGCTGCCTCTTGCCCTGCCAAAGGCAGATGAAGGGACATGCACAGAACAACATGCTTTAGTCACTAAATGCTGGAGTACCACTGCCCCCCTCCATTATGGGGTGATAGCAATAGAACATGAATCCTAAAAGCAACAAGGAAAGGGGAAAGAAAGAAAGAAAAAAATCTCCTTAAAGTGTCCTCCATGCCCTCCCGCATGCTGCTGCTTTTCTGATAAATGCTAAAGCAATTCAGTATTGGAAAGGGGAAAGGGACTTTGCCATCAAGGAGAGTGTGGGGGAGGGATGAAAGTCTGTGCATACTTTCTGATAATTTATTGCTGGCATCTGTTGCAGTCTCTGCTACCTACCCTTCTGTAATATAGGTCACCCACATGCCCTGCCAGTGCTCATAAGCCAGGCTGTTAACGGAGTCTGATCCCTCAGCCGTGATCCAAGGGTTAGTGCAAGGAACTTGGAGAGATAATCAGAGACAGAGGTTGCTGGGCTCTGCTTCTGACAGTGTCTCATCCCAGTGACACAGTCACCTGTGTCTCTAACCTCAGTGCTGTTGTCTGGAGAATGGGATAGATCTACCCACCTACCCAGAGCAGAAGCACTACTGGCTCTTACCTCAGCCTTACTTCTGGGGGTCATTAAACACAAAATAACATCACCTGTGGTAAGAGCCATTCATAGAGCACATGGCAAGCTTTGGATAGAAGGTGACACAGAATTGGGAAGAGTTACTAAACCAGCCTGTGGATACAGTAAACTGAAACCCTCCCCCGTTCTCCTAGCATGCTCCTTGGGACCTTCCCCCAAAAAGCCATGGCTTTGGAGTGATCCTGCAAACATTACTGGTGTCTGGGCACAGAGGAGCAGGCACAAAAAAGGAATAGTGCCTGCCATAGTTTTTAGCCCTGGCAAGTGCTGCAGAGTCATTACAATCCCCTCTGCATCCCCCTTCTTTCACTCCCCTGCCCCCAGGTTCGCTGTTCAATCTAATTAGGGGAATCCTCATTAGAGAGTCCTCTAGAGTCTGACAGCAGGCCAAATGTCCAAGTGGCACTTCAGCTCGGTGTATTTTTGGCCACTGGAGCCCATGGGCCAGAAACGGATGATTTCATTTTGTTGCTTTGAGCTGAAATGAAAAAAGTTGTCTTTTACTGCCCTATTTGAAACAGTAATAGGAAAAGGCCATCACCAGCCCCACAGGCAACCCTGTTTTCTCCAGAATGTGGAAAGTCATTCAACTCCAAGCACACGGAAGAAAGCTCTGGCCACTGTGCCCCATGGATCATCACAGGGTATTCAGCTGACATGCTGCTCTAGGGAGAAGGAACCATCTAGAAAGCCCATGAGAAAGACTAATGCCTGGTTTGTGGAGCCCTTGGGGGACTTCAGAGCATTCAGAGCTCCAGCAATGCTGACCAGGCCTGAGCCCCCAAATCCAAGCAATGCCAGGCAAGCTCAGAACAGATGGCACGGTGCCTCTCTTGTTGAGTTGGGGGCATACAGGGAGCACTCCTAGGTCTGGCAGAGTGCTTGCTGTTGGAAAAATCCCTGACTGTCAGGCTGAAAGCAGCCAGACACATCTGGTGCTGCACTGAAGAGGCTGGAGGTGTGGGCAGGTGCTATTTGCTCCAAGATTACACGTTCCCAGTGCTGCACTGGCAGCGAACGCAGTTGGCCTGGTGCTCTGCAGAGCAGAAGGCATCTCTTGGGCCACAAGAAAACTGCTAATTAAGTCAGAATTATAGACAAGCCAGAGGAAACCTTTAAAAAAAAAAACTCTTAAAAATCCTCTCTGCCTCCTTGCTCTCTCCTGACTATGGAATACTAATCACTAAGGGTATAATGTTCTTATGGGCAGTAGATGCGTAGGAGAAACTGTTTTTTTTTCTGGATCTTTGGAGTTAAAATTTCTCCATGAACATAGTTCTCCAAGGTATAAATGCAGAAGTTCATTGACCCTCACCTTTCAGCAGCCAAGAACCTCTACATATTCCAAATCTACTGCTCTGCCACCTGGGCATATGGTATGCCTGGAGAAGCAGGCAGCTTTGTGGGAGACATGGAGGTTAATAAATATGGGTTACAGAAGAGTCCCTGGCACATGTGCAAGTCCAACTCCGTGCACATATTTGTAAATGTAAGCTAGGCTGGTGACTCTGTGCATTTGTACATGAAGGTAGTTGCTTTTAAGCCTTGGGAACACGTGTATGAGTGCACACAGGGTGGATGCTATCTATGGAGTGGGGAGTGTGGCAAATATGTGACATGCTTTAAAATAATCTTGGGTTTATCAAGGCCCCTCCATCTCAGTGCATGTTGCAGTGCAGGAGACAGCATTAAAGCCCGAACAGGTGTTAATCACTATGCACTGTAATAAATTCTAAACTTAGGGAAAAGGCTTATTTATACATGGCTGCTCCTCCCACCCTGCACTCTCTGCTTGAGCCTTGGTGCTGCCTGAGGGAAGGAGGCACCCATGAGGTACCAGAAATGAGTGCAAGAGCTGGACTTGCCCTGCCAGAGCAGAAGGAGCCGGGGGTGGAAACCCTGACCCCGTCCCCATCCTTGCGTTTGGGTGTGCCAGCCCTGCCCTCAGCCCCCAACATTGCCTGGGGACGGCGTGGATAAAATGCACAGAGCACGGAGGGAGAGACACCAGTGCATGGCCTGAGCAGGGGCCTGGGCTGAGGGGATACCATAGAGGGAAACCATGTCACCACCAAGGAAGCTGGTTTTAGGGTTGGATTTTTTTTTTTTTTTTAATTGCTTAGCCCCCTAATTGGAACCAAGCCAGCTGATACAGATGGGGTGTTACAAAACAGAGCCAAAAGGCAAGAGCACAAGGAACAGAGCTATCTATAACCCTGACAAAGTTAGATGGAGTGAAGGTGGGGAAGAGGGAAAGGCAGAGCATGGCAGGCGGCTGCCCCTGATGCTGAGAGCAAGGACGTGATCATTTGGCAACAGGATTTGGAGCTGATCGACTGGCGCTATCCAGCAGGCAGATAAGGCTCTGTGGCTGTCAGCTTAACTCTGCCGTTTATTCCAGTGCTGTAGGGAGTTAAATAGAGCACACGGAAAGCCTGCTGCTGGGGAGTGAAAGTCAAGGAGGGAGAGGGAAGGAAGAGGCTGTAATTGGGCAGTGTCCGGGGAGTCGGGTGGAAGTGGCTGCAGGCAGAACCCCTCCAGGTAAGTGCCTGCAGCTTTTCATCCTCCTTTTCCGTATGGACAGGCGGGGACAGGAGACTTCAGGGGTGGCTTTTAGGATGGAGACGTTTCTATGGGGGAGGCTGAAAGTCTCCACGGTCGGGTCGAGCGCAAGCACCAAATGGGGACAGATATTTGTTGCAGCTTCTCCTTTAGTGGGAACTGCAGGGAAAGGGCTCCAGCTCAGTTTGGAGAGTGGGGGGCTGCAGCGGATGAAGGTTGATTTGATTTCTGTACCATGAGAGGTATTTGGTGCATTGCATTTAGGTAAATGATCTAAACAGCCTTCCAAATGTGCTAGTCTAGGTACTGAACCTGCACATAATTTTCATCAAGATGCTAATTTTAATATTTCCTGGTGGTTTACATTCCCATATAAAATAAATCAGTCTGGGAGCTTGGGGGAGGGTAGGCACCCGGCACGTGTGTGGGGAGAGTGTCCTGGTGGCAGTGCAGCACCCAGCTAAAATAGCCGCTGTGGATGTTTTCAGAGCCCCTCAGAGGGAAGGGAGGATGGCTTATTTCTGTACTCGGGTTGAAATGTGTCCATCTAACTGCTGCTGTGACTGTGGGTGGCACGTCAGAGAGTACGCAGGGGGACAAAAGGGTTTGTGGTGTTTTCATTTTTCCTGCCTCCTTGTATCCAAAAGGGAAGCGGGAGGGAAGTTGAAACCTGTTGTCAGTCACTTATTGTCAGGGGAGAGTTTATGGTCTTTGGGTTTCTAATTAGATTGAGGATTTTTCCTTCTACTAATTAAGATGCAATTCCTCTCTTTTCAACACTCCCACTCAGTCTCCCTCGCCTCAGGTCCTTCCTTCTCCTTCTCCTCCGAGGCTCGCTCGCTCTTCAGCTCCTGCAGCTGCTGCAGTGGGAAATCCCCAGGCTGAAGCTGTGCTGCTCCAGCCACCACATCCATTTTACCTTAAAACAGACAGGAAGTGCTGGTAGGGAATAGGGAATTCGGCATGGGGTGGCGGGGGAAAGGAGGGAGAGAGGGGTGTGGTGGAGTCGGCGGGGAGGAGGAGCGGGGAGAGAAGGAGCTTGGCAGCCGCTGGTGCCCAGATCGCAGCGAGCCTGAGCCGTGCGTCAGGCAGAGGATGCACAGGTGGCACCAGCCTGCGTGGAGGCGACAGGAATGAGCCGGAGTCTGCTGCCCTAGCAGGGTCACCTTAGCAATTCATCAGGTTAACCCTGAGCATGAGGCTAATGTAGCTACCATAGCTGGCTATTCAAGCACAAACTTCTCTCTGGCACTTAGGTGAATCAGGTTTTATTTCTGCACCGTGAGGTTCAAAATGAATTAATGTTGCGCCTTCAACACATTGCGCCTCCTGAAATATCCTCTATTTCTCCTCCAAAACAGAGCTGATGCCTCAAAGGCAAAACACTAATTGGGGAAGGGAAAGGACAGCACTGAGCTCAGCCCCGTGTGCTGCACCCAGGTTAGTGAATCTCATCTGCTCTGCTCTGCTTTCCCTCTCCAGGACCTGGCAGGCAGGCTACAAGGTCATTCCTTCTCCCTTTGGGGCCGTGTGCCAGGCTGGCTGTTGGATGTGAGGACACGCTGGAGAAGACCACGATGCTGCCTACAAGTGCTGGCCACCGGTGGAGGAGCAGGTTCCTCATGAGGTGGCAAGAGGCTTGTCGTAAGTAATGCCTACTCAGGTACTAACTACAATATTCCTGTTTGTCAAGGGAGTGGGAAGAAAATAGGTCACATCAGGGTTAAGAACAGGGGAGAGGGACAGCTAAGAATGGAGATGTTTGAACTAATTCCTGATTCCTTTAGAGGCCAGGCTAGCTGGGAGGGAGAGTGATATTCTAAAGCTGAAGATGGGCTTAAAGTGGGACAGTGAGTGATGATTGCTTCTGAATTCCAGTGGGCCTGGCAGGTGAGAAACAGCATGACAGACACCATCGCACAAAGATCCACCCTGAACAGTTCTCAAATCTGTGTCCTATGAGCTGCAGACTCCTCCTGTACTTGGGATTTATACACAGGCTGCTGAGCAAGGCTCCCAGTTCTTCACAGCAAAAGTCATAACAGATTTTAGAAGGAAATGCAGGATGTGAAGGCAGAATTCTCCTACTGGGCACTGCCACATGGAGTGAAAATCAAGGAGTAAATAAAGAAGCTCTCTTTCAAATTAAATTGTAAACGTTCAGCCTGTGCATATTCCCAGAGGGCTGGGGCAGCTGCTACAATACCCCTGACTGCAGAGCAGGCACTGCTACGGTGATGTGGGGCTTCTGAGAATTTATCTGCATCTCAGAGAAGCATCTGGGGACCACAGCAGAGTAAAGGGCACACTTGGAAAGTGTCCCTCACTACTGCATGCCCAGGAACCGAGTAGGTCTGTGGTTTCCATTGTTCCAGTCCTCCTGGTCACATTTGGAGCTGCAGCTGTAAGAAGCTGGGGGAATAATTTCCTTCTCCAGAAAACAAACATTGTAATCTATCCTCACAGACTAGACCGTGTAAATTATTTATAATGAGTGCTACTGAGTCTTGGCTTAATCTGATATACCTGGATCAACTTTCTGCCACCTACTAGAGTCACCAAAGACCCGACAAAGTAACTTGATCTTCCCCAAACACAAAAACACTTGTTATCCATCTTTCTGTAGAGCTGGAAGACAGTTTCAAGTTCTGTCTATTGCTTCCCTGCCTCTCTTTCCTGTCGAGCTGCATCTCAACCAACACAATGAATTCCCTGGCCTCAGCTCACATCCTCACGGATGCACTTCTTGCAGGGAAATGAAAACGAAATCTCTTTTCTGTATGATTTCAGTAAAATATTTCCAAAAGCATATAGCAATATATGGGTAACAACAAGACATTTTTGGCATATCCTACATGGCTGCAGAAGCTTGGCATAAATCCATTTCCTGAACATAACCACAGCCAGCTGCTTGAGACTTTGTTCCTGCCAGCCACTGCCAGCACACACACTGGTGGAACCCCACAGCCACCCAGTCGGCGCCGCAGGCAGCCAGGCATTCTGAGAGATAAGCCCTGAGCAGAATGCCACCTGGATAGCATTACACATGGGCTGCTCTTGCCTTTCTTGGTGTACAAAGCAGCTGTTATCTCATCATCACAGCTGCCAATCTATTATTAATACTGGGCTTTTGTTAAGCATCCAGGAAAAGACGGGGGTCACTTTGAATGACTCATGGCTCTTTCCCTTCCCCACTAGAGCTCCCATTCTTTTAATTCTCTCCCTACAACAAGAGTGTGATGTATTCTGAACAGAATTAAATATCAGCCAGCCAGTCTTTACCTGTACTGCAGTAGTCCATAGGCTATGATCTAATTTCATGGCAATTTTTGCTGTGGGTCCCAGCCTCTGCATGACAAGAAAGCACAGAGGTGCTATGGGTAAAGATCTGTCTTCCATTTCACCATAAGGGTCCATAATTCTCCTTAAAAGAGCACATTTATTGGCATGGTCTGGGCTGATGTACACCCGAGATCTCAGCTGTAGGGTAGTAAAAAATTATTGAAGAATTGCAAAAGATGGATGAAATAAGAGAGAACTAATATATTATCTCTGAACATTTATCCCTTGGTCCTTGATAAAGTCATATAGCTTGGGATTCAAATGGGCTCTTTCTCCTTAGACTACCGGTCCACAAATCTGCCAATTCTCACAAGGATCACTGGGAACACAAAACCTGCCCCGTGCAGGATGACAGGGTTGGAGTATGAAGGCACAATGCTGACCAAAGCAAAGCTGCTATAAAAAAATGGGCTGTGGGTCAGATTAAACTCTAGAGAGTGGAACAAGGGAAGAAAGGAAGAGCAGGGCTGACTGCAAAGCTGCTCCAGGCAGAGCTTCTCCACAGTATGGGTCTCCTTTGGCTCCCTCTCTTGTGGCAGTGTTTACACAATTCCTTTAGAATTAAGAAGTAAAACACCTGCTTGTTGGTTCCTTGAAGAAAAGCAGGACAGAAGAACCTGACTGCCACTTCAGGAAGGCCAGACAATAACTGCATTCCCTTTAGCTACCATTCACCCCTAAAAAGACTCCACCAACCCAAGGGACTGCCTTCTTTGAAGAAAAGTGAGAAAGGGAGAGGACAGGCATGATGTACAGACAAACCTGCTTCAGTTTTAGTCAAATGCTCAAACTTGTCACCTTAAAAACTGCGAGGGAGCTGAATTTGCTTCCCACATTGGAGAATAGTGGAATTCATTGTGAGATCTCAATTCCACAAAAGGAACTAAGATGAAGGATACAAATGTTTTACATAGTCTGCTTAAACATAACTCCCACTTCTCTAATGACAAGAGGCACAAAGCTTGCTTTCTTGTTGATAATGCTTCTTTGTCACAAAAATGAGAGCTTGAAAGGCCACTAGTTCCCAGGGAAGGTTGGTAACTAGAGCCTTGGTGCCACTGGCAGGATCTGGACCCATGTCTGGAATCCAGAGCAGCTCTAAAGAATGCTGATTTGTGGTTTGTCCACCCTTAACTTTGAGATAGTGTAGGAGAAAAGGTGTGTGTATGTGTTAACCCTTTTCCTGACACTGCTTTTCACAATTACATTTCTTTTCCTCATGCCATTATTGTGGGCAATTTTGGTCAGATGTGGTTTAAACTTTTACATGTCTGTTGTCTGCCCAACTGGTAACCATGACTCAGGATTTGCCCCATGATTTGCATAGGACTGTAGTCCAGAATGTGTGCAAAGTTCGTGATAAGAACAATGCTGGATCTGTACCCAGTTACCATCTCTAGATTGGGGTGATCACTGGCCACTCAGAGATACTTTTGGGGCTGTTGTTATGGGATTCAGAAACTGTTTTGAGAGCAATGGCAAGTACCAGGTGTCCAGCGATTTAGGGATTTCTTGTTACTTCTTAGCAGTTGTCTTGGTCATCCCTTTGTAATGTAATGTAATTCATTAAAAAGTGGACACAAGGCCCATGTGACACACTGTGAACATGGTAAGCAAACAATACCCTGATTTAGAGTCTCAGATCTGAGTCTTATCTATCACAAATATTAGGATTCAAACTGCAGGAGCACACCTGAAATGTAGGTTGTTTTAATTCCATTTTTCCTAAAAGCTTTTTAGTAACGTATCTGTTTCTGAAAAATTTGAACTTCTTAAATATACCTGGTCCCTCCTCTCTCTACTCTCACTGTTTAGAAAGAGCTGTCCTTTGTCAGAGGTGACACCTCCCACCACTGTCTGCTCCATTCTTCTCTGACAAGTACCAGTGCTTCAGCATCTGTTGGCAAAGTCCACTGGGATTCACTGTTCTGACTTCATTGGGAAACTGGAAGGATATTTACTTGCTTGTTCATAAAAAAACCAGGCTAAAACCAAAGTCATGCTGTCAGGATGCAGGCCAGTGGTAAAGGGATTTAGCTGTGAGGAAACTCATTACACTGCAGGGCATTGCAGTGAAGAGCCCTGCTGTGAGGGCTGTGTTGTACTTGTGGTGGCTGAGGATGGGAAAGCACTGATCTAATCCATGCCCTCTTTCTTCCCCGCTTTTCACCTTCCAGTGCTTGGCTGCTGGCTCTCACTGTGTGCTGCTGAGTCCTTCTTTGCTTGTCCTTCCTCCTGCAAGTGTAACAGTGGCAACCTGGAAGTGGACTGTAGTGGCCTGGGCCTCTCTTCCATTCCCTCAGACATCCCCACAAACACCAGGACCTTCCTCTTTCTTAACAACAAACTCAGCATCCTGCCAGGAGCAGTGTTTTCCAACCTCTCTGCTCTACAGAGGCTGGATCTATCCAACAACTTCTTGGACCAACTCCCTCAGAACATCTTCAGCGACCTGGGGAACCTCACAGAGCTCCAGCTGAGGAACAACAGCATCCGGGCCTTGGACAAGGACCTGCTACAGCACACGGCCCTGCTGCGCCAGCTGGACCTCTCCATCAACGGCTTGGCCCAGATTCCTTCGGGCATCTTTGACGACCTGCCTGCCCTCCGCTCCCTCTCCCTCAGGTCCAATCGCCTGCAGAGCCTCGACAGGGTGACCTTCGAGCCTCTGACCAGCCTGCAGCAACTCCAGGTTGGGGATAACCCCTGGGAATGCGACTGCAACCTCCGAGATTTCAAGCACTGGATGGAGTGGTTCTCCTACCGAGGTAGGTGCTGGCGCTGCGGGAGGGAGGGAGAGGAGGAGTGCTGCTCTTCCAGGAAAGGCAAGCAAAGGCAGGCAGGGAAGAAACAGGAGCAGATACTGGCAGGTCAGGCTGACCTGAAGAACATGAGGACCCTGCTACAATTTAGTGCCATTGCACCTTCATATAGCAACACTGCCAGTCTGTGAAGTTCCCAGCAGCCCTAGATCTCCTATTTACTTTTTCTGTTTCTAATCGGAACTATTACCTCTTTTTTTAAATCTTAAGAGAAGAAAGAACTTTCCTCAAGTAACATTAAAATTTTAGGATTATGAATTCACCCCACTCTTTCTGCCTAAAGAGAAGAAATGCTTTTCACACTTGGAAATAGCCATCCCATTATTTTTCTTAAACTGAGAGAATTAGAAGTCAGATTTGGCTGTAATGCACCAGGTTTTCTGCCAAAAAAAGAACCTTAGGGAACAGCGACACTTAGGAAAAATACTGCAACTCATATTGGAGAACCCAACCTACAGCTCAAATTAACAAGTCAGGCCCCAAATCAGACTGGCTATAAAATCATCATTTCAAACCTAGCAGTTTTTGACAAGTTTGTATTTCCAGATTTTCCCTGCAACACAGAAGACTAGAAAGGTACATGTCACTTATCAGGAATGCTGATGGGATGACATGCTTTCAGGAGCTGCAACTCAAAGAAAGATGGCACATTTTACAGGAGTGAGGATTGAAGGCCTGACCTTCTGTTTCTGGAACCAATGAGTAGGTTCATGCAGCTAGCAACAGTCAGCTGTCACATCCCTGCTGATCACAGCCATGCTGCAAGGAGATTATCTCTGCCTATGGCTACACTGCAGTCTGAAATAGGCATTTGTGTGAGCAGAATCAAACAAGCATACGAGTGCCACTTTCCACTTTTTTTTAATTTGTTTTTTTCTTGACTATGGTATCACAAAGTCAGTGGAAAGGATGCAGACATAACTTTGCTTTTTTTCCTCCCCTTCCAAGGAGATTGCTCAAACTCACTCAAGCACTTGTTTCAACATCTGTCATTATTTTCACAGAGATGGATTAGTTGTCAGAAGATGGGACGTGTATCTCTTCTTTTTTTTTGAGAAGATACAGCCTGGTCCTATCTTTTTGCTTTAATTTCTCCTCTTCTAAAGTGCTTCTACTGAGACTTACATAACTCACTAAACGGTATGAGGCTGATTTAAATGGTTTCAGAGGGCTTTCATGTCTTGGCCTATGCAGATATCATGCACCAGGAGCTTTAGTGTCAAACCCAAGCTAGGCAGAGGCATACTGGCCAGCTGACATGGTTGAAGCTTCTGCAGGGAAAATGCTTTAGCAGGTGTGAATGGAGGCCCATGAACTCACCCCAGCTGAGGATCTAACCCTGCTGTCTCTGTATGGGGATGGAGCTGTGACTGATACCTGTTCTCTCTGTTGGACAGGTGGGAAAATCGACCAGCTGGCCTGCACCTTGCCCAAGGAGCTGAAAGGAAAGGACATGCGAATGGTGCCCATGGAGATGTTCAACTACTGCTCCCAGCTGGATGACGAGAACAGCTCGACAGTGCTGGAAAATACTGGCCCACCTTGCACTAAAGGAAGCCCTGCTCCTTCCAAATCTAAATCAGGCCCAGAAACAGAAGTGGAGCCCAGTGTGGGATGCCCTCAGAAACAGCGGTACAGGCCTGTGAGCGTGCGCCGGGCTATTGGCACTGTGATCATTGCAGGGGTGGTCTGTGGCATCGTTTGCATCATGATGGTGGTGGCAGCTGCCTATGGCTGCATCTACGCCTCCCTCATGGCCAAGTACCACCGGGAGCTGAAGAAGAGGCAGCCACTCATGGGTGACACAGAAGGAGAACACGAAGAACAAAAACAAATCTCTTCTGTGGCGTGAAACTGTTCTAGGAAGGAAGGGACAGCGATGAAAAAAGGTACCTGAGAGCAGTCAAGCATGGGGTCCTCCCAAAATACATCTTCCCAGACAGACTGTGCTATTGCTCCACTCACCCAAGTAGTACAACATGCTTCTGGGGGTCAGGGCACCTGGCTCAATTTCTTTTCCTCTGCCCCAGGCCCATTTTTGTGCCCTGTCACCCTTGGGCCCTCCCAGACAAATAAAGTAGAGTCAGACCTTGAGTGCTTGCTGTACCTCATGCCCTTGCACAGAGCTTCCCTCACATGCCTGCTGCAAAGGCAGCTGGCACCTTCTGGGAACCTGTGTCATCCTCTCAGCTTTGGTCCTGAGTCGTCCTGTATCCTCTCAAGAGTTCTCTGCAAACAGAGAGCAGCTGTATGAAACCTTATGTGGGGAGCAGGACACCAGAAGTGTCCATGCCTCACCGTTAGGTCACTGCTGTCGTGTGACACTAAGTTGCTGCCTACCCTACAAATCAGTGCTGCCAAGATTACATCAGAAGGGAGGCAAGGTCCCTACGGTAGGGCAACAGTCAGTGGGAGATCTCCCTTCTCACTTTTAGAGATGGAAAGATATCTGTATCACCCTAACACATTGCCAGGGAGCACAGGGTCCCTCTTTTTGCTCCTGGCCAAGTCCAAACCTTTGAGCTGAGCACACAAGTCATCTGCTGCAGGTGCACAGGCACAGAGCCATCCTCCTGTACACACACGCACTGACTCATTCTGATCCCAACACACACACACACACACACACACACACAGAGCCAGTCCCAGTTCCAGGCATCCAGACACCTCACCTGCACATGCAGAGCTACCACTCATGCCCATACTAACCTGCCCTCTGCATGCAGCCATGGATACATCCAGCCACTTTATCTTACCCTGATCATAGTAGTGGTATCACCTTCTGCTTCAGACAAAAAACATGCACATGCCACTAAGGAGTAACAAAAACATCTCAGCCATAGTGCAGAACTGGCAGCAGAGGATGGAGAGAGGCAAAGGTATTGAGATTACAACACCAGTCTGTGGAAATAAGTACATAGAATGAAAAAAAAAAGGTGTGTTCTTATCTATTTTACGTCTTCTCTAATAAATGGAGGGGGTAAGGATATGAAGCCTCCATTTAGAACTATTTGATTGGCAGATCAGAAGTGGGTCATCAGGAAAGACTAGAGGAGGAGGTGGCTTACCAGGAGCGTAAGCTGTGCTGAGTAGTGTGAGCCTAGGGGAAGGTGTCAGAGGAAGAAGTCACACAGCCCAGGAGCTGCCACGGCTGGCACAGGGGCCAGCAGCGTGTGTGGAACAGGGTGATGCAGCCAGAGTGACCAAAAAGAGTGGATAGAGTTCTGGAGGGTCTTGAGGTGAAGGCTGGAACCTGGAGCACAGCGTGGCAAATGTGGGAGAGCCCAGGAAGGGTCTGGCACAGAAGGCAGCAGAGCCCACATGCACACCCTCCGCCATCACTGGGGTGTCCAGTGACACCCACAGCTGCACCCGAGTGTGCCCACACACAGCCATGCACACTGCCACTGTCACGTAGGCTGATTTCCCCTAACCAGATTTTAAAGCCCTCAGACTGCAGTGCCTCCTATTAGTCTTAGCTCATTCTGACCTGACAAGGAAAAAAAAGTGAGAGGGGAAAAAACATGAAAGGAACTAAACATAAGGACTCATTTTGTATCACTGGAAGTGGGATAAAATGCTGTCTCCAGGGGAGAGCGCACATTGCCATGGTAACCTGCTCTAACCCGTCACAGTGGGTATTCCTGGGCGAGGAAGATGACACCGGAGGTCGTGCATCCACAGTGCCTGTGGATGGTGTGATCCCTGCCATCAGGAAACAAGCTGGCAGCCAGCCCAGCTTCGCAGGGTATTTCACGAGGAACCTGTGTTCAGAGACCTGCATGCTCTGCAGGTGGCCCCTGCCAGGGCGCATCACCACTTCCACCTGCTCCATCTGAATCCCAGTGCTGTTGGACATCTCACAGCCCTCCTGCTCGCTGTGACTGGGTCCCTGTGCAGGAAATGCACGCTGGCTCCTCACTCCTTCTGGTCCCAGACAGGTGGTTGTACTGACCCCTGGGCACACAACATCATTAATCAAAGCCTGGAGCGGCAGAATCTCTCCTGGTCTACCCAGGGTCACCAGAGCCAGGGAGGCAGGATGCTCTGGACTGTTTTAGCATGACTTCCCTTCAACACAGGGATACATGAAGCAGAGGAGAATGTTCTTCAGGGAAGCAGAAGACCAGGCTGCCACGAAGGAAGAACTGGGAGAAGCAGTCAGCCCACCCACCAGTGTGCGCACACGCTTTCCCCCCGCTTCCAGCACACTGTGGGGAAGAGGAAGAGAAGGAGGGGGGCTGGTGAAATGTGAGGAGGAAGGACTCTTCCCCCATGCACTGTACAGCCACCCCAACCATCCCATCTGCTCCAAGCCTAGCCCGCTTTGAAGGGCAGAACTGGTGCACTGCAGACTCTGTATGCGTGTTACTGCTGCTCCACATTCCCAGCAAGCCAGGACCAGACTCTGCCTGCTGGATCCAAACCTCTCCCCAACCTCCCTCTCAGGGGAACCTCTCCCTTTACCATACTGGACTCCGCAATCATACTTGAAATGGGACTTGAGTCAGAGCGGTATATTTATAGATCTATATTTTACTTGCATCAAATAATGGTGACATATTGCACAAAACAAATGGGATCTATATATGTGTGTGTGTGTGTGTGTGCGTGTGTGCGTGTGATAAGAGAGAGACTGTTTTTAAGGGAATAGACTAGAGGTGAAACAAATGGGAAGAAGGTAGGGGACAATGCAGGGGTTGAGGGTGTGAAATCCTCATTTCCCTGCACCTTCCCTGTGACTTCCTCCTGCCCTGACCAATTTTTCTTTGTTGCTAATAATATTTTCTATATCCTGTGTTGTGGGGATGGTGATGACCTTGCCCATCCTCTCCTTTTTTTGTTTTAATTTATACAGCAGAAAGTCTGGATTTATCTCAACCCTAGACAAGGGACTGCTATGTTTAGAAACCCACCCAGGAAAGGAGAAGACAGGAAAGGGGAGAACTGAGTGTTGCTGGGAAACACGAAGGCTGGCTATGAGGAGTCCCGCTGGAAGGCAAATACTCTGTTTGGCAGGATGAGGACCTGTCCTTCTGCATGCAGAGCAGAGTACCAGGGCTCACTGGGAAGTGCCCTCTTCACGGCACTGTTTACAAACAGGCTCTTTCTCCATTCCCCAGCACACCTGGAAATCAGGCTGCCCTGGTGAGACTGAGCTGCTGCACTGCCCACAGGCACTGCAGGGAACACAGAGCAGGCAGAAACAAAGCTCTTTGGGATGCTGGATACAGAATGAGACCCAGTGCTCCTTGTGTGCCCAGCCAATGGGTTCCTCTGGTGTGCGGGGACAGTGGCTCCTGTTGTCCCTGCAGGCACGGCTGGGCGTGGGGGGAATCCACCTGGATGCAGGCAGCTGCTCCAATGACACATGCAGGTGCCTGCCCCCAGGAAAGGGTCTTCTGGGCTGGCAGGTCCAACACATGTAGGGCTGGCAGGGCCACCAGGAACACCCCTCCTGCTCCCCCTGCTCCCCTTCCCCACACATCCACCTGTGGGACAGGCAGGCACATCCCTTGCAGGGAACAGATGACACTTGTAATTCCTTTTTTCTTTTTTGTTACCGTTTGAGGGAGAGCAACAAGATTTTCTAAAATGATTGAATGGAGGTTTCTTTGGCATGAGACAGAAAATTTTTAAAGGTATATTATATTTCTGGCTTGTTGTTACAGAATAATAATAAAGAATGTATTTTCCTATGCTCCTTCTTGTTTAAATGAGATCTCTGGTAGTACCATTCACTCTTTCCCTATCCCCTGCAGAAGCAAACAGCACAGGGACTCAGCCAGCCAAAGGAGAAAGCCTCTCAATTCCCACAGATATATTCTTGTCTGTACACACTGTTTAAAGTTGGAGTGAGCGTGCACACACACACACACTCTATCAGTGTAAGTCAGGGTGAGGCTCTAGGACTAAACACACAGTCGGTGAAGGTGAGACCCTAGATCTAGAAACACACACACTGAATGCTCCAGGGACACAGCCAGACAAGGGTGATTGTGTAACAAGGATAAGATACTGTGGCAATCAGCTCATTACATAAAAGTAGAAAGGGCCAAATTAATCCCTAGTGTAAGAATGCAGGAGCCAATGGAGTTATATTCAGGTCAAATTTGATTCCAAAAGCTCTCTCCTTTTTTTTTTTTTTTTTAATTAGAACATAATGTAACAAATAGGGAGCTATGGGTTCCTACATCTCCAGATTCCTGACCCTCTTGAGCAAGGTTATTTCAAAATGGATGGAAATTGCTGTCTAATCCTATTGCACCCCCAACTACACAAGCTGTCACCCCTAGAGCTAAAAGAGTCTCTCCACCAGCTGTTCTCTGGCTAGGTCTATCACATACAGCTAAGAAGTTTAAATTCCCCACTTGGCCACTTTCAGTGCTAAGCATACACAATTCATCACATTCCCTTGCTGTAAGAATAAGTTCATCCTGACATGTGTGAAACCATGGAGGATGTTAAACCCCATCACGAGCAAACCCTTGTGCCACCCTACTCACACTGCTGTACTTAGTCACCCTGCTATGCTCAGTCTGGTCTTCAGAGAGAAGCTGGGAGCAGAACCCAGCTACTCTTAATCTGCTCACGGCTGAGGCATCTGTTCTGCTAAAAAGGTATGTGCTGCAGGAGAGTCACCATTATTGTTTAATAGCATGGTGTCTATGACACATAGTTTAATCTAATTTTGCCAGATAGGTAGAGGAGTGCACACAAATACTACTCAGCACTTCATATAATACCAGAAACACAGAGCAGAAAAAAAGCAAAGCCAACACATTCATCTGATGACTCTAGGCTTTTTCAGTTCATGAACTACGTGGGAGCAGGCTGCGATTTTCTGCAATTTGATTTATAATAATTTGATTACTATTTCATATGGACCAATGAATTTGTCCTGCTTGCATACCTACTCATGCACACATATAACACCCTATATAATAACCATGTAATTAGGTACATATATCAGGTAAAAATAAAAATAGGATTGCTCCTCAGTATGTCATCCATCAGCAGCCCACTGTGCTGGCTTGAAGAGCGTTTGCTAGCACTGATTGGAAGCACAAGCAGAGAGTTAGCTTCTATCCTCTGACCAGATAAATGCAAGTCCTAGCATGGCATTTCTGAGGGCCAAATAGACTTCTCTCCAAGAATAATGGGCAATACAACAACAGTTACAGAATGAAATGTGAGTAAATAAACATTTCCTGCATCATTCCAGGGTGCTCTCCACATCTGTTGCAGCCCTGCAAACCCGGGGACAAGGCAGCATCCTCACAGCTCTTCCCCCTTTAGAGAAGGGGGGAACAAGGGCCAGATGTGTCTTTCCCACAGTTTTGCTGTGCTGCAGTCAGGCAGAGGCCATGTGCAGAGCACCTGGAGCCAAGGAGAAAGCAGAGCACGATGCTGACAAAACTCTGCCTCGCGTGGAGGGAGGCAGTGGGCCAGGACACCAACCCGCTGCTCTTTGCTTGGGGCTCCAGGCAGAGATTTGCCCCTTCACATTTGCTTTTCCTGAGCCCTAACTTGGGAATAAACTTGTTTGTTAGCACAGCTGCAGAAAATCAACTCGGAAAGGGCATTGCAGGAGTGAGGAATGCAGGTATTTCATTTGAGGGAATACACACAGACATACCCTGCGACATTCAACCAGCTCCGTGTAAAGCTCAAGGGAAATATGCAGAGTAACAACAATGCTTTGCATTTCTATAGTGCTTGCCTTTGGCAGCTCTCTGGGAGCTTGCAAACATTAATGAATTCACAGAGGCAGAGATTCAGAGAATATAAAGGCCAGAAGGGACTTTAGATCATCCAGTCTGACCTTCTGTGTATCGCACGCTACTTGGAAATCGTGTGGAAAAGAACCACAAGCATTATTTGGGGGTGGCAGAAAATGCCTTCCTGTGAAAAGCTGAAAGAGCTCAATCTGTTTAGTCCATGAAACAGAAATTAGAAAAGCTATCCTGTAGAAAGACCAACAATGAGTATTTACATGCAGCTAAGTTGAATATTCCAGAAAGGCATCTACCTTTGATTTGAAAAGCAAAAAATATTGTTTCCCTTGGTATCTTCTCACAATACCTATTCATGCTCATTGTTAGCATTCATGCTTACTAACTCATTTGTTTGGTTTTTCTGTCACAGCTTTTGTTATTCTCTCCACTAGATTAAAAAAAAATAAACCTTCAGTAACCAACAGCTCTCTCTGTAGAGCCACTTTATAATCTAAATCAACTAATCTTTCAGTCTTCTTTTAGGTACAATAGGCAGATTGAGTTAATTGAGTTCACTGAAAGCATTTTCTCACCTTTGGAACAACACTGGAGCCTACTGTCACACTGTTTCCAGCTTTTTCTCCTCCTTTTAGAAGTATTCTCCTCATCCACCAGTATCTGTGCTCTATATTGTAGACACTACATGACTTTTGCCACTTTTCTCTACTCCTTCCCACCAAAGAATGTCTCACAGTACACTCACTAGGCTGTGTGATCATTGTTCCTTGCTTTAAAGATGGAGGCAAATGTAAATGCTAGGACAAAACCCTAACAAGTAATTTTGAGGAAGGCAGATTATGGGTAAGTGGTTCTGATCCTACCTTTACAGTAGTATTAATTCAGTGCATTTTAAACACGAGCCTCCAGATTTACACAATTCTTGGCATGAGAAAATCTAGCCCTTTATTTAAAAGGATGATCCCCTTCTAGCATTTTCCACTTTTTCATCCACTCACAGCCTCAGATGGTTATTTTTCACATATATCTCACTAGATATAAATGTCTTGGATTCCCCAGTTATTCTTTCTCCCTTATTTTTGTCTTCTTGTGACTGATCATCCCCTTTTCAATGAGTGCCTCTGACCAGCTGCTTCTCAGATTCTCCCTGCTCTGGTCTATTCAACTGTCACAAAACACACCAGCCCCCACATCCCCATCTGCTTTTTAAGGGTTTGTTATTGTAAACAGGGGTTTTTCTACTCACTGTTCTTTACTTTGCAAAACTCAAAGCAATCAAGAGAAACCACCACAATGTCAAAGGCTGAGAGAGGGGTTTAGGTCAGCCCTAGCTTCTGGCCTCCGAGGTGCTGTGCTGAGGCTTTCAGCTGCATTAACAAGCTTATTTTTATTCAGTCATGACTAAAATCACGGAGTGTGTAAACTATAGAGTAAGTATGCCCAGCCTTGTGCCCAAGGGGAATGCTGCAGTGAATGGGAAGTTCTCTGAGTGTTTACCTTGCTTGTTGCTGTGTTTTTTTCTGTGACATGGTGAGACCAGGGACTTCAGTTGTTCCCTGCTCAAGGGACTACAGGTTAACAGAGTCTCAGCTCTTTCTATTCAAGGGACCACCATTTTCTTACACACTTTTAAGCTCCAGCTTAAATCTGTTGTCTTTACACCTCAGATTCTGGGTAAAGCTGCATTACCCTACCAAACAGAAATCCACTTCTAGTTTTGCACCTTAAGTATTTTGCTATCCTATGTGTACTACACTATCTCCATACAACTGTGTGCTTTAGATTAAATGTGTCCTCCAAGGTGCATTCATTACAGCAATCCTCTCTGCTTTGTCCTTGGTTGCACGTGGTTAAACAAGCTGGGTGCTCCCAGGTTCCTCACAACATCAGACTTCCCTTTCCTCTCATCATTTGCCCCATTCTGTCTGCTCCTGTCTCAGCCTGTATTCCTTTGACCAAAACTGTAACAGACTAGAGGAGAGGTCTCACAGAGCTTTGGGTGGGAGCATCAATGTATTTTCCCACTAGGAACACCTCCCTAAGCTCTACAACAGTGTTTGCTTTGTCCACAACCACATCACACTGTGACTCACCATCATGCCCCCATCCCCTAATACAGAAGATCCCAGCCTTTTTTTCCTGAGCCTTCTCAGGATAGATGCTTTCTCTCAGTCTATCTGGCTCCCTTTCAGCAAGGTTCTCAGGACAGGTCTTGGCAGATGACAACGGTTCCCTGAATTTAATGTGAGCATCAGAGTACAGCTTATACTGATGATCCACACTGTGGATCCTCACTGAGACTTGGCAAAACTGGCTCAACAGTTCCCAAAAGACAAGGACTGCCTCCAGTCCTGCTTGCTGTGCTCTCTGCCAGATCTCTCAGAGTTCCCAGCTTACAGAAGATTTCTATTATTAGCTGTCAAGCATATGACCTTGTCTATCGTACTACTGAAATTCATTCTGTTTCTGGTACTCCTGCCAAGGTCAAATAAGGCTTCCTCTGCAATATCCTGGTCCTTCCCTGTGCTAGCAATGCCTTCTAGTGTTGAATCATCAGGATACTCTCTCACTCTCTCTACCTATCTGGATCAGGGTCTTAGGTTAATATTAGCAAAGGCTAATCCCATGGGCGACCATGGACAGTGTGACAAGTAACATTTTGCTAGACTTTAATAGGTGATCTTGCTGCTGCTGTCTTCCCAGACTGAACTTCTCCCTCCCTGCCCCTTACAACTCCTCTGCCTCTTTTGATCTTCTCCAGTCTAACTAATTGTTTCTTATGTGGCATGTTCAATGCTTTACTGAAATACAGAGATGAGACCTTTGAAATTTCTTTTGCCTTCCAGGAAAACAATCATCTGAAAGAAAGATGATGACTCGGACTGGTGTTATCCAGCACTGATAAACTCATACTGCCCGACTCCTTTTTCCCCTAACTGCTTGGTAATAATTATATTTTCCTTGAAGTTCTCCTCTAAAGTGCTACAAACATTGCAGAGGTCATGCTTAAAAGTCTGAGACTGACAAACTTTCTCATCTTTCTTTAATCCTAACTGCTAAATCTTCACCTTTGCAGACTGCATGATGTCACCACTGTGTGCAGAATGGAAAAAAGCCCTTTGCTCTAAGTGTGTGTTTCCACAGGCCAGCTCTCCCAGGGCCAGAAAGCACCCAGGCCCAACACTGTGAGTGCACTAATCAGCTTGAGCTGCTTATTCACAGCACTCAGCTTGTTTCTTTCCCCAGGGATATTTCTGTCCTTATCAATACCTTGGCCACTGAGACTTCTTTGGTTTTCGCTCAGATTACAGACTCCTTGATCCCAACTTCACTCTTACTGACCAGAAGTGACCCTACTTCTTCTTTCTTTTTTTTTTTTTTTTAATTCCCCAAAGAGCTGAAGAATATTATGCTGTTTGTTTTAACCTCCTTTGCAAGGTCTAGCTCAGCTTGATATGTAAGCAATCCTCGCTTTATCCCTACAATTCTGACCTCTAAGGGAGGGCAGGGCAGGGCTGGGCAAGCCAGCCTTCTTTGCTGTCTGCCTTTTTTCCATTCTACACAGTCTCTCTGCAGAGCCAGCTTAAGCAGCTGCTTGTCATCACAGACAGATGGAAGGCAAGAGAATCAGGATCCACACAGAAATGGGGGCTTCACACTGTCCCCAAAAGCTCATCTGCTCCCTCCCCACACTCCAGACTTTGCACTGCTGCCTGTGAAAGCAATGCCACGAGTAAGCAGCAGAACACCTTCCACACACTGGGCAGCAGAGTGTAGAGGTGCCATCTAACCAGAATTATCTTTGACCTTGTGAGTGGGATTTCTGTGTCCCAGTGAGAGAAAGGAAGAGAAGAAAAGAGTCTTGCGAAGGGAAAGTCAGAAAGTCAGTCAGAATCCCATTACAAACATTTGTGCCTTAGGTGATAGGTAGGGCAGGAGAAATAGAATTCAGGATGAGTTTAGTGGCTAAAAAAATGTATCTTAGGAGGAGGCTGGAGCTGTACTCAGACCTGCTAAGTTTCTGTGGTTCTCACCTTGCAAAACTTGTCTGCTTTTGCCTTGGCTGAATTTAAGCTAAACCATCATACAAGACATTTCCTGTAACCTCCTCTGCTGTGACATTTACCACCTTCATACTCACATCTACAGACTGCTCATGTGATTCTTTTCAGCATCTTCTCATGTGGCTTTGCTCCTCTGCTAAACTGTAGGTGCTGATACAGCTCAGGAGATCACTTATACCTTGTGCTAAGGCTACAGACAACAGCACTTTACCCCATGCACTTTGCATAAAAGACATGGGGCACTGGGGGGACAGGTGTGAGCAGGGTAGTGAACTGGCCTTGCATTCACACAGAGATTCAGGTGGTGTCAGGGGTGTCAGTGCCACTTGCCTGACAGCCTGTGGATCTTCACACAGCTTCAAATGGAAGGTCATGCACCATTCATGACCCTGGCACTTTGTCAGACCCCCTAAATACCCAGCTGCTTATTGGCAGCCCCTGCACACTGGGTAAAACACCATGGCCATAGGGATCAATCCTGTACCTACCTGGGAAACACCACAGACAGGAGGAAGTGCAAATTGCTCTGTGGTTCTGAGTGTCTGTGCACGTCCCCAGCGAGATGTGCACACAGGGAGCCCAAGGATCTCACAACGCACTGCAGAGCAGCTCTTTATGTATGCAGATACACACATGCATGCACAAATCACCTCACACATCGTTTATCTTCACATCCAGTGCACTCCCTCGAGCACCCCTGGGCGGGGATACAGGGCCCTGCTGATGCTAGGTAGGCAGGAGTTAATGGAAGAGAGGCTGGGAAGGAAATTAAAAGCAAAAAAAGTTGAAAGCCCAGCACATGATTCTTCTCCTATCACATCTGTGAATCCTGGAGCGCAAGAGTAATTGTCTGCAATGAGTCAGACCAAAAGGCACAAGGTAATGGTTGCTATGGCAACCCATGCACTGCTCTAATTCGGCTCAGAATTAAAATGATATCAAATAATTTGCAAGCAAAGGCAACATGGCAAAGGCGCTGGGTGCCAATCTAAAAAATCCAGCTATATGCAAGTCTCTCCTGAGTCAGTGTCAAGGGCTCTTTTCACTTCAAGAGTGACAACCACGGCAATCAGAGGAGCTGTAGAGGTGGTGGTGATGGATAACCTCAGGCAAGAAGATTTCTGCTATGTACAGGCAAGAATGGGGTCCTGGGCTGGAGCTCCAGCCTGGAACAGGCTCCAGGGCTGAGGATATCCTGGCACAGATGCCTCACCACACCCCAAATGAGAAAACTCATCGCTCACAATTTTCTGTTGGGGTCCCACTGAGAAAAATTTCTGAAAGGGGTGGTGAGGGCAGGGCCTGGGGCACAGAAATCTACCCACAGGGTCTGTGCTGGGTGAAGCACTGCCTGCACAGGCTGAGGAAGGCAGGGCTCACTCTCTTAGAGCTTTTTCCCTCGTAAGTGGTGCAGTGTACAAAGTCAGGCACTCAGTAAGGACTACAAAGAAATATTTACAGAATTGGCTATTGTCTTCAGTTTTTCTCCAGACAAGGCCTCATCCCAAGGCAACAGTCAATGTCTGCACACACAGTGGGGAGGCATGGTCACCGTGCTGAAAATCTTACAGCCTATGCAGACAGCAGAAACACCATGGAAGAAAAAGAAATTGCTAAGGTCTAGCCAGGGTGAGCAGAACGCTATGAAAGATGCCTCACTTGACTATTTTTAGCCTTCTTTTGAGGTCAAAATAGTCTTATTTGTCCCTCTTGTTACTGTCTATGCATGGAGACATGTATCTGGAGTTCTGCAGGCAGATGTTGCTCTCTCTGCCTGTTCACTCACTGACCCGGCAGGAGGATAACCAGCTCTGAAAAAGGAACTATGTGGCCCCAGCTCTGATGCCAAACCTTGACAAAAGGCAAAGTTTGTAAGACCAGAGCCAGTGCAAAATAATGCAACCACCTCACTTTCGTCTGGCTTGTGGAACAGCTCGTGTGTGCCCCAGAAACACCCCAAAAAGCAGCCTGGGTGCCTAGAGGTATACCCCAAGATAAGCAGAATGCAGTGGGTGGCAGGCAGGCAGATGGGGAGATGAAGAGTGCAAGAGACACTGGTTTTGGCACACTAACATGTCATGGGGACACTGTGACAGCAGAGTAGTGGCTCAACCCTTAGACCAGCCAAGTGTGTTCCCACTGATAGCAGCCCCCAGGCAGATGTCCTGAGAGGTGGAGAAGGCACAGCTGCTGGTAGCATTAAAATCAGCAGCGTTTCTGCCTTACGAGTGTCCCAACACTTTCCATGACTCATTTCCAGGGCACGGCCTGTTCAGATGTCTCTGATTTTGTCAGATCAAATGGATGCATGAGAAACTGCTCGGGCTTTGGGGATTGCCAGAATGGGCTGGCATCACGGAAAAACCAGACATAGCAGGTGATGGGCTGAAAATGAGTTCTCTTCCTTTGTATCCACCGTACCACTGCATGCCAGGGGGACCATGATCTCCATAAAGGCACCTGGTGATGCCTCAGGGACTCACAGAAGTCTCTAGACTGAGAAAACTCTGGCACAACCTTTGGCACAAAAAGAGGGACAGCATTCCTTCTGAATACTGCAGCACACATTCAAGAGATCAGCTACCCTTGTATTTTATATGGGTATCTTAATGCTGCTTTCTGAACCAGCCTAGTGAAATAATTTTAATTCTCCAGTTTATATACAGCTATTTCCATGGAAAAGGTGCTTATGCTATTAGAGCTTATTTCCGTGCATTTTAACAGCTTCTACTGATGCTACTGTCACTTTCCAGAGAGAAAGCTGGATCCAAGCAACAAAACTGTAGGAATACAGAATTGTGTGCAGATTAGCTTGAAAAGATGCCACAGCAACAGTCCTGCTGAAAAAGCCACCTGCCCCTCCTGTTCCTGCTTGCTGGTAGCAGACAGCAGGTAGCCAAAACTGGAGATCAAGAAAGAGATGGAGAGACATCAAGCAGGCCAGGAATTGTTTTTCAAATGAAGAGCTTCCATCGGACTGACAGAGGCTGGATTTTAACCAGGGGTAAAATGGCAAAATTACTCCCCATTACCAACTTTCCAGACTGATTTCAGTTTGATTTCAAATTCTTTTGGAAAAAAAGAATAAAAATATTTTTTTAAAATCTGCTCCTGCTGTGAATACAGATATTTTCTGAAAACACTGGTCTCGATAACTCAGTGTTCCAAAACTCTATCTTTAAAACAGAGACAACATTTCTCTTCTCTGCTCCTGGTTTGAGCTTCCCTACTGCTCTCCCCAAATACATCTCCATGAATTGCTTATGTCATGGGATAATGATTTCACTGTGGTCCAATAACTGCTGGTAAGAACAGCTACTTCCAATATCAACAGAGGAGAGAAGTGTTGTATAAAATAAACCTGCATCTCCCAAATGCCTATTTGGAATATTTTTCTTGGACACCATGTGCATGCCCCATTGTCTGTTTCCCATCCCTGCCACGTGACAGCCATGGCAGGGATCCTAATCCTACCTGTCCCTGTTGGGACTGGCAGCCAGCTGACAGCCCCAGAAGTTGAACAGCCAGAAGGTCAGGCAATGAAAGAGACGTCATCCACAGCCCAAAGTGACAGCTGAACTCCTGCACAGATTCCAGCGGTTTCACTGAGGCTTTAAATCACTAAAAGCTTCTGTCAGCAACTCCATGTGATTTCTGCCTTGCAGCCTGAGGATCAGAAAGCCCCAGGCTACTGACTCACGGGAGGGAGCAGATGACAGTGCTATCTGGGGCAGGACATGGCTTGGGGAGAATGCCATCACCATTCCTTATTTCTCATTTCCAATGCAGTTAGTGTGCGTGAAAGGTACTGGACTGACATCCCAGGAGAATTGCTGCCTTCTAATTAATTATAATTAATCATCCAGGCATTACTTAATGTTTGCATAGTGCTTTGAAGTGCCAAAGCACAATATAGCAGGTAGATAATATTCATTCCAAGAAACAGGTATAGTCAAGCCAGCGTTGCCTGTGTAGTTTCCCACCAAGGAGACCACACTGACTCAGCTCACACCACGTCCTCCAAGAAATCTGTGTGTACCCTGAACCCCCTGTGCACCCCTCCCACGCCCGTGGGGGAAGGAGAGGGATGGATGAAAAGGGGTGAGGATAGGGCAGGGCAAAGGACACTTCCTTTGCCTTCTGAATTTGGCCACCTCTCCACCTGGAGTGTGGAGTAGCATCTCTAATGGCAAGAGGAGCAGCTCGGACTCCCCCTCAAACCCATTCTGGGATTTCCCACTGCGCTAAAACAGGCTGAAATGGGAGGAAGGAGGCCCTTGTGCTTCCTCCTCCATCCTCCTTCCTCTCAGCCCTCCAGGCTGCAACTCTCTAATCCCATCTGACTGCTCCCTCACTCCCTGACAGCAGCCAGGCCTGTGTCATCTTCCTGGACATTTGATTTTACCAGTTTGCCTTACCCTGCCCTGGCTGGGGACTGCCATTCATCTGCCAGAAGAAAAGGGGCCCAATGCTCCCTGTCACTGGCATTCTCCCCACAGGGGCACTGGGGGTGCTCCCTCCCCATGAGCATGGCTGTAAATCCTGGAGCTTAATTTTTCACTGCATGCATAGTGAACATTTCAAAGTGCTTACAAATCCCCTCAAGAACCATCAAGTCAAACAAGTGACAGTAATGATCAGTGGCAGAATAGCAGGCCAGTTCATACCACTGATTCTTTTATAGGGGCACCTAAAAAGTCTCTGTTGTTCCCCTTTTACAGAACTGTGGCTGCATTTATTCAGAAACTACAAGTCTACCCAGATATTTGGCTTTCTAGGAACCAGTGCTGGGTACCAAACTTCTCGTAGTATTATAACTAAATTACCATGGTATCAGTCCCAGTAAGGGCTGATGGCATCAGAATAACAATAACAACAATCTGCATCTCATTCTGCTCTGATTGCCTCTTGTGTGCCTCCACACTCCCTCCCCTTCCTTCACCCCTCTCCTGTACCCAGGATGTTGCAGCTCTCCACAGCATCATTTCTGCTGCAGCCCCTCACAGTCCCCTAGAATCAGGATCTAACCATTCAGGATAATGACATTACTGTGAGAAGAAATGAAGTGAGATCTACATCCTTACTCTCTAAGCTGACATCCTCAAGAAAAAATAGTATTTCAATTGGTAATGTGACTACTAGTTATTGCCCTTGTTTTTAAATGACTTCTACTTTGAAAGATTCAGATGATGAACCTTGTCACTACTGGAAACGAAACAAATGGTAATAGAGCACATTTTTCCTCCCTGAATCCCCCCCAAACATGGTGTAAACTGACACCCAAGCCAGCACATGGAACCTACCTTAGCAAACCTTTGTGCTCCTGCTGAAGTCAGTGGAGGCCACAGCTGGGGACAGGAAGAACTTTGGACCCTCTGGGTGGGAGTGTTTGCCCTGATGCTATCATTTAGCCCATCCATACCATGGATCAGAGATGGGCTGTTTTCATCAAAATATAAGAAACCAGGAATGAAGAACACCCACCATGTGTGAGGGTACCAGAAGGTGCCTGTGGTCAGGTCACTTAATGTACCTGCTAGGGATAGAGACCATGGTACCTTTAAGGAGCAAAAGCAATTGAAAATTCATTTGTGTGCCTCAACTTCCATGGTTTCCAGTGAGAAAACTGGTTCTGTATCACTTCCAAAAATGACAGATTTTTCACCGTATTGTTATTGTTTTGTTTGTTATGATTTGTTTCCCTATCCTCTGCTGTTTCCTCCACCCCCTGCAAAGGATCCTACCCCTTCATGGCATGTCCACACAGACAGTATTCAGCACAAGTGAGTGGGTGGAAATCTCCACAGGGAAAAGTGCTGCTGACAGAAGAGAAATGGCTCTGTCAGGGACAGATCCTCCTTCCACTTGTTCTTGCTCCAGCGCTTCCACAGAGAAGTTTTTCCTTCCTTGTATTTATGCTGAGTGCCAGATTGTCCTGGTTTCAGCTAGGGTAGAGTTAATTTCTTCTCAGTGGCTGTTTGAGTGCTGTGTTTTGAATTCATAATGAGAATGTTTTGGTTTTTACTAAGCGTTTATCCTAAGTCAAGGGTTTTTTTTCTTTCTCTCATGCTCTGCCAGTGAGGAGGTGAACAAAGGAAACTTGGACAGGTGACCTGAACTGACCAAAGGGACATTCCAAACAACAGAACATCATGCCCACTGTAGAAACTGGGGGGAGTTACCCAGAAGAGGGACCAGTGTGGGTTTGGGAAGAGACCTCTGGCATGGGTCAGTGAGTGGTGAGCAATTGTATCTTGCATTGCTTGTTTTTCCTTTTAATTCTTTTTTTATCATCATCATCATTTACCATTATTACTGTATTTTACTTAATTTTCAATTATTAAACTGTTCTTATCTCAAACTGCAAGTTTTAGTTTGATTCTCCTACCCAATTCACCAGGATGGAAGGGTGAGAGTGACGTTGGGTGAGTGGTTGTGTGGTGTTTAATTTCCAGCTGGGCTTGAACCACAACACAGATGAACTGCCTGTGTGCTTCTGCTCTAATCCACAGGTCAGGAAAGGGAAGAAAAAAGATCATAAAAACAAACTTTTTTTTTAAAAAAAGTTCTTCTCTCAAATTAATGCTTAGAAAAATGTTTCAGTGCTGTACAGAGGCCCTTGGTGTGGTTTCAATGCTCTTTCATTTTCTGCTGGGTGTAACAGTGTCAGTTGGTATCAGTTTTGGGAGCAGTTTCTATCATCCAAACACCTATTAATGGGAACTTTGCTGGAACCATTTCTGTTCACAGTCTTTGGGCAGACTTCATAACAATTTTCTGGCTTTGGGCATATGAGTGAAATGTTCTATTTCATAATACTTCAGCTTGTAAGTACTTTCTCAATGCCCAGGTGATAATTAAAGTGTATCACTGTCTGCTAGAACTTACTGAAATCCTGGAAATTAAGGAATGCTTCATGAGATGAAGTTGAATTGCTACAGTTTTACTGACTAGCAGTACTGAAGAACATTCCCTGTCACCTACCCAGCCTAGGCAAATGCAATGGCAGACTCTGTCATCTGAAGGATGGCCTTCTCTCTACAGGGTGCTCCTGTAATGAAATTGTTCTTTGCCCATTCTAGTTGCCATTCCTTCCACCATGCAAGGCTCCATTAGCACTAACCATTCTTTCCCAAGAAGCTTTGCATCACAGCAT
Organism: Acridotheres tristis; assembly: GCA_037013685.1. NCBI lineage: Eukaryota > Metazoa > Chordata > Aves > Passeriformes > Sturnidae > Acridotheres > Acridotheres tristis. The sequence goes on from CM072885.1 coordinate 68,472,515, forward strand.
AGAATTACTCCATTACCTGTTCCATCAGTCTCTTCCCCTAGTCACTGTTTCCAGGTATAAAACAATTTCCATGGAGCTACATCTTCTCTTACCCCAGTATTCCTATTCTGAGTGGTTAAGTTGGATATGGTTACTGATAATGCTGGTTTGTTTTGTTAAATGGCTGCTCTGTTTCACTTCTGAGCTCCATGTACTTCCATAAAGGCTGAAGCCATTAGTACAGAAAATAGTAAATCTTCAAAAGCTTTGGGAAAAGCTTTTGGAAATAATGTGCTGCATGAATTTTCCAAAAGAAGATGCAGTCTAGTGAAGGTCTGTCAAAAGGAGTTTAAAGCTCAGATACAACAAAAAATTTGTCAATCTATAGGTCCGAATTGGAGTTCTAGCAACATGCCCATTCCACCAGCAGAAGTTATTTTTCATTTGAGATAACAATGGAGATGCATACACATGATGCTATTCCAAAGCCAAAAGCGTTTCCTGTGAAGTTTTAAACTTGCACGGACTTCCCAACCTACTCCAGAGAAAGTATCAATCCATAAATTCACCAGCACTGGAGATGGGAAGCTTCCATTCAAACAGCCCATTTCCCTCTCAGAAGCCTGTCAGCCATTCAGTACCTGTTCCATTATTCTCTGTTTAGCCTAGTTCTCAATACCACAAATTATTGTGGCTCCTGTCACTTCGCTTGAATGACAAGCTAACAGCTCTCAGCTCCCACACTCAAGGCAAGATGCAGCCATTTCATTCAAGATAAAAAGAGAAACCAGAATGTCCTACCTGCAGCAATTCCCATCTTCCCGTCCACAGACACAGACACAGCCGTGCTCACTGTCACCACTTTTGGCAGGCCACCCCCCTCTGTCAAGACACAAATACAGCAGGCTTGGTTAGCTTACCCCCAGAGAGGAATAGAAATGCAGCAGGAGCAGCTTGCCCACACATTTTCCCATTCAGGACAGTGTGTACATACGTCTCAATTCTGAAACATCCCAGAATTTCGAGGGCTGCATCTTTCAAGACACAAGAGCAGCCTAATGGGCTATGAGTAGATTTTATTTTTATCTTCTCTATAGTTCATGATAAAAGTGGCATCCTTAGCATAAAGGAAATGTCCAAGGCTGCATGGGGGGGCGTTGGGTTGAGCATCCTGGTCTCATGGAAAACATCCCTGCCCATGGCAAGGGGTATGGAACTAAGTGACCTTTAAGGTTCTTTTCAGCCCCAAACCTTCCATAATTCTGTGATAAAATATAAAGGTTTTGCCTCCTCTATTTTGGGCACGTAGAGCTTCTCTTAGGCCAGAGAGCTGTTCTGCTCAATGCACCATCTAAACTCTGTGGACAGAGGAGAAGCAGGACAGGTAATTCTGATAACACCTGCACAGCAAAGGCCAGGCTTATGTCTAACTCTTACCCAAGCCAGGGCAGCACTACAAACTGCAGACACAGCACTGCCAGGTACTCCCAGAATGCACTCCATTTCAGAATCCAACTCTTCTGGGACTTTGTTGCCTGAACTCCCTTATGCCCCAGGGTCTCCCAATTATCCTTGAGCTGCTGCTTTAAGCATCCTGTAGGTCCTGTGACACATCTGCCAGCCCTGTGCAGATCTCTGATCTCCCATGGGGCATTTAAAATCATATGGCTGGATAGGCTCAAGCAACTGAACCTCATCTCTCTTTGTCAGTGCAGTTGTTTCAGCCTGCAATTATCCATGTGGCAGATTCCATTATTCCATTTCTGTTTTTTTTTTTTAAGTGATTAGATTAGCTTCAGCTGGGCATCTCTTTGGGAATTGCCAGGGGACAGTTTGAAGGCCAGTCTGATCTATGTAGTCTGCACCTGGTTTCCTCCTCACACGCTCGATGGAAATCCAGATGGGTCAGGGATTCTTTCCTTCACCACTCCAGCATTTCCTTCCCCACAACTCCAGCATCTATTACTGCTTTCCATGTCTGCCTTCATCATTCTAGGTGTGTCCAGAACAAAATTCAGTGCCTACCACAGTTTAGCCTGCAGACTCTCACTATTTTGTTCCTGTTTTTTGATCGAAGCCCCATTAACCTGCTCAAGTGTCTCAAAAGCAGTAAAACCTTTATGAAATAAATACTCAGCTCACATGCCTTGAGCATGATCCTGCCTTTATGGTGAACCTCAAATTTCTTGTTCTTGGATGGGACAAAGAAGCAAAATACAATTAGGGTCTCTAGAAAAAAAACCCCACCCAACACATAAAAAAATCTAGGTTGCAAGAACAGTTTTACTTGACATGCAGAGGTTTCCCTGCTGCCCTTTTATTTCTGAGACTTTTGGACACTGGAAGGAGGTGCTGTGCATAAATGACTCTGGTGACATGCAGTCATTTCCTCCTCAACAGAGAGCTCTTGGGGGTTTTCTTTCTTAGATGATTAGAAGTCCATCTGCCATGAAAACCTCCAGTCACAGCAGGGGACTTGTGGAAAACATGAAAAGGGGAATTCGGCATCTGATAGAATTTAATAAGAAACTGGGTGGCCTATTTTGGCTGAAATGTGGGGCAGCCCTGCTTCATCAGATGATATGGAAAGGCCTGGGCTCTGCTTTACAGTGAACCACTGTCTCAGAAGCACTGGGTATTATTTCCTGACCCTTTCCAGGCATATTGTGTGATCCCAAGGATCACAGTCTCTCTGAGCCCAGCTGCTCATCCCTAAAGATTAATAATCTCCCTTGCAGTTTAGGGCACAAGGTCTTCAGGGCCAAGTGCTGCTTCTTACAAGGTGCCTGCAGGGTTTCCAGGTGAGTGGGGTTCTGGACTTGATTGACGCTTCTGACCTATGGCCGTGTAAAACAAAGAATAGTGCCAACTACTTGTCTTCTGTCTTTATCCAAAAATAGCTCTGACTTCTAAGAAAACTACAAGCCACAGCCCAAATGTTTAGCCAGCAGTGACTACTGTGGCCTGGGTAATGGCTGTCCTAGGAAGTCCCACAGGGTGCCACTGCCTGGTTTTCCAGCCCACACTCTGTTCCAAAGAGCAGATACCATGGCTTGCAGGGGTGTAAAAGGTCCCTCCTGCCATCTCTCCTCCTCTCTCCACACTTGCCTTTTAAGTGAGATGTAAGGGCGTTGGGGGGAGAGAGGCTTTTGTAGGTTTCAAGTATTTTCTCTTTCCATTCCTTTCCCTTTACATCCTGGTTCATCTCTTGCCTCCCAGGCTGGTTTTCTTTTTGCTACTTGCTTTCCCACCCACCAGACTCCCACCACTGTGCCACAAAAAGCTTTAACAGCTACAGTGCTGAGCTCTGTGACAGAGATGGAGAACTAAGGGCCAGGGAGGAGCACAGAGGGGATTTCTGCTTTTGTGGACGAGTCTCACATGAATATTTTGTTTTGCTTGTTTGTTTTTAGGCCCTTCTGCTCTCTTCCAGCCTTTGAGAAGGTCCTGGCTGGCCCTGCATCCTCACAGGAACCAACACCCTAAGCAAGAGATATTGAAAAGCCACTCCTTGCTTTCCTCTGGTGTTTGAACTTCTTTGCTGAGCATGAGATGCCATATTCTAGTACTAGGATTAGAAGGATGCAGGACACCAATGCTATGGAAAAGCCTTCCCCTCCACCCTTTTCCTCCACCACCTTCCATAACAAACCCATCCTTTCCTGTCATGGAAAGTGGTGATGGAAAAACTGACACCCCCTGAACTTAGACTTCCTGACTGTTTGCTGGTCCCTCACCAGTGCCAGCTGTTACTGTCATCCAGCAGGGCTGATGTCGTTCCTTCCCAAGCCTGGCCACACCTTTGTGTCTCATTCCTTCTGCTATACCTTTCCTGTTCCCTTCTCATGTTTCGTGTGTGTTCCAGCCCCAGAAGTACCTTGTGTTCCCCCAACTCCCTCTTCCCTAAACCTTTCCATCTACCAAGCCCTGCATGTCCATTTCCATGTCCATTTCCACCCTCTGCTCCTCTGTAGCCCTGCGTTACTCATTCCTGACTGCATTCTCCCCACCTTGCAGCTTCTGCTTTCAGCTGGGATCAGTATCTTGTCCGTGAGCTCTCTGCCCCTCACTAGTGCAAAGGTAAAGCCAAGAGAGGAGGTCTCAGCGCTTCCCATTCTGCGGGAAGCAGTGATAAAGGGATTGGGATGGGCTCAGTGTGGGATGCAAGGTGTGGAAGACTTTTTTTCCTCTTTCCCTCTCTCTGCTCTGTGTTCAGGCTGGGGTTACCTGAATCGTCTTCTGAGACAATGCTGTAGATGAAGCTGCCGGGGGGATGCTCGGCCGCCCTGCGGTACCACAGAGGGAAGTGGTCCATGGTGAAGATGCTTTCCTTGTCCTTCTGTGTCAGGAATTTCCTGCCGGGAGGCAACACGTTGTGTTACAACACGGTGTGGAGGAGCGGCAACCCTCCTCGGTGCAATGCAGGGGGACAACTCATCACCCGGGCCTTTTTCCATGGGCGAGGAGAGGCGGTGTCGGTGTGTCCCGCGGTGTCCCCTCGGGGCAGGGCCGGGCCCTCTCTCGCTCCTGAGGGGCGGCCGCGCCCGCCGCGCCGCCGGCGCCCGCCGCCAGGTGCCGCTGTTGGCCTGGCCCAGGCCCGCGGCAGCCCCGGGCGGCTCCGGGGGCCCCGGGCTCCGAGGGCCGCGGGCTCCGGGGGCCCCGGGCTCCGAGGGCCGCGCAGGGCGGGGGGAACCGGGGCAGCACCGAGGGGTTACCGGGCAGCATGGAAAGGTCACCGGGAATGACACCCCGGGGGCAGCGCCGCAGCGCAGGGTGGGCGAGGGAAGCACAGGTGCGGCTGGCTTGGGGCCATTAGATACTGCAGGGGATGGGGAGCAGGTGAGGAAAGGGGATTAGGCGGTCTCCTACAAAAAAGGACCACCCACCCCAAACATAAGGTTGTGCAACTGTTTGTGAATCCTCATCTCCTCAGGAGATGCTCAGAGCAGAGACCTCACAGCAACCTTCCAGTGTCTGAAGTCCCTGTCCAGCTAAGGGGAAGCTGGACAGGGACTCTGTTAGGAACTGTAGAGATAGGGCAAGGAGAAATGGGTACAGATTGAAAAAGGAGAAATCTAGGTAAGATAGTGGGAAGAAATCTTGTGCTGTGAGGCTGGTGAGGCACAGGTTGCTGAAGGAGGTTGTGGATGCCCCAACCCTGGCAGTGTTCAAGCCCAGGTTGGATACAGCCTTAAAGCAACTTAATCTAGTGGGAGGTGTCTCTCCCCATAGCAGAGTGGGTTGGGAACAGATGATCTTTAAGGTCCATGCCAACCCCTTAAATTCGATGATTCTGTGATTCCTAGAGAGGCAGGAACTGAAGTGCTTGAGCAAAGAGGGGTTTCTGAAGGCAAGAGGATGTGTCCTGGGAGCATAGCAAGACAGGCAGTGGGTGTTCTGGAGAGACCTCGTGAAAATCAGGTCATTTGCTTCCCTGGAGGTTCATACAGCCTGCCTAGCAAATCCCTTTGTTTTCAGGCTCTTGTTTTGCTGCATATTTTGATGTAATGATAATTCCTCATTTATGATTCCTTCTTTTCAGGGGATTCCAGATGCTCCTCCTGTGGGATACGTGGAGGTCTGTCCCTGCAGTGTGGTGACTGTGACTGTTTAAAGCATTGAATGCTGTTTCTGATGAGCACTGGGGAATCGGGAATCATCACATTAGCCTCCTGCAGCACACAGCATTTCTCCCTTGTTGCCAGAGACTGACTACTTTGAATTGTTCAGACTGCTTCAAACACATGAAGAGTGTCACCTTTCAGGCACAGCAGAGCTTGAGTGTAGCACTTGTGTTTGGGGAACTTGGGGACAGTGAAACAGCTGCCAAGAAGCTAATGACCACCATCCACATGGTCCCTTTCTGTTCCATCTGCTGATGTGCCTCTGTGACCTGTCCTTTCCTATGGCAGCATGCACCAGCCTGCGTATCCAGAATGTAAACTGCCCTTTCCGTGTCAAAACCCTTCAGTGCACACACACTGCCTTAAGGGAGAGGACAAAAGAGTGAATGGGATGTGACAGATGTCAGTCACATCACTTAATGCCTCACTGGGATGCTGCTGCGATGTGGGCACTGTGAGAGGCAGAACAGCATAAATCTGGAAGAGGAATTGAGACACAAAGATCAAACACAGCCAAGCTGGAATGTCGCTGGGGCACTGGAGTGCAGAGCCTTTGCACTGCACAATGCTCCTGGGGAGATGTAGTAACTGTGGGCATTTTCTGTATCAGCTCACTGAAGTCAGGGAATGGTTGAAGGGTTTCATTCAAATGAATGCACTTTGGCACAGTATTTTAAGAAAAACTCGAAAGGACCAGAGGAAGATAAAGGCCCCCTACCCTGATTCTGTGAATCAGCGTTAATGCCATCAAGGTGTTGCTTCTTTCCATTCTATCTCCCCAAAAGCATTTCTAAGGCTGGTGGTGATTTCCTGCTGTCCCTTCAGAGACCCTGACAGGAACCCCCTAAATGCAGTTTAGGGACTTACTTGTTGGAAATCTTCTCAGAGCCCACATACAGGGCACTCCTCATGAGTCCAGCCCGAGTGCCCAGAAATGCCATCTCAATGCCTGCCTCAGTGTCCCTGTGGAACAGAAACACACAAGCAGAAGCAAACAGCTCACACAAGAAGAGCCATGATCCCTGTCCCAGGGTGAGGGCCTTTCAAACTTGAAGCCACATCTGGAGACCTGGTCCCAGTATAACCAATATAGGTTATATTTGCAGTATAACCCATTTACACCAGAAGTGGTACTGACTCCTCCCTGCTAATGCCAACAGGTTGTTACTGGCTGACAACTAGCAGGTTTAAGGCTTGTGCTCAGGTTTAAATCTTTAAAGTCTGCTTACTTCATTGTCTTTCAAGAAAGCCACAACCTCCTTGGCCTCTGCTAGCTCTGCTCCAGGCTATTCTCATGAGGCTGACGTGCAGGAGAGGAAATGCAAAAGGAGAATGGGTGGATCAAGGATGCAGAAAATGGCCAGAGTAGCAGAATGTGACCAAGGAGGGTGTGTTGGTGTAGCCATTTAAAGCTGTGCTGATAATTGGGTGTCCTAGCACGATTGTCATTGGCTCAGCTTCTGTTATTGTAGGGATACAAGGAACTGAAATGGGGACAGGAGTCCAGTGGTCATGTAAATCTCTAAGAAACATGTTGTCTGCTGAAAGATCTGTGTGACATGATACAAGACACCACAAGCAACAGGTGCCTGATTGGAAATAATAAAATACAAAGTTGTTTACTGAAGCCAGCCTATCCAGTATCTTCCCGAGGTTCAATCTGGAGGTACCACCAATAGAGACAAGACCAAACTCCTTTTCTCCACTAGAAAAACCCTCACCAAACTAAAGACTCTCCCAAGAAGGCCCAGCTTACTAGAGTTCACTCCTGAGAGACACTTTTCAAGCTATTTCTAAAGATACTGAGCTATTTCTATCAGCTTTTTGAGCTATTTCTACAGTTTCTTGTATGCTGTGCAAAAGTTTTTGATTATTTCAGGTACTGCATAAACCCATAGAATCTGGAGATGCATCTTCAGTGGTGTTCTATCCATATTTTTGTCTCCTACGCTTACAAGGACATGTTGAGGGCCAGTGTTGTCCAGTAGGCCTCCATGGGGGCAGTGACCACTGCATCGAACAGCACTTCCTGGACCAACTCCTCATCACCTAAAGAGAAAAAGGAAGAACAAAAATCAGGAGAGAAAGACATGCTTCTCCCTAGATGTGTTAGAGAGTCCCTTGATAAGAGCATCTGCCTGTCCAGGACAGTGGATCAATGTGGCACAAAAAAGAGGCCTCAACTGTAGGGCAGAGAAGAGGTCCCAACACCCTGGGTGGTGGAAAACACAGGAGCAGATGTTACAGCCAAGATCACAGAATTACAGAATCAATGAGATTGGGAAAGACCTCTGAGGTCATCAAGTCCAACCTATGACCCAACACCAGCATGTCAACCAAACCCTGGCACTGAGTGCCACGTCCAGTCTTTCCTTAAACACCTCCCTGGGTAGCTGTTCCAATAACTAATCACCCTTTCTGTGAAGAATTTCTTCCTAATCTCCAAAATCATCAGACTACTTTCCCTGCAAACTATGGAAAGGTGGTGCCCAAACAAGTGTGGGCAAGTGAGAGGCTTTCAAATGAAGTTATGAATTAGACCATTACTTGACTCTTTCGTTGAGCCTCAAATCCCTGCCTTGACCTTTCTTCTGGGTATCCTGTAGAGAGGATACCAACCAACATCTTCCACTCAAGTAGCTTTCTTCAAAACCACTAGAGACTTTTTTTATGGCCTCTACTCTGTCCCTTTGCTCACTGACCTCTCTGTTAACCCCCCCTTCCTTCCTGTGAGTCACAAAACATTTTCCTGTCCTGGTTTTCACCAGATGCTCAAGCCAGTCCAGGCTACCAGTCTAATCCACTTTGGACTGGAGCTAAGAAGTGATTAGGAAAGTTCAAGGTATCATCGTGTACTAAATGACATGCCCCAGAACCCCATTTCTCTGACCTGCTTTGTTTCTGTATTACCTGCTTGCACTAATCTGTGACAACATGGTGACTATCATGTTGCAGAAATGCCCCTTTCAGTGCTGTTCTAGATGAAGCCACTCCACCATTTCAGTGTTTCTGGCACTGAAACTTTGTGGGTTGATGTTCCAGGTGTCCCTTAATGTTTTAGCTCAAGTTCTCCCAAATTTCTTTGTCATAGATCTCAGGATCCTTCTCTCCATTTGTTGTTATTCAAGCCTCAAAATGAGAGCCTACCATGAGATCTTTCCCTCTTCAGGTCCCCCATATCCAGGATTCATGTGTTCAAATCATACTTGTTTTTTCCTCCACAGCACTTCCAAGCCTACATATTTCTCCAAGTCAGCTCTCCTGAAACTGGAGAGCTCCTCCCTGGCCTCTTCAACTCAAACATCTCCTCTTTGCAGCCTACTCCAAGGACAGCCAGGAGGGGTCTGCTCACATTGTGCAAGAGAGGAAGGATTACTGGATTGTGGTTAATTTTACTTTTAAGACATTCCCATCCTCGTGCCAAAGGTTTGTGCCTCTGAAGTGCAGCATTACATGTGAAAGCTTGTACTTGGCACAACTAAAGGGTCTGAGGAACGTCCTAAAACCAAACTGCTGTAAGGAATTCCCATGCACCACCTCTGACCCCTGATAGAGATCTCACTCTTCAGTAGTGCTGCAACAGCTGCAGGAGAATGGAACCTGGTGCAAGGGATGAGCAGCAGGGGGAACAGGAAAGATAATAATCATGTAACCATTTTTTTCTCCTAGATCAGTTACCTGTTGTGTTTGGGACACAACATTAATAATCCTTGTTCTGAAAGAACCCATCTCTCCAGAGGGCACCACAAGCCCTTGGAGGATGATGCCTGGTGTCCCTGGGAAAATGAATTGTCTCAGCACTTTTCCTTTTTCTCCTGCCATCGCCCCCTCTAGACCAGTCAGTCAGTCTGTCTTAAACCTGGTGAGCAGCCCCTGCCAAGCTCCAGTCAAGCCTTCCACTTTCCAGTATTTCCTATGCTGAGACCTTCAACATGGCTGAGTTATGTGTCGGCTTTGAAACAGAAAAAAATCCTCTGATGGAGACAAGGAGGTGGCTCCTCAGCTCATTTCCACTTGTGAATTAATCCGGGCTTGAGTTCAGTCCTGCCCGTGTAAGCAAGTGCCACAGGGGCTCAGTCTGTCACTAATCAGTTAGTCACAGTCCCTTCTCCCTTGTGATGGGTACAGGAAAACCCCAGCAGGGCACTTTCAGTGCCTGGGACTCACATTCCAGGTCAGGCTCCTCTCCAGTGAGGAAACGAATCACAGCTTCCAGCTGGCTGAGCTTCCTGTGGTCGGGATCAATGTCAGTGATGCAGTAAATCCTGGTGGGATGGGAAGAAGAAACCCAAAAGGGCAAAGAGAAACCACAGTCAAACAAACGCTCCTGGATAGTAACTGCAAAAAGGAAGTCAGCAAGAAACCTTGGTCTGCAGAGTCTTTACCACTGCTGCATGTTGTGCCCACTCTAAATCTAACATTGTGGCTGTAAGTCAAACCCTACCACTAAACCAAACACCAATTAACCTGACTGCTGTGCTCAGTAGGGTTGCTGTGTTCTCCAGCATAAGCTCACAATGCAACAGAGCTATTCCAAATCCTGCCAGCAGTTTCCTGTGTTATGTTGTGTAAGATGTGTACGTGTGCCTGTATAGACAGTAACAGTGTGATGGAGAGACCTGAAAAGCAGAGGGTCATGTGCAATGTGAGACCAGACTAGGAGCAGAAAAAATAACAGACAGAGGAACAAAGTGTGAGATGAGGAATGATCTTGCAGTGTGATATGGTGACAACAAAAGCTGTCCCACAGGGACACAAGTGCAGAAGTCTCAGGGCACAGTTTGGGGAGAAGCAGAAGAATGTATTAGAAATGCTCTGTGCCATAAAGGAAACCAGTCTTCTAATCCTGCTTCCAATTTTTATTGCTCCATTGTCAGGACAAGGGAGAGGAAGGGGTTATAAGAGACAATTAAAACTCATAAAGGGGCTGAAAGGAATGACTTATGAGAAAAGTCTAAGAGAAATGAATATGTAAAATGTAAGCTGACACCTGAAGTCAGGAGTAGAAGAAGTTGCTGTTTGTGTCTCAAATGTGCTGCTTGTGAAACTTGACAGTGTAATGAGAGGTGAGATGGGGTGCAGGGTTGCTTGAATACAGTTATTTTGGCTTTGATACAGGCTGGGTTCATGTGACTGAGTGGGACTGAATGTTGGGTTCATGAAAACCCCAAACCTCACAGCAATAAATGGAAAGTGCCGTGCTTCACCCTGTTTCATATCCAAACCAAGCAAAACCGTAAGTTCTGCTTGCTCTTGAAACAGGGGTCATAAATCACCTCCATGTTCACTAGAAGTTAGGTCTAGGCTCAGTTCAGAAGGATGCCAACCAAAAATAAACTAGGATTTAAAAAAGCATTTCAATCTCTCACCAGGCTTGCAACAAAATTCTCTAACAGGTCTGACATAGTGTAGGTTTTGTTAAGACAGTTCTGAGCAATATGAAGAGGAACAAAGTAAGTCTGAGCACAGAAGACTGAGGCTAAATCTCAGCTGTTCCTTAGGAGAGGAATGTGCCAAGTCTTGGTAGGATCTCCCAAAGGAAGAGGTGCAACTCAGTTGCCTGGAGGCAATCAAGTATTTGCAGGTACAGCACTGCTTTTTTCCCTCGGCCACAGAGGGCGGTGAACTCAAACCAGATTGCTGGGAACTTTGCCCAAATATCATGACAAAGTCCTGTGTCACTGACAGGATTTCCTCCACTTACCATTCATTTGCTAAAGACAGGTCTGGCTGGAGCAGGTCGTGCAAACCTGAAACCAGAGAGTACATGGAGTATTCAGTGAGGAAGCAGACAGACACATACAGGCTGCGAAGGGGAAGTGGTGACATTCAGAGCAGCTCCCTTGTCCCTTTCAGATTACCCTACCTTCTTCCACGGAAGTGTTCCCCAGCAGAATGTACTCCCCGTGCCCCCTGGACAACACAACACCCAGGCTGCAGGCAAGAAGGAAAACAAAGGGCTTGTCAGCAAGGAAAGTGTCATTCCCTGCAGTTACAAGCCTTAAAGACATTAACTCCCTCCACAGCTATTAAAGAAAAGAACATCATCGGAAGAGGATTAAGTGAGATCTGATTTCAGCACAGGGGGCTAAGGAACCTGTCTGTAGAGCTGTGAGGCATTGCTAGTTACAATTTTTTTGGCCAAAATTGTAGGTTCAGGTCCATGATAACATTTCTCAAATCTCTACCTTTCAAACCATTTCAGCTGGGGGAATAAAACCAACACCCCCTCTCTCCCCCCCCTCCCCCAATTTGCTTCATTTATTGTTTGTTGGCTTATAATTTTCAGTGTATAACAATGTTGGGGTTTTTTTAGAGCCGTACACCAGAACCATATACCATATTGAGTGGAAATGAAAATGTAAGCTGTATCATTTCTCTGAAATTAAACAACATGCTTTACCTAAGGTATAGCTTTCGGACTCTGAATTTCAGGTAAATCATAATATTCCTTTTGAATTGACCCCAAATAATATTTTAATGGCAATGGGAACAAAGAAGTCAATTATTCCTACTGCTCTACTCATGACTTGTAGCAAGATTTATGAAGAGGAGGGACTAATCTGCTGTCCCTGATCAGACTTCTGATACACTGTATTGGTGCCACGTGGGTCCTTGCTCACCTGAAGGGTGTGCCACTGATGTCCGTGAAGAAATAATCATTGGTGAGGAAGAGAACTCGTTTCTGAAATAAGAGAATGAATAAGAGAGACCATCTAACAGAGCAAGGGCACAGTGGTGAAGGGGACCTGGGGTAATGTCCCCAGGGCTGAGCAAAACCAACACCTCACACCTTGCTAGGCTGGCTGGAGGCTGGGATGAATGTGCAGTATTCAGCATATCCAGCACCTTGAGACTTTCAGGATCCAGGCAGCCACTCTATCTTTCCAACAAGGGCTGCAGATAAACCTTTCTTTGTTCTACTCCTGCACTGGCTGCAGGAAGGGGTGGGGGGAAGCTGCCCTCCCTCTCGTCCCCTCCAAGCACATGTGCTGGGCCCCTGCTGCTCTTCTACTAGACACAGCAACCCTGACAGCTTTGCATATGATCATCATCATCATCATCATCATCTCCAGCAGCAGCAAGGCTCAGGGGCAGATAGGAAGGAGGGATGGAGTTGAAGGAGAGGCAGAATAGCAAACCTATCCTCTGTGTGGGTGGGCAGCCAGGGCCAAGTCTCCCCACTCCTGTGGGAAATGCTGATATTCTTGACATTTACTTTCATGCCAAAGTGGGACAAAACATTAGCATATTCCAATTTTGTTTAAAAAATCGGTTTAAAAAAATTTACATTTTCAATTTGGGAAAAAAGTACCGTTTCAGATCCAAGCCATTTTGATTCGCATGCAAATATTTTTTTTCAGACTGACATTTCAACTGAAGACATTTCAGATTATTGAAAGCTGCTTCAGAACTTCATCTGTTTGCCAGACTGGCCTTTTCCTGTAGGAAAGTGTTGATTTCAGTGGAACGCTTTTCCAAAAGAGAAAAGTTTCTGGAAAGTTTCTATCCAAGCCTTTTGCCAGAATATGAACCCTAATATGTTTAAAATCCTAGACCCAGTCTGAGAACGAGGTGAGAGGATGTGTGTGGGAGACAGGGGAGTGAACACAGAAAACTCAGTGTTCCCCAGGGAAAGTCGTGCCTGCTCTAACCTGCTCCAGCTGAGCAGCCCTGGAAGTGGAGTGAGGCACAGAGGGCTCCAGTTCCACAGTGTGCACCAAGTTTGTGCTCACTGTGCTGACAGGGATGGGGGATGTCATTAGGTGTGATGGGGATTCAGGATATTGTTAGGTGAGGAGGTGGCAGGTGGCTTAACCCCTTTCCTCCTCTCTCTCCATGCATGGCAACTGTTCTGCTGAACAACAGGGTCTTCTGCTGGGCCAAGACCACACAGAATCACAGAATCCTTGAGGTTGGAAAAGACCTCTGAGATCACTGAGCCCATCCTTTGACCTATCACCACCTTGTCAAGCAGACCATAGCACTCAGTGCCACATCCAGTCATTTCTTGAACACCTCCAGGGATGGTGACTCCACCACCTCCCTGGGCAGTCCATTCCAATTTTTAAATAACCCTTTCCATGAAGTTATTTCTCTTTAATGTGCAAGATCTTCCAAAGGGCTGTGATACCCCTAAAGAATATCACTTGGTGGTGTTTTGGTGGCTGTGGGTGGTACAAAAGGTATTAACCCTCCCTTTTCTTGCCTGTCTTGATCTGATGATGGAGGCAGGGAGGCACAGAAAAGACCTGGTCACTACTCTGAGACCCTTTCCTTTAGCAGGGCTTGTTCTGTTCCTCCTTTTTTCCTTCACCTGCCCCTCTTCTGGTGACTGCTCAGCCAGCCCCAAGACAGCTAAAGGTACCACCACTTATCCATGGGATGGAAAAGAAGCAGAGGCACCCTTGAGCCAAGTGGGGCCGAGGATGATGAGGGAGGACTTTGCTACATAGGGGGGCTCAAGGAAGGAGAGCACGGGCATGTTGGCACAGTGACAGGATGGCTGACTGCCATCCCCTGCAGTCTGGGAACATGTGGATTTCCAGACTGGATGCTGTGCTAGGCATCCAGGCGTGGTTATTGCCATTTCCAGAGGTTTGCCACAACTTCTACCCTTGTCCTCTCTTTTTTGCTTTCACAGTCACAGCCCCTCTGTACTCAAGCTGCAAGCAGAGGCATTTCTGCCCTTAGAACTCCCTAACAACTGCCTCCTGTATTTGTTCCTTATTTTTTTCCTCTCTATCTCACTCTGTTCTTGATACCTTCCTGAAATCAACGTGGGGTATCGACATTTACATGGCTGACAAAATAATTTCTATCCCCTTCACTCAGAACTTCTCTCCACAGTCTGGCCACCTCGTGCTCTTTGTTTCAAGGCTCTGTCAGCACTTCCTTTGTTTCTATGCTGCTCTGCTTCATCAGCTAGCAGAGTACAAGTGGGAATTACTAAGCTTCATTTCTGGTTTCCACTCCATGTGTATTCTGATAATAGTAAAACTGTCACAGACAGCCTCAGTCCCCTATTGTGCTTCGTAAGGCTTCCAGAGCAGCAGAATGAAACAAATAATATCTCTTTACCGAGGCTACTTTTTGTTATCTTCTTTTCCCTCTGGGTAGGGGAGCAGAAGGAGGTCTCTAAAATATTGAACTAAAAGATATCATTGGATGACTCAGAAGTGTTATTGAGGGTGCACAAAGGGGTTAAGCTAGCAAAGAAGCAATCTAGACCTACAAAGAATAGATCTTGCTCTAAAACCTTGATTACTTTTCTGATAGAGAAATAAGGAAATGGATGAAGGAAATAAAGGACATGCAATATATCTGAGTTTATAGAAAATACTTGAAACAGCTTCTCATGAACTTTTATTCCAAAGAATCAATTAAAGTGGGCTTAAATAAGATATGGAGGGAGAACTAGCTGCAGAACTGTAAACAAAAAGAAACAGTAAACAACAGGCCATCGAGGGAAGAAAATCTAATGGGAGGAACAGATTCTGCCTTAGCAGCCCTTCTGTACAGGGATCTATCTGTAAGACAAAATAGAACATTTCTCTGCATACTGAAAAAAGTGTTTGAGCAGCCCTTAAAATTAGAAAGGCTGGATGAAAAGGAGAAATGAGTTTCATGTGGAAAAATGGCAACTGGAAAAAATAGCTAAGAAACACAGAAGTGAGGGCGGCAGTTCCAGTGCAGCTGTGGGAGGGAGAAAAAAATTGAAGGGACAGCAGAAAAGAGATTTGGGGACTCCCTGTTCAGAAATACCCTATTGCAGAGAATGGCTGCTCTATACAGAACAACAGGGAAACAGTCACATAATTCAGTGATGCTCTGGTACTTGGGCACCAGAAATGATAGAACAGTCAACAGGAACAATCATAATAGCTTAAAATTGTGCAAATATTTCAAATGCAGATGTTAGCAATGCCCAGGAGAAGAAAAGCAAAGCCATTGACAGGACCATGAGAGTTGCAAAGACCAAGAATAGAGAGAAACAATGTAGTGACAAGATCTAGCAGGACAACTATTGAGAGGAAAAAGAAGGGTGTCTTCATTAGGAAATGGCCCCATTTCAGCAGTGGCTATGAGCATTTGGTTTGTGGGAAATGGCCCCATTTCAGCAGTGGCTGTGAGCATTTGGTTTGTGGCTTAGCATGGGAGTAGTTCAGCCAGTCACTGAAAAAAAATGCTCTCTATAAAGGGTGGAAAATTTTCCTGAAATATAGAAGACTTTTGGGCAGTGTAACTTGCAGGACTCTGGAATACTTCCTAACAGGAAATGATGAAAGCCAAAATCTTCGAGAGAGTTAAATAAACATGAATGAAAAAGTACCAGTGAACATAAATGTACGAGATAATTTTGCACTGATTCCAAAGGAAGATGTATAACCCTGCCCTAGAGCTGGTAGGGAGTGTTCAAAAGTCACCATTTCACTAGGACTTTTCATAAAACATCTGCAAATATTTGGAGAGAATTTTAATCCTGGATCTAGGTAAAGGGAATCACATTCTGACGAAGTGAGGGACAAAGTTTTCATGAGTGGTTTTGGGTAGGGAAAGAGGGTGGCAAAATAATCTCCAAATCTCCTTCTGTCTAAGTCAGTTCAGCATATTCTTCCCCTATTCTAACTCTTGAATATCTCTGATTCATTTCACAGCCCTGTAAACAATGAACAACAGGTTTTTTGGCTTTGCCTGGACAAAATAGGGAGCTGAGAGACATTTCCAGTGCCTTTCAGAGAGCAGAATCTTGGTGGGTATAACGAGCACTTCTAATGATGCTCTCTTGTATGTCTTTAGCACATGCATTTTATATGTGGTGAAACACTAAAATCCTCACACTCAGGAATGCCAAACATTAAAAGCCACATTCTTTGTGGTTTTTCAGCGTCCACTTCCCATCCACTCCCCTGTGTGACCTGAACAGAAGGACAATTTCTTACCCCTTTGTCCACAGGGACCTTCACATCCATAGAGAGGTAGCCTGTTTCCCCATTGATCATGGCACTTCTCAGCTGCAGAGGGGAACAGGTTTGGTGTTAGTGTCTCCAAGCAGGGCCCAGCAGGAATTAACAGAGCCACTCATCATTAACAGACAGGGGCTGGCAGAAAGAATCACTGTTGGTTTCCTCTCCTCCCCAGCTCTGTTTTGCTTCTTTTAAACAGAAATCCTGTTTGCAGTGATCAGAATCTTTGGACAGTCAAGCTGATAAGTGATACAGGATAGTAATACTTTATCCTGAAAGCTTATTGATATGTCTTTTAGCAAAAAGAAAGGATCTGGAATCTATGAAATTGCCAGCCCCAATTACAGACTTCACTGTTTGGCAGCCAGAAATTCATTAGCATGGTGCTTTGAGAGCCTGGAAGAGGAGAAAACTGAGAAACCCACTAACTCCCTCAGATTGAATCCAAAGCTCTTTGACATTTTAAAAACTGATTTATAAATTATAGGCTGTATTCAGCACCACTTCTGAGGCGCAGCAAAGCAGCTGTTTAGCACAGCAAAGCAAGACTGTATGAGAGCAGGGTAGGCAGTGAGAAGACCACTTTATTTAACCCAGGTTCCACAGGTAAAATGTAATTTTCACAGTGACTCCCAGCCTCTTGCAAGAAAGATCCAGGAAATTTTTCCGAAAGTACAGAGGCTTTGACTTCAGGTCCAGCCTGCCAGAGCATATCAAGTCTATTGCTTCAGGCTGGTTAGAAAAAAATAGGTGGGAAGTAACTTACTCATTCACAAATTGTTTCCTTACTTCCAGAGACAGGCCTCCATTCAGGTGCTAGCCAGTCTCAACTGCAGTGGCTTTACAAGGCCACGGTTTTGTTTATTATGGCTGTTTGATGTGGGTTATTTACAGACCTAGAATATGAAGCTCATGTTTCCCAAGGCCCACATCTTGGAAATGAAAACATTGACTGGTACTATTACTCCTTTTTGGCTAAGAGTGTTTGACCTTCTTCCAGAGCCTCAGCATACTCTCTGTTCTGGTCTGACAGCCTGCAAGATTTGCTATGGGTTCTGAGTTTAGAATCATGGAATAGCCTGAACTGGAAACAAAGATCACCGAGTGCAGCTCCTGGCCCTGCACAGGACACCCCAACAATCACACCATGTGCTCAAACTCTCCTTGAGCTCTGGCAGGCTGTGCTGTGCCCTCTGCCCTGGGGAGCTGTTCCAGTGCCCAGCCACCCTCTGGGGGAAAAACCTTTTCCTGATATCCAACCTAAACCTGCCCTGGCACAGCTCCAGGCCATTCCCTCGGGTCCTGTTGCTGTCACCACAGAGCAGAGATCAGTGCCTGCACCCCATCTTCTTCTCTCAGGGAAGCTGTAACTGCAGTGAAGTCTCCCCTCAGTCTCCTCCAGGCTGAACAGAACAAGAGACCTCGGCCACTCCTTGTATGGCTTCCCCTCCAGACCCTTTTTCCCTTTTTCCCCTCACATTGTGAATATCTCTGTGTTGCCAAGCCCAAACCCTTGCTGCTGCCTGGCTGCAGGTTGCACCATTATGCATCAGTTGGTGTTTTTCAGACAATACCAACTTCCCTCTCCTGGATTTCTTTTTGCAGCCAGCTGTATCACACATCATTAGCACTTGGGCATATTTTTCCAGCCTGAATGTGCTGCTTATCAGTGTTGCTGAGATTATACTGCAACTGATGTTGAGTCTGTCATTGATCTAATACCATAGCTACAAATATGAGTGTTGAAATGTTGGCAGCTTTCTGCTGCAGTGGGTGTATCTTGAGAGCCTCTAGACTTGCTGAAGTCACACTGCAGATATTGCTCACGTCACTGAATGTCTCTGCACCCTCTCTGACTGCAACCTTTCTTTTTTTCTGGAAGATGCAGTACAGGAACACAAAGTGGCTTTTGTTTCTCATGCTGGTTTTGTGATATCTTTTTTGTCCTGGATAGTTTTACTCTAATTGCCTAAGGACAGAAACCTTAAAATTGTATTTGCATTCAGGTATCAGTGTCAGTTGGTCAGGCAGGAACCCACTAGCCAAATAAATATGAGAGCAAAGCAACTTTCTTTCATTTCCTGGATTTTTTTTTTTAATAGCAAACTAGGAAAAGAGAAATAGCTCTGAAAGTGGCTCCAGTGAGAGAGAAAACTACAGTGGGAGCAAAGTCCTATAAGAGATCAGTGAACCTACACAAAGCTGCTGGCAACTTGCATCTTGGTGGTTCCACTGCATGTAAAACCTCTTATTTTTGTCTTGCTTTCCACATTACATAGTTCTGCTGTGTTCCCTTTCTCAAATTCTCCCAAATTCCTTTGATGTCACCTTTATACTTGGCCTACACTAGTGGCAGTAGCTCCTTCGATCCTTTGCTGCTCTGTTTGTCCTACCTGTTTAAGTGGATATCTATAGCATCAGATCCGTTTATCTCAGCAGTCTCCCCTGTAATCCAGAAGCATGTGTCTCACAGCTAATTCTATCTTACTCCAAATTCAGTTCTTATCTTGGTAATTTAAGTATCTGTTTCCTCCTAGTTCTGAGTAAAAGAAAACTAGCCACAGAGAAACCTCTTTATATTCTCATTTTATCTGGGGTCCTAGATGTGCAAAGCAGCAGTGTGCAGCTGTTAAAGGTGCATGTTGTTTCTTCTCTATCACTTGTTAATAATTTTGCCCAAAAGACAGTAGAAAAGGGTTTGGTTTTATTTTTTATCTTTTCCCTCTGGTCAGTTATTGCTTTCAGTGCCTCTGCACCTATGCAATAAGGTGGCTTCTGGAATTTTTTTTCCCCCCAGCTGTCTAAGTCCTTTATTCCCTATGTGTGTTATTAATAGTGACTGCTAGTTTTAGTCTCTTGATGAATGTACTTCCTTGCTCCTGATGCTGTTGAGTGACTTCAGCTGTATCTCACATACTGCACGTGTGGGAGACATCACAGGACACTGCCACACTCCTAAACTATTCTGGCTTTATATTAGGGCAGCACTAGGGCCTTGTACACACAGACTGGAGCATCCTCCAAAGTGCTTGCTTCCTCCTCTCAGCACTTCTTTGTTCCATGAGAAGGAAAACTCATGCTGGGAAGGAAGACAAGCACTTGGTAGGGGAGCTTCATGCTTTGTCCTCTTGTAAACCATTCATGTCTCTTAGAGCCAGTCAGGCACAGAAAAACAACAGGAGTGCCCCCCACATCTTCCATACAGGCACACAAAGTAGTAGAGAGAAGGTGCTACAAGAGCAGCAAAATGCACTTTCTGACACTCACTATTTCATCCTGATCTTCCCACTCCACTTCTGAGAGATCTACGCTGTTGTAGTTTGGCTTTGGCTTCAGTTTCTTTCCTTCTTTATACTGGCATTAAAAAAAAAAAAAAGAAAAGAAAAAGAAAGAAGAATATTCAAATAAATGGCTAGATCACTTCCTAAACTAACCCTTTGAGAATTGGTGTGTAATTTGAAAAATAGGGGTGTCTCATTTCTTCTCTGACTAGGAAGGCAGAGTTTGTGCAAATGTCTTCTTGATCCCATGTCACATATTTCTTTACACTGGCAGTGAGGGGCTAGGGGAGTTCCAGTGGGACAGGCAGCTCCAGGAGAAAGGGACAGACAGAAACACAGCTAAACGTACAGGTAAAGGCTATGGCCTCCTTCTCCTAAACAGATCACTACAACACCCTTGCCTGCAGGAAATCAGGTTTTTTCTTGCAGCTAAGAGTATAATCCCATTAACATTATAATACCAGCAGGAGATCTTTTCTGGTGGGAGTCAGGCTTTGACTCCACTGACTGAGACTTTTCACTTAGAGCTAACTGACACAAGAGGGCTACTCCACTGATCTCCAGGGTGAGGGAGAAGGCAACTGGGAGAGGCCAATTGATGGTGGAAGGATAAAGCAGCACCTTTTTGCCTGGCTTTGCCTTGCCCCACCCCGCCTGTGGTCTCCCTGGGCAAAGATGCTCTTTGAAGACAGGGCCACCACGAGGCTTCACAGCAGCTTTCTCTTGTGGTGACCACACTAATGCTCATAGCTGTGAGCAGGTGGATTTGTGCTGACCAGCTCACGTCTGAAATGTAAAATCCTCGCACGCCTTGGCATCTCAGCAATGAGGTCAACTGGCCCTCTTGCTCCTGGGTGCTTCTATGTCAGAGGCTGGCGGCCTTCAGAGCTCAAAAACCCCAAAGAAATCAGAAGCAGCACTGAAGGTCACTGTTCAAGTCAGCAAAGGGTCTCAGATGCACAGCTGTACGTACCAAAGGACGGAGGTCTGGGTGTGAAAGGATGTAGCCATTGTTGGTGTTCAGGAAGGCGTAGCCATGGACACCCAGCTGAGAAAGAGGCATTAGAATAATCAGTGCTTTAGCTACAAACACTGCTGAGTAATGGGTGCTGCTGATACCCAGGCACCACCGATATTGAGAAGTATTTTTTCTTTTAAAGGTATCAATAAGCAGAAAATAGAATTCATCCCAGAACAGATATCTGTCTGCTCTGTCTGTGCTTGGATGCACAAAAGGATGTGCAGGTAGTAGGTTTGTGTACACATTCAGAAAAATATGCCCTCCTACAGTCTGATTGTCATTGTGGACAATTAGCAGCCAGAGGCAGACTGAGCTCTCCACAGCAGAGCTGCACAGGAAAGGGGCAGTGATGGGGAATGCTGCAAACGGCACAGAAACAGTAGTGACAGCTCTGTGTGCCCATCACTGCACTGCAGAGCACTGAATGAACAAGTGGGGATGAATCTCACAGATGGCTTCCCTGGAAAGCCAGTCAGGCTTTAGAGGAGCTCTGCATTATGTTTCAGTGCTGGCAAGACCAGACTTAGCCCAGGCCAATTGTACAAGCTTGGAGTCTTAAAATGCTTTTTAAGGAATAGCATGATCTAACAAGAGCAGACACTGGCTGACCTGAGACAATTACTCAGCTCAACCCCATATGTAATGCAAATTCCAGCTACACCCTGAGTTGCTAAAAACCTGCAGATAGCCTGTGCTTGCCAAAACAAGAGGTGTCTCAAGGAAAACAACAATGGATAAAGTTTCCATCTTCAAAAAAAAAAGGTTGCAACTCTATTTTCCTATAGAGACAATCCTGGGGGGATAATGGTAGGGAAGTGAGGAGGTAAGTCATTTACAATCTGTCTCTGCATTCAGGGAATGAATTTGCTATTTCACACATCCCAGACCAAAACCTTGGAACGTCTCTACCTGAACCAGGTTTTTGAAAAACACACTTGGCTTAACTCAGTGTGGCAAGAATAAAACCAAGACACTGGATCAGCAAATTTCTTTTTTGGCCTATTAAAGCTGAAATTTCCCAGCCCTGTAAAAGCACCATCATTAATATACAAGCTCCAGCGGTCTGGAACGCTGGAACTGGTCCTTTTGGAGCCCATATGCCAGGGAATTCAAATTGAGGATCCCAGGTTTCCAAACTGGTCTGGAGTTGGAGGAGTTTCTGAGAAGATATGTCCTGCTACTGATATAATAAAATCCAAAACTTTTCCCCCGTTCCATTCCTGGCACTGCTTGGAGGAAAGAACAGTGACTTCCCTTAGCCCAGAAGAAAAATTATTGTATATCTGTCCTTTGAGTGACATGGGGAAAGGGAGATGAAAAGGCATTATTCTTATACAGAAACTAATCATACAAAAATGGACCCAAACCAGGCAGCTTTGCATGCTGAATGCAGGCACCCTGAACACTCACAGTTCCAGGGCTGTCTGCAGGATCATTTCCTACAGCTGCCTGTTAATGGTCTGCCCTGCATCCATGTCTGGAAGCACCACAGAAATTCACAGCTTCTGACAGCACTTTCAGTCCTGTGAGTCTTCAGCAATCAGATTTTGGACAACTGCCTCACTGGTAGTAATTGTCTGATAGTTATTTAAGAGAAAGCAAAAAACTTGAAATGTTGGCTCAAATTTCCAGATTTCGTGGTGGTCCTTGGATGTGCTCGTTGTCTCCTGCTGTGCAGCCTGAACAAAGGGTCACTGCCTGGAATTTACAGCAGAACCCAAACCAAACAGTATGTCTCTAGGGGAATTTCCTATGGATGAACATTTTTTTTAAAAGATATATTGAACATAGAGCTAATGGAAAGTTTTTTGACTAATAATTCTGGAGAGCAAGTACTCTATCCAGGTACAGCACAAAGCAAGTGAGAGCCAACTTTCTGTACACTGTCCTGCCAAGAAACCATCATGATGATCTGGAGAAAGGAACCTCTAGGCATGACAGGAGAGTTGGCTCTCCATAATCCATTCAGCCCTCAGTTTTTCTGCTAAGAATATTGACAGTGAAACGAGTACATTTTCTGCCAGCTGGCATGGCAACTCTTGTCCATTGGGAACTGGATATAAAACTTCAATTCTTCTAATACGGGCTGTCACCTCTGAGGGATCTGGGTTGGTGACCATCAGGATGCAAAGGTTCCATGACCTTTTGCCAACCTACTGGATCACCCAGTCCTTGTGCTGCTGAAGCAGCTTAAAAGCTTGTAGCAGTGAATGATTTCATATGTGCTATATAGAAACCACACACCACTACCTCCAACAACTCTTCCCTAATGCTCATAGTTTTTCCTATAGAGCAGAGAAGTGATTTTTCAGTTGTGCCCAAGGAAGTGTGAGCAGTGACTTTACTGTGCAAAGGAACCAATTGCATTATCTCAGTCTTACCTTATACCGTGGAGCAAGTTTTAACAACTCCCTCAGTGGTACATCAGAGCCCACCACACCCAGAAGAATGCCATGGGATCGCTTTAAAACAAAGGAGAATCCATTTTCAGAAGCAAAACCTGGGTAGTTTTCTACCTGAAAACACGTTATTGTCTCTCCCTTGTAGTCTCTCACCCATCTCCTCTAGGCTTGTGTGAAAGTGGTTATTCAAAACCAATTAACATTCTTCAAAAAGTCCAAAGAGGTTATTCCAGTGTTCATGGAGAAGAGTATTTCTACACAACACTAGTCAGTATTCACTACTGCGATTCAGAAATAACATAAAATCACTGAAAACAAGTTTTGAGGGCAAACACCCGCATTCAGCAATAAGGTCAAGAAAATAATGCAAACCAACATGAATGAGTTGATAAATTGGGCCAACTAAATCAAATGCCAAATACAAAACTGTTAACCTAGAAAAAAAGGAAATCCCCTCTCCATGACATGGGGATCTGGCTGTTTAATAAGCATCTGGAGAGCACTGTGGATAAATTACACACAGGCTCCCACTGCAGTGCTGTGCTAATGCAGGCTACAGCCAGCCCCAGGTGGAGAGGGCAGACAATCTTCTGTATGACCTGCATGAAGAGTTTATCCCTTGTACAGCAATGCTAAGGTACCATTCTCCATTTTAAAAGGATGCTGAGAAATTAGGAATGCTACAGAAAGGAATGTCTAAAGGGTTTTAAACCCCAGAGGAAATGCCCTTATCAAATCATCTAAATTATTCGACCTTTTTAATCTTATCAAGATAGACAGGTTTGATTTTATGGCAGTATAGAAGATACTTCCCATGAGAACTTACTAAAGGGTACAGGCTTTTTAATCTGAGGAAGCCATTATGACAGGAAGGTGAAGTCAGAAAAATTAAAAGCAGAATTTAGATACTAGTTTTTCACAAAGATTTAGAAACTACGATGACGAGAGCTTGGGTCTGGATGCATTTTTCAATGACACTTCTGCCAAAACCAGGGTATTTGGCTCATCTATGTGAGATGTAAAGGCCTGCAATAAAATGAAGACTACACAAGGTAATGATCTCTTCCAGCCTGAAATTTCAGGGTCTATGAACTAGGGTCAGTTTGAAAAGGGAAGGGATAAAACAAGGAGAAGTGTCATATTTAAGGGGTATTTTGAAGAAATGACAGACTATCATTCTGACAGATAAATTATCCCCCATACACCCTGCCAGATGTCTGCTGCCTTCCCTCATGGCCAGATGTTTGTTCAGAAGCCTTTTAGCTTTAGAACCCCTGAAAGTTCTGCTGCCTCCTGTCCCCTGTGCCTCACTCACCGTCTCGTTCTTCTTGCTGAACACTGGCATGGCCACTGTCGTCATGAGCAACAGGCTCTGAGCCTGCGATGCAAAGAGCTGCACAGAACAACAGCATGTGTGTTAGCAAGGGCTGCAGCACCCCAGGGAGCCCCAGGGCAAGGCTCCAGTTCCCGAAGACCCCAGATGTGGACTGCAACTGGCCACCTCCTTGCCTCCCACACTTCTAAATACTCTGTGTCCAAGAGGATATGGGATGAAAGCCAGTGAAATGCACTGAAGAGTTGTTTCAATGAAGAGACAGCAACCTG
This sequence comes from Acridotheres tristis, assembly GCA_037013685.1. NCBI lineage: Eukaryota > Metazoa > Chordata > Aves > Passeriformes > Sturnidae > Acridotheres > Acridotheres tristis. The sequence continues at coordinate 68,497,394 of CM072885.1, forward strand.
TAGAAGTGGTGGCACAACCTACTCTTTATGAGTGAAGACACGAGCACTTATACACTGAGTGCACAAACCACCAGCACAAGCATGACAGAACAGAGAAAAAGCAACATAAATACGAGCAAAATCACAAACAAGGTGTCATCTATACTGCAAACATATGAATAACCACAAATGAAAAACACCACAGACAAATATTTAAATGACACAAATACACACAAAGCCTACTTATATACACTTGTTACTCAACCATCTAAGCTCAGGAAAAAGAGACAAAGTCATGATCCAAACAGACACACCATAGTGAGCTATCTCTATGAGGGATACAGGACATGCATGTGTAATGGGTTAAGAGATGTTCCCCATTCAACAGAGGGCAGATGCTTGAAAAGCACACAAGAGGAGGTAAAACAGGCAAGCCATATGCAAAGGAGTCTCCCAAACATGCCTAGCTATCAAAAGATTCTAATCCTTTGTTGCCAGTAGCATCATTCCTTCCATCTCTCGTTTGGTGAAGTGAGTAGCAAGGCAAGAAATGACCTCCTGTCCCTCTTACAGAGCGTGCTGGGAGCCATAAGGGAGTAAGTCAACAATCTAGTCACTTGATGGAGATTTGGACTTGGTATCTTGAATTACTTCTCTGGATGATTTTTTGTGGAATCTTCCCATTCACAGCAACACTGACACTAACACACAGCAAGTAAACTTCTCTTGCACTTACTGGACATGTGGAAAAAGAGGTCAGGTGAATTAAGCCACTGCACAGCACAGACAGCCCTACCTACTCTGAACCAACAGCACAGCTCACCAGTACATCCAGCATTTCCTCTCCTCTTCTTGCTGGTGCAAGAGGACTCTGAGTGCTGCAGCCCCCACCCCCTCCAGATGTACAGGCCAGCTGTGGCTGTGAAGGCTGGCACTGACACACCGACTGGCACAAGGGAAACAGCACACACAAAAAACACAGGCTGCAGTTACCTCCTCAGACTGTGGCAGCTGGTGGGAGACATGGATGAACACACAAATGAATACATGAATGGAGGAATGAATTACAGACAGGGGAGGCTGGGACAGAGGAAGAGAATGGCAAGACAAAAGGCAAGAAACAAGATGCAGAACAAACTATGCAGCAAACAAATGCCTGTAGCTGCTTTGGGAAGTGTGACCCTACACACTAGTGCCAGAGGTGGCAAGTCTGCTGATAAAATAAACTTCCTGGGTAATTAGCAGCATTTCTGGAGGCTTTGATGAATACACTCAAGTACCATGTCCCAGCCCTCATTTGGCAAAGGTCATGCAGCAGAAGATACCCCCATGTCACCCTCACAGAGCCAAATATCTTCCCATAGGGCACACCTGAGACAAAGCAGGGGACATTGGGAGGGCTGACTGTCTGGTCCTTTGCCCCCAAGGCTGGGCTCAGGACTACTGTGGTGAGTTAGGTCTTGTTAGTTTAAGAAAGGAGTGAGCCTGCTGCCTCAGCTGAAATCTGTATCTTTGAGTAGCTACTGGGCTGGAGGAAATCAGTCTCTGTGACCCTGCCCTGAGCCATGAATAATCCATTGTGTGAATAATCCTTTAGAAGGTAACCTGCTTGCACAGAAGCACATCTTAGGTGGAGTTGTGCCTGTGTGATTAGTCCTTGGCACCCGAGTCACTGCAGATCCATGTCTGAATGAATTAAAGATTCATCATCTTCGTGCCATGAAGATGATCATCATCTTAACTCCAGGAGCAAGCAGAAAAGAAATATTGTCTGTCTCAGTAGAGCCAGAGACCAGTGATTTCCATCAATCAACCAACTCCTGGCTTGTTTTACCTAAATGTCAGGGCTTTATTTAGGTTTTGACTCGTGCTCGAGGTCCTTACCGCGCTGTCCATGTAGGCTTCGGTCCAGATGATGTCGTGGTCGTGGTTGATGACCATGGGCCGGCTGAGCACGTGCAGGTATTCCATGACATTCTCCTGGACGTCTGCCAGCGTGGAGATCTGCGTGTAGTAGCCTTCATGGAGAAACAGAGGCGTGAGTCACTCTGCTGACACATCTCCCCCGTTTCTAAATGAGTGCAAAGCTAGAAAACGGAATGTCAAAGACTGTATCTACCCAGGTGGGTAATCTGCCCTTTGTAAAATGGGCCTTGACATGCCTTGTATCCAAAAGCATCAGTGGAAATCTAGAGTTTTGAAGCAGTGGCTCTGTTCTAAAATTGCTGAAGCAATGTGCAAGACAAGAGTCTTGATATAACCAGATTTGTGCAAAGCAGATGCAAAATGTTGCTTCAGGTCTCAGCAAAAACCTTCCACTGATCAGACTCCCTTTAGTCTGAAAGGCCAAAGATATGCAAGGAAAGTTTTTCACCAGGCTACCTGCTTGTTCTGCCCTATTTTATATTGAGATCAAATTCCCACCTCCTCTTCCAGATTTTTTTCCAGCACTCTTCAGTCTGCCTAGCTTAGCATCCAAGGATGGCAACTACTACCATCTACACATTAGAAGCAGAATAAAAAGTGCAAGTTACCTATTTCCAAAGCTTTGTCCTTTCAGCTGGACCTACAGCACTTTAAAACTACAATAAGGAGTAAAGGGGAAGGATGTTCTCAAGTTACCAAAAGGTGCTCAGAACTGGCTGCTGGTTAGAAGTGCTAACACAGAGTAATGCCACGAGGATTCTTGTGTCCTGCTTCTCACCACAGGCATTGGTTGTACTTGGTATAGGATAGAATACATCAGGTAGATGGAAAACTTTCCTATCACCAGGAAAACACTGTCATGTGAAAGGGCTCATGTTCTGATAAGCTTTGTGATGTGGAAACAGATTTAGTGTGCTTGAAAACAAGGCCCAAAAGAGTTCTAGAATGCATTGAAACAAGAACCAAAATCAGGGAGCCCTCTGCACAGCTCAGATCTGGAAAGTGAGAATGCAAGTGCAAAGAGCACATTTTTGTTACCTGGTTATTCAGAAGAGTGCATTCTGACGTTTTACAGTGAACCAAGAGTACCATGAATTCTCTGTCACTGAATATACAATCTGATACCCAAGGTTTTGCTTCATTTAACAAAACCTAAAAATATTATGTGTAATTCATAGTGCTGATTAGATGAATGCTTGAGCCTTGAGCATCCCCAGCTCGCAGACATTCCACAGGCCAGCAGCTCTCCTATCAACTGTTTTCAGCTGCAAATGTTCCCCTGCATTTCATGCTCTGCTGGAACCACTGCTCAGGCTGGAAAACAGTTTGTACCTGACACCCAGCTTCAGTTTTCCCTTCCTTTCCCTGTTTAAACAGGACACTGATGTAAGTAGCATTACTGTCTCCAGAGGCCAGGTCATCCCCAAACATGGATGGCTTTTTTTTTCCCCCTCCATTTCTTCCTTTACTCTTGCAGACTCTGACAGTGCTAACTTGACTTTTTAACTGGCCCCAAATGCATAGAGGTGACTCACCTACTGTGGATGGATTTTCTCATTCACGTAATTTCATGCCAGTTAGAGAGAACAGTGGGTTTGGGATGGGATTAACAAGCTATTTTGGTGCCTCAGTGAAAATCACTTACACACAAAGAATTTGGCCAGGATACAGGGGTTAACCTGCAGACCTTGTGAAAATTGCTGTAAAATCTTTAAAGCAGCAATGTTTGTTTTACATCTCAGCCAAAAGATGTCAGGCTCTTTGACAGAGCTTTAGACAGATTGTCAAAAGCCAGCAACTGGGACACAATAAGCACAGGGGACTTAGGTGGACTACAGCCAGCATGAATGTCGGTCATAGTGTCCCTTGGCATGGTGACAGGAAAATGTGGTGGCTCAGCACGGAGGACTTGTGTTAGTTGGACACAGGCACACTTCATGTGAGCCAGCAGGGTCTGCTTTTTCCTTAGGTTGCCTTCCAAGCCAGGGCTTGTGGGCCCCAGCAGTGGTGGGTAAGCCTTGGAGGGCTGCAGGGAGGTTGGGCACCGTTCCTGCACAGCACCTTTGTTGTTGCAGGCGATCCATTTCACATTTGGGGCAAAAGTGACCTCCCGTCCAATGAGGTATGTGAACACCCGGACCTGCAAGGGTGCAAAGACAGGAGAATTAGGCTGTAATGTGCTACCAAATCCAAATGGCTGAAGTTTGGCACCCTCTTGTGCTCTGGTGTGAATGTGTTGGGAGCAATGGCTCTGCCTTCATGCAGAGGAGCCTCTTGCACCATTTGTTTCCTGTTTTGTGGCCTGGAACTTGATTTCCAATTACAATAAGCCCAGAAAGCCAAGTAGCACCCAGAATCATCAGAATAACAATGCAAAAGTGAAAATTCTGTTTGATTTTATGATAGCAGCTCTGCCAGGCACTCAGCAACCACATGCAGAGAGGTTTATGGCTCCCAGGAATCCTTTACCCGGGGGAACAGCTGGCCACATGAATCATTTAGAGAGCTTTACCATTTCTCTTGGGTTTAACCACCAACAAAAGAGCCAATTCCAAAATAAACTGTTCTAACAGCTCCCTGCTCTGGTCTCTCACTAGGCTGCTTCTCTCCCTTTGTGCATTGCTGCTAGCTGGGATGAGGTAAACAAATAAGCCAGGAGGGTTTGGGATGAGCAGAGGTCTGTTCCACTTTCACAGCCAGCTCTGCTGGTGCAAGTCTGTAATCACAGACATCAGAGTCAACAGGGCTGGAAGGCACCTAGAGAGGCTGTTTAGATCATTCCCCTGGCTGCCATAAGAACTCAGAATAGCCAAACCTTTCCTGAACAGGATCAATTATAAACAGTCCTGCATGGAATTAAAACTCTTAGCAAAAGTTGGTTTTTAATTTTGAAATACTCAACTCAGCCTTTATATAATCTTATCAGGAGAACATTTTAAAACAAACCTTTATAAGACAAAGCTGATGAAAAAGAAAATCTTCCCTGACCTAGAGATAGGCATTTGTAATCCTCTCACCTCGGAAGTCTCCTGGCCTGGCTGCTTTGCTTGCATTTACAGTCAGGGTATTCAGGACTATGTGAATGCTTGGCTTATTCTCTTCTACTCCCACCCCACCAGAACTGCACCTTTCCCCTCCTTTTCTGTTTATCACTCCCCAGACAAACCTTTCGATCAGGCCAGTTGTATTTTTCAAACACAGCTTCATAATCCTCCACGGCTCCATCGGTGATCAGCATGATGGCTTGGTTACACAGACCTCCTTGGCCAGCATCTCTGAACTACAAACACAGAGGGAGAGCACTGCTTATGCCAGCACAGGCTGTTTTTGAGGAACTGCACTCTGTTTTTTTACAGTGGGCCAGATCATGACTTCCATTTGCAAACCTCACCCTGCTCAGAAAGAGGATTGTGTTAGCACGCTGTGTATAGATTTTTTTATTTATCCAGCCCTGCCTGGCACATGCAGACACAGGAGGCCTTACAGAAGTAAAATAATGAGGAGAAAAGAGGTGGAGGAAGGGTGTGATTCCCTGCTGCTTCACATCTTGCACAGTCGCATTAGTTTATGCAAAACAAATATAGATTGACCATAAACATGGTAATTCTGATTTGACAGCAGTAACTGTCACTTTTTATGGCAGAAAATGTGAGAGAAGTGGGAAATCAGTTTCATTATTTCAGGGTGAATCCATCAATCTGCCAAAGAATAGCAAAGAAAGGCAGGAGCATATGAGGAAAAAAGGCTACTGCCATCAGAGCTGGGGAAGGTTATGGATGTGCCAGAGAGAGAGGCCGTACACTGACATGACAGCTGACCTGTTATCTGTGCATAAGGGGCTTTTAAGGCAGAGCAGAAGTGCAGCAGGACTCTGGTACAAACACTGACGTGCTCCCAAGGGCACCTGCAGAGGTGTTGGACAGACCAGCGAGGCAGACCCTGCCTGCCCAGCCAGGGAGAACCAGCCTTGGAATGCTGCCTGTCTCCTGCTCTGTGTGCTTCCCGTGCCCCCAGCTACCTGCTCTAGAGAACTGAGAGCCTTATGCACCATCAACACAGTGCTAAAGCCAGCAGCAGAGGCAGCTGAGGCCATCCCAGGGACAAAACTGAGCAGCCACTTCACTGCACTCTCTGCTTCTCCTTGTCCTGCCTCTCCCTGCTGCTGTGCTCTGAGCAAGGAAAAGCCTGAGCAACAGAGGAGGGCACAGAAAGTGATGGAGAGCTAAAAAATTATGGGAAGAAGGAGAGATGACAGCTCTCCTGCTAACAAAGATCAATGAGATAGTGCAAGATGAAGAGTATATAGGAGACCAGCTGAAGGGTGACTAAGGTTACATCAAACAGCAGCAGTTCTAAACTGGAGAGGGTAGTTATATCTTACAAATGAGAAAAAAAGGTATCCAAGTGGCAAGATTAATTGCACAAAATTAAATCCCCGGATGGGAGAATAAGAGCATAGACCGTGAACTGGGAGTTTTTAGATGTTTTAGAGTTCAATTCCCAACTCCTTTCAAGTTTGGTAATGCTCTGCTATGACAGACAAATGCCTTTACCAGCGTGGCTGGTCCTGTGGTTCCACTGCAGATTAACATCATGACCATGAATACCTCGAAGCCAGTTCCAAGCCCAGATTTCCCCAGTAATTTCACCCCTCCTACAATTATGTTGCAATTGTCCCTTACTGTGAAATTACCAGGTTCAGTGCTAATATCACCATAATGTCACCTTCTGCCACCATCTATGTTATCAGTCCTGCCTCCTCCAACTTCACACAGTACCTTAACTTTACTGCAGGAAGGATGGATTCACCAGCTTCTGAATGACCACAGGTGCAAACCCCTCTCTGGCTGTGACCAGAACCAGGAGAGATGATCAGGAGTGAGAAGGGTGCTGTAATAGGTTCATTTCTAACTAGCTGCTCTCAGGTAAAACATCTGTGGGAAGCACTGAGTCAGGATGGGGTGTCTGGATGTGCTCCTCCTTCCTCGTGTCCCCACAGCAGCACATTCAGAGGGGAGACAGGCAGCAAAGGCTGAGGGTGTGCAACAGGAACAAACACAGGATGCTCTTAGGAACAAAAGCAGGTGAGAACCACATGGGATTCTGCTAAAGACCAGCAGTTAGGAAACAACCAGAGCACCAAGTGAGCTATTTCTAGGACAGAGATCAACTGGGTGCAGATTAGCAGGGAGAACAGTGTGAGTGTCCATCAGGGAGGCACAGGGTGCATTCCCAGGGCTCAGATCACAGATATATGAACCTTGTGGTTACGAAAGCAGCTTATGCCACACTGTTGCAATCTACAATATGTCTGTTTTTATTATTATTAAATTAACACTTAATTAAGGTCACCTGCCATTTCATCAAACTACTTAAGATCTCTTCACGAAGCTTACTTCAGAACTCATAATACTGAGACACTGAGAAATTAGATGTTGTATCAGAACCAGCAATCTCCTAATTACAGGAGTAGATGATATTTTCAACAGGGAAAATGAGATCATCAGTGTCATAGAAATGGAGATTAAAAAGACAGATTTAGAAAACAAACGAACAAGAGGTAATCCCTGGTTTTTAGGTCTTTTGTGACTGGCTGCAGCTGTAGCAAATGATCTAACAGCATTCACAGCAAGCTCTGAGCATAATTCCCTGCTCTGACTGAAGTCTCAGGAACGTGCAAGAAGGGGAGATGAGGAATAACATGTCCACAGAAGAGATGTCTGAAGAAATGCAGGCTAGAGCTGGGTCAGTGGAGGAGGCACGGGGCTGTGTAACTTCAGTCACGTTGCCAGGACTAACAGGCATGCTCTAATTAATTCAGGGTCACAGTCTCTGGTACTCCCTTGTTTGCTCACTGCCTTTTACTCTGCAGTTATAGGCTGGCACAGAGCTCCTAGTGAAGCAATAGGAACCATCAGCACGGCTCAGATGTGCAGGCACACGTGCTGAGTATGTGCACGTCTGACCAGGGGACTGAGCAGCCCCTTCCATCTCCTCCTGCCCCATTATTATGCAGATCTGCCTCTGGAGTGGCCTCCAGAACTACTGAAAATTCAAACTTGGTGGAAAGCGTCTCATGGGGAGAAAATCAGCAGCAGACAAGAAAACAAAGCCAGTGAAGGAGAAACAAGAAAGGGTGTTAAGCAAAATAGTAGGAACTGGTAAACAGGAAGCTCTGAGCTTTGCATATCCTGAAAAATACATATTTCTAAGTGATCAGAGAAGAAGCAAGAAAGGGTGTAAAAATAATATGATGCCAGATGATAAAAAACAGAGGGAGATGGTCAGGCAGAGAGGGTTTAGAGCCTCCATCCTTGATCATCAAAAGAAAATTATTGTAATGGCTGGGTACCTGCTGCAGTGATAAACTAAGAAAAGAATGAATGAATTAGAGGCAGGGTCACAAAGTGGTAAGGTTAAAACAAAAACTAATGAAAGCATTTGAATAATCTGTGCTCAGCATGAAGGGAGAGAATTGCAGAAGGTGTAGCTGAGCTACTTGCCTCATAGGCTGAGACCTGACTGGGACTATACAAGAGCCCAAAGGATGAAGAGGGAATCAACAAAAAGCACAGAAGATGGATGGATAAACTGTCCTTAAACATCTAGCATGCTGCTAGAAAAATTAGTAACACATGCATCTTGTGAGTACGTAAATGAAATACAAGTAAGACGTGAGAGGCCACAAACCTTTGTTTACTTAAATCAGCACACAGGTTCATTCTTTTTATGGCACCAGTTTGCTCAAGTTACTCAGAATTTTATGTCTCACTGAAATCCAATCTGTTATCAGTTTCATCATCTTTTTTCCACCTATAGCCATTCTGGAATGACCCACTCAATTAACTTCAATGTTTATGTGATTTCTGAGATCAGCAGTGAGTCAAGACATGACTGAATCAGCCTGGTGGTAAGAGAAAAAGCAGAACTTGGCTTTTCTTGTCCTCCACGGGGTGGGAAAAGCAACAGCTTTCAAAATACTTGCTCTGAGTGTATCCTGAGAAAGGAGGACACACGTACATTGGAAAGGAGAGGCAGTGGCTCGAACACAGAAGAGGAGGGGGTGGATACTGCCTGGGGAGGGATGCTGCAGAGACACATCAGCTGGATGGGAATTAACAATGTGACAGTGCCTGAAAAAAACGAAGCTGTTGTCTTATGTCCTGTTAAGAGGAGCACGGTGTGTAAAACAGGGAAGGCAATTATTCTGCTCTGCTTAGCACCTGATAGCTCTCAGCTGCAGCACTCACACGCTGTTGGGAGGATGCTCCTTCAGCCTGGAAGCAGAACAAAATGGGAAAAATCCTGCAGGAAAAAGGGGAGAGAACAAGGCAGGCCAAGCTTGTTGAAACAAGGAAGAGAGTAGTAAGATGGATTAAAACTTAATAAATAAGAAAAGACCTCAAATGATAGCACTTTACATCTGAGAATTTTGAAGCACTTGATAAATGTGTGCTTAAGACCACGGTTTCCCTGGGATGCATATTTTATTGAAACCACTTGGTTTGTGGCTAAATGGAAATGGAGAGTTCAAGTGGTTTATTGAGCATGGCAGAGGGACACGGGGGTCTCTGGCTAACTGTTCTCCTGAAACTGCTCTGAAAATTGCATCACAGATTAAAATATGCCCTGCCTTCCCCAGAGGATAATGGAGGAAAACAAAGACAGTGAGAGATCTGTGCTCTTCTTCAACCCCTCTTTGCTACTCATACCTCATTGAGTGGGTCTCTGCTGGGCTATTAATGCTGTGAGCAATTGGACTGAGGAAAATTACCAGGGAAATTTTGCAGCCACTTTCATTACAGATATTATTCCTGGCTGTCTGTTGTAATCAGCAAAGGCTCTTTCATCAGGGTGATGTCGCAATTTTCATTCTCTTGCGAGTGCTCCCATGAGCAATAACAGGAGAATCTGAGAGTGGGAGTTCTGTCTGATGAGAAGGGGGTGATCAATTCCACCAAAGTTCCCCTTTCTGCTGACTGTGGCTGCACAGATTTGTTTTGGGGCACACTGATGAAAACCCTTTTCCTTTGCTATTACCAATACAGGTCTAAGAAACTTGAGGAGATGATTTCAGAGAGCCCTTAAGGCACCCTTTTGCCTTAAGCTGTGGTACTTGCAGAGCCTGGGGTTCTCCAGCTGCTGATGTTAAGGCACTCTGTTTCACACATTTCTTTGGTAATGAAGATACCAAAGTATCTGAACCACTGTTTTATGGACAGCCACTTCCAAGGCACAGAAGAGCATGACACCTTTCCTCATCTGCAGGTGCTCAAATGCCTGAGCCTTGTCCCCAGATCCAAGGTGACAGCCAAAGGCATGAAGTGTTCACTCACTTCACTTGTGAGTGAATAACAGCAGAAGGTTTTATCACCACTGGGTGCTGTACTGTCCAAGAGCAATCTCAGAGCTGTTTAGAGCTCATTAAGCAAGAAAGAGTCAACAAGAATCAAGATAAGTGATGACTACTGAAATTGTTGACTGTATTTTTTAATGCTAAATAGAGAGAAAAATGACATTCTTTACCCACCAAGGAGTTTCTTCTTTATTACTGCAGTGGAGTCATGTTAGTCCACTGGGGTGCATGGGCAACACTCTCTCCTTGTAAGTATCTTTGGTTTAGATATGTCAGTGGAGGATGTATTTTGTCTCAGCTTTTAAGGCCCCTTCCAACCCAAGCCCTTCTATGATTCTGTGACCCACAGTCCCACTATAGACAGTGCCATGAGGGGATGGAGGCATTCAGCTAGTTCTTGGTCCTTTTTCTTGTTACCATTCCTTACAAAACATAATTTAAATTTTATGTTTACCTCTAGGCTACTGAGTTTCCTATTCACATGAGGCAATGAATCATTTATGGTTCTTATCAGAGGGATTAATTCTCCTGTACCTGTGATTTCTTCCCCAAGCACTGATACTCAGCAAAGTGACATTGAAATAAATTTGAAAAATAATCTTTCACATTCTTCATTATCATCACTGCTCACTAATAACATTATTTACACCCAGAACTGTGGCCCTCAGCTGATCAGTTATATTTTATTGCCATCTGTAAAGGTGCCTGGGCAATGCCCAGTTGTGGGGCTCATTAAGAAAACTCATGAGGCCACAGCCTTGCTGGCTCCTGATCCTTCCTGGGCCGGTGGCTGTGGCCATCATGCACAAGCCAACACTGCCCCTAGGATGGGTGAGCCCTGCACACTGCTTGTCACAAATTTGGGATCCATGGGAGCACTGCAGCACCCCGAGGGATGTGCTGTCACACAAGCATCAGCACCAGCTCTTACCTCTCTCAGGATTTTGAAGGATTCTGTCAAAGCCTTGCTCACAGTCCCCACTCCTTTTGCCTGCAGCTCCTCCACCAGCTGCTTGAAGTGCTGGCATGAAGAGAAGGGGAAAAAAAGCCAGGAATGAGTAGCAGGCAGGGTGTTCCCTTTGACCAGGGAAGGAAAGGGAAGGCCAGAAAAGGCTGTGCCCATCCAGCTCCAGCAGGACTGCATTTCTCAGTCTCTGGACTGTGAACCACTGACAATCCATGTAAGATTATGGAAGGTGCAAAACTGCTGGAAATCTGACTTTCCCTTATCTGCTCCTTCAGGGAAAAAAAAAAATCGTGTACACCCAAAAGCAATAGGATGGGGAAAAAGAAAAAAATAATTGAATGCTTGTCTATGACTTAAGTGGCATTGATCTGCTTAAATTAAACCCTCTCTGCAAGATAGTGTCTAGGATATTTGGGAATTCTTTGGGGAACACTGCAGAAGACATCACCCTCTGCAGTCACACTCTGTGACCTAGGGCTAATCTGGGAAAGAAATCTGGTTGTTGAAGGCGTACAGGGATGTAGTAACACAAGCTAAAAAAATTAAAAGAGGAAGGAAAAAAGAAAACAGGGAGAGAAGTTAAAAATACCAGTGAGCCCAGAGGGTGGTGGAACAGCTTGGCCACCTCAGGGCTGCTGAACCCTCCTGGATCAGAGCAGCAAAGCCCCTCCTCAGAGAGGGCTCTCTGCTCCACCCTGATGAAGGATCAGGCCAGGCTGAGAACATATTTTCCAGGAAAGGACAGGTAATTCCCATTTCTGAGGGCTGAGGATGTGGGGCGTCCAAGACAGAGACCTTTTGCCCTCTGCTCAGTTGTTAATAAGGCAGCCTGGGCTGGGTGTGCTCGTGGTGCAGCAGTGGGGACACAGGGGAGCTGTGGCTGCTGCTCATCCCCAGCTCACCCCGTGTCACAGCCAGGGTGAGCCACAGAGCCAGCACACAGCCCTGAACGGTGCTGGCTTCTGAAATAAAAACCCTGTTCCTTGTCCCTGGAGTTCCACCTCACAGCATCTCAACCCCCTGCTCTGCCTACGTGAAAAGAGCACCTGAGTTACCCTGAGAGGGGCCTGGTACTCACCTCTCTGTTATCTCTGTCTGCTTGGACCAGGATACCCTTAAAACAGGGCTCAATAAAATGAACATAATCATTGTACTGCAAAGAGAAAATGAGAACAAAGGGGTTGTCATGGGAGAAAATTCACAAAATGGGTTCATGTCCTAGGTGGATGTTCAGGAAACAACATGGAGCATTATGCCATTTTATACCTGTTTCCCTTACAAATTTGATATTTAAAAATATAAACATAAATTATATGTTTATAGTGACCATGGCAAACTAGGATTTTGATGAATCTTCTGTTTGTTTGAATAACCCACTAATTACAGTGTTTTGCTGAGCTCTAGCTGAGCATATTTACACATACAAAGTTACTTTTTTTCCTTTTCTCCCCACTCACACCACAAAGTTTTTCTCCCCACTTTCTGAACTTGTATCCCTGGCCTTGCCTCTACCACTTTTTGCACATAATTTTAACTTCTGGAGACTTTGTGAGTCCCCAGCCACCAGTGGAACCTTACAACCTGAAGTTTGAAGCTTCTGGTGCACGGCTGAGTAATAAAAAACCAGGTTTGCACACATCCAGTGGACTGGGATAATTAGGGGAGTGGATGATTCCAGGCTGTTACACGTGAGATAAAGCTTGGTAAGGCCCCTGTGAACCTTTTCCTGCAAGGTTCATGGGAGTGCAATTCCTAAGAGGCCACTGATGCTCAGCTGATCAATAGGAGCTTAGGTCAGGCTGTAATGCCTCTGAGCCAGCAGGTTCTTGGTGTGAGTGCAATAAAGGAATATATATATAAAATATATATATATAAACCAGGGTATTTCTGGGATTGTTTTTGAAGAACAGATGATATTTCAAAACTCATTAATGACTCCCCTCCATTTTTCTGCCAACACTGTTCACTCTTCCATCTGTCCAGTCATATAAAGACAGAATTGTTGCCACTGGAGTTACTAATTAGCTAACATAAGAAGCTATCAACAAAAAGTAGAATTTATATCTCAGTGGCTGTGTCCTGGCAAGCTATCATAGAAAGAAGCCTGGGGAGGAGATAGAGTTTGAATTAGCTGTGAAAATTAGAAGGCAAGGAGCCTTTAACATGGCACCAGTCTTGCTATGAGTCATGGAAAGACGTTTTGCTTTCTGTGGTCAGTGGTGCTGGTTCTCTGTGGGTAACCAGCCCATCCTCACCTTGCCAGGGCTCAAAAACAAAGAGAGCAACACTGAGGCTTCCTGACCAAGCTCCATGCAGCTCCAGCTGATCAACTCAGAGCTGTTAGGGCAGCCTTGCAGGATGCACAGAAAGGCATTTGGTGGTAGTTTTCTAGCCTGGAAACGTTATCCTGAGGATTACACTGCTGCTGCTGGACCCAAATACAGTGTTATGGCAAGCTAGGTGAATTATTAGCTCAGATCAGGTACCTCTCTGCAGCCCTTTGTTATCTGTTGCAGTCACATCCCTAAGAAAGCAAAAAGATGCAGCCAACGTCCTCAGTGGAGGAGAGATGAGATGACCTGGCAGCCACCCTGCTGACCACACAAAGCTGCCTTCCCAAGGGTAATTTGGGCTAATTCCCCATCCCACATAGGTCCTGCTGTAGGGAGGACACTGTGATTTGCTGAGGGGAAGGAGGAAAGGGTGTGAGGCACCAGGGACACAGCTCAGCACTGGAATGGAGGCAGACGTACTGCAATGATGTTGACAAAGTCGTTTTCTCCCAGAGTATCCAAAATGGTGACGATGGTGTGCTTGGCAATGGTCATCCTGAGGCCCTTCATGCTGCCACTGACATCCACAATGATGACAATGTCCTTGGGAGAGGTGGCAGCTTGGATGTACCTGCACAACAAAGAACACAGGGAGCAGGGTGAGAGCCAGGGAGGAGGGATGCTGGACATGCTGCTGTCACACAGTGCCAGCCACAGCAGCACATGCACCATGAGCACAGCTGTCCAGCACAGCTGTCCACAGCTGGCCCCAGCACCTCCCTTCCTGCACTGGGGAGGGCTGAGCCCACTGCAGACACAGCCAAGAGTGACAATTGTTCAAGTCTGCTTTAGCCATGCTGAGCAGACTGAGTAAACACAGCACAGTTGTGAAATTTAAATATCCCCACCTCCCAGTCACAGAAGTGTAATTTCCATGTGGCACGTGTTAGATGCCACAGGGAAAACTGTTGCTGGCAGGGCTTCCTAACTTGCTATTATATATATATAACCTTTCTTTATATATCCTCATCTCTTGCAGGAACACCACAGGACATTAATTACTGATCAGTAACTTACCAAGGTACCACCTTGGAGGAGAGGGAGAGAGGAAGGATGAAAGGTGCTTTGGCCAAAACTTACCAGCCACGGTTTCTGCAGTCAAAGGAGATGACTCCATTCTCATCTGGTAACCACTTTATTCCTGAGGAGAGCAGCAAGAGGAGCGATCAGCACACACGGGCCGGCAGGCACCTGCTCCCCAGGCACCTGCACTGCTGCTGTTCTCTGGCTACCCCAGGAGCACACGAGGCTGGCCAGCCACAGCAGTGGCCTTTCTGCAGGAATACCAGCAGATCTGCTCGGTCTTTGGCAGTTCTGAGTAAACTGTTTATTAAGTTCATCTTTAAAAAATATACCTAGGCATAGTCTGTTCGAATTTGGGAAGCAACTGCTTGTACTTTGAACTTTTTGTCACTTTGATGTAGTTCTCAACAACGGAATTTTTTTCTCCCAGGGGGTGGTTGAGAGCATAAAAAAGCAGCAGCAGTGACAGGGATGGATCTCAAATTCTCTGCTACAGGCTCTGTTCACAATCATCTCTGCTTTCACCCTCCCCAGCACATGCCAGGTCACAGAACAAGGGCATGCAGCCATCTGACCAAGTGGCCATGGATTCTTCTTGGATTCTTCCATGCACAGAGCCTGTCCCACAAAATTATTGTGTTGCATTGAAAGAGCAAAGCCAATCTCTATTCTTTTACCTGGGTACAGCCTGAAGAATCCAGTGGAGCTGCCAAAGTACTGCCAGGTCAGTGTGGGATCCCTTTCAAAGTTGTCCACAAAAATAGGATTCAGGGCTTCTGACATGTAAACTCCATTGAGGATGTCAGGGTCTGTGGGGGAGAAAAGTGTGTAGAAGGAGGGAGGGCATTCAGCACCCCTGATGGAGGAGAGGGATGGGAACAAAGGCAGCTTCATGAGGAATGCAACCTTGTCCAAAGCTCTTACATTGATGGATCCTGTTCCCTGCCCATTCAAGTGAGTCCTGGAGGCCAGGCCACCACAGGTGATCTCAGCTTGGTCAGACACTATTAACCCCATTTCTCTTTCCAACCTTGCTTGCCCTTGAGCCCTACATCTGGTTGGAATAATGCTCTCAGAGACCCAGGAGAGCCATCACAGTGCTGAGCCCAGCTGGCACACCCTACAGGCAGGGCTCAGCTGCCTGACAGGGGACATGTGGCTCTTGAGAAGCAGCTGCCTGATGCATCACTGACAGCCTTTCTACCAGGACTGTCTAAATTTATGCCAGGTACAACCACCTAAGACAGAGGAGCTCTAGGATTTACACAGTTGCACTCTCTCTCCTCTTTTCCTCATCAAATCTTTCTTTTGTTCTTTGCCTGCCCTTTCCTTGGCAAAGCCTAGGCTGTCCCACCATGCCCCCATCTCCTCAGAATCAACAGGAAGCTGCAGATTCCAAGAACTCCTAGGAGGCAGGTGTATTTGGTGCCTGTGTTGACTCACTGCCTCAGGAGACCAAAGAGGGCAGCAGCAGGAACAGTGAATCATGACAAACTGGTCATTGTAGGATTAACTGCATTAGTGTCCAGAAGGGTGGGGCTTTCACCCACCACTCCCTGTTTAGTCACTTTACTAAAGGCAGTTTTGGTCAAAAAAGAGGGAAAAACTGAATTGTGACTCCCCAGGGATGAGGCCAAAGTCAGTCCTGCAGGAAGGCAGAGCCAGAAATGCTGTGGAGAGCCAGGCTTGCTGCTGTTTGCACTGGGGGACACAGCTCCCTGGAGGAGCCCTGGGCACAGAGGCAGTTCTCCTCCATCTCCTGCTCATCCTGCAGCCACAGGAGCTGCTTGGGTCATGGCCAGGTGTAGGGGCAAGAAACCAGCTGGCTGGGCAGTGTTGGTATATGCACCACTTAATTACTGGCTTGTCCTCATTTTCTTCTGTTTTCACTCAGAGCCAGGATTAAAAACATGAAGGAGATGAATTTTCTTGTGTTTGGGCTTGGTTGTTTATTAAAGGTTATCTAAAGTACAGAGAGTTCTGCAACACTTCTAGCTACCAGCTAAAAGCAAGCAAAATGGAGCTGAATTTAGCTAGCTACAAGGTATTTTAAAGCTAAACAGTCCAATAGGGAATTAACACCTATATTATTTATACTTTTGATCCAATAACCAAACTCCTGTGACCTGCAGTGCAGCACTGACTGTCCATCCAGAAACTACTGCCTGAAATCATGAAGAAGGAAGAAGACAGAAAGAGACAACACTCAAAACCCTCCATCTTGTCCCATACCTATTACTATATTCTAAAACTTTCAAATTCCAAACCCTTCACCATGTGAAATCACACACTTCTATTTAACCACACATCTATGATTTTAACTCTATCATTCACATTTGGAAGCCTTCTCCAAGGCCTCAGGTCAGAAGCAGTGTTCTCCTGGGGGTCAGTGCCAGAAAGTTCAAATCTCCCAGGTTTCTGGGTTCCAACAGGCAGCAGCCCACTTTGTACAGTTCTGCTGTACCTACCCACAGCCAGCTCTGCTGGTTGCTCTGTTGTCAGCAATATTTTAGGGTCTGGGGCTGTCAGAGCAGATGGAACTGATTTGAAATCATGGGAGAAATAGAACTCTCCATTGTGTCTCTAAATAACAGCAGTTGTGAGCAGAGACACCAGTGAGATTCTTGACAACCAAAGGCCATGATAGAGCCAACCCTTCATCCAGGGTGACAATTGCCAATAAAAATCTCACCTCAGTTTGTCTCACAGCATCTCTGGCTGGGTAGAGGAGCTGTAGGAGAATACACTGCCTGTCTGAGATCCAGGCCTGTCCACCAGGAGAGGTTTTCCAGGAGCAGACTGTACCTGAGCCCTGTCACAGTGACAGCACAGACACGACTGTCCCTAAGGACAGCACCCTTCCAACCCTGCTTGTTTTTTTTCATGTCAGTTGCTATTTTTTATTCCCGTCCTTGTTTACAGTATTACTGCTGATAATTTCCACACCAGCCTACCAGCAGTGAGAAAGCAGAGGCCATTACCTTTGTTGTAGACATTGGTGGGCAGCTGGATATCACTGTAGGTCGTGTTCACCAGCAGGTTATTGAAATGCTCATTTGGCTCCAGAATGAATTCATCCCCAAGCTCCACATAATTGTCATTTTCATCCTTATCATTAATCAGGAGAGAGTTGTAGTAATCAAACTGTTGAAAAAGAGAAAGACAAAGAGAGAACAGGACAATTACCAGCACTGCCAGAGGATGGGGGGGAAACACTCTAAAACAAAGAGGGGACATATGGATAATCAGGGCTTCAAAGAGGATCAAAATGAGCCACAAACAAGCTATTACCAACTGCAAGTGTCAAGCTGCCCAAATGATGGTTTATGGCCAGTTTGTTGTTGTCATGTGCCCATATGACCAAAAGGAACATTGCTTAAGAGCCATTTAAGAGCAAAGGGGCAGCATGACAACCTCCTGTGCCTCCCAGAGGTTTATTTTGGGGATTAGCTGGAAAGGTGAAGTGTTTTAGTGGGTCTGGCTCCCAGGTTTAGCACAGGACACAGTGCCGACCTCCTCTGCCCTGTCTCTGCAGCTGTCACTGGCTGAGTTAACTCCTGATGGACATCCAGCCAGGATTATCCCCTCATTCTGTCACTCCAGGCACTCATGGAGAGCAAAGGATCAAGCAGAAGGTGCTCAAAGACAAATGCAGTGTCCCCCTCACCCATGAAGGTCACTGGGGATTTACCACCTCCAGTCACTTTAGTACATTCAGGGTATTCTTTGTCCTTGGATAACCTATGTTTTTAAGATTTTTTGCTGGCTTTATCTGAGCCAGGTTATGTAAGAATTAGTGCTCAAGCACCAGCAGCACTCAGAGGATGCAAATGGAGTTTGCAAATACAGAATAGTGTACCCCAACTCACCCATGACCCTTACTGTGAGGGCAGCTGACCCAACTAACATGACTCATGGGATTCTTTAAAAAAAAAAAAAGTGGAAAACATTTTTTAAAAAGTGAGATGGAATTAGCAACTAGCTTGATTTCAAGGAGTGTTTTCAGTTTTCCCAGCACTGATATGCACTCACAGGGATAGCCTGTCCTTCTGCTAAGCTGTCTGTGCTTGTCCTGTGGACAGAGGACTTCCTTCCACAGCCTCTTCACTCCAGCTCCCTTCACCAGCAATAATCCCATAGCTTGGCCACAACAAACAGTTATTAACAGAAAGCCAATTATCCAAATTGCTTGGACAGCACCAGACTTTCACCTTAAGGGAAGTCCTGATGAGTGGGTGTCTGTCTGGTACAGAAAAGATGATGGGAACTGTTAAGAGAGATGGTGACAAACTCAGTTCATTTGGATTAACAGCTTGCTGTGGGTATTTGTAACAGCATCCTCCTCATTGTTCATTCACACTAAATTTTTAGCTCATTTTCCAGTCAAGTAACCCACAAAGTGCCAGCTAATTTGCACTAAAGTGTCACATACACTGGCTGTGCAGTAAAAGTAATGCCAATAATACCATGCAGTGCCATGTCTTCCCAAATCCTTCCCCTCCCAGAGCCAAAGGGACAAATCCTTTTGGTGTTCCTAGGCTGGGGATCTGCCAGCAAGGATGTCTCTCACTTGCAGCAGTCTCTGGAGGAGCTGGGTGCCCTGCAGACAAGGAAATTCCTGACCTTCCCAGAACCTGGCTGTGCCCATTTTTTGGCTGCTCTGAGGAGGTGTACCACATTTTGTCACTGACCAGGACAAACTCACCTCCAGTGAGGAGTTGTACTCATGGTTCAGATCTGCATCTTCTGCTGCTTCCACCAGCCTCTAAAGCAAGCACACAAAGGAAGGTGAGTGGATGCTGTGGCAAAACCCTCCAGGAATTCTTCCAGCTCTATCAGCAACTGCCTCCTTCACCACAACCAAGTCTGGGGTTATAAACTTCCCTCTTTCCCTGCTGACCTGTCCTTCTGTGCTGCAGTTTCACAGGTTGGAAGGTACATTATTTGCAGCTATTTATTGCCAAGTCTATTCACACCTACTTACTCCAGAGTCCCTGCAATTTTAGATATCACAGGACATATACAAACAGAAACAGGTCCATTTAGAGAAACAACAGACAGATTTAATTTCATTTTCCATGAACCCTTCCAAAAAGCCATGGGAAAGGCATTTCAGCCCCAGCTTGATGTCAGTATCCCATCAAAGGAAAAGGCCTTGTGGGAGTCTCAGTCTGGCATTGTTACTGAGACAAAGACCATGACTGGATTTCGTAAAGGGCTCAGCGATGCTGTGGCCATTTATAAGCTCTTACCATTTATGGAAGGCAATAAAACCAGGCAGTTTTCTCCAGTATGATGCTTCAGGGCACTAATTCTCAATTGGTCCAGACTGGGAAGGGATCCAACTAAACACGTACATGTTTTCAGGGTTGCACAATCAGCATCAGTCTCAGCAAAACTACATTTTGCTCCTTCACAAAGGATAAGGCAATGAAAACACTGGAAAAGTCTGGCTAAGAATTTAATGTTATGGGCCAAAGCTCTGGGACTAAATATGCCCACATTTCACTTGAAGATTCAAATTATGTGTTTCTGGATGACTTTTCCACATTAGAAGCCTTAAACAGTCAAGGCTCTGTGACTACAGAAATATGCTTTTCACAGTGGGTAAATACACGGGAATATGATAAATCCTTAGATGCAGGAAGCAAGAGGGGCCAGAACGATTACCTGCTCTGATCTCCTGCACTGCAACAGCTACAGACCCCTTGCCACCTCCTCCACACTTCCCCATGTACACAGCTGGAAACCCAAGCACCTTCTTTGCAGCCTGTGCTCAGGAGGTGCAGAAATTCCCCTTGAGCCACACACACAGCTGAAACAAGACCCCAGTCTTCAGCAGCCAGAGTGCATTATTGAAGGACGAACTGGATCTTTTCACTTTCAAGAGGTTTTCTCCCCCCACTTCTTTAAACAGCTTGTCTCCTAAAAGAGTGCTCGCTCCCTTATATTTATTTCCAGACTTTGTTTTTGTCTTCTTTTCTAATTTGAGCAGAGGGAGAAGCCAGCATCCCCTTGTCTGAACGCCCACGCCCTCCCACCAGTGTCTGCTTAAAGCTCAGCGCGAGCAGCCAGCGGCACCAGCAGGCTCCTGCCTGGGCAGGGGAGTCCTCACACAACCCCTGCACCCACACACACGCTCCAGGAGCAGGCAGGAGGCCCCTGCCTGCTGCTCCAGGGCTGGCTGGACACAAATTCCTTCCCAAAGCCCAGCAGTCATACCTCAACAGCTTCCACCTTCCTGCGGAGCATGCTCTCCATCTGCTCCGAGAACTTCTTCACCAGCTCCAGCCCATCCACTTCCTTGATTTTCAGAGTTGGCTCCACATCCTTGTACTTCTACCCAAGGGAAAGAAGAAAATCCTGCTGAGCAGGAGGTCCTTCTTAAGGAGAGGGATGAATCTATTACTGGCAGCTGGGTATTGTCTTGGTGTTGAAACAACTGCTCTGATTTTAACACCTTCCATCTTTGCCTTTCCCCTTTTTCATCCCATAATTCAAGGCATGCAGAATAGTGGCTATTAACTCAAAATATTTGACCAAATAAAAACAACTGATCCACTTGTGAGTTTGTGGCTGTTGAAAGCAGCAATGCACCTGAAGCTATTAGTGCCTACAAATTAGAGAGAAAAGCAGAAAGCCAATGTAACGGTGGTGGTGTTTTGCATCTCTTAATTACTGATTTGTTTGGAGTTTCTTCTGTCTTCACTCAGAGCCAGGATTAAAAAAACACATGAAGGAAATAGATTTTCTCGTGTTTGGGCTTGGTTGTTTATTAAATCTTATCAAAAGTATAGAAAGTTCAGCTACACTTCTAGCCATCAGCTAGAAGCAAGCAAAATGGAGTGAGATCCAGCTGCTACAAAGTCTCTTAAAACTAAACAGTCTAACAGAGAAATAACACTTATTTATACTTTTAACCTAATAACCAAATTTTTGTGACTCTCAGTGCAGCACTAATTGTCCAACTAGAAACTACTCCCTGAAATCATGAAGAAGGAAGATGGGCACCAAAAGAGACGCTACTCAAAATCCTCCATCTTGTCCCATATCTATTACTATATTATAAAACCTCAAATTTAAAACCCTCCATCATATGAAAACACATACTCCTATTTAACTTCACACCAGTGATTTTAACTCCATCACTCAAATTCGGGAGCCTTCTCCAAGGGCTCAGGTCAAAAGCAGTGTTCTCCAGGGGGTCAGTGCCTGACAGCACAGAAAGCTCCAAAAAGCCAGGTTCCTGAGATCCACAAGACAACTTCTAAAAACCTGAACCCTGCACTGTTATGACATCCACAACAGCACTAAACACATCACACACCTCCAGATCACTTAAGGCAGAAGGAAGAGCAAGGGAATGGAGCTTTGTGCTGTCATTGCAGCTCTTCCTACATCACACATGTCCTGGGGCTGTCCTGCCCCAGGGCCACCACATCTGACAGGGAACCTGCCAGGTCTCCAGCAAGAAGGGTCTGCTCAGTGCTCATGGAGGAGACTGCCAAGGAAACCTGAGATAGACAGTATGATGCCATTTATTGGGTATCTAAGAGCATAATTTAGGCCAAGAGCATCACAGAGGCAATTCCCAAAACCTAGGAATTATGAGCATGGCTATTTGGTGCTGCCTCCATGGGGAGGGGTGCTGTAATGAGGAGGAGCTAAATCTGACAGCTTTAGAGATAACCAGTTTATTCTCACCATGTTTCATATAACCTAGGAATTAAAAAAACCCCAAGAGTACATCAAAACTGTGTAACCGTAATCTGCCTCCTTAAATCTGCTCTTTTAAGACTGGATACGACGGCCTTTATTTCTCCTTTCCAAAAAATCCCACAGCTAACAGAGATAACCAGGAAGAAAGAGTAAAGAAACCCGTGAAAGGACACAAGATGATTAACTTATTTCAGCAAAGACAGAGCCTTATCTCCTGGGCAGTGTGGAAGCACAAAGACAACCAATTGCAATTCCATGGTCCCTCATTGTCAGTTTTGTCTGCAGTGTGTACAGCTCCCTCCATCTTCACCTTGTGTTGGCATCACAGCAGCAACCTGAGCCAGGGCTGGGCTAACACAATGAGGTGGTGAAAAGGGCAAGGAGATGGCAGGGGCTCTAGTGACACTTGAATTAGAGGGAAGCAGCAGGGAAAGGAATTGGCATGTGTTTAGGGTGAGCCAGTGGAGCCCCTTTTGTTCAAGAAGCTCCTGGACTGTCTGGGAGGGTGGCTGAGCAGAGGCAGAAGAAGAAATGCCTTGAGGATGGGGCAGGCTGAGGAGGTCAGACAGAAATAGCAGCAGCATCCAGCCCGCAGCAGGCATGGCAGGGAGGCTGCTTGCTCTGTCTGGCATGATTAACAGCAAGGGTTTTACTGGATTAAAAACGCCAGGCTCACATCCCCTGCACTGGGGATGGGAGCTGGGACAGGCGGGGGGGGAAGCAGCAGCAGGAGGAGGAAGAGGAGGGATTGAGCAGGAAGGCTGGGGTAACCACGCTGCCAGAAGAGGAATGTGCAGCCACAAGCCCCAAAGCTGGCTGGTGATGAGACCACAGCACACACCCAGCTGGTGTCTGTGCCTTCAGCCCCATGTCATGGCTCTGCAGGGAGAGAAGTGATCTCTGCCAGGCTGGGTTTAATCAGGTCCTGCTCGGGGGGAGGAGGGTAATCTCTGCTGGGAACCCTCACCAAGGGGGGACACACCAGCACGGGCAAGCTCATGCTTCACAAAGCAACCTGCCACCAGTTACCTTGGATCACAGCCTCAAAACCAACAGGGCTTTCCCCCCCACCCTCAGTTATTTTTATTATGTTTTTTAATTGACATACTCAAGTAGATGTTACTAGGGTAAAAGTAATCATGAAAAATCACGAGCAGTCTGCTAATGGCACACATGTCTCAGCCCTGAGATGAGAAGGAAAAAAAAAAAAACCCAATCTCCAACACCAAAAGGAGTTTCAGCAAAGTTCCAGTTTGCAAAGGAATACACCAGGTTTTTTCCTACAAATGAATCAGCAAACCACTGCATGCCTGTATTTCTGCCACGGAAATCTCTGGCTACTGATGACTATTCATCCAAGATATGCTAATGGTGGGCAACAGAGCTGTGATTCCAATACTGTCTGAAAGTCAGCTCAAGTGCATGTACAAGATTATCCTGTACAACCCATGCTTAGGGTTCAGGCTATCAGATCTTTATGAGTTACAGAACACGAATTGGGCTCAGGAGAACAGGCTAAAAGGATCTGATGTTGAAAAGAGGCCAAAAAGTTAGCTCAGCTCTAACAGAAAACCTTTTCTTATTCATCTAGCACTTAGCATTCCCTTAAAACAGCAGGAGCAATTCATTAAGATTCCCCTTCTGCAGTGACGGGGGTGGTGATTTAAAAGTGGAATATCCAGAATTCAGTATCCTAAGTTTTATCTGTGAACAGAGATATGTCACCAAATAGATATTCTTGTTCCCACCTCCATAAAACTCAGCCTATTGAAGTACACAGTGCTGCATTACTCACTGCTAGTGGAACTAAATTAAGAGTGTGAAAGACATTCCTTTCGTCTTCACCCAGGAAAATGTCTTGACTGAACTCCTCAAGTTTGTCTGTTCTTTGCCATGATTTTTAGGCTTTCTAATAATGGGAGGGCAGAGGTCTGATGCAGGATAAAAGACTGTCCTTGGGGATTCCAGGGATATCTGTTAGCTCACCAGATCTCTGGGAATGATACAGCCTGGTAGGATGTCAACTATTTGAGTTTACAACATGATTTTAAGGTTCTTCTGGAGGAAACAAACAAGAAGTCCAAAGAAAGCTAAGCAATATCAAAGCCACAAAACAAAGTTTATGCCAAGTATTAAAGACAAGGTTTACATGCAAAGTACTGAAAAATTATGACTCTCCCAGCAACAATAAGCTGGTTACTTCAAGGCTATTAGGCACAAGGGAGACATGAAATAAGATACAAACTGAGATAACAGCACCTTTTTTATTTCCTCAAAGTGGGAATTTCCAACAAAATGCCTGTTGAATTAAAGCACAGAGAAAACAATCACCTGGACCTCTGCACTGTGCTCCCCACCCTTCTGCTGCTCTGGGCACCCCCATGCATGCAGAGAAATACTTGATGTGAAAAAAGGGTTATAGCCCAAAATAGAAAGGTACCTGTGGAGCAGGTAAATCCATGTGTTCAATTTCCAGACTTTGGTATGTTTGGCTCCCCAAATGTGCCCACAATCTGTGCCAATGAGATGATCTACGTAAAGTTATTTGGGGTCTGCCAAGGTGCATGAAAATTATATTTAATAGTAAAAGATCTGTCTGCATCCACTTGCAATGCTGGAGGTGGCAGGGATGCAGTGGGAGCCCTCTGGGATGATGAATTGTGAGAAGGTGCCAAACCTACCTAATGAAAAGGGGGCTGAGAGGAGAACTGAAGTGAGTGCTGGCTGCTTCTCCCCTATTTCCTCATTTCCCAGGGAAACAATAGGAGATGAAAAAGCTCAAGAAGTGGGGTTGAAGGACAAACTTGAGGGGCCTAAACTGCTCAAATTAAGTTAGGGCAGAGAACAACACAACATGAATTTAGGAGATAATTCTTTGCTGGAGTGTTGACAGAGCAAGGTTGGATCAAGCTCATCTGTAGCCCCTGCTCAAAGTGACATTTTCCTTCTGAGTCACAGCCACTGTGTCCACTTTGCCTCTGGGAGCTATGGCTTGGGCACCCCAGGGGAAAACAGGCAATGCAGAGGCATCATCCCAACTGCTAAAAGCCTAATTTTTGCCTGCATCCACATCCTGCTGCAGCTGCCCCACGGTTGGTGCATGAAGTGCCTTTATCAGGGCTGACAGATTTTTATTGCAGGGTGACTCTTTGCTCCCAAGAAGAGCTGATGATCAGCATAGACCTTGGTGATGGATGCTGAAAGCCTGTCCTGGTCAAGCTTAGCAAAGTTAGTGCTGCAGGATATGATCCCTTACTCCAGGCAAAAAGCAGAAGTACAGGGGACAGGGCTTAGCAGCAAGGCAAGGAAAGTGATACCAAGTCCTGTGTTTTGCACTGGGATGTGGCTATAATTGCTAATATGAGGACAAAAGTCAGACACTTAGAAGGTACAAGGGGCAACTCATGGCTTGTGCTGGAGAATCAGAGAAAGAATAAAGAAAAAAGAACTGGATGGCCACGAAGTGGAGCCTGAATTCCTTTGGATGCAGTCAGCAGCCACCAGTCCCCCTGAGCAGCACTTGGGAGGTGCAGGGCAGAGATCCCCAGCTCTGAAAGAGGAGCAGCCATTCACCACTGACTTAAGCAAAAGGGACCATGTGTTTAAAGCCCCTGGAGCTACACCCTTGCATGCTGGTAGAGTTTACTGCAGTAGTGCCTGTTTGGTGAACAGGCCAAGCAAAGCCCTTCCAGGGCACCTGCCTGATGCAGTCTTAAGGGCAAAAAGCAAAGAATTGATAAACAACTGGCTGAATACAGATGGGAAAGAAAAAAAATAAAAAATAGTGTCAGGTGGAGGGATTCAGGAGGGGACAGTGAGGTGACAATGAGCAGGTGAGTGATGAGCAGCAGAGGGACTTAG
Organism: Acridotheres tristis; assembly: GCA_037013685.1. Lineage (NCBI taxonomy): Eukaryota > Metazoa > Chordata > Aves > Passeriformes > Sturnidae > Acridotheres > Acridotheres tristis. The sequence goes on from CM072885.1 coordinate 68,523,558, forward strand.
GAAAGGAGGAATGTGGGGCCAGCATGGGAGAGCAGGAAATGATGATCAGAGGGGAAACACGAGGAGTGCTGTTAAAAAGCATTTTTAACAAGAAGTGGTACAATTAAGGTAGTGTTCAGCAATGAAAGCAGGGAAGGCATTGATGGATCTCCCTCTCCAGTTCATGGAGAATGGCCACAGGGCATCACTCTGGGCTTAGGGATATGACACTCCATGGTTTTAAAACACAGCTGCACATCAGTGTCTTATTCTTTCCTCCCCCCCGGGGGAAACGTTGGAAGGCATTTGGGGAGGTGACACGAAGCAAAAGGAACCCCCACAGGCTTTGCCTACCTTCTGCAGCAGGAGAGAGCCTGAATACTTAGTCACAATGGAGTACAGCTCCCCACCAAAGGCATCTGCCCAGGACTTCACCCTAAAAAAAGGGCCAAGGGAAGGAAAATCAATGTTAAGGATTCCAAGTCTGCAGAACAGGTTGCTTCTTCAGACAGGTGAAACTCCATTTTCCTGAGTATGAACTCCTATATTTCTTGAAGCCACTCTTCAACAGTGGCAAAGTTTTGTCCCCAGACTCCAGCCAGACAGGCAGTAAGGCAGGAGACAGTGCTGCTCTTTGACACTGGTTAGCAGGGAAAAAACACTGAGTTCTGCTGGTCTCAGTCACTGTGCTTGGAGTTGAATTTGTGCCCCCCAACTTTAGACGTACAAATTTGGTCTTAGACAGCATCTGAGCCCCTTCTGTTGCTAAGAAAGTGAAATAAATTGCTTTCTGCAGACACCTATTTGTCTTCTCTGGCAGGCCCTGGGGTGGAGGGCTACACATGCAGTGCCAAATCTGCTGAAGAGAAATAAGTGTCAGGACTTAAAGAAGGTGTCATGATTCACCCCTTGGATTCGGCTCCTCCAGCAGAGCAGGCCAGAGACTGATGAGCCAGAAGAATTCTCTGCTCTCACTGGTGGTGCTGCTGCTGGAAAATGCCACAGCAGATTATGCACATTGTCACTGTAAAGCACCCCTCACGCCTGTGCCACCCTGGAAATAATGGATGGCAGTGATCCCACATGGAGAACATCTGGATGTTGAGGAGCAGCCTGAACACCAAATTGAAATAGATGGCTCCCAAAATTGACAGAGCACTTCATCAGAAAGCTGCTACATGTTGGGCAGCTCCACCTCCATGCAGCTCCCTCAACAAGGATCCACTTCAGAGAGATTTATTTAATGCAATAAGAAGCCTTCTCGACTTACTAGAATACACAACTTATTTATGAAGTGTAGGAGCCTTACCTACAGCTCCCAGTGGAGCTGCTCGAAGCTTTAACCTCAGGGCCTGATTTCCCAGTGCATTGCACCACAAATAACACACCAGCACAGCCACGGTGGAATAATCACAAGAGCTCCCTTCAACCGAGCAAAGCCTGCTCAGACTCCCCTCCTGCACACAGGAACACACAGGCAGCTACAGGGGATGATTTGGTGCAAACACAAAGCTCCAGCTCTGCACTGCACCTCTCTCCACTGCTAGATAAAAAGCATGGGAGTGGGTGCCTTTTAAAATCAATCCTTAATTGGCAATGGGCCATTCATATTTAACCACTCAGTGTGAACTAGCACCAGCTGAAGCCACTTTTTTTTTTTTTTTTTTTTTTTTTTTTTTTTTTGCATTGTGCTCTGCATCTTGAGAGCCAGAGCTTTTATCTCATCGTTTTATTCTTAGAGAAAAAAAGAATACAGGTATTTTCCAGGAGACCAGGATTTATTGGGCTATATCAGAGTTATTCTAGCAAGCTTGGAATAAAAGAGGAAACGAGAAACAGGGATCCCATGGGATGCTTTCCTGTTTGTTGTAGTAGTGACTAATGCATTCCCTTAGATATGAGGATCTCTGAATCAACATTTAACTTGATGCCCATCTGCTTCTGCTGGCTTTGTAAGTTTTATGTACAAGATGTTTTGTGCTGAATTTAACCAATATCCTCCAGTCTCCTCACCTTTTACTACAGAAAGAGAAAACATAAACATTAAGGGATAGTAATTTTAGCAGGGATGTTTGTTTTTACCCTATTTCCCTCCCCTCACCTCTGTTTTGTGTCATATATGTAGTGTGCCCCTACTCCTTCCAGCCCTCAAGATTTTTCAACCCAGCAGGGTGGAAGAGCCTGTAGTGTTAATTTCTGATTAGTAGGTACAGCTGAGCATCTTCTTGAAAGTTCCTGAAACTTCCAGCAAAAGCAGAACTTGAATAAAAAAGGGGTTTGTGTAGTTTTGGGTTGTCTACTCTGGCCCAGAGACTGGTATTTCTCCTGGTCTCAAAGCAGAGGAGAAACAAGGCACAAAGACAGGGGGACCAAAGAGAAGGCCAGAGACTGGCAGCTTTGGAGGACTGGTTGGAAGGTTAAAGGGCACAGAGGAATGAGAGGCCACAATGGTCTCAAATCTCTGTGTACAGGGCTAAAGTTCGTGTCATTAAAAAGTTCGTGTCATATCTGGTGGCATTCGTGGAAGCTGAAAAGTAGGAAAGTGAAAAGGCAGAAATACACTGGCATTTACATATTTAAAAGACAATTATTTGCCAGGGAAATGAGCAACATTAGAATACTGGGAAATTAAGGGCATCCTGCTGAACTTAAATACATTTCCCTAATTTTTTTTTTTTTCCTAAACAAGTGAGAGGAAAAGTCAGTCTGAAATTCATCAGGTTGCAGAGAAATTTCTTCTAAGGTCTCGGGCTGTGTGCAGCTCAGGAGCAGATGTACAAAGGCAACAGGAGGAGCCTAAAGAAGCCACACCAGGCTGATCTTGGCCTCTCCCAGCAGCATTTCCCAGTGTTTCCATTACCACAAGCAGCAGCCAGCCCCAGCCCCTCACCAGCACTCCTGCCCACGCCGTGGCTGGTGGATGAGCAGAGCAGTGTCCAGGGGGAAGAAGAGATGCTTTGTGTGCTGAACTTGCACCCCAGCAGCATCCCCAGGAACTGACTGAGCAGATTTTTGCACTGCTGGAGCTGGAGCTGAGTGAGCTCTGGAATAAGCTGGAGGTGATCCAAGCACGATGCAGCAGAGCCAGACACAGCTTGGGGAGGAGCACAGCCAGGCTGAGCCTTGTGTCACCTCACCCTGATCGAACCCAGCTGCTGCTTGAAGGTCTCTGCTTTTTGTGTCCCCAAAATGTCCCCGTGTAACCCATGAAACAGAGCCATTTGCTGCTGATTTACTCCCTCTGGGCCTCTGGCCAATGTATTTCTCTACTGAAATTTCATTTCAAAAGGGGACTTTTGCGTTTTGGTTAAATTCATGAGTGGATTTGAAACACCAGGGATTAATTCAGCTGTTGGTCTGGTTTTAGTACCAGAGGAGAAAAGCTCTTTTTCTATTGTTTATTCTTCATTCTTATACAGGAATAAGTTCCAAATTGTGCAAAGTGACGTAAACCTCTTTTTTTTTTTTTTTTTTTTCAGTAGTAAAGGGCTATCACATTATAACGAAACACATCAGAAAAGGATTTGGTCAGAGATTGCCTGCCTCTAATCCCTGCTCTTGTATTCAGTGACAAGAACAGCAGAAAGGACAGGCTGCTTCTAAACACCACAGGCTTCAATGCTGAAAGGTATTCCTATGCACTATTTATCCTGGACATGGAAAGTTGATTTGCATGGTTTGAAGTTGGCAGAATTTGGATTTTATCTTATGTAACCTCTGTGCCCTTTCTGTGAAACCCAAATCAGAAGCACTTTTGCTGGGGAAGGGATTGATGGTGCAAGAACAAAAAAGCAAAGTTTCCTGAGACCCCCCATGGTAATGTCAGTGCAGCTCCTGGTCAGATGGTTATTGGTGGCACATCTGTAGGGGCATTATTGGCAACTTCTGAATAAAAAACATTTCCCCAAACGCGGGAAAGGGCTTAGGCTGACTTGAGCTGATTTTTCAGATGTATTTCCTTCTGAAACTCGCTGAGCAGTGTTGTCTCCTCTCCAGACCAAGCTGCTCTCCTGCACCCACAACCCAGAAACTGCCCCACTACAACTTTTACCAATGGCAGTGCTGACATTTTTAATCCTTATAGGATTTAACTTGTGCAAATCAGCTTAACAAGGTGAAGTTTTTATAAACTGGGGTTGCTGAGAGCTGCTGGGCTCCTGGGGGCTGCCAGGACTGTGCAGGGATCTCTCCAGCAGTGACAGAGCCACTCGTCACAGTGACACACAGGCGTGGGCACTGCAAACCCTCATCCCAAAAAATGCATCTCGAGTTCCTGCATGTGCAGTGCATGCACCAACCATGGCTGGGTAGGTTTGTATTGCAGCTCAACTTCTCATTCCTTCGCTCCAGAGCTCTGGGAAGGGCCATTTCTCTTTTTGTAGAGAGGTGGAGCAAGCGCAAGCAAGAAGTGCTGAGGCCTCTTTCCTCTATTTAGCCTCGTCTCACTGACATCCTCTGACAGCCACACACACGAATAAGCACGGCTGTGTGCATTATCCAGGCCTTTTTCAGCCAGTAGTGATGCAGACCAATGAAAGGGATCAGAGCTTTGGAGCTGCAAACCTTGCCCTGCACAATCTGGGTGCGAACAGACCCTCAAACGCCCTGTGTGCATCCTCCACAGCCAGGACGTGGCCAGTGCTGTGCATCCCTTGGCACACTGGGGATGTGGAAGATTTTCCATCTTCCTGGCACACTGAAAGCCAGCAGTGTCTACTGAAACCACTCTGCTCAGCTGGGAGCTGCCAGGCTGGGGCCACTCATGCCTGCCTGCAAGTCACAGCAGCAGCAGCAGTGGGGGTTAGGAACACGTCTTTACATTGGTTTTGCCTTCTGCTGCCCAGTGCATTAAGCAGAGCATTAATTGATGTCAAAGTACTTAACTAAAGGAGATGAGTATCATTGCTACACTTGACGAGTGGGGAGGAAGAGGGATTGCATCTTAGTCTAGTCCTGGGCACTGGTCTGGACATTGCATCCTAGTCTAGACCTGGGAATTGGTGCCTCCCATGTCTGTGTCCTCTGCCAAGGTAGGGAAATGCCACCGCCCTCGAGCCCAGTGTCCCTCCAGAAGAGCCCGTCCCCGCCGTGCCATCCACAGCATCCCCACCCGCCCGTCCATCGCCAGCAGCACAGAGAAACACTCACGTCTCCAGCGGGATCTTCGTCTGGGCCCTGGCACAGGGCGGGATGCAGAGCAGACAGAGCATCATGATGCACGGGACGGCGCCGGGCCCCATCCTCCGGGCACCAGCCATCAGCAGGGGCTGCGGCCGGCGGCGTGCGGGGGCTCCCCGCCGTTCCTGCTGCCCTGGCGGGGCTGTCCCGTGGCCCTCGCCATGGTGCCGGGCTGGGAGCCCAGTCCGTGCGGGGCCGAGCCCCGGGGGCTCCTCGGCCGCCTCTGCCCCGGGAGCGCCGCTGCGGCCGCCGGGCGCCGTCGGGGGAGTCCGGTCCGGGACACCGAACACCGGAGCGGTTCCGAGCCCGGCCCGGGGCACCGAACACCGGAGCGGCTCCGAGCCCGGCCCGGGACACCGAACACCGGAGCGGCTCCGAGCTCGGCCCGGGGCACCGAACACCGGAGCGGCTCCGAGCCCGGCCCGGAACACCGAACACCGGAGCGGCTCCGAGCCCGGGTCGGACACCGAACACCGGAGCGGCTCCGAGCCCGGCCCGGAACACCGAACACCGGAGCGGCTCCGAGCCCGGCCCGGAACACCGAACACCGGAGGGGCTCCGAGCCCGGTTCGGACACCGAACACCGGAGCGGCTCCGAGCCCGGTTCGGACACCGAACACCGGAGCGGCTCCGAGCCCCGGAGCGGCCGCGCCAGGAGGGAGCTCCGCGCTGGGAGCTGCAGCGGCTCCGTAATCCCCTGCCAGCCCTTAATCCCCTCGCCAAGCAGCAGCAGCCACAGATTTAGGGAAGTGGGGTGGGATAACATCACCCGGGATTACTCTGATTTCTGAAGACGGGTCTTGGCTTCTCCAGTCGGAGGTCAGGCCGTGCCTCCTTTACGGGGGTTGCATCCACATCCCCCAAACCCTTCCCTGACCTTTGATCTCAGCCTAGCAGGGCCTCCCCGACCTGCAGGATGCTGGCAGGTTGTCCCAGCGTTATCTCCTGTCCAAAGGCAGTCGGGGGCTGGCACAGGGGCCTGGGGCAGTGATGGAGCCCTGAAGGTACCAGCGGGTCCGTGCCGAGGTTTGCACGGGGATGATGAATCTGGGCAGAGCCGTGGCAGCATCCAGGACAGCTCCAAGGCAATCTCCCCCCAAGCCAGGGGAGAGGAGGGCAGATGAGCAGCAAGAAGCAAAAGGGACACAGAGGAAAAGACTCTGCCAGTTTCAACTGATCGCCTCCTAATGGGAATGATTATTTATTAATAGCCAGACCTTGCAGTTTGGCCAACATTCAGTAGAGATTGCCATCCCCTCATCTGTGTCTGGAGAGCAATGAATCAAAGGAGTCTAATGGCTGAGCTTGATGAATGGCAGGAAGCAGCAAACTGCATGCTCAGATGAGGGACACACTGTGGAAACCCATTATGATTATGAGAATTATGAATTATAAATAAATACAGATATGGCAGCAGAGAGAGCATAAATTACTACAGCAACCTGTTGAACAGCTTGACTCTATGGCCATGAACTGACACATTTCTTACCATACCTTCCAATCATCCTTTGCACATTTACAAATGACATGTTGAATGTAAAACGCAATGTAAAATGCAAATCCACACTGGATCCCTAGGTTTCTCGAAGGACATGGAGGGGGAAACTGGCTGTCAAAACACTGAAATAAAATAAAGGCCCCTAGTATGGATGGCAACTGTAAAGAAAATTAATCATATCCAAGCAAAACCAGCCCAGATGCATTTTAAAAGGCATAATAGAAGTGACAGAAGAAACAGCGACAAGGAAATAAAACCAGAAAACATTGAATGGAGATTAATCTGTATAATGAAGGAAAGAAAAGGATATGAAAACTTGAAAGCAGAGAACAAAGCAGAACAAGCACTCCGAAAAGGAGATATGATCAAATCAAATGCAATTGGAAAAAGAAACAAAAAAAAAATGACACTGCAGTGACTTCAACCAAATAGGCTGAACTGAAATGAGGAGCAGTGAAAAGGACTGAAACTTGACAAAATTGTTCCTACTGACATCCCAAAATCAGGCAAGAAAGGTGAACAAAAAGTCAGGAGGAGTAAATGGAAAAAGGAACTGGTGCACATTGATGAGAGAAAACTCATAAAAAAACTGAAAACAAGAAAAGTGAAGGAGATGACCCAAAATACACGGAAATGGCCCAAACCTTGTCCAACTGATCTTCATTGAAATTGCAAGATTTCATTTCCTTTCCTGAAAGGAAGGATTTCCTCTCAGGATAGGAAATGAAATATAGGAAACAGAGAACCAAACAGGACAAGCACTCAGAAAAGGAGATATGATGAAATTAAATGCAATTGAAAAAAAATCCAAAAATCTAACATGGAGTGATTTCAAACAAATAGTCTGAACTGAAATGAGGAGCAGTGAAAAGGACTGAAACTTGCCAAAGTTGTTTCCACTTACATCCAGAATTCAGGCAAGAAAGGAAAACAAAAAGACAGGAGTAGTAAGTGAAGAAAGGAACTGGTGCACATTGATGAGACAAAATTCTGAAAACAAATGAAAACAAGAGAAGTGAAGGAGATGACCTAAAACGCACGGAAATGGCCAAACCTTGTCTAATTGATCTTCATTTATGTCAATTTTTACACAACAAACACACAAGAGACTCTGCATTCAGCACATGACATGGGTGCACAGCAGCTGCCTGAGTAGCCTTGCAAGGCAACAGACAGAAGTGATGTGGAGCTGTGTAATTCACCTCTCTCAAATGGCCAAGATGTGCTGCCTCCTCCTGCCCTGCAGCTGGAAAATAAGAGAAAATGTTCTTAGAGGAGCTAGGAAGACTGGAAATGAAGGTTTCATTTGTCTATGCTCACCAGGGTTAACACTGAGGGGTGGCATCCAAGCTGACAGGCTTCCTCGTCTCGAGGGAATAATTGAGGGATGAGAGGATAAAAATTCACATTCTGAAAAAAAAAATTCTAAAATGAGTTCTGAAGTCAGGAACATCAACATTTTAGATAAAATTTTCTCTCCCCTTTGCAAGGAGCCGTATGAATTGTTATTGTGAGTGATTTTTGGAGGATCTCTTCAGTAACTCTGCCTGCTGCTTGCAGCTGGGACCAAGGTTAGTCCAGATGGGTTCTGTCAAGAGCCCTTGTCTGGGTGTGTTTGGTAACCCCTGAAACATTGATAGAGAAGGCAGTGAGACAGCTGAACTGGGAGATCCAAATCCCTTTATTTGGATTTATCTCATTTACTGAATATATCTCACTTAACCCCTTAATGATCTAAAATTGCAAGGAAGTAAGATTGGAAGATTAAATCAAAATAGCACTGAAAACTGAGAATCCCAGGTGCCTGAAGGGGCCTTAATGGGATTAGTGTGCATCCAGTTGCTTCTGCAGAGCTCAGCCTCCACAGTGTGTGAACACAGTTGGAGCAAGGGCAGAGAACAGCAGGGGCTGACTGGGGAAAAAGAAAATGAAATCTGTGAGAAAGAATGAAAACAAATACATCACAAGGAGAGAGAACTTAAGGCTGCAAGGGAGATGAGGTGAGCAAGTCCACAGCAATTTAGAGCTGCATTTGCAAAACCATGAGGCAATAAAAAAAATACCAGTGTAATTTCATGCTGTAAACACAGGCAAGGGGGACATTTACCTGCTGTATTTATTTCAGGTTTGAAATAAAACCAGAGTTTGGATTATCATGCTATAGGATGATACTAGCAAATGTTACGACCAGGAAAAGAACAAATATCATCAAAAGACTGGTTAAGAAGTGCAGTCTCACAGTGGGATACATACCAGGAGAATCTATGTAAAACAAGTAATGATGGGAATAAACTATGTGGCCTTGTTGCCAGCAGATGCATTGGAACCTTGTGCCTCTCATCATCTCTTGACAGGGCAACTCAGATGAGTAACTGGGAACAAAATCTGCTTTCTACCCTTGTGAACTATTCTGCTTATGACACTGTGTTTGAGCTGTTGGGGAGACACGAGGATGGTGTCTGTGCCTTGTGTGAGCAGGTGTGACCATTGCTGGGGTGCTGTGCAGAGCAGGCAGGCAGTGTTCTGCCAGTCCTACAGAACCCTACTACTAATAATACTAAAAATAATAGAACTAACAGCAATAGCTAATACTACTGCCTGACCCAGCAGCTGCCAGGGGAGGGAATCCTTGCCTGAGGCAGTGATGAGTGATGGAGAAGTACCTTCAGTCATGGTTTGACTGAGCGGTCATGCAGATTTCTTCTGATCAAGTTTCAGTGCTGTGGAGAGACAGCACTCTGTGCCAGCTGAGCTTAGGAATAGGAATAGGAATAGGAATAGGAATAGGAATAGGAATAGGAATAGGAATAGGAATAGGAATAGGAATAGGAATAGGAATAGGAATAGGAATAGGAATAGGAATAGGAATAGGAATAGGAAGGAGCTGCTCCTGCACGAGTGGTGCTGCTGTGGCCGGACCAGGGGAGGTGTCCCCAGCTGAGTGCTGCCCTCCCGACCCATTTGGTGCCATCAGGACCTGTGCAATCCCAGCTGAGCTCTGGGAAGCTGCAATGGAACAGGGAGATGCTGTCTGCTCCAGGACTCTGTTGGCTGTGTGACTGGCAGCGCCTGGTAAATTTGGGATGGTGAGACCTGAAAGATCTTCGGCCCTGCGTGGTGATGGGTGAGCAGAGCCTCAGTGAGTGCCCCTCCTCACCACAGCCCTGGTGGAAAAACACCTCCCTCACTTCCAGTGATGCTTTGGGTTTTATCTTTTAAATTTTTCAGAATCTCTGCTGCTTAGTGTGTAAATCTGAAACTTCATATTAAGTGTTAGTGAGTTCTCTTCACAGGGTAGTGAGACAAAACAATTCCTTTCTAGCTGGAGAATCAAGGACAACTGGTATCCAAAATGCAGAAACAACAGTGAGGGAAAAGGGCCAGCCAGGGGGCTGAGACTCCATAGCCTGGGGCTGTGGTTGGAAAATTGACCCCAGTGTGCAGATGAACCAAAACTTATAAAAGTGTAAAAACTCGTGAGCAGGATCCATCTTGGATTTGATTTGGGTGTAGCCCTGGCCAGGCTCTTGCACTGCCCAAGGTGTATCCTTTAATAAATTCCTATTTTATCCCTTTTGCTCTGTCTAGTCTCTGTTCCAGGTCAGCCTTTCCAGGCAACACTAAGTTTGTTTTTGGGTTGAATGAGAGACTTTGAACAATGCTCCACAGTCTGCAGCTGTGCATGGAAGGGTTCTCCTGCCCCTGGAGACCAGGCTAATGGATGCCAGGGGTCACCAGGAGACCTTGATAAGAGGGGGCACACAAAAGGGGGCACACAAAAGGAGGCACACAGAAATCTGTTCAGCACGGGAATGCACTGATCCCTGCACTCCTGACACCTCACTGAGTCTGTGGAGCAGGACAGAGTCACCCCAGGTGTGACACAGAGATTTGGGGTACCTGACTGGCATGGAGACAGGAATTACACCCCTGCCTTCCCTTCAGGTGCTCTCGGGGACAGTGCAGAATGGGGGAATCTGGCCTGCAGACATCAGCAGGGTGACTCGGAGCACACGTGTCCTCCCAGAGCCCCCATCACACCCAGGGGCTCTGTACATTTCTGCCTGCCATTCACCCACTCATCTGCAAGCCACATGCTCTCCCTGCAGTTTATAGAAGCAGCCACATAGGTGTCATATTAATTAATGCCTTCAGCTGGTTACTTTGCCTTTTTTCCTTTTTAGTTTTTTTTCCACAGCTCCGCGCTAATTTTAGACTTGTTTAAATACTCCAAGATGAAATGAGCATTTTTTAAAAAAATTGTTTTTGCTAGCAGCATTTTAAACCCTCATCAGACACAGTGTGCTGAGCAGCAGGAAATTCAGGGCACAGAGGGAGACACCAAGGGAGAGCAGAATGCACAGGAAACAAAGAGCACTGGAGCATCTTCCCACCACCTCTGAAGCCATGGCAAGAAAAAGAATGAATTAAAAAAAAAAAAAAAAAAAGAGAATTAAAAATTAAAAAAGAAAAGGAAAAGCAATTGAAAGCAGATGCTCTGTTTGGGGAGAATTGTGAACAGAATGCAGTTTTCCTGTGTGCTGCCACAAAAGCACCCAGAGTGAAAGCCAACTTTATCCTTCTCTCTCCACTCTCAAAGGGTTCAACTTAATCCTTTACATGCCAAGTCCACCTGAAGGAACTTGATTAAGAGAAAGGGAAATCCCATTTTAAAAGATATTAAAGCTTTTTGTGATAAACTGGCTGCACTAGAACAGCTTTCTTGGGGAGGAGGCTTTGCTTTGTGGGGAGCCCCAGGAATTTTGGGGGACTGAATAAATGATGGCAGTCATCCTGCCAATCTGTGCTGCAGAGACATTTGACTCAGTGCACATCCAGCAACATCATCCACGCTGCCAATCCTTTGTATTCAAAGCATGATGCAATGACCCCGTTCAGGGAACAGATCCCTCCTCCTCTCTGCTCACTGTGCTACTGAGGATTCAGGATTTTGCAAGGTTATCAGGACAGAGGTATTTGGGCCAAATTAAAGTTGTTCCAGCCTGGCAGGGCTACAAAAAAGGAGGGTCCCTCTTCCATCTGTCCCACTCTCAGGATCAGCAGGTGTGGAAGGCACAGAGTGAGTTATTTGCCTGCATTGATCTGATGTTCCTGGTTCCCCTACTTGCTGAAACCCTGCTAAGGATTTGTTAGGTTATGGCTGTAGGGTGTTTTGGAAATGCAGTAATTCCCTGAGCTCTTGCAGGGGGAGACAGCAGAGCCTCCAGTGCCAGGGACCCTCTTCTGTCTTGGCAAGTGAACACAGGAGCAAAGCAGCAAAGCCCTCTGCTCCCCTGCTGCACTGGGATGGCACAGGGAGCTTTTCTCTGTTCCCTGGCAATCGGGGAGGGTCAGGGAGGCTGTGGAGCTGGGCTCTGCACTCTGCAGCCCTCTCTGGAGTGATGCGGGCGTGGAACATCTGCCTGTCAGGAAAGATGGCATCAGCACAGCTGAGCTGTGGGCCAGGGGCTCTCCATCTGTGGGCACGTACAGCACTCACGCCTCATCCATCCCTAGGGAAGCTGCTGCACGCTACCACGGCACAAATAAAGGGCAATGTCTGGGCAGAAAGATTTTTTTTTTTCCATCTTTCAGAGGTTGAAAATCTTTGAGTCTTTCCTGCTAATTTTTTTTGTTGCTGATACTGAGTATTCAGGCGAGACTTGTAGAAATGTGTATCAGGATTTCTGGAATAATCAGAATTCAATTAAAAAAATCTTAAAAGTCTTATTATTTTTCCCCCCTCCTTTTGATTTCACAGGAGGCAGCGGCTTTGCCAAAATTCTAGGTCACAAATTGCAACATTTCATACTTTTCTCCTTTGAAAAGGAGACTACTTTTCTTCCCCCTCACAAAAATCAGAGGCGATCAGTTTCAGTGTGATTAAAGATAAAAGCTGGGCTTTGGATACATTTTACCACACATTGATGTAGGTGTAGATAAAAACAGTCCATTCTTTCATGAATATTAATGAAAACATGTTTTGTGATTTTAGGCAACCATCAATTGTTATTAAAAATACTCTGACAGTTCTGAAGAAGAGAAAGAGGTGGGGGAAGGCTCTGCAGAAGGCTTGGCACATCCAATTAACACAGTTTTGTGCTCTGCTGTGAAATTACCCTGCACTGAGTGTGAAAGGTGCTTCCCTGACCTCCAGCTGCTCAGCGGGCTGGCAGGGAATGGTGTTCACCCATCCAAGCATGGCACTGCTCCTTTTAAACTCTTTTAACCTCTGGTTACAATTCAAGTCACTTCCCTTCACCCTAAATTGCCTCTGAGCTCCTAATTAGCTCAGTCACCTGCCAGCTCCCATAGCACACACTCAATTCTCCCTCCCTTCCACGTCTGACAGCATCCAGCGCCTTTCAAACAGATTTCCCCTCCACCCCAGGGCCTCCTGTGCTGCGAGCCTGCCCTGAAAGGATGAAGATACAAATCACATTGTGCCCAGAAGGATCATTAAATGCCTTCTTTGATTTCCTTCAAGGAGCACAAACGAGCTGAGGAAGTCAACCAGTTCATTTCTACCCAGTGTTATTTTTTTTGTTGTTGATGATGTTTTTGAATCCCCCTTGGTGTGGGGTGATGGAGCTGCTCCCCCCCTGTGGTGGGTGAGGTCTCTCCAGTGGTTCCAAGGATTTAGCCTGGCCTGGGCACATATGTTATGAGAGAAAATAACCTCTCCCTTACTGCTGGAACGTGTAGCAGCGTGCAAAGTGTATGTCTGAAAAAATCAGTTTCCAGCAGCCTGGCTCCTTCCACTTCCCCCCGCTGTTGTCAGCATCTGGACAGCACATGGGACAGGCAGGAGAGAGACATGGAGAGCTCAGCAATCCATTGGGTCAGGGGCAGAGCAGTCTGCAGCACGCTGGAGATAAAGCCAAGAACTGTGTCCACTATCCGTGACAAAAAAGTGTAATGTAGGATTGCAAAATAATATTTTATATGTAAAAAAATTAAATATAAAATTTTAATAGAGCAAATACTTCTAAATTTTGTGTTGTAAGAAAGGAAATTTCTGTTCCAGCTTGTGATATCTGTCTCAAATCATCTTTCATTTGCCAAAGCTGCCCTCCAGCTCCTGCCTTCTCGTCAGTGCAGCATTGAGGCTGAAGTTTACATCTTTCTGAGCCAGAGGCTCCTGAAGTTTCAGACAGAAGCCAAACAGTTGAGCCCTGGGGGATTCCTTCACAGGAAATCTGATGTGCATAAAGTAGGCAGAGCAGCACTGAAATCTCATTAGTGATGGTTGTTTGCTGCAGCTCTGACCTTGGCTTAATTTGTTCAAGTGATGCTGGAGTTAATTGGCATCCTCAGTTTGGAGTGATTCCCTTTTACAAGGGCAGCCTAAGCCTAGATCTACTCTGCTGGCCAGGCCTATAACTCCCCTGGCCAGGAAAAGCACAAGGGGGCTGTTCTTGTGCTCAGATGTGTGGTGTCACACTGACAAACACTGAGCTGCTCCATGGCAGCCCCTGAGTGTCACCCTCCCACTTGGAGCCCAGGGCTGGAGGGAAACCACGACCCAACACAGCAGCTGGGTTTTCCAGCAGATATTGTCACACAGCCTGGAGGCTCTGCATGCTCTGTCACCAGGCCCAGGGACAGCCACCCCTCCCAGGACACTCCTCCTGCTCTCCTGCTCCAGCAAATGCTCAGCCTCCTCATCCTCCTCATCCTCCTCATCCCACCTGGAGATGGGAACTAACTGTGCCCAGGGTTCCACAAGTCCTTTCCTGGGCCACCTTCAAACTGTGCTGTGCTACTGTCACAGTCCTCAGTCACTGGTCAGCTTTGTCCCACCCTTGAAGTGCCATAATTTTCTATTTGCCTTCCAGAGGTTTTTCCAGAGCTCTGCTGGTATTTTTTCCTATTATCTGTCTTCACATCCACCACCAGCTGTTTTTTCTCATCTACCTAGGCAGAAAGAGCAATTGGAAAGGTTATTCACTTCCAAAGCCTTCCCTCCAAGGATGGTCTGCAGCAGCAAAGGGCAGGCTGGTGTTTTCTCATCTCACAAACCTCTGTTGAGGGTGACCAGGAAAGAAAGGAACTCACTGCTTTCACAGTTCCCCCAAAATGCTGGGGGGAGTCCAGCAGACTTCCAAATTCCACAGCATGCTGATCACACTCAGGCTAAAAGATTAAAGAAGAAATAACACATCTAGTATGGAATGAGATGGAAGCAGAGAAGGTTGATGTGAATAGAACTCCGTAGAATCAATTGCTTGGGAGGGCTGGGAAACCTGACAGGTTAAAATAGCCATGGAGCCCTTTTCCTGCTTTTTGGCAGGGAAGACACTGATTGGCAGGATTCAGTAGGCTGCTGAACATGTTAACCAAGGAGAAAATTGATATTAGCTCCAGAAAATAGCCAGTTGTGCCTGTGGCAGCTCAGGGCCATGAAGGTGTAGGAACAAATGCAGAGAGCACAGAGTGAGCTCAGTCTCTGGACAGGGGTTTTGTGGAGATCAGGTGAGCAGACCCTGTGTCCAGCAGCCAGGAGGATGTTTTATCACCCACAGTGGGTTGTTTTCAGCATTGCTGAGCAGTGCTATTCCCTGGCACATGAGGACTGGGGTGGCCAAGAGCAAACCTCAATAGCTCAATAGCCCTCCCTACTCTGGCAAAGTCACGTTTGTGGGGAAGGAGCTGACATGGGAGGTTTTGCCTTCTCCTCTCCCAGTGAAAATGGACTTTTTGTAATTCTGGTCTTTTCTGAAATGACAGTAGCAATTGCTCACCTCTGAACAGACCATCAAAACCCCTTTAAGACTGCCATTAAGCTGCCGCAGTCATCAGGCAAGAGGAAAACATTTCTAAGGAAGAAGCACAACAGCAGGTCACAGATCACATCAGAGACTGAGCAGAGAGCGAGGGAAGAGCAGATCTAATGGGACAGGAAGGACAATGGGAATCTTGCACCAACTGGCCTCCTTAGTGTCATCTTTGTCACACAGCTGGAGAGAGCAATTTATTATTATTTGAGAGCAACAGTAATTTATTTTTTGATCAATACAGGAGCTGCATATGAAAACACTCTCGCTGTTGTGGTCACTCCTGCTGGCTTTGTCCATTTGCCTGGCCTGCAGCAGGCTCAGGGCACCCAGGCTGCAGAGCAAGGGAGAGGGGAAGGGATTCCTGCTGGGTGATACAGCACCTGCAAAGGGACAGGAATATAATATCAGAAACCCCGCATTTGTCAGGACTGATTTTTGGTTGCTAGGCTCTGCTGTTGCCTCTGTCTGCTCCTTGCTTTTTCCAGTTTTCGCTGCCTACACAACGTGCTGATCTCTTACCAAGTGCTGGATCTGGGAAACAGAGCAGTTTGGGCTGGACTTCGGGATTTCTCAGTTGGCTGCAAACAAAAATGAAGCGTTGGGAGGGGAGTGAAGCCCCAGTGAAGTGTGACTGAGCATCAGTCTCTGCCTCTTCACTTCTTCTGTGACCTCTATACATCCACTATGGAACTGCTCTTCATGTCCAATTTATGTGGGATAATATTTCCTTCTCTCCCCTTTAGAAGGGTAACGTATAAAATCACTTTTAGACACTTCTATGTAGTTATTTATGTAAATGCACTTGTAGAGCAATGCTGAAGACTTTAAAAATAGATGTAAGAAATAGAAATCCTCTAAAATCACCTAAGAGTTCTCCTCCAAAGATGTTTCAGGGGATTATGAAACATCACTTCCAGAAAAGGAGCAGAGCACTTGAGGTTAAATACCCGAGGAGTGTTTGTTCCCCTCTCTTCTGTCTCTGAGCCTGCCCATGTTCTCTCCCCACCTTGTGTCTGTGCAGGCCTGCCCTCTCAGCACAGTGTAATTATATGGTGTGATGAGCAGAGCCCCACTCCTATCCTCCTGTCACCTCCTAAGCTGCTGCTTTATTTCTGAGATCTTCCCATTTCATCACCTGGTTTCTTCAAGGTGTGCACAGCAGAGACACGAGGGCTGCTTGTCTTCTTCTCTGGGCATGTGGCTGCTCACTGCCCTGGACACTGGCCAGCCTTTGCCTGCTGGATTTAGCAGCCCCCTGCCGTGAGGGATTAGCTCAGTGTCCTGAAATTTAATGCTCTCTAAATTTCTGCTTTTAGCCAAGGAAGTGAAAGTTTTCCTGAACAAAAACATGTTTTGTTTGTGCTCTTCTATCTCTCTGCTCTCCTGATTTCCACACTTTCACTTCTGCCCTTAAAGGTGAGCTGAGAATGTCCAGTTTTCACATCTCTTTAGAATTTCAAAGTCATTACTGGATTTTCTTGAGTACACAGTCATCATTTCTTCATATCTCTCAGACAAAGGAGTTAACTGGAGACTCCTCAACTTTATGTTTCTACTCATTCCCTCCACCCTTCCCTCAGTGAAGCTCCTGTTTTATGATCCCTGGAGGGACTTTTCTCAAAGATAATGATGCTTTTATTTGTTACAGGATTCATCATCCTCACCTGTGACACTGCTGAGACATTCCTAAGTTGTGGCACACTTTTGGTGAGATGTGATGGACTTGAAAGGAGCCTGTGGTGATGGTGCTTGCTCATGGGGCAGACAGGGGTTACATCTCCCTGCTTTGGAGGTGCTGATTATAGGAATTGGGGCACGGGTAAGGAGGAGGGCACAGATTGATTGGAAGCACTAGAGGTAAAAAGAGAAGGGGAAAAGGGTGAGACAGCAGAGACTGGGGCTGATGCTGCTTGCAAACACATCTCTCACAGGGATGAGAATTGCACCTCTGCTGCCAAACTCCCAGCATTAAGAAGGTGATTCCTGAACTTTGTTAAGATCCTGCAACTTGACAGTTCCCCTAATTCAAGCTCTTGGCTGCAGCTCTGCATCCATGGCAGAAACCAGGAGAGGCAGGACCTTCCTGATAAGGATCCAAGAGGGGAGCACAAAGAAACCCAGCTGAGATGGATGTGAAATGCAGGCACTTGCACTAAGTGGTAGGTCTGGAGCTACTGCTCCAGGCAGAAAGCAGGAGGCTGTTGGTGAGCCAGACTGCAAAGCAGCAGTAAAATTGAAGGAAAACAGAGCTTTTGTTCCCAGCCTGAGTAGCCCTGCTCTGGGAGGGCTGCCAAGAGAGCCTGCACACTCCTTTCCTCTCTGCCTCTCAACCTCGTATTTACAGGCAAGTGCTGAAGAAAAACCCACAGCTGGGTAGGCTTCTGAAGTGATATAATAATAATAATAATAATAATAATAATAATAATAATAATCTCTCTCTCCCTTCTAGGATGTTTGAGAAGCAGATTTCAGGTCAAGAAATTCAGGACAGGTGGCTGTACCTGCAGACAGAGGGTGTAACACAAAGAGATGTGTGGCAGCAGTACTTGGGCAAGAAAAATGCTAATATTTATGTAGGGTCTAAGCATGGGATAAACATCCCTCTATGCACACAGTAGCAGCTGTAGGAATGCCATCATTTTCCAGAGTTCTCTCATGGCATGGAAGCAGGATACTCTCTTGCTGATGGTAAGATGTCATCCTTTCTGTTTCTTTTCTCTCCTTTAATCACCACATCCTGGAGAGTTTTTCCTTCTGCCTTTACAGGGCTCACCTTGCTTTTTGTGGAATTTGTGTCCAAATAGAGAAAAAACATATTTTAATTAAAATTTATTTTAATTAATATATGCTCCAAAATATATGCTTAAAAGAGATTGTGTGGGGTTTTTTTATTACCTGTTTGATTGAAGCTGCTGCTCTCAAAAGATGTGCAGTGAGTGCCTATTGTGTACACCAGATGTTCATTCTAAATCAATTTATTGGGTTTTTTTATGTCGTTGCTCACCTATTGAAGGGAAGAAGCATTGATATTACTTGCAATTCGAATTCTTTCCACAACAGCTATAAAGGAAAGGCATTCCTACGTTAAATGCATTTTCTCCAAAATCTATTCTTTAAAGTGACATAAAAATCTCCTTTTTTTCTCTCTCCATTTTATCCTTTCCAGTACTTGTTTCCTGCTTTTTTCAGCAGTTTTATTCAGCTATACTTAAAGCAATGTGGTTTCTGCATTTCACATTCACTTCCATGCTGGGCAGGTTTATATGTGAACACTGTTCTGGTTTGAGGGTCTCCATTAAATTTAAAAAAACCCCACAAATCTGAAGGGCACATTCACGCCACCCTCTGCTGCACTGTGAGGAAAGGCAGGGGCTGACTCAGGTGCCAGTGCAGGTTCAGGTGGTGGGGAAGGTGCCTGCCCAGGCCAACTTTATCCCAGACACTCTAATCCCCCACACTAAATGAAGTTTGTGCTGCCCTGGCCAAGATCCCGTCCTTCTGCCGGCTCTGCACTGAGATTAGGCTGCAAACACCCCTGGATCCCCAGTCAGCCAAGGCAGGGGATACAGCAAAGTCACCTTTGGGTATTTCTGACATTTTCCAAGTCCTAATGTCAGGCAAGAGGCAGATCCTTTGGATCCCAGTTTCCCCAGCACCTCGGATGAGTTGAGTGCAGAGCTGCAGCTCCTGCCTCTCTCTGCTCTCCCCACACCCCCCCATCTGATTCCAGTGCCTGGGCTCCCCTCTGAGCCCCACGACAGCAAAACCAGCCCTGGCATGTTGCATGAATTCTGCTGCAAGACATTTCACCATGTAGGCATCTTAAAAACAAAAACAAACAAACAAAAAAAAACAAACAGAAAAACCCAAAAAACCCCCCCAAAAAACCCCCAAAAAACAAAACAAAACAACAAAAAAAAAAAAGGAAAAAATGCAGAAAAGACTGGTGTGGGAGCAGGGATGAGCAGCTTGGAGTGGGTGGCTGGGATGGGCTTCCCTTTCAGCAGCAGAGCCAGCTCAAAGTATTTATGAAGCCCCAACCTTTGTTTCCTCAGTGTCTTGCAGAACCCCATTTTCCCATTGCAGCTTGTGCATGCCAAGCTCCCTGCTCCAGTATTCCCAACTGAGCTGTGCACAGATTTACATCTAAAGGCCAGAACAAGCTTGTTAGAGAGATTCACAGGAGTTTGGAAAAGGCAGAGATTTGTAAGAGTCACTTAAAAGTCCTCAGAATTAGCAGTAAAGTTCACTGTAGGCTGACTGAGGATTAAAGTTTTAGTGCATTATTCATCTCCAGGAATTTTGTCTTGCTGTAGGTTTCATGGACCCCTCTGGGTAAAGCTGCCTTGCCATATAATTTTTTTCATTAGAGCCTCCAATGCTTACTGAAAAATGTCTTTTAATTTTGCCTTTTCTTCAGCAAAGACTTCCAAGTTTGCTAAAATATTGAACTGTGATTTTAATGTCCTAAAGGGGCACTGGTATCTCCAACACCCACTGCTTTTATGACTGAAGTTCAAAGCTCAACATGTTTTAAATAGGCTGTCAGGGGAGGTGGAGCATCCTGCCTCTTCAGCTGTGTCCTGCTCCTGGAAAATTTTATTTTGCTGCACCATTTTAATTATCCCCATTGAAGCTACAAGAAGCAGGAGCAGAGAGCTAATGAATAAAAATCAAATGAAGAGGTGGAATTTTCTGCGAGAAAATATTTGGATGTCTTCACTGAGTACTGTTGATTTCCATGATAGCCACAGACAGAAATGATGCTTCAATGTTTCACTAACTTTTTACTCCTTGTCTTCTCACTCTAGTTTAATAGGTGTGGAATTTTTAAAGGAAGTGGACAGTGGTTAAGCAGAACTACACTGAAAACTAATATCAACTCAAGGCTGAGAATGGATTAATGCATAAAGCACTGCTGCAACTGCTTCTGGAATTCTTGCTGGTGCCAAATGTACAAGTTATTTAATTCTACAGGAAGAAAACCAAAAAAACCACAACTCAAAATGAGCAGTATCACAGAAGTACACAAACAATAAAAAAAACTACACATGCCTACTGTGAAATCATCTAGAGTTAATGTGATCCTTTTATACTTTCTGATTTTCTATTTCCTCTCTTTTTTCCATACTCAGATAAAGAAAAAACAAAACATGCCCAAAGAAAGGCAGTTCTAACTGCTGCAGTCTTTTCTTCTCAAAAGGCCTTGACAGCCTAAGAGTGCATAGTTCTAAGAGTGTCTTAAAAAAAAAGAGGAACCCAAATGCTCACAACCAAATTCAGAGGTGATCTATCAACCCCCAAACCCCCTTTTTGGTATCATGCACAGACCTGGCTGCAGCACAGAGATACTCCCAGCTGACAGAAAATTACTAGAAACCCATAATGCCAAAAGGCAGAGATGAAGTTTTCAGAATTCCATGAGAACCCTTCAGGTTTCCAGCACACTGGAAGCCTCCAACCATATTTCTGGATACAGCCTTTTTTTGAGACAGGTACTTCAGTTTGCAGTAGAAAGGGACATGGCTCAGTTCTATACTCCAGTATGACTCCAAGCTCAGCCTCCAGTTCTCAAATGCACCTGATAAAGCAGATCCTGTCCTCTGAGATGAAAACCCAGACAAGAAGTTTGGTTTCATTTCTCAACAGATTTTCTCTCACTACTTTTCCTCTTCTGCTGTCAGGGTTTCTTTCTGAGCTTGTTCTATCGTCTTACCACTGCTGTTCTTTATGAGCAGGATAAACTTTAAAACAGCACCTTGGTTCTTTAGCAACAATTTTTCTTCACTCCACAAAAAACAAGTTTATGCTTTCTGAATAATCCCAGAAATCCCTTACAGTGCAATACAGTGAGAGAAATCAAATTCTGCCAGCATTACTTGGTGTAGATGTAACCAGAAGAGAGGGCAGTGAAAAGAAACCCTGAATTAGCTCAATCCTTGTCTGCTCTAAGATAAGCCTCAGCTTGTCGAGCATAATGCCAATACTACAGTTTTCATAAGCACCAGGAGTTAACAGATGTTGTAAAAAATATCCTTTAATTTCTGTGAAATGCTCTGACAAGTAATAAATAAGAACGTTTTTAAAACTTCTATTTGCCTTTTTGTAAATAAAGTATTTCCCCCACAACTAGAAAATCTATTACCAAGATAGCTTGAGATGCTTAAGGATTATTTTTACCCACCAATTACAGCAGTTCTACATGTCAAACGAGGTCTTAACTATGTGTCCTCATCATCTTTAAATTGCACTCGCAGATAATCCAACATCACAGACACCAATTATCCATGTATTTAGTTTCAAACTCCTTTGTGTAGACTGCAATTTCTTCCACACCAGTTCATTCCGAAATAATACCAATTAACTCAGTAGAATCCCATAAATTAGAAAGGCTACAGGATTAGAATTTGCCATCTTTAAAGTCTGTTTTTCCTGGTATCTGCTCAACACGTTCATTTGACTGAATCTGCAAGAATGATAAAGTAACAAAATGCAACCAGAGTGTGACTTGCTGCCTACCAGTTACTTAGTGTAGGGAAACTCCAGCAGTTTCTTGGGGTTACTTGCTTATATGAATAGATAAAGTAGCTCCTTCTCTTTTTTTCCTATTATTTAGAGCATTTCCCATTAAATGGGAGCAAATTTCCCCTTACCCTTGCATGGGGCAGGAGCAATTGTTTGACTCATTACAATTCTACTAATTGAAACCTGCAGCCAAATTGACACTGAAGAACTTTCCCAGATGAGGCTACTGAGTTGTGCCTACATCAATGCCCACAGTAAAGAAGACTGAATAATTCATGGATTACAGTTTGGGTTCTCTGCACCCACAGAAGAAAAGCCTCCTCAGCAACAACTGTGTATTCCTAAACTGTAGCAAACTGGCACTTCAGCAGCAGATGTTAATAAAAATAGACATAAAACTTCTTTCAATCATTTATTCTAGTTGATTTAAAACCTCATGTGTCTTCTGCCAAGTGTAAAAACATTTTAGAGTCATACAAACTAAATATATTGCCCATGGTGACATAAAATGAAATCAGCACATAGTAGGGATTATCCATTTTTATTTTTTTTTTAGAAATGGATAAATGAAATCACTGCTCCAGGAACACCCTAAAAAAAAAAAAAAATTACACCAGGTAGCTTTCCCCTTAACAAATTTTCACATTGCTTGTAATTATGCAGATTGGACCTGGAATAACAGAAACATGAATCCAGTGTCCTCCCAGAGCTCTGTGACAACAAGGACATTCACAAACCCCCCACCCCGCCCCCCCCCCAATTCCTCGAACACTTGCAGAATCCCATTTCTACATCTAGCTAAAAATATTCTTGTCAAAATAGAAAAAGATTTTCCTACAAAAAATTTTTGGGGGGGGAAGTCATGACACCACTTCTAAACTGCTTAGCAGACAAGTAAGAACGACCACGAGCATTCCCGAAGCCTCCCGTTCCAAGATTCCAGGCGGATTTTCCCGCTCCCAAGAACAATCCAATATTGCCACCGTGTGGTCAGGGACGGGCGCCTTCCCCGGGACAAATACCTCGGCAATGAGTAACCACGCTGCAAGTAAAAAAAAAGGAAACTGGATCCTGAGAACTTGAGTCCTTATGCCGGGAAATCAACTCTAAGTATGGACCAGGGTAAGGAAAATAATTTAAGATATTTTGTGATTAGTTCTTCAGCGTCGTGACGCTCCCCTTGCTAAAGGCACAATCCATTTCTGCTCACTTTTTTCCTCAGTACAGCATGTATTTGCCAACAAGGAAAATACAAGCGTATGCAAAATGCCTAATACCATTCATTTCTTCAAATATAATCATACTTGAAAATTTCAAAATCTTCTTCCTTCTTCAGGAAGCCATAGAAATTGATTTAGAAGAGGATCTTTCACATAGACTTTTTCATTGCTGCCTTCCTCACACTGAAGAGATATGCTTCATAAATAATGTTTAGGAAGTTGTCATCATTCTGAAAAACAAAACAGGTAATTGTTAGCAGGATAACTGGAGTAAAGAGATTAGAAGGTTATTCCATTTTATGGACCAGATACTTTAACCTTCCTCTTTTTTAAAAAAGACAACGATGGCAAAGCCCTTTCCTTCACCAAGATCTGTTTGATTTCCCATGACTGCACCTCAGTAAGGAGCAATGAGTACAGAGAAAAAAGATTGTCTAAACTCACAGTGCATTTAAATTGAGTCCAGTATTGTTGCATAATAACTCAGTGACAATACTGAAGTTTCAACCCTGCAATTTCTCACCTTGCCCTCATTTATCTAGGGACTTCTTAAGTTGTATCCTCTGTCAGGTCAGTGATAATTCCAAGCATTTCTGAAGGAATAATTAAACATTCTGGAATGTGATCCTACACTAAAATCCTACCTGAGAAAATCCTTGCATCCTGTTTAGCTCTTTTTAGCCTTAATGCTCCTAAGGGATGCTGCTCCTTTTGCTCTGATGTTTAACTTTTTCCTTCTGGAGAACATTTTGCAAGAATGAGTCAGCCCACATTAAGAAAGAATGTTATAAGTAGCTCACATAAACATATGAGGATAATTACAATCAAGATAATATTTAAGGTAAAATTAGGAGCATCCAAGATTGTAGTTTTATATAATAGAAAATGACAGCTAACAAATTGGCAGTGAACAATTTTCAAGTAACTACCACTAAGAATAGCAGGGTTAAATATGTATTTTACAAGTACAAAGTTACAGAGGGTAAACCCCAATCTTCCTTGATTAGTTTCCTCTTTAACTTCATGTATGGTTTTAATAGGATCCAGACACTCAAAGTATGTAAAGACAAGATAATGTGATTTTTTTTTTTTAATCCCAGAATGAAAATACAGGGGAAAAATGGGAAAGCTCTCCAGCTTGTTAAAGATACTCCTTCTTTCCTGAATTTATAACTTAAATAATATTTTAAGTACCTTACAATAATAACTTTTAATTTTATTCCAAAGCCCTACAGGCACATAGTTTTGACCTACAAACTGGACATGTTTCTCTGCTCCTTGTGTTCTGCAGCCAGTCTTTAGTTATGTAATCTCTCCTCAACTTCTACTCTTCAGATATAACTCACACAGCAAGTTAAGGAAAAAAAAATTCATAATTATGTATCATGCCAGAGCAGTAAACGATCATCTCATACATAACATTGTTAATGCTTTGTCACAATTAAACCTGAAAAACTGCAGCAAAAGGAATTTTATTCCATGTAATTCTCTAGTTCAAGTGCTAAACTGAATTCATATATATTCATATTATCTAGCCCATATTTTAAAGTGGCTCACACTCATCCTGCAATTTTAATCTCCCATCTGAATTCCTCTTACTGCTTACACACATCTCTGAAATATTTGGCAGCTAGGATAATCACCCATTATTTATCCTTAGCTAAAAATATAATAGATGTCTCTCTGGCTCATAGGCTGACCTTGCAAAGCTTTCAGTCATCTTTGTTCTTTTCCACCATATTTATTACCTTTCCTGGACCCCAAATCAGATGCATTAATCAAAATGTAGTTGAGGCAGCAGCGTGCACGGAGACCTTTGCACAAGTAGCCCAACTTCCAACACGGAATTAATTATTCATTCTTCCTTTAGACAGACACACCAATCACAGGGCGCTCGTATCCAAACGGGCAGCAGGATTTTAAAGCGGAATGGGAGAACTCTTGGCACTGTACCTGGATGAGGTGCAGAAGCGTTTCCTGCAGCTGCAGTTTGGTGATGGAGGGGCTGCTGGCCGCGGCAGCCTCGGGGGCCGGCAGGGACAGGAGCAGGCCGGCCGAGCTGGCCGCGGGCTCGGGGTTCGCTGCTGCCGAGCGCCCGCTCTCAGCGCCTTTGGGGACAGCGGGCGTGGGCTGGCTGAACACCATGGGCGACATCAGCAGCGTGGGGGTCACAGTGGCAGGAATGCGCTGGGGGGACATGACCTGTGCGGGTAAAAACACAGCCATCAGTGGGAGCCACCTGCTTCATTCTGCGGGGATGGAGAGGGTGAGGACTGCACAGAGATTGGCAGCGGGCACAGGCTGCAGGAGATGAGCACTGTGAGATAAAAGTCCAGCTCAAACAGAGCCCCTCCAGGGTCTACTCCCAGATTAAAGGGTCTTCAACCCAATCTGAGATTGCAGACATGGATTGGGATAAAAGTCCAGCTCAAACAGAGCCCCTCTAGGCTCTATTCCCAGATTAAAGGGCTTTCCATCCAATCTGAGATTGCAGACATGGATTGGGATAAAAATCCAGCTCAAACAGAGCCCCTCCAGGGTCTATTCCCAGATTAAAGGGCTTTCCATCCAATCTGAGATTGCAGACATGGATTGGGATAAAAATCCAGCTCAAACAGAACCCCTCCAGGGTCTATTCCCAGATTAAAGGGCTTTCCATCCAATCTGAGATTGCAGACATGGATTGGGATAAAAGTCCAGCTCAAACAGAGCCCCTCTAGGGTCTATTCCCAGATTAAAGGGCCTTCCATCCAACCTGAGATTGCAGACATGAATTCAAGTGTGATAAATCTGATAGGCAAATGTTCTTAGGACAAGATAATTTTATTACAGGAATCAGAGTACTATTAAATATGAGCACTTAAAGAATGCAGCTGTAAAGTCTTCCACACAGGGACAGCAAGTCAGGAAATTTAATCTTTGAGAACATGAGACATACAAATATCACTGTTAAAGACTAACTCCTGTACCTAATACTAGAAAGTATTTCCCAATTATAACTTTCAAATTACTTTATAAGTATCTATATATGTGTGTATTTCACCTTCTCATTTTACTTAAGAAGAGAGAAAACAAAGCCATCGATTCAGTGATTTAGCTAAAGATCCATAGTGAGCTCATGGCACTGTGAGAAACAGAAGAGACTCACAACCAGCACACCCTGACAAAATCAAAATGGCCTCAAAAAGAATTTTGATGCTGCAGCAGTTCCCTCAGCATCCTATCCACACCAAACTGCACATCTGCCAAATAATTTTCACCTTCAAATTTTGCAGTGAACTGTAAAACATGCAGGATTAGCAAACACCATCAGATATAATATTAGCAAATACTATCAGATGCAATATACAACATAACAGACAATTAATTCACTCAGCTTGCAGACATCAGATCTCTCCAGGTAATTCCAGTAATAAACCTTAATCCTAATCAGCCATCTCCTTGCTATTCAAGTATCTAATCTTTTTAAAGAACATACGAAGGAATTGATACAGCTCAACAAAGCTCCTCCCTTTTGGACTGCAGCAGGATTTATTGCAACCATATTAAGGTGAAAGGCTACTGAATCTCTTTACTCTGTGTACTGGATTACATTTCAATTTTGAAGAAAAATTAAGGCCAAGAAAATAGAAGTGAAATTGATTTCTTACGTATGCAAACCACACAGATTAGCATTAAAGAACAGTCCCGTTTTTGTAGCTTGTCTTTCTCCTAGTTGTGATTGTTCTACCCAAGACATTTCTGAACAGTGTTTGTGAGACCACGATACAAAAAGAAACAGAAACAAAGAGGACTGAGATCTCATGCTGTTTCATGGAAAATTTAAGGAAGCAGAAAGACTAAAGGTCAGGAAAGAAAGCATACAATATACACCTAATGGAAAAATATATCTTTTTTCTCCCCCCCCAATATTTACCCAGTTAGGTAAATATTGTGTCTGTTTCTCAAATGCAGAGTACTGCAAAACTCTTGACTACAGCTTTCTTCCAACCCCACAGCATGTAACCAAAACAGCAATCACCAGGTCTGTGTTCCAAGCCTCCGACTAAGCAGAAGTACAAACTGACTGAAGGTTTGCACACCTATGCTTAAAAAACATTCATTTTAGAAGAAAACCAGTGTGAGTCCAAAGTGACATCCCTCAGTGGAGTGAGAACTTCAGACTCTGCACAGCTCTCCTCCTGCCTGTGGAACACCAACTACTCCCAGTTACTCATCCATGCTGCTGCAGCAACTTCTCTTTGATTTACCTCCAGCAAAACGGGCAGGGTGTGTTTAAACAAGATTATTCTTCCTAATGTGATTTCAAGAATGAATATACAAAACTGCTCTACAAGGGCAAAAACCTCCTGCAGAGGGAAGGTTGGGATCATCTGGAGGAGATAAAGTGTCCCACTAACACAGCTGAATTTACAGCATAGCCAGATAACAGGGCCTTAGAAATCCAAAGACTTTTTTCTCATTTGCCCAAGGCAAACAAACAAAACCTGAGACAATTTGTGCCCTTAATAACAGACAGCTCCTCCTGACAAACACATGTTGTGGTTTAAAAGACACACGAAGAATGCTTTGTGTTCTCTGGACAGAAAGGTCTGTCAGGTAGGACATGCCAAGCATATGGAAACTATATGGAATGAGCAATATTGCCATCTGCTGGTGACACAGCCAACATCGACAGGCTACTGCAGAACTTCAAATACTGAGCCAGAAGAAGAATAGAGAGTATATGTGTCTTTATTCAATGCAAACCATTTATGTCTCTACTCAAGGTTAAGGTATTTTTTGCCAACGGCTCAAGCTCAACGCTTCTGCCATTGAACAAACCTCTGCATAAAAAACATGGATTGTTTGAGCTTTGTTTCAAACATAAAGCAAAATTTTCATCTGAGATTCAGCTCAGATCACCTTGAACCACTGGGACAACTGAAACCCATCAGAAAACAGGACACTGATCTTGGCATTACCAGTGCAATTTCTGTAACTCATGCTTTTGCAGAAGGCACTGTAAATACTCTGTAGGGACACTAACAGCCTTTGGACCAGTCCTCTAGCTTTGAGTAACTCCTCACCAGT
The DNA here is from genome assembly GCA_037013685.1 of Acridotheres tristis. NCBI lineage: Eukaryota > Metazoa > Chordata > Aves > Passeriformes > Sturnidae > Acridotheres > Acridotheres tristis. Next base: position 68,551,811 of record CM072885.1, read on the forward strand.
CATAACAGCCCTTCAAAAAATTCTGTTGATCAACTTCTTACCCACAGAACCTGAGCTGCTTGTTCATCCATTCTCCCCAGCTGTCAGGTCAACACTTAAGTCTCTGAGTCACTAATAACAGAGTAGGAGTCTGCCATCAGCTGTGCAGCAGTGAAGTAAGAACAAGAAAAATGTGCAGAATAACTGGTGCAGTACCTAACCATCCTTTCCCTGAAGCCCAGATGCTCCCTAAGATATCAGCTTGGCGTTCTGTGTGGCTGTTGGCAGCTGGATGACCACAGCTGGCAAATTAATGTAACACCATGAACCAAGGAGTGCACTGCAATGCAAACTGGCACCTTCTGCTGCCTCCTGTGTGAACAGAATCCCAGGTGGATCAAGTGCTCCTCTGGAACATCAGCACTTCAGCATTGGTGCTGTGGGCCAAACAGTTTTCTGAGTCACTGCTTAAAACTGAGAACATAATTCTAAGAATGGTTCAGGAACTTTAAAGGCAGTGAATTAAAACAAAGCTGGCTACAACACTAACATTGCTTTATCTTTCAAGGTTAATTTAGAATATTCTAATTCATGTTTAGCTACAGAAGCTGAAATTACTTGTTGAAACAAGTTTAATGCACCTGTTTGCATTACACAATTGCATGCTGAAACTGCAGTCAGGATAACAGAGAAGCAGTGCTGAGATGCTCACACCAAAGACACTGAGTTTCATGCACATACTCAGAAGATGCAACATTATGTACAAAATACATTCTTGATAGAAAAATGCTCCAAGAAATGCAAAAAATGAGCTGCAAGATATGCAGCCTTCTGAAGAAAAGATAAATTTGTGTCTGGGTTGTTGTAAGCACTTTTAAAACCATAATTCTGGTTAACATAAATCCTTTAGCATGCACGTATCTATAATCAGTATAACACATGCCTAACACTAAACATATCCCTAAAAGCCCACTGTAGATTAATGCTTTTTTATTGAATCTTAAGCACACATTACTCACTGTCTGCATAAGGAATATTTCACAAAACAGGTCTGGCACCAGACCAGGCTGAATGCTTCCAATTATTATTGTTCGTTTTTTGCTTTTTGCCTTCTTCTCTTTTTTTTTTCCCCCCCCATTTTTTGGTAACTGGTCTCTTCCTTTCCATGTGGGAGATCACAGTTCTTATACCATATGGAGATGCAGCAGAAGCCAATTTAAACTTGGACTTGTAATGTGTCAGTTGTGGAAAGGACTATTGCTTACATTTTCTTAGTGCTGCTGATGGATTTAGGGTGTTCCTTTAATCTGATTTTTCCACCAACAGACACTGCTCACATATCTCTCTATTCCTGTCAGACTTTTGCTTTTTCTGTATGGTGAAGCGTAGTAGGAGAGGCAATACCAAAAGACAAATAATTACAGAGAACAAACCTTTTGCTGCACTTGTTGTCAGAATCTGCTTTGATCAATTTTGCATGAGCATGTGCAGATATATTTGTGCCAATTCAATTTCACTCAAATATCTACTCTGCAGGCATGGCAGCACTTGAAGCCTCTGGTCTACTGCAAGGATAATACTATAAAAAGATTAATGTTGGTTTTAAAAGTTGTTTTTTATCTTCCAGGTTCTTTTTTAAAAGCAGGCATGCTTTGTGTGACTAATTCATGGCTTCTAAAGGAACAGAGTCCTTCTTTCATTTTTAGCCTCCCTGCTTTTGTGGCAATCTGCTGTATGTGAAAGAGGCCATTCCTCCCAGACTGCAGAGCTTTAGGTGTCCTAAACAATAATTAGTGACACTTTCATTATCATTTTTAGTCTGTGCATTAAATCTCTGAAGTTAATGCATCTAATATTGTGTTGATAGCAGCTGTGGCAGCCTGTGAAACCACTCCTGGACAGACTCAGTCTCCTTTTTCTGCTCACAGCCCTGCAAAGAGAGACTGAAAATCTCAGTTGCTGCCTCTTTTTTTTTTTTTTTTTTTTTTTTTTTGGCAAATTTGCAGCAATAATCACAGTGAATGAGACTCAAGCAGTCAAACTGTTGCAAGACCTCAGGAATTGCCTTTCCACATTGCAATTACTATTGCACCACTATCTTTTTCATATATACATTCAAGTCATTGGCCATAGCAGCATTTGTAGGGATTTTTCATCTGAAAAATATATCAGCATATTTCCTTATTTTTTATTCATGCATACTGACTTAGAATGTATAGCCTGGACTTGCCTCATTTCCCTTTTATCTTCATTATGTCCTCCCTCGTGCTATCAGTACATGTACCAGTGAATCACACAATTTCTTACATTTAAAGCAGGCAAGTTCCATTCCCAGTGAAAACAAATCAATTTTTTTTTTTTTACTTTGGATCCTCCTTTTATTCTTTAGCTCTCCACTGGAAAGTCAAAGTTACCATCTGTAAGCAACTGATCCTGAATAATTTCAATGACTAATCCCCAAAAACCTCTTTCATACAGAATTAAATTCTACTGCATTAATTAAAAGAACAAAAATAATGATGGCTATTTGCTGTATCAAATTAATATTCCTCCTACCTCTCTCATGGAATTAGAAAACTTGACCTGTCACAAACTTAGTGACAGATGTGGCTCTTTTATTATTGACTCTTTCAACTTCTTCATGTATAGAAGAACTTTCTAGCATGTTGAAATATCCTGTAGTCTTTCAATCAGGTTTTGACAGAATTAGAAAAACGGAATAAAAGAGAAAAACGGAATAAAACAGAAATACAAGAATGGAAGAGTCACAACAGAAAAGCAGCTTTTCAACTTTACACTGGAAAGGGGAATGCTTGGGATCAGTAACTTCTAGACTCCCACACAAGTCAGACTCCAGTACAACACAGCCTATCCACAAAAAAGGAAGATGAAAAGGGCTGAGATGCATTCCCAGACAGGACATTAAAGCCATTTCAGTGTAGAAAATCTTACAGAAAATGAAGTTGTTAAAGACAGTAGTTGTTTTGGATGGGACATTGTGTAATTGCACATGTTGCTTTTCTGAAGAACATAAAAATGTGCTCATGAGAGAGATACAGTTTCTTAACATCTCCTGAATTTTTTGAAGACACCAATCTGACTTCCAGGATCAAAGTAAACAGATTTTTTTTATGTCATTCAGGCACAAGACCTATTTTCAAAATAATACACAGCAAATTAAAGAAAAGTGGCTAATGAATATCCAGAAGTAGCAGGTGAGGTACAAGATAACTAACTGATTAATATAAAAATACTTCAAAAAGCTGCTGTTAGAAAACAAGGGACCTTTTAGAAGTATCTTTAGCAACTGGCATACAAAAGAATGCACATCTAAACAGAGAAAGCTATGAGTAATTTTGCAGAAAATAATTATTAAACCTAAAATATTACACTCAGTAGCAAGTTAACAACTTGTAACAGCCCAAGTATGGCAAGTGAAAACTAGGAGACTTTTCAAAGGGGCTCTGGGATAACCCAACACTGCAGGATTTCTGGTCGTCATTGATGTGTAAGAGATGATTTCAGGATTTACAATATCACATCTTGGCAAATCAGAACTTACTCGGTGTTGGGAAAGTATCACTTGCAAAATGAATCATGTGCAACATGCAGCAGTGAAGCCAAGAGTAACCTCAGAAAACATCAAATTGAAAAGACTGCTGGGTATGTATTTATCTATGATGAAGAAATTCCCCATTTACCTGGAAGAGAGCACTCTGTTTTTCTGTGCCTGGAGCCTTTTCCACCCACGAATCCAGTGGTTTCAGGGTGTTGGTGTTCTGGGTAACAACTGGGAACTTAGCTGCCAACGTTGGTCTGCTGGATACGTGGAGCTGCTGTTCTTGTTGCACTATCTGGAGTTTTTTCAATAATTCTTGAGGTGAAATCACCCCAGAATTGGCTGTTTGATTGCCAGAGAGAGGAAGTGGCTGTCTGGGAAGTTTGGATTGTTCTTTACCAAGTGTCTGAGCCTCTAAAGTCTGGCCTGGTAGGGACCCATTGAAATACACCAGAGGGGGCTGGCTCATGTTATTTACTGGTGCTGCCGGTGCTCCAACAGGAGCAGGAGTCCTGCTGAACACGGAAACTGTTGAGTTCACAGGTCCTGTGCCACTGGGCTCCACTTTAGTCACCGACCCTGACTGACTTTGCAACTTCTGCAGCAAGTTCTGAGCGCCAGCAGCGTCCTGAGCTCCGTGAGCCGTTGCCACGCCGTGGGAAGCGACAGGCTGGAAGAGCCCTGTCAAAGTGTCCCCCACGGGAGGGACGCTGCCATTTTCACAGAGACGGCTCTCGGGGAACTCAGCCAGGGGATGGAGCTCTGTGCCACGCACCATGAGCTTCTGGATGGCGGGGCACAGCTGCTTCTCGGCACACGGCGAGTGCCTGCTGGGCTCCTCGTAGGACAGCGAGCGAACCACACCCTGCCGGACGGGGAGGCTGTCCTGGTGCTGCTTGCTGAGCGCCTCGCACACATCTGCCTTGTCCTGTTTGCCAAACAGCGCTGTCAAAGACAAGTGCTGCGGTTCAGGATCCGCACCCTGTGAGGGGACAAAGGAAAAGGGTAAATAAACGTAGCTCCCTCGTGCAGAAGTCACATTAAGCGGCAACAATATTCAATGAAAAGCCGAGAAAACTGCTATGCTCTTTTTTCCCCCCCAAGAGGATTTTTAATAGTTTTGTCACATAGGAAGGGCAAGAAGACTGTTGTCAAGCTGCTAATGTGGGAGAAAAATCAGCGAATCTGAGATATAGCAGTGGCTTTGCTTTAAATAACATGAAAGAGCATCTTCTTTTACAGCCATCAGTACAATATTAGTAAGAGACAGAAATCTGCCTGTGTATGAAGTAGAGCCACTTCTTGTGCATCTGCTGGTCACAGCTGAATTCAGTTTTTACGATTTTGCAGTATGATTTGGCTTGAAGATATACCAAGAGACTTTTCTTTATTTAAATGATTTCCCGTGGAAAAAAACCAAAACAAACAAAAACCCACAAAAAGTGTGGTCCAGCAATTGACTAGATCAGCTTGTGATCAAAATAGCACCTGAAATTTGAAACACCAGTATTTCTTTGTTGCATCAGGATAGTATATCTGTAGTTTATGTGTTTCCACATAATACAGCAGGGGTTGGGGAGCTTATACAAACCAGATTAGTTGTGCTATAAAATCATTCCTTACAGTGGCTCCATCTCAAATTCTTGCAGTGACCTTCCAACCCAAATCAATGTTCAGTTACTCAGTGCAGCAGTCAGAAAACACCACGGATTTTACCTTGCTCTGCTGGGAGATTCGCTGATGCTGATTCTCACTGGGCTTCACTGGAATGGGTTTGATTAGGTTGGGGTTGCTATAGATTGCAGAAGAACTGGTTATTTGTTTTGGCTCTGAGCAGGTCTTACACTGAAACAGAAAAAAAAGGATTTCTTAGTATGTGTGACAATATCTTCTCTCCTAGTTCCCAACCACAGTAAAATACAGACATAACCAGGTATTCAATAACCAAAAATACTAACTGCAGCACTGGTGATGAAGTATTATGCAATTAGAAGAACTGTAGCAACTGAAACCTAATTTTCTAAAACCACAAGACATATGTATTTGATTCCAAGATTTCCCTTGTATGAGGCTTCCCTCTAATTTAAAGCTCAGTACTCTTTTTGGCCTTCTGCTTTTCCTGCACTTCAAAAACATAAAATACAATTAAAAACCAAGCAACAGACATGCTTTTCCTGCATCCAACAGGCAGCTAGAAGTAGTTTAGATCCATGAAGGAACAGTGTGCCCATAAAGATAATTTAAAATGCTTTAGTCAAAAAGTAGAATTATAACTCAAACTATTTTATATAAATCTTCATATGGTGGGAACTTGCAGGATGCACATACATGCTCAGAAAAATAATTAAAGACTTAATCAATTTGTAGAATCAGTAGGATTTCTTATTAAATATGCCTGTTATTAAAAATATTTATATAAAAAGTGGTCAGAGACAGCTAACTAAAAGAGATCAGGGACAAACAAAGTCATGTGGAGAGAGAAGGACATGACTTAATTCAGACAAAAACCACATTAAATGCTCCATGAAAGAGAAATAATAAATGGAGAAGGGAAATGTGAATAGGATGCTATATATAAGAATATAGTCAATGAAACTAAAAAAGCATTGGGTATACAGGGAATGGTACTGTCAGTAGAAGACACATTTGAAGTCATTGTCACTTGATACAGTTGAAACCAAGAAAATGGAAGGATTCTCAAAAGAATTACTTAACCAGAAGTTAATTCTATTAACTATTAATTCTTCTGTTAATTCTAACCCACTCTCACTTAAGTAATTTCTCACACCCACTGCAACAATAAACAGACATACTGGTTCCAGGGCTGCCCAGTAAACCAGAACTGGAGTTCTCATGGGGACTTAAGGGGCTTTAGTAGGTCATGAATACTTTCAGTTGTTTGTCAGATTGGACAGATCCTACATGGACCAAAATTGCACCTCAGTAAGATTAAATAGCATTTTTTTCCCCCCAAAGAGTTCTCTTTCTAATGATGCTACCTTTTCTTCAACCCATCTTCTTCTCATTGCTATTTTCCAGCATAACTTTTTGGCCAAAAAGCACATAAGCTTTTTCTTTAACACCATGGAGAACATTCTCCTGAATATTTCCCAGAGAGTTCTACAGAATTTAAATAATACCCTTATTTCCTCAGGATATTTTAATAGGCTGAATTCTTCAGAAACCTTAAGTACCTTAGATTCCACTGTCATACCCTGCATGATCACAGAACTAAGCACATAAAAATGAGGTGAGAAGCAGTAGTGTTTAACAGAGTTATCACTACATGAGCATATTTTAGACCAAATTCCTTGGCCAAATGAGCATCAGCACACACAGGAATGACATTGACCTGACTTGGTATCATTGCTGTGACTTGATAACAAGGTTAGTAGGTTGCTATCTAACACAGAAGCACAGAAGAGAAAAGAAGCCTGTGATGATATCAGAGGAATCTGTAACTGTTGGAGCTCTGAATATAAAGTCATTTTGGCAGATGGGGAGTGTGGCCTTGCTGATGAGTAAGTTGGGAGCACTAGATGGCATTTTAAGCAACTGTCAGGTAGACAGGTAAAGATAGCAGATGCTATTATCAACAAACAGCAAAAAGCAGCATGAAAGAAATGCCACCATGCTCTTTAGTGATGGAACTCGAGAGTCCTCACCAGCTAACAACATTTGCCAATGACTGTGCCTTGTTTCACGGGCCTCTCCTTTATTTAGTGTCATATTCAAAGCTCTGCTGCTACAAAAGATGCCCAAGTAATCAAAAGGTTCTAAGATCAAGTCAAAGAAAGGCTCAGCAACACTGGAACAAAACTAGACACACAGGGTCAATGTGGATCAAAAAGAGCAAGGAAATCACTGAGGGGGTTTTGGCAAGTTTGGTAAAGTCAGAGATATTTGACTGCTCTGCCTTGTGAGATTCACACTCCACCTGTACAATATGAAGCTGAATTTGCTAAAGGCTGGGAGAACTGTGCAGCACAGTTAAACCCAGAGTTCAACCCAGAGCTTATCCTGCAGTACAACACAAGGCACAGTGGGTAAGGAGAAACCCATTTTGTCATGCTTTGTTCTGTACCCTGGCAGATCTTCAACTGGTTTTCTCCCTGGCTGTCAGTGAGGCCAGCATTTTCTAACCAGAGCTCAAGAGAAGGCAAGTGTACAAGAAGTACATTAAAAAAAAAAACAACAAAAAACAACTCGGTGGTTTAGCATCTTAAAGCTCCATTAACTCAAAAAAGAAGGGGAAGCTATGTATTTTATTTTGCATATAATGCAACCTCCTAATGTATAACACAATCTGGGAACGAGATATACCCTTCAAAATTAGTTACACTCTTAAAAATTGAGCAAAATTACTTAAAAGTTTTGAAAATTGATGCTCTTATTTTAGCTTCCAACACTTTAAAACACTCTTCACTGAATAAACACAGAATTCAAAGAAGAGAACAACATATTTCATAACTAATTTCAGCACATCAGATTGTAAGTAATAAAACATACACTGACAAGAAAGTAGATGTCATAAACCAGTCAAAAAGCATGACTGCTCTGAAACATATTGACAATAAATAGAAAAATGGTTGTCATTGCCTTTATTTATCACACTCCTTTGAAATTTATATTACTAGCAATACAAGAAATCACACACATCCTGTTCATAAGAGGTCAGGCATTCCTAGCACTCACATCCCAGATGAAGATGAGGAGAAAGTTTTCATGTTATTTTTTATGTCCTTGCCAATCCCTTAAATGCAGAAAGATGAAAGATAAAGAAAGTAAGAAGCAAATCTGCAAAAGGTTCTAAAGGGAAAAGAGTCCTAAAAGCTATTATTTAAACAACAGAATTTCATCTCCTTTGTCTTGATTTCTGTGTGCTAATGCAGAAATGGAAGGTAACATCTTTTAGATTTATCACTCTTTTCACAAAATCTGGAGACAGCCTAATATTTTTCCAGTTTTCCATCTGCAGTATTTTTAAGGTTATCTAATGAGAACCTCTCAAACATTTCAGAACGTCTCAAATCATATTCTCTGATGCCAAGATTAGATACTGATTCAGTATTAAAATATGGGAAAAATACCAGGTTTTGGAAGTGTTTGTCTACTATAATACATTAAATCTCTACTACAGAAAATACAAAGGCCCCAAGCTTCAACAGCAACTATACACAATAAAAAGGGCTCCTAGCTCAAATAGTTTGCCATCATCTTTCTGAGGCTTTTATTAGTAGCTACATTTCAGAAAAAATAAACTCAATACATTTAAGGAGAGAAGAAGTTAAGATATATGCACATTTCCAGACTCTTATGGAACACTTAGGAGCTCTATTTTCACATGACAGCACATAAGCAATACAGGAAACAGCAGCAGGAACCTGCAGGCTCTGGAACAATTTGCAGCTTATATATGGATAGTTAAAATTATTAGATTTTTATTCCCCAAAGTAAAACGTTTTTGATTGCTCAATAATAGAGAACATTATTAGTCCATTAGTTACTTCTTTATTTAGAAGCCTCAGAAGACCAAAGCAGCACACGGGCTGAAATCATACTACATTTCAACCTTTTCATTTCCTTCCATTAGTGCCTGAAAGAAGCTAACAACCACAATTAAAACAGTAACTTCACTGTCAAAAGTCTCCTGAACCAAGTCCTTTGTACAAACCACAGACACTATCACCAGGTAAATACTTCACCCGGAAAGAGGGCAGAGCTTGCAGGTGCTCCTCAATAGGCACAGAAGCTCTAAGGGTCAGAATGAGAGGCAATTTATACTTGTTCTTATCCTCTACCATTCAACAAGTAATCAATCATATCCACATTCTCCTTCCAGAACTTGTTACTGACAGCATTCATTTCTTTTGAATTTTTAGCAAATTCTGTCAAAACTTTTTTTACCAGCCATTTCTACACAAAATCAGAGAATGCACTGTCCAAAATCCCTTGAGTAGAACTATTCAAAACCCAAAATCAAACCTTTTATGTGGGAGCAAGTCTCACCTTGGTATACTCATCTTTGGCCTTGGTAAGCATCCGTAAGATATCCACTTCCTTGTTATTAGCTGAATTCATGATCATGGGGGACACTCCTGTTCCTGTGCCCTGCTGTGCTTTGAATTGTTCCTGCTGAGTTAGGCTGAAAGGTGGAGGATATATGAGAAAAAAAAGTACAGATAAAATATAAAAACTTAACCACAATTACTGTACAATACTTGATTGTAACTCAAATATTTGTCTTTCCCCATCTACTTTAAAACGTGCAGTAAAAAAAAAAAAATCACTATTAAAAGATCTCTATAAAATCATAGTTTGACATGAGATTAATTTTCTCCAATCTTGAATACACTAGACCATAGAATAAAATTTCCATAACTGAGTCACAATTTCTATACCCAGAAGGAGCAGGGAATTTATAGTGTTATTCAGTTCTGCTGGTGGTGGAGGATGGCAAACACACACAAATCAGGCATTAAGTACTAGCAAATGACCAATTTCCTGCCCCAGCTGTTTTATTATTATTGTAGAATGCTGAGAATTAAAACACACAGCCAATTGGCTGAGCAACAGGGTATTTTTTATCTATATGAAATACTGCTATTATAACCACTACACATGGTTTACATTTGCATGAATCCTCTGAAAACTAGGTTTTATTGTAGTAAATTACCAGTTTGAGAGCACCTAATCACCACCAACCGAAACTTGAGCTAGTTAACTAAAATGAGCTGTCAAAAACCTGCGTTTCCTAGGGTTCATTGTTTATTTCTGTAAATTCATCCCCATCAATTATTTCTTGGGTCACAGCTGACTCATTTTAGAGCTGTAGGATATGCAGTGAAACCAACAAATCCCACTGAACAAAACCCCACCACTGTCACAGTCTGCATTTCACACTGTTTTGTCACTGCAGAATGAAAAGCAGCAGGTATTACTTCAAAAAAAAAAAAAAGATATATGGAGGAAAGATGACTACCTTCCCATGCAGTGTTTTATCACAAATCCTATCTGGTGTGTCTAACCTCATATACCACAGGCAGCTGGAATAATCAATCACTGCCTGCTCCTACCCAGCCCCTTTACTACATCCTCCACATTGCAGCTCTAAAAAATATAGATTGCATATTGATAAAACCCGTGTGACTTCAGCTCCTTCCTTCTCCAAGCAAACATGAAAATCTGCATGACACAGTCCTAAGAAAAGGGTAAACAGTGCAGAAGAATGAGCCCTATCCATCCTGGACACGAGAAGAAAAGAGTGATACTGAAAAAAACTACCCATAAGACATTTTTAGGTTAAAATACAGCTGAGAACACAGTTCTGTGTGAAATCTTCACCTCTGGCTGGACTGCAAAATTAAAGTTTAACGTGTATAAAATCACATTTTTATGTGCATGAAAGCAATGACTTTAAAGCTAATTGAAGTCTTGCTTTCAATGCCAAAAACAAAGTGAATTTTGTATATATTGCTAAGAAATGAGGAAGCAGGAATTCAGCCATGATGTACAAACAGGACAAAACCCACAGAAATTGAATTAGTACAGTATGCACTCATGATATCCTGCACTTACCTTGACATAAGGAAAAAAAAAAAGGGTAACAATATTAAAAAATAAAATCTCCTCAAATTGAAAAATATATTAAACCCCCAAAGAATACAATTCTTCAAAACAGATCTCTGAGTCATTGGGAAATAAATCATATCAACTGGTACACTCTGATGTAGCTGGAGAGCTGCACTACAAATTAGGAAAAATTACTGCAATACAGTGATTTATTTATAAAATGCAGGCTTGACACTTGCAACGATTGTAAACATAAGTTTTAAGTAGAAGGATATGATAATCCTAAAAACATAAAATGTGCATTGTATGTACAGAAAGACATACATTAAACAACCACAAAAGGCTTGTTTACCCATCACTTACTTTTTCATGAGCTCTGCAATTCTTTGGCATTCTTCTTTATCATAAAACCAAATCCCATATATGGACACTGTAAATGCACATCAAACACAAACTATGAACATCTTCTCAAACAGCAATTCTACCTGGTAGATATTTAAATGTGACCTGTAAATGAATTGCAGAATTTATTTCCATTTTATATTTTCCCCATCTAGAAACACAAAATGACACCTCAGATCCTATAAAATCAAAAACGATCAAAGGAACATCTCTAAGCAGGTAAATTACAAGCTCTTAAATATTCTATTAAGGCAAAGGTATTTGATAATTTTCTCCAGAACACTAAACCAGTGGGTTTTTTTCTTTAAAAATCTTTTTTGCCTGTCCTTTATTTCAGTTGTCACATCCATTTAACTGCACTACCAGCACGCTGCAGGGAGCATTGCAGGCAGATGGAAGTAGGAAAATCTGTTTAGATTTCAAACAATGCTCAGGTCTATCTTAGAGAGCATCAAAATAGGTGGAGTGGGATGAACACACCTCTGCCTCCCTGTAGATTTGCTCTAATTCTGCCCATTGTTTCCAACAGGAGATCCTGGGTTTCCTCCTCCTTCCCTCCCTGGAGTTGTCTCTTAACCTTACCAGCAATTGGCAGTTCCTGCCATGTCTTCCAACACAGTGGGGGCTACATTGGAAAATGGATTTCATTTGAAATGGGTTGAGCACCTGTTCAAAAACAATTGCAACACTGACCCAGATGATGTAATATTTCCTAAAATTAGGAGAGTCCAAAAGCAATAACTCCTTCAATCCCATAGAGCCAAACTCGTGGCATATGGAGTGTACCTTGGCTTTGTAAATGTTTGGAGAGAAAATGAATGCACAGCTGCTTGCACAAGTATATTTTCTCTATTTCCCCCCAAATTTAAAGCTCTGTGTTGTCTTCTATAGACCTAAAAATGATCCCAACTGTTTAATATACAGCACATTGTCAAAAAGTCTAAAATATCCCACAAATCAGACATCTTGTAGACATACAAATACTAGCTTTTAAAATATGTACTGTCCTTTTTATGATTATTGAAAAGTGTGATGATTTCTTTCATTTACCTAAGTATTCACCTAATAAAGGCAAGTAACATAATATGCACCAGCATTCCTACAAATGTGCAATTTAAGAGATGAACTGCACAAGTAATCTCAGGTTTTTTTAACATAAATATTAAAATATGCATTTAAAATATACATTCATATTCTAGCATATTCCAATGGGTGTTCAATAATAAATCGTGGACCTGCAGAAGAGTGTGTGAACAACTCAAAGTTCCAGAACACCAACCTGTTATGCAAAATTCCACATCTTTCTGATGAAACACATTTGAAAACTTGTCCAAATCACAAGTAACTCAATATTCTTCAATGCAACAGCACAGCAAGCAGACTGAGAATCCCAGACAAACCAAATTTGTTTTAATCAAGATTCTCATTTTTTAATAAAAGAATCTCCAATGGAAAAGAGTATTGATGAACTTTTGGCCATCTGCTCCATCTTCTCAAATTTTTTTTATGTCTACCACAGCTGGTGGCACCATCAATTATGCAACACAGGCTGGACAGCTTCACCTTTGGCCAATGGAACAGACATGTCACAGACTATTTATGAGTATCTAATAAATCTGAAAGCTGACAGTCCCTTGGAAATGCCAAAGTGCTTCTGGCCATTAGAAGCTGAAGACTCAACCTGGCTTCTTCTGCTGTTGATTTACCTCAAGTCAGTGACAAACACAAGTAAAGTGATAACCAGAATAAATGACATCTCAGATTTTACACAAGTACAACTAATATTTTGAAATACAATTGTAACAAACACAAATCTATTTGGGTCACAGAATGAAGACACTGGGTCTGTGCCACCAAACTGAACCACATCACCACCCAAAACATATCACAGTTTACTCCAGTTTTAAGTCAGGACACTGCAGATCCAGAGACCTTTAGCCTGGAGTTCAGCTGAACTTCAAACTGACCAACATTTACTTTTGTGCCCTGGTTAAATAGAATTTTCAACCCAAATCAGGAAGCATAGCTGAAAGCAAGCAAAGCCCAACATGCTCTGAGCTTAGAGCTCACCCAGTCAGTGGTGAAATCTTTCCATGGACAGTCCCACTGTTCTTCCTTCCCTGCTCTCATCTCTCCAGAACAGATGAACACTTGAAATACACTGAGAAGAAATCCCTGAGCTGGTGGCAGGACAACATACCCCCAGCTCTTTCTTGTATGTGAGAATGAGGGACCAGTGAGAACACAGCAATTGTGGAAATCTGAGTTACAGGGAGTAACCATGGCATAAATTCACACTACAGTACTATATTCTGCTATAATCTGTATTTAAAAGAAAAAAGTGCAAATAGTAGTAGTAAGAATGAATGAAGAAAAAATAAAATAAAAAAAATTCTTATGTGTGTGGCAACACATAAAACTCCATAACCAGAATGAGAACTTAAGCTGATAACAACATGTAGCTGTCAGGGCACCTGGCACACTCACAGACACACAATACAATTTCACTGCAAGCTTTCTACCAGCAGGAAAACACTGCCTATTTTATCAGGATTAAACATAAACAGATTACTTTCATCTGCCTTCCCACTCTGTCAGACTGTTTGACAAAATAGAATTCCAGATCTAAGTATCATTTGTAGACTGGTAATTTCATCTTCATGTTAAAAATGAATCATGAAACATCAGAGACACAAAGCAAATTTTCCTACTGCCACACAGAAGAGGAAATATTAAGGCACTTTTAGGCCCAGCTTCAACCATAAAGTTATGTAAGAAGAGATGATTGTAAAAAACAGAAAAAAATAAAATCAAAGTCAAGTAATGTATTGATGACATTAAAAGAAAAAAAAAAAGCCAAAATTGCAATGTTGTTAACCAGATTACAAAACTATGACATAATTCAGCTATGAAATCAAGAAGACCCAATTAACATTGAATGGGAAGCTAAATAAATTACTTAAATAAACTGACTGAAATTATTAATTATTCAGGGTATCAGTCTTCAGAATTTTTAGAATTTCTAAAAGGCTACTCATAAATCAAAAAATGAAAAATTTGACCAAAATCTCTGAAGCTCCTTTAATAGCTCAGTGATTGAATTTCAGGAAGGACACTATTTAAGTTTTAAATCACGACTTCAGAGGCAATTTGAAAGCTTCCGCCTTACAATTTTCATTTTTTGGCTACGGATTTCTCCTGTCCTCACAAACTCTAGAACACTTGATACTATTTATAAGCAGAAGCTGACAGCTGCTATGTCTCAGAATTACAGATAACAATTTCTAACCTCTCAATATTTGAAACATTAATTTAGTTATTATGATAATACAGAATTTCTTATCAAGTTCAATCATTCGTGTTAAGTATTTTATTAAAAAGAAAGGCGTTTTCTAGGATATTTTTTTTTTCTTCTTAATTATTCCAGCAATTGGATTTTTGCCTTCTGGACAGACATTTCCATTATCAAAGCTTTTGTTTTGGTGTACCTGCAACATGTGATTTTTAAAGTATTCCTCCAGAGACTGCATAAAGTCTTTAAGCTTGCTAAAAATGGGTACAGCAATAACTACTGACTAGAGATTCCCCTGTACCTAGGAACTGTTTTATACTTGCTGATATTAAAAATAAAATAAAATAAAAAAGAAACAATTCTTAAATTTTTGTGTTTTATTCCTGATTTCGTGCTTCTTAAGGTATTTTGCTCTATGTATGGTCTAGACTCTTGCTCCTGAATATGTAAATCCACACTTGGCTCTATTAAAAGAAGTTTCTGTATCCATGTCTTGCAAGGCAGGCAGACACCTTTACGTCGCTATGTTTAGGACTGCAACAAGGGGAAAAAAAGAGAAAAAAAACCTGCAGCACAGACAGCTGCACACTATCCTGGAAAGCTGAATTCCATCCCAGAGATGTTATGCAACGACACACAAGCTGTGAAATGTCATCTGAAGTGGCTGCACTGGCTGTGTGGGCTTCATTTCCCAGTGGCTGAGTCGAGATCCCAGACCTGGGTGCAAGATTTGAGTGCGTGGCCTGCAAAAACACAAATCATCCCAGTCCACGTCTGTAAGAAGTGGTTTTGAACATATGAATAATTTAAATATACTGGAAAAAATCTGGCTTGAGTAACTCAAGTCAGACACTCCATATTTAATTGGTCTCTAATTGTAACTACTCTGCCCTAGCATCCCAAATTGTGAAATGAGAAGAATATTTCTAATCTGAGCAAAGTAAAACAGTTCCCTTTGTTCATGAGTTATCAGCTGTTATAGTGATGATTACAGGAGCAAACAACAAGAAAACTCAATAATTCTGACTCTAGTGCAGAACTCCAGCAGAATAGAACAAAGCAAGTGATCCATGCATGAGTAATGAGGAAAAAATCAGAATACTGAGTAGCCTCTCCATGTGAGCACCACTCCAACTGTTTGATAATTGAAACAAAGTCCATATTGCAAAAGAAGACAACCACACAATATAAAGTTCCATAAACAGAGGCATTGCACAACCAACCTTAACTTTGGTATTTCCTAGTTTAGGAGTAAAGTTCTTTTAGCTCGAAACTAGCTTTCAGTTCTTTCAAATACAAAATTTTGTTCTTTGGATACTTAAACCCAAAACACTAGAAAAAATTTTCAATTCTATCTTATACCATATTGATACAAATGTGGCTCATCAACAGGACTGGAATTTTTAGGCCTCTCAACATTGTGCAAAGCTGCACAATACAAAATATGTGTTAGGCAAAAGTATTTGTTTCTAAATAATGGAAATTCCTCTCTGCCTATATCCTGGGATTTCTGGAAATTTTTATAGAGAAGTTGAACTTTTAATGATTTCTCAGTAAACAAATTGAAGCTAGGTAAGAGTTTTTCAAACAACAAAAATGTGTATTTTGATTATGAGCTTAACCTAAATTCCTAAAAAGCTCTGAAAAGGCCCTACCTGTTACATTATCAGACATTTGTTCTTTCATTTATAGGTTGATAAAGCTCCTGATCTGTTTATTTGGAGAACTGTTAACAAAGAGAGGGAAAAGGAAGACTTGGTATTTTCATTATCTCAAGTGTTTAAAATATTATGTCTGAACAAGCAGGCTACAAAAAAACCCAACCCCCCCCCCAAAAAAAAGCCCACAAAAAAACCCAACCACACAAACAAAAAAACAATAACAACAAAAAAACCCCAGTTGTTAAAAGAAAAAGAATCCTACTCAGAGATAAGTCAATGCAAAGCAATGATTACACATGGCCATTTTTCAGCTCAGCTGAGGAGGGAACTGTTTAAGCAATTTTATTAAAAAAAAAAACCCACAAAATATGCAATAACAAAACTCCCAACGAAATGAAAAAGCCCCTCCAGACCCCCTCTCCCAAAAGCAAATGGTTTGAGAGTGGGCAATGATTGGCAACACCACTGAAGTCAAGAATAAGTTCCTCACCACCATCTGTTTAATTGTGCTTGGAACTATGCCTTAAAAATCAAGACAAACTTTTTGTTAATAGAATGGACCCTGAAATATTCCTACCACAATTTATCAGTTGTGAAACTTGGGGGACCAATTTGCAGACTTCCATATAGAGCCAGCAAATATTTCTGGTTTCATGAGGCAAAAAAAAAGGGATTGCACAGACATGGTGTATGGTTTAATAAATTATGTCTGTGACTCTACTGTGCAAGACTGACTCTAGGCAGATTTTTAATCCAAATTTATCAGAAATTTTTATGAAGAAAAATCAATTGTGTAACTGTAGGTCACTGGAAGGTCCCTAAATGGCCTCAAAGCTGAAGTTCTGTCAGTACTGCAAATGTAAAGCCCATTGATACACTTACTTCCATAAAGCTCAGCAGATATGAGTCCATCAGCAGGTTCTTTACTTTTTTTGGAAAAGAGCCCAAATGCAAACTGTATTTGCAAGATTTCCCTTAAATATGCCTTCTGTTGATGCTACAAGAAATTTTTAGTCATGACACAGGAATAGCATCTATGTTATGATCCATCTGGCTTAGAGGATTTATTTTTTTCCCCCCCACACCACTGGTTTTCCAGTCACACCTCCTGCCATTGCATCATCAGTTCCAAAAAATGTTTAAATCATGATGGTGCGTGACACTGAAATTAAGACAGGAAGGCTGGACACGCCAGGCTATCAATTTCTTAAATAAGAAATTGTTCTTAATGAATATTTTTACTTATAAATAGGCCTTCTTAAATAACAAATGGTTCCTGTAACTATTTCACAATAGACTTCCAAAATGTCCCCGTCAGACAAGAGCTCCATAAGCTAAAAACTACATCCAAATATCCTCAGTCAACACAAGCAGGATTCCTGTGAAATAAAAATCCATCTGAGAAAGGCTTATTGGAAAACAAATGCAACTCCTCAACTCCTGAAACCATTATTTTTTTTTAGCTTACCTGTGCTCTATATTGTCTGCTAACTTTCTAAAGCAAACAATAAAACATGTCTTCAACACACTGAAATGAAGCTGTGATCTACAGAAATCACCTGAGCAAAACACAACAAATGCCTTACACTAATCCAGGTTAAATATAAAATAAATAGAAATCCATCCCTTTCACCAGCAGAAGGGCTTATACTAACAGAAGACTGTCACAAGTGGAAGAGGCTAAACTATAAACTTCTCGATTCTGTGCACTTCACTCCTACCTAGTAACAAAAAGCAAAGAGAACTCTGCTCAGTCAAGAAGGGGACAACACAGCTTTTCCAACCTGGAAACAACAAAAAACCCTGCTTTTATTGGAAAGAACAGAAAGGAGAGCTACCTTTAGTGTCTCAATTTGCAGCCTTTTTTTTCCACCATGTTAAGAAAAGCAGCAGTTTCTGTGTGTGTTTCTTGTGGAGTATCTGGGCTTCCAGTCCCATGGGGAAAAGCTGCTCTGCTGTCTGTGACACTCACAGCTGGTAGAGGACTCACCAGGGTTCTCACATCCAGGTTTTCATTTATAATTTAGTCCAATCTAAGAATATGTTCCCAATTATTTTTAAAGTGCATCTCGGAGGTACCTTCCAAAGGTACACCTCTAATTCCACAGCTACAGTTAAGTTCAAGGTCAAATTATTTTCCCAACTTTGACAATGCCATTTTCCTGTACATTAGAAGGGGGGGGGGGGGGGGAAGAGAAGACTATTTTAAACTATTTTAACCTCAAATAGGTGTTCAATAGCATGTAATTTTTTCCTGAAACCTGAATTTTTACTATAATCAGGATGATGAGCTGTCACTCTGAATGGTTTAACTCCCACAAAACAATGAACAGCTTCAGAAAGGGCTTCATGAGGAAAATAAGCAACCTTAACTATAGATGATGTTTCTAATTCTGACTGTTGTGATCTCATCTCTTACTTCTCCACTGCATAGCTTCAGACCCTAAGTAATGGAAATACATTTGCAGATCTGGACTAAGTTCTTAGCCTGCAAAAATAAAAGTCTGAGTTACTTGTATATCCTTGTTCTTATAACAAGAACACATAAGAAATACCCTAAGATCAAGAGAAATTAAAACCCTCATTTTTATATTTTTCCATTTGTATACTGTATATACAACATCGTTTTGGATAGGCAATTGTTTCATTTTTCCTACACCATCTCTAATTCTAAAATGGTTAGAAAAAGAATTTTAGAAATCTACACAGAAATGGGCAAAAGTCAACTGCTCCTCCTGATATTTACAGCAAATCTTATGCATTCCCTTTTATTGCTTGGCCACAGCCTGTTAACAGGTTATACTCCACATATTAAAGAGTTCTCTACTCCTCTGGAGCCATTCCTTCTCTTGCACTCAGCTGTTACACTGCCTTCAGTAACATCTGCTTGTCTGGAGAGCTGCAGACAGAAACTTTGCAGTACAATTTTTAGCAATATAATAAGATTTCACAGGCACAGGAAGGACTTTCACTGTTCTCACAGAATGACAGGCAAGCTGTAATAGGTTTACTCCAGTTGTGGGTAGGTTCACACTGTGTTCACAAGTTAAATTTCACTCTGAACCCTTTATCATATGTCACTGAATTTTTACATGCTTGAAAGCTGAAGGATCATTAAAGTATTAATATAAATGTTTTGCCTGCATTTTTCTTGTGAAATCGCAATTTAGTAATTTCTTTCATGAAGATACAAATACCACCCCTTTGAAGTATCTTGTTGCTTTTTTTCCTTTGATTACTGTAATTCTATTTTAATATATTTATATATATTTTAAATTTTTTTTAAAAATTGAAGTTAATGTTCAGATTATTCAGAAGTTTACTTACTTTTCTATAGTCTTGCAAATAAGACCTTCTGTGTGCAAGACTACAGAACATTCTGTGTATATGTACAAAGAGAGAAACAATGCACCCCTGACATCAAGTTGGTCACCAAGAAAATGTAATTTAAGTAGTAAACAGTTTCTTATTCAACCTGTAATTCAACAGAAGAAAAAAACCCTCACATTCATCAAATTCATTTTATATTACCAGCTAGATATTTCACAAGAGCAGCACTGGGAGGTACCCTGCAACTCTGAATCCCTGATTATAGACTAGAGATACAGCCCTATTTAAATAAAAATTCGAGATTTTTGCATTGGACCGTTTTCACTGCGGCAACTGAATTGTTTCCACACGAAGTAAAATGGCATATTTCATTTTGCTTCAGAAGTCAGCAGTGTTTTACTAGCTTATGCATAATCCTTCAGGAATAAAATGTAACAGTAGTCATCATCTGCTTCCTCAGTCTCTCCCCTCCTTCAGCTTTTAACTCTCAGTGCAAATTTGAACATCTACTTTGCTTTCTGTTAAAGAGTGTTAGAGAAAGAAATATTCACATGAGAGAAACCAGAATAAAAACAACAGGCAACAATAAACAGAAGGCAGCAAATCCCTGCAGGAAGACATACCATACTCACACACACACAAAAAATCCAGTATTATTTCTCTTCTTTTTCTAATTATTATGAAATTTCATGAACTTGTTAATTGAGAGATGCTACATATACCTATACAGAGGATTTAACACTGTATGCCGTTTAGGAAAAGATATTGAAATTTTACAGAAAGGCAGTTTGTTTGACAGAGAGAAAAGAATTGATACAGCTCAAACAGAAAGTTCATATCCTGTCTAAGACAATGGCCAGCAGCACATGATTCACAGAAAGAATCTTCTTAGTCCCTTTATTACTGACTTCTGACCTGAAGCTTGTATCTTACATTACTTCCTTTTTTTTCCCCACTGGCTACAGAATCCCTCTGGTTGGTTTCATGCATGTAAATAATACATCTGTTATGCAAAGGGATTATTAAAACAGACTCCAAAAGTCCTAGGCATATGTATGTCCAAAATAATGAAGCCAGCAGGAAAAACTCACCGAGGTGTTTTCTGAGATTGATTTTAAGCAATGCATTATGATGGGAAGACTTTACATTTTATGTAAGGAGGCTCTGTTGCAAACCCCACAGCTGGGCTGCAGCCACAAGCATTAAAGCAGAGCAGGCAGCAGGCATTTAGCCCAGTGCTGTTACTGGTTTGGATGCCAGTTAAGACAAAAAAGCAACACTGCCTTTGCAGCCTGAGTGGAATTCCACTGGAGCACTTGCACCGTGTTTCTGTATATAACACATTCCTTGTCCTTTAAAGGGTATGCTATCTTACACTTGGGAAGGGTTTCTTTCCTCTTCCCTCCTGTAATTGAAAAGTATTCTTTACTGCCGATTTAAGGCTTGTTTTGACAAAGAGAGCACTGATGAGGCACTCAAGAGCTTGTATTAAATCAAAGTTAGACAGAAGTGAGCAGCTTGTATATGTGCCGTGGGATACACTTGCTCACATATTTATCTTCCATGTTTTGAGAGAAGGTTACAAATATTTTTATATATATACACACACATATAAAAGAGTGTGAGTAAGCAAGCTCACATTCCAAAAGAAGTTTTCTGGCTATGTCAGGAGTGCAGTCCACCCTCTGCTAGGCAAACCTATTTTTTTCAAGCACCACAGGATATTATCAGAGGAGCCCGTGTCGATATACAGAAACCAGAGATCGTCATGGCTCGCTGAGGTGATGAGCTGACGGGTGGATGGCGCCCATTATCTTCACTCCTCAATCCAAGTTTTCCTGAAAAACGGACAGGGGGAGGAGAAGGCTCCAACTGAGCATAAGGCACAGAGGACAAGCAAAGGATTAGGAGTGGACAGCAAGAAAAGGAAGGAGAGTGCGAAAGATGTTGAAAACGTTTCAAAGAGCTAGAAAATAGTTCCTAGATTAGAAGATCCAGTTGTCAGCAATTTAAAACAATATTCAGGTTTTAACTTCTGTACAAGGCTATTACATAATCCTGAAGCAAGGAAATTAACCAAGAGGAATGTGCCTTTACTATCTATAGAAAATACACTTCGCTTCAGCTGCTTCAACGCTCCTTGGGATTTTAAAATGTTTCAAGCCTTGGTTCGGCAAGCCTATCACCCCCTGCCCAGCCACCAGTCGGGGGAACCTGATGCCAAGTACAAGGGGAAGCTGGTGCATGAAACTCAGCTGAACTGCTTCTACATCAAACCTGGAGGTAAGACAGCATCACCCACTCGTGTGCACAGAAACTGTACTGGGAGCTGCCCTGAGCGTTGCCTTCCTGTTTAAATAGAGCAATCTGTGTCATGTAGGAGACTACTCTAATAGCTCACAGTATCTGGTGATAATGTACTAGGAAGCCCTGGATGTGTGATCACACCACCATAGGATTTAATAATTCTGGTAATTCTTAAATCTCGGGAATTAAGTAGATAGACGGCTTCTCTTGGTTATATATTGTATTCTGAGCATCTAATGAACATTGCTTTCCTGCTTCCACTGTGACATCATTTAAAAAAAGGAATGCAAGTATAATGAAAAAGAAAGAAACGTTTTTTTATTGTAGGCAAAGAGGCTAAGAAGTTTAAAACACACGAAAGCTGAAAATACGAAATACATGTGTGCGTATGTAAAGGGATTAAGCTGCAAAGGCGGTCACACAGGGGATTAGTGAAAAGCAGCCAGCTCTGGAATATCCCTGTTTGCAGGAGAAAGATGTAGGCACTCATGTACATATTTCTCCTGCTCCTGAAACACCTACCATTTTATGCTGCACAGGGAGGGATGTGTGAAGCAGAGGATATACAGGTAGCCACGTGAAAATAACCCCTCTGAAAAAAGTTCATTATCTGCTGCAAGCCCAACTCTTGAGCATTACTGCATCATATGCCTATCTTATCTTGAAAGGACGTCAGGAATGCCCAGCACTGGCACTACACTCTCCACAGTTATCCTCCAGACCAGCTAATTTGTTGCTTATATGCTGACATCCATAAATGGGAAACAAAGACTGTGTCTAGCAGATATATGCAGCATTACTCTCCTGCCATCCCATAAAGAAACTCAACCCCAGAGGTGGGATGTTTGATACATGGCTCTAACTCTATTCCATACCCTCTTCCTACTGATTTGTTTGCTCAAGCTGAGTTACAGCTGTACCATGCACAAAATAATTACCAGCCATCCAAAAACTACACAGCTTTTCTGTCTTAGCTCCCCAGCTTGTTTCTTCTCACATGGCATACTCTGACTTCCAGATTGGGCTGAAACTGAAAACCTATATTAAGATTACTGCACTTCTTTTCCTTACTTTTTTTTAAGCACCTTCAACACACAACAGAAAAGCATCATTAGAGCAAAAAGATGGCTGCAGTCATCACAGTTACAGCTGCAAAAAGCCAATGGACAAACAAAAACAATTCTAAACTGTTTGTTTTGCTCAGCCAAAGGCTTCCACAATTGGCCCCAAATCCTCAGTGGAGGAGAGCTGAGGAACAACCAATGAAAATGTCTTTTTTTAGAAAGTCTGAATAGAAATATCTGTGCTGAGTTGGGCGGCATGGCAAGGGATGTGGTGTTACGCATCAAAAATTAAAATTTAAGGCCTTCAGAAGTGGTGTCTACAAATTCCACTGAAAAACTTAACTTGTATTTAGTTTAAAGGAAAATACGCATAATAAGGCAGCTCTGGAGAAACAAAATTTAGAAATACTTATTAGTACAAACAATTGTGCTTTAAAATCAATAAACAAAAAAAGATTTTTGCAGTTCCTCCTCCTTTTTTTTTTTTAATATGAACCATAAACACTTAAATAGTAGAACATTTACTCTCCACAATATACAGAAAAAAACCCCCTAAACACCCTAAAGCTGAATTAACTAATAGCTGCTACTCCCAGAGTCACAGTAATAATTTATTGGTTTGGGGGCTCTGCAGTTCACTTAGTCCAGCCTTCTGCTCACAATAGTGGCAGCTTCAGTGTGAGAGACACTTGGGAAAAGAAGAAATCATGATCAACTACAAGTTTCCATAAAAAACTCTATTCTATGGCACTTTTTCAGTTAATTTCTTTTAAATTAATTTTCCGGTTCCCTTTCCTAGGTTAAGTATCCACTCCTCCTTCCATGGATTTAAGCAGAGTTTAGTTACAGGTTTCAACCCCTGTAGTTTGTGCACTCTAGAACAGGCAGGCCAAATAACCTGACTGCAAAACCATAATTCCTGGTGTTAAAAACCACTTTCCTTGATCCAGCACTGCTGCATGTCCATCTATCCCTGGTGCACTGTTAACTTATGCCATCAAGTTATAACAATATTTTTATATCTCAGCAGGCAGGCATTAAAGATTTTCAGATAGCCTTGAAAATTCAAATGAGACAGAAAGTATCAAAATCTAATAGATAAATGCACATATTTTATGGTTTCAGTGATAAAAATGTAAATTGGTATCTATACTATTTCCAAGGGGCAGTTTATTATTTTCCTTGACATTCTGAAGTAATTTTTACCATTTTTTAAGCACATTAAAATCATTAGTTAGTTGAAGTATAGACCAAAAAGGCAGGAACTATATGGGAAATGCACTAGAAAATTAGTAATGCCTTTATCTATGCTTTGATAAACTGGTTTATGAACAGGTAATTTCTGAGTATAGGTACAAGGAAGTCAATAAACTGAGTGCTAGAGGCCACCTCGCATGAAAAAATATTATCATCACTATGAACCCCAAAAAAATAGAGGCAGTAAGAAACTTGTTTGCTTCTCTCAAGAAAATTTGCAGATGACAAACTACAAAACAGTTAAGTTAGACAGAAACTTAAACAGGTTTCCAAAAAAATGCATGCAGCATGAAAAAGCTCATGCTGCATCCTTCATTTTCTGCGTTTCGAATCAACTCTTAAAAAAACATTTATTATTTTCAGCTTGTAGGTTCCCTTTGGAAATTTAAAAAGGAAAATAATGCCTATGCTCAAGAGTGTTAGCATTCCAGTACTCTCAGCAAAACTGAGGTTTCACTTTAAGATCAGGAACATTCAGGGAAGAGAATCTTGACCTCTGCTGTTGTTCTGCCTTACTGGATACACAATGAATTTTTAAAATGCTGATCAAAGGAGAGAAACTGGAATGGAAAGGAGGAGAGATTTGTTTGTATCTCTGAGACAAAAAGGTCTCCAAAGACAGAACCCCAGGTAAACCACAATCATTTGTATTCTGAACAAATGGCAGTAGTCAGTCCAGGGACTGTTTTTAAAAATAGCTTTGCCCAGAACTGTTTAGCAGAAAACCAGGCTGAGAAGAATACAACCCTAAAAAGGGCAAGGCCCTTCTGCCAAAGTTTCTTCACATTTCTGCAGTTTGAGTTTGCACTTTTGTTTCAAATTGACAAACGCTTTTCACAGAGTTTTAAACTAAAGAAATACTTTCCTGAACAAAACATGCAGGTTGTAGCAGGCCAGAATAATTTCTGCAAACAAACTTAAGCTTAAAATACCTGGTTTTAAGTTATTCAGTTGTGACAAAAACACTGTAATGATGCAGCAACAGAAAGCCATGAAGTTTTTCTGAATCAGTAGACTACTGTTTTGGAGACTTTTAGAGAAAAAAATAATACAAACTGCACTAAGTTAAACACATTTACAGGTATTTGTTTCAAAATGCTGAAAGATGAATGAGCATTTGGGGAATAATCAATTGAATACACATTTCAGTTTTCTGCATTCATCCTGTTGGGGTTTAGATATTGGACCTGATACTGTATTTTGGCAGGAAGGAGGCTGATAAATAAGGTTCTCCTTTCTAAACTGGCATTTTCACCCAAACCCAAATCATCAAACAGAAACTCTATTACAACATAAAGACAAAGGCTGGAATATCTGTTTTGCCTGTCTCAATTGAGCACTTTATTGGTCAATATGCAGAAGGCCAAAGTCTAAATACGTACACAAGGAAATTTCATCACCAAATGCTGGTTTCGTTCTCAAATTAAAAAAAAAAAAAAAAATCAGAAAAAAGAAGAGGTTTAATTTACTGTATTGCACAATAATGTAGTGTAGACTATGAACACATTTCAAGGGGAAAAAGACACTATTGTAGCCAAAAGAAGATTGTTTTTCATCATATAGTTTTTTTTACATATCACTCCAATTCTCTTCTTGTTGCCTCCTACCTTTTCCCTAACTTTTTTAATCTTCAAGCTAAGATATTTTTTACAAGAGAAATGCTACTTGCAGGGTCCCTGCTGAGTGGGACACCTATAATCCATTTGTATTTTTAACAGGATGCATTTCCTTAGAACTAAAATGAGCCACAATCAGTCTCAAAAGAAGATGAGTTGTTCTATTTGAGGGGGCATTGTGGATGCTGTAACACAATCTAAGAACGAAAAACAATAGTTTGAGGAAAATATACACTGTTACCTTTTCCTAAATGTTTTAACATCAATTGCCCCAAAGCATGTATTTGGAAAAATTTTCATACATAACTATGAACTATGGGGGAAGAAAAGAAAACCCACAAACCACAGATAAAACCCACAAAATTTCTTTAGACATCTGGCAAACTTCCCTCTCCCTCCTATCCCATTTACCAGAAGTCTCTGCAGTGTAGGAATCTGGGAAAATTATACAAAATGTTCAGGGTTCTGAGACACATATGGTGGCAGGTTAAAGTGAAACACTGAAACAAGTGTGAGGTTATGTACAGACCACACGTGTCTGGACAGCTTTGCCAAAACCAGGCATGTCTGCTCTGCTTTTGTACCACTTGCTGAACCTCTGCAAAAGCCCAAATTCAGCAGACACTTTTCACTAGGAAGTCTTTATTCCATTTCAGGTTTAGGAGATGACAGGAGGAAAGCCCTTGCTCCAGTGTGGCACAGAAGTGAAAAGTAACTTCTATATCCAAATAGGTTCAGAAACTGTCAGAGAATACTGGTTGACGTATCACACAATTTCTTTCTCCACTCAATATAGCAGAAAAGCACCCAATTAACCTGTATCAGATCATTGTCACAATTAGCATACTATTTTAAGGTAGGATCTTGTGTTCTTGGCAGCTGAAATGCTCAAGGTGAAGCCAGCTCTGAGATAAGCAATTTAATATTCCCCAAATTCCCTGTTTCCTATAAGCATCACAAGCAGTATTCAGTGATGAAAAGGTAAATGAGTGAAAGCAAGAAATAATTCCCTGACCCAGCACACAGATGTAAACACTTGGTACAGCAGAGGGTGAGGAACAGCTGTAATTATTATATAGCTGCTAAAGGGAGAAAATTAAGGTAATTTAATCAATAATTTACTGCTGTACATTTCTTCTGAACTCTCTCATATCAAGCAGCAAGGCTTAAGCAGCAGGCTCTGAATACTGGTTTTCCCAATAACTATCACCAAAACCTAATGGAAAAAGTAATAATTATGTAGTTAAGATTAGGCAAATATGTAACTCATGAAATTTTAAAAAATCTTAAATATTGCTAGATCATCTAAACAAAACCAGAACTATTGTCTTGCTCTCAGAAAGCAAGCATCTAAAACTGCAGTTAACTATAGAAGTTTAAAGGTCACATTGAAAACTGCCTGTTTGATCCACAAACCTTCTGTTCCTTGGTGGACAAAGATTTCTCCTGGCATTAAAAACTGATTTGAGCTTCTCTCCTGGCTTTGAAATGAATAATCGCAGCTCTACCCCAACAGATTTCCCAAACAAAAGTTTGCTGTGAAATAGTGGACCAGTGCAAACATTAACTGGCATGGATCCCAAATCCAGCCTGAAAAGTCCTGGGATTAACTGTGTCTCCAGCATGGTGTTTAGACAATATTTCAACTTAAGATGATCAGGATCATATGAAACAATAAAACAAATATGAAAAAAACAAAGTAAAAAGATGAAATATACCTTTTTTATTTTAAGCATTTTTTAAAATTTACATTTATTATGAATAATTTTGGAAATTTTTTTTCTACTGTGATCATATGTTGGATACAAAGCAAGCTTTACAAAAGGATAGCTATTACAGGACAAAATGTTGTTGGGCTTTTCCAGTACACAAGTACCACCTTTTGCTGCCAAAAAAACTTATTTTAGGCTGTGTGATACAACCAGCCAGAGATAGTCAGCTGTACAAAATTAATTTTGAATACTGGAAGAAACAAAACAATGGGCAGGGTCAGCAATTATAGAAACACTGAGGAAATTGTTAGTTTTGTTAGATCTAATAAGATCTAAAAAGATCTAACACGTATGAAAAGCAGCCTAAGAAGTCACCAAGTCAAACAACACGTTGGAAAAAGATAATTTATTTCCAGATACTGTTAAGTATTACTGCCAAACTGTCCACTGTTCTGCCAAGTAAACAGCTATTACTGAGTACTCCTTGTTAGTATGTGAAAGTGGGAGATAAAAATAATACTACAACATAAGGGCCTAAACTCCCCAGTTTTGTATGAAAGCTTCATTTAACAGGGAATAAGCCTCAAGCCTTAGTTTTGCAAGAAAACTATAAATTCAAGTTGTACAATAAAGCAAGAAAATATTCATATAGAAAATTCAAGAGGATAGTCAGAACTTGTGAAAATCCATACTTATTGTTGAGGAGATCCCTTTATTTTACATTGCAAAGGCTTTGAAATACAAAATAAGGAAGAAAGGGTAAGAGGCATCTGCAACTCACTGAAGAAATCATCACATGAACTATTTGTAGGGACCTAAAGAAAACTTGGAAAAGTCAAGTAAGTTAATAAAAATTGTCTTCCAGCTTGCTCTGGAAACACATGCCTTCATGAAAACATAAGAAAACAACAGCTTTTCTCTGGAAGTATCAAAACCTTCAGTTCTCTTGAAGAAATAATAATTAAGCCTTTGTAAGAATATTTTAGGAAGATAAAGAGCTAGGTAACTTATCCTTATACCAGAACTCATCTGATAATGACAGAATTTATAGTTTTTTTTAGTAAAACAAACATGAATCAGCTCTCAGACAACAAAGCTCCCAATTCAGCTTAGAGGTACAGATTTACCCATGGTTAGATCAAATATCTAACCCTGGTAAAAATCAGATCCACAGACCAGGCATGCTGCTCATGAGCACAGGCTGCTACTTATATTTGTGACCCTGCAAATCTAAAATTTTCACCTCTCTTAGCGAAAAAAGAGCTTACATCACCCAACCCTTGAGTTTTCTCTTAGTAAAAAAATAAACAATTTACAATTTATGTGCAGTAATCAGACTAAAAACTTAGTCACCACAGAATTATGACAACTTCTAATTACTCATTATACCGCTTGTGTCAACAAAAATGAAAAATTAATAGGTCAGGTTTCAAAAGGTAGATATTGGTATATACATATGTAAATAAAGTTTCAAAAAGAGTAAACAAGATTACAGCTACACATGAAAAAGCCTCCAAAATCAGATGGAATAAAAAGGTGTCATAGACTTAAAATCCTAATGTCTGGCCCAGTCTAGGTTAGCCTGGAGATGCCTGCAACTCTTTTCAGTCTCCTTCTGAATTCCAATTCTTTGTCAACCTAGCAAATAGCCTCAAAAATAGCAGCTTCATTTAGGCTATTTAGAATGTTCTTTAGAATGCTTCTACCACATAGTGTGTGTGAACAACAGGATTCCCTCTTGATATATTTCCCAACTCCAAATTAGTTTATGAAATAAGAAGGTCTAGCAGATTATCACATCAGGCTGCTTTGTGAGCCATGGATTGCTTTTGCCTTTACTTCATCCAGAGGGAACACTTGAGCCTCACAGTTCACATAAACAATCTCTGCAATCTGCTTTTATGCATAAAGGACAAAGCCCAGATCAGGTACTACAGCTCTGCTTCCAAGCACAGCTACAAACTGGATTTACAACTGCTCCCTGCACATTGTAACAGCCTGTGTGCAGATCTGCATGCACAAATAAGCTTCCTCATGTCTGCCACTCATTTCTGAGCTTGCCTGACACTTGCTAATTCTTGTGCAAAGATAATCATGCAATATCAACAGAAAGCCCTAAGTAATAACTTTGTCTTTCAGCAGGGTTTAAATTAGACTCAGCATTATGTTGTCAAGAGTTACACCTCACAGTTGAGAAGCAACATGCTCCAAGAACAGTATTCTGGAGCTGGAGCAGAACACAGGGTTTGAATTGGCTGTATTTGTATCAAGACTACAAAAACTACACTGAGACTTCCCAGCAGTGACTGGGGTGTATTCAGGAAACACACACACACTTTTCTCTGTCTCTCTCAGCCCATCACATACAGGCAACCACAAACATCCACAATTTGTCAGTTAAATGAAGACATTACTCCTAAGCACATCCTAATACTTTCTTTAGTAGAGTGGCATTTTAGGGAACACTGAGCAATGCTTCTCTTTCAGAACATCAAAAAAGCAAAATGCATTCCTTTAATTTCACCCTTTAAATGCTGCAATCTAAGCACTTGGACTACCTTAACCAAGAACAGACTGAAGAGAACCTGACTCCAGTATTTAACCCAACATGTCACATACTTACATCTGGCATTTCTGTAGAGCAGAAAAGGGTCCTGGAGCTGGAAATCGAGGTCTTTAGTAATAGGTTCTGTTCGATTTTCCATGCTCAGCCTGTTCATAATTGTGAAACCATGCCTTGGAGAAGCTGATCTGAAAAGGAACAAGCGAAGGAAAAAGGAAATCACAGCAATTTCTTTGTTGTGTAGTGCTTCAAATTCATTATTTATTTATTTCTAAGAGACACTACGAAAATCTAATTTTGTTGCCACGGCAATAACAATGGACTCTTGCAGTTTCAGTAATCCTTTTAATTATGGCAAAGCCCAACGTTATGTATGAGAAATAAACAGACCATCAGCATCACATGATCCAATGCCACCATCTACCCTACAGCTCCTTGCTGGACTAAAAAGCAGCAATTAAAACAAGAGAGAGCAAGGCAAGTTCTCAGCACTCACGTTGACAACTGCAGATACTAACAGTCATCAGAGAGAGAATTTTCTATTCCACCATGTGAGAAACTGAAACAGGTTGTCCCAGAGCAGCTGTGAATCCACCCATGAATGATCCCTGATAAACGATGAACCTAAACCATGTTATGACTCTAAATTATTATGCTCATTCATGGAGATTACACTTCAAGTCACCTAGATAAAACTTTTAAGCTTGTCATGATCCTGACAGGAGACACTCCTTTCAATCCAAGTTTGGCAATAAAGGAAAAGATGATGGCTAAACGTTTGGGGAAAGTGCTACCTTTTAATTGCTTAATTGATGGTATGTGGATTTCTCTATGAAACCAAAACACAGGAACCTGTATTACAGGATTGGAGTCAACCAAAAAATAAACTAAATGGAAATCCTTGACAAGAATCCTTGTTTGCAAGGGTCAATATTTCACTTACAACAAACAAGCAGTCCACTTCCACCAGTGTTCACCCAGTTGGAAGTCTGACTTTTTGACTCTTCCTCAAATTCACAAAGATGAGCTGGGCAGTGAATAAGTCAGCCCAAGTAAAATGGTTAACATCATTTTACATTGTGACTAAGGTAATTAAAAAAAAAAGGCAGCACCAGTAGTCTCCAAACTGTCTGTTGGCAATGTCTTTTCCACAGAACTTCATAAATTTGTTTGAAGTCACAGAAAATTAAAGTTAAAACTGATGATGAGGGCAATGCATGAAGTTACTCACAGTTCACAACCTGTTCCACACTGCAGCCAGGCAGCAACCTGTGCCCTCAATAGAAACTTCCTCAGGCAACAAAAACAACAGTGAAAGATAACAAATACCAGAAGGACCAGGTTTCATGCTGTCAGCTCTTGAGCTGAGACCAACATACCAGGAAATACTGCTTCTGTTTTGCAGCACACAAGTCACCACATTCACCTAGTGCCAGCACAACAAAGGACTGCTGCTTTCCTCTTGTGGTGGTAATTTTACAGCATCTGATCTCCACTTATCTGAAAGCAGCTTAGAAAAAATACTAATGACGTTGGCAGTGCTGGTACAAGAGAGCTGAAAAGACTGAAACCAGCATTCCCATTTCCCACAAAGCTCACAGGCTCTTGGCCTCTCTATCACCTCACCCACTTCTCTAAACCATCTCTTGCTTTCTCAGCTCTCCTACCAGATCCTCTTTGACACAAAAGCTGAAAAAGTAACTTTCTGCTTTGGTGTTACACCTCAGCAGCTACTGCAAGACCTGCTGACTGTGTAACTTTCGGGTTTTAACAGTGGTCACAGAGAAATGCTGGGGCACCAACATGGAAACCCCAGCACAGGGCAGGCTTCACAACAGAACAAACACATGAGCTAGAACAAATGGTGCAAAAATTACGCTCTGAAAGCCACAACCAGAGTTGTTGCTCAAGGAAAGTATGAAAACCATCCAAAATGTTGGATGAAATATGCATGAAAAATGAACAGACACAAGTAGTATGCAAGTTCCCTATGTAGGGGACACAATATTTCAAAAGCTCTGCCATTCCCTTCCTTTAAGCAATATCATTATTTATTCCACTCTTTTTTGATCAGACACTTTTAAACTGCAATTCCTATTTAAACCAACACAAAAAATTTCTACAGTTTACCCATACTGGCATTTAAATCACATTTGGATGTCTTATCAAAATACAAGGTTATGTCTCCTTCAGAGTGTTTTCTTTCCCACGTTTGCTTCTGTCAGTTTCAGTTTCTTTTTGCCCTTGAACAATGGGGAACATTTTCTTTCATTCAGCCATGCTCCATCCCAGCCAGTTTTCCCATATCCACAGATTTCACCTCTGTATGTCAAAATGTAGAGTCCTCACCTTGTGTAAACAAACAGTGTTCCCTCCACATCGGTCTTCTCCTGAAGAAAAGAAATATTAAGAAAGTTGGAAACAGGGCAGCATTTTGCTGACCATCAGTGAGTCCCCTTTTCTCTGTTTTACCAGTACCATCAGTTACACCTCTCTCACCCAAGCCAGGAAAAAATAACTAAACCAAATTTCATGGGCTGGTGGTGAGAGGCTGGAGCTAGCACAGGTCAGCATGAAGCTGAGCCAGGACATGAAAACTGCTGCTGCAGGCACACCACCATGACATTAAACATTGCACTGGGTTAATTCTAGGCTAGACCTGATCACAGTGCACAGGCAAGAGGCAGAGACGGAAATTTTCAAAGGACTCCTGCCCTCAAGGGGGATGTTCAGCATAGAAATGGGGGAAAACAACACAAGAGGCAGTCAGAGCAGGTTCTTCAAACACAGGTCCTGAGTCTCACTGTTAAAGCAAGCCAAGAACCACCTGCCAAGAGCCTGAATGTTCTGTTACCTGAAGTTTGCCCAGGGTAATGACGTTTGTACATTTTACAACAATGCTTTTAGCACTGGTAACTCCACCACTCTTTTGCACACATCTGGGTTCCTTATAGGTGTCAGAAGGGCAGAGGAGTGCCTGAGGCCCAGAGCTCTGGGTTAAACCCCAGTATTCCATGGCCTTGGGATAAAAACCAGCCCTGAGTTAAACCCCAGTCTTCCATGGTCTCGGGCTAAACTCCAGCCTCCACAGCTCTAAGCTAAACCTCAGTCTCCCACGGCCCCAGGTTAAACCCCAGTCTCCCATGGCATCGGGCTAAACTCCAGCCTCCACAGCCCTAGACTAAACCCCAGCCTACACTACCCCAAATGAAACCGCAGCCTCCACCGCACATGGCCGAACTCCTCCATCCTGCAGCCTGCCAAAGCTCCGTTCCCGAGCACCCCGGGGCTCCTCAGAGAGTGCCCAGGGCGACTGTCCGGAGCCCCCTGTGGCCATGGCCGGGGAACAGGGACCGGCCCCTCCCGTCCCCCGCCCTCACACCTCGGCCCTGCCGGGGGGCGGAGCCTAAGGGGCGGAGCCTAAGGGGCGGAGCCTACCGGGGGCGGGGCCTAACGGGGAGGAGCCAATCGGGGGCGGGGCACAGCGGGGGCGGGGCGGGCGCGCGCACGTACCCACTGGCTGGCGCGGTGGCCGAAGGTGTAGAGCGCCACCTGGCTGGCCACGTCCACGATGCCGCTGATGTAGGGGTCGTGCTGCCGCAGCGCCGCCAGGCTGATGTCCAGCCCCCGGCCCAGCGCCGCCGCCATCTTGCGCCCGCCGCGCAGCCCCCGCCAATCCAGCGCCGAGCCGCGCCGCCCCGGGAGCAGCCGCCGCAATCGAGCGCCGAGCGCCGGCCGCTCAGGATGGCGGGCGGTGGCGAGGGGCGGGCCGGGGACGGGGCTGGGACGGCGGCGACACAGAGACGCGGGAGTGCCCTGCCACGCTTGCTTGGAGTGCGCACAGCAGCGCAAAAAGACTAAAGTTGTTTCAGCTATTAGGACTGGAGTTAAGAAGTGGTCTTAGAGCACGACTGAGAATTTCAGCTTTCGAGCATGAGGGAAGTATTCCAGTGCAAAGCTACTGAGAACCGTAATAAATGTGGGCTGAAAAGAGCACATATTTCAAATTACTCGAAATAATAATGAACACAGTGAGCTGGGCTGAGCCTGGTGGCTTCAGCTCCTCCCTGGCCTCCTGGGAGTGCTATGCTGCTCCTGCTGCTGCTGGACGCATCCTTTAGGAGGGGACATGAAGGAGCTACGCCTGTTTAGTCCAGCTTTAGGTCTCTTCAGGAAAGAAAAAGCGAAGGGGGATCTCATATATACATCTAAATAGTGCCAGGGCAGGTGCTAAGGGGAAAGTACCAGACTTCAGTGGTGCCCAGCGTCAGGACGAGGAGCGGTGGGGACAAACTGAAACACAAGGAGTTCCACTTCAGAATGTAGAAGAACTTTACAGTGAGGGTGTCAGGGCGCTGGGACAGCTGCCCGGGGTGGCCATGGGGTCTCTCCGGAGACATTCCAAGCCCACCTGGAGGTGTTCTGTGCCACCTGCTCCAGGTGGCCCTGCCTGGGCATGGCTCCGACGGGATGATCCCCAGAGGTCCCTTCCAAACCCAACAACTCTGTGTGTGTGGGAACTCTGGTGTCCCTGCTGAGAGCGGGACAGAGCCCATCCAGCCCATGTGTTCTCCAGCTCAGGATCCATGATGGGCTCAGGGATCCATGAGGGGCTCAGGGATCCATGTGGGGCTCAGGGTTCTGTGAGAGGCTCAGGGATCCATGAGAGGCTCAGGGATCCATCAGGGGCCCAGGGATCCATGAGGGGCTCAGGGATCCATGAGGGGCTCAGAGATCCATGTGGGGCTCAGGGTTCTGTGAGAGGCTCAGGGATCCATGCGGGGCTCAGGGATCCATGCAGGGCTCAGGGATCCATAAGGGGCCCAGGGATCCATGCAGGGCTCAGGGATCTATGACAGGCTCAGGGATCCATGCAGGGCCCAGGGATCCATGATGGGCTCAGGGATCCATGCAGGGCCCAGGGATCCATGATGGGCTCAGGGATCCATGCAGGGCCCAGGGATCCATGAGAGGCTCAGGGATCCATGAGGGGCCCAGGGATCCATGAAGTGGTCCAGGGATCCATGCAGGGCTCAGGGATCCATGAAGGGCTCAGGGATCCATAAGGGGCTCTGCCTGGCTCCAGGCTGCTGGCACAGCCTCACACACCCCTGCCCCCAGCCAAAGGGAACAGCATTGCAAGCTAAACCATCACACAACCCTCATGTACGTATATATACACACACACACACACATATATTTATCCCTCTCTCTCTCTATATATACTCATGCATGCGACATGCAGCTGAAACCTAAACAAGCATACTATAATATGGAGTTATACAAATAGCGAGCAACAGATGGACAAGGCTAAGGATTCCGTTGCCATGTTTTCCTGTTAGACACATATTTATTATTAATCTATTGGTACTGACAGTTTACAGCAAATACATGTGCTTTATCAGGCATGCAGATAAGCTCAGTACATGCTTACATGGAAAAGATTTGTTTAACCCTCCTGCCTGAACCCCCTGCAAGAGCAGATTATTTTTACTTCATCACCTCAGACTGATGTAGCCATTCTGGAGGCAGTCACCACCCTTCCCTTTACAGAAGCAGCAGGGTGATATATTTACTTCCAGAGAACAGGATATCCTGGAAGAACCAAGGTGGTGGTAGTGGATGCTGTCTTAATTGTTTTCAATGTTCCTGACACAATATTTTCAAAAGGACAGTAGCTGGACAGAGGGGATGAGGTCTGCTATTGTGTTTTCTTCCCTTTTTCTTGCTCCAGGCCAGATGGAGCCTGTGGGATAGAGAGAGCAGTAGCATCTGTTCCAAGAGCACATGGGCAAACTTAGGTAAAAGACTCCCATCGTGTGAAGTGAGGACAGGAGAGAATTAAGAAACAGCAAGCTGGGAATTCATAGAATTAAATGTAGGGACAGTGAGTCTCTTGAGTGGAGTTAGGAGTGGCCACGTCAAAAAGGACAGAAAGAAAAGCTGTTTGGCTGGTTTTTGGGACTTAGGAGAGACTCTATAGGTTTTATTATATCCCAGAAGGCCACCAAGAATTGCATAACTAAGAATAAGGACCTACAGCTTGCTCTGCAATCATCTATTAGGAGAGGAAACATCTGAACACACTGGTTATAATCTGTCTCACTCTCCCTTCCTCCTTGTCTAAAGCCACCTTGTTTCATTTGGGGCTGTGAGGAAATACAGCTTGAGAGTTTAGAATTCTGTAAGTATTTTTTTGTGATACTTGTGGTAGGAAAATGGCTCTAAGCAGTTCCA
This sequence comes from Acridotheres tristis, assembly GCA_037013685.1. Lineage (NCBI taxonomy): Eukaryota > Metazoa > Chordata > Aves > Passeriformes > Sturnidae > Acridotheres > Acridotheres tristis. Next base: position 68,588,362 of record CM072885.1, read on the forward strand.
CTGCAAAGCTCTGGCTGACTTACAGATCCTGTAACAGCAAGGAAGATACATGGGTCATGGTGGACAAGGAAAACTGCTGTCCTTGGTCTGGACCAGCGTAGAAAGGCAAAAGAAAAAGAGGAAAAAGTAGTAAATAGGAAAGATAAGTCAGCTGTTGCTTAAATAGTTAACGGGTGCACATTAGTTTCTTTTTGCTGACGAAATAGTTCTCAATTCACAGTTTCCAGGCAGCCTTAAGCACATTCCTCCTGCTGGGGCTTCTCTTTACCATCATCTTCTATTCTTTGGCAATTCTGCTTACACGAAGTCCAGACTTGTCACCAAGGCTTTGAAGAGTGGAACTCTTGGAGTCCCACTCCTTGACTTTTCCTTTACAGATGCTTTTCCTGCCTCCAACAATAATACTTACAAAAGTACCCTGCTTGCTTTTTTTTTTTTTTCCCCTTCAAATCTCTTGAAGCAGACCTGTCAGATATTTTGGCTGTGTGTTTCTGTGTGTAGCTTCTTTTTTACCACCTCCCTCCCAGGTCCCCGTGCCCCTTTCCCACACAGCTGGACAGACAGTTCCCTAACATTGTGTTTTGAGTCAGTGAACCTGTCAAGCTGCTGATCAGGCCTTTTTATATTTTCTTTTACACTCTGAGGTACCTTCAGCTGGTTCCAGCTGTTTTCCTGCATAAGTGGAATGTAATTGCTCCTTCCATTTAGCCTGAAGTAAATATACTTAATAAAGCCATTAGTTCTGCCCTGCTTTATGGGATCACTTGATATAGCAGACTAAAAATTTTCCAATGAAACAAGACACTGTTAAGAAGAGAAACACTGTGAATTCTCACTTCATCTAAAAACTTAAGGATGTTTTAGCAAAATGTCACAGCTTAAAGACATTGATTCTTTAAACTATGTTCTTTTTCTTACAGTCAGTAATCCAGTAGTTCATGATAACTGTAAAATCAAGTCTGAATGATTTTGCTGTAATTTTGTTTATGAAACAAAGTAATTTTCATGCTTTCAAAATGTCATAATTTCATGAAGTATGTAATTAGAATATCACTTTTTTTGTCTTCTTGCTACCTGGATACTGTTTTGTTAAAAAAACCCAAACCACATCTTGCTTTTGATATGGCATGAAAAGGATTTTGTGTAGACAATATTCAGGCCAATTTAAGGCAGAATCCATGCAACATGGATTTTGAAGGTCTCCTTTAATAACAAATGTGGAGATGGTTAGGACAAAGCTGTTCACTAGGGTTGTTCAAGCAGTTATTCAACCTTCACATTAAAGAATCTGTGACAATTTAAAGATTCAGGCATGTTTCCTCCAGAAGATTATTGACCCTGAGCGTGTGATTTTCTGTGCATTTATTTGGGGGCAGTGCTGAGTACGTGCAAGCCCTGCCCCAGGTCCCAGGCATTCAGTCCTGCCCTTCTGGCACCTTCCTTCTGGCCTGGCACAGGTGTGTGCATGGCCTCAGTGTGAAGCAGGCAGATGGGGGAAATGAACTGTGTGAGGAACAAGTGTTCACAGCACTGCTGAACTCACAGCCTCCCCTGGCTGCCCGCCCACCTGCCCACACTCACTCCTTCCTCTGAGCTGCACCTTTTTCTGATAAACAGCACCAATCACTTGAGCCAGTGCAGAGCTGGGCACTTCATTTGCCTCACTTCCTCTTCTCCAGCCGCTTTGAAGCTGTAATTGCATGGGAGTTGCCTTTTCCCTTTTATTCCTTCCCAGACTGCCACACTTTTCTTCTCACTCTGACTGGTGGCACCACTGCTGCCCCTGCTAGAGGAGAGAGTGCTGAGGCAGCACTCATAAGTTGTTCTTTCTCATCCAGGGCCACTAAAATGCATTTGTGTGATGCCTCCCAGCTTTGCTGGGAGCAGCAGGTTGCCCTGGTGGAGGCAGAAGGATCCAGCCAGGCTTGGTTACCCATGCTCCACATATTCCTGGGCATGTGCCTTCAGTGCTGCAGCATGGTAGCTCTCCCTCTTTGGGAGCCAGTGCCCTGTGCTTTGTACTGGAGTCTGCATCCCTTCCCAGGCACAAATAATTTGAAATATGTGCTTTTTTCAGCCCACATTTATTAAGGCTCTCAGTAGCTTTGCCCTGGAATACTTTGCTCGTGCTTGAAAGTTGAAATTCTCAGTTGTGCTCTGAGACCACTTAACTCCAGTCCTAATGGTTAAAACAATTTTAGTCTTTTTTTTTTTTAGTAATTTATTACTTGCTGAAGGTTCCTTCATGAGTATAGGGTCAGACTATTATAGTATCATCTATTGCTGGTATTAACATACTCTCTGCACTAAAACTAAATCTGGCTGCTTTCATTCCAATTCTAACCAGCTCCCCCTTGCCCCCAGGTGAGCCCCAGCACATGAGGTTCTTAGCAGGCACATGTTTGTCTGCAGTGTGGTGAAGTTTGTGAGACTGTTCTGAGTTTTTCTGCAGTGTTAGTCCCCACAGGAACAGGATAGTGCTCTTTGGCATTGTTGGATTTGGAATTCTGATATTACACATACTGTATAAGAAATAATTAACTACAATTTACTGTGATTTTCAGTTGAGGGTTGCAGTTTTTCTGTGTGTAAGAGCCTGTTTTTTTACCAAAAAGCTTTTTTTTTTTTTTTTTTATTTTGACTGACCTACTATCATAATCACTTAGCAAAATAGCAAAATACAACTCTTTACTTTTTCTTTTGCTGTGTAATTATTTGCAAGGAACTGAGCTTTACCTTTTTATAGGCCATGTTTCTGCCAGTGGCTTATCCTGGGGAGAGCTGGACGAAAGTTACCCACTATCCTTAGTAGAGCTACATTTTTTCCTTTCTAACATTCTATGTACATGTTATAATTGTGAAGAATTCTTTTTTATTTACCTTCAATCACATTTTAGAGGACATGATCTGAGCTGCAAAAACAAATTTAACACCAGGAAAAGACCTGTTTCAGGAGGAGGAAGGGATGGTCTATACCAATATAATTGCATTGAGTTCTCGTGTTATTCAGCAAAAGAAAAAAATCTTCCTTCTGTACATTTAATCAGTAAAAACTTTTATTTTTATCAGTGTTAGATTTCCAGTGTTTTAAGTGACTGTATGATTCCACTGTCTTATCTTTAGATAAGCAGTTTATGATAAACCTAAAGAAGATGTGTGGAATATTTTGTGTGTGAAATATTTTTCCTGGTTGTGTTGCCTTTATCCCCAAAATTTGCCTGACTTCTGTAGCTATACATACATATATATATATATATACATATATACATATACATATATAGAGAGAGATCTGTCAGATCTCTTAATAAAATTCTAAATTTCATCCTCCAGTCTCTCTCTCTCTAATGCTGATAATATTGCCAACATGTATTGTTTATTTCCCTGCTATAGCAAGGAAAAAATACTGTCAAAACTTATAGAAGGCTTTTTCCTCCTTCTTTATTTATTTAATGTAGCAGAATTCATTAACTGCAGTAACATTTCTCATAAGGTTTAACTTTGCAAATTCCTTTACTTCCACCCCCATGCTACTTTAATTACAGTTAAAATTTAACACTAGATTTTATCCTGAGAAGGCAACCATTTGGAGCCAGTATGTGATATTTTTTTTTCTGTGATTTTGTTACCACAACTGTCTGTACTAAAGTTCAATAAAATATTGTTGATAGCCATTACCTTATTGCTTTCCTGATAAACTGACATAAACTGTTCTGAGCCATCAGTTTCATTCTTTGCTCAGTTGATTGGCTAGACAAGCCACCAAAATATTGACGAGGATCAGGCAGTCCTGTTATTTCCCATAGGTTAATAAGGTGCAGTAGCAATTATGACTTCCCTAAGATAATGCCTTTCCAACCACATCTCCCTGGTAATCACCATTTAATTTGGCAGAACCAAACACCTGTTGCTCTAAAAGAGGGATTTTCCAACCAGTTACAGAGAAGCTGCCCCTGTTTAATTAATTCCTAGTATGGAAAGTTTCATTAGGTAATTACATTAAGTCAGGACTTTATTTTTATGCCTCACCTGGCAGAGCAGCTCTTACCCTGTGAAGGGAATGGAGCCATCACAGAGCCACTGTTGCTGCTGCAGAGAAATCCACAGTGCTGGGGAGCTGTGCCTGTGGTGCCAAAATATCTTTTTATGACTTCTGAACATTCCCATCAGCTTTTATTTGAGATAATTGAGGAAGTAGAAGGAGAAAGTCTGAATAACTTTATACTTTTAGCTGCTACAGTGTTTTTTTATTAAGAGAATTTGCATTATTTCCTTCTCAACTGGCAGAAGTATCCTCTTGGGTTTTGTTGTCATGTTTGTTTTTTAAATGAAAAATGTTGGTGTTTGTTAAAGACTGATACAGCGTTTCATAGCTTTAGATATAAACGAATGAAGAGTGTTGCAACAATACTGAATTTTGGAGAGCAGAAAAATACCAGGATCCTTAAAATTAAAGAAACCAAGCAAATAAAGTGACATTTCTGTCTTAAATATTCCCCCAATGCTTTTGTATCTTTGATAGCTGCCCATGGATATTGCTGTGGGGAAATTCTTGTGCTGTTAATGGCTATTTCAGCTCTGCTCCTCCAGGTGGGCAGAGCTGCTGAAGGCTCTCACAAATACATGTTCTGTAGTTAAAGTTAGCCTTAAAATCTATTTTAACTGTCCTTTTAAGGTAAGATCACCTAACCTATAATAGCATGATTTTGGCATAACACCTTAGCTGATCATTTTTATTTGTTGCTGGCTTTATTTGGCTAGAAAATACGAAGAAAAGATTTGTTTTAAAGTAAGCTTCCTTTCAAGCTGAAAACTGATTTTTTCCCCCTTTTTTATGCAGTGTGTTGCAATAAGGATCCACAATTATCTGTATGTTTTAAATGCAATTATTTGCAGCTTCCCGAAGAGTAAAAATATTTCATTTTTATTTTAAACCTGCATTTTGTTCGTTATTTGTGTTGCTTTAGGGTTTGTGGGTATGAGAATAAAGGCCTGGGTTGAAAAAGGAGTTCAGATTTGTGTAACTGAACCAGAAAACAAAACTTGGTAACATTTGAAGTGTTGCCCTTGGAAACAATAAATGCAGTCTATCCCTGGTTTTTAGAAGGGTTGGATTTAGGCAAAGGCACCTTCCATCAGGAAGCCAATACAAGATTTAAGCACTTTTGAATGAGATTTTGAAGTGGAAACTGAAGGTATTAGCACCACAAACCTCCAGTGAATGTCTGAGTCTGGGTTTATTACAGTTGTGTGAATTTGTTTCCCTCAGTGGATTCTGAGAGCTGTGAAGGCATTTGGCTGTCCCTCTCTTACAATCTGATTTTGTCATTTTCTGCTGATGCTGTGCTGCTTCTCCTGTCAGATTAAATTTACAGGCATATTACTTCGCATGACAGAAACATGAACTGCATGGTTTTTTCAAAGCAAAGCTTCCATAAGGAGTAACACAACAGGGTTTCTTTTTTTCTTTTTTTTTTTTCCCTGTTATTTTTCATGCTGGTTTGCCCAAATCTGTTAATTTTATTATCATCCTAAATTAATCTTATAATATTGAGCTGAGCTTGCTTTCTTATCTACAATGAAATTGCTGTGTCATCGAAGCACTAGTAAACCTACCAAGACTGTAAAACTAAATCAGGTCCAGGACATTTTTGTTGGGGGTTTTTGTTATTTAATTTTGGCTTGCTACTGATGTTTAAGGAAAGATCCTTCTGCAGCTGTTTTACACAGCTTCTGAGAGAGTTCTGGTGTTAAAAGATCAGCTAATACAGAATTTCATGATGCTCTCAGAATTGCAGGATTCAGGTTCCAAGGAGTATTTGGAGGTGTTCAACGTGATTGTAAAGGGGAAATGAGGATTGGAAGACAAATCCTGAGAGAGTTGTGTCATTGCTGGTGCAATACAGAAACATCCACACTGGGCAGGTGGGATGTACAAATCACAGCTGGTGTCACGAGGGGACAGAAGGACCAAGAAGCTCGGGATGGATACAGGAGGGCAGGGCTGAGGTGGAACAAGGCTTGCTGTGCTCAGAGGGGAAGGCAGGATTGGCATGCTGGCAAAACTGAAGGAGCTTTGCTACCAGAATGGGACACCTGCTAGGAACAAAATGAAATGGGGAGGACAGAGTTGTGGGGGTCTGGAGGCAGGAAAATTCAGGTAGATTACACAACTGGAAATAGATTAAGAGGAGTGTTTTGATGGAAGGAAATGCTGAGCACAAGGATAGGTGAAGAGTGTGCTGTCATTACCAAGAACTGTCCTTCTGCCACGACCATTTTTTAGGTCACTTTAATTGCTGGTTGTGACGTGACCTAGTTGGAAGTGTCTGCTGTTACAGAACAGAACCTATGGAGATTCTCCCCTCACGCAGCACTGTGAAATTGGAAAGCAGATACAGCATCACACAGATTTTCATCCTCTTTGTCTCTGAGGGGTTTCTGAGGGATACAGACCAACAGACATTTTCTCTCGAGCAAGAAAGAGATGTTGACTTAACAATTGTAGGAGAAGTTGATTGACCATCAGGAAAAATGCTGTAATGATTGAGGAAACATTTATGAAATGATAAAGCCTGCTAGAAAGCATCTCTGTTTTCCTTACTACTTGGCAACAGTTGCCACAAGACATAGAAGCCCTCTGTACAGTTCCAAGAGAGATGATGCGGGCTAACATTTTCAAATGTCTTAGTATCATTAACTCCAGCTGACAAATAGCAGTTCCATTTTATCCTAAAAGTGATAGTTATCCTAAAAGTATGTCAATAGAGACTGTGGTTTGAAACGTGGTTTAGGATATAGAGGGAGGAAAAGGCGTGGGGTACTATTTTTAACATTCTATCTTTGATATTGCTGTTTGCAAAAATTATATAAACCAAGCTGTTTTGTCTGAGCTTTAGGTCGTTTATGTATGTGTGATTGTATGCAAAAAACCTACAGGCCCGAAAGGAGAGACAGGCTCATTTTATTTATCACTAAAAATTTCAAGCAATGAAATGATGTAAAGCTTCTCTGAAGTTTGACTTCCTCTTATCTGCATTAACCCCATCAGTGATGACTCCATTTTCAGTCAGTGTAAGTGAATAGGATTGCCTGACTTATGGGTTTTTCCTTTCACATGGCAAATTCATCTTGCTGCACCAGGAGAGAATGATAAGAACATTAGTTTTGTAGTTGCATTGATTCTGAGCTGTCCTGTGGTACTGAGGGATATAATCTTTGTTCTGTGAATGAGAATACTGCACTTCAACTGCTATAGGAACAAGAAAAAGATCCCAAATTTGCCTTTTCTGTAAAAGTGTTTCTGAACAGGTCTTTGACTTAAACGAAAGTAGTAGCAACAGGAATGGAGATCTCACAGCATTTCTGGGCAACCTATTCTAGTGGTTTATTATCCACATAATAAAAAAATAGATTTCTTTATGTCTAATTGGAATTCCCTCCTTTATGACTTGTCTGCTGCCTCTCATCTTTTTGCTACGTACCTCTGATAAGAGGCAGTCACCAACTGCACTATACCCTCCTCTTGAACACCTGAAGACAGCAAAAAGGTCTAACCTAATTGTCTCTTCTTCAAGCTTAGCAAGCCCAGTTCTCTCAGCCAGTGCTCATTCAGTGTGTGCCTCAGCCCCCTAATTCTCCTAGAGGCTCTGGACATGTTCTTATTGCAGTGTCTTGTAGGGAGCAGCCCAAAACTAGATGGGGCATTCCAGTCATGGGCTCCCAGAATGACTTCCCTGTGACCCGCTGGCAGCATTCTTGGTGAGTGGCTGCAGGATGTGGTTGGCCTCCTTCACAGCCAGGGCACTCTACTTGCTCATGTTTAGCCTTTTTCCACCAGGACACCTGGCTCTTTTTTGCAAAGCTGCTTCCCATTCTCTACTGATGCATGGGATTATTCCATCCCAGGTGTAGGGTTTGGCATTTGTGATTTGTGGCAGTCCAGGGAAATTTTAATCTTTCTGCCATATCTAATCTACAGCTTTGCAGCTTAGCTACAAATTTGTATGGGAGACTGTCAGAGGCCTTGCTAAAGTCAAGGTAAGTAGCTCCCATTACCCTCCACTTGTCCACAGAGCCAGTGATCTTGCCATAGCATAGTCAGGTGTGTGTGGTACTGTGTGCCTTTCTTTGGTAATTCCAACCTGGCTGTTCCTTTTTATCCTTAGTCTGCTTGGATATGTCTTCTAAGATGACTTATTCCATGATCTTTCCAGGAACTGAAGTTAGGTTGACTGTCCTATGGGAGGCTCCCAGCTCCTCCTTCTGGAGATGGATATGGTGTTTGTCTTGCTGCTCATCAAAAGCCTCACCTGACAGTCATGACCTTTCAAAAATGAGAGGAAAACTTTATAGTGACATTGGCCACCTTTCTCCACGCCTTCAGGTGCTGCTCCAAGGACCTGTGTATGTCCAGCTGGCTTAGGTGCACCACTCCCACAGACTGACCCTGGGCTTAGAGATGCTGAAGGCCTAAAGACAAGTCTTACCAGGAGCTAAACCCCTTCCCCCCTAAAACCAAAAATAAAAACTAGAAAAAGATGTAAGGAAAACCAGTCATTGAGTACCTGAGCCTTATCCACATCCTTTGTCACTGCATTTCCTGCCAGACTGAGCAGTGGGGCCATATCCTTCCCAGCCTTTCCTTTGCTGCCAATGAATTTACAGAATTCCTTCTGCCCTTTAATCTCTCAATTTTTCCAGCTACATCTGAGCTTTGGCATTGGCCTTCCATCTCCATGTTCTTGAGCTGAGATGGGAGTTCCCTGTTCATCCGTGCTGGCTTCCTGCCATGCTGGCTTCCCTCCTGCCTGGCAGACTGACCTGTTCCTGTGCACTAAAAAAGGGGGTCCAGGAGGACCAGCCACATGTCCTGGGTCACTCATCCCTGCAAGGCAGTGTTCTGTGGCATCCCCCACAGCCCAGTCCTAAACAAACTGAAATATAGCCTGAATTCCAAAGCTGTGACTCCGATATTTCTCTTGCTCAATTTCTTCCAGGATGCTGAACTGCAGAATGCTGTGTTTGCTGCAGCCTTGCTGACCTTGACCTTCACATTGCCTAGCCCCTCATCCTTTCTTTATGAATACCAGATACCAGGCTGAATGCCTCTTCTAGTTGTCTTCTTGATAAGCCACATCAAGAAATTGTCATCAACATATTAACGTGATTATTCATGAGAAGGAATTGATTTCATGGAGTGTCTAGTTCAAAATGACAGACTAAAGAAGTTTGAATAAGTTTCCCAAACTACTGGGTAATTATCCAAACAGAGCCATTTAAAGCTCTTCCACTCCTTGTATTAATAGGAACCACAATATTCCCATGCTGATTATGAGAGGAAAAATCAATATCAGCAAACGTACATTCATATTGATTTATCTTCCCTTTTGGTTTTCTAATTTAGTAAAGGCTACTAATGCAACATTACATAAAGATTCTCAGGAGAGTAAAAGGGCTAATAGGAGCAGGTATTGCTGTTTGTTCTGGGGAAGTGAACTGACTGTACTGTTCAGAGTCAATTGCTGCCCAGTCTCTGATACATGGACTTTTGAGCTGTGTATCAGAGAGCAGTATTCCAGGGAAAGGGATTGGAAAGAGGCATCAAGATAACTTTTTGGAATGCAAGCCCAGCACACTGTTAGGATTTTTGAATGCCCTTGCATACATGTACAGAGCAGTTAGTAACCTTTGTTAAATTAGGTAAGAAAGGGGTTTTCAGATCATGTTCGATTCTTATGCATATATTCGATTTTTAATGCATTATTTCATCTCTTGTATGAGGAAAAAGGAATGCCTTATGAAAATAATCATTTTATTTCAGTTAATCATTCTAAACAAAGCAAAGGGGAGCAAATGAGGGGAGGAAATGTTTTGTATGATTTGAAAACTGAAGTTTTGACTGTCCAGGGCGTCAGAAAGTTGTCATATGGGAAAATGAGTCAGCTAGACACCTGGATGTTACATCCTCAGAGATTAAATGGGGATGTGGTATAGTACAAGCTATTGTATGTTTCAACGGGTATAAAGGTTTGGAAAAAAACTTTTAATTAAAAAACACTCCTTGTAATTTTACAAACATGGAAGTGCAACAGGTTATAAAATGGGAAGAGCATTCTCTGTGCTCTTACTGTGCACCATCAATAGGCACAGGTTCATGACTGGAAGTTTTCCACGTGGTTGGGGTTTTTTTTTCTTCCTCCACTTTTTAAGGATAGGGCACTCATGAGGACACTATCAAGAAGTAGGACATTTCCTTATCCTACCAAAGGACAAGGAAAACAACAGATTACTGAAAAATAAGACAGAATAATTAGGTCATTGAAGGTCTGGGCTCGTAGAGGTATTTAGTGTCCCAGAAGAACAGCTGATAATCTGCAGCTGAAAAATCACATTTTGAAGATGATTGTAAAAGTCAGCTTCTGTCTTCCAAGGCCCAAATTCCTAACTTTTTTTCAACTTTTATTGAATTTGGCCATCAAGGCATTCTGTTAGAGAACTAAATGCAAGAACAGCCTTTGTCCCACTGTAATTGATGGAAAAATAATTTTCCTTAGTCACCTTCATTGAACCATCAACAAGTTCTTGCCTATGAAGGAGGATTCCAGCTTGATTTGAAGCACCAAATGACAGGGTGGCTGTCTCCAAATGGCCATGGAATCATAGTTTGGAAAACTGTGTTCAGCCTGCTCTTTCCTACTGCCATCAGCAAGGACTGTGACTCCTGCTGGGAGTTACAGTGATACCAGCGTGGTTCACTGTAGGCATCTGCCTTTTTTCCAGGGGAAGGGGTTTCACTGCAAACACAAACTCTTTACTCAGTCTTTTAGTTCCAAAGGTAGAGAAGATAAATCAATATCACAGAAGTAAGGTATTCCTGGAGTTCTTTCAGGAAGCAGTACTTGAACATAACATAAATATTTTAATTCCATGGAAACAGAGCGATGGTGTTACTCCCAGAGGCTTGATTCTTGTATCACTCACAGAGTCTTTTGGATATCACTTTCTTGGTATGTACCTCCTGAAACACACGCTTTCACTCACCCCCAAATTTGAAGACACAAAATGGTTTTACTGCACAGCTGAAACATTTCAGTTCATAGCTCTTATTTTACCATTTGGAAAAAAGGATTAACTGATAAAAAGTGAAGCCTTGAAGAGAAAACAGAGGCCAAACCTGCAGAAGAGTGTAGAGATCCAGGGATGAAGTTCCAGTTAGTTTTTAAGTTCAGTGCCTCTTGTGTTCTGGGGTGGTTCTGGCCCTATAGCTTGTTCTTTTTCCACGCTGAGCATATGGAAATCACAATTCTTTTACAGAACTTTAGCTCGACAAGATTCAAGTCATGTACATGACAGAAGGCCTTGAAATCTGGGCAATGTTTCTTGTCAGATTGCAAGTCCTGGCTCTGAAGCATTTATTACCCATTTTCATTGGGAATTTCTAGTGTGTGAATTTTTGAATATTGTAGGATAAGGCACTTCTTAGTCTTCTTTTAAAAATGACTGATTTTTTTTTTTTCTCCAGAAATTTGCAGAATAAATTCAACCTCCACCCTGAGAAATTTCAATCCAAACAGTTAAAACTTTGTTATCAAAAACTGAAAAGAATGTCTTGTAGTAGTGTTGCCTTGTACTTATGTTGTGTTAAAGAGGGGTTATTTTTAAATGAAAATCAAATGTCAGGGTATCATTTAGTAACACTGTACTTCATGTGGATTTTCAGTTCTTTCACTACAAAGTCTCAAACAACTTCACAAATACCTCAGTGAGATACAGAAATACTATACTCATCTTTTATTTTTAAATAAAAATAGGGTGGAGAAGTCTGCATTTGGTCAGTGTGAGTGAAGAAACAACACATGTTTGAGATTAGAGACGAAATAATTTACCAAGTCCTTCCTGGTAACCTTTGAAACTGCAGATTAAGGGAATACTTCGTAGTTTCACTTTTGTTCAGGACGGCTGAGGTGGGTGTGGCCATGTCATTTAATAACTTTTAGGTCTCTTATTGTTTGAACAGTCACAAAAACCTTGCTTAGCTGCAAAAATTTATGTATTTTTTTCCCCTCCACGTTCCTTTGTATCTGGTAATTGAATCAAGAACTTTAGATATTCACTTCCATCATTTTGGTCTGGCTAGGGCAAAGCCACCATCACCTGTGATACCTGGTCTAGAAAAATGCTTCTCAAGGCAAAGATTAACTTGGAAATAATTATGGATAGTTTCTAATAGAGGATTCTCTTGGTGCCCTTTCTTTAAAGTGTGTCTGTTGAATTTAAGTTAGATGGACACTCTCAAGAAAAATTTTCAAGAGGAAAATTTTTAATGTGTTTTAGCTGTAGGCATGTAGCTTTTAGAAATATTTTTTAAAAAATCCATACTGATTCTGTTTGTTTATAATTTGCTTTGGATTCTTATTACAATGACCAGTGTCATTCTGCACTTACAATAATTTTAACCTTTTACTTCTAATACATTGGCCAGTAGTCTATCTCGTGCAGCTTGGTGAGGTTATTACCCTCTTTACACTCACAGGTTTGCCCATATTAATGAAATACCTCTGAAGAGATCTAATATCTATGGACAATTTTCTGCTGGTGAAAAAACAATGAGAATTATTTTTTCAGAAATATTTCCAGTATTTAGCAAGTTTGCCAGACAAAATATTTGACACTGTTGTATGTAAATGACATTGTTTCCCTCATGGAGAATTTAGCAAGGATGTGTCAAGTGTGTGTTCCTTTTTCTTTAAGTTTCAATAATAAATTCCTCTGCACTTACAAATAAATTACTCTGTGCTTCCCACCCTTAACTGGGAGCACACCAGCTTCCACAGTGGCACAGGAAGGAGCAGATGGGAAGATGTCAGTACAAACATCCTTACTAACTCTGTGTAGTGGCTGGGAAGTAAAGGGTGGAGGACACGACAGTTTAGCTAAATCAAGATAGGTCTTGGAACCAAAGAAACTGGAGAAATTGCCTTTCTCTCTTTCTGGTAAATCTGATCTGAACCCAGAAAGCTAAGTAGGGATGAGAATGAAAAACCACAAAGAAAGTAAGCAGAAGATGCAATGAATTGATACCTTAAACAGCATCAAGTATGGAAGAAACAAAAGTAAAATATGTTGATGTGTTTTCCTTTTTTTGGGGGGGTGGGGAATGTTGAGAAGTTGGGACAGCTGGTAAATCTCTTATTTAAATATAGTGTATTTTAAGGTGTACTCTAGCTATCCTTTGGAACTCAATGCTCAATGACAGCAAGTGTCTAATAACAAAGGTTTTGAGTATTTCAGAAGTGATTAATCTTTCTCTGAGGAATCAGTAGTCACTGTCACTCTGGTATTCAGGATGACAGCACTCTTTTCCTGGATATTTTGTTATTATGAGAGCAAATTACTCAGGAGCACCTTCTTTATGTACCACTTGTAGTAACTTCCACGTGCTGGCCTCTCACAGGCTGACATTTTACCCATGGAGTTCATGTTTGCCACGTGGTTTTTGCCTGCACTTTTCGGGGGAGCACATGGCTCAGGTCCCTTGGTGAGTGAATTCCCTGTTCAGAGCTGAAGGGAGGTAATGTGGACAGGGCACTGCAGCGGGCTCTTGGCTTTTTTTGGATATCCTGTGGTACACACAGCTGCAGGTAAGTGGTGCCTTGATCCCTCCTGGAATCACTCTTTACATTCAGGTGAAATAAGGTGGTGGGAAGCAGCTTCATTCCCACCCTGCTGCATGTGTGTTTTCTGGTGGGAGAGGATAATTCAGCTGGTGATGCCTTCATGATGTTCACTGTAGTTTTCTTGGGTCCAGCTCTGCCAAATGTGTAGATGGTAGCAAGCCAAATGCAGCCTTTTACTTTTGTCTACAAAGAGCTTAATTTGGTCCTGGCATTAGTTCTGACTGCTTAAAGCCATAAAGCAACTTTTTTCCCTTTCTTTTAACCCTACACAAAGGAGACTGCTGCTAGTGTTGCAAAATAATTGAGCCAGAGCCTCTTGCAATCAAAAGATGATTAGCTTCTTGTGTTTGTGTGTGTTCTGATGTGAACCAGTCTATTATGTCTGTTTTGTGTTCCTAGGGATGCACTATTTTTATGTGGAACTTGCAAAAGCAGACGCAGTTCACTGATGTTTATTAGTGACCTTGTCGTGTCCTCTGAATTATGGGCAGCCTGCTTGGAGCATGGGGAAATGCTACTAGCAGTCATTAAGTGGATGTTAAGGTTTTTGTAGTTGTTTAACCTCTCCAAGGCCTTACTGCAATTCTAGATGTTTAAAAAAAAAAAAAAAAAAAGAGAAACTGAATTATGGGTGTTTAAAGCTGAAATATTTATAGAAGGAGTTTTTTATTTAAAAATAGCATTTGTGCCTGAGAAGATCAGATGTACCACTTCGGTATGAAAAGCCAAACCAGATTTTAGTTCATATTGTTAATAGAAATTGCATGAAATTTGATAATGTAATTTAGCTGAAAATATTTTCTTCCAGTGGCTTTTGTGTTATTAAATATGATAAAGAAAGCTATTTTTAAAAAACTATATATTTTTTATAGTTATAGAATGCAAAGACCGGTAGTTGAATTACTGTTTTTTAAAGAAGAGAATATACCAAGTATCAGAACACAAGCCATAGAGATGAGATCTCTCAAATTAAAACAAAGGTAAATGATATTAGAAAAATAATTTCGCTTACTAAGGGAAGACAAATGGGGATTCCATCCCCAACAAAGTACAATATATTAAGATGAAAGTGTGTTCTAGAAGAAGATTACAATTAAAAACTGGATTATTTAGGATTGAAAGTTACTTTGATTGCCTGTGAGAGAAACTTTTGTGGACTTGAAAATCCATCCTTATTAAAAATTAAAAGCAACAGTATGTGAAATCATGAAGTTCTTACTGATCTGAAGTCACTGTTTGGGTTGGTTAACATTTTACCTGAATGAAAGTCCAGCAGGATGTGGCCCAAATGATTTTGAAGGTGGTGGCAATTGTTAATGCTCCAGTATCAAAGTTGTATCCGAATTTGTGTTGTTTAGAAATGCTTCCTTATTTAAGAAATCCTACACTGATGGGATTGAAAGAGTAAAGAAATATCCTGAATTTCTCTTCTGAAGCTCAGGAAAAGGGTATAACATACTCTGGTGGTTTTTTCAGCTCAATGGAAGGAGCTCTTGCACATTCTTTGTAAAGTGCTAAATTGTGGCAGAGGGTAAAGAAATGACTTGTGAGTTACTGTTTTGACTTTTCAAATATTATCTTAGAGCAGAGTTTGGGAGGAAGAGAAGTGTCCACAGAGCAACGATCCACAACTCCAAATAAAAAATGTGAATTTGAATGCATTTTGAAGACGAGTATTCCCAATACCGTGACAGGTCTCTTAAATAAAAAAATTGAAGAAAAAAGGCTGCCTAAAACTTTGGCTACTGACTATAGAAACCAAATCCTGTCTGAACAAATTCCTTCTTCATGCTTTGTTGGAATGATGGATCTCCTTGGCTTTGCAGCCTTCTTCCCCAAAACCAGCATGAAGCAGCACTCTAGATTAGTCAAGAGAAGGCAGCATGCAAACATGAATATGAACTCCATCACATCACATCACATCACATCACATCACATCACATCACATCACATCACATCACACCATCTGGCTCCACCAGCTTGGAAAGGATGGCCTTAGTCATGTAGCTGCCCCTACTCATGGCTGACAGGAAGCAGCAAATTAATTGGGAGTCCAATTGTGATTTACCTTTTACCCCTTACTCTTGACCCCCACGCTCTACCATTCATTTTGTCTTTGAAAGGCCTGATGCTTCTAAGTGTCTTGTTTGATCTATTAAGAAGAGAATATTTGTTGCATGCTGGAGCTCTGAGTATATAAAGAAAGACAAGAAGTAGGTGGAAGCTGGTATGGAGCTTAAGTTTTCTTTTAAAAAACCACAATGCTCTTTTTAAGCTGCAGAGTTGAAGGAATATACCTTTCTGAGAAGGTCCATTAAACATTTATTTTCAGAGGTATTTATGCACAGAGAGGGGAATGTTAACATCCAGGAATACTGCAAGGCAGCCACCTACTCACATTTTAATTTCCTAGCACAGGATTGACCTGACATCCTGCTTTATTTGAAAACACATTGCATCTTGCCTCCACAAGTGTCATTTTGCTACAAAGTTTCCAAGATCCCTGCGATTTAGTCAGGTTGGATCCAAGCATAAAGAACAAGATCTTATTTTCTGCCTTTATGGATGCTCCAAGAATTAATTAGTCAATATATTGCAATGCTTTAAAGAGTTAAAATTCCATGTAAACATGGCAATTTGCTTCCTCACTCCAGTGTAGCCCAGCTTTTAGCTGTCCTGCTTGCCTTTGTACCTGCTGTTGAGCTCTTGCAAAATCAGTTGTAGTTACTAATCCAATGGGACTTCAAGAAGAAATTAGGGTGACAGCCAGCAGATGTAGTGAAGCTGGCCAGCAGATTCCATTCTTCTCCTGGAAGGAGTACTGAGCTAATAAAACCATGGTTTGGGTTTCACTGTGCTGCCTGGTGTGCAACCTCTCTGTAGTTGTCACATACAACTGGTAGCTCAGTCTATGTCTCAGTGACCCTTTTCATACTCATATTCTGACCAAGTTCTTACAATAGTAAATAATTTCATACAGCATTTTTCAATTCCAATTTCAAAGTACGGTGCGGTGTTAATTCAAAATGAAGCTTTAACTCAAATGTCAATTGTGACTAGTAAAATTATTTTTAAACACTTTTTGTGTGCTCTGAAATTGGTTTTTTTTTTGATGCGAGGTGCTTTGAATATCATCAGTGACTATATTTTATGCTGCTGCAAACTATGGGAGCTTCATCTCAAGGACTCAGGAACACAGAACACGGGGAGTCACGAGTGTGTTCTTAACTGGTGCCAGAACATCAGCTCAAGCTGATTGCTCCTTTGTGTCACTCCTAGGGCAAGAGTGTGATTCATCACTTCCTTTCTGCTGAATACTGAAGTGCAGATGCATCTTTATGGGTTAGATTTTACTTCCATTGACAACTAAATGGCATCGTGATCTCATTTGTAATAATGTAAGTTGGGAGTAATTTGGTAAAAGCAATTGACCTACATCGGTATAATTCTTGTGTGAGGTCTTGTCAGATTCAGTAGCTTCTCTAGAAACAGTTTTGGTCTTAGCAAATACATATGTTTGTCTCCCCAGGAAAGCATGTGGATTTCCCCTGCACTGGGGAGCATCTGTGAGTTCTGCTTGTTATTCATGGGTAGAATATTTTAAAAATAAATGAAGACATTTAAACCTTGTGTTCTTCGTGTGTGAAAGTTCAGGCATGATGTCGCTTTCCATGAATTATTAGACTTGACCACCAGCTCACTTCCATTTTGACAATAATACCATCTGCCATTCTTTCATGCCATGCTTTTTCCTCTATCTTTGTAACTCTCTTGATGACTACATTGTTTTGATATGCTAGGCCAGTTAAGCTGCAAAAATCTAGTTTAAAAATAGCTGTATGATTTTAAAATGATTTTTTAAAAACTGGAGGAGCACACAAGAAGAAATTGTTTATATATGGTTATAGATCTATTTTTGTAGTTCTATTTCTGGTAAACTGAAGCTGATACACCAGCACAAAAAGGAAGATTTATGTAAGTATAGATATGGAGTCATTTCAGGCTGTGGTCAGGATCATCTTACTGGCATGTCTTTGGGTCACTGGGCCAAGCAGGGTTTGTTTAGGTTTTCTTTCTTTCTTTCTTTCTTTCTTTCTTTCTTTCTTTCTTTCTTTCTTTCTTTCTTTCTTTCTTTCTTTCTTTCTTTCTTTCTTTCTTTCTTTCTTTCTTTCTTTCTTTCTTTCTTTCTTTCTTTCTTTCTTTCTTTCTTTCTTTCTTTCTTTCTTTCTTTCTTTCTTTCTTTCTTTCTTTCTTTCTTTCTTTCTTTCTTTCCCTTTCTTTCTTTCTTTCTTTCTTTCTTTCTTTCTTTCTTTCTTTCTTTCTTTCTTTCTTTCTTTCTTTCTTTCTTTCTTTCTTTCTTTCTTTCTTTCTTTCTTTCTTTCTTTCTTTTCTTTCTTTCTTTCTTTCTTTCTTTCTTTCTTTCTTTCTTTCTTTCTTTCTTTCTTTCTTTCTTTCTTTCTTTCTTTCTTTCTTTCTTTCTTTCCTTCCTTCCTTCCTTCCTTCCTTCCTTCCTTCCTTCCTTCCCCCTTTTTTTTCCCTTTTTCACCCTTCTCCGTAGCATTCTTCTGTCAACCTATTTTATTTTGAGAGCAGAATTTCCTCCCTAGTTTCTTCCTTCTTCAACTAATTGATGTCTTTTGCTTCTAGACATCCACTGGGCTGCAAAACCATCAGTACAGTAGTGTAGAGCTAAACACAGATATTCACAGTGTGAAATCTGTCCGTCCATCACTTGGGCACAAGCCTGTGCCTGTTGATGTTAGAGCAGCAGCCACACACCTTGTCGAGCCGGGTGCTCTTTGTGCAGCCCGTGTGCTGAGTATTTGCTCTGCTCTGTGCTGATAGCAGTTCATTCCTCGGGCTGCAGGGGAACCAGCAGCCCCTGTTGTGCATGGCAGCAATTGCCACAAACACCACGGGTTCAAATGGGAGAGAAAGGGAATCAGAGGGATGTAAATCATATTCAGATCATCATTTTCTACAATCTCAGGATCTACCAGCCTGGAACTTTCAGGCTACGCTTTTCCTTTGGGACTGACAGGCAGCAGTGACCAGTGGAAAGCTCAGAATTGATATCTCCATTTCTCTGCCTTTCTCCAAAGTTCAAGCTGTGTTTCTTCAGGAGATGGCAGCAGATGATATTGTTAAACTCAGACTCTCCTATGAGACTGAAGAGGAACGATGTCCAACAGTTACTCAGTTAAGTAACAAAATTATCAAGCCTTTTGCATTGCATTGATACAGAGGGAGCTGAGCAAGATTTTGAGCCTTTTGTGTTCCTTTGATGGAACAGAAGAACCCTTCAGACTAAAGAAAGATGGTCCAGTGCCTGACAGCTCACAGTGTGTGAAAAGGAGTTTTCATGTCAAGTTGGATCATGCTGTGTTTTATTTTATGAGCACTGTCACTCGTGCCTTTTTGTAAAGAGCATGGCTTTGTTTTACTCTGGAAGTTTAGAAGAAGAAACTAAGGAACTAGATAGAGACTTCTTCAGGGATTTAGTTGTTAAGGAATCAGGTCTGAAGTGTTCATCTTGCTTTCACTCACCCAATCTTCTTCTGAAGTCACAAGACTCAGACTGATGGAAACACAGGTAAATGGGACATAGAGGACATCTGAAAAGGCAATCGGGGAACAAAGTGGGGCTTCTGTTCTCTTTACATTTTGGTTCTTGTGCAGCATTGGGTCAGGCGTTTATTCAGTTTTTACCAGTTTGAAAGATTACCTATTGAAAGCATCATTATATTTTATCAGGGTCAAGACCTCAGTTCATTACAACTCTCGTTTTTTTCTGATTTAAGAAAACAGTGCAAGAAGCTGAGGAGAAGGGGACAGGAAAGAAGGATAATGTCAAAGAATGAAATGATGCAATTACATGAGCTTGCTGTATGTGTAATTGGCATGAGTTTTCCATTCTCTTTTTATTTTGTTTATTTGATTTTCTTTATTCTTATTAAAAATTATTAGTTTCTCTTCACATAGTATGAAAGCAAATATCAAATAAAGACTTAAAAATTCCACTGTGCTTTAAAAAAAGGTGAGTTATGAATAACAAGTTGAAGCATTCTTAGCCAGTGCTGTCACCTATTCTGAAACCTACCTGTTTTCCCCTCAGTGTAAAACTATTGCCATTTGAAGTTGAAGCTGAAGGTGTTCTTTCTCCATTTATCTCTTACTCTCCCCTAAATCAAAGAGGATATTAAACCTGATCTGGAATACTTATTTCCTGTGATACATTACTTTCAGCTAAAACTGTCTCTTCTTTCTCTTCTTTCTTGCTTTCCTTCCTTCTTTCCTTCCTTCTCCTCTTCTCATGTATGTTAGGAGCTTAGCTTGGTCATTCATGGTCTCCTGAAGTTCTGGAGATGCAACTCTTATAAACTAGTGTACACATTGATGGCATTATAAAATAACTGAACCATTTCTGTTAAGGGAATATAAATAATTCCTTCAGAGCATGTAGAACCAGTGAATAAAGATTTTAAAGTTGTTTATTGTTTTATTCTGTTTGTCTGCATGTTTAGGCAAAGATGGGAGAATTAAAAGTGGAGACATAAATAAACTGTTTAGATTGCATGTTGGAGGAGTAGTTTAAATAACAGTATAACTTTTTTTTCAGCTTCTGAAGCTTCCAATTTTTTTTAGAAACTGCAAACATAATGAACATTTCTTATATTATGTCAATTCAAAGCCTACTACCTTACTGTTTTATCCACCAAATCAAATAATGCTCTTGACTTTGCTGCCTTGACTTCACCTATTTTTCTGCTTTTGTTCCACCAAGGTTCCACTGCAGCTGAGGAAGTTTTGGAGAGCACATATTCAGGCAGCCACCCATTACATATTGCTACAAGTATTTGGAATTATTTTCAGCAGTCTTGGAGTTCACAGTGACAGCCACACAACCATTTTTAAATTAAAGCTATTTGAATAACTGTTGTGTGCAATCCCAGATCTGTGCAACGGAAGCAGATTTAATTTATACAGTACTCAGGAACCTTTTCAGGATATCTTTAATATCTCTCCAGCAAAAAGCACCTCCAAACATTTTGTTTCACACTTCCAGAACTTCTGTAATGTTTTATTAAAGTCTCACAAAACGAGTTTTTGGATGTCCTAACAGAGGGATTAGTCAAGATGGCACCTTAATGAAATATACATTTCTAACACTGATGAGGTAACCAATTCAATTAGGGTTTGTGTAGCATTTGCTTTTGGTGTTTTGACAATTTTTTTTTTTTTAAATAAAGAGAGCTCTTTTGAGCAGTCTATTGGAACCAATTTTGTATTAAAGGACAGTTTGCAAAAAATCGAACACCATGTTTAGGTGGTGCTGAGATGACTCTGTTTTTTCTGTAATCTGTAACCATACAGTTGTGGAAAATAGGGTTGAAATCAAGCATTGCTACATGTGGAAGCTGTTTCTAACTTAGTGCCCTTTTTGAATTGACCACAAAATCATTATTCTACTAGACACAATTAACAGTCATCTTAACAGGAGGCAATAGGAGAACTGCAAGTTGTGGGACAGATTTTAAGATCACACAAAATGAAGTTGCTGCAGTTGAAACAGAGGCTGTTTGCTGGGTGAGTTGTGTTTTTCTTCATTTTGGAGAGAAATAATTAGGAGGAAAAAAGCCAGAGGAACACCACAAAGATTATCACCAGATACACTGACTAAGCAGTGGAGCCCTTCAGTATAGAAAGTCATTGTTGAAGATGAAATGTTGACATTGTGTATCAGGCCAACATCACAGTACCTGACTATTCTAACAAATTAATCTAATCATCTTCCTCGCAGCTGATACCTAAGGTGATGTATTTTTAGACTATTTTATCTCATTAGTGATTATTGCAAATCCTCCAAAATCTGTCAGAACTCCAAATTGCTGGCTTCCTTGAGTTTGTCAATAATTTTCTGTGTTGACAAAGCATATTTAGAAGTTTTGAATCTTTAAATTCCAGAGGACAAGGAAGGAGCCTGGTCTTACAGCCTACCCCAACATTAATTTGTTTCTCTTTTTTGAACTCAGTTTATGAATTTTATACTTGGAATTGGTTGTCCTAGCTAAATATGTTTTTTCTGCATTGCCTTCTTATTTTCACTTTGTGTAGCTTTCATTGTTTGCTAATTAGGTCCACTGAGGTTTCCAAATGTCAGCATCTTGTAATTCTAGTCACTGCCAGGTCTTCTTCAGCAACTTGCAAACATTTTTTCTTTGAAGAATCCCTCCCTTCCAAAATAGTCTCTTTGTGCTTGCCCTAAATCCAGAATTTGATGTGGTTCTTAGTTAAGAACAAGCCACAAACTTCATATTCTTGAGTATTTTCTAGAACTATGATGGAAGATTAGAATGGTAGTAAGCTCTCGATTTTTGTTGTGTAAGCTGTGGCAAGTATCTAAGATACACTCAAGACTTGCATGATTATTTTCACCAATGTAGCCTGATTGGATTAAAATTTCATTTTTCGTTGCACATCTCCTTGTAGACATTGTAAGTTCACGACTGTTGTTTAACTGATTCTTTTAGACTAGTATTAACAGCAACATTTTTGCTTTTTTATCTTTTTTTTTTGTTTAATTGGCAGAAGCTAATGAAACAATGCTGAGCGTAAATCTTGTATCAGTATGTAACCAATCTAAATAGACTCAATTATTTTTTATTCAAAATAGAAGCTGTGCAACACTTTTTTTTAAGTTTGGGTCTTTCTCTTCAACTTTTACAGCAGAGCCACCAAATTTTTCCAGACAATACTTTTGTATTTAAATTCTGCAAAGGTGTTAAACCTTCCTCCCTGATATCCATGATGATGATGGCATAATGGAAACTGCCAAAAGTTCTTTTAAAGTCTGATAAACATAGCTGCATTTATATTTTAACCTGGGACAAATGCCTATCTTGTTTTTTAGAGTGTTCAAGCAGTTGTTTGCTGTTGCACCTAAAAATTGTGCATGGACTCATGCGATGCTGCATAGCAATCAAACATCAATCACCTGTTTACAGGGATAAAAGGTGACTTCTTCCATTTCTACAGCTGGAATTAAAAGAAGCACTTCTGCCACCACCCATTGAGTCACAGAGCACAGCTGCCAGCTTGGATAGCCAGTGAGATTTGGATAAAATCACATTTTCAGACATCCAGGTTACTCTCTAGAGGCTTCTGCAGTCTAGAAAACCAAATCCTACTTGAAGGCCATCAATTTCGTGTACTTCCTTCTCTTCTGTGTCTAATGACCATTTATTCTCCTCACTAGCTGCTTTCCTACCCAGCTGTCAATTATTTCATTCTTTCCTATTTTCTCCTTAGATGTAGTATTTTCTGTCATTTACCAATACTGGTCCATAATATGCTTTAGTGGACCTTAATACCTTGATAATCTTATAATTTCCCATTCTGACATATCGTAGTTGCTTGACAACATTTAAATGTAAATATAAAAGCAAGTGACTGAAATTTCAAGGTCAAGTAACCATTTCTTTTATTTTGAATGTGAAAAATATAGCTAAGTTTCCCAGCTTGACTTTGAAAATCAATCTTTTTCACTGTGTAAAATTTCAAAAGTTCCTGTGTGTGTGTAACTGTTCCAGATTTCAAGAAATGAAATCACCTAGAAATCCTGATCATCAGTCTTCTGCTTCCCATCCATCTCAGATTTATTTTATCTTGAGAAAATCTCCTATGTTCTAACTAGCTGGTAATTTTGAAATGTCTGCAGTTTCCTGACCACACTTTGAGTAGTGTTAGATGGGATTATCAATTGCTTTAATTTCAATTAAAATTAAGCAACCAAGAAAAGTCAAATAAAGAACATTTTTATAAATCTGTATTCATAGGTTAGAACAGGTATTTTATTCATGTACAAATAAGAAGTGCAGAGGATGATATGGTTTTAGATGATACATAGTCCAAAAGAATTAAAAATAACTTGCAGAACAATTCTTACCACAGCACTCCTGAAATGCGTGAAAAAATTGTTATCATCAATATTTAATTTTTTAAAAAAATTACATTGTAGTCATGCAATACCAAAAAATACCCAGTACTGGTATTATACTGCATGTGGACCAACAATGCAGTCTTGTAAGAAATGACAGGAGTTGTTAGGAGTATTATGGTGCCCATGCACAGTGATTCTTTAGTGTGCCCAGGACTACTCAGGCTGTTTCTTTAGGCTGGAATGGTCATTTATTTAAATCAGTGAAAAAAAAAAAAAAATCCCATAGTCTTCAGTGCAAGAAAGTGGAGATTCTTATGAGAAGCCTTCTCTGTTTGTTGGCGGAGGTGCAAAACCTAAAATCTGTGGGGAAAAAATACCTTTCAGCAAAGTAATACAGAGCTCTGGCACTGTTCCTCTGAGCTGGCCCTGGAAGGAATTGCATTTGTATTGTGAACATTAGTACTATTTCTGGGATAAAATACATTTCTTTTCCACTTTTGAATAATTTACCCTTTTCTTTTAGAGGAGAAGGCATTACTGCCAAAATCGTGTGAGCATAATCTACTGTAATTAGACAGCCTGTGCAGTAGGCCCAATGGAAACCCTACATCATTTTAGAAGTACTGAGACTGCTTAAAAGAGCTTTACAAATAATGTTATAAGTTTTAAAAATAGTTCAGTGCAGAGTTTTTTGCACACTCTGCTCTCATCCCATTGCTTTTTAGCCCCATCATTCCATACAGCAGGACAGGGACTCCTCCTTTAGGAAGCAGGGAAATGTTCTCCTGCACAGCCTGTTCAGGGGATTTCTGCTCTGAAAATGGATGCACGTCCTAGACTGGATTTTGAAGAAGTTGTTGTGCCCAGTATACTCTTCATAAGGCTGGATAAAAGGGAAGGGCTGCTATATTGTGCACAGAACAAAACATTCCTGACATGCAGAATGGACATGCAGAATGTTCGCAGTATGTACCCTAGAAGTCATTTTTGGACACTTTATAACTTTAAATAGCAGTTTTTCAGGAATCTGACTTGGTGCTTTATATGGCCCTCATCACAATTGTTCCTAGAGCAACTGGAGAACAATTTTTCTTCTTGCACCATTGCATGGGATAGAAAATTTGTATCTCCACCACAGGGAGGCCTAAGGCTGAATATACATTGGATCATTTGTCCAATCTGTCATAATGAGCTTAGGGGAAGTCCAGAAGCACTGATGGATGCCAGTGTGAGATACCCTTGTGTCTGATCTTTACATTGTCCATCTCACCTCCAAATCTGCTGGCTGCCATATCAGGCAGGGACTAGGAACTTTTGAATTGGTTTTGTATTGAAATAATAATTCTTTTGTAATTTTCTTTAAAGCTGATCTCTCACTTATATACTACTCTTTGGGTGTGTCTGTGGGGATGGAACTCTGAAGAAGACAAATTTTCCTAGTTTCTGTGAAGGTTAGCACCTCAAGTTCTTACATGATGGAATCTATATTAAATGTGCATTTCAGTAATCAATTTAAGAAAAAAATCTTACAAGCAGCTTCACTTCAAATCCCACCTATTTACCAAACCAGTTTTCATGGACTACATCTTCTTTGTGTACTTGGACAATACAAATACTTTAGGGGAAAACATGGTGCTCACTCTTATGCTATCTGATTCATTAATAGGATCTTTCCATCTTAATCCTACAATTAGTTTTTTTTCTACTTCTCTATATAGGAAATTATTTTATTAGAATTGCTGAGTAAGAAAACCTCAAGTTATAGTAGAATTTTATTTATGCTGGAGAAATTAATGCCAGCTAATAGTCTTGCTTCTTGTTCTATTTTTCTTTGGTATTTGATTTTTGGTAATTGGCCCAACTTGTGTCCTACTGTGGGAGCTTGGCAGAGAGAGAGGGATAAAAGAACGGAGAAAAAGATTTGTAGGTGTCAGAGACAGCTTGTGTATGTGCCTGCATACATATGTGAGCTGGCATAAAGCAGGGCTATGTGGATTTTAACTGTTTAAATAATACTGTACATAAATCTTCAGCTAGCTGAGGATGTGACCCAAGGAAGGCAAAAGAAACATTTACAGGTGCTCGAGCAGTGTTTGATTTCTGGGCAGGGGTGATCTGCATACACTAACGTCCCAAGATACTTGGTCCATGGAAGGGTGAATCATGCAAGGCTCAGTTGACTCATGGGTGGAAAAAAATGGAGTTAGCACAACCCAAAATGGCAAGGATTTGTGGTCACAAGAGAAAAACAAAATGTACATTTACACAACAAATGTAGGCAGTG
Source organism: Acridotheres tristis (assembly GCA_037013685.1). Classification (NCBI taxonomy): domain Eukaryota; kingdom Metazoa; phylum Chordata; class Aves; order Passeriformes; family Sturnidae; genus Acridotheres; species Acridotheres tristis. The sequence goes on from CM072885.1 coordinate 68,614,262, forward strand.
AAGTATTTTCTGTTCAATCCTTTCTATAATGATGAAGGGAAGACTTGACTTCCTTAGGACAATGAAACTTGAACTGAAAATGAAAGCCAATATATTGCCATTCTACCTCTAGCTGTCATCTTTCCTGATCTGGTAAGTTAAATGGGTAAGTGCATGTGACATTATTAGAGAAAAACTAGGCAAGAGAGGACAGAGTATTTTAATTGCTCAGAGGAACCCTTCCTCCTGAGTCAGAAATAAAGCTGTGCCTCTACATGCTGTCAATGGCAATATGGTGTTGGTTAATTACCCTTTGAATACCATCTAATGCAGAAGTTGTAATGATCAGTGGTTATTAGAAACCAAAATGACCTTTATTTAGGACAAGTGATTTGGCTGCATCCAGTTTTCGGTAAGTGCTTTACATCTATTCTAGTTTTCATTGTAGTTCCAAATAGGTGTGTTGGGTTTTTTTTTGTTTCTTTCCATAAATCTATTAGCTCGTGGTGCTTTCTGTAATATTTTGAGTTCCAGCTGAGAGGTAGCTCAATTAAAGTGGCGGGGAGAAAGCCTCATGAAGAGATGTACATTTGATACATCCCACTGAAAGGCATGTGTAGAGAAGGCACTAAGTTCGTTCAAAAGTATTTCTTTTATAGGGGTATTACCAATTGTAAATACTCTCCTTTTCCTAGTTAAAATGGAAAACCGTTTGAAGGGAAATAAGCACGGTGTTTCGAGCTCCACAAATAGTGTTGCATGCATGTGATGTTGGGTGGATACTCGGTTACGGTGAGAATCTACAGCCATGGGTTTGCTCGTAGGACACGATATTCCCGGCGTTCACCTCCGTGCGTGTCACAGTGGTTCAGTTCTCCAGGTTGTGGCAGTTTCTGCGGTGGTTCTGGGGAGTGTTTGAGGACTCTGCATCTCTTGTTTAACATGGCAGCTCGGAGAGTCCAGATAGGTTTAACATGCACTGCATTCAGTTCGCATTTCATTTTAAAGGAGTCGTTTTTGCTCTCTGCGGAGGCTTCAATTATAGAGGGCCAAACGACAGGCATAATTAAGGCAAGTGGTGGGATACCAGCGGAGCACTTTGGCGTTTCCACCAAGGATTTTGCAAATCCTAGCTTGATTAATCTGTTTAAACATCTGTGCATCCTCTCGTCTGTGCCGCTCACCGCTGGGTATCTCTGTCTCCCTTGCGCTGCCTGCCGTGCCTTGGGGGCTCCATCAGAGAGCCGCAGCTCGCTCAGCGCCCGCACACCCTGCGAGCGGCTCCGCGCTCCTTGAAATGCAGCTCACACTCGCGTTCCGTGGTGGAACCGCAGGGCAGAGCCCACCCTGTTGGGAGAGGATGGGATGGGATGGGATGGGATGGGATGGGATGGGATGGGATGGGATGGGATGGGATGGGATGGGATGGGATGGGATGGGATGGGATGGGATGGGATGGCAGCGGTGCCGCGCCGCTGTCCGGCCGCGCCGCTGTCCCTGCCCCTGGCCCGGCCCGGCCCCCGCCGCTCCCCTCGCTGTCCCCCGCTCCCCCAGGCAGCAGCCGGCTCCAGCTCGCCTCCTTGACGTCATGTCTGTGGCGAGGCTTCAGCAGGCGCAGTGGAGGCAGGCAGGCAGCGTGTTAAACTTTCAGATCAAGTCCGGCGGCTCCCAACGCCGTGCGCGGGGAGCTGCGTGCAGCCGCCGCAGCTGGAACATCTGGAAGCGTTCAGTGTGTCTGTCTGTCGGCGAGAGGGAGAGAGCGAGCAGCGAGCGCGCTGAGGGAGGGGAGGGAGTAAGGGGCTGGGACTTGCTCTCTTCCTCTGCAGAAACAGCTCCCTGCCAACACAACGCGCTCAGAATGGCTTTGAAGAGGAGGAGCAGCAGCGTTTGAACATCTCCCTTTTTTTTTTTGTTCCTCTTCCTCCTGTTGTTACTCTTGTAGTTGGTGGATTTTAAAGAGACATTTAACCCTCAGAGGTTTGTCCTGGATGCTTTTGCTTTTTTCCTTCCCCCCCGCCCCCCTCTCGTTTCCCCCCTTCCTGTTCTTTTTTATGGTTTAACAGCCAGAGGTGCTGTGCTAAATTCTTGGAAGGGGCCCGGATGTACTGAGGATGCATTGCAATTTCACTAAAGGAGGCAGTAGTGGAAAGGATCAGTTTTTGGTGTTTGATGCAATAATGGGAATCAGGTAATAATAAAAGGGGAAATTCTGCAGCTCCATTCTTCCTTGAATTTTACCAAGCCGATTTTCGGAGGGATTATTCTGGACTCGTTTTAAATGGTCAATGAAAACAAGAGGATGTACATTCCAGAAGAAAACCATCAAGGTAAGCCTGAGATTTACCTCCGAGGACCTAGCAACCATTCCCTCCCCTGCCCTTTGTCCCTTATCTCTCGGCTGAGCTCAGCCGCCGCCGCCACAGGCAGAGGCGGGCGAGGGGCCGGGGCAGAGGACAGCCTTTGACACCGGGCTCCATTCGGAGCACACAGCTCCCCTCGGCCGGGCGTGCTCCGCGGAGACCCCCGCAGCCCCTCGCAGGACACAGGCTGCTTCTCACGAAAGCCCGGGCAAAGAAAAGTTGCTTTAAGTCGCCGTCGTCGCCTTCCCAGGCGAAGGGGCGAGGAGGGGCGGCCGGCGAGGGGGCTGCGCGCTGGGGCTGGGGGCTCGGGGGAGCAGCAGCTCCTCCGTGTCAGGCTAGGATTAACTCGCAGGGCCGCCGGAATTAGGGGATCTTTCCCAATTAACGTCGTCCCGGTCCTCCTAATCCTCATCTGGGTACGGCTTCCTAAGGCACCGGGAGAGGAGCCCTTCCCTTCTCTTACGCTATTTCCAATCTCTCACACGAAAGGGGAGGGGAAGGGAGAATTATCTGTTTACACACATGTGCACCATACATGCGCCCATGCTGAGAGAACGAGGGACACCGGGGCTGCCTGTATTAAAATGAAAGTTGGGTTTTACTTGGGGCAGTGATTTCTCGCCGAGCTCCTCGCAGGATCGCCTGCATCATGGATACCAACCCGCGCTGTTGCTCCTCGGCATTAGCAAATGTCCCCCACTATTCCCTGTAGTAAAACTTTGTTTGTCCAAACTCCAGAAGCCTTCCCCCGCCCCCATCCCCCCCGCCCAACCCCGATGTGCCGTTCCTGAAGTTATTTTTATCCCGTTACCTGCATGGTGTCACCCCCTCCCTCCCTTCCCTTCCCTCCAGCCCTGGCTGCACACACACGTCGGTGTTGCAGAGCAGGCAGAGCCATTTCCTCCCCTCGGCGAGGGAAGAGCAGCTCTGCATCGGGAGCGGCTCCTGGGGTGTCTCCATCCCCAAGGCAGAACCCTCATCCCCGGCCAACTTCTCCCTCCTATCCCCTTCGCCCCCCTCCTGCTCCTCAGGGCAGCCCCTCCCTCCCTGGGCCGGCGACAACTTCCCCGCTGGCAAACGTGCCCCCCAAAGCTGGCACCCAACACCCGCTCGGGGGGCCAGGGTGCCCCGGCGAGCCCCCAGGTAGCCACAGGCGCCTTGGAGGGGCGGCTGGAGGCACAGCTGGGGAGGGGCAGCAGCGCTGTGGCAGCCCTGGATGGTGGAAGGGTAGTGAGGTTCAGAGATAACACCACCCTCCTTCCGATTAAATGCAGATTAAAAAGAATAAAACCAGCCAGCACCCCCACCCCTAACCACTCCATCGAAATGAGGTGGGAGGGGAAAGGAAGCAGCCCCTGATCCAGAATGCTTCTTCCAAGTGGGAGCGAGTCTGCAGCACATGTATTCGACAGGCATAATTGGGCTGCTCTTCCTGGTCCAGAGCTGATAAAGTGGATGAAGAGCTCAGCCTCCATAGCAATATGCCAACGCTATGGCAACCTAAATCCAGCTCCCTCCTTATCAGCTGCAGTGATTATATAATTGGAGGAACAGTTTTGCATCTGTCTCTTGATGCGGATTGTCATTACTCCCAGGTGAAAGAGCAACTTCTAAAGCAAACAGAAAATCAGCCAAGTGGAAGAGAGTTCTGTTCCCTGATAGTGCTCAGGTTGCCATTTATTTACAATCTATTTTTATTTTATGCAAACAGCACCTGAAAGGTTAAATTGATCAGTAGTCAAGAAAACCTGGTGGTGAGGAGATGGGAGCAAACCATTTCACAACGTGGAATGGAGCCACTAAAGCAACCACAGATTGCCATTTGCAAGGTAGTGATAGGAGGGGGATAGGAAATGAAGCCAGGTCTGGATTCATGGTCTGCTCCTGGCCTCTGACATGGAAGAATGATTTGGATCAGTCCTTGCTCTTACATCCTGCACAGTTGCTGGCAGCAAGGTGAATGTTCCAGGCACTGGTGGTGCAAGACAAATTTTGATGTGTGCTCTTGAAATGTGACTGACATGAGCAGGCCTCTGCCAGCAGCTGCTGTCTGATACCAGCCAGCCCCTCGTGAGCCCACCTGAGCAGCTCTCACACCTGGGCAGCAGGGGAGCTGCTCCAGCAGGGCTTACTCAGAGCAAATAAATAAATAAAGCATAGAGAGGCCATTAGTTCCGTTGGGAGGGCTGTAGGGAAGTGGAATTGTATTTGAAAGGGCTTTGTTGGCTTTTTAAATGCCAATTTGGGCAGATTTGTAATATACTTGCTTTACACTTCTGAGTGTGACTGAAAAAAAGGAAGATTTTCAGATCCTGAAAATCTTTGACCCTAAAGTAAGAATTTCCTCATTTTTTTGGATGGTAAGCCTGCTGTGCTTTCATTACAGTCTCCTATTGCACAAAGGCAAGTAAATAGTATGTTATTTGTTGATGCTGAGACCCGATGTTCATTTTTTGCTACATAATGGAGTATATTTCTTAAAATAATAATTATTAATCAGTATAGCTTATGCTTGTCTAGAAAATGACAAAACCCCACCCAAGAAGCGCCAGCAAAAGCTTCCAAAACTAACTACATCACATCTAACGCACATGCGGGACTGGGTGGAATCCTAGACGGCCATCCTTAGTGCTTTCCCTCGTAACACTTTGGAAAACTTGCTTTCTTGAAATAAAACAGAAAATCGGTTCGCAAACCCTGGTGCCGCGGAGGGAGCGATCGGAACGAGCCCGCCTGGCCCCGGGGTGGCCGCTCTGGGTGCCCGGCGCTGCTCGGTTTGAATTGGCGGCTCGGTGGCATCGGCGCCGGGCAGAGGCGGCAGGGAATGAGCCAAAGGAGCGGCTTTGCTGTGGTTTTCCAGCCCCGGGGCCGGGGTTTGCTGTGGTTTTCCAGCCCCAGGGCCGGGCTGGGGAGGGGGTTGGGGGTCCCGGGTGGCTCTCCCGGAAGGTGGCACTGCAGGGCTGCGGAGCTCCGCGGCTCGGCGGGCGGCTCTGCCCGGGATGCTGCGGCCGGCGCGGCTCTCCCGATGGACACCTCGCTGTCCATCCCGGAATAAAATTCATCAGCGTTGAAGAGCCCCTGGTAGGTCATTTGTTCCGTGCAGTAAGGATCCTGTGAGTGAAAAGCCATTTCTGATACCGTGTCTGAACTACCCTGCCTTCAATTTCGGGTAATGCCTTTGGGCTTTGTCCTTATTGCATATTTTGAACAGATTTCTACCTGCTGCTTGTAGAAAAAGAACCCCCTCAGGTATTTGTCACCCATAATTAGATCTTCTTGCAACCTCCTTTCCTAACCTGCACATACCCTGTTCTTGAAATGTTTCCCTGTAAGCCACTTTTCACAGTCCTTGTATCTCTTGTATCTGTTAAATTAAGAACTAATTAGTATACCCTTTATTTCTCAGAAGCCTATTGATAGCGGCAGGGTCAAGTCACAAGCGCAATCCCTAATGCATTTTCTGACCTGAAATGAGGGTCAAGCCCACAAATATTGCCCTTAACTTTGCAGGTATAAATAGAGATGCTTGTGTACACTTGACAGCTGATTTCAGTTGAAGGGTTGAAACCTGTCTCATGCTGTGAATGGTACAACAAAACCATCGGCTACAGGCGCTAGAATTTATTGGATGTTTGCTTTAATCTTCTGTTCTATTTTCAGAATACCAATTTTGATTCCTGTTTGTTTTGGGGCAATGCTTTCGTGTGTAAGAGAAGCCATACTCTTTCCATGGTGACAAAGTGACCAGATTAGCAAACTTAGTCGTCATTTTTGAGTATTTGTTCTTGTGCTCTTGTTTGGCTGTAAAAGTTGGTCAGAGTAGGCATTAGTCATGGGGCATAAAGAATACCTCCAGGTGTTCTGAAGCAGCTTATATTCAGGATTTTTGGAGAAAAAGAGTTCTGAATCACTCTTTAAAGATGTAGCACTAGAATTCCAACCTCGCCTGATTTAACAACAAACAATTGTACTTAAGTATTATCTTCTGTCTCGAAGTACTTGGAACTTCTGATTGGTGTAAAGCATTTAATTCAATACAATATGAAATAGCAGTGTAATATAAAAATATTCAATATAATGTTAGGTAACAGTACCTAAACATTCTGCATAATACAGTGCACTGTATTTATTTGTGGAAATTGCCAGTAGAGCCTTCAGAAAGGTATTTAAGTGCTTTCAAGCATTTCCTACCCTTAAAAGGAGTATTTAAGTGTCCTGCAAAAGGCAAGGAATTTCAAGTATATACTTTTGAAAGGTTCTCTTTGAAATTATCTTCGGGCACAGAGACCAGTTTTGGTTAGGCCATCATCAGTGTTCCTGCTGGCTGGTTCTTCCTGCAGTTTGCACTGCTGCCATGAGCACTCACCTGGTGTGCAGAGTGCAGCCAAGGCACCTTTCTGAAGCCCCTCTTGCTTGCATCTCTGATATGTTTTTGGGGTTACATCTGAGTAATTCACTATAGCAGATGTGACACGGCCTTGCCATGTGGAATTAATTTATCCTACTGAGATATTTACTTTGAATTCTTTGTCCTCATCTTTTTGTTTTGTTTCCTCAGAGCACTTCAGAGAACATGTTCTGTAGCTGCAGTGTTACCATATGTGCTTAGTTGTGGCTTACTTTCTTTCAGTTTTGTGGGAAATGGTTCTACACCCATGCTTAAAATAGAATTTACCTGAATGGCAGTCACACTTCATTTTACTTCTCATGTGTGTGTGAATTGTCCTTGTGGCCATTGACTTGCTAGGAAGTGTTTTGTTTAACCCTTTCTGGGAAATAATGAAAGGAACAGAGTCATTCAAGTTCAGGAACAGCAAATAAAAGAGCTCTTCTGAGCAAGTGTTCTCTAAATTTATTGACTATCAACCAGTGTAACAGATGTGACTGTGTGCAGTAAAAGTCTCTCTTAAATTATTGAACACAACAAATCAGATCAACACCAAAGAAAGCTTTTTCCAGTGGCAGATATATGCTTTACAAAACGTAATGTTATTAAATGGTTCAATTGCCTTTTTTTTTTTAAGACTGTACACAAACCCAGTATATTTTTTGTCAATAATTTATCTGAAACATTGGTTTTATTTAGATGGTAGGGATGATTCGAATTTGAGAGCATTAAAATGTTTATTACTAGATTTCAGCATCATTAATTTTAAAAAGAAGAAACACTGCTAAGGGTTCAGACATGTTGGTGGCCACTAAACACTTTTCCTTTTTCTCTTAGTTCCTCTATTACTTAACATAAAATTGGCATTTCTTTGTAATGTTACCAACAAATATTAAAAATAATTTTTTTAAAATGACCATTTTTATAAATTTTCTGTTTTATTGGAGTAAAAGCATTGCTGTGCATTTAAGCCATGCCAGGCTTTATTTTTTTTTCTCAGTCTTCCTTTTTTAAAATTTTTTTCCTAATGAGACAGGAAGTGCCAGTCAGTCTTGAGTGCAGAGAGGGCAGTGATGGCTCGTGGTGCTCCTGGCAGAGAGCAGGTGTGGTTCAGGTGGTGGAGGGGGATCTCTGATACCCAGTGGTGAGGTTTTATGATCACAGAGGCAGCCCTTGCTCTTGCAGGATTGGTGTGAAATATATCAGGGTGCAGATGGTAGTAAATATAAACTTCTTTTCTGAAAGAGTGCCTGGAAGAGTTTCTGTCAGTTTCTGTGGATGAGACATAATCACAAGAGTGGAATAAACTTCTTTAGGAACTTAAGATGGTTTCAGGATTGATCTATTCCAGCTGGAAGTGTCACAGGTGTCTTTGTACCATGTATAGAGATTTCCAGAACAAAAGACCTGGCTGAATTTCCCCCCAAAACCCAAATACATGAAAGTTTGTATGGTTTGGATAGGTCACTTTGCAATCCATGAGAGGTATGGGGGGAAAAAAAATTAATAAATGTGTTGTAGAAGGTGACAGAAGATTTGATGGAATCATATTTTGTCTTTATTTGGTCAGATTGGCAGTTGCCCAGGTAGCAAGGTTGAGTTCTTGCAGTCTAGAGCTGGGAGATTATTAGCACAGCTCATCCTCAGGAGGAGATTAGATGGAGGAGAATGGCTTTGAAGGTGGGCTGCTCTCCCTGGGCATGTCACCTTCCCAAAAATACAGCTCTGGGAGGTGCTGCTCTCCCTGGCTCAGGCTTCACTGCCAAAATTGCATTTCTGGCAAGTGAGGATTCAATAAAATGGGGCTGTGTGATGGGAGGGAGCTGCTGAACCCGGGTACAACACCCTCCTGCAAACACGTCTGATTAAAAGGGGCAGTTCAGGGCCATGTCCAGGGAAATCCTGAAGGATGGAGCTTCCCCACACTCACTGGGCAGCCTGCTGCAGAATTTAACCCCCCTCATAACAAACAAACTCACCACACTTCTCCTGGTACCTGCTCCCTGTATTTCCAGCTGAGCTGCTGCCACTTTTCTGTGCTTAATCAGACCCAGAATCTGCTGGAGGGGCTTTTGCCTCAGTGCATCACACCAGTTTTGGAATAGTTGGCTTTTTTTGGAAATCTCTGGGATGTTAGAAGCTTATACAGGAATGCTAAAATTGTGTTTGTAGAGGACTTCTACAATTCTACTTCAATTTTCCTTTTTTTTCTGTGTTTTTTTCAGTCCCGCACAGAAGATTTTAAATTTCAGTGGCTGTCTCAGCAGGCAAAACTTTCAGAATCCAAGAAAAAACACCAGCAAGTTGAATGTCCTTCAACAGCTGGGAGAAATTAGCAAATACAAGTTAAAACCTTGTTTGTGGGGGGGAAAAAACATTATTTTACCTGGCATTGGTCAAGAAATAAAAGAAATCCACAAGTCTCATCTGGGCACCAAGAAATTCAACAAATTTAGGAGGGAGGGAAAATTTGATTCTTTAATAAAAGACAGTGATTAAAATAAAATAATTATTAAGGGTGACTTAGTGGTTTTCAAACCAGACACAATAATAAAAAGAAATCTGATTACACAGGAACTTTTTGAATTTTGTACATAAATCTTAGAGTTAATTGTTGCAAGGAAAATATTGTCTAAGACTATTTAAAGAATACTCTATGATATATTTAAAATATCTTTCTCTAAATGATATTATTTATCTAAAATATTCAGGTTTTTAACCCACTATGTATATGGTTCCCTTCGGGTATTTTGGAAAAAACAATTAAATACGACTGAACATGACATTATAATTACAAAGTAAATATGCTCTAATTGAGTAATTAACTCAACATTTCTTCCTAAAGGCATTGTAGGAACAGAGTCATGTTACTGATCAGATTTCAGATTCTTTATTCCAAGGGAGAAAAAAAAGGCTCCCATTCTCCAGTATGGCTGGCTAGATGTAAGACTTCTTAAGTTGCCTCTGTTTTTAAATTTAATATGTAATGTTTGAAATCTAATATAGATTATTGATACATCAGATATTCTTCTAACACTTTTTGTCAGATGAAATAATCTTTCACATAGACAAAAAGAATACTCGTGTCTCTTTGCTTGTAAATCTGCTCAGCTCTTTCAGGTAGCAGCTATATGTATTATGTATTCATGTATTATTGGCAAAAATAATAATTTTGAAACTGCAACATGTTTTATACAGCTGCTAGCAGTGGAGTTCCTGAATTTTAGCTCCAGGAATGCAGCAATGAACTGTGTGAGAAGTAAATGTAATCGGTGTGAATACAGGAATTAAAATTTATGTCTACTGAAGACAGAGGGGAAAATGAATTATTGCACCTAAACACCCTGCACGGAGGATTTATGTTGAACCTTTTTTCTGATGCAGATTGACAAATATCAGGAAGCTGAAAGTTAAGACTGATCTGCAATGCCAAACTTTGCTGGGTTTTCCATCCTGAAATTCACAAAAGAACATTTTCCATGCAGGCTCTATATGTAAATACTAGACATTTTTAGTTAAGTACAAAGGAGTGTGATTTCCTTGGGATGTATTTAATATATTGACAGCAAAGGCAGCAAATGAAGTCACATAAACCCAAGGGTCATTAAGAAAACAGAGGAAATCCACATTATTCATTACTCTCTGGAGTTGTGAACAAACAGACTCATGCAGGCAGGAAAGCTTCACCTGTGTGCTGAAATTCACATATGATAATTAAATTGCCTATTATTGCTTTTATAAATTGTATATTGCCTGTTATTATTGCCTATTATAAATTGTATAGATGCACAGAATGTTTTCAGGTGTAATTTAAATTCCAATTGGTGTCTTTAGAGAGAAGTAAAAGGCATTTATGGGGTGAAAATTGAAAGTGATCAGGTTTAATTGTGGGTTTAATGGAACTTTAGTGTGACTGCATTCAGGAGCAATAGCTAGGAGTGGATTACATGAAATTTTTACATCACTTTCACCTAAGTGAAAATTTAAGGGAAAAGCCTGAGATTTGCAGACAGCAGTTATGGTTAGTGCCAGCAGCATCAAAAGTCGAATTCATAAATCAGTGAATGGCTTTAGCCATAGAGCTCCAATATCTTTCCTGGCAGATTCTCGCTGGCTTTGGCTCAATTGCACAAATTCTGTGAGTGTGAAATGTTTGTTAGCACGTGTTTGGGATGTGCTGGTCCTGCACGTAGCAGCACACACTGCTGAGTTCTCAAAAACATCACAGTTTTCTTTGAGAATTGTTTGCTATTTGTTCAATGTAACGAAGCTTCTTGCTTAAATCAGAAATTAGCACATTCATGAGGGAATATGCTGAAAAAAGAAATCCTTAATTTAGTTTTTTGGGGTTTACACTATGATGGAAAGAGTTAATAGTTTCATTTAAATTTTGGATTTGAAATGGATGGCAATGAATTGGATTTGCAATGGCACAGTGATGACTGGAATGGAGTAACTCTGAGTATCTCTTGTCTTTTCAGCCATTATAGCAAAAGTCAGAAATAAAAGCAGAGAGTGAAAGACTAAGATGAACATGACTTGAAGGCTTTTCTCTGCTTTAAGGCAAAGGGTGTCAAAAAAGATCATAAGAGGTGAAAAATTGTGTCCCAACTTGCATGCAGTGATAAAAGCTGTTATGCATGCCAGGAAATCAGTCAAAAAATGACAACAGGGACTTGCTACTGGCAGCTCTTAAAGACAACCAAAGCGTTTTAAAATAAAATTTAGAAAAATTCAGACATCAAACTTTAGAATAATTGAGCATGGGGCTTTACAGGTGCCTGGCAGAATCCCTGGGAATGTATCATGGCACACGGTCAAAAGTGAAGTGCTTAAAAAAGGATCTCATCTCCAAGTATGAATAATTCAACAAAATATTGCAGGAAGTTTTTAATGCTGAGAATGCAACTTCTGCTACTTTCTATGAAGCCTTAGGCTTTAGACATCTCCTTAAATGCTTTTAATTTGCAATGTGGTTTATACAGCTTGGAGTATTTCTGTGGAGAGATATGCATTTGACTGGAACATACATCCTGCTGTTTCAAGGCAAAGCTTGTATCCAAGTAAGCACATATGGGTCAGCAGTTCTTTATCTATTTTTCCAGTATTTAGCATTCTTATTGAGAGCTTTGCTGTTATCTTGCTTTGTCTTGAATTTGCTCTTATTTCACCAGAATACATTTTTATTTTTGTTTTGGGGTATGCATTCTTGGGATTTTGTCTGTTTTGCTATAAGGAGGTTTCTGTTGGAGAACATCAGTGCCCAGCATACACTCAGTGCTCCTAAAGATTTTGTTATGCATGCTGGAGGGCCAGAGGGCTCATTATTTATGAGAAATACGGATGGGAAAGCCCTGTGTGGAGTCAGCTCTACAAATATCAGAGGGAAGGAAATTTATTCTTTTTAGCACGTATCCGTGGTGTTTGATACTTCAAAAGGAATGTGATGTAAGCTCAGCCAGATGGTTTAATACATTGGTGGATTTTATTACTTGTCTCCCTATGCTGTGTTGGAATACTATTTTAGAATACTATTTAAAGACAGAATTACTGCAGAAGATGGAAAACCCCACTTGTCATCTTAGGATTTAAACCTCTAGCTCATGGAGCTAGTTGTTCTGATAACAGCAGTAGAAAGTATCTAAACCTGATTCTGCAGCTACAACACACTGAACAAAGATCTGACAGACTGTCAGGTGCTGTTTGGGAGATTAATGTAAAGACTGGAGTATGGACATTTAGAGGATCAGACTGTATTCTAATTTATTTTTATGTTAGGATGTAGACTTTCAGAAAGTCTCATATCTCCACAAAAGCTATATTTCTTTCCTTTTGGAAGGTTAAAAAAGAAATATGTTCTCTGAAGTTATTTACTTCTCCTCTTATATATTTACACGGTCTGTAATATGAACATCTTCCAGCATTAAAAACTCTCTTCATCTTCCCAACGTGCCAGGTCAATAGGCTTGGAAAATTAATTTTCTCTTTCTTCATCAGCTATGTTGTGTGTGCTTATGTGAAGATATCACCCTAGGAGACGCATGCAAAAAAATTAATAAGGCATTTAATTTTAATAAGATCCATGCTATGAAATGGTGCTTAGTTATTGGTGTCATCAAGCCTGGAACAGGCACAGCAATCCCCGTGTCTGGGTGTAAATCAGGGACAACAAACCCCGCCCAGCTCCTCCTGAGCTCACAGGCAGGTTTGAGTCTTGTGCTATGATTAGAACCACAGGTTGGTTATTTTGTCCTGGCCCAGCTGTGGTGATCAAGGAGCAGGGCTCCCGATGGGTACCCCCATCACAACAACTGCTGTGCCATGATTGTTCTCCTTCCAGTTCTGCTGCCTTGCTTTTCTCTGCCTTTGTGTCTCCCTTGTCATTCCAGTCTTCTCCAGAATAAACAACCCAACCCAAGTTTGATTGCAACAAGCTTTTCTACCTCCGTACCCAAATTTTTCTGCTACTGGTTTTCAGTAATGCTGGCTTTATTTCATATTCCTAACATGGTTACCCAGGAACAATTGTCCCTGGGATACTCCCCTATAGGACTCCAGTACTTTCCTCAATTAAGTGTGAAGTTTATTCTGTGGGAAGATAGTTTGTAAGGATAGTGCAGGAGGCAATCTCTCCCAATGAATTACAGCTGTACTGATCACTGAGGAGTGGAAACATCTGTGCCTGCCCAATCAGTTTGGGGGCTATAAAAGAGTGGGTGAGCTGGCTACTAATTACACTTGGAGCTGGAGACTCAGAGTGTGCTGCAGTTTGGGATGGAGTTCTCTGGCTGTGCTGTGTGAGGAAGAAGGGACATGTGGTCATGCACAGGACAGACAAGGTGAGAAGATGCTGGGTTAGGGTTAGGTGGCTGGGTAAGGGACAGGCTGGGGTTACCCAGTCATGCAGAAGGAAGAAGGACACTTGCAGAGAGGAGAGAAGGAGTCAGTGCTGTGTGAAGCTGCCTGGGAGGAAAAGTTGACTGAGAGAAGTCCACTGAAAGAAGGTATTAAAGGTTTTCTAATAAAGGACTAGTGGTGAAGCCAGTCTAGTCCATCTCGACATAATTATGATATTATTCCTCTGACAGCTCTCTCTAAACTGTGTGTGGAATGTGGCCATTTCTCACAATGCCACCTGCACTCCTGTCAGCTCCTCACTTCAAATTATCACTCCTGGTAATTTCACATGTCCATAGCCAGTAGTTTTCCATGTCCTGTTCAGTTACCCAGGCCAGGCTGAGTCATCTGCCTGCAGCCCTAACACCAATTATTCTGAGCAGTCTTAACTTCAGTAATGAGTGCTGTATATTATTAAGTAAAGAGGATTCTCTTCTTTGTCGGTGCAGTCTTCCCCCGGTGATGATCAGTTTTCTAGTCAGGAGGTAATGTGGAAAGAGGATGAAGTCTTGGTAACTGGAAACAAATGACTAGACAGATTTATGAGGAGTCAGTGCACAGAATTCTGAATTTTGAACCAGGTGCTTTATGATCAGGATGTGTGTGGCTTCCCTCTTGGATGTGAATTGTAGAGCCAAAGTCTGTTTCTCTTGAATGCAGATATTGCCATGATCAAATGGGAATCTGATAGGAAAGGAGACTGTTGTCTGGTCTCTCTCTGGGACTGCACATGGTGCTCTGGGGTGTGTTCTTCCTCCTAAACCTACACATACTTATCACTAGGCACCTCCAGGGCTTGAATAGCAACCTAGACATACAGATATTTCTGATTTTTATCTGCCATCTTTCCAGTGTGTGTATCATGAGGCATTTTTATTTTTTGTTTCCAAATAGCTGGGGAAAAAGCATATCTACTCTTGGGAACCATTAGAATGTCTTTGAGATGTCTGCAGTTGCACTGTGCCTACACAGTTGTGTATATATATAGGCAGAAGTATAATTTGCTTAGTGGACCAGAATGAATAAGTGACTGTGATTGGAAAGATCTAGCTGTGTTATGAAAGATTTTGAAAGAAATAGAGTAGTATAAAATAAGAGAGAAATGCTCTAAGTTTTCATTCTAAGAATTGTCATTCTTCATATAGCTCATTTGGAATAGATTTCATTTTACCTCACTGTAGGTGTTTAAATGGTCTAGTTAGAGCTAATCCTTTACAGCTGGTGTGTAGTCAGTGCAGAGGAAGGCAATCATGGCTAAAGAACATTATAGATATATGAAACAGGTGGGGTATGCTGCTTTTTTGGGAGCTGCTTAACTCTGCCTTGACTATGTAGCTAAAGCTTTGGTGACTAAGTCAGCCTAAATGTCAGATTTCAGATTGCTAGAACTACTGAACTGAATTCTACCTTAGGCATGTGTGTTGATTTCTAATTTTGGTTGTCAACAACAGAAGCATAGTGTGAAGAGAGGAGTTCTCTGCCTGTTTTAAAGTCACCTGTCTTTCAGGTGGCCTGTGTGAATGCACATGCATTCTATGTATGCTGTAAATGAAAGAAATTGGGAAAGAAAAGCATGATAAAGAAAATAACAACTTAGGAAAAATCCCAGCTGGAAATTCATGGAATCTGCTTCTTGAGGAATATCACTGTTAAATTCCTGTGCTGTGAGAACAATTCCTTTTTCCTAAGGTTTTGTTTAGGAGTGGGGAACTTTGTGGCTGCAGAACAGGTAGTTCAGGAGGGAGATGGGCTTTCAAGTGTTAGAGAGGGATGGAAGGTGTGGCAGGAAGACACAGCATCAGAGGGATAATGCTGTCAGCAGTTCAGGCTTTACTTCCTGGCTGTGGGTACCTGAGCTGGCTGGAATGTTCCAGATTCACCAGGAAAGATTCCTAGCTGAGTGACAGCAATGCAGAGAGGGTTCTCTGCAGTAACCCTTGGGTTTGTGTGGGCTGTGCTTTGGCCAAATGCAGCGTGTCTGTATTTTTGAATCATGGAGAACTCCTTCTGTGGTGAGGTCTCAAAGAGAAGATAAACTGAGGTGTGAAATTTGAAATTAATTTGAGGTCTTACGAACTTGGTGACTTTGAACCTTGGGAATGCTGGCAAATAGGATTCTGCCTGCCAGAGCCTGGATTTCCAAGCAGAGTGAGCTGGATCCATGATTTCAGCCAGAGGGAGAGCCCTTGACCCCAGGATGCTGCCAGGGGAGTAATGCTTCTGGTGACAGCAGAAGAAAAGGTGAACCTGTCCTGGCAAAGTTTTTATCATCAAAAGTAAAGGGTGGGACACTCTTTATATCTGTGCTACTGCATCACCTCAAGGAATGTGCATCTTTTCCAATTTCTCCCTCTCACTGCTGCAAGCAGGGTCATGAAGTCTTTCTGTATCATCCTGTTTTCTCGTCAGGGTCTCTCTGTCCAGGATTTACAGCTCTGCCTCTGTCACGTTGCCCTTTGCACAGGCTCTGTAGTGCCCAAATCCTGCTGTGCCACAGCACCTGTGCTTTGTGGAACAGCTCTTTCAGCTTCCTGGACAGCAGCAGCCAGAGATTCTCCCGGCAGAAATTGGTGTCTGCAGTGGGATGGACCAGCTCAGAGCAATACTTGCCCTTCTCAGGAGGTGCTGCTGAAATAATGGAACTCTGTTGTAAAATCTGAATTTTGAAAAGAGGAAACAAGGGGATTTTTTAAATTAAATAACCTTTAAATGTAGTGTTTATCATTGGTGGCTTCCAGTTTAATCTTTCTGAAGAAATCACAAACATATGTTTTGCCTCTTTGAAAAGCTATTCTGTAATTTTGCATAGGGTTGTCTGTGATGCTTTCTGTCATCCTTTCACCATTTGCTTTTGAATGCTCATTTACTCTCTATGCCTGGTAATGATACAATGACTCAAAACAAGAGAATGTTTCGGGAAATGTATGGATTTAAGTGGGAGTAATTTACTTAAAATAACGTAACTGTTTTTGTAACACTACTTTTCTGATTAAAACATTGTACTGCAAATAACTTGAAATAAGGACAATGGGGATCCCCAGTCTACACATGAAAATGTTGCATTTATCCCACTACAGGCCTCAACATGCTGCAAAAGACATTTTTACAGAGACATTTCCAGTTGGTGTAATTTAAAGATCATCCTGATAGCTTTGAATTTCCTACTGTCCTTGGGATGTCTGTGGGGTTTTTTTGGGATTTTTGAGGACATCTGCCAGGCAGGAGAATCTCTAACAGCAGTTTTGAACCCTGCTCTTGATCACCAAAGGGTCTTTAGAAAATTAAGCAGACCTGACCTGGGGAGATAAAGTGGAAATGACCCCTGACATTTCACAGTTAAGTTTCCGATGGTTGTTGCTCCTCATTGTTACCAGTGTGCACCTTATTAGACATCTGAATTTGCTTAGTTACAGCTACCAAATACTGAATATAATGAGGGTTATTCTATTAAGTTTAAAGGGTCATGAGGTGTGTCAAAAACTTCTCATGTGCTCGTGCTCATTAATTCTGATCAATTTTTTTAAAAACTCTTACATAAGACTAAATGCTTCAGCTATTTTTAGTCTTTAATTGAAGATATTATCCTGCTCTACATTTTTACCAATTTTTTTTTAAGTTCCCTGGACTTTCAGGCTTGCATGTAGGTTGGAAATAATTTAGGGCTGTTTCTGTGTGTTGGTTCATTCAGTCCAGTGGTCAGAGCCAGCAAAGACAAAGCAGCTCAGGCATGGGAGAGGAGTTAACCTGCATCAACCTCCTTCCTCCAAACAGGGAGGGCACAATATTTCTAGCAATTTTTACATAGGCTGGATGTTTTGAGACTTTCTGTTATATTTTTTTGGTTTGGGTTTTTGTGTTTTTTTGGTTTTTTTTTTTCCCTAATGAGCAGTAGAAACACAGAGTCTCTTGGCCAGCGTTCAGATGAGTGGTTTATAGGAAATTTCTTGCTTCTTTTGTGATGCTGATCCTGCAAAGTGTGGAGCACCACGAGAAAGGAACACAAAACCCTCAGCTTTCAATCTTTGGTGAGATCTTCGAATTCCAAAGCCAGGGCTGGAGAAGCAGCAGCCAGAGCCTTGTCCCACTGGCAGTGCTGACACAGCTCTGATCTCTGACCAGGGGCTCTGCAAACCTGCTGTGGATCTGCCCGTGCCACCTCTGCCCTGTGTAAATTCAGTCATGATCAATGCAGCTGCTTTTATATGAACAGGAGCTTTTATTTTTAGACAGAATCTACAAAGACTGCCTCAAATATTTGTCTGCATCCACTGTAGAAAAGGTCACAGAGGAGCTGCTTAGCGGCCTTTGTGTAGCCAACCAGTGACTCAAGAATTATTTTGGGGTTACTTGTGACTCTGTTCAGCCCGGGATGTAAAGCAGATGCTGCTTTTCCTCATACAGGTGCTTGCAAAGATTATCTCCTGCTAATTTTCCCCACCCCTTATTGCCTCTCCCCCTCAGCTCCCCTCCTTGCTGCAGTTGCAATCTTCTGATTATTTAGGTTGGAAATGCTCATTACTAGCAGAGCAAGCCAGGAGTGCTTATTTTTGCTTATTTATATTACATGTGCTTAATACTTAGACTTGGAACATTCAGCAAGAAGATATGAATAGATAAAGAAATAGTAGAAAAAAGTCTGCATGCTGGAGATAGAGCATATTACTTTAGATACCCAGCAAAAGTATTTTTCCTCTATGCAAAGTGCTATAAAAATATGACTCTAAATCTGTTAATGCTATAATACCTCCAGATCACAAAGGTCTAGTTTGAGTAAATGAATGGTTTTGGGTTTGCCTTTTTTTTTTTTTTTTTTTTTAGTTATCTTTTAATACCACCCTGAATATTAAGCAAGCCACTGTTTTCCTTTGTTGCATAGCATGGTTTACATTCATGTGGTTAGTAATTTTCTCTGGGTTTATTTGAGGGGAGGTTCACAAGGGCTCCCTTGCCCTTGGTTTGCAGAGCATGTTGTATATGCAGCAACCTCTGGAGGGTTTTGTGAATGAGAAGAAATAGAATGGAAGAAGCTTCTGTTCTTCCCTTAATTCAAATTTTGACTTTCTTGCATGATCTTTCTTTAATGATGCCAAGTTACAAAGAGCCCTCCTGTTTGAATGCTTTAATTTTGTCTAAAGTTATCAAAAATGAGAACATTAATTAGATGACAAATTAAGAGAAACACCAAACTCTTCTATTTATTTAATGTTTAGGATTTGATAGAACTTTTTTCGTAGTTTGTTTCAAAACTTTCCTCTTCAGTTGGTTTTGGTGATGTTTGGTATAATTCCAAGCAGCAGAGGAAGAAAAAAAAATTCAGATTTTAAAAATAGAAAAATGTGGTTTTTAGAACACTAAAATAGCTGAAATAAGACAGTTTTGACACTGAAGCATCTTATAAATACCTTTTCCTTTGAAACTGCCTGCATTTCAAGAAGGAAGTGCATCTTTAATTTATTAGGATATTGCACGTATAATCTAAAATTAGGTAAATGCAGCTTAAAATAAATTTTTGCCTTTCTGGAAAGCAACAAATAGTTCTTAAGTGCCTGTTTTGCATGTGTGTGCTGATGTCTGGCTTTCACTGAGGATCATGTTGTAGGTACCTCTGGAAATTAGAGACATTATATATCGAGATAACAGTAATGCTGCAAAGTGTGGGGACAACCCAAAAGGTTGATGAAATTTGACCACTTTGGAGGAGGGGGCTGAAAAGGAGGAGGATGTGGAGCAGATGGCCCTCAGAGGTCCCTTTTAATCGGAATTTTTGTGTCCTAATGCGGATTAATGACCTCCTGGTGTGGGTATGGCCACTGCAGGGGAGGGCTGGCAGCCAGGGCTTAGGGCTTGTATAGGAAATTTAGATTTACACTCTGCTCCTCTCCACGTGCTAAACTCTTCCCCACAAACTCTGCTGCTGTCTAGGCTGGTGCAGCTGAATGCTGACTCCATTGTATTATATATAATATTTAATTATATATTATTATATATGTATTATATAAATGCATATTATATGCCTATAATAATGCATATTGGCTTTTCCCAAATATTGAGGTAAATACTATATGTGTGGTATTAAGGTAGTTTTTAAGATGGTTTTCTTCAAATGTAACACAGGTTAATAAAGTGTCTTTGTAGTAAGTAAACTACCTGCTAAGTTAAATAACACCCAGTATAAACACCTGCTGCTGATATAACCAGTCACCAGCACCAACCATCTGTAAAGACTGAAAACCCAAATTCAAACTAATAAGAAAAATAAATTAAAGCCACTGCCAAAAAGCACACATACTCTTAAAAGGCAGACTCAAAAAGTGGTGATGTAAAACAGTTCCTAAAATATAGAAAAGTTTGAAAATGTATGATAGGTCTGTGAATATTCAATGGGCTGGTGAATTTAAGGGGTGTCTCCAAAACAGCAGGGATGCTTTTGGCTGAAGGCCAAGCACCCAGCCATTATAACCTTTTACTTTATTATTTGTCTTTGATTAAACCTTTTAAAAACTACTAGAAAAGTAAACCTCGTTTTTCACACCATGGACAGCAAGAGGAAGCAGAAGCCCTCAGCCTGTCAGAATTACCACTGCCTATGGTTTGTCAGAGCTGATATCCACTTAGATCTGGATGCAAAAGTTTGATTTCTTGCTTGTGTGTGTCTTTACTGAAACCTCTGTCTGTAACTCAGAGACAGACCTACATAGAAATCTTTGTGCTTTTTAGCCATCATCTGCTGTAAATGGGAACAGACTGCTATTTCTGGACTGAGAATACTATGAGTTGTGGAAGAACTGTGATTGATTTTTCTAGGATGCAGACTATTGAAATTGCAGGCTTTGAATTATTTAGCTATGGTATGCTTGTACATATTTTCCAAATTGTGTCACGTGCTTAGGGCCAAAATCAGCTCCAGAATTGGGCTAAAAGCAGCTGCAGAATTGCTCTCTACCTTGTGCACAAGCACATGTGCATGCATGTGCTCCCCACAAATAAATGGGAGTCATTTAATCTCATTTAATCCACTGAAATTTGTTGTGCAATTTAACTTAGGTTTTAGATTACTTCTGTACCGTAAGAGAGATGGGCACTTTGAGCAGCTGCTTTCACTTGTGTTTCAGAAATCTGAATAAATGGAAGATCTGATCTTCTGCACTGGCTGTGGAGGGGGTTTGGACAAGAGATCCCTTCTTTAAAATGGTTTGGGTAGGGCGAGGCAAATCAAACGAACAGGTTTGTGTGCTGGTTTCTACCCCACTCTGCATTTTCAGACAAGGAATCTGGAGATCATCATCTAATACAGTGAGGTTTATTTTTGAAGTGTAAGAGCTTAATTTCTGTAAAGAAGTTATATTTAGATTACTCACTAAGTGAAGAGTAATCATTCACCAATAAGACAATGACAAGCAGTTAAGATGACAGGCTTGTCAGAAGAATCCAATTTATTGAGTTACAGGTAATCTCCAGAGAAATTTTACTGAAATCTAGGAAATCTTGCCAAAGATGTGCTTGCACTCAGTATCTGTGATGGTGGTAATGATAATTTAGACAAAGGGTGGTAAAGAATTGCACTTAGACAAGAAATCTCTCTTGGTGTCTCTGTTTGAGGATCTGTGCCTGGAGTTTGCCAGGGAAGCCTGGTGTTCCTCCAAGCAGCTCACTGTGATGTGTGTGCCTGTTACTGCAAAAGTTTTGTGCCCTAAAAACAGGTGCCCTACTTTAAAAGGATGTATTAAAGCAATTATTCCAGGAGACAAGTACCTACAGATGCCCCCAAGGCCAGGAACTTTGGGGTTTTATTTATTTGCCCTTTGGTGTTAGCATTGCCCCTGTGCTCTGTGTTCTGCTGGGGATTGTGTTATCCTGTTAAAAAAACAAAAAAACCCAACCTGAAAAAAAAAACCAACCCCCCCAAAAAAACCAACCAAAAAAACCCCTTGCTAGTTGTTCCTTCAAACATGGGGCCAGTTGGGTCTCTCAGACAAATATAAATACTCTTATTAGCAAAAAGATGTTTGTCACCAGTCCTCTGTGGCTGCTTTTGAGTTTTATAAGTATTTCACTGAGCTGTGGTTGAAGGGAAGTGTTCCCTGGCTTGATTTCTGATGTCACCAGAAACTCATCTCAAGAAACCAAAAAGGATTCTTTGTGAGTTCCTTGGGGCTTTGCTGTAGCTGGAAAGTCACAAAAGAAAAAAAGGAAAGTGTTTAGAAGGAAATTGCCCTCTTAACACCACTTCACCCAAATAAATTTATCTCCTGAGAGAATTTGTGGTTCAGCTGAGTTGATCTCTCATCAATTATCAAACTTTTCACATCAGACACTTGCATCAGGTTCTGTTTTTTAGTATGGTTCATGCTTTTTCTCCCTCTTCCTCCTCTCTATAAAAACCCCAAACCTTATGCCCCAGTCTGTTTCTTTTGAATCCATAGTTACAGAAGAAAAGCTTCCCGAAATAGATGGATTTTGTGTCTGCTGAGAATTTTAAGGCTTTTAGCTTTCTAGGTTCTCCTGGGCAAGGTTTGAGATGCCTCTTTGGTGAAGGAGGCAGAACAGAGAGTTGCTTTAAATCCCAGATTTATCAGTAAATAGGAATATAGTTTGTTTTTACTACAAGTATAAGATGGTGCCTTTTATTAAAAAAGCCCACAATGCAAAACAAAGTATCCCTTCCTTTCTCCCCACCCTCCAAAAAAAAAAAAAAAGGCAAAAAACCCTCAAAAAATCCAAACCACCCTAAAGACCTGAACTGTGTTCTTTAAAAACCAAAGCATTTTCAAACAGGAAAATAAGTGAAATCCTAGAAATTTGTATCTCACTCTCTACATCTCTTGTGCTTCCAAGATTTGTGCTTATAGAAGAATGATCTTATTTGCAAAATATTCTGAAATATGGAATTATTGCATGGAGAGAACTGTTTACGTGGTGATTTTAAGGAAGAGCTGTCCCATGCTTTATTTCAGTAAGGAATCTATTGTCTAGGGGAATTATTATTGCTTGTAGTCTTGTGCCTTATTCATGAGCCAGAAATCCATTGTGCTGCCTGTTCTACCAATGTGGAACCTTTCTCAGAAAACTCAAAATCTAAATAGTGTTGGCAAAGTTACAGCGATTTGCCACGCCATGTCAGTAGTTAATTTTCAAGCGTAAATATTTAACTTGGAGGCATTTGGTACTGGAAGTGAGAGCAGCTTGTGCACTTGTGCTCTTCATTGAAATGGACTTTTTTTTTTTTTTTTTTTCACATTGCTAGGAGCTCATTGCATCTTCTATGAATGGCAGGAAAAATAATCCTTGCTTTTGAGGAGGGAAATAAAGGAAGACCAAGATATCATATCAAGTGAAGCACCGTTCTTGAAAACGATATTTTTGTTTAGATTTTTTAAAAAATGTTTTGTCTCAAATATGGCAAGCAAACTGTCCTAAATCATGTATTTTCTCTGTGTGTGTATGCTCTGAAACCCCCAAACAATTTACAGTAGAAATTCTTAACTGTCTTATCTGAGCTAGAAATTACTGAGTTTTAGCCTGATGTGATATTTAAAAGTGTATGTGTGTATTATAAATTTTTTTATAGAAAAAGCCCTAGTTCAAGTTGCAATCCGGCTTTCATTTTAATTCCTACCTTTACTTACAGAATGCTTTCAGAAAAACCTATATGGGGAAAAAAAATCCTAGCATCACTTGAGCTGTTAGATATCAGAATTAATGTCTTGTCAACTTTTTAAAAAAGGTTAATAAGGAAAAATATCCAAATCATCCTTCAAATAAAGAGTTTTAGGTGTGTACAGTCTTGCATTCACTGCAGGAAATTTCCAGGCATGGCAACTGAAAAGTTACTGAAGACTTCTGGGGAAAAAAACCTGCTTTCTTATACAAATAGGTTGGTTTATTTCATGTCAAGTTTTTAAATTTTGTGTGTGGTTGGTCGTTGAGATACTGAAAGTCTACTAGGCTTTTAAAATTTGCCAAGTGAGGTTTTAAAACCAAAGAAAGAGTTCCAGGTTGATGGTCTGAGCATCCCCACCTTCCCCCCACCATGGAGTGATGAACACACTCGTGGAAATGGGAGTGGAATTTTCCACTCATGGAAATAGGAGAAAATATTAATAAATCTTTATGAATTGCTGGGGTAGCTGTGATGCTCTAAAGTCTGCAGTGAGGCAGGGGTCCCTTTTGATGCAGTAACTGATGGAATAAATACATTATCTTTCTGTGCACAGGCTCTTCTTCATGTCAAACTTGCTTTAAATGAACAAAAGAAAATACTGGAAATCTCTCCTTGGGTGTGTGATTGCAGATAGAGATTTTTTTTTTTTTTTTCCTGGTCTGATCTAACAGACTTGAGAGTGTGGAAGGTACAGCCTGAGGTTTTCCTTACTGCCAAACCCATTGCTCATTGCCTGTGAGTTTGGTGATAGATACGACCTTTCTGTTCTTTGTAGTGTATACATACACGTCTAAAAATATATATTAACAGATATAATTATATATAATTGTACAATATATAATTAACAGATATTTTGTACATATATACACACATGCTTCAAGACTGTCATGCCATCCTCCCATCCCCAGGAGCAGCAGGCTGAGTCCTGCCATTCCAATTCCTGTGGCTTTGCCTCGTGGCTCATTTTCTTCCCAGGACTGGGGTTGGTTTCCTTGCTCACTTTGGGCAGCCTGACCTGAGCCAGGTTGGGCTGGGGAACCCAAACCTGCCCCCACTGCACTGCAGCTGGAGCCCTGGCCATGCCCAGCCTAGGGGAAGGATTTCTCCTCGGTGCTGCATGGATTTTATCCCTGTTCATGACTGCATTTTGATGGGAAGAAGGCAGTGTGACAATATCACCTTCTGTTCTGTTGGGGATCCAATATAAACCCCCAAGGCTTTTCTGAAAATAATTTGGGCGGATGATTCATTTTGCTTAAATACTTTGCGTTTGTCCCTGCTGAACTCTATCCTGTTTTAAAGACTTTTTTCTTCAATTTATGAAGTTAATTTTAAATTCAGATCCTGTCCTTCAGTGTATTTGCTTTACCTCCCAGCTTCACAGTTACCTACTCGTTTAATAACACTATTCACCATTTAATCATCCAGATCATTAATTGAGCAGAATCAAAACATGGAACAGAATCAGATCCAGGGTAGGCACTTGGGTACAGCCCTGTGACACGTTTAGAGGTGTAGCAATGATAACTGCCCTCAGGCATCCACTGGTTTCATACTCCTGATTTCCAATTTTTTCCTGGCTTGTATGTCCCTAGAATTCTTATGGTGCTGTCATACAAGACGTCATAAAACTTTTAATGAAATCAGGAGACACGGACCCTGCTGCTTTCACCTTGCCTGTGAATTCTGTTGCTCAGTTCTGGAAGACGCTGTTTTTCTTTGATGCAATGTGTTCATGACAGATCCATGTCTCTTGCTCTTTGTCTACTTGTTCTGTAAATACTTTCTGATGCTTATTTTGTTTAGTCCAGTTTGTTTTGTGGTTTTTTTTTTTGGAAACTGAAGTTAATCTGGATGTGAATTTACTTTCTTTCTACTTTTTTCTTTTTTTAAACTGGGGATTCTACTTTCCATTTCTGAGTCCTCTGAGATCTATCCTATCTTCCATGAGTTCAAGCCAGCAGCTTTGAGCTTACTTCAGAAAGTGCTTTAAGTATTCTAGGACATTCTACCAAAATAGCTGAAAGCATGGACATTATCCAATGACTTGATTCTCTTTTACAGTTGGAAACAACACCTGTCTCGTTTTGGGGTTTGTTTGTGCTAGTCATCAGCTCTTGTTGGATTTTTAAATTATTTTTTAGTAAAAATTGATGCAAAAATGTCAGTAGTACTTAATCCTTCTTGGAATCAGATATCAAATGCTTTCCTTTTTCCATTGGTTAATGGATCAATATTTTCCATATTCTTCCTCACTAACATGATGATCTCATACACTGACTTTTTTGTGTGTGTGTTGTTCTTTGTGCTTCTGATTTTGACTCCTCTCACTTCAATATTTTATAATGTTTTTCCTGTGTGCTTGAACATGATCTTAGCAATGTGACTGGTTTCCTACTTCCTGTTTGCTTTCATTCTGAGAGCAGTTAAGACCCTGAGTTAACCAATCTCATTTTTTACTGTACCCAGCTCTCCTCTGCTTTGGGGGAAAACACAGCTCTGCAGCAGTTTCAAGGTGTGCAGTTTTAGGATTCTGCTGTTTTTAAACTGATGGGGGGGAAAAAAAATGATGACACTCCACATCAGAATTGGTATATTTTTTAATTTGAATAATTAATCCAAGCAAAAATTTCTCTAAAATAAATGTATGGCTAACTAGATGAAGTAAAAATCCCTAAATAAAATAAAAATAAATAATTAAATAAAAATCCAGAAGCTGTGATTCCATTGTGTCATTAACTTCTCCCTGTCTTGTATCAAATGGTCACTGCATAGGTGGGTTTTTTATGATGCTTTTTGACATAGTTAATGGGTGCCATGACAGATGGTACTAGAATTCAAATACCACTTAAAATGGTCATCACTGTGTACTTTAACAGTGTTTTTGGTAATGAAAATTTTGGTGATAGAGTTGTAAGCTTTCAGCATCAGGTACTTGGTGCAATGTGGTTCATTTCCTGTTGTAGAGCAACCTCACCTGTTACTGCTGTGACTTAACTCTGATTTTTGAGACCTGTGTTTCTGTTGTTTCTGCATCTGTTTTAATTCTGCAAACCTGCCTTTTTTTTTTTTTTTTCAGAAGTGAAAGCCTCTTCCAAAGACTTTGCAATCAAACTTGTTCACATATATGGACTTTTCTGTTTAATTATATTTGGATGCTTAAATTCATGATCTGTAGCACAGAAGGGCTTGAGAGAGCAGAATTTTGTGCACCAGCTGGATACAGTCAACAATATAAATTCTTGCTGAAGAGTGGTGGGGATTAGCAGGGTGATGATGCTGTGGATCACAGTGCTTAGTGAGTTATTGCATTTGGGTGGGGGCTCAATCTCCATTTCCTGGTTCTGGTCAACATCCAGCTTAATAATGGTGCATTTGGGAGCGTGGAACTTTATTTGTAGCAGGGAAATTGAGTGGAGTATTTCAGTGCTACACTCCAAAAATGAAGGAAAAAAGCAAATCCAGTAACTGCAGCTCTCAGGTGGTAGCAAAGTTTTGTGGTGGGGGAGAAATGAGAACTGTACATGAAATTTCAGCATAGTGCCTCATGAGTTCAATAGGAGCTGTGTTCTCCTTACTTCCCAGGGATTAACCCTAAGCATTTAGATTATAGGGTGGGATTTCATTCTCCCTGAAACTTTGGCGAGGCTGTCTTTGAAAATATTTTGCTCAGTTCTTGAATGTAGCTGTGGGAGCTTCACTCTTTTATTCAAGCTATTTCTATAAAATACCTCCAGAACAAGTCATTTGTCACTGCCGTTAGTCATTTACTACAGATCCTGTCTGCAGCCTCTGAGCTTCATAAAACAGGCAGATCCTTATCAGTAATCAATACTTGTAATATTTGTTTATATAAATCTGTCATTACTGACTCATCGTTTGAAATTAATTTGAGACAAAGCACTTTGTTATGGGACTGCTGATCACATTAGAAGCAAAACCAATAAAACCACTGAAAGTTGGATCCTTAACTTTGCTGGCCCATCAAAGCCAAATTACGTGGACTTGGACCCTCATGTGGAACCTAACTAATAAGAAATAATAATGATGAAGCTTGATGCATTCCCAAATTGCAGAAAAGTCTTCATTAAGAAGCAGCAGCTGTTTATTTACAGGAGCACATGGTCTAGTCAGCATGATAAGAACACTGTGGAGAGGGATCAGCAAGTTTGCTTTTGCTGGAAAACACACATCTTTCTTCTCTACTCTAATGGGTCAGTATTGAAGAAGAGCTGGAGTTGGAGAATAATTAGAGTAATTTTCCATTTATTTTGCCTTTCCAGCGTGCCTCAGGCTAGGGAGGTCAAATAGATGCTAAGAGAAAAACTGCATCTGGAACTAGTCTGAAAATAAATACGTATCTCATGAGTAGGGCTGTGTACAATTTGCTTAGCCTTGGAAAACTAAGTTTGTCTGCCACTTGATTGCCTGCTTCATCGAGGAAATCTGCTTAGCCTGTAGGATTCTGAAAGCTCTTTTTCTTCATTTTCAAAATGTGAGGGATGTGAATTAACCATTTCCCCTTTCTTGTTTGTTTCAGCTTTCCCTTTCACATATCAGAGTCATATTACTCACCAGCTTCCTTTGGCTGGTTTGCAGCTAGGAGGTTTTTCAGTGAGCAGGGGCAAGCTCTGGATTTCCGTGCTCTGCAATCAGACTGTAACAGCCTGAAAATCTTATGGCAATGCCTGACATAAAAAAAAAAAATAAAAATCTGACTCTAGCATGTCCTTCCTTGCGATTCAATGAGATGAATCTACAAATCTTGAATGCTTTCTAGGTAGAGGCATATATCCTGTGTGTGTCAATGTAATTGTATTTATTCCACCTGCTTTAATTCATTTGTAGTGCAGTCAGTGCTGTGATACCTTGGCACTGCACATCCAGCTATGAAATATGCATCTTGAGTAATTATTTCCATTCAAGAAGAGCTTGCCAAGTTCCTGGTTTTAAGGTAATGATATTGTAAATGAGACAGCGTTACAAGTGGTCTTCCCTTTGCTTTGTCTAACAGGAGCCCATCTGGCCTATTTAGTAGCACCATATTTCTGCACTAACCTCAAGTGGAACATGGCCAACAGGAGGCTTTGAGCTTGCTTTGAAATAGGTGATCCAACTCCTGGCCTGGCTTTCCACTCTCTGCCCCCTGTGTGTGCACTTTTCCTTTCACACATAAATGGAAGTGAGACGCAAATTTCAGGAAAATTAAGATTTCAGCTGAAAATAGTTTTAACCACCAGTCTCGGGAGTGAGGTTTGAAGCTGAACTGTGGAGAAATAAGATCTTTATAGACCCCTCAGGCCTTCTTTTACCTGTACCTCAAATTATGGGCCACAGGCAAACTCCACAACAAATGAAATAGTCTATTAAATATGATACAGGACACAGCTAAACAAGGAGTTCTTCTAAATCAAAGTTTGCTGCTGTGACTTTGTGTAGATTCTATATTGTACTTTTTTTTGACAGGACTTATATTTTCTTCTGTCAAGTGTCAGGGCTAAAATTCAGTTAATCTTTCACAAGTTCTTGCAGAACTCAGGTGAAGCATAGTCCAAAGAATAAAGCAATCTGAAATTTTGAAGTTTCAAAATTCTCTCATCTTGAAGTGCTCGAGGTTTTAATTTGGGTCACTGGAAAAGCCTCATTGAAAAGGCACAGGTGATTTAGCTGTCTTTTACTGAAACACTGGAACAACTGCAGTAGCTTGAAAGAGTGACTTTATTTTTTGTGCTGCTCAGACGTTCTCAATATCAGCCACACATTGCCTGATGTTTATATTCCATTATTATGATTGGAGAAATACATATCCTTCCTGACTTTTGGCTAAAGAAGCTGCAAATCTTGGGACTGCTATGTTTTAGCATTCTTATTATTTTATGCTTTTAAAATAAATTTCTCCATTGATTCAGTTTATCAGGATATGGTAATAGTTCCAATTTCTAAACAAATTGGTTGGCCTAAAGTCTCTGCACAAGAACATACAGAGCACAAAACCATGAACCTTTGTGTGCTGGTTTCTGCTTCACTGTACTTTCTGCTCAGGCTGTTCTGTACATGTGTGCTGTTTGCAGGGAGAATTAAGCTTATTCATAAAATTTCACCTTCCCTTGGGGTAATCTCGAAGGAGCATGAAGATTTTTATGATAGGATTTGACAATTTCATTTGGGTCCTATGCTGTGTGCCAGCCAGGATGGTGCTGCATGTCTGGGTGAGAAGGTGATGAGGAACTAGCCTTAGCTTTTGAGCTTTCAGACAGTCAAAATGCGTGGGTAAAAAAGAAAAGAGAGGATAGTTTTTCTGTGAATCTCTGGTGACTGCATTAATTGGAGGATTGATTCTAACAGCTCGGCATCCATCAGTCTTGTTGGGAGTCCTTTGCAAGACTGAGGATTGTGTAGTAGTATGACTTCACAATGAAGAAGTTGAATTACCTACAACACCCTCCACTGAAGGTTTAAAAAAAACCACTAGCGCTCTCTTCTACCGCTTAAAGCAATACTTTCACCAATTCCTCTGGTTCATTTTATTTTTCCAATTGTTTTTCCCACCCACCCCTGCAGGTTCCAACTATGGGAGTCCCCGTCCGGCTCATGCCAACATGAACGCCAACGCGGCTGCGGGGCTGGCCCCGGAGCACATCCCCA
Source organism: Acridotheres tristis (assembly GCA_037013685.1). Lineage (NCBI taxonomy): Eukaryota > Metazoa > Chordata > Aves > Passeriformes > Sturnidae > Acridotheres > Acridotheres tristis. The sequence continues at coordinate 68,644,191 of CM072885.1, forward strand.
GCCCGGGGGCAGCTCTGTCCTGGCAGGCTGCCATCGATGCTGCCAGGCAAGCCAAGCTGATGGGCAGTGCTGGCAACGCCACCATCTCCACGGCCAGCTCCACGCAGAGGAAGAGGCAGCAGTATGGCAAGCAGAAGAAGCAGGGTACCACCACAGCCACCCGCCCGCCCCGGGCGCTGCTGTGCCTCACGCTGAAGAATCCCATCCGGAGGGCGTGCATCAGCATCGTCGAATGGAAATATCCTTGGGCACGGCCAAACGGGGGTAGCTGGGGGGAAATCAATGCCTTGGGGTGGTGGGAGATGGAAGCTCACACGGACACGCTGCTCGTAACGGGGGGTGGCGGGCGCACGGCTTAATTAGCGCTTTGTCTGAAGTTTCTTCTGTCTTCGCTCAGAGCCAGGGTTAAAAAACACGAAGGGGATGGATTTTCTCGTGTTTGGGCTTGGTTGTTTATTAAATCTTATCAAAAGTATAGAAAGTTCAGCTTTTAGCTTCCAGCTACAACCCAGCAAAATGGGGATTAACCCAGCTGCTGCAAGGGCTCTTAAAGCTAAACATCCAATAAAGAACTAACACCTATATTATATAGACTTTTGGCCCAATAACCAAATTCCTGTGACCCTCAGTGCAGCACTAACAATCCAACCAGAAACTACTATTTGAAACCAGGGAGCAGCAAGATGAGCATCAAAAGAGACATCACCCAAAATCTTTCATCTTGTCCCATACCTATTACTATACTATAAAAACCTTAAATTCCAAACCCTTCACCATGTGAAATCACACACTTCTATTTAACTACACACCTGTGATTTTTAACTCCAGCACCCAAATTTGGGAGCCTTCTCCAAGGGCTCAGGTCAAAAGCAGTGTTCTCCAGGGGGTCAGTGCCAGAAAGCTCAGAACTCTCAGGTTTCTGAGATCCAGCAGAAAGACACCATTGGGAACTTAAAGTACAGAAATAATTTTTTATTTCTTAAGTGAGGTGAGGGAACATGTCAGGAAAGAGGATTAGAACTGAAGCCTTAACTATACCTTGTTGTGAGAAACCATAGAAGCTAGAATGATAAAGCTTGGTGGTTGAATTCTGCTCTTTGGAAAAGGTATGGCCCAGGCTGAAATACATGGCAGATATTCAAGGTATCTGAGGCCAGAACTGAACTGGCTCTATGGAATTGATAGCAGCTGCTGGTTTTTCCTTTTAAATTTTTAATTTTTTTAGAGGTGTCTCCAGTCCAAAAAAGCTTTGGTGATTTGAATCATACACTTGTTTGTTAAACATGTGACATCACACTTTATACAGTGTGGAGAAAAGAATTGGGCAAAAGGAAAAGGTAAAAAACCCCAAAGGTATACAGTAAGACAGAGACTGGGTTTAGAAGCATTAATTATATTGGAATTCCAGTTAAAAGACTAATGTGCAGTAATGTACAGTAAGGGATAATGGTTATCTCAAAGAAGGAAAAAAGAAATAAAGTAACATGTCCAAATGCAGTGCAGAGCCAGATCTGACAGCCTGAACAGGAGACAGATGGTGTCACAGATGATGGATGATAACCAGTGACACAGAACTGCAGAGTGAAGGGGTCAGTGATGCTTCCCTGGAAAGTCAGGGAGAGTCTGGTCATTGCTTTATTGTGTGCAAAGAGCAAAGCCTTTTCAGTCATCCAAGTCTGGTCAGTGCAAGCTGGAATTTGAGTCTTTGGTGTGAGACTCAAACTGAACTGAGCTGAAATGATGCCTCCTTTGCATCCTCAGAGAGAAACCAGGATTAACCCTAAATAGTAATCACAAGCTAATGGGGTTCTTCAGGAAATGCAGAAGAAAAAGAATGCTTTTAAGGATAGATAAGGAAGGAAAGGCAGTACAGAACTTGGCACTAGTTAATATGATAAAAAATGAATTAAGGCATTTAAGACAATGTGATAATATTATTCCTTTGAGTGTTTGCTGGAATGTTGGGTGAAAACAGAAAATGAGTATATTAGGTACTGCTGACATGGACATACTTTTCAGATTAAGAACTTGTTAAAAATGCTCCTGCCAATCCTTCTATGTCCTTAAACTACCTGCCTGCCTGCTCCTTTCTTCTTCAGATGCTAATTTTTAATCCCATTATTAAGTTTGCTACTTTTTATTGCTTCTGACAAAATTCTGATGCTTTAAGCATAAGATGATGGGTGATGACTAAGAGCATAAAACTGAATATTGGTTTGCTTAGCAGCACCCCAGTCACCACGTGTCTTCAGGGAAAGCACAGAGTGACATTTGATAGATAAAGGAGATCAGCAATGGATAATGTGCTGTAAACCAGGTACAGCACTGCTGAGATCAAGAGATGACCAAACAGTGCAACTAAAGCAATACAAAGATGCTGAAGCTTGCAGTTTGGGGCTTTGTTTGGTTTTAGGTGATGGAAGTATTTTTTGTTCCATCAGAAAGTATTTACTTTGATGGAAGTATTTTTTTTTTCCATCAGAACCTCTCATTGGACGTCTAGAGTTTGTAAAGATGAAACACTTCAATGACAACAAGCAGTGTCAAAGGGTTGTGACAAGGTTTAGTTCAATTCTGTGTTCTGACTTATCCTACTTGCTAAAACCTTCTGAGAAAGGCTTAGCCTAATTTGTTGTACCATTAAACTTTAAGCATAATAGATACTGAACAAATATAAGATAATATTTCCATGGTGTTTCTTACCCAAATATTACAGTGGTAAGAGCCTGAATGAGAAGTTGCATTCAAGAAAAAGTGAAATGGAGTAATTATCTTATTTTGCAAAGATTTAGCTGTGTATTTAATTTTCTGCCTTTTGTGCAGTGTATTTGTAGATTTTATAGAATTTAATGTTTACAAAAAGAATATAAATAAAAAAATGTGTAAACAGGGATAAATTAATGAATAATAATCCTGCCAAAACAAACAAAAATAAATCTGTGGGAAAAAGTGATTAAGAGGAAAGAAAGCCTATGGAAATCCAGGTCTTTGAGCAGTAACCTTTATAGAAACAGCCTGGGGTAGTACATACCTGAGAAGTCTCACTGATTTCTCATGTAGTCTTCCTGTCCTGATCTGCTCTTCTGCCTCTGTGGTACCATTTATCTCCTATTATTCAGAGGCTTAAGCACAGTAGACTGGTGAGTCTGGAACCCCCTGACTCTTCCACATGTGAAATGTCGAATGTGTGTGAGTATAAACAGTGGCCAGGTGCCTGGAATTTGTGTGCATCTTGCAGATCAGCTTAGCATTCAAAGATCTCCTGTTCTTTGTGCTCAAGCCTGCTGAGAACAGCAGCCTGCTGACCAAAATCATGCATGCTGTGCTGACATTTGGCAGTCCCGTGGCAGATAAAGCCATGCTCAAGTGCACTCTGTGGCACAGGTTATGCTTGGCATCCTCCCTGTTCTCTCCTGCTCCTCATTCCCTTCCAGAGCACTGGTGATTTATCCCAGAGGCATCCTCCAGGATGTTCTTGCAGGCCAGTAAATGTAGACAGATCATAAATCTGGGCTCTAGTCTGAGTTTGGAGATGCTTCACAGCGACTGAGATTAGGGAGAGGATTGAGGTAGATAAAGTGCAATGCCGGGAGACTGGGCAGCAGGAAAATGCCCTTTGGTTCCTGTGGACAGTCAGGGGGGCATTGAGTTTGTGCAGGATTTCTCTGTTGAACATTCCAAGTGTTTGGTTTCTCTCTTCCCCAGCAAAGCTGATGCAAGGTTGAAATGCCTCTGAACTTTTTTCAGAAAGGACTCTCAGCTCCTGCTCTTCCTTATATACTGTGCAGGGACGTTTGTGTTCCCTCTGATGCCAAATGAAATGCAAATAAGAGAAAAAGAAATACTCCCTCAAATCATTTTTAAGCAAAACAAATGTATGTGGAAATGTGCAGCTTAAGCACATTTTGGACAAAGACTTTTCTTTCCCTCAACAAAATTTATCTTTTTGAAAATGCCTTCTAATCGTGTGTGTATGTATTGCTTGAGCCCTCACGTTTAACTCTAAGATATGAGAGAAACTGAGAAAGCAGTGCAAAAATACAGCAGCAACAACAACAAAAGAGAAAAACCCCAAGGAGTTTGTTAAAATTATCTGAGAATTCATAAATGCTGAAGAAAACAACTAAGAAAAAGGAATCCTAAAAAACCCCTAAGGGTGGCTATTATAGTACAGGTTTCTCTTATTAAAACTAGTGCAGCCACACTGGAAGGGAAATGGGGAAAATGCAATCTAAATAAGTAAAAGAAGAAAAAACTTTTAAGAACTCTGTGTTTACTCTGGCACGCGACTGGCCTACACTGCTTTTGACATATTAGGAAGATTTTTGGCTGGGAGCTCCTAAAAGCACTTAAAAAGGCATATGTTTCTTTTCAGGATATAAGGGGCTTGGAATGCTTTCTTTAAACAGAATTCTTATAAATCCTTTTTTATTATTTATTTCTTTTTGTTTTTGTGTGCTCATTTTGGAACAATTTCCTTAACTCCATTCCTCAGACCATTTGAAATAATTATTTTACTGACTATTTTTGCCAATTGTGTGGCCTTAGCTATCTATATCCCCTTTCCAGAAGATGATTCCAATGCCACCAATTCCAATCTGGTAAGTCCTTGATGGTGTTTAGTCTTGTTATTTTGAAAGTCCTTTTGAAAAGCAATTGTGGAGACTTGTGAAGGTAGGGAATGTAAATATACTCACCAAGGATTAGAACAAAAATTGTTTTTGACTGCTATGTCTTGTGAAGTTATTTTACTACCTGTTCCTGTGGAGCTGGTTTTAGAGAAGGATATTCCAAAGAGTTGTATGTGATGTCTAGATTAACAAATTCCAGCATGCTGCAAAAGCACTTGGTGAATTTTTAACCTGCAGGTATTTGTGGGAGAGATCTTTTGGTCAGGGATTATCCTGGTGGTTTTTGTCTTACCTTGTGCCATTGTGAAGTTGGTACTGTCCTCCTCTCAAGTGGTTGGTAACTAATTAATGCTTGCATTTCAGACACATGTATGGATTTGGCTGAATAATGTTTGTGGGGTTGGATTTTTTTGTTTGGTGTTTCTTTTTAATTTTTTGGTTTTTTTTTTAAATAATTCCCTCTTGTTGGGGGGAATATAGCTTTTCTTCTGTCACCACTGATGCCAGTGTTGGTACTTTGGGATTGAGCTGTATAAAAAGGAAGAGTGTTTTACTTTTGGCTTAGCATGAAGCCATTGCAAAGAATTCTCTTCAGTAAGGGCAAAACACAAACCAGCTCTGGAATGCAGTTCACTGAATTAGCAGAAAACTTTTTTTTTTTTTTTTCTCTGTCAACTATGTGAATAAATCTCCTACTTGTTGGGTTGAATCAGGATGAAAACTTACTCCCAGAGTTTAGGAGCAGGGATGCTATTTCCTGAATAAAATTTATTGAGACTTAAGAAATTTTAGAGCAACAGTGGAGGAAAACAAAAGCCCTACTTCTAAAGCAGCGACAACTGGGATGGCTGACAGACATTGCAATTAAAAAGATTCATGCTGCTCTTGGAAGTCAGTCATCTGATTAAATCTCTCTTGAAGTTTTAGAAAACACACTGCAAACTTCTGAAATTGCTGAAACAATACTTCTATGCTTAAAAAATAAAGTGATAAACTTGTAGTGTAGTGCATGTGCACTGTAACTCCTTAAAGAAATACAAAGAGAGAAGCAGGAGGTGGTAAGTGATTATTAATTACTCTCTACATGTACAGTACACATGAGCTGGTCTTGTGTCTCTCTGGCTGTTCTTTGTTAGTGTGACTTAGTGTTTAACAATGATGAGTTGTGGAGTGTATATTTTAAAAACTTCAGTAGGGCACCTCTCAAAAATTACTGTTTTATTATAAAAAAACAGATTCAGGTTTTTTTCCTGGTGAGGAAAACAGGTATGTTCGTTGTATGTTCTGACTTGCAGGGTTCAGAGAGGAAAATGAAGCAGATTTGAAGGTGAGGGGACTCACAGCTTGTTTCGAGTTGAATTGGGTTGTGGGTGTTTGCCTCAATTCAGTGGGGAGGCTGCTGGCTAAAACCAGGCTGGAAGTGTTTGTAATTGAACGAGGTGTATTGAAACTGTTCTGCTACCACGAAATATGTGCATTGTGATTTGAATTTCCATTCTGCATCTGTTTTCCAAGACATCTTTTGCATCATTTAGAATGTCTATAAAAACACTTGTGTTATTTGTTGGTAGAGTTTTAAAAAAGCCTAGCCAAGCAAGAGTTATCATCTCAGGAAAGTTTGGAAATGTTGCAGCCTTGAGGATGAGGAGGAATTGTTAATTTACCTAAATAGCTGTTTCACAAAAGTAGGAGAAGAGAAAAGTGAAAAGAGTAATCTGCTTGACTCCACTTTGTGTCTTCATGGAAAAAATAATTAAAACTGGAAAATGGGATAGTTATTGTGGACTTGTGAAGTCAAAACTCTTCTACATTATAGATCAAAGCCTGGAGTTGTGAGTGCTCAGCAGGCTGTGATCTGCTAGTCTGTGTTTGCTCTTGTTAGTTTTTGTGTGTTTTGTTGCTTTTTTCCCCCGTTTGCATACTTACCCCTCGGCTTGTGTGCACTGCTATTGAGGAACTCTGAGTATACAGCATGTGCTGCATTCTGTGAGTGAAGTCCTGAGCAAAAGGAGAGGGGGTGCAAATGGGTGAGAGAAGGGTGGAAAATGTGTTAGTTGTGTTTTGGAATGCAATGAAAGAATAGGTGAGAGTAAAAGACAAATTATTCCATCAGGCAGGAGCTGCACAAGAGTGGGACCTTAGTGTCAAAGAGCCAAACTGTACCTGGAAGAGGCTGGAAAGAAGCTGGGGTTAATAATGTGTTCCTGTGAAAGTTCATTTACTTAATCTTTGAATTTTTTTTTTCTACCTGTGAGCATCTATTTCACAGTCAGAGTTATCTTGTAGCCATGAAGCTGAGTGCTGCAGAGGCTGTAAGGACACAGGCAAGGACTTTTTGTGTGCATGTGGGTCATGCACAGATGTGTGTACTGTGCAGAAAGGTGATTGAATGCATACAGAATTTTTCTACCAGAATTCTTAATTCATTTTCATGTTGCAATTTAGCTGTTTTAGGCTTAAAGCTACCACAGAAACTCCCACATCCCTGGTTTCCTAAGACATATCTAACTTGTTGAGATACAAGAAATTACCTACAGGAAACACCATGGGCAGTAACTGTTTTACAAGCTCTGAAAGTGCCATAACATTTCCCAATAAGCTGCCAGGTTTGTCTTAGGCTCTGAATATTCCTTCTCCAAAGTTTCACCCTAACTTTGCAAATAATGTTTTCCTTGGTGACTGAGGTTGAACTTCAGTCAATTCCCTTCAAGCTAATGGAGTAGAGGATGCTGAGGGAAGAGAAAGGAATCCTGGATTATGTGAGTGCCTTCTTTTCTCCTCTCTGTAAAAGTGGAAAAATGATGCCTAAGTAATGCTTTGACAAAGAATTGCTGTGTATGAATTTCACATGGTGCTGTGTGCCTTCCCCATGTATCTGAACAAAATCAGTAACCTCTTCCATGTCTCCATTTGCCTTTAGCTGCAAGACCTATTTGATATCATTCCTCAGTGATGAACTTTGAAACTACATACAGAAGAGTCCAGTAAATAATTCCTTCTATTTTGCATAAGACAGGAATTGTGAATTGTGTTTGGTATTACAAGTTTAGGTTTAACACCACATAGATATTCTACCTGTTTCTCTGCAATCTATTTTCCTATAATAATTATTCCTGTAAATCTTCAGGCTTTTTAATCAAGTCTATGGATGATATTGTGGACTGTGAAGCTCTTTCAATTTTGAAATGAACGTTTATCCTAAACCTCAAATTTCCTATTTTTATGCTAACTGCAATGTCTTTGTCATTAGCTTTAAGAAATATGCCAGATTAGTATAATGTACTCATGGAGAATGCTTGAAATTGGCTTCAGCAGTTTTGCAACTGGAAAACTATTGATACTGGAAAACTATTGAACTTACACAAATGGAGGGCAGTTGTATTAGGTGCAATTTTTTTTCCATATTAATGAACTTGCTGAGACTTAATTTAAATTTGCAAATAAAGTAAGCTCGTGTATAACTCTGCACAAAGAACAGTCGTGTGTTAATGCAATCAGAAAAATTGGAGCTGCTTTGAGGGGAATTAACGTCAGCCTGCATCAGAGGCTGTGGCTGATACAGAGACTTTCTGCTCGTTATCCCTGCAATTATGCATTAGGACAGAGATAACACACATTTAGGAATAAAACTATAGATAGGAAGCTGAGAGGAAAATGCTTCTGCCACTTTACTGGCAACTGCAAATGGCACAAGCCTGGTCAGTGTCACAGCATGGTGATAACATAATGAGGTTAAGACCAAGGTTTAAACACGTTCCAGGGAAGGAAACTCTGTTGGTTGTTTATGCTTTGGATAAAGAGCAGGGAAATCTTTCTTCTGTTGTTTTGTTTCCTTCCCTGTCCTTCTTAAAGGAAGGAAATCCTGTTGTGCACTAGTTAAATGTAAAGATCTCTTGTGTTTATATGTGAGTTTATAATGGGATATCACCTTTAGGCTAACTTGTTAAACCTCAGAGAGGAGCCTGTGAAAAGAGATTTCTGCTTGCTTGCCAGTTCTTGTGGCAGCCAGTGTTTGTGTTTTGCCTATGGACAGGGGGCTTGTCTTTCAGGAAATATGGAAATTATTACCTGGTCATTGTGGGAGTAGCCTGTAGAGCAAAGGATAACTATATTTAAAAAAAAAAAAAAAGAGAAAGTTGTTTTAAATTTTTTTTCTGGCATTTTAAAGAGACTGACACAATTAGGCATGGATATGACTATCTACTGCATTTCTAAATATTGGCATAACAAACTTCAGCAATTTTTGTATCAGGCTCAATTTTTCTTGTGTGAAATCAGAAAACGTTAGAGGGCAAAGTGGGGGTGAGGAAAAGGAAGGATGGCTTTTCTGGGGTGAGGGTGAGGAAGAGCACTGCACAAAAAGCTTTTGGCTCAGTTGTCTCGCTGCTCTCACCCTCCTGTGTGCCAGCTGGTGAGCGAGCAGAGGGATGAGAGATGCCAGGGGTGAGGGACAGAGTGCACACCGAGCTGATAAACTCTGATGGGTTTGTTACCCTGGGCTCGGTGCCAGCCCTGCTGCAGCTGAGGGAGCTCACACAGTCTCTGAGAGTGTTTGAGGAATGAGTGACACGAGCTGGGAGAATGATGCTGAGGCTGCTGGAAAGGGACTGGAGTCAGGATGGGAAGAAAGGAAATTGTGCCAAAAAATCCTGGAGGGTTTCTTCCAGAAAGGTTGTGAATCACTGTGTGATTCTGAGGAAGTTGAATATAATGGGATTTAGGTTCAACATTTCCCAGAGTTCTCATCTCAGCATCTCTAGCTGCACAGAAGCACAGGGTGGAAGGATAAGCATTGGGTGTGAGAGAGAGGCATTCAGCTTGTGTGCTGGTCCTGGTACTGGCAAGCTGTGTGGCCTTGGATAAATTGCCATCTCAATTTTTCCATCACATCATTACAAGAAATGCTGTAGAAAGGACTGTAAGGAAAGAAGAAAATCCTTAGCAAGCAATCCCAAGATAGTAGTCACTAACTAAAAGAGAAATGTAAAAAGTAGTTGGTTTTTGTTTTTTTTTTTTTTTTTCTAAACATAGTTGTGTCATTTTCTTGGCTTTATGAAGGTGAAACTGCTAAAGCAGAGACTGACATATGTATTACTAGCAGGAACAAAACTGTTGGGTTCATAGTCCCAACCAAATCCCAGCTTTTCTTTGTCCAGTGGCCTCAGAGTCCTCATCCAGCCTGTGCTTGTTATTTGCCATCTCTGTATGGGATCTGAGATCTCTCATGGCTGTGTCCCTCCTTCTTTTTTTTTTTTTTTTTTGCTTTTAAAATTCATAATCCTTGCTCCAGTACACATTCTAACAGACCTGTCCCTTTTCCATTATCCTCCCAACTGCAGTTCCATAGCAGTTTCATGTTTCCCACCTGTTTTCTCATTTGACCTCAGTGCTCTGCTTACTCAGCTTTCTGACCTCCACTCTTGTTAATTTTACTCCTGAATTCCCTTTCTTTTCTTAAACCTGGACTCTGTAACCAAGTAATTGAACCCAGTGCACATTCTATCAATATTTTTTGGCTTCATTCTTGAGACATGGGTCTCCTAGTTTGAGCCTTTTGCTTTTGGAACCAGTGCTCTTCCCAACGATGTCTAACACTGGCAGTAGGACTGTAAGTTGTGTAAAATGCAAAGGATGATAAGCTGTTGCACTAAATAATCCAACTCCACGAAGAGTACCTTGAAATTTGTAGGTTGTAAGTTTCTGTGTAAGTGATTTTTGAAATTTTAGCTGCATGTTTTGGTTCTGATTGATAGCAAGTTGATAGAGTTAATCCAAACATTAAACCATTTATCCCATTTTTGCAGACAGCTCTGATTACTGTTTTCCCTTTCTTTATGTGTAGGCTTTCTAAATCTTAACAAGTGTGTTAGGTTTTTTTTTTCAGGTGATAATTATTCTTGTTTATCAAACCTCAGGTTCAGTGTAGGATTTTTGTGTGTATGTGTGTGTTACATTTGGATTTTTTACCACTTTTTTTACCTATTTAGGAAAGCTAGAAAGTGGAAGCAGGCCAAAAAAGAGTACTTAAGTAGTGATATTTTCACTGTAGTCTAATTCCTGCCACTGCAGAAGTAACAGTCTTTCAAAAGCAGTGGAAGTTTTCACAATAGCAAAATCATTTTTGTATTGTCCTTTTTGATACAAGTATCCTTATCCTTCAATAACTCTTTGGGATGTTTGACTTCTGTTCATGAGCTCTTCAGAATCTTTTAATGACATTAGGAGGGAAATAAGCATCTCGAAAATCTAGAAATTCAACAACACCTTTTGGTTCCTTTATGTATGGTTAGTATTATACCACATTCTTGGGTTTTAATTCTTCCCACTGACTTCACAAACTGGAGTTTCTGTCACCAAAACCATCCACTAATTCAGTGCATGCCACTGACAAACAATTGTTGGGACGTTGGGCTTTGCTGACGTGTACAAAACCATTGACTCTAAAGGCAATGCTGCATGTACTTGTTCAAGCCAGAAAAAACCCCCAAGAACCTTTCACAGCTTCCTTAGAAGTAAAATAATGGATGTGCCACTTGCCAAGAGACAGAATTGCCAAAGGGGAAGAATGTTTTGTGTGTTTGTCAGAGTTTTGACTGGGTATTCCCCTTGAGGATGATTCCTATGTTCTCCTATGCTTTCTAACTCCTAAATCATGAGGAGTAAAACATGAGTATGTCATAGCAGCTCTTCAGTCCTCCTGGCTGAATGACAGACAGCCTCAAAGCAATATGAGACCATTCTTGGTTTTCAGCTTCATGAAACGCTGGACAACATGTAATTGATGTTGTCCTTAACCTCATGGAATGAAATTTCATTTCCTGCTTGTGTAATTCCCATGATGAACCTGTAGTTAGCAAAGATACTTCTTGATCAAGAATTTGATGTTGAGAGACCACTGGTTAGGGAAAGGCTTCCAGCAAGCAGCAGGAAATGTTCATTAATGTCTTTGCAGTGTGTGTTGCATTTCTGGCAGATGCTGGAAGGTTGGCTCAGCAGGTTTTCTCCTCAGCAAGTTCTGTTTCACCTAAGCCTAGGCAAGGGAGCTGGACCATCTTTGGACAGAAATGTTTTCCTGGCCTTTTGTTACAACCTTAGCAGCTTGTGATGATCTCTGGGACACCAAGGGATGGATATTTGGCTCAGTGGAGACACTTTAATGGTGTATAGCTGTAAAGTTTGATAGACACGTGGTATAAATTGATGTCTTGGTGGTCGTAGTGAGCTTATCCATACAGAGCTTGAGCAGCCAGCAGAGCACCTCTGAAAGCTGTTACCTTGCTGGGGTTGCTGCTGGCACACTTCCTTTCCAGCCTGTCTGGCAGAGGTGTCATCACCTTTAGCCCTGTGTGCTAAATTTGGCAATGGCATGTTTGGGATGCCCAGCTCCCACAGCAGAAGCTTTGCAGAGTGGAAATGGGGTGTGTGTGCTTCCCTGGCAAGTGTGCAGCTGTTTTTCAGGCTGTCCTGATAAACTTGCACTGGTGGAGAGCGTGGGGGTTTTGGAATTCATCATCTTCTGCTGGTTTGCCATTGTCTGTTGCTTGTAAAATTTATATTTAGGTAGCTTATATTAGGAGCTGAAGCAAACGTCTTTTGCATATGGTTGTCTTCATCTGGTATGTGGAAATGTTTTTCTACTTAGCAATAAATGTGCTTAATCTTTTACTATGACTCTTTCATCTGAAGCATGGTGAATGCTTTTTATGTGGATGTTTTAAAACGTTTCAGTTCTATTACATGCCCTCAAATAGAAAACCTCACACAAAAGCGGAACTTGCATGTAATTTTATTATTATTATTATTATCCATTGAAAACCACTTGCAGTGCTGTTATCCTTGTGTGGCCTTATTGTCTGAGTCACTTTTAAACAAGAATCCCTGTTTAGATGAGATTATGCAGGCAAACATGTGGTCACAAAAGATTTTTTAAAGATCTAGTTGCATAATTGTTTCACAATCTTAACTTGTATTTAAAAACAAACAAAAGCAGAAAGCTTCTCTTCATTATGGCCATCAAAACAATGCCTGAATCTGTACAAAAGGCACTTCAATGCCCTTCAGGAGCAGTTGGCTCCTGAGATGAAAAATGTGAATTGAAATAACATCAAAGGGAATGCACAGCTTCTATAGCTGTGGCTAAATCGTAGCAATGACAAAGGAAAGTCTCAAACACAGGATTGGTGTCACTGTGGTGGCAGATATTGGGACATTTAATTGTTAAGGATGGTTTTGCTGTAGAACAAGGAAATCTGCTGCCTCTGCTCTTGAAAATCACTGCTCTCCTTGCAACAAAAGGAAGGAAATAGAGGAATTCCAGTTTCCCCCTTCTGTAAAATGCCTCAGGTGCCTCCTGAGCCCAGGAACCCAACTGGGCATTTGCTTGTGCAAGTACTGAATAATCATGTGCAGCTATGCAGTGATACTGCAGTTTCATCTGGGCTTTTCTGTAAAATCCAGTGCTGTGAGTCCAAGCAGGGAGAGCAGCAGGTAAAAGCTGGAGATTTCTGGGCTGGATGTGCAGCTGTGGTTTATAACTCGTGTTGCATTGATGTGGACCAGCAAAAAATCTGATAAATCTCATTTCACCCAAACAACTTATATGCTGATTGTTATAAATGATTAGCATTAACCATTATATATTCTTCCCTTTTTCAACCTGAACCAAGTTTTAGCTGTGAATCAAGTAACTTGCTTTTTAATAGATCTTCTTATTTAATGTTTTTATTGTATCCTACTTCTCATTTGACAGTTTTTATCCATCTCAGGGGTGCAATGCTTTCTTCCTGACACAAATAAATTCTTGTTTGTAGCAGTTCATATTCTGGCATTGCCCTTTACTTGCTCGGATTAAGTGTTTACAACATTTTACATGCTTTATATTACATTCCAGTTTCAACCTTTTTTTTTTTAATGTTGGATATAAATAATAATGTCCAGATCAACTTGATCTCCAATTTAATTGTCCCTAGGATAAAAGTAGCACTGCTGCTGCTTTGTTTTCCTTTTGACACACCATGCTGTTGCATGCAAGTATTTGACAGCTCATAGGGCAAAAAAGGAAGAAGCAGCTGAAGCCAAGTTGAGTGTTTCAGCCTTTTAGAGGCCATGAATATGATAATGTTTGAGTATTTTTGATGTTTTTTCTGTACTGAAATCTTATGGAGCAAAAGAAAAAGAGGAGGAAGAAATAAATGCAGAAATGCATTTGTAACTTTCAGGAGGTCTAATTCTGCTAAGTTTTGAGGTTGCACTTAGCAGTCCTTGTACAGAAGATATGGCAATATGAGGGACAGAGCAGTACAAAGAGCAGGAGCTAATCTAGGGAAAATGCAGTGTGGTATTTGAGAGAAGTAACTGCTGATACAACCCTGGAAATACTTCTAGCAAATAGCTCTTGAAATAAATTCATTCCTGGCTGAGAGTTCGCTTTGGAAATGTTTACCTTTGCTTTCACATTTCAATATGTATTGAAAAAGGAGACTGAGACAGATCAGAGCCTGTGTACAGGCTGCTGCTCGTGGGTTTCCCTCAGTTTATCTTGGTTACTTCAGTCTTTTTCCGTGGTACACAGCTGGCACTGCTGGGCTCTGATGTCAATTTAAGGAGTGTGTTCAAAACAGAGTTTTCTGCAGTTCACGCCTTCCTTCCATCACCCAGACCTGAACCAGACACATCTGTCTGCCAGTTTGTGTCCACTGCTGCTCTTCAATAATATACAAAGAAAAGTTTCACTGGATGCAAACAATTCTTCAATGAACAGTAATTTCCCAAGTAGGATTCTTGTATCCCTGGTTCTTCAGTATGTCTTGGGCTTCATTATTTTTTTAATGCCTTTATTGAACCAATACATTGAAGCAGAGCTTATGGAGAGCATGGTTCTACCTTTGCTAGACTCCACTTCTGAGCTTTTCCTGTGGGTGAGGATTATGGATGTCTCTGGGTGATGCTCATAGCAAGTCACACCACAGCTCTCACTGAGAGGCTGTGTAATTGTCAGAGCTGGGTTTTTTCCCTGTCATTCCCAGTCTTTTCCAAGAGCACCCAGTGGCACTGACACACGGGGTCAGTACCCGGGGAGTTGGGGGGCCAGGCTGGAGCTGCTCCCTGTGTGTTCAGCAGGGGAACCTCTCCCTGGGGTAGGCAGCAGCTCCTCTGAGCAGTCAGTGCAGGACAGAAGGATGTTCTGCCTTGGGAGCAGAGCAGGTGAGGCCTTGCCCTGCTCTGCCTTGGCCACTGTTCCAGCTTTGGCCAGGAGAGTGTTCAAACCCCCCTCTAATCGATGAGCACCGAGTTCAGTGACAGCCACGCTGCTCTGGCTGCCTCTGGCTACAGGCACTGATGTGCCTTTACTGTTCCAGCCCAGAAGGCAAACTGGGCTCTGCAGAGCCTTTGACCTTTTGAAAGCATGAAAATCCATAGGGAGCTGAAGATTATTACTTTTTCATTGAACTGCTTAAAATAAAGTGGCCTATGACCTCTGGAAAGTATGTCTGACCCTGTGGGACTAGGGAGAGACTGAATGAACTAAACCATTCAGGACCCAGAGGTGAGCACAAATTCCAAGTTTTAGGCAAATCCATAGATCAAACTGCATTTTAAAGTGGGAGGTGATGATTTCAGGCCTCTAGTGTTGCTTTCTGCTGGTCATATAAACTCATGCTATAACTGCTATATCAAGAAAAGGGAAGATGTTTACAATGTACTGGTGAGAACAGCCTCACTTGTAATTGAAAGCTGATAAAGGATGATATCACCTGAAAAAATACAGAGGGCTTTTTCCTCCATACATTCCTCTACTGCTCTACAAATTTACACTGAGAATGAAAATATATTAACTCAGTGTAAGTTCTGACAGGTTGTGCTTGATTGTGTTAAAGGGGCTGTAACTTTTACTATGTTCTCCCTATTTCCTGATGATGATAATAGTTTTTGTTCTTTCTCCTGAAAACACTCATCAGCAGCATGTTTGAAGGATGGCCATTGGAGGTAGATAAAGCTTTCAATTTTGCTGTCACTAGCACAGCAGAGAAGATAATAACTCATTGGGCATCCTGGAATCTTATTAGCCACGTTATCCCAAAGCTGCCTGTGCCCAATGCTTGTGTTCAGCTGACCTTGGACGTGATCTGGAAGCCACTCTGAGAAACTGCTGCTCTCCAGTGTGTAATAACAGTTTGATAAGCTTGACCTGCATTCCTTGATCCCAAGCTCATGCTTTTGCTTTTGGCTATGCTGAGACTGATTGTTCAATAGCTCCCAATTCTCTGATAAATACACTTAAGCCTGCCCTCTTTCAGCAAAATTGGAAACATGCAGGTTGATCTCAGTGGGTGAGTGAGTGTGGCTTGAACAGCTTGCAAACAAAATGTTGTGATTCCTCTGCTGTTTGGCTACTCCTGACATGTCTCTCCATCTTCTCTCCATCGTACCTGCTGGCCCACTGCACACAGTGATTATGGAGTTATTCTCTTCTGCCATCAGTAAACATGCTTTAATTGGACTACAAAGCAAAGGACTGATTGTGAGCTTTGAGCCTCTTCTATTTGCTTGCCCCATTAAAACCTGTTGTTTTGGATCCCCTGGTCTGAGGCAGAAAAGCAAGGTCTGAAAGCTTGTAAACAAATCCAGATCTTGCTTGCTAAGACACAGATAAGAACATATTTTCCCCACGTCATACATAAGTGAGTAAAGTGGTGATGATGATAAAGCAAACACTGAGCAGAAAACGGCTCACAGAATAATGCACACAAAAAGCACTGAGTCAATTTTTTAAAAGCCTTCATACTATGACTGGCCATCAAGGATTGAACAACAATTTGTTCAGACACTTAATGTAAGGAAAAGGAATTGTTCCTGCTTCAGGATATTTGCCATTTTCTTTATACTAGTGAAATACTGTATACAGCCCAAATGTTTTGGAATCTAATCTCATCATGTCCATCAGATGACCATGCTTGAGGTATTTATTGATGAGGCTGGATAAATCTGAGCTGAAGAGAACACCACTTGTCAGGGAGTGAGTAAAATCCTGGGCATGATGCCAGACTCTCAGGGACAGTTTTGCCTTGATGGCATATAGTGATTTATACTTGTCTTTGCTTCCGTCACTGAGTGCTAGAACTGGGAGAAGGGAGGCAGGAGGAAAGCAAAACTCTGTATTCTCACATGCATGTTAATAACTTAGAAATTTAAATCTGCTCATTGCCTCATTGTCTTCTATAAAGAAAAAACCTCCTAGCTTTATTTTAGATTATAGAGTATGTGGTATTTTACAGATATGATGGTTGTTGAGTGGTTCTCAACCTAATTTTTTTTTTGAGTACTCACAATCCTGTAACAGCAAAAGTAGTTTGTTAAAAGATCTTACCCTGAACTGCTGCTAAATAGGCTGAGTTCTTAGTACATTCTTTTTCTTGCTACTTGGTGATGTTTTGTTTCAGTGAGCCAAAGTTCATTTTCCAGTATGCTTTCAGTGAATTGGAGAAGTCTATAAGTTTTATGCGTTGGTCAGCTTCCATCTTTAACCAGCCTTTTATGACTTTCAGTAAAACCTTTTGTTTCAATAGCTTATTAAAATGAAGTTTTGCACTGGGGAGCTGAAGGCCAGACTTGAGTAGTTCCCACCTATTCCCTGTAGCCTCACAGGAAAGGAGCATTCCTGGACACGAGTTGAGTCAGGAGGCAGGAATGACTCATTCTTCACACTCTTCTCCTCTGACATTGCTTCAAGAAGAAGCAAGAGGTTCAGTCTGAAGTGTTACTGCTGTATAAAGACACAGAAAGTTTACTTTAACTCCAGAGGAGAGTGCAACAAGAATTTTGAAGACAGGTCCGTTGGGGATTAATAATTGGGTAAACTGCATCCGGCTGAGGAAATCCTCTGAGGTGAAAATAATTGGAGACTGGGAGAAGGATGAAGGAGAGGTACAAGCCTGTCTTGTCACTGATCTCCCTTTGGCTTTTGACTTTGGTCACTCCTGGAGGCACAGCTCTGAGTTGGATGTGAAGTCTTTTTTGGGGGATGGGGGAGACTGAAAACCAGAATTTTGGGCTTCAAAATACAGAAAGAGTTCAATGCTTTTTGCTTTATGGCTTTGTGGCCAACCTTCAGCTGGCATGGAGGGGAAGGAAAGGAAGCAGTGTATTTTGAATACATGTCTTTTGAGGTCAGTAGTCCTTGACTTTTTCATAGAGGAAAAATTGTTTGGGTTGGAAGGGACCATAAAGATCCTCCAGTCCCAATGCCTCTGTGATGGACAGGGACACTTTCACCAGAGCTGGTTGCTCAAAGGCCTGTCCAGCCTGGCCTTTGAGTTGGGTTTAAGAGAATCTAATTGTAAGTGAAGCTGAGGATTTGTGGCTTGTTATTGTAATTAAATTTGAGGAAAGAGGAAGGTTCAAGGTTGTCAGCTGAGATTTCTCCCTGAGACAGTAATGTAGGAACCACCAAACTCAGACAGACATCTGGAAATGCCCTTTTATCTCAAAATGCTGATTTTGTTGGTAATAATGTTTGGCTTCCTAAGTGTTGTGGAGTTAGATCTGAATGCATTTGGGAAATGAATTCTGATTGTGACTGGTAAAACTCTTTACAGGGAATTTTCTACTTCTGCATCCCTTCACATGGGAGAATTCTTCCCAAGAACATGTCTTGAATTCCCTGTCAGTGGGTTTTCAATTAGGCTGGTCATCAAAGCCACATCTTGTAAACCAAACACACCAGAGATTCCTGTTAATCACAGCAGCACATTATCCATGTGATCATGCTGATCATATGTATGATTATATTGCCATATTAACTTGGCATTTCCAAGAACAAAATTAAATTTCTGTGCTTTCCTCTACCTTTCAGGATCCTGTAATGTGTTGTGAAAGTGGTCTTCTTGTTAAATAATTTTTGTTTTGGGAGTTTAGTAATTGTGAAAGAATACTCAGCAAAAATTCTTCATCTCAGAAATGTACAAAGTCTGAAAAGAGTGAGATTAAGCTGAGGTGGCAATCTCAGCTAGAAATTAAGGGGAAGGGAGGCAGACAATTTCAGTATTTTTGTTTATTTGTGATGTAGCCCTATGCTCAAAACATGTATCTTTAATTTTGTTTTCACACTGCAGTTAAGCAAGAGAAACTGGAGATGTGTGAAGTGACACTGTGAGCCCTGCTTTAGTCTTGGCAACGTAGGTTCACAGAGAAGCTGACAATTCAGCATCAGACTTTGACACTTGGTTATGCTCATGATGTCCTTTGGTAGCTTCATTTCAAGGAGCTTTTAGTGGAGAGTCACATACAAGGACTGTAAAGGAGATGGCAGGGCCCAAGACACTTCAGCCTCTCTCCAAGGAAAACAGACCTAGCAGCATGGTCTAGATACTGTCCCTATTTTCATCAATTCCCCAGCCACTCTGAATCCAGATATAAGTGTCCCAGATATCTGAAAAAAAAAAAATGGATCCCTCTAAGGCCTCAGGAACCTTGCTGGAACAGAATCCTCTCAGTCTTTCCAATAAAGTCCCTGGCTGGGGACCTTCCTTGGAAGCTTTAGGAGGACAAGTTGTGCTCAGTGCTCACACACAGCATCCACAGGTGCCAGCTCTGGTCACACAGGGCTGTCCCACCCTGTTTTTTAACAAGGCACCTGCTTCCCTTTCACAGCACCAGCCTGGCGTTTTTGCAAGGTTATTCAGCTGTGCAGGAATTGTACTGGAGCCCATTCATAGCTTGGTAAAGCAGAACTTTGGGGGGACTGCAGTCACACTCTGTAGTAGCAACAAAAATGGAATTTCTCTTGGCCCAAGAACTAGCCTGGGATGAGCTCTGTGGCATCTAGGTCAGTCTCTAGTCTTGTCTGGGTGCTGACTCTTGATGTTGGAAAGTATCCTGCTGGTTTTGCATTAGTTTTTGGCAATTCTCAGATTTTCTAAGAAGGCAGCTCAGCAAAACTGTCCTGAAAGCCAGTAAAAATAACCTGAAAAATTGCTTTTAGCTGGCTAATCTATCACCAGGATGTCATTAGAATCCAGACACTGATGCATTTGCAAATGGAGATATTTTTCTCTGTACACATGCTTCTGTAAAATTTTGCTGTTAAATTTATCTTTTGTTGATAAGGTTTCTTTTATGGACTGCTGTCAGTTGCTACTCGTTTCCTGAGGATGTAAAAATACTCGAGTGCAACTTGGAATTGCAGTTGTGACTTTCTTAAGGTGGGTAGGCAAATCTGCTGTGTTACCCAATCTGTGAGTGGATTTACTTGGCTCCCAGTTGGCCCCTGTGGCCTCTGTACCAGCAGATGTGGAGGGTGATCAGCACAGGCCACTGAACTTTTGGGAAACCTCACATTCTAAACAGGACAGCAATGCAGGAACACATCCCACAGGATTAACAGGGTCCTATAATGGTTCTTCAGGTCACCACGTTGACTTCTTGCACTTTACCTAAAGTCAAACTCTGAAAATGTCGATGAAGCTGCTTTTTATTTAATTTATTTTTTTTAAATGGCCTAGAAGTCTAACCAGAACCTTTCTTGTGATATCATTCCTATTTTCACAACTTTTCTAAGAATAGAACTGTCATGAGAAAGCAGTCATCAAGTCACAGCTAGTAAGATGAGTGACATGTTTGTTGTTTCTCTATGTTTGCTTTCACTCCAGAGTCAGGTACTTGGAGCTGGGACAGGTTTCAGTTCCTGTCTGACACTTCTTAAAGAGAACAGTTTTAGCAATGTCATGAGAAGGTCACAGAACCCACATAAGGATCATCTGCAAGGGGTTATAATATTCTGCACTTGTAAATTATAAGTGTGTGTATCATGACAATGCCTTTGTCATTTTAGTAATAGTTAATATAGTGATTCTATGAAAAGCAGTTCAGTTCTATTAGGAACACTAATTATACACTTTTCAAAAGACTCTCCTAGTACATAGGACAAAGGAGTTATAAAATGGTTATAAAAATCCTTGAGTTGAAACTTTTCTGTAAGTGACTCAGGTTGATAGGCCTAATTCAACCAGCACAAATAAATCCAGTAAAAATATATGTGACCCAAATTATGTGAATAGCACTATGGGCTCTGAGAAGGCTTTATATGTTATCACTGATAGACACTTTTTAAAACACTAATTTAAAACTGGAGAAGTAAACATTTCTGTATTTCTCTCCAAATTAAATTGTGTCACTATCAGATAAATAGTTATTAGCTGTAAAATTATGCACTTGTTTCTTGAAAGAACTTTTTCGGGAAAGAGAAGGAAATAGCATTTATTAATTTTTATCTGATTTTTTTTTTTTTTTTTAAGCAGCACTGAACTATATTAAATAACACGAGCAAGATAAGTTACAATTGTGAATAAACCCATTGTTTTTACACTATGGTGATGCTCTGAGAGGTTCTGTGTCCCCTCATTAGTGATGTGAACATTTTGTGGTTGGCAAAACGTGAGTTGTGCCCGTGGATCAGGGTTTGCTGTGAGGGAGGGTCTGTGGCCATCCCTGCTCAGGTGAAAGCAGCACAGCTTTCAGAACTGAAGGAGTAGCTTTGAATTTCAGTGGGCTAGAGCTGGTTCTAGAAGCATTCTGTGTGTCCTGCTGAGAATATCCTCGACACAGATCGAAGTGAGGATTGTCACCTTGGCTTTGCTCTCCTGACTGAGGTGACACTGGAGCAGCACAGACCATTTTCCTCAGCAGTGTGGAGTGTGCACAGGTTGAGCTGGGTGTGCTGGTGCCTTGAGAGGCTCCCTGGAGCAGAGGCTGGGCAGTGTTAAAGGAATAAAGCAGGGATTTATTAAAAACCCTTCCAAGGATTCACCTTGGGCAGTGCAAGAGCCTGGATGTGGCTCCACCCTGGATGGACCCTGAATCACGAGTTTTCACACTTTTATAAGTTTTGGTCCATTTCCATATTGGGGTTAACTGTCCAATTCCAGCTCCAGGTTCTGCAGTCCCATCCTCCCAGATTCTCTCATCATTTTTTTTTTTCTTTGCACTTTTAGTATAAATTACACTTTTTATACCTGAAGCTGCAGCAGTGTCCTTGATTCTGGGCTGGAAAAGGATTATTTTGTGTGACTGAGCTGTGAAGAGAACTTGTAACACTTTATATGACGTTCAGAGTTGTATCCTCATGCAGTAGAGAGTCTGGAAAATATGAAAGCTAAAACTTAAGGCATCAGTGCCATCCCTGCCATCAGACTGCATGGAAATTCTTTAAAGACCCAAAGCTGCTCCAAGCCTCAGAGCTACACCCAATCCCATTGTGCTAAACATCCCAGAGAACAAAAGCTGATCCCTGTAAGGGGTATGGTGTTTGCACCACTTAATTAGTGGCTTGTCTGAAGTTTCTTCTGTCTTCACTCAGAGCCAGGATTAAAAAATATGAAGGAAATGAATTTTTTCATGTTTGGGCTTGGTTGTTTATTAAATCTTATCTAAAGTACAGAAAGTTCAGCAACACTTCTAGTCACCAGCTAAAAGCAAGCAAAATGGAGCTGAATTTAGCTAGTTACAAGGTCTCTTAAAGCTAAACAGTCCAATAGGGAATTAACACCTATATTATTTAGACTTTTGACCCAATAACCAAACTCCTGTGACCTGCAGTGCAGCACTGACTGTCCAACCAGAAACTACTGCCTGAAATCATGAAGGAGGAAGAACAGCAAAAAGAAGACACCACCCAAAATCTTTCATCTTGTCCCATAACTAATACTATATTATAAAAACCTCAAATTCCAAAAATTCACCGTGTGAAATCACACACTTCTATTTAACCGCACACCTATGAGTTTAACTCTATCAAATTTATCAAATTTGGAAGCCTTCTCCAAGGGCTCAGGTCAGAAGCAGTGTTCTCCAGGGGGTCAGTGCCAGAAAACTCACAACTCCCCAGGTTTCTGGGATCCAACAGATCCCTGCCCCAAACCTCTCAGAGCAGTGTTTGGAAGCAGCAGCCCTGTGTGATTTGAGCAGTTTTCTCCAAGTGCTGGGCTCCTTCTCAGCAGTGTGAGCAGAGCTCTCTCTGCCAACACGAGCTGGTACCCGAGTGAGCTTTGCTGTGTATCAGGAGCCAGAGACAAGGATCAAAGCAAACGGCAGATACCATGGCAATTACTGCTTTACAAACCTCTTTTTAAGAATGCGTGAGGTTACAGAACACTTTCAGTTCCTGAAGCTGTGTACATTTACCAAAACAGAAGGAGAGGGTTTAGGATTACTCTGTCATAGCACTGTATTTGTCAGTGTAAAACTGAAGTTAATATATTTTTTTTAAGCTACCTTTTCTGATACAGTTCAACTCGAAGAAGATATGTCTTGTTGCTTTTTGCATGTCTAGAAGTACAATAAAGTACCCCTGCCTCTAAACACAGCATTTGTCAATATAATAATTTAGGTTTCTTTTTTGTGCTTTGTAAAAGTAGCTCTGAACAATGATATATATGTTTTCACCTGTGTCTAATGAATATAAGACAAAAAAAAAATCAGAAGAGGATAAAGTAAGTTTAAAACAAACTAAACCAATCAAAAAATAATCCCATAAAGTGGGATTTTGCCATCTTTAGAGAACTTTTCCCTCTGCCTGGAATAAATGTCATGACTGTGTTACATTGCTGGCAAGTGTTGAGAACTAGGGAATTTAGGCCCATCCTGGTTTACTGAGGATTAGAAAGGAAGAAAATGCCCCCTTATAATCAACCAGTCCATTTTCTGTAACATTTCTGCTTACATTCTGTGTTTAAGTTCTCCTTGTGCCCAAACCTCCTTCATTTTTGTGATTTAATGTGTAAGAACTGACATGCATCAAACCAAGGATCATGGATGTAGCCACAGTATTTTGAAATGAATTTTTGGGTGGTTGGTTTGACACTGTGGATAAAGGCTGGTTTTTTATTTTACAGAAAGCTTCCAATTTTGTGGTGTAGGAAGTAAGTCAGGAAACTGGACTAGGTTGAGAGAAGGAACAATAGGTTTAAGGACTCTATTCTCTCATTGCCTTTAGATACCTTACAGGTGCATAAAAATTCTAGATTGAACAAAGCACAGTTTTTAAAGAACTATGGGTTATGATAATTAAAAAAAAAGCTTTTTAACTAGCAATTTGGAATGGAATCATCACAATAAGTTGCACCCTTATTTTGTGACCTTTGCAGTTCTGCTTTCCTTGCATTCCTTGACCTCTTAAAGAAAGATGAGATACAGACACTAAATTTTCCATCCCATTCCTCAAGTCTAAATCTTGGAGGGAGATCTGTTGTTCCAGATTTACATGGCATAAAACTCTGGTTTAGCACCAGGATGGAGAAGGAGAGTTTGATCCAGAGTGATTCCCATAAAATACTGCAATAATTCAACTTCAGCCATTGCAGTGAGTCACTGTCCTGAAGACTCTGTGGTCTGACACTGCAGTGGATTAAGACAGAACTCCTGCATCTTTTCTTTGTGCATGACAAGTGATTTGGAAGAGCTGGCAGAGGAGAGGTGTGACCACGTCTGTCTCCTTGACAGGCCTGACACTCTTCCAGCTACATTAGGTAAAATTAACTTATTGACTGGGGACAGCTTCTGGTTTGTGCCAGGACAAGGAAGAAGACCTTGAACGTGATTCACCTTCATTCTGTTTTTCATAAAAGTATGAATAAGTATGTGGCTGTGTCAAGGGTAAACATATTTGCTAGCAACACAAGTGGTTTTTGTTTTATTCGCACATAACTGTGCAGAGAAATTTGTGAAATGCTTATAAAGATGTTAATTTGTAGGATTTTATATAAAACAGTGTGGTAGCTGGACTCCAATGAAGGAAATTAATGATTGTCATCTAATTATACTATATAATATATATATAATTATAATATATATAATATATATATAATTATATATATATTTTGACTTAGGAGGTCCCACTGCTTGTGGGAGTCAGTGAAGTTCCTCACATCTCTGTACTTTCCACGTGGTCACAAATTTCTAACCTTGTCCAAAGGCATGATGGAGGCTTTGTGCTTTTCTATGAAATGTTAGAAACTGGCAACTACCCAATATAGATTAACTGACCACACCAGTGATCTGGCTGTACTGGATATGAGTAGGGTAATTTTGATTATTCTCCTTTCTGATTTTTTTATTTTTTTATTTTTAATGTATCAGACTGGCAAAACTTTGATCTTGTGATTGTGTTTGAAATTCAGTAGGCTGGATATTGCTGTCTTTGATCTGGGATGTCAAAATTTGTATTCTTGATAAACTCTTGGCAGTGCATTGGTATTAAGACCAAAAAGGAAGACTAAAGCTATTTTTGTGTCTATGAATAGAGAATGTGGCAACGAATTCCAGTATTGATATAAAAGCTTTTATTTTATTCAGTCAGGCTTTTCTGCTTCACCTGTTAAATTTCCTAGCTGTATCATGAAAAAGGAAAGAAGGCATGCCAAATAAACTTCGAAAACCACACTTTCTGAAGGAAAAAAATAAGAATATCAGTGGCTTTGATTATTTGTTCTGAAAACTCAAGCAGAAGCAGTATGCTCAGCACTTTTGAGAATTAAACCACTGCTGCAGACGCTGAGGAGCAGGCACAGAATGGCAACTTCAAGCAGTTGCTTGACAAACTCCTGCTTTTTGTAAGAAATATCAGTGAATACAGGCAGTGCCAGCAGCAGTATGGCACAATGTGCCAGAAACAAAAAAATGAAAACCTCTGTATGATAATAGGTTAAAATCTATTTAAATTTCTGTTTCCTGGGCTGATTCTGCTGTGCTCTGGATTAAAGAACTGGCTGAAGAGCTGGAGATACAGGAGAGAGAGAACAATTGCATAGAATGATGGTATTTTTTACCAGTTTATAGTGGCTGAAATTCATAGCCCAATCCTCTCCATAGAAGGCTGGAAGTAATTGAGTTTTTAAATGGAGGAAGTCTAATTTATTAGCAGAGGTGTTTTGAGACCAATTTACATGGTTTCATTTATGAGGCTTGAAGAAAAATAGCTCAGATATGGTTGAAAGTTAGATGGGAAAAACAAGAGAAAACTTAAACTATAAAATTATACTGGAGAAGGCCATTTATAAGCATTTTGCTACGAGAGTAAATTGAATAACAAAATAAAGGTGTTAAGTTTGACACAATAAATAATGAAAAAGAGCTAATTCATTAGAGCCTAGCAAACTTTTAAAAACTGGAATATCTGTCCAAACACCATTAGTAGATTGGAGCACAATTTATGACACAATCTTAAAATAATATTTTTTTTAAAAGATGGTAAGTACAAAAAAATAAAATGCTCTGAAGATGTGATGTAAGATAACTGAATATTTAAGCAGAGGCTTCTGCTTCTAATATCAGATGACTGAAACAATTTTTTTTGGCAGAAAATATTGAGGAAATTGTTCACTTTACCCATTTTTTAATAGAGAAATTTAGTATGGCCTCATGAAAATGAAACTTTTGGAATAGAGTTATGTCTCTGTGTGTATTTGTAGTTTGATGTAGTTCCACGTTCTCCTTGACTTGCACAGGATTGTTTGGAGTTTTTGGATTGGAGTGATGGGAATTTGCAGACTTTTTAAAAAATTGCTTTTATTTAAGTACCTGATTACTATAATACTATTATATAATACTATTAATAATATTATATTATTATAATCAGAATAATATAATAATCAGAATATATAGTAATAATCATAATATAGGAGAAAATGAGAGCAGAAGATTAAAAATATGTCCAAACTAAGCATTTTGAACAGATAGACAAAAATTGAGAAGTTAATATTTATGTTTCAAAATCTGGGATGACTGAGGATATTATTTTATTCCCAGTCATTTTCTAGATCTAAAGCATGAAGTGAAATGGCAGATAAGGGTAAGGAAACATCATGTATCCACAAACCCAACTTTGATCAAAGACCTGAACTTGCAAAAAAAAAAAAAAAAAAAGGAAAAAAAAAATCCCCAAACTGTGAAGACTCAGAAATTGAATCTATTTAAGGACAGAATTGTTTAAAGACCTGAAGCCTGCTTTGTCTGCACTGAGCCCAGAGCCTGGGCTGGATTACAGAGGTCCCTTCCCACCTGGATTATTTGGCAGCTCCTTTTCCCTCTGCAGGCACGGGGAGCTCCCTGGCTATGCCTCCTGGGCTGGTACAGCCTGGCACACAGAAATGTCCCTTTTGGGGACAAGGATGAGTCAGGATTTGGGTTCTCACCCTGCCACAGGTGCTTTGCAATTGAACCACTGAACTTAAGCTCAGGAGGAGTCTTGAATGCAATTTAATCTTCCTTTCCTTGGGAATTTGGTAGGATGAGTTGTGTTTCAGCTGTTGCTGAGTTCACTTACCTGGCTATTGTTTTTGGAGATGTGGCTAAGGTGAAATTATTTTCCCCTTTCATTCTTCTGGTCAAAATTATTTAAACCAGACCTCGGTTTTTAATGACACTCAGTGTTCATCAGAACAATATCTACATCTGCCTGAAGCTTGGCCAGTCGTAGTCCTGTGCATTGCTTGGTGCCTAGCAACCATCATCAGGGCCAGCATTTCCATCCACTTTCCCTCTGAAGTGTTTTCCAGTTCCTTGTAGCTAGGGTATGAAATAACAGCAGCCTGAGAGACACTTGCCTCTGTGTGTAATGGCAATAGCTGATGTTATGTACTTCAGGGCAAGCTTCCTGTGGCAGGCAGCCCTCCTGATCATTCTTTACTATTCTAATATTATGATTTGGACTCCTTGAATTTAATCACTCGGAATCTCTTCCCATGCAGGTGGTGGGGAGATGCAAGAATTTGTGTGCTCTCTGTCACTTAAAAAAAAAAACCTCCAGACAAATCACAGGTCATCTGCAGGGAGGAAAAGAAATGAAAAAAAAACTACTCCAAAAGAATTGCTTTCCTAAAGTTGCTCTTCATGTGTGTTATCAAGAGGAAATGAATGCTTTCTAAATATGCAGACAGCTTGCAGATACAAATAGCTTTTCATCTTTGTGCTGTTCAGACAATAATCCTGTTTTCTCAATATTAATAACTGCAGTGGCTTTGGGGGAAAAGCTACTCTTGCAGCAGATGTTAAACCAAAACTGCATATCCTGGCCCTTATGTGCAGACTGCTTGCTTCCTTTGCCAGGTTTCAGGAAGGTACATTGTCATTGTTCTGGTACCATCCTTTTTTTAATTTTTTTTTTTTTTTTTTTTTAATCTGTAAGGAAGGATATTGTGCCTGTGTTACTCAAACAGCATCATGAGACTTGTAAATGTATTTGCAAGTGCCATTTGTCTGTTGCATAAGGCTGCTTTCCCTTGTCCTGGCTTAGTATGATTATTTCTCTTGGCAGCAAAGTAAAAGAAGGAAATAAGGATGTTGCTTTCTTTTAAATCAAGTAGCTTTAAGGAGGCCTGTGTGTGCTGTGAGCTGCAGCATTTCGTTTCTCCGTGCTGGAATAGCTCAGCCACAGCCTGCAGTTCACAGAGGTTCTGCAGAGGCAGCTCAGGCCACGCTGCAGAACTCGCAGCTCACTTGCAGAATAACAATAGTTGCTCTAATGAAAACACAATTAAAACCAGGCAGGAGCCTCAGGACTCCTACTATAAGTTATTTAATTACAGCTCATGGATGGCCAGTGAGATGAGATCATTTCTGCCCGTTTGAGGCTCCTATGGTGATGAGTTATTTGTGAAGATGAAACAGTTTACAATAAAATATCCCAAACAAACAGCAGTCTTAGAGCTAGATCCTCAGACTGTGTAAACTGGTGTCACCACACAGATTTCAATGAGACTGGCTTTTAACTGCTTGAAAACAGAATTTTCATGTTAAAAACAAGCTTAAATGTGGTGAGGGTGGGGAACAACCAACAACTACTAGCTCTTCTTCCCTGGACACTTCCTTATTTTCCTGCAGTCTTTCCACCTCCATAGTCATCTTTCTTCTTTAAGTGTCCCACCAAGGAACAAAATCTCTTTGTTCAGTCACAATACAATTTGGGAGACTCTCCTCAGGCACTAATTGCTGTAGCACAAACATAAACTGAGGGTGTGTTACTTGAGTCACACCAAGTTGGCTGTTTGTGTGAGTGAGAAATGATGACCTGCAAATGTTCTTGCAGATGGTGACTGACCTTTGCCTGATGGGGGTTTGGGTTTTCTCCTCTGGTTACCTCACTTTGTTGAAGCACTGCGCTCCAAACTGGGGTTCAGGATTTCTTTTAAGCGAATTTAATGCTTACAGCTGTGAAATCAAATGTTCTGGATTAAAGTCTGGCTGTCTTATCCAATGAGAAATACATGTCTCATCTCTTGCTGAGCCAAGGGTTGTCCTGCCTCTGATGCACAGACACGGTACTGCCAGGATGCATTTGTAATTAATTTTCTCACGTTCCAGGTAAAATTTTAAAATACTACATTTTTCATGTTTATTTCTTTCCTTTGAAGTAGCAGCTCTGCTGCAGAAGCACCTTCAGATATTAAAAAACACAGCTATGTGTTGCACGTTATATAACATGGGGAGTGATGTTTCTTAATTTGGTTGTAAACCTTGGTTTTGGAATGTCCTCCTGTCCTGGATTTGGCTGGAAGGGAGAAAGAATTTAAGAACATAGGGGATTGGTTATTCCTTTTTTCCCCCTGGTTGTGTCATCTTTGGGCTCCTCAGTGCACGAGGAGAAAGAAGATGAGGAGCATCATCACCAGAGTGTGCTTGTTAAAATGTGTGGAAGGAAGGTGGTTAAATTCCTCCAGGATGGCACGATCATATTTACCATCATATTGCTCATTTATGCCACATCTTCACTTGAGTCATCCAGATTCCTGTGGTAGCCTGTTTACACAGGGATGGAGGAAACAAAGCAGTGGGGGATATTTTTTTTTTTGATAGAAACCTCGTTTTTAAAGACAGAGATCCCAGCAATTATGTCCTCAAATTCAGTTCCAGTCATGTAATTGCATAAATCAGACTGGAATATGTGTGTGTGTGTGTGTGTCACAATAGTCACTTTTTATAGCAGTGTACACTACCAGCCCCTGCAGGGAAAGCTGGTTGGTCTCAGGGAGGAATTTATAGTTGAGAAAACACAGAACCTGGAAGAGCCACTGGCAGTTCTGTGTCCAGAGCCCTCACTCCATGCAGTGATTCAGATCCAAGGCTTCAAACAGCTCAGCAGCTTCAAGCAGTGATTTCTCTAGCCCTGAGCACCAGGCTACAGGAGCATTCCTGGCTTTTTTCCTGACAAATATATTCTTGGGGACCTTAACTGCTGTGTGTAACAAGTGAGGGGGGCTGAATCCGTGTGCACAGTTAGAACAATCACTGGAGATGTGCAGAAGAGATTCCACCCTGGTCTGCAGTAAGTCAGTCATTTATACACAATGAGATCTCTGCAACAGGAAACTTTGGAAGACAATAATTCTCTATTTGCTAAGCCATTCTTTTTTAAAAAATAAGCTTCACCTCCTGAACTAAGTGGACTAAAGATCTGTATTGGGATTTCCCCAAACCCCAAGGTGGATGCCATCCTCAGCTGCAGAGATGCTCCTTAATGCACTGGGTAGGGCTCTGTTTTTCCTTCTAGGCTCCAGAACACCCTCATCTGTAAGAGAAATTAGTTCCCAGCTCTTGCAATAGGAGCCTGGGGACTTGTTTCATGCTTAGATTTGGTTGTCTGGGTCTGGATGGGGTGTTTTGCAGTGCCTCAGTGCTGAATGTGATAGCTGGCTTCCATTTTCTGTCTGTATTCTCTTGCTGCTCTTTCATTAGGACTGTCTGTGGACAGAGGATTTCCATCTCTGTACCAAATTACCAAACTGACTTCTTTGCAGTTCCCCACAGAAATGGTCAGGAAGAATTATGAAAACCAGTACTAAAGCAATACCATTTGTGTTATTAAACTGCCTTTGTTTGTTGAAGAGCAACAGGAAGAAATTTGGAAAATTGCCCGTGCATGTTTCACAGTGATGTTTCAGTTACTTTAACCCTTATTCAATGAACTATACTAAACTAAGTGCTTAAAAGCCTTGCAAATTGTCACAAAATTTGTAAGCAGCCTTTTTGAACCCCAAGCAGGCTAATGAGAAACACTGATTTAAAGGAACCAAATAACTGTCTCAAATTAGAAATGAGAGAACATTTTACTTGCTTCAGTAGCTTGTGTGAAATGAATTGGTGGCCCCAGTCCAGTTTCTAGTAAATGTTTCTCTGCTACAGTAATAGTCTCTCTATAAATCATCAGTAGTGCCCACATCAGAAAATTCACCACTGGTATTTGACCATAATTGGCTGAGTGATCATCCTCCTGCAGGATCGTCCTCAATGCCTTTCAAAGGAGTTTTGCTTTGCCAATGCTAAAAAGGAAGATGGAGTGAGAGGGGAGAGAAAGCATGGTGAGGTTGGTGCAGGTGTTCTTTGGGTAAACCCTCTCCATTTCTAATTTTCTGAAAGTTTCATTTTTTTCCAAGCCAAATTTCAGTGAAGATAAAGAGGAGGAACATAAAGGTGATGAACTGTGCAGTTCTGACTTTCTCCTGTTCTTGTGACTGACATTTCAGTTATTCTTATGCCACTGCCTTTCTAGTGGCATGGACAATAGCGTCAGTAGTAATTATTTTTTTGGGTGTTCACATTCTTTACTTTGTTCTAACACTCTTTGGTTTTTTCTTTACCTTTAAGACAGTAAAGCTGTTTTGCACTCCAAGATTTGTTCTGAGTTGGCTGCTAATTTGTTTTCCTTATGGGCCATACTGTCCTGTTTTTTGCCCTAGGGAATCTACACAATATGTGCCCCTTAATGGGAGCCAGTAAGATCTGCTTGGCCCAGCTGCTGGTTTGTCAGCATAAAAACCTCTTCAGAGTCTTAAAAACCTGAAAACCCTATGTCACAGCATTGGTTTAAGATCCACAGGACTGTGTTATTAGAGCACGTAGGACAGCCATTACAAATAGGTGAATCAGCTCAGATAAAATTAGAACTGGCTCTTTCTTTCCCAAGTCCTTGAACTAACCCTAGATCAGATTACTTTTGAAGTAACTGTGAGGTCTCTCACATATTTTTAATTGAAATTACTCTGTCAGGACTCTAATATTTCCATTTTATTAAAGTTAATCCACTTGTTCACTTTTATGAACTCTACACTTCCTTGCTCTAGTGAAGGCCTTTTGCTCATGATCTGCACCATGGGAAGGCAACAATTCCAGGCAGGCCAGGCTTGGAAGGGACCAGAAACTTCCCATGGGAAAAAAAAAAATTGAATCCACCAGATACAGCAAAGCAAGAAACACAAATTCCCACATCTGTTCTTGCCAGGCTTCTTCTGTGTTTAAAGACCAAAGAGGTTTGGTAAAGGTTTGTGGAATCAGCCATTTGGTGTGCTTAACACAACCTCAAGTCTCCAATGGCTCACCTGTCACTGCTCAGAGTTAAAAAGGTTTTTCTTGGTTGAGAGTTCTGCATATCTAACAGCCAGTCTCTTTCATGGTGTGCTCCAGACACAGCAGTGTGCTATTAGCATTAGCAGGCAGTTCTCTTAAAGGTCAGATGAAGTCAGAGAAGCATATTCCCCAGTGAGAATAAAATAAAGCCAAAGCTGACACTTGAGCAGCAACAAGGAAAATCATGGCTGTTTTTGTGTGCATGCATGCACCTGGATCAGAAAGTCAGTTTCTGCATTCTTTCACACCACCACAACAACTTCATAAGGAGGAGGTTCCACAAAGAGACATAATATTGGCTCCTGTAATGAGAATTTTTTTTGTTTTCTTGGAACACTAATTAATAAGCATCAGTGAGCCACATGCTGTGGCTAGGAAACTGTGGCCCATGCTGGTTCCATTTGTACCTTTTTTGCATGTGACAGTTTAAAATAATAGAATCATTGGAGATATCTGAAGACTAATTCATTAGGAAGGATTAAGTCGTGGTACTTTTTGTTTTATCTCATCCGACTTTATATCCATATTTCCATTCAAGGTAAGCTGTAAGTCTTGGGAGTGGTGAGACAGATGATGCTGGGAATGTGACTTTGGTTAGGTTATTTCAGTATTTACTCTACGAACATATTTGGTCTAATTGGGACAGGTAAAAAAATCAGAACAAGCAGAAATAAATGAATGGCCCAAAGGCAAATAATTCATGGCTGGATTTTGGATTTTTTGTTTTCTTACTCAGCACCACGGATGAGAAGTATAAATTGAAGTAAACCACAGCAATTAAACTCAGTCATATCTACTGGGTCATACTGCAGCCCAGGGTCTGGTTGTGAGTTAAAATCCATGGGAGTCACCTGGAAAGTTGGAAATTTTAAAAAGTTTTCATCCTGCAAAGTTGGGAGGTGCAGAGAACTGGGCATGGACTGTACACCAACTGTACAGAAACATCAGTGGAGCAGAGGAAATCACATGTGGTGGTCCTCAGGCTGGAGGTGGGTCAGTAGCTGTTAAAAATCAGAAAATCGGCTTGGGTTGTTGTGACCCAAGTGCAGGACCCAGCACCTGGCCATGTGGGAGTTCTGTTCTTCCTTCCCATCCCCATCTAACATACTGGCAGATAATTTGCTTCAGAAATTAAAACTGCTTCCTAATGAGGTTCATCTATGGAAACTTCTAATGGAATTTCTAGAACACTGATGATTTTATAAATCATCTAAAGAATATAAAAAAATAGATTTTTATATATTCCTACCTCTGTAGAAAGGTAGCTGTCAACATCATATTTGTAAGACATAAAATGTCTTATTGCATGCAAGACCTTCAACACTA
The DNA here is from genome assembly GCA_037013685.1 of Acridotheres tristis. Taxonomy (NCBI): domain Eukaryota; kingdom Metazoa; phylum Chordata; class Aves; order Passeriformes; family Sturnidae; genus Acridotheres; species Acridotheres tristis. The sequence continues at coordinate 68,677,538 of CM072885.1, forward strand.
AAAAGAAAGCAAAAATTCTAGCAAAGCTGAAGAGATCTTTGGTCCTGTGAATGCAAATCATTCCTATCTTTTGTTGAAGGTGCCTCTTATCTCACATGCTTGTTTGTGAATGCCTCAGCGAGATTCAAACTCATCCTCTGACTGCTGCCCCTCCCATTTGAACCACAACGTGATAACTTCAGCCTGCACTCATGAGAGTTGTAGGGATGCTTCTGTCCTTAACCTGGAAAGGCTGACCTTGGAGACAAAGTCACAGAATAAACTGGGTAACTGGGGACTCCTCAGGGTCATTGGTCTAAGCCACCACTCAAATTAGAGCTTTGTAGCTTTGAGGTTACATTGAACTCATTGCTCAGTGCCCTGTCCAGGTGACTTTTGATTGTCTTTAAGGATGGAGATTCCACAGTCTGTCAGTTTGACCACATCTGGGATGAAGTTTTCTTGCTAATATCCTGTCAGAAATGCTGTGGTAAGGTTTTATATATATATATATATATATATATATATATATATATATATATATATATATATATATATAAAGTCTGATCTGAGTTACATCCTGCCATCACAGAAAGCAGATACAGATGTAGCTGGAAATTGTAATTTATTTCAATAATTCAAAACACTTCAATTTTTAAAAATTCGATTCTATTTTTTTTTTTTTTTGGTGGCAAATTGGATTTGCAAAAGTAAAGGAAATGCTTCCATTCTAAATAATTTTGAGGCATATAACATTGGGAGACAAAACTCTGATCTTTTAGGAACTAAATATCCTTTTCCTTCATGCTAAGTCTTTGACATTTGTGTGTTTCTTTGGGACACTAAAATGGAAGGTATTATTTCTTGAAGACAAGTTTGGTTCTTTTTCATTAGTGTGAGTCTTTTATGGACATAAAAAGCCATGTGATTCCAAGATTGCACTAAAAGGATGAACAAATCCAGAACACTTTGATGTAATGTTTCTATGCTAATATACACCTGTGAAAATCATACTGCTTTCTGCAGCAACAAAGCCCATAAAGAGAGAAAATCGCTATGTAAAAATCTTTTCAATGCTCCAGCAATTAAATATCTGTGTGTTTAACTTTGTTATGCAGGCAGTGAAGAACTAGAAATGAAATTTTCAATTTTTTATTTCATACTATGCCTATTTATTTGGTTTATACTGAAGCTTTGAAAGGAATGTGTCATTTTCAGTTGCAATTACATATAGGTAAAAGAAATGCTAGAAGCTTTTTTTTTTTTAATGATCTTCTAACAACATAGTGTGGTATCTGCCATTTTTATGGTGTAAATATCATCACAGATATGTAGATATTTCTTCTGTGGTTTTGCTTTCTTCAATGAAACTCTTCTAACCAAGATTTGCACTGCTCCTTAACCTGACTTAATTTTGCTAAGATGTTCCTACACACTCTTTACCCTTCCATTAGAGAACGAAATATTCATTTCTTGTTAGTTTTGTTTTGGTTCAGGCCCACCACTGTTCTTGGATGGTGTCCACATCCAGACCATGCTGATCTCCTTTCTGTAAACCTTCTGAGGAGCAAAAGTTTTTGTTTTCTTGGGAAGGAACTGATGCTTGTTGTTCAAGTAATCCTGAAAGGGAGAACATTACAATGCTAAGTATCATTGCTTTAGGAATGAAGATGGAACAAACAGTGTGAAATAGAATATCTGAATGATGGCATTTCAGTCATGTGAGGAAAGCTATTTCATAGCTAGGAACTGGCTCATAATCGTCAGCATAAATACATTCACAGCTTGAATATTCCTAGATCTTCCATCATTTCTGTCAGCTTCTTAAATCTCATTAGAGGCTGGTATAGATGTGTCCTGGAAAATCAGGGAGCATGTATATCATATCTAGATCTGATGAAATAGGAAGCATAATTAGAATGTTTTAACATGTTTGTAGTTGCCAGTACCTCATCAGTCAAAGATTTAGCAGGAATCTGTGGCCAGTAGAGATGGATGTGTGAAAGAGACCCAACAAAGTCTTTTTTAGTGTTTTTGTCTTTTGTGAATTTTTTTTTCTTTTTTTTTTTGGAGTAGGCAATGAAGAGAACATGAAGAGATTTTAAAAATCTGATTTGAAAATGTAAATTTTATCTTTCTTTGAGGTCTCACATTTCGTTAGGGAGCAGCCCTAGTTTGGTGTAAGCAGATGAAGATTTGGGCGGTTTTTGCTTCCCACGATGAATGTTCCCTGAATACTAAGGTGTTTTGTTAATTATATTATTTATTGTTATTGACTTTGAATAAAAGAAATTATTACTGTGCTGATGGAAGTTGCTGGTCACTCAAGTCATGAGGCATTATACTGTGAAAGAAGATTTGGTATATGAGAATAACTTAATTTGACAAAATGCCTTAAGGAACTAACAAGAAGAAATGCTGGTATCATCTGGAAGAGCATTTTGGAAAAAGCTGAGGTGGTTATAGCTTGGCTAGAGGGTGAGCAGGAATTTCCAGTGTAACTTAGCTGAGGAGGAGGTTAATGTGTCCCTTGTGTCTAGAGAAATGGACTGAAAGAGAGAAGAATCCTGTTGTACATGGTCCTCCACGTGATCTTTAATGTTAGATGTGAATGAACCCAAAGGGTGGGGAAAGTGGAATCAGAAGGAATAAGAGAATGAAAACCATTATCTATCAAATTGATTGCAGTAGTTTCACTAGTCCTGCTTAGATTACAAAGATGAAGTACAGTTACTGCCTACAAGTTCTCAGGGATTAAGTATTACATAGAAAAATACCATGTTTAAAGGATGAATTAGTGGTTTGTAGCATTGCTGGGGAAATAGCAAAAAATAGAACTTTTTTTTTTTTTTTTTTTAAATTCCTTACTACAACCCAAACAACCCCTGCACATTTTGAAGCAGAGAAGGTAATAACCACTCAGAGGCACGAATAACATTGTCCACAGATGCAAGTTCAAGTTATGCTGCTGGGCAAGTTCCTTGCTACAAGGCTTGGGGCTAAGGGAATGGTGGAGCTTGAGCTGAGCAAAGGCTGAGCACACCAGTGAAGTAAAAAGGAGCTCAGGTATGAGCACTGAGGACTGTTATGTGCAATCAAATGTTATTTGCATTATTTCCACAGCCTATCCATGTTAAATTGATGTCCATGTTTCTCTTTAGAGCAGCAGGAAGACTGATAGTGTGACATTGTACACCTGGAGTGTCCCATTCAAATACTGTAGACAGCACCACTGCTTTGGTTTTTTTTTACCCTAATAGAGTCCAAAATCCATTTCACCTGCAGGTGTGAGGCAGGGTTGGCTGGTTTCTCAGGGATTGGAATAAATGGAATATTGGTCACAACTGAAATAAGCTCATCATCTAATAGATGCTGGAGATTTATATGTTTCCACAAAACCAGCTTGAATATGTTCTCTGGTACCTCCTTCCCTGTGGGCAATGAAAGCATTCCTGAGGTGCTGTAATCCCAAGGTCACTCTGAAACTTTATGAGGCTTTTCTGCTCCATTCCTGCTCACATTTGTTTGTGGATAAATATGGCCACAGTTAAGCACCAGGAACAACAAAGAAAATCTAAACTTAGCAAAATACAGACAAATTCTTGCTTTTGGGAGTCTGTTTTTTCATAAGGGTTTGCAAATCCCTTAAAAATGATTGCATAACAACTGTGAATAGGGCTGGTAAGGACTTCTCTTTTTTTCATCTAAATGATTCCATCTGAAAGTGAGTTCACTGAACAGAAAGTTTTTGTAGGAATCTAGTGTTTCTGACAGAGCTTAAATCAGAGTGGGTTCTGAAATCTTGGATGGGATTCCTGGCTAAGAGCACTTCTAGCACGGCCAGTGCTGTGCCTGGTGGAGAACTGGTTTGGGACACAGGAAACAGGGTTAGAGTTCTCTGCTGATTCCTTCTGGGAATGTGGGAGTGCACAGCAGCTGGAATGGTTCGACTGCTGCAAAAGTGGAGCTTTGTGCATTGCAGTGAGCAGGTGAGAGTTGGTTTTCCTCATCCCACAAGAGACCAAACACTGAGGGCTACATTTTTCTGTCCCTGTTATTACTTATTCATACCAAACAGGATTATTACATCAGGAGGAGGTGAAGGGAACAGCTGTGGCTGAGTCCAGCTGAGTTTAGGCTGTCTAGGATTAAAAGCTTTGCTGTCCTGGCTATGGGGAAAGGGTTTTAAGATTCCATGTTCTGCATGTCAGAGGTGTTCCCTGCCATGTACTTAGGTGGATTTTTACAGTACAGCACTAGGATTCCTTTTAAATTAAAAAAATATGAAATAGCTTTAATTTTTGAGGCAAGCAGTTTTCCAAATCTTAAAAACCTTCTGTGGGAGGAAAGAGATTTTATAGAATTTCTGTCGTTCTTTACAGATGAAGTGTTGCTTCTTGAGGAAGGAATATTTCCCTCCTGAGTCAGGAACTGCTCTGCATGGGGTCTGGAGGGACAATAAGTGCTCCACAAGCCAGAGTTTGCAAGTCACAGGTTTCAGTACTGGTCATTACATTCCAGCTGGAGAATGTAGCAAGGGTGGAGAGCCAGAAAACAGTTATGTACCTGAAATAACAGAAATTAAAGCATGTAATACTGTTAAAATAACACATTTCTCAGAAACCATGTACCTATTTGAACTAATAGCTATTTTCCAAAGAAAATAAATCTCTAGATTGATGAGAATGGAAGAGTATTTTCATCCATTGCAATAAATCTCTTTTGCATTTGATGTACATACAACAGAAATTTAAGAATGAGATTGTGGACTGTTTTGCAAGAAAGGGCATAAAATGTTGTGACCTTCTTGTGTGGTTTCATTCAAGACCTGAGGTGCACTATATTCAATCAAAAGAATCAGTGCTGCATGTTCCATTTGTAATAGGAGTCACTTATTTGTAAGAGGGAGCATTGTATTTTTTTTTAAACATTTTGCAGAAGGTTTTGATAGAAAAGTGACAGCATTCTTGATTGAGTATTTATTAATTTTATAGTGAATTATTAATCAATGTGTTTAAAGGCAAAATCTCATGGAAACAAAAGACTCAATCATGTTTAGGGAGGGAAAATCCCATCAAAGACATTGCAGCAGCATTTCAGTCTTTTTAAAAGCTTTTCTTCTGCCAAGTCTTTATGAACTGCCTTAATGAATAAAATGGAATATTTTTCAGGCAACTTTGCCCTGATTTTTCCTGTGTGTTCTTAGATACTCTTCTTCTACAAAGAAGGTGAAATTCACATCCTGTTAGAAGGACCACTACAAGGCCACACTTCCTTTTCCAGTGCTGGGAAAAAAAAAAAGCAAATAGAAGATTTTTGGTATAGGAGGAAAGCAGGAGAGAGACTGAATAAGGAAATAGAAAATAGAATCATCAAAGAATTTAGATTGGAAAATAACTGTAAGATAAATAAGTCCAACCACGAATGCAGCTCTGACAAGGGCACCATAAATCAAGTCTTTAAAAGACCTCCAGGGATGGTGACTCCCACACTGCCCTGGGCAGCCTCTTCCAGGGCTTGACAACACTTTGGGGGAAAAAATATTTCTTGTTATCCAGTCTGAACCTCTCATGGCACAACTTCAGGCCATTTGGTGTCATTCTGTCACTTGTTAATTGGGAGAAGGTCTGACCCCCACCTCACCACCACCTCCTTTCAGGTCTTTCTAGAGAGCAGAAAGGTTTTTTCTCGAAGTTTAATAATTTGGAGTGGGAGTGACACATTGTATGACTTTGTGCAAAACAACTTGCAATTTCTCCTAACTCAGCATGAAGCTCTAGCTGAGCTGGCCAAGGAAAAAAATGTAATATAACAAGAAAAGTTATACTGATTTCATATTAGTTATACCAATCTGAGGTGAGTTTTATGACAAAAGAAAGAATAACACCACAAATGACAGCACTTTGAAATGTGTTTTTGCACAGGTTCTTGAAGAAAAAAGTATGTGATAACACACAGGAGGCAGGAGATGTGTAAACATCTGGAACAGCCTAAGGAACCATTTTTTCCCTTTCATTTTGCAAGTGTGTGTTTGTGCACTGTTCTTCCTTTTAGGCAGAGCTGAATTCGAGATTTAGTGCTTGCATCTCTGCATAAGGATCCTCACCCCAAAGACAGATTGGAATTGTGAAAGTTTTACTTGAATTATTGTGTGTGCTTGAAGACTCCATTACTGAGAAAGAAGATAATTGTTAGGTTTAATTTGACTCTGTCTTGGCTGTCACATTCAAGTTTTCTTTGAAAATTGTAAATTTGTGCTATGTCAGAGACCTTTCAAAAGAGTTAGAAATATCCACATTCAAGAACCTCATGTTCTTTAGATGCTGATCAACATCTCTGTTTTTCCTTTGTGTCTTTTACTAGTTGAAGCAAAAGGGATGTGTCATGCTACCTTTCTTTTCTTTTTTCTAGTCATTGGAGCTGTGTTTGGGAATCAGTGTTTAATTTATCATTTCATGTTGTCTTGTTCCTCACTTTAAGTCCTTGCTAAAGTTGATTAAATCTTTCCTTTTCTTCCCAAGAAGTAAAATACTTCAGTTTTGATGGCAATTACATAAAATCTCAGTCAGAATTTCAGCAGGGCAGGTATGGATTAGTGTAAATTAGTGCATGGGAGATAAATGATCAAGTCCTTCATTTCATCAAAAAACAAAAGAAATCAAAACTTCAAAAGCACTCACTATGTAAATTTGTTGTTTTCCTGCCAGTCTTACCAACATTCCATATGGATAAGTTTATTGTTTGAAGGTGATGAGTCTGCTTCGACGAGATGGGCTCGAATAATTAAAAAGTAATAAACTGTAGAAAAATATGGATCACTTTGTGATCTGAGCCCTCTCAGATGGTGCATTTCTGGTTTTCAAAGTGCATTCATCCCTCTCGGAGCTGTTTGGAGGGAAGAACCCAGCAGTGGTGGATTGCTGTGGGTGTTGTGAAGAAAAGAGGGAGGAGCAGCAGGGATGAGGCTGCCAGGTGTCCTGGCCTCTCTTGGGAAGCAAAGTTTTTTCCTCAGGAAAGTGGTGCAGGACCACTGCAGTGGGGCACGGGATGATTCCTAGCCTGCTTTCCCTGGAGATGGGCTGTGGGGATCTGTGGGGCTGTGTGCTGGGCTTTGCACCACTAATCAGTGGTTTGTTATCAGTTTTGTTTGTTTTCTCTCAGAGCCAGGATTAACAGAAAGGTGATTGAGACAATTCTTGTGTTCGGGCTTGGATGTTTATTATATCTTATCAGAAATTACAGAAAGTGTGACAGCACCTCCAGCTCCTTGCTAGAAGTGAAAAAAAAAAATGGACACAGCTGAGGCTGCTTCAAGGCCTTTTAAAGCTAAACAAACCAATAAAAGTTTAACACCTACATTATTTATCCTTTTGACCCAGTAATAGATTCCCACAACCTTTAGAGTGGCATTTGCCTGACCAGCCATAGGTTACTACCCGAGTTCTGTGAAGAAGACAGAAAAAGAAGATGAACAAAGAGAAAGACATCACCCGAAATTGTCCATCTTGTTCCATAACCACCACTATACTATAAAAGCTTTAAATTTAAAACCCATCACCCAGTGAAAATACACACATCTAACCCACTACACATTTGTGATTTCTAACTTATTAGTCACAAGCCTTCTCCAAGGTTCCAGCTCCACAGCAGTGTTTTCCAGGGGGTCTGTGCCTGGAAGCACAGAAAGCTCCAAAATTCCAGATTTCTGGGATCCAGCAGTGATCCCTCCTGGAGCACAAAGTTCTGGTCAGTTCCCCCTGGGCATCTCTGGGGGAAAGCCACCCTTCCAAGGAGCACGAGAAATGCTGGCTGTGATCTGAAGGTACCTGCTGGAGCTCTGCATCTTCATCATGCCCACTTTCATAACTGACTCAGACCTCAAAACTTGAAAGGCTCCCGAAATTGCAGTTCTTCTCAAAAAAATGTGACTTTGTTTAAAAAGAAAAAAAGGTGTGATCGGTTGTCATGTTTCTTTCTCTATAACTTCAGATCAAATATATTTAGATTACAGATATTTTTGCTGTCAGCCTTGCAGACTGAGCAAAGAAAGACAAGCCTGATTCCTTCCTACTTTGTGCATCATCACTGATAATATGGTGAAACTTATGCAAGCCCGTGGTTTTACAGGTGCCATAAACTTCCAAATCTGACTCTCCAGTGGAAACTTAAAAATTGATATATAGGTAAAAAATGAGCCTGTCTGACTTTGATCAATGTGTTTTTTCCTCGTTGATAGGAAGAAGAAAAGGAACTTAAAGCAGCTCCTAAGGCAGTTAGGTATAAAAAAGTTGTGTAGCTCCTGTTCATGTTGATAGAATTATTTTTATGGGTTGTTTTGTAGAAGAGAAACCACAGAGAGATTTATGAATCTTTAAAGTATATTAGAGTCAATTAAAAGTTTTTAGTGCAAATGAACTGAAACTCAAATGATTTTAGGGAAAACGTTACTCTACATTTTAGGTTTGAGTTAAACTGGGGAAAAAAAAAAATTGTTCCCACCAAAATGAATATATGTTAATTTTAGGTGAGTATTTTTGAACTAGAGATTTTGCAATTCTTACCCAGTCAGGGGATGAGGGTAGAGAATCCTGTAACTACTGAATTAACTACAACTGAGCAAAACCACAGGAGAGTCTGGTGAAGGAAAAGAATAAATATTTATTTGCTGCCATACATTTGGAAGATAAAAATACATTTCCAGATGACAAAACACTTTTACAGGGACATACATGCTTTTACCTTACAACTGGGGAGAAATTTCCTCAAGCTGAACAATGGTCCAGTGGACCTGGGGAGATGAGATCTGTGTTCTTTTTGGCTACAGGTCTTATCAGCAATTTTTCCTTCACTGGGAAATCTCTAAATTTTTGGATTTATAGAGAGGTTTGTTGTGTCTTACACTTTTCCTGCTGTGCATCTCTCCACTCCCCTCATTTTTTATTTGAACACAAAGCTTTTATTTCTATGTTGCAAGGAAATGTGTTAATATGCTGAGAGCTTTTTCACTGTATTTCATGGGGATAACTGTTGTTCTAACTGTAAAATATAGTGTGGATATGGAAAAAAAAAAGGAAAAAGAGAATAAGTATAACATTATTCTGGAGGCCAGAGGAAGAGACATATATCAAATTTTTTGAATTTAAATTCTATGTTAATGCCAATATTCTGGAAATAAATTAATAATCGCTTTTTCTTGAGTGTGTTCTATTTAGCTGATGCTCCTGGGCTTTAACTCTCTGCCCCAGAAGATTCATGTTAAATGTGTGACAGTTATTTGTTTCTAAAATATCAATTTTCCTCTTCAGTGGGAAATTTCAAAATTCAAGCAGAAAATAATTTCAAGCTGGAATATTTAATATTTTTGGGATTTAAACTTTTATATATAGCAATCACTTTAGTGGTATCAAAACATTTTGATTAATTTTACTTCCACTTTTTTTTATTGTACGAACTCACTAAGAATAATATACATTATATTTACAATTACAATTAATGGTTTAGTGTGAGAGTAGATTAATTGCTGTGTTCAACACCGGAAGTGGAAAGCTTTCACAAGGTTCTGCCAAAAACTTCGTTGGTATCAACATGCTGAAAAAAAAAAAAAAAAAGGCAATTTTGTAAAATTATTTTTATGCAAATCCTCTGCCATTGTGGTTTTGGGGTTTTTATGTGGAGGGGAGGAGTGGGGTTGGTGAGGGAGGTTTTTTCAGTAAATGATGCCAAAAGAAAGATTTAGGACAGGTAAAAGAGGCAGAGTGAAAAAAAGGCTCCTGAGGGCAGCACTGTGTCCCTGGCTGGGTTAAGGAGACAAAGGGAATCTCGAGCACGGCAAAGGGAACAAAATGTCTTTATAAAGTCATCATCCCACTCGCTGCCTTCTTCAGGGGAGCTGGGCTGGCACCTCCATATATGCCAGCACTTGGCAATCTCTAATTGTGCTTTAGAAACAAAGCTCAGCAAGTCAGAGAGTTCCAAATAAACTCCTTGGAAATTCAGAGAGCACTGCATCTCTGGACACCATCCCTGGGATGGGCTTTTGTCTTTCCTCAAGGGATGGAATAATCAAGTCAGATTTTTTTTTTCAATATTCAAGCTTGTGGCTTCCTTAAAGGTTATCACCACACTTAGTGTTGTTGGGGGAGCTGAAGCCCTTCTGGACAAAAATCAAAATCTAGCAGAGGTCTAAAATCAGCACAGTTAACACACAGTCACATTAAGAGTTCTGTGTGTCTGCCTATGTTTGTAAAAACTGATCTTATCTGATACTCAGCAGGTCAAAATGTATAAAATTCAGTCATGGATACCAGAACAAAAGGAAGAGGATAAGAATGATTCCTATAACTTGAAGAGGCATTTTAATTTTCAGTCCTTTCTTAAAACAAACATTCACTAGTAAGAAACATAGCTCTCATTGTTTTAGCTTCCTTTGTATTGTTCTTGTTCATTTTTGGGAGTAATTTTCCACTCAAATTTGGATTTTTTTTTTTTTTTTAAATTTGGTGCCTTTGTATGGTGTCTAAAAATATTTTTGTAGGATATTCTCAATAAACCCACTGCTTCTTTATAACTATTTATTATTTCAAAGATCTCTGTGAACAGAGATGTGATTCCAGCTTCTAAAACACGCTGTGCTGCTATTAAATGTTCACTGTGACATTTCCCACTTCCCATTGGTTCCTAATATAGACTGAAGAATAGACATTATTTATTGAAACACGGAAAAGAAAAAAGTAAAAGTGAGGGAATCATTGTCCTTATAGTGAAGTTTAGTGCTCTTTCTAAACATAGGGTCACATGCAGCACAGAATTTAGGGGGGAAATATTTTACTGGGCTGGGTGTTTGAGCTAGAATAAGACTGAACATTTAATCAGATTATCGTGCTACTGAAACACAGATTTTGCAACATCCAAGATGTTTTAGAAATTTATTTTTTTTCTGCCAAGTAACTCACTTGAAGCAACAACGTTCAAAAACTACCAAATGTTTCATTTTAACATCTTAAACATTGAAAGTTTACGCTGTTCAGATTTGAAGTTACTTTAAATTTCATAATTCCTTTTTTGGTTTCCATCATTACATTTTGTTTTCAGTTTACAAAAAAAAAAAGAATTAATGTTCCATCAGATTTTCCTTACTATAACTGAAGGGGAGAAAAACAAGTAAAATTCCTTTATTTTAGTTAATCCAAAGGAATTGTTTATTTTGTACATTGAAATGGATTCAGACTCAATATTTCATTCACTGTCTAATTTTTCCTGTGAAAGGAATCAGCCTGGCAAGCAGTTTGGCCCAACAATGCAGTATTTCTGCCATGGGCTTATCCCTTGAAAACCTCTAAGGAATGGTTCTGGGGAATCCAGTAGCACAAACACAGGCAGATCTTGGAGTCAACAGCTGTAAAACACAAATGGTTACAATTAGACCTGACTTCTGATATTTTAGTTCACAAGGGCCCTTACAGCTTTCCTTCTTTTAAAATACTTGTTCCTGGGGAGAAAGATGATGCAGATCTGTCTTTCCACGTGGCCTGGGGTGACCTGTGGTTAGATTTGGGGTTGTTTTCTTTTTTTGTTTGTTTGGGGGTTTTTTGTTTGTTCATATGAGGGTTTTTGTTTGTTTTTTTGTTTTTTTTTTTTTTTCTGTTGTTGTTTCTTTGTTTGTTTTGTAATACATCCATACAGTGACTAGAAAGAAGCAGGAAAGGCCACCTTTTCTCTTCTTCATAAGTTCTGCTGAAAAATTTTCAGTGCAGCATCCCTTCCTGTTGCAAAGGGAAAGCCTTTGCAATATTTGCTTTCACAAACCCTGTTGCAGTGAGACAGCACATCCTGTGTTCCCTTCATCTCTTCAGTCTGAGGATGCCAAAGCTCTTGGTGTCCTCGGTTGTAAAATCTTCTAAATTGCATTTTCTCCTGTTTTATAGGATCCATACACGTATGGAATGTTTAGGGATGAAAATTAAATCCATCTTCCCCTATCCCTTAAGTACAGGAGAGTTCCTGCGTGGATGATGTAAACCAGCAGAGCTGCCATGCTCTCTGACTCTGCTGATGCAGAGATTTAGAAAGGATTTAGTTTTTATTATCTGTCAATTTCTTTGAATATTCAGAACAGTTTATCTCCTTTCCTGCTTTTCAGTTTCATGTTTTCATTGATTCCCACTGTTGTGTTTTGGTGGTTTTCATTGCTTAGAAAAACATACTAATTTTAAAAGGTGATCAAAGCCTGTGGAATAATAACTGCTGAGATCTTGAGGAAGTGTTATTATTATTATTTTGCCTGTTACATATGAGTATCTAGGAAAAAAAAAAAACAACAAAACAAACTGACACCTTTATTTTTATTTTTAGGCCTTGCTAATTCTTGGTCTTCTCTTAGTTGCTGGCTACCTGGCAACAGCTGATTGCCATGGCAACAGCAAGGATGCTCCAGGCTGGGCTTGGCCAGGGGCTGCAGGCTTGTGGTGGCCACTGGGGGCCACTGAGGGCTCGCCCCTGGTGCTGCCCTGTGCCAGGACCTCCTGAGTGCTGAGAGACCAGGAGAGCAAGGAACTCATTGCCCAGGGTTCAGATTTTTGTCAGGAAATAGAGATCTGCTCCTGTGGAATTCATCTGGTCTTCTGAGTCATTATTGTTATAAATACCTGTTGTGATTGTTATAAATACATGTTATGGTGTTGGTTCTTGGCAAATATTAGGGTGGATACTCTATGTGTGATGTTGAAATGGTTTTTAAGATATATTTTATTTTAGGAGTAACATAGGCTGATAAAGTGTCTTTGTAGTAAGTAAACTACCTGATTAGTTAAATAACACCCAGTAAAACACCTACTACTAGTATACCAATTACCAACCATCTGTAAAAATTAAAAAACCACAGCCCAAATTAGGACTGATAAAAAAAATAAATTAAAACCACAGCCAAGAAAGAAGCATGCTCTAAACATGCAGAACCAAGGAGTGGCCGTGTAAAAGAGTTCCTGGAATATGGAAAATAGTTTATGGAAAGGTTTGAAAATGTATGATGGGTCTATGAATATGCAACGGGCTGCTGAATTTAAGGGGTGTCTCCAAAAGAGCAAGGGTGCTCTTGGCTGAATGCCACATAACATTTTGCTTTATTCTTTATCTTTTATTAAACTTTTAAAATTTTACCAGGATAGTGAACCTTGTTTTTCCCATTATCCAGACTTTTGGCAAGCTCATTTTGTTCAGATCACTGCTGCAGTTGCATTGGTACCTGGTTCTGTTCCTTTGCTTGCTGGCAAAGCTTTTCCTTTAACTCTCTGTGAATTTTGCTCTCAGCCAGAGGCACCCAGCCCGTGCTGATGGAACATTTCCTGATTACATTCAGATGTTTCATGCCTGGAATTGCATCTTCTGCAAGATATTGGGGTACTTTTCTGGCTGATACTGCAGTTTTAACCTGGAACTTCAGTGCTGGGCTGTAAAACAGCAGAATTTTGACCATTTAATGCATTGAGGTGAAACTAGGTGCAACAGGAGAAAGCTGTATGTCCTTTTGTAATATATAATACTAGTTCAGATGTAAGGGCTTTTTAATTTTTGTGTTTATTCTATTTTCAATCAAAACATAAAATCTAGAGATTTCGAGTTCCTGGAATCTTGGCATGAAAGTTTGCTAGGGAAAGTTGTTACACAAAGATCTTTCTCTCCTTGTGATGTTGGGACACATTGCTGGATTTACTAAGCTTTGCTTTGCATGACAGAGAAAACTTTCATTCCTTTTCAGAGAAATGAACGTGACCAGGTACCCACCCGAAGGGTCTGTCTGCTCATACACAGGATGTAGGAAAAACCAGGAGGAGTTAAGGTCTGTGTGCACTTTTGGAGTGTCAGAATCATCTGAGCTGGGATAGCTCACACAAGAGCAGCACAGTGATGGGTGTGCACAAGCTTGTCAGAAAGTTTGAGCCAGGACAGGACAGGGAGAGTTAATTTTTGGGTGAGGGAGGTGGGGGCATGCATGGAGCTGTCACCCTGGCCAGCCAAATGAGACCTCACAGGGTAGGGCGATAGACCAGGGAGCATTCAAACAAAATAAATGTACAAAAGTCCGTGGGACCTGATGGGGTGCACTCATGAGAGCTGGGAGAGAGCTGTCCCAGTCATCATCAGACCACTTTTGATTATTCTTTAAATTAGTTTTGACAGAAAACATCAGTGTGTTATCAATATAGTTCTGTACCAGCTAAGAAGAAATGAGCCCTATCAATATAATTCTGTACCAACTAAGAAGAAATGAGTCCTATCCCAGCCAAAACCAGGACAGAGGTGTGGCTATACAGGGTTTCCTGCAGACTGAACCACGCTGTAATTTTTTCCAATGTAATGTGAAAATGAAGTGATTCACTAATCATAACAATGGAAGAAAAAATAAATTCAAGAATGCCCTCAGACTGGTAAGCAGAAGCTGAATTTTGCTTGGTATTCAAAAAATCGGAACCTAATAAACATTGTATGTTAAAACTAAATCAGTATTGCCCACAGAAAAGCAGGCTTGTTTGTCCTGGGAGGTTGGCTAGGTTCAAAATTTGATTTTGCTCGCAGAAGTTTCTGTGGGGATAAAAAGGCTGCTCTGAATCATTCTTATTTGGACATAATACCTGCTGGTTTGCCATTCTTTTTGGGTTGATGTCAGTGTAGCAGCAGTGGCCAATAAACAGCGTGTCATGAAGGTCTTTGATGTTGTCACTGCCTTTTTGAATGTTTAAGGCAGCTCTGAACAAGATTCCTCGGAGCAATAATAATTCCTTGGTGTGTGTGCTGATGGTCAAACACAGAGGGCTTGAAGTGGCAGAGCACAAACAGAGATCTGGGACATCAGGCTCCCCCAAAAACATTTGCAAGGACAAATTCCTCTGGGGGCTTGCTTTCACACCCGGGTGGAAGTCTCTGCCTTGGACTCGTGAAGTGACTGACACCTTCCCAAGCAACTCCTGCTGAGATTCCACCAGCACATTAAATATTCCCTGTCTTACCTGGGAAAGAAGCACGAGACTTGAGACACTCTACTAGGTAGATCATAGATATTTGCCTCAGAATTTCTCATCTTGAAGGTGAATTGGTAGGTTTGGGGCTTTTATTTTAATTGTTTGAGTTTTAATGTCTTTGATTTTCTAGGTGTTACTATATATTGGTAAAAGTTTGAGGGGTTTGGTAAGGCAGAAGTGAAATTTTTCATTTTTACCCAACAAATCTCAATATACACTATTTAACCCCAGGTACACTTCCCTGTGGGGGCCTGCAGTTGCCCATAAAAGCACTAATTTCATAATTTCATATACTCACTTCCCTTATCTTTCAGAGGACCAGAATAATCTCTGACTGGTCTGATATTTTAGTAGCTGTCACCTCATAATGTCTGTTAGCAGGATTAAAATACCAAATGCTAATGCTCAGTTCTATACTTTTAAACTTGACTGGAATTCCCGTGTTACTGCAAACTACAGAAGTAACGAATTTGTAGAATACACATCTTGATTTAGAAGATATTGGGGATAGAACTTGAAAGTGCAGGTATATAAATTACAAAGAATAGTGACATCTGGTATTTTTACCATTTGCTTTGCCTTCTACACCATTCCTCATTCATGGTTAAAATGTTCTATTGTGTGGCATGTGAAATTGTGTTGATTTCAAGCAGCAGCACTTAGTAATTTGGACTGAGTTTTAAAAATAATGCTAGAAAGTTACAGAAAAAATTGTGATTGATACTTTTTGGTGGAGAGTGTTCTGTTTGGCATCATTGGGACTTGTATCAGTTTCTTTGTTTAGGACTCAGCAGTATTGAACCCTTTGACTTAAACGATTTTGTTGTCAAGATAGTGACCTACTGATGGGAGATTATTTTAAATTTTGTAAAGGCATGGAGTTACTGTAAATTCCTTAGCTATGTGAGATGCCAATCAGTACAGTCTCATTCCATCAGTAATTGATCTTCACTCTGAATCTAGATATCACTGTTAGATTGCTGAGGTTCTCGTGCAAAAATTGGTGGAAATCCTAATAAATATGAATTTTAAAAGAATTTTTTTAGTATACAAAATACTGAGAAGTGTTCAATCTAATATTTATAATGAGATTCTTTTCATTTTGATCCAAAATCTACAGTATGATTTGGAGCTTTGAAATCTTTGTAATAATTTTACAGTTTGTCAATCCTATTCAGGCTTCTGAAAAAGTTAAATGTATCTTAGGTTAAAGACTTCTTTTACTCAAGACCTCCAAGAGTCTCATTTTTGCACTTTAATGCTGAGGTTGTGACCTTTGTTGCCTCTACTCCAGGTTCAGGGCTTTGTAATTCACCCTCAGCCCTTAACACAAGGCTTGGGAACATTCTGAGTCTTTTTTGCTATCTGTAGAAGTTGTTAGTGGAAGCCTTAGACAAACTTTGTAGTGGGGGGGAAAAAAAAAGTGTCTTTCACTATTAAGAGTGAGGGAGCTGTTGGAAGGAATACATAAACAAAAGAGAAACCTCTAATCACTGAAATGCTCTTCCAGGATAAGGAATTGGCTGCACTGAGCTCACAGTGGTGAGCTAGAGGATGACTGACACCTTTGGAAGATAGGGAGCAAAGGATGGGGTGCTGTGAGCTTTGCAGGAGAAAACTCCTTTAAGGTTGAGAATGTTTGTACAGACATCATTCTTTATTTTAGCACACAGCTCTGTTTTGGGGGAGAGACTCTGAGCGTTCATGTGGGGTTTTTCTCCCAGATATAATTACCCTGCTGACACAGTAAACACTTTATTCTCTCAATAACATAATCTGTCCAACAAGCTGTTGGCAGGATGGAAAACGCTGTAGAATATATCCAGGCTACATCTCTTCCTGCAGTTATTGCACTGTTGCAGGTGGTTGCTTGTAGTTCATCATTCCTTTGGAAATAAAAGCCTTAAAAATGTACAGAAAAATAAAGCTTTTACAAATAGGGCTATCGTCGAGGGGAAGGACTCTGTTCTCCTTGGTAGGCTCTTAGAAATATATTCAGGATTGTAATTGTTAGTTGAGCCACAGTTTGTTGTCTCTTGGCACCTCAGTTGCTCAAACTGGAAGATTAAAAATAAAAGTGCTGTTTTTCTCTCCTTTCTGTACATCTGGCAGCACTTTTGTGTCAGGTGTTTCCCCTGCCAGCCACATGCAGCTTCCTCGCAGTTCTTCCCAAATTCCTCTTTGTCCTGCCCTGCTTCTCTTACCCTGAAGTTTCTTGCCCCATCTGTGGAGTGAATGTGTCTTACAAATATGCAGCACTCAGGAGAAGGGAAGGGCACGGGAGAGTTTTGGGGAGAAGCAAAACCTGAGGTGCATTCTGACAGCAGGTTTGGGGGGTGTGGTGATAGTTTGCTTTAACTTTCTATCTTTTTGTTGCCTGTAAGAAACAAAAGCAAAAAACAAGGACACTTTAGAAATGATCTTTGTTGTTGCTAATCCAATAAAGTTACTGTGTGTGTGTAACTTGCCTGAAGAGAGAAGTGGGATGATTCACAGTGCTAAAAAGAGGAATAAATACTGAAATTCTCTAGGAGAATACGTCTATGCAAGTCTTCATTGTAAATTACAATTATGAAGCAGAGTCTGAATGCTTTTATTTTTAACCTTGAAGGGTTGACAGTGTGTTATGTAACTTCAAAATATTGCCCTCACGCTTTCCTCGAACATCTTACTTAAAATCCAGGAACAAAAGCATGTAAAAAGAGAAGTGCTTTGTGTTGTGTGCTCTGTAAGCATCATCAGCCTGGCCTGAATATGCAGTAGTGTTGTTATCACAGATGCATTTCTGCAATCAAAATTGTTCCCTTTCACAAGATGAAAAGATATTTTCTTAATGTTCATTACAGTGTATTAAGACATTAGTGCTCAGATCCTTTCAGTGCATTAGAGAAAGCATTGTCATTCTATTTTCTCATCAGATGAAATAATCGTTTATCTGAAATTGCATTACCTTCAGAGAAAACAGGGAAGGATATGGGCTTAAGCTTTGACAATCAAGGCTTACTTTAGATAATGCAGTTAACCACTTGAAACAGCAGAGTGAGACATCTGAGCCATTGCCATGCAGCAAAACAGCAGAAGATGGGCAAGGCTTTTGACTTGTTCTACAACACTGTGTGTCTATTTTAAGACAAAACCTAAAGCAAAGGTCAGTCTACTTGTGATAAACTTTCAGGCTGACTTTGCATTAATGGGTGAGGGAGACAAGAAACTGTTAAGGAAAAGTAAGAACATGATATTTTCATGGCTGTTTTTTTTCTTTTTTTAAAATTTTTTAACAGAGCCACAGATGTTTGTGACACTCTACAGACAAATAAAACAACAGGTCCTGACACCGAGGAATTAATATTACAGTGAAATGTTACACAAAGGGATAAATAACAGTATTCACAGGGATATTGGAGGAAAATGCTTTCACTGAAGTATCTTGAAATGTGTTTATTGCACACATTTTGATGTCTGTCTAACAAAATGTCAAAACAAAGATATGCTTAATACTGTAGCTGGTGTCCCAGAATGAGGGCTGAGTTGAAGGTCACTGATGGAAAGATGCCTGAAAAATTTAGGGCCATCAGGTGTCTGAAGATGGAGAGGTGAAAAACAGGATCTGGGAGAAAATTACAAGCAACAGACAGGGCATGGTAGGAAAAAAACATGGATTCTACTAATTCCCAGCAAGTGATATTCAAACTGTTAAGTCCCTAAGGTCTCATTGCTGTTGCCAACATGTAGAAACAGATCTGTGCAAGAATAATGAAAGCCCCACTCACTTCCAGCCTCCTGTGAAAGTGTTTGTTTGCTCTCCCAGTTTCTCTCCAGTGAGTGAAGGGACAGTGACCTGAAGGTGACTGAGCAGTCGGGGCAGGGAAGCAAAGAGCAGGAGCCAGCAGTGACCTGGCTTCCATTTAGAGCATTTAGCCTCTGTGGAGATGAGAAACTCAGACAAAGTGGGAGAATTTTGTAGAAACAACCTGCTCTGCTGTGTGATCACATCACACGAGCTTTAGAGCACTCTGGGTTGGGGAAATTGTGTTTTCTTCCAGACAGTTTGTAATGAGGCTGTTCTCTGGGTGTTGTGGTAGTCAACAGTCAGAGTTTTGCTGGGGATGTTCTGCTGAGCAACTCTGTGAGTTTCATGACTAGAATGTTCTTACTACTTTTCCCTGTGAAACAGAACAACAGGGAATATTTTCAGGGAAAGTTTGATTTTTACCTGCTCCCCAGGAACTGAAATAGACTGTGTTCATAGAAAAGAAATTCTTCTGCAGAGATCTGCTGTTTCTTGGAAAGACCATTTCCTATTTGATAGCTGTGTTGAGTGTCTTAAAAGAGACTTTTAAGATGTGTAGTTTGCTTATTTTCTTTTGAATCCAAATGCATGAAGATCAAAAATTGAATTCAATTTCTGAATGACTTCTAGAGTATTTGAAGCCGGACAGAAAGAGAGTGGCATTATCAATTGGCAGAATTTTATGTACCATGAAATTGTTAGTGTTTGTCATCTGCTTAGCAGTACCTCTGTATTGGAGTAATGATGGTATATTGAAAATAAAACTCTGAATTTAAGTGGGCTATGAAAGGCTTTGGGAACTGTCTGCCAGATGTAGTTCAGTCAAAATAAAGATGTAATGTTTTCTGTGGAAACATTCGTCAGCTTTAGGGGCTATTGTGCAGATATGTGATTTTTCAGGCAGGAGTGCTGAATTGAAAATTAAAGCAGTGTTATGGATGTGCTTTCTCCAAATGCATTTTGAACTCAGGATCTTTTAATTCTGTTTTGTTTTGGTTTTTTTTAATCAATCTGACCAGAGTTGCTCCTGAAGATTTTGGGAATAAAACCATGTGCTTTGCTTCTTTGAAATTCTTCTTAATTTTTTGAGTCAATAATTTTAGCTGTTTTAAAACGTATCTGAATAAATTTAGCATGACAAATGAGGGCTGGAATGCATATATTGTGTGATGCTGAGGGGTGTTTTTCTTAACTAAGAATAATAATATACCAAATCTATATCAATGTATTATAACAAAGATATTGTCTAGGGAAGGTCAATTGCTTCCTCCTCCACGTGCACAGGAAAATGATACTTTCCTGACTCAATCCTGAATTCCTCATCACTTTTCACTCGGTCATTATTTAAACAGACACTTTTCTATCTTCACATTGACTGAAGAAAGAATGAATGAAAATGTGGGAATTTGTCCCTTGAGGCTTTTTCGTGGTAATTTAATACAATGAAAGAATATTTTGGGATTAGGAGAGAATTCCATTGGAAGAGATGATGTGCTTTTGAAGTGAAGAAAGTACAGTTAGCTGTCACAGAGTGATTCTCAACAACAATTTGCATAATAATAAATAGTTTACCCTTCTATAGGTCCTTTCAGCCAAAAATCATGAAATGCTTTAAGAAAAGGCCACATATATTCTCACCCTGTAGATAAGAAATTGAATTAAACAGTAGTTGAAGTGCAGGCTGAAGGTCTCAAATGAAGCAGGCATGTCCAAGTTCATAAATAAACTTTCTTTTTAAACATGAGGCCATCCTGCCAATTCTTGTGACACTTGTTTTTAGCACACAAACTTCAGCAGATTGCAGTGGGGTTTTTCTAAAGTGACAGTCATTTGGGCTTTATGGGTGGCTGGTCTTAATTAAGCAAATTTGCAATCCTTCCACAAACTGAGATTTAGGTCTACTTGGTAATTATATCTTTTCATTGATGACAGGGCAATCATCAATTCTTTTGGCTGACTGAACAGATTCACACTTGGCTGTTAGCTTGACCTCTCTATGTGAGCTGATTTTTTTCCCTTTTTTTTTTTTTAGGTTTACTCATGAGTCTTTTGATACATATTTTATGAGTTTCATTTCTTCACACACAATTTAATTTAGTGAAATATTTCAGTCTCTAATTTCCACACAAGAAAAATTGCATAAATTATACTTAAGAATAGCTGAATCTGAATCTGTCACAAAAGTTAAATTCTTGCTGCACGCTTCCACTCTCCTTCTAAGAAACTGCACAGCACTGGATTTGAAGAAATATTTTGACATTCAAGTTTGTGGTTCAATATTAAAAACAGGTGCTGTAACTTCCCAAGCCGTCAAAAATTAGGAGTAAAAATTTAAGTCTAAGCTCAACAATATTGTGCATTTGACATCTATGGGAATGCAGGAGATTGGCCTTCCCTTCCCACTGTCACCATCCTTTAGCTCCACTCTTCCTTCTGAAAAGCATATTATATATCTTGGGTTCATGTTCTCCCAGCTCTCTTTTTTTTTGGTGGTTACTTACTGTTACTCTTTTATTGCCCTCAGTTCTCTCACATTTGTCTTCCTTGTCCACATAACATCATCATATCTTTGAGACATGGACTGTCTCGACTGATGTAGAAATATGATCCTCAAAGTGATGGGAATTGAACTTCCAAAAGCACTCTCAGTAGCAAAAAGATAAAAACCTCAGGGAAAATAACAATTCCTGCATCTTGGGTGATATGGAAATATATTACACAGAATAAAACTTTTGCAAAACCTATTCAGGAAAGTACTTCAGCATTTGTAAGACTGCTGCATAGGTCTAAAGTTAATAATTTTCTTAAGCATCCTTTTGTATCCAGGCCCTGAATTATATTCTCTTGCTGTGTGTTTATTTTTTTCAAACAAAAGCTGCATTAAAATGCAAGTTTTCATTACTGTTATTCTTTGTTATTTGGCAAGCTGCACAGAGAAGTCACTGGAGAGATAGAAGCCAAAGGGGCAGGTAAAATGGCATAATTGACAAACACAAGAGAGCCCCACTGAGACTAAAATCTCATTGACATGGTTGTAGGACTGAACTGGGTAATCTCTTTCCTGATTTCCATCTAGCATGGAGGGAGAGTTGTCATGTACATTAGTGGCAGAGAAGAATCCCAGCTATGCAGCTGAAGTATTTTCTTTGCTAACCTTTGAGAAAGTCTATTTATGCTCTCTATTGTTCACTTGTACCCAGCAAAGTAACAGTGAGGAAATCCCTTCTGAAAAACAATAAACTTCAAGCAAGAATCCCTCTTCATCCCTGTGGAAGTTTTTGAAGCTGGGGACAGACTTTGTTCTGGAGCCAAACTGAGCTGTGCTGGACCTACACACCAGTAATGGCTCTTTGTGACCATGTGCTTTAGTAATCTGATGGATGACATAATTCTCAATGATAGTTTTGCCATTCAGCCGTGTAAACAAGGAGCCAGTGGTTTGAACTGTTAAAACAAAATAGATCAGTATGCAGGAGATCAATGACCCATCTGGATATCAACTGGATATACAGTTTATCACATAGATTTTGATTATGCATATGCATGAATATAAAATATGCATGAGACATCCTCCAAGACTTGCAAACACAAATCACTTTGTCATTAGATAAGCATTAGAAGTCTGCATTCAACTCCGAGATCTGACATCAGATTAGGTTATTCTTAGGGAGTTGATAGCATCTGAGATTAGGCATTCTATTTCATTTGTAGAAAACTGAAAAGAAACACTCATTCATCACCAGAGAGTATGGCTTCTGTGGACCTGTATTATTATATAAACCTACCAGAAATTAATTCACAAAGGATGCCTGCAGAATATTGCCACAGGAAATGAGGACCAAGGAGACCTTCTGCATGGTTCTGTCAAATCAAAGATGCCAGGAATCAAAACAAGGCACATCTCTGTTTGTTTTCATGCATGCAAATGGAGAAGCTGCTAAACAGACCTTTAGGTTTTAGCATGATCTCTGCCAGGTTTTATTTATCTGTTTCTCTCCAGTCTTCAGGTAGTGTGTTGAAGTGGCTGCTATGGTAACTCCAGATCGAAAGCCAGCACAATTTTTTTAAAGATTTCCTTTTGCCTTTGCCATTCTCTCCATACTTTTACCACAGTCATATAGTCATATTGTAGAACTCTATTAACAAATTAGTAAAAAGAATTAATTTAAATCGTGGGGTGTTGTTTTTTTTTTTTTTTTTTTTTAAAGTGAGAATTAACCAGCTGGATAAATTCATCCAGATGGAGGAAAGTGAGAGATAGAAAGGCTCACTGCACACCTCCAGTGATGTGTTGTTGTGACATTATTGGAAAACAGTTCAAACAGGGTCCTTTCAAAGGTCTGCTGTTGAAAAGATGGCACCAAGAATCAAATTTGCAGATCACAAGGCTGTCAGTAGGGTCTGTATGGCACAAGCTCCAAATGGCAGCTTACAGGATTGATTTGGATTGACCTTTATTAACTCAATAAGTTTAAAAGCAGTTGTGTTAGCATTGCCTCATTTGGAGATATACAATAAATAGATATGTAAGTGCTCTCTGAAAGCTGATAAAACTGAAGGATTAAATAGAAAAAAAATTGCTGAAAGGGATTCCCTAAACAATTAGATTTTAGGGGTGAACTGATCAAGAGGAATAATCCTAATAATGTATTTGTTACTTGATAATTTAAAAATAGATGCTCATAAATTTAAACCTGCATTTTCTAGTACTGTATGCTCAAATTAGCATGAAATTGAATTGCCTTTTTCCTGCCTCTATTTATTCTATATTCTCTACAACAAGATTCTCTTAGTTAGAAGTAACTTGTCTCATAATGTTTTCCTCTCTGTTGTACAAGTTCTGCCCCACTTCACAATGAGGTGGAATTTGCTCTAGTTCTCATCTGGTACCAGAATGCTTGCTGGAAGGACTGAGCTAATTTTATTTTGGTTTTGAAATATCCATAAGATCAAGGCAACTGTGTCCCCAGTCATGACAGCTTCGTTTATCTTTCTGCAAAACTTTCTGGACCTTATTTGATCTGGACTTCAGAAGCAATTAGTAGGAAAGGGCAGAAAGACTGTCTCCTGTCCCATGACGTTGCAACATTTAAAATACTGACTCAATCTGTAGATGGACAATCTGTTTCACAGAAAGGAAAGATGCTCCTCCTAGAGCAGTAGGACAGGGTCTCATTTTCCATTATAAAGTCTATGCTTACTGAAGCAGTTTTAAAACTCCCATTCTGGTTAGAATATGAGTTTTCTTTTACTTCTTTAGATTCTCACTGTCAAACTGAGCTTGGTTAAGCCATTCTTTTTTGGGTATCTGTCTTCATTGATACAGGCATAGGTGTTCATTTGAAGTCTCGACTTCAATTTATCAACATCTCTCAGGAAAAAGCCAATAGATATATAATTGAAAAATCTTTAGCCAGCTTTCAGAGCTACTACAGCTGAAACCTCTCTCTGGTGGCTGGTGTCAGGCTTTGGACAGGACTCTTTGTCTCAGAAGATGCAGTTTTCTGTGTAATGGACATCATAACACCTACCTGCCTCATACAGAAGCTGTGGGGGAATTTATGTTTGTGCCTTGCTGGTTTTCTTCCTAAAGCTAAATGCTGCCTGAGAATGAGAGTCCTGACCTTGAAATTGGATGTAGTACTGTTATAGGCAAAACTTATCACCGAGAAAATGTGCCAACCCTCTATTTATCACTTACCCAGCTGTTCTGCTAAATTACAGCTCCTTTAAAATTACACTCTAATTCATCAATAATTCAGCACTGAAATCTTACGAAGAAAACACTAGATGCTATTTTGAATAGCTCCACTATCAAATGATAAGCTATTCAGAGGGGAGAGTGGGAACACTGCTGAGGTGCTGTATTTCTGTTACCAAGGGAAATTCAGCTCGCATTAGAGAAAGCTACAACACAACAGGGCTCAGGAGATTGTTTCACAACAGACACAGGACAGAATGACAGGATGGGAGAGGGAAGCCTGTGGGGTAAATATATCGATGTGATCTTCTTGCAGCTTTGCAGGCTTATCTGGGTATTTAAAGCCCCCACAAGCCAAGCAGATCAATGCCTCACCCGGAGCATCGCGCATGAGCTCCAGCCTCGCCAACGCTGCAATTAGTCAGGGTGTGCTGAGCAGATGTGTGTGTGATAAACGTGTGTGTGTGCTCTAAACCTGTGTGTGTGTGCTAAACGTGTGTGTGTGCTCTAAACCTGTGTGTGTGTGCTCTAAATCTGTGTGTGTGTGATAAACATGTGTGTGCTAAACGTCTGTGTGTGTGCTAAACTTGTGTGTGCTAAACATCTGTATGTGTGCTAAACGAGTGTGTGTGCTAAACATCTGTGTGTGTGCTAAACATGCATGTGCTAAACATCTGTGTGTGTGCTAAACAGATGTGTGTGTGCTAAACGAGTGTGTGTGCTCTAACCCTGTGTGTGTGTGTGTGCTAAACGTGTGTGTGCTAAACAGATGTGTGTGTGCTAAACGAGTGTGTGTGTGCTAAACCTGTGTGTGTGTGTTGAACAGATGTGTGTGTGCTAAACATGCATGTGCTAAACGTGTGTGTGTGCTAAACAGATGTGTGCTAAACATCTGTGTGTGTGCTAAATAGATGTGTGTGTGCTGAACGTGCATGTGCTAAACTTGTGTGTGCGTGCTGAACAGATGTGTGTGCTATCTAAACATGTGTGTGTGCTATCTAAACGTGTGTGTGTGCTATCCCCACAGGCAGGGTTAACCCTTTCTGGGGCTGCTCCTCTGCCCTCCTGCACAGCTCTGCCAGGGGCACTTGCTCACCCTGCAGTGCTGGAGAAAGGGGATGCAGCAGCAGCAGCAGCACATTTTATTTTTCCAGTTTTGCTGTGCCGTTTCACCAGCACTCAGCATCTTGGAAGACTGTCCTCTCTGCTGCTCCCTTTCTCTCTGTGTGTTCTGCTGTGTGACAGAACATTTGTCATGACGTGTTCAGACAGAAGCTGGATGTATTCATTAGTGCTGTAGCAACCATGGGTGAGACAGTGCATGGTAAATCATGGTTAGATCAAATGGATCATATCAGTGCAAATGAATTCGCTTGTACAGTCATTCATCTGCCTTCATTTTTGCTTTACACTGAAGTTCTGATGGAGTTTTAAGCTTAAATATATTTGTGGATATCATCCCAATATGTTGTGAATTTTCTTCTAATGAAAAGATATTAGTGAGATTGAGATTTGGTCAAAAATACTTTATGTTTGTAGCTCCAGCCTTTTCTCTTCATAGAAGATGAAGAAACCTTCTTGCAAAGGTTTCATGCAAAATATCTGACCCTTGGAACCCACTCAATTCCCTGCAACACTAAAAATCAACAGCAAGGTGGAAGCTGCACCACCCATGACTTGTACAGGTCTGGGTGCTCCCATACAATATTTGGGGTCTATCAGAAGACAAAATTGTCTCTATTTGAGTCGTGGTTGTGCTTGTTTCTCCACTTGATCCTGGTAATACTGGTCTTCCATCAGGCATGTTTTTCTCCATGCCCTCCCCTTGGGTCCCTGAATTTTTTAGCTCTCCCTCCTTTCACCTTAGGCTTCCAGGGGGATTTTCTTATTGTTCCATTCCGTGAAGAAACCAGCCTTTAGAGACCCTGGATTGGGTAACAGCTACCCTTCTTTTCCAGGGAGCACCTTGTAGCTCTGAAATGAGCTGCTCTGTGCAGGTACTATTCATCTCTTGATGGGAAAAACTCACTTTGGTCTCAGAATCTTGGTCCACTACCAATGTCAGCTGTGGTTATTTATATGTGGTAATGCCTAAGAACAGCAGCTCTGTCCTGCCTAGACAATTGTTCTGATGCCAGCAGAATTAGAACACTGCTTTTACATATAAAGCACTCTCCATTTCTTGTTTCGTTCTGTTTAAACAAGGAATCATTCATTTAAGCATTAAAATTCAGTAATACTAAATAAATAATGTCATTTTAAAATGCAAACAAATTAAAAACAAAGGCAGCGTCCTACTATCCCTCTCTCACTTACACATCTACAGGCTCAGAAGGGAAGCTGGGAAAAACACTGCATTAATAAACATAAGGCCAGAAGTAATCATTAAATAAATATAATTTTGAAAATTCCCTAGATATTTAAAAAATGCTGAAGGCTTTTGTTTAATAAAAAATGGCTAGGAATATAAGATGAAATGGGTACTGCAGAGCAGTGAATTCCACTATCAGGAAATCAGCCACAATAAAGTACATTTCAACAGGCAGCAGTGGAATCCCTGGAACTAGGATGCTGCCAGGTCAGTACAGAGGTTTCTGTGCTATAAAGGGTCTTAAACGTCAGTGAGATCACCTTCCAGTCAAAACACCAGTGTGAGCAGCACTCAGGGCAGGCTAAATGTGCCTGCTCTTTGTGGAACAGAGGAGCAGATGGGCTAATCCATCCTGAACAAGCTGGGAGCTGCAGAATCCCAGCCCTTGTGGCCCCGTGGTGACCAGGGCACGTGTTGCTGCTGGGAGATTGCAATGGGTGAGGGCACCACGAATGCAAACTGTGCAACAGGAAGGAGCATTTTCAGTCATGTATTCACGTCTCTTTCCAGGGAGAGTCAAAATTGAAGGCAGGATTCAGCTCACTCGCTTTCAGCTTCTGTGAAATGTTGGGCCACAAAAGAGGGAGCCAAGAAGGGAAGTGGTAAATTGTCTAGCTCCAAACTGATGTGTTGGCCTCAAATCGTGCTCAAATCATCAGAAGCTCTAAAGAAAATAATACCTGTTTTTAAAGAAAATAATACCTCTTCTTATACTTACAGAAGGTTGTAGAGTGGGAAGTATTTTCCAAATACACACAATGTGAAATCTTTTGGGAATTATAAGACTCAGAAGCAGCTCCTTATTCAATCGAAATAGCTGACAGATCGATTGGAACAATGGCATATATAGCAGCAGATGTGCAAAAGGAGCAGAGCTAGCTTTAAAACTGAATATCCTGGCCAGCAGAAGCTCCTAAATCACAGCAGCAGAGTTCAGCCCAAGCTAACTGCCCCAGGGTTTTTGGAAGCTTTGCAGCTTGTTTGGCACCCTGGGACTCCCAGCTGTGCTGATGGCAGAACATCTGGAAGTTGTGTTCAGGAATAACTCTGGGAATGTGGCTGTTCATCAACTTTGCACCACTTGTGAGTGGGGTCTCCACATATTAAATCATCTCCTTGAATCATTCATTTCTCCTCTTGTGACACATAAGTTGGAAAATTTTGCAGTTACCGCGAGCTCAGTTGTGGTATTTGAGTTTGGGAATTCAAAGTTCTTCTAAATGAATGTGTTGGTGGCATTCCTGGCATCATATAGGCAATACTTGATAATGAAGAGCATTTTTGCTCATAGATGGTGTGAATCCAGAACATTCATTTTTTTATAGACCTTTTACATCTAATTGACTTTTATTGTACCTATGAAATGGAAATGCATTAAAGAGCATCTCCATTTCACTTGTAAGACTAATAGCCAATTTTCCATTCAGTGTCTTTTGAGAATTCTTAATTGTCTTCCATAATTAGGTATTGGGAGTGTAAACAATTATATGAGATTATAAGGGCTCTTTTTTAATACATATTATACTGTAAATATGTGAATGTTATGCTGCTGCAGCAGTGTTTCCTGTTTTTCTTTTTCCATTGAATTTTATTATTGTTAATTCCTGATCCTCATTAAGTTCTGCATAATTTCTTATAAGGTAAAATATTAAAAAATCCAAGTTTTGAACACTTGTAAACTATGTGGTCCCCAGAATTTTTAAGGATCCCACAGAATATCAAAACTCTCCAAAGGGATATCCCAGTTTTTAATATAGAATAGTTACTGCTTTAGAGCATCTAAAGACATCACAACCCATATTTTTGTCTTTTTGGCTTCCCCTCCAAAAAAAAATCTACTAGCAAGCTCACAGTGCTGTACTTAGCAAAACATTACTAACCAGAAAGTTCTGCAAGTGAAGGAATATATATTTTACCCCCCCCAGAACAAAACCAGGTAAAATCAAAATTATACCAAGGTGTTTTTTATTGATTTGCTTGTTTAGTATTATTTGGTCTATTTGAATTCATGTAAGATTTGGCAAAACTGAGTGGTTTGCCTTGAGTATTTCCTTTGGAATGACAGTGGCCCTCGTTTCAGATGTTCATTATTTAGCTGGTGGGAATCATTCATTTGGTATCCAACCTCACCTGTATTGCTCATTTGAGCTATCAAGTGCAAGGCTTGGCTACAAGTCTTACATTTGCAGTATTCATCTCTGCTCATTTTGAGGGACTAGCCAGCCCATCCCATTGAATAGATCATCTGAGTTTTGGAGCTGTAGAAAAGTTACCCAAGTCAATGATCAGATAATGTTTGGACAGCCACAGGATACCACTTGGTGCTGAAGGACCTACTCAGCTGTAGAAAGGAACAAATTAGCTCAATCAAGCCTTAAATTGGACTTGATGGGCCAGAGAGGCAGATCTTTGTCCCAAGGTACTTGGAGTTGTTGCTGTTGCTTTATAACATATGCTGAAACACTTTTGTCAAATTTCCTCTTGTGTCTGCTCCTCTTCCACCCCTGATTTCTGATTTCCATAGCAGTTATTAGGGCATGTACAGGTAAGACTTTGTGTCCCATGCTGGATGTGCTGTACAGTGTGCAAAGCACATTCTATAGATCACAATTCTCTTCCATTTTATTTTCCCTGAAGTTCCTTCTGCTCTAAGAAGAATTTCCCTACAGATAATATCACATTTTAAATGCAGCAGGCCCTGCTTGCATCAGGAATAAGACTTCCTTTTGTGTTTTTGGCTTTTTTTGTTGTTGTTGTTGAAAAAGCAGTTTTAATATCAGCAAGTGGCTGCTCCTGTGATGTTTTTGATATGCTGCTAATCTTAGGTGGCTGAGGGCCTCCTGTGCCATGGGTAGAGTGCTCAGCTCCCATTGATTATTGAGGATAATCAGTGCCCTGCAGGACAGGCTGCCAGAAATGCTCCAGAAAATGGGAGCTCACAAGGGCAATCACACTGCTAATGAAAGCAATGGGTGGCTGTCTGTGAAACACAGTTTTTCCTATTGAGTTCGTTTTGAGAGATTAAAAAAAAGGTTTTGCTCGAATTAAGTGTGTATAACCAAAAAGGAAGAAAAGGAACAGGGGAGAAGATTATTCATATTTCAGGTTTCTGTTCATAATCTGCCATGCTAGGCTTGCTGAAAGGAAATATCTCTGGAGTTCTTAGACAGGACACAGAGGAAAGAACATTTTCCTGTTGGCTACTAGCACAATAATCTTTACTGACATAATCTAAAAAGATCTCCCAAACTCAGCTTGAGGTAGGATGAAAAATTTCTAGCAAGATTTCTAGCATGTCAGTAATAAGTAGTGAAAAAAAACCCTTTTCAATATGGAACATTTAACAGCCTTGAACTCGATGTGCTGACAAGAGCTTTGCTACCTGTGGCAGCTTTTTTCCCCAATGATAGACTGCAAGTGTTGGCATGGTAGAATGGTGTAAATCTAACACTGAAGAGAACCTGTTTTAGGATGGATCTAGGGGGTTAAATAGTGCTAATGACAGGAAATTGTAACAGGGTAATTTTAGATCTGAGGAGAATAAATTGTGGAACAGAAAAATGGTGGGAACCCTATTGTTGACACATTTAAATATAGACTGGACAAAATGTTAATAAATGTACAATAGGGAACAATTTGACATTGTACTCAAGGAGATGGGAAGGATGCAGTAGACTTAAAAAGAACTGTCAGGCTCTCAATATACTTCATCATGAACTTTATTTCACTTTCAATGTGTTTATATTTAATATGAATATAAAAATATTTCTCCTATTTAATAAAGGAAGTTTTACTCTTTTATTTCCTCTCTATTCAAATACTATACTTTTATATTCAACTCCCTGTCCTGGGTTGCCTTGTAGGGCATAGGGCTTTCTGCTGACTTTGACCTAGAGAGTGGTAATTTATCTTTTTGAACCTTAAAGACACTAACCAGTTTTAGTAAATCATCCCAGAGAAGGGAATGGTGTTCAAATATGATCCCATGAATCTGAAAACCCTCTGAAGCTGTGGAAGGGAGGAATGTTTATATGGAAGCAGCCATAGGATCCATTAGATATTGCTTTTGATATTTTCTGTGCCTCCTGTCAGTATCCCATAGCCATGAATACTAAACTGCTGAAAACAATCAGCACTATCAAAAAGGTAATTTTTAATTTGCAGACAAGGCACAGTACAGGAGTGGTGGAGCTGCCAGCTGAGGAAAAGGCACAGTCAAAGGAATATGTCTTTTATATGACTGAGTTGTGTTAATTTAGTTCATCCTTTTAAAGTCAAGCAAATCTTCAAAAAATGGTGTTTGCTTTAGTATAACATGTTGAAAGATAATTAATGGTCCTTGACATGAAAGTTCTAGATCAAGTGTAAGGACTTACAAATCTAGGAAAAAGTGCCTTTCCAGTGACATATAAAAATAATTTACATTTGCTATTGATTTTTGAACTGGAGGAGGTCCAGCTATTTTAAAGCTACCACACTTGTGATAAGGTCTTCATTTCTCACTAATGGGAATTTATTGTTTACAAACTGTTGGTAGACAGAATATCCTCAGCATTCTATGGCTATAGGAGCAGTCAGTCGCTGTCCAGAGGGTTTGCTTGCTAATAATACACACGGTGCAGCAAAGGGAGACACTCCAAAATGAGGTCAAGCACTCCTAGGCTTATAATATTGTTGAGTCAAAGTAAAAGCCTTGTGAGAAAATATTTCTTTCTGCTACATTTGCCTCAGCTTTTACTGAAATGATTTTAAGTTGAGGATAATTCTTATTAATTCTCCTGCTGACGTTTCACTTCTCAGCACATTCTTCCTGCTTCTCCCTCTCCTTCTGCTGGCCACCAAGCTTGGCCACTTCCCTTGGGGCACAGCCCTTGTTGAGCTGTTATAGGGTCACAGGTGACCCACAGGTGACTCTAAGGTCATAGGGGAAATCCAAAAGAGTTGAGTTCACAGCACTGTAAGGTGTTCTTATTATTTTAATGTTCACCACAATTCCTCTGCCTATCTGAAATACATGGCTTTGGAGGTGGGTGAGTTTGTGAGCAAGCTAAGAACTTCATGGCAAATCAAAAAGAATTGCCTTTCTGTGATATTGTGTATTTTGAGACTCACAGTTCTTGGGAGGGAAATGTCTTCTTCTGTTCATATATAACGTTCACTATCTCTAAATTACATATTGCAAAAACTTATTTTGTTTCTTCTATCATTATACTTATTTGTATCTCTTCTATTTCTTAAAGGATTTAACTAGACTACATGATAGGAAACTTTCTTGGAATTCAGAGGTTTGATAGCATGATGTTAAACCAAGAAGCAAAAGAAGGAAGAAAGAAGAGATCACATAGTGACATCGTTCAGTGTTATAGTTCCACTTATAGACAATCCCCTGGAAGCAATGTAAACCTTATACTCAATTTCAAATCTAAATTTTTCTTTACAGTGCTCTGTACATGTCTTATGGTCATACTTTTCCATAGGAGGATATTAGATGAGATCCTGTGATTAAAAATACTGTTATTGAAGGGGGTTTTACTTCTTTTAAACTGAGATAAGCATTAAAACATTGGTTGCTCATCCTGAATGGAAGGTAGTCAATATTCAGCTTTCTTCCCTTCTCTGTTGCTAAATGGTGATTTGTGTGGCAGGGACAGAGGCAAGATGAGGAAAGAGTAGGCAAGATTAAATGTAACGAAATGAATTAAACGACATGAAAGCAACTATGCACCAGCCAGTTCCTTGTGTCACCTCCTGTTTACCTGCCCTAGAAATGTTTTTATTAAATGGCCTAGATATATTAATAATATCAATTAAAAGCAAAGAAGGGGGAGCATAACTGCATGTGTGAATTCCTGAGCTGACGGGATGAGAGGGACCAACAGATTTACAGTGGATATTCAGTTTCGTTCTCCTTTTTGTGCAGACTGCCATTTGTACAACCTGGTTTGAAGGAGCCTCTGCTGCTCTTGAGAACCCCGTGCTAAGCAGGCTTTTTGTAGCACCCACATTTGCAGGCTGGCTGGCACTCAGTGGCAGGAGACAACCTCAGCCTGCCGGGGCAGAGCCACCACATCTCCCTCTCATCTGCATTCCACACGCCACGTCTCCATTTCCCACCCTTAAACAAGAATTTGTAGCTCCGTGCAAACTTTTATGGGGGAATCTCAGCGAGCTTTATGAATATTGCATGAACGAATGGAGCCTCACAACGCTCCTGTGAAGTACAACCAGGCAAGAGTCATTGTCACTGCTTCCTGCAGGAGCGAGATAGGATGCTAAAGCTTGGGAAGATTAGGCTCTGGATTTCACCCCCAAATTGTGAAAGCCCTATCTCCTAGCAAAGCAGACACCTGTTGAACCAGCAGATTTGCAAAAGGTTGATATGGGCAAATGCAGGTAACGTGAGTGCAGCTTCAAACTAAAACCTGTTATCTTCAAGGTCAGGTAGTGAGTTTAGGCAGAGTGAGGGAGAGAGAACTGATGTCTTTAGTCTCCCTGGTCTGTGTTTTAAACCCAGAGCTATTTATCCTCCTTGAAAGACTGAAATTAACAGGAAACTTGATATATCCCAGTGAGGATTAATCCTCCCCAAAATTTCACGTGGGTTTCTCTTATTTTTTTTTTTTTTAGTGCTTGTGAAATAGTTGTTTTGGGGTTTTTTTCCCTCACATTGTCTTTTCAGTCAGATTGTTCCCCACTGAGTTAAAAATAAATATCAAACAATATGACTTAAGGAAAAATCCGTGTGCTCCAGAATGCTTTCCCCAGGAAACACCAGCCAATTAATAGAGTAGAATGAGGGATTTTGCCCAGGGAGCCATCATGAAATAAGAAGTGTATATAAATACATGCACAAAGGAACACATACAAACACATTAAAAGAGCATTTCATTTGGCCAGGATCTACTTATCAGCGTGGAGATTTATGAGGCACTGTAGAACATGGACAAGCAGAAATCACAGGGAGGATGCTATTTTGAAAGCTAATGAAATTTTCCTTGTGTACATTTTTTTGCTACTGCAGCAGGAATCCTCATGAAGACCATGATGCTGTTATTGGTTAAGCCTCTGCTGCAGAAGTTCTCAAACAGATGGTTTTTTTTCCCCAAAACACTTAGAGGAGGTTTTAACTCATCTATTTACTACCGTTTTCATGCTAGAAGAAATTTCCCTGTCATGCAGCTTGAGTATCTCCCTCTGACAACCTTCAGTAACCATTTTAACTCTCTCTGTGGGGACCTGCTCTAATACCAATTACACTTAATATTATTTCCTTGCAGCTAGTGAGATTTCTGGCTGGGTTTCAAACCTAGATTTCCTCTATTGTCTTTGTACAAGTAGTCTGTGTTGTTTCTAAGTGATCTGTGCATATTACATAAAATATAAATTCATCTTCAGATCACCCACCCTTATCTTAATCTTCCCCACTTGAAGGCCAGTAAATATTCTTATATGGAATTATCCCAGCCATGTCAGGTGGGGAAAAAAAACCCTTCCTAATAGAAAGAGTCACTATTAAAAATGCCAGACTGTTAAAAGAAATAACTCACTTTCTGAAATCTTAGGGATTACTAGTGGCAGAAGCAATAAAAATCATCTTTAAAAATCTTCTGTGAATTATTAAATAAATTTCTTTCTAACTGCTTTATTACTCATAGGAATTGTATCAATCAACAGTGAGAGCTAAATTACTAGATCAGTCAGAAAATATTGTTGCAGCTAAAGAATCAATGCTAATTGAATCATTAAGGCATTATTACATGAAACACAAATACCTCAGGATGATAACTCTTTGCTCTGCTTGATCTATAGTCTACAAAGAAGACATGATGCCAACAACTTTCATGCTTGGTTGTTCTAAGCATTGTATTTTCTCAATGCAGTATTTTTCTCTATTGGTGTCCTTTAGCCTATAAGTGTCCCACTAGTAAATGAAAAAGAAAGGAAAAAAGAAGGTGACTTTAGATTAATGCAGTGCACATTTGCTGTGCAGTTCAAAGGCCAAACTCACTTCAGCCAGACTCCCACTGGCTGCAATAAAGTTCAGAGCTGGGGGCATTTTTAGCTTGACCTATTTTTGCATTTTTGAAGAGCCTTGTCAGTGCTGCTCTTACTACGTTGCTTGAAGCAAGGCTGGGCCTGATGGAAACTTTTTCTGATGTGTAGTAAAACTTGGATTGATTAAGGGAACTCTGTGCTTTGTGTCTCCTCCACGTGTGTGTTTTGCCCTGGCTCAGTCCTCACTGACAGCCACAAAAGTCAGCTGTAACTGCAGGAGAGGAAGGCTATGGGTGCTGTCATTATCCTTGGATTTATCAGGCTCTGGTCACTTTGGATGAACAAGGATGGTGTGGCACCCTCTGAGTGCTGCACAACCCCCAGAGCACGAAATAACTACAGTCAGTTTGTTAGACTTTGTTGCTGGAGTCTGAATAAACATTTCTCTGCCTCCTGGCTGTGGTGACATCATTGTGTCATGGCTAAAGTGTAGTGACAGACTGACAGCCCTTGGACTACTGGTGTGTGTGGGTGACAAAGGGAGTTTTTGTGAGTGCTGGTGCCTATGTGCCAGCAGTGGTGATGAGCATCATATTTAGGTGGGTAGATGGAGGCTTGCTGGGGTAGACAAGAACAAGAGCATCTATGTGAGAAAATGTGTGAATATGTAGGTTAGAGTAGGTTTGAAGTAGTGTTTTTGTTTTGATCTTCCTACTCCCTCTTCCCCCCCCACCCATTAAAAAACAACTTTGGGTTTAACATATGTGCTTGCAGTCATAGCAGGATTTTGATGTATGGGTTATGCTTTTCCCCCATCTTCTCCCAAGAGTAAAACCTGCTTATCACCTGTCAAAGAAAACAGAGTCTTTCCAGCCTCTTGATCTATCATTTTTCTGGTTAAGGAATATCATTTTTGTGTATAAGATAATTTTTTTTCTGCAAATCAACACCTTCCATTCTCATCAAAGTTTTTGAGTGTTGTTTACATACAGTGATCAGCTAACAAGATGTATGGAGCTGGGAAAGATAAGCCAAGGAATTACAGAAACAACAACACATTCCTCAATTCTAAAGTTCTTTGGCTGCATTGAGAAGATTAATGAATAAAAGTTCTTGGTGCCAGCAAAAGGCCTGGAGTACACCTTTTGAATTGGTGTTAATGTAGTTAAATGATGGAACAATATAGATGCATAAATTATTTTCTGGTTGGGGTTTGTTTTTTTCTCTTCTATTAAAACCAACATTCTGTTTTGTATTCGTGACAATGCCACAACTTCCCAGGTGGCTTGCCTGGCAATCCAATATAGCAGCTGGGAAATCTACAAAGTACTTTCTTTTATCCCCACCCTTTCCACATTTCTGCTCCTCGTTGGTGTCCCAAACAAGCAGTTTTGTGATCACAGGGCTGCTCATCCCAGGCTGGTGTGTAACATGGAGCAAGATGCAGTGGGGAGGCAGCAAACCATCATGAAATCCTTCTCATTCAAGTCAAAATAGCTCCAAAGATTTTTTTTTTCTTTCTCTTCCTCCACCACTCCCATCCTTCACCCCCTTCCTTCACTCCAGTTCCCAGGCCTGTGTAGTCCAAGGCAATGCAGCACAATAGTCACACATTCACATCTCACCCAGTGAAGTTCTTTTCTTAACAGTAAAACTTGGCTTTTCCTGTTTGGCAAACAAACAAAACCATGAGAAGATCCCTCCATAGTGAAATAGAGCAATTGTGTTAAAATATACACAGCACGACTTTAGAGGAGACATTTCTGGGCATATCAAAAAGTTAAGAAATAATCCCCAAAGGTGGAAATTTAGCTGGGTAATGAGGCTGACAAATGCACTCTGTGGATATGTGGAGCTTCTTAGGAGAGACAGAGATCTGATTCAAATCTTCCTCCTGCTACTAAAAAGTGATCCCTACCTACAACCACAAAATGCTTCAAATGCTTCAAATTCACTGACAATCCCTGCAGTATGTGATTTTTTTTTTTTCTTTGGATAGTCTCCATTTGGAAATGACCTATTCCTACCTCATTCAGCTCCAGGTACTGCCAACTAAAACAGTGACAACAGTATGGCTGAATCAGAAGATTCTCTGCCGTTCAGGGGATTTAACAGTGATTTACTAGCTCATCTGTCTTGTGCATTTCTTTTTCTCTATTTCCAATAAAGGCCTGTCAGCAATTTCTTCAGACCTCTGCAGTTTAATTCATGGGGTCTGTGGCTAATCCTACTGATGTTATTGAGATTCATTCCATATTTTCAGTGAGAACAGGATTTGATATATAAAGAGTGGATGAAATATTTGAAAGGAAAAAGAAGGATCCTAAGATCTCTTTCAGGTTAGTTAAAGGTAAAAAAGCTCTAACATAAAGAAAAATGAGGCCAAGGATAAAATGGAAAGGAGGTTTTACTACTCAGTACTCTAAAAATACCAAGACTGACATCTAAAACTAAGGATGCAGAAATCAACACAACCTTTTCCATCATGTGTGATTGTGACAAATCTCAAGTCCCAAGTTTCTTTTACAAGTACAGGCTCTAAACTTTATTAATTTCTCTTGCCAAAATAAGTGTATTTACCAGTTCACTTTAAGAGGTTTTATTCCCTCCTGCAGTGTTTCATGTTTGAATATCAGGGCTTAGAAATCAGATGTGCTTACCAGGAACAGTGAAGATAAATCCTGTTTTCAACCTGCACCTTCAGAATGTCACTCCATGCTCGTATTTCAAATGTGGCACTTAGGCCACATCCTTAACATCATTCACAAGAAGGCTGCTGGTGACATTCAGTCCTCAGGTACAGCTAGAGATGTTCTTGCCTCCTCACGAAGTCTAATTTTGTGAACTTAATTCTCTGCCATTCTCTTTGCTGCTAAGCTTCTGCTCCAGGGCACATCATCTGCTCATTCCTGCTTCTCGAGGTGAGCAGTCCATGAGAACTGGCTTTGGCACAGAGCTGGACGATGGCTAGCAGAGGACTTGAGAATCTAAGGAATGTTAATACAGAAAAAGGCCACTTATTTCTCTATTTCTGTTTTTTTTACCCTGCTTTCCTGATTTTACATTCTGTCCCTTGATTCTCCTCCAAAAATAAATCTGGACATTTCTTCAGTTTCTGAAATGCTTTGATTTTGAAGGCTTGTTCCTGCAAGTAAAGTTAGCTCCCTATAGTAAATCTTAAAGAAATTCTCAAAGAAAACAGATGATGAAATTTTTCAGTGTTGGATTCTCAGAACCTCTTAGACTGCCAGCACATCATCTAGGCCATGCAAATCAAATCTCACATGAATTCAAACCTAGTTTCTAGGTAGCCTGAAAACAGTTATTGAATTTGCTCACCATTTTTATTTGGGTGGACAGCTTCTGGTCTGCAGTTCCACGTGACTTTGCATGTTGACCTTCCCTGCAAATGTTTTCCAGCTCTTAGAAAAGCTGTGGTCTGGGATCAGCTGCAGCAACAGACTTCCTGCTCAGTCTGGTGCCAGTAATTGGCTGTGTTGGGATCTGATGGTGTTAAGAAGAGCACAGTGAGACCTGTCTGGAAAGTGCCCTTTGGACCAGAGCTGTGACACTTGCTGGTGATATTTGAAGGGAAGGTTTTGAATGGATTTCAAACGAAAAGTAGATTTACTGAACAGGAATGTGAAATATTCAGGTCAACTTCACTCTTTATGGAAGGAGAGCAGGAAGCCCTGACTCCCCACTTGTTTCCCATGACCATCCCATTCTGTGTCCTGTGACCTGTGTGTGATCTGTGCAGCTTTTCTCCCTTCCTAGATGAGCTGTATTAAAGCAGGAGAAGATGACAGCCTGGTTCCTCTCTCTTCTGCACCCAACTTCCCAGGCTTTGGAAGTCAAAAGGAAAAAGCATCACCTACACCATTCTTGGGGCAGGGGTGGCCCTGACAATGTGCAGTGCTCCTTCTCCAGAGATGCCTGGAGAGCAGCTCAGGATAAGGAAAAAGGAGAACAG
Organism: Acridotheres tristis; assembly: GCA_037013685.1. Classification (NCBI taxonomy): domain Eukaryota; kingdom Metazoa; phylum Chordata; class Aves; order Passeriformes; family Sturnidae; genus Acridotheres; species Acridotheres tristis. The sequence continues at coordinate 68,716,361 of CM072885.1, forward strand.
GCTGATGGCAGATAATGCAAGATATCGAAAGCAGTTCAAGCGGATTTAGTCAGACCAAGAGTTGAGAAAGCAGCTGGTCTGTGAGCTGTATGCTGAGTACCCTCCCTTCTGCTGCTGCTGGCCCCTGCCCAAGTGCTTGGATGAGTAGGGAGCTCCTGTGTCCTCTCTACCCCCCTGGCTCTTGGTGCAAACCTTGGTAGAGAGTACAGCAGCTCTCAGGCTGCTCTGACATGACCCTGTTAGCTGTGGTGTGTAAGGGCTCACCCTCTGTGTGACCAACCCCACTCATTTCCTACCCCTCACACCCCGGGCTGGCTGGATGCTGCTGCTTCCCTTGTCTGAATCCTGTCCTGAGTACAAGAGCAGCTTGGAGATGGAGGATCTGTCTCAGAGCATTTCCTGTGAGCTTTCCCAACGCATTCTGATAATCCTCACTGTGAATTGATTGGCTTTTGCTTTTTTGCAGGGTGGTATGACAGTGCATCATATTGATGTGGAGATGCTTCATTATGCAGAGCTGCATTTGCTGTCTTTGTTGCTGAGCAAATGTGTGCCTGGGTATGGGTCACAGTCCTCAAACCCTCCAATAGTTTTTGTTTTGCTAGATCATGGATCCTGTGACAGTGTTAATTAAAACTTAGAGGTCCCAATAATTTAGGTACAGATTCTGCCTTCAGCTATCTGTGCTCTTTTCACAAACAAGGAGGAGTTCTCTGTTTATTTTAGATTCATCTATCCTCATCTTCCTTTGATTTTTCAGAAAGGCATTTGCTATTGAAATTCAGTGCAAAAATAAGGAATAGAAAAATATAGAAATCTTCTTTTAAATTCAGCTTTGAACAAGGCCCTGAGTTTTCCCCTTCTCAGATTCTACTGGGGCATCCCTCACTCACTGAGGCTTGATTCCTACAACCCTCTCCAAAAAATTCAGATTTAGACTTTAGCACTCCTGAGCTATTTTGAAACCTAAAAGCACCTAAAATGGCTCAGGCAGAGTCTCCATTTGGGGAGGATCATCCACGCATTCTGCATTCCTGCTCGGATTGTTTATTCTCTTAGTCTCACTCACTGTAGCGCCATTCCCTTTGTACAAAATAATAATTCAGGCTCATGGTGTTCTCTCCTCTGCCACCCACCTTTAGTCCAGGGCCCGTGCTGAGGGAGCAGACCCAGCTGCAGTGGTGGTGCAGGAATGTCTGGAATCTCTCTGATCTGTTTCCAGGGAACATTTCCCCATGGCATGGCCAAGGAGCAAGAATATTTTCCTTTACCTTGCAACAAAGCTGGAGCCCTTCCTCCACTCGGGCTCCTCCATGCTCAGGTTGTGCCTCTGATCCCAGAACATTTATGGAACATTTATGGAACATTTATGGAAGTGGAGTTATGGTAGATGGTTCTTCTCATCCACTGCCATGCCCACAGAGGGGGAAAAGGCTAACTGGTGTTTGAATGTTCACCTGCACTTCTCTGCAAAGTCAAATATTTGAGGTACTCAGATGATGGAAAATTCAAGTGATATAATTAGAAGAATATCTAGGACCAGGCCTTAAGTAAAGTTTAAAGGTGTGATGAAAATTAGGCTCCTACATCTTTCATCATCCCAGGTGGGTAGCTACTGAGATCAGTGCTTTTTAAAACCACACTGCCTTTCTAAATATTTAAACATGAGTCAGAAGCTTATTTTCAGAAATCTGGTTATGGAAACACATAGCAGAGTAATACAAATATTTTTCTTAGTCCTCCTTTTAATGAAGATGGCACTGATTTGCAGCTCTTCAAATTATCTATTAATGTCCAGCAGCTTGACTTCAAGAAATACTTCCTCAAGTACTGTGCTGTCTTTAATACAAAAAGCCATATCCCATCCTTTTTTGGCAAATTAATATAATTACTTCTATTTTGAGAATAAGGAGCAGAAGGATTAAAATGATTGGTCCTAGTGGTAGTGCTTCAAAGAAGAAGAAATCTTGGCAATCAATTTTAATTTTTTGAAGTCTTTGGCTTTTTCTGCCTTTGGGATATTTTGAAGGTAGACTTTTGGAACAAATTATAGTTGGTTTTATTTGCAGAAACTAAAATTAGGTCATTCCTTTGTTTTAAATTAAAGTTCTAATTGCATTTAAAAGTATAAAACCCAGGACTATTTGTGGGTTTTCACCTTTTTCTTGTTGGCTACCAAACGCTCTTTTTGACTAAGAAACAGAAAATGAAGTAGAAAATTACAGCTAAGGATTTGGCAGCAGGGAAAGGTAACTCCCCAGACATGGACAATGAAAAAAATCTAGGGGAAAATTTTAAAGCTGGGAAAATTAATTACTTTCTCTTATTCAATTTGCAATATTCTGATGATGAAAGTTTGAAAGTTGTTTGGTTTTTTTTCCTTATATTAAAACTGTTTTTCCTTGAGTGGAAGTTAATTGATGAAAAATAATGAAAAGACATTTAAACTCTCTTTTTCCAAAAGTGGAGAATCTTTACCCTTTGTCCACAAACGTGTCCCTGCTACACATGTCAGCTGTAGTAGTGGGCTTTCCAAATCTCATCTCACCAGAAGAGAGAGGAATTGAAATAAATTATTGAAATCTGGGACAATAACAACCCAAAACAATTTAGATTCAAACTACTGGAAAATATATTAGTGCTGAATTTGGTAAATATTTTCAGTTTTGAGAGGGCATTAAGCCAAGTTTTTCACCTTATCAGATCCACATCTTCATTTTGTTGCCTGTTGTGGCCAGTCAGAACTTCCTGGTAAAGTCTGAGAACATCTTGCAGTAAAAGCAGGAGCACAAACCACATGACCTAAATGAGACACCATCTCATATTGATGGATTTGGAAGGGCCATTGCACACACATAAAAAAATTGGGTTCTATTCAACAGAGAGCAGTGGTGTAAAATGCACATTAAGAGACAATTAAAGACAATGCCATTATAAGCAGTTTTCTTGTTGGGTAGCTAATGCAGCTCTCTGACTCTGTCTTATCCTCCTGTGTTATGTTGGAAACATGATTATTCTGCTGCCAAAGGATAAAATGCTTTGGAAGTTATTCTATTTTATCTTGTGTCTCAAGTGCCAGTGCTGGCTGCCACTTCTCTTTTGATATTTAGGGTTCTGCATCTATGGATTGTTCCAGCATCAAAAACATGCCCCTCCCAAAAAGTGATAAAATAGGTCCTTGGGCTGGGTGCTCTAAGCACGTTGCCATCTGTAACAAAAACATTCAATAAGAATTAATGAAAATGAGCTCCCAGTCATTTCCAAGAACTGATGTGCTCAGGCTCTGAAACTCTCTGAGCTCAGCTCAGCTCTCCCAGCTGCTAAAACCAAAACTTATCAGGGGATATAGGAGCCATATGCTCCCTTGACATAAATTTTGTTTCAGTTTTGTCAGTCTGAACTTACATTTGTGTTGGGAAAACTTTGTGGAGGAACTTCCAGATAGAAGAATGGGGGAATCTCTTATTCAGGTTCCATCTCTGTCTGCTAAGGCCTGGGTACTTAAACCTGGTCTCATAGGTGTGACCTCTATAATCACAAGAGTCACTGCAGGAAGGGGCTGTGCTCTGTTCCAATCAGAACAAAAAAACCCAAACCAAAAAGAAAAAAAAAAGGAAAAAAAGGGAAGAAATATGAGAAGCTTCCATTAAATGGAATTGGTACTTCCTAGCTCTCCTGGTTAGGAGATGGATGAAAGTCTTTTATGATGTTAGAATAGTTCACCTGTGTTTAAACACAGTGTAGAAGTGATGTGTAGGGAAGGTGAGCAATACCTTCTGTCCACATCACAGGCTCTATAGCTGGTTTTGGATCTCCAAAATGGGAAAGTGCTTAAGAAATTTCAAATACATTTTTATTTCACTAAGAAAGTTCTACTGCTTCTCTTAGGAGAAAGGAAAATGTTTGGTCAGGACACAGAGAAATAGGAAGGGATATGGAGCCCTTTCCAGAGTCCAAAAATAAACGTTCCTGTTCACTCTGCTCTCAAAATTGTGTGCTCACACAAACTAACAAGCACTCCTTTGGGAGAGTTAGGACATGAGGACATTTTTGTGGCAAGCTTATATTTTTTTGGCCAAGCTTCTGCTTTGGCACCTGTTTGACCTGGCAATTTAAGCTGCTTTCTGAAAAGCCAGGGTTTGTCTCTTTACTGTGTTGGAAATTGGAATCTCAGTGGGAATTTGTGATCCCAGCAACTTGTAAACAGCCTTTGTCCTTCCAGGTCTGTCCTCCTAACCCCTGCAGAATTTAAAATGTACAGGAGCCTCCCAAGCAGTTGCTTGTGCCATTTCACTGACTTTTACTTCTATCACCACCAGTAACAATAAAAGCAGTGAAATGAAGGCTGTAACAAGCTGCTGCTTTGGCATAATAGCCTGGAAGTACTTTATCCATAGTTAATATGCACCTGGTGCACTCTCAGATAAACACCCCAAGCAGGGACCAGAATAAAAATTTTGCCCAGTACATATCTGAAAATAGCACAAATGATCTCTGACATTACTAGCATCCTTACTACACTGCATGTGTGTTCCCCACATCTGGAATCTGTTGTCTGTTGGTCATATTCCTTTGAATATCATCTTTCTGGACATTTAAAAAAAAAAAAAATAAAAAGTCTTCCTGCAGCACTGGGAAATGTGAAGAGTAGGGCTAACTGGTTTTAGATGAACAAACAGTGACTGAATTCAGTGCAAAGGATCTGTTTGTCTTATATCCTTTATGTTTTGATTTTCAGTTACTTTGTAGGAATTAGGAACAATTTCTGAAGAACATAAGGAGGGCATGGTTGGATTTGCTACCTTGAGCCATGTCTAATACCCCAAGTTTAATACCTTTACCTGGGACTGCTGATCATTTGTGGCATCTGAAGAACATAACCAAACCCTAAAACCCCACCAGCATTCAAAGCATGCAGGGATCTTTTGGGGTGAGGAATGAGACTTATTCCCACAAAAGTGCATTTTGGATACCAATAATAACTTGTGTTGTTCCTGATGTTATTGATAACGTTTTGCAACTCATCTTGTCCTTTGGCTTCCCCGTGTGATGAATTAACTCATCAAGTTTAGTATAGAAAGAGTAAGAAAAAATAGATTTCACTTCAGAAATTCAATTTCTCTTAATTTGCTAAATTTTAGTTTTCAAATGGTGTTAGGAGAAGTATAGTTCCTTCTGTTTTTATTCATGCCTGCAGTAAGCAATACCTGCACATCCTCTAATTCAAAATGCAGCAAACTGAGCTATGGGTCTGACTCCATTTGGATCAGAATTATGGAACTGGATAAGAAAGATTTCTTCCTTCTTTGCTTGCATGCTTTGTTGCATGTTTCTCTTTTCACTGTGCCCTTCCTGGCTGCAAATTTGAATGATTTTTTTTCTGCCTTAAATTATTTTTACATCTCATATTTTACTCTAAAGGTGTAATTTTCGTAAGTAGATTTTTTTTTTGATGTCTATAGATCTTTAAGCTCTTGGTGCATTTGGTATAGACAAGACAACTTGGATAAGAAAACTTCATCTGGAATGAAAACAGAGCCTATTCTTTCACAGCTGGCACTCTGCTATTTCCCTCTCTTTTCCCCCTCTTGGAAGGTCATGTTAGAGTGTTAAGTGCAAATTTCCATTTGGTGTTACTTTAATAAGGGTTTTCAAGCTGTTCTATTTTCCATAGTGTCTTTTGCTCAGTGATTTGGCTGTGCTCTGTAAACAGAATGACTCACACGTGTTGTATTGAGTATAGGCTTGATGGCAAAGCTGAGAAGTTAAGCCCTTTTCTTGAGAATATTGTTTTCAGGTTCTTGCAGGTTATTTGATGAGTCAAACACAAGTGGAACTCTGACTTAGAGAATCGCCTCAGCCAGTGCTCACAGCCAGCCTGAGGGTATGCACCACACCCACCCTGCTTACAACACTCACATGAGAGCTAAAAATTAATAGCATTGATTATATATATTCCTAAATATTAATGTATTAGGGCTCAAGTTTTATGCTGGGCTTTCACACACAGAATTCATCTCATCCTCTCATTTAAAAGGAAACTTGCATTGACACCTCCAGTGGCCTCGTTAATGACATTACTATGTGCGAGTTAATTTTAAAAGATTTTTTTAAATGGTTGAATTTTCTGTTGAATGGTTTGAGTCTATGAAGGGCTGTGTTAAGCACTGTATCAATTGAATTACATTTTTCCCATCCTGCAGAATCACTGCCAATCTTTGGAGATTATAAAAATACCATTTATATAAGCTTTTGTCCATTCATAAAATCTGATAACAGGAGTCTTTACTAACATTTTAATATACAAATAAAGGGCCAACTTGACCTCATTTTTCAACAATGGCTTGTTCACTTTGTTACTGTAGTTAGTTCTAAAATGAAATAAGTGAAGGGTAAAAAGAAAGACTTTTTTCAAACAAGAAAATTTTTTCAAACAAGAATATTTTTTCAAATAAGGATATTTTTGATAGATACTCTTTTCTGTAGAGACATCTCTTTTAAAATATTTTGGCAGTTAGTAATTCCCAGGACCACAAATCACTTCCAAAACGAAGCCAAATAATTTAGCTCTCACATACCACAGTGTCTTAGCCCATCAGGGTTGAATGCCCTTAGCAAATATTATGGCTTTGTTGAACTGGAAAAGAACAAGTTGGAAAACCAACAGGATTGAAAATTGCTGCACACCAGACTGGGAAAATAATATTCCCATTATCATATTCAGGGAATTATAACAGCTGGATAGACTTTCAGTTTGTAGAAGTTTCTCTTTGATGGTCATAAAATGATGCAGGATAAATATTTATAAAACTTTGTATGCATCTCCTCAGGTAGTAATTTTTCAGATGAAAACATGTGACCAGAAAAAGAAACTCTGAGTTCATTGTCTACAGTGTGACAGACAAAATAAGTGAGCCATACCTTAGAATTAAGAGATATGATATGATATATGGTGATATGATATATGATATATGGTGATATGATATATGACATATGATATAAGATATATGATATATGATATAAGATATATGATATATGATATATGATATAAGATATATGATATATGATATATGATATATGATATATGATATATGATATATGATATAAATACATGTGATATAAAGAAATCCATGCAGTCCTCACAGTGCTCATGCCTTTCTGTGTTCCACATCCATGCCAGACTCACTCCCATTGCTGAAGTATTTATTTCAGAGTTACTTCTTTATTTTTAATTACCCCATTACAGCCCAAATGCAAGGTAGCATTTTGGTACAGAGGAGCAGTGCAGTTTTGAAACAAGTACTCTGATTGAACTCACCCTCTCTTGCTACATTCCTCATGTGTGGTTTTGGTTCATGTTAAATAGATTCTTCTCAGATCAGAAGCTCTGATCTGCCTACATGTCCAGAGGATTGAAAATCCTAATGGGAGCATGGGGGCCTGAACCAGGGATCAGCCTGCTAGAGCACTTTACATCATGTACAGAGTGGGGATGCTTTGATCCAGGAAAACAGATTAAATTTCATCTGCATTTACAGCAGAACTGCCCACGGGGGCAAGGTAGGGGCTGGAGCATCAAGTGCTCTGACCTACTGATCCCCTTCTGTTGTGTTAGAAAAATTTCCCTGGTAGACATAGTAAAAGAAAAGTGGGTTTTGAACCCATGAGTTGTCAGTGTTGCTATAAAACTATCACCAGACATTCTTTTTCTCATTCTGCTTTCTGCCTCCAAATGATGGCACATCGTTCTGGAGCTGCACTTGATGGAGGAAAATAAAGCGTGCCACAGAAAAAAAAGGGAAATATTGTCGTAGGACAATAGTTTTCCATTCTTCCAGCTCTGCAGGCAAAGAACAGATATTAGCTGCCACTGTGAGCCAAAATTGAATGACACACAAAATGCCAACGTGCTTTCCTGGTGGGAGAGCTTGCAGTGGCAACAGGTAATTGCTGGTCCTCGTGCTCTGGAAGGTCACTCTGGATTGAAACACAGATGCTCCCATCTTGTCCTTGCTGTAAGTACAGTTTCAGAGAGAAGAAAAGGCAGCCTGCTCTAATGGGAGCCTGCTGCTGCCGAGCCTGTGAAAGGAAATTCAGCATAATATCTTCCTGAGCGTTCTGCTACTATGAAAAGAAGATTAAAGGATAAGTGGCTTATGCTGTTACATTGACTCGAGCCTACAAAACAAAATGGCAGAATCTTTAATTTTTTTTTTTTTCTGTGGCAGTTTTGATGTGCTGGTTGTCAGTAGTGGGATAGCTTCCATCGGAGAGTTAAAGGAAGAGATGGAAAAATGTATTTTACTCTGCAGGGAGGAATTCTGTATTCCAGGGCAAGAAGTGTGAGAAATATAAAACTTGGTATTCTAACAAATTGCTCCATGAGTTCAGGTAAGTCATACCTTCCAGCATTTTCAAACAAAACTGCCTGAAATTAGGTCATTGCTATATTGAAGCTTGCCTAACTATATGAAAGAAATGAAGAATGGCCAGAGCCCTGTATACACATGGAACATTTTATGGAACATTTTTCTGATTGAGAACTTGTGGGGAATCCTCACTAATAGGGAGAATTTGGTGCTTTCAGGAAAAAAAAGTGGCTGTGTGTGCCATCCTCTAAGGAAAACCTTTTGAATCACCTGTTTGAAGATTCTTATATATTATAAACATGCAGCAAGCTTCCTGTGCAAAAGAAATGTGAAGAAATACCAATTTCTAATCCAACTCTGCCACCTAATATGAGCAGGGCACGACTCAGCCAGAGGGTTTTTTTTTTTAATTGCCCCAAATCACTGCTGATTTTCTACACAGGTAAGGGGCATCATGCACAAACGATCTGTAAATGTCTGTGCTAAAAAGCACTTTTGCAATGTGCATCACCTTCTCCTTGCCAGGATACAGGCACGAAATTTCTTTTTCTGCCTTCCTAGTTCTACTCAGCTGGAATCCACTTATAAATCCCTTGCAGAGCCAAGGTGGATTCTTTCTGCTAAGCCACAAACAAGGACTCTCGAGGTTTCATTCTTTGAGATCCAAGCATGCTTTTATTCCCTTCCCAAAGAACTGAATATGTATGTTTGCTGTCTTCACTTCCCTCACCAGGAATATAAGCATAGATTTAATCCTTCAAAGGCACACAAACTTTATTATTTTCCCAAAATGCTTAGTGAGTTTGGTGAAACCTGACTTAAATCTTCAAGCAGAATTGCCCTACAGGGTAAGGACAGCACAGAATTAAATGCTCGTGCAGTGTCAGAATACTGACAGTTTTGAAAGGCTCTAGCCAGTGACACCTTGGAGAGCAAGCAATGAGCAAAATTACTTCAGTAGATTCAGAAATTTAGATGCCCCGAGGAAATACTAATTCAGAGAGATATTAATAGGGATTACTACTTGTTTTATGATGCAGCCTGAAAGAAATCAGTCAGACGAGACCTGCTGCCTGTGTGTGCACTAAGCTGTAGTCACAATTCAGAAAGGAGAGTCTTGACCACCCACCTTGCCTTCACACTGCCTCCTCCGACTCTCCTGCCCCTCTTCTCTTCTTCCCCTAATTAAACAACTTCTTTGTGACTTCATCTGTCCCTCCCATTTCCACCTTGTACCTTTCTCTGCCTTACCTGAAAACTTACTGAGTTAATAACCTGCAGGTGCCACCTCCTCCAGTCTGACAACCTGTCTGATAACCCACTTCTATCTGCCTTCTTTTTTCTCTATTCTGTGCTAACTGCCCTCTGCTTCTCTGTAGACAAATCTCCTGTCCTCTTTGCCACCCTGCACGCTTTTGCTTGGGTGCATCATTCCTAAAGAAATTTTCCTCTGCTCTCTTTTCCATTCCCTCCTTCACATCTTCCAGTTACTGTGGAGTTTCTTCTGGCCCACTTAACCTCCAATTTGGAAAAGGAAATTTCACTTTGGCATGTCAGCCCGGAAATACTGCTGACCCCTCATTTAATTTCAGCTGTCTGACATGCTCAGCCCTCTGCTCTCTTGCTTTGCAATGTTTCTTCTGCCACATTTTATGGAACAGAGTCAAGAGATGGAAGGATAATCTGTGAGTCACTTGTGCAGCGACGACTTGCAGATTTTCTTCTTTCCACCCTAAATTTTTCTATCCTGCCAATCTTTTATTTGTTTCTTCTGTAAAGGGGTGAGAATTCATTTGAAAAGAACGTTGAATGCCTCTCATTGAGAAGTATTTTTAAAATATTATCAATACTTATAGAAGAAATCCTCCACTTTCATCTGCAGAGTGTATCTAAAGGATTTTTTCTTTTTGTCAGAAAACATAATCTTATCACAGAGATTTTAGAGCCCTATTCATGACAGCTCAGACAGGGAGATTATAAACTCTTTGAGCTCTGCTTCTCTGATTAGATGCTGAATTTTCCTTATGTGCTTGTGCTTTTTCTGTTCTGCCCCATGCCTCCTTCTCTCCCACCCCCTGCCATGTTGTTTAAACTTGGTTTGACCATGGAGATACTGTAATCTGGTGATTTAGGATACTGAAAAAGTATTCCTTATTGGGGATATAGGATGTCTTGGTGATGGTTGAGTGGGGAGGTAGCATTTAGTACTTCCCTGGAGTAGGTTTCACTTTGGTTTGGAAATTAATGAGTACTCTGGAAGTCATCTGAAGTTTCTGATTGTGGAATACACTTGCCTTGTTGTGTGAGTCTATCAGTGACTGTCTAGGCAGAGAAGAGAAACTCTCAAAAGAGAAATGAGAGAGAATATTATAGAGTTTTATTTTAATATATTTGCTGATAACATTGTTTTGAATATATCTTTTGGGTTGTTGTTTTTTTTTAATTTTTGATCTGCCCATGAATTAGTTATTGCCATATGTTCTATAAGTAGAATCTGTGTCATTGTTCAACACTCATCATTGGACTATGAGACTTAACAACATTTTCAGTTTCTCCTCTTTGACATTTTTAGGATAAATATGTTTTTGCAGTGGCTTGGTGTATTATGTAGTCAAAGCTGCTGTCAGAGCTCATCCCTGGTCTGCCACGTCTCAATAATTGAAAACCGAAATTTAAAATAGGGACAAGGTCACTAAATTAGTGTAGTTAGTAAAATAAAGTGGATTGTTTGCAGATAATCTCAGAATTTACCATGTAAAGGATCCTCTTTTTTATAAAGTTTGAAAATGGGGAATATCTTAAAATATGATTTCAGATTTAAAAATTGTTAGATGACTGATCAATTGGCATTTTGTCATTCTTCCAGAGAGTACTGGAGCTTTCATAGCTCACAGAGCATAAATCTGAAAGGCTGCACAAGGCTTCAACATTTCTTTAAGGAAGCAAGCTATGAGTAATAAACAGCACATAGAGCCTCTTATTTTGATTTATTTCTGAAATATAATTCATGAAATTCCACAATACATATTGCAATTGGAGTGAGTTACTTCCTCATTTCATTTTATTTTTTATAGGCTAGGAGTGTTAGTCACGCTAATGAAATGAATAATGTGTAAATGTGTAGTAGAAATGAAATGTGTAATTTCTAACTAAAGAAGGTTAGCATGTTTATGTTGCTGGCAACATGTGTTTGCATGGAAAAAACTTGTCAAAAGCTGACCCCACACTGGGAAAATTGCTAATCTCCAAACAGAATCCTAAACAACTTAATACAAATATTTTACTGTGTTTTATTGTGAGGTAATTTTGCATATTCTGAGACAATATTTCATTACATTGGCAATGTGAATGGCTTGTGTCAATGTTTTGTTTCCCAAGGAATCTTCTCATCCCTACACCATGCTATGGTTGTCTCATTTAATATTTTCTCAATTGAACATATCAAGTCCAGCCTTTCTTTTTTGGGTTTCTTTGTTGAATTATAAAAGTCTCTTCCAGCCTTCCAGCACTGAGTGAAATCCTGGCTTTGATTGGAATTGGTGGCAGATATATACTGAGTTCAACACAATTCAGGTTCCTCACCTGAATGTATTAATTTTATATTCATGAACAATTCTAAAACAAATAGTGACCTCTTATTAAAGGTGTGATGGCTCAATTTATCATCTTTAAATATCTGAACAGTTTTGGATGAAGTAGATATGAAGTATTATTCTTAATACTTAAGTGCACATCATAAAAATGTGTCTCAATTTCTTTTGCATTTACCTAAAGTCTTACAGCCGTGGAGAGCCTTCACTTATTCCATCTTCCCAAGGAATTCTCCTGGAGAATCTGGCTGCTCATGTCTCCTTACTGGATGAAAAACTGGCTGTATGGCTTGCCCAATTCTATTTTCTTTCCTTTCAGTATTCCCTTGTTTTCGTATTTTTGTGAACTGTTTCTTTGTAAAGAAACCTTATTCTGTGGTGTGTCATGAAGTGCCTTGACTCCTGAATGTGAATCCAGATGAGAATTTCTTGTGCTATTAATATAATTAGCAACATCTTACCCAATGCTTGTTTAGTTCTGTACTAGCATTTAACACTTGCTACGTCATTGGCATGGTATTTCTATGAAATTAGCTAAAAAATATTTCAGATATTTTTAGAAATGGGAAACACTGTGGTTATAAAATAATGCTCCACTGGACTGGTGGTCTGGACGTGGAGCTAAGTTTACCACACTCAGTTTCAGTGGCTCTGTGGCTTATCCCTTTCTCATTAGAGCATTAAGGCTGGCTGTAGATTTCTCCCACTTTAATTGTCTTTGGACAGAGCTGTTTACATGAAGCCCCAAAATGGAATTGTTTTCCTGTGCTTCTCCTTTGCTGCATATTAAGATTTAATTGGCAAAAAAAGCTCCTATTACCTCAGCACTAAAAGTGAGACTAGCTAAGGGACCTGCTAAACATAAAATGAAATGCACAGTCAACCTTTAAGCTGGTCATAATGCTGTTACCTAAATATTGTTCTAACTCCTATGGTAAACTCTGATTCGATTGATTTTGAAATGTTTTCACCCAGAGTGTCTGGCACAACTTGTTTTTGTGAGTATGCTGAAGTCAAAATGTCTGAACTAAAGAGACAGCTGCTCCTAACAAGCTTTATTTGGGGTTTTCTTTGGTTCAAGTGTCCTTTCTTCAGAATGGGAACTGAGCTGGAATCCAAGTTGAGCTTACACCAAGAAAAACAATTCTCTAAGCATGCTTGAATCACCCATAAATATTCTCATGGCTCTGAGGACTGTCTTCCAGAGGAATCTCTTTTGGAAGGAATGGAAGGATTTTCCCCTATGGTATTAGAAATTGTGGGTGCAGAACTAAAACGTAGATGCAGCATAGATATATACAGGAAAAGACATTCTTTCGTTCAGTTTTTGTTTTGGGGTGAGAGGCATGAAGCCAAAATTAAATGGACATTTTCCCAGTGGGATACATAAGGAATGGAAAATGAAAGGGCTCTTGGTATCTGCAGCTTTAAGGATTTCTTGACTATTTGTTACAACTATTGCCACAGCAGTGAAAAAGCCTTTTGGTAACGTGCCCTCTGCAAAATCTCTTTCCTATTTTTTCCACTTAGTTTTGGTTGCTAAGTCCTGTTTCCATACATGACATCGTTCTGGTTTGTTTTGTGTTGTGATGTCTCAGCAGCAATATTTCATCATGGACACTTGTTTTGATACTCATCTATTAACACAGCAGTGGGCATCTCACACATGCCTCTCTTTTAAATTTGGTTCTCAAATCTTGCTTTGAGAACACAGACTAAGGTTGCTGGCATGTTATAAGACATACATCTGAACTTTTGTGACAGCAAATAAAATATATTTGATCCGGCTTACTGTAAAATCTGAGATATATAATTAAAATTTTGATTGTACTTGCTCTTGCAGCTTCCAATTCAGAAACTCACAAAAGTGATTTGTTTTTATAGTTTAGGAACAGAATATCTCTTGAGAGGATTAGGTTTTGCAACACTTTCAGGCAGTTTTGCAAATGAAAGAGGATTTCTTTGGTATTTGTTATTATTTCTTGCAACATTTTCTAGAAACATTACTTGAAATAAAACTTGTCTTTTGAAAAACTTAAATTTTCTTTCAAAAAACTGTTACCAGTGTTTTGTTTTATTTGGAAGCAAAAGCAAAATATTTAATTTTGAGTCTGGTTAATCTGAAACAAAATTTTTCACTGCGTCGAACCGTGCAGGAACATCTTCCTTTTGCTGTTGATTTCCCGAGCTGATTTGATGCCTCACAAGAGAAATAGTTGAAGTTTCTGCTGCCTCTCTCATCTGTAGGGATTAGCCTTGGTCTGCAGCACACTCACAGCCTGTTCTCTGCTTGTACACTGAGCATCCATCACGGGAGATCTAATCCCTGGAATGTGACATGAAACACCACAAGCACATCTGAGAAGCAACATCTCAGGTTGCAAGAGTTCCCACTAATATCACACTAAAGAGTTTTCTTGTCAGTGGATGGTGTCAAGCATAAATAGTGCTAAAATTCTGAACGTTTTTTAATATCTTCAAACAATTGCTGGAAATATTTAATCATTAAAGCCTTAACCTTCAGCACGTTTTAGGTACAATAGCGTGGCTCTTGTTTGTCATTCTGAGTAGACAGGTATGGAAAAAAAAACCGCAAGAGGAATTGCATTTACTGTTATGAAATCTTGCACCATGGAATAGAATACTTATTAGAAGACTATAAATATAATTCAAATTCCTTTGACCACCATGCCTTGGCAGGTAGTCTGCAATTTCTGAAGCACACCATTGCTGTTAGTGTATTGATTTTTGTGGTTGGTTCACTGACTAGCTACTCGTGGGACTCTTCTCCTTCCTCAGATATTTTCCAATATTATTTTCCTTGCGTATTAATTAGGTTCTCCCATTTGTTTGAGGCTTTAATTGTGTTGCTGGGACAGCTCTGAAGCTTTTCCACTAGGCAACAAAAAAGGAAGCTGCTGGAAACTCCTCGTTTGCTCTCTACAGCTCCCTGAAAGGAGGCTGTAGCTGGGTGGGGGTCAGGCTCTGGTCCCAGACAAGTGACAGGACAGGGGGACAGAGCATCAGCTGTGCCAGGGGAAGTTCAGGCTGGACATCAGGAGGGATAACTTAATGGGAAAAGCTTGTTCAGTCTTGGGATGGACTCCCCAGGCAGTGTAGCTACCACCCCTGGAGGTGTTCAGGGAGCACCTGGATGGGGCACTCAGTGCCAAGGGCTTGTTGACAAGGTGGTGCTGAAGATTGGACTCCATCTCTAAGGCCTTTTCCAACCTAAATGATTCTGCAATTCCCTGAGAATGCATTTTCCTCTGCATTTTAAGAGCTGTTTATTAGTTCTGGCCTGAAATGAAAGATGCTGGATTGGATTGTTGATTTCCCAGCACTGGAAATGCATTCAAGATTTGCTTGGGGTTGAAGCCACTTGATATTCCAGGGGAGAATGTTGAGCTTGCCATGATGCATTTCCCTGCTGTGTGCATCAATAGTGAGAATGCTCTCTGTCCCTCACTCAGGTGAAGCTCACACCTCGAGTGGGGCTGTGTTCTCTGCCTGTTGCTGTCATGCTGCAGCACCACTGTGTTACTCATAAAAGATGTCCTGTGGTCCTGCTCAAAAAGGCCAGGCTCACCTGCTGCAGGGACAGATGGGATTTGTCAGCAGCTTTGTTTGGGCACAAGGAGACAGATTGGAGGGGAATACGTGACAGCTTCCAGCTGATCCCAGCACTAGCCAGCCCAGGTACAGACATGCAGATCCGATGTTAAAACAACAAAGGCTGCAAGTGGGGTGGCTCCCTCCCTAAAGCAGATGAACCATTTAAAATGCCTTGTGCACACTACAGTATTCCTGAGTTATGTATTTGTATATATATTTATATATTTGTCACATTTCCTTATCTTCCTTTGGTCTTGTGTACATTTCACTACTGCTTTAAATTTTTATCTGTGTTAGTTGTCCTGATTCCTGCTAGCACAAAGTGTGGCCTGTGCACTTGTTCTAACACAGCTCTAGTGCAATGTGATTCTGAGCATAGAATTCTGATTTTCCAGTTCTCTTGCATGAGCTCTTCTTGAACAGTTTTCACTATCATGGTGACCTGATTCCACACTCAGTGAACTAGATTTCTTTGCAAAACTAGGATTTGGGGCCCAGGACTGTATTCTTTTTCAAATAGGTTATTTGGAAAATAATAACTTTTTTTTTGCCTTCATAAAAACTTAAGAAAAGCAGAACAAACAAGCAAAGAACCTCTTCAATCCACAGACAAGAAATTCTTTCGTGCTTGTATATGTTATGCAAAGATTCAGATTTAATTTAGATATTTGGAATAAGAACATCATCTTTCAAAATAGTTTAGAAACAATGTCCACTTTGGTATTACAGCTCTCCAAATGTTCAAACTGAGCAGGAACACCTGAGATGGACACCAGCTTTTTAGTTTGAGCAAAAGAAGTTGAGATCTTAGCCCTCCTCCTGAGAGAGACAATTGAAATTCCTGCTAAAGCAAGCAAAGCAGACAGCCAGAGGGAGATTTTGCAAGTGGCCTGAAAGATCTGGAGTCACAGATTGGGTGGCTTTGAAAAACCCATCTTAAAAGTTGTCAAAATCAAATTAAAAAAACTAAAAAGGGGGGGAAGGAAAAATAACTGTGTGAGAATCTGAGCAGATCTCTTCCTTCAGGCTTCACCTTTGTGCTCCTGCCATTGCTAACAGGTTTTCTGGTCAGAGCAGCTCTGCAGCAGGACAGCTGGCACTGGAGGTGAAGGACAATCCCTTGGTGGGGTCTGTTCTGGCTCATCCTCTCCCCTCCTGGGACCTGAGCTGTTGCATTATTAATTTGTGTGCAGAGTTCTAATTACAATTTACCCAAATGTTTTTCCATTTTCCATCTATCATGTTCTGAGTCTATCAAAGAGTGGGTGAGAAGACTTGTCAGTAAGTCACACCTCTCCCATTTTTTAAGCTGTATTTTTAGTTGACTGAATCAGATGGACTTTTGCTGTCAGAATATCAAAAAAGCCTTACCCAGCATGTGTGTCTCCTTCCATGATCAGTCATTTGGAATTTGAGATTTGAGTTCAAGAAGGGATGTATTTGTAGCCTCAATTTACTGATTTATTTCAGCTTAGACGTTGTTTCAGTCCCCTGAAGGTTGAGGGTGGATTCCTGAGGGTATGAACGTGGCATAATAAAATCTTATCAGCTGTTCCTTCCAGTAGTTCCAGCAGTGAAAATCTGCATTTTGTGGCCTGATTGCTGTTGATCCATAACCTGAAATTTAGCTGTAATTATATTGCACGTACTGACTAGTCTGTGTTCCCTGCAATGGCAGTGAACTTTATTTTATCTAGGATGGTAAAATAACTTGGAGTTGCAATAGGATATGGAAGAGATCCATTGCTGCTCTGTTGATTTTTCTCATGATTCCTCCATATCTAGCACTTTGAACTTGCTTTTCATTTTTTCATTAGTATTAACTTGTGTCCTTAATGATACGCTATGGAAAAACATCTGCAAATTGTGGGTTTTTTTCTAGTAATAATATTTTTTTCTTATCTATTTCTTCCCTGCTTGCACATACCCATAGTTACCGTGCATTTTTACACCCACCTGCATAGAGCAACTGCACCTGCATGAGCACACACAAATCTTTTTGTGGAAGATAGAACTGCCAGAAAGTCTTTCTTATCCTTTTTATGTCAGTCATTCCTCATAACAGCGTACCATCTTTTCCCAAGATGTATTCTAAAGAGCTGCTTCAAGTTCAAAGCCCTGAACACCCTGGAGCTGCAAAAACTCTGTTTCTGATGTGAAAAATTTGCAGTTTTATGTGGTCGTCAACACAGAGCTGGGGGTGAGTCTGTGGTGTGAGGGATTGCTGCTTCCCAGAGTGCACGTCAGTCTTAATTTCAGTCACTTCCATTATGGTCAGAGTGCTTAAAATGTAAACATCCCCAACAGGAAGCAATTCATTCCTCATTGATCTTGGCTGGCAGCTTGCTTCCTCCCTCCAGTGGAGAGGAGCAGTGCACCTTTGGGTTTTGCTGCCACAGAGCTGGCTATTTCAAACCAGTATTGACTTCACTGATGCTTTATGGAGCCTCTCCACCGTGGGGAGTTAAGGTCTGAGTGTTTCATGTCTCCTCAGAGGTTGTCACAAAGGGGAACAAAACACTGCTTGAGAGATGGCAGGGACAGCCCTGACCCAGCTGTCCCAGAGCAGGTGACAGGAGCTGTGCAATGTCACCATTCCAGCTTTGTTCCTTTGATCTCATCTCTTCAAGGCCTCTTATGGGACCCAGTGAAATTCTCCCTTTTCTCTTGTTCTGTCTTTGCTGTCAAAGCTGTAGTAAATTTCTGCCCAGCTCTGTACTCTTTCCTCTATGGATACTTTTTTCTCACATTCACATGTGTTCCTAAAGCCTTTGAGGTTATCTATCTTTATTTCACAAGGTTTCTTCTTCAAGCTTTGACGTCCAGGAAAATATGAAAGTGCAAGTCCGCTTGCTGCCTTCTGTGGCACAATATGGAAAGCAGCAAAAGAACTGAAAACCAGGGTGAAGAAACCTCTGCCTTCAGTTGTCTGGTTCTGGGAATCACACGAGATCAATGGAGTGGGGAGTGTGACCTGCAGAGCCTGACTCATTGCTAAGCTGAAAAGGGCACAGGTGTTGATCTGGCCAGCATGGGTTGCTGTCCTTAGAGCAAATCACCCCTAAGAGGATGCTCCTGTGCAGGACAGGGAGCCCAGGCTGTTGTGGTGAGGATCAGGGGGCTGCCCAGGTGTTCTTCATTCATTAGGGGTGGGAAGGAGCCCCTCCTTGCTGGGGCAGTAAGATGAGGAAGAAGAGGAGGAAGGTTTTTCCAGTGAGCAGCATTCCCAGCCCTGCCTGACCCCTCTGCACCAGCAGCCACGTGAGAACAGCACCACACCAGCCTGTATTTCTCTTATTGAGGTTGCTGATACCTGTTAGCAATTGGTGAATCATATATGTGTTCACAGTGCACGTGTGGTTTATGGAAAGCCTGTGCTTTTTTTCCTGTGCTTTTTCCTGCGTTGTGCTCCCTTTCCCAGTGCTCCTCAGGCTGCACAGTGAGTGCTAAGAGCACAGCTTGTGTGTGCAGGGATGGGTGGGGGAGAGGGCACTGCCCATACTGATGAGCACACAGCTCCATTTGCTGCTATCTAGTGGCTCCTGCAGCCTGTAATATTTAGTGTGTTTGGTTGGGAGAGCTGTGTCTGTCAAAGGTAGTGCTAATAGGTGCATCTGACCCGAAAATTGTACTATCAACTGCAGGGCAGTGTATGTAGTATAGCCAACTTTAATTAAACTCTGTTCAAAAGCTACGTAGCTCATTAAAATGAGGGGATGCCAAATTGTCAACTTGCCAGTCAAGCTTAAAGGGTTTCCATCTGACAGAGTGGACTGGTTTGAAAAATATGGTTTATTAAAATTCGGCACCTTTGAATGATTATGTACTAAATGTGTCCGCCCTGTAGAGCAGCACCACAATGGATGGAGTTGTGCCTGGCAGACAGAAGCTCCCTGAGCAATAAAGAGGCTGTGAGACAAGTACAGGTTGTGCATTAGGTGTGCAGAGGGCAAGGAGGGGATACACAGTGGCTTGGCTGCAGGACCATCATGCTGGTCTAAGAATGTTATATGGGTCTTGGCTGGTTTAAAGAAGTTTTTTCAAGCTGTAAGTTTAGTGATTTGTCATAGAAAACAGGGATTTCAGGCCGTTTGAGATCATGGCTACCAAATGGTTCTGGCTAAATCTGTATACATCTAAGGTAATGTGATGCAGGTGTCTCTAGCTGTAGATGCATTTTAATTGTGGTGTGAAACTGCAAGCTGACTCCGTTGCCAATTATTTGAAGTTTGCTAATTGAGCTCTATGAAAAACGCTATTAAAACTGTTCTACAAAGAAGCAATTCAACACCTTTTCTGCATTTAATTAACCCATTAGTAACTGCAAGCACATTCTTTCTGTCTTGCTCTTCCACGATCAGGGTCATTCACAGGTTCCTGTTAAGAGTGGTATTCAGAATTCTAAACATTTCGATATATTGATAATCTCAAGAGGAATGGGCTCTGGAATACTCTTGGTATCAATAACTCAGAAATAAAAGAGGAAAACGTCTGCTGTATTTTGATAACAAATTTTGCTGATGATGTGTAAAGAATATTCTCAGGTTTGGATGATTCTGCTGTTCATTTGACAGACAGAAGGGAAAGCAAATGAGCAGAGGTGAACAGGAAGGTTCTGGTGTAGCAGACAAATGCTTTTCATGTCCTTGATTTCTGACTGGCACCATAAATGCTGTGCCTTTTTCTTCAGCAGTACAAACACCAGTCTGTTTTCAGGGCTTTGGTCTGGAAGTGCTGCTCAAACAACTCAGGTTATGAAGAGAATTTTAAAAGTGTCAGCCCCTCTGGCATAAGAAAAGGCAGAGCCATCACAGCTCTGCAAATAATGAAGTATGGAACAAACCAGGAGCAGTATATGTTGAGTTTGCCTTGGCATTTCTTGGGTCTTGGGTATTGATTTCCTACTTGTGGCATGTAGGAGTGGGTTATGTTTTCCCATTTAAAAGAAATCTGCTGGTTTCTTTAAAATTAAAAAAATTCAAAAAAAATAAAAAACGACCAAAACTGCAAACGCTTAGGGTAACAAAGCTGTTTGAATTTGGTGTCTGCAGCATTTTCACCAACATACACTTTGATTGCATAATGTTGTTGGGTCTGTCTTTGTTTGCAAGCCAAGTCAGATTCTGACATGAACTATGATCCTTGCATGAACTATTCATGGCTAAAAGGCAGTTCCTTTGCTCTCCAAGGTGTTGGAGACTTGTCACCATCTCCCAGAAGTGAAAATGTAGGTGCTCCACAGCTGGGGAGTGCAACAGAGATCAACAGGTGTTTTTTGAGAGCAGTGCAGCCACATCAGAGTGCGCTGCAGTCTTGAAGAAATGCTGAACAAAAAATAATATTCAGCATGTTGGGGCTGTGGAGAAGCTGAATATTGCAGGGCTTTTATTTTCTTCGAAGATAACGGGCAAATAAAAGCAAAACTGTGGTTCAATTATCATTTGTGGGCGTTGCCAAGGGGGGTGCACTTGGATTTTTCTTGCCTTTAATTATATTCTTCTGCCACATCTCTTGTGCATGGTGAAGGATAAACCTGCAGGAGAGCCAGGGCTGGTTTTAGTGGAGCTGAGGTGGATGGGAAGTGTCCAGGGATGAGGAGCTGGGTGAGCAGACTTCCCCTCTGGACCCCAGCATGTGCTTAAGCATTGGCATCGAGCCTCATGAACAGAAGCTTGAAAACTACAGCATCCAACCTATTTATGGTCATGAGCTGTGCTTCTCTGCAAGGTTTGGGATTCAACCTCTCTAACTCCAGGAAATGCATTCCTCTCTTCTAAATCACCCTTTTGGCTGCACAGGATAAGCTTCACATGTTGTCTTTCAGTGCTGCCACAAATACTCTCTTCTCTCTGAAATGAAGTGGGGAATCCTTCAGCAGTGGGTGAAATAGCGATTCTATATTTTTGCTATTTTTTTAAATGATTTTTTTTCTTTATCCATTCCCTGCTTCTCAGGAGTTGTTGTTATGCCAATGATTCAAAGATATTCGGGAGCTGTTGGATCTAAAGCAGTGTAGGACGCCAGAGTGCTCTTAAAAGGTGCAAGAAACCTCAGCAATCAAATTTTTGTTTATTTGCCCAACAGAAAAATGGTGGTTTCCCTGCCACTTAGCAAAAATTCAACAGAGGAGTGCTGCAGTGAGGTCTTTTAAAAGCAAAGGAGTCTTAAGTAATAAAAATATACCCAAGGGCATTTACTATTACTGTAAGAAATATTATCATAAATAAGCAGCACTATACGTGTCATTTGGGAAATGAATTATCAAAACACTTTGTGCAATGTGCATTTGTGCCTGCTTTTGTGTTGGTGCCATTGGTTACTTAATACACAAGAAAATTCAAGAATTTTTCCCATTTAATGATGAAAGAGCTGAGAAATGGCAATTTAACGTATAAATTTAGTATCTGAAGACTATAGTCACACAGACAAAGAAGTTCAGTGACTTCTGTGAAGTTGTACTTAGTGTCCAACTAATGTTGAAAAAATGATAAAAATGGGCAAAAATATGAAAAAGATTTTGTTCATTGTAAATAATAACAAGATGGAAGCAAAAATAAATGTTTCTGGACCTGAAAATTTTTAGAAATCTAAGATATTGCACTGAATGTATTGTAGACTTATTTTTTTTATTCTTTTATTTAATGACAAGCTGAAATATTCTGAATGCAGGTGTTTTGACACCATAAAGTTGGGGTTTTTTATTCTTTCTGCCATTGATTTTTGGGATGGTTTGGTGTTTTGATCCAATCATTCATTGAGTATTTTGCCACAAACTGGCTCTACCTTGATCTTCTCCTGTCTCTTTCCCATCTCATGAAAACCAGAGTGAGTTTTCCCACTCGAGATACAGAGCTCACATGAAAATGTTCCTTAGTCTTGGCCTTGTAGCTGAATCAATGTGAACCTTTGATCTCTTGAAGGGAAGATGAACATAATGAGAAGACAAATAAAAATAGGTGATTTGGACCTAGTTTTCATGTTTCATGTATTCCTTAAGCAGCCAGTTCCTGTGTTTAATAATATGTTACAATTGGAAGATTAGAAAAAATTCTTGAAAGAGAATATAATATCACTATGAAATTTTGTAGGAGTATTAAATCCCCTTTCACTTTAAGGAATGTTGGACATATGAAATAAAGCAGAAATTTGAAAGTAGGATATCTGGTCACTGGTATCATGCAGCCACACAAAAATTGGTGTTATCAGATGCAGTTTTGATGAAAACACTGGAGAATTTTTTTTAATGAAACTCTGTCATTTCAGAGAAAAGCAACAATCCTAAGATAGTAAATACAACTGTATTTGGAAGCCTGATGTTGCAGAATATTGGGTTTGAGTCCTTTTAGTTGGTTTTGAGGTTTTTTTCTGTCTTTTTTCCTTTTTTTAGAAATACTTATATCAGCTATTTAGATAACTGGAGAACTTGCTAGCACCACCTATTGGATGAGAAATTTTCCTTAAATCTAAATAGCTCCCGTTAGTTTCTGTACCAAAAAAAAAAAAAAAAACCAACAAAACCACCGTGTATCTTTTTGAATCTGAAATGTCTCCAAGCAGTCAGCTTTCAAAAGGGCATTTTGTTTTGTCAGTCTTTCAATACATACAGTAATTTAATAATTAGTGGTGGGGACAGAGAAATTTCAGTGTTTCCTTGCTGCAGCACGAGGGTTTCATCTGCTGGGAGTGCACCTAAAGCTGCTGATTGTTCAGAGGCTGAGCACACCAACACTCAGCTGTCACTCCGAGGACAGGAGGAAGTGCTGGGAGCTCCAGGCATCCATTATTTTTTATCCAAAAATTGCTTTTTGTTAAACGGTTTGTACTCATCTTCTCATAAATAAAAGGTGTTCGGGGAGGGGAGGAACAAACAAGACAAACCCTCCTGCCTGAGCTGTTTTCTTTGACAAACCCTTGCACTGAGCTAAAGCCTCAGCTCTGCAGTGCTATATTTAAAATAGAGCTTTGCTTTTCACTGCTTTTTAAAAATAGATTATTTATCCTTCCATATCCACGAACACAACTGACTCGACAGGCACAAAGAATAGTTACTTAATTCCCCTCCTACTCTCTTGTTTCTTCCCTATTAACATTATCTCCTTGGTAACACATCCCATGAATTGTGTCTATGATATGCCAGCTACTGCAGTTTTAGTGTCTTGCTACTTAAATGTGTTTGGATTTTGTCTCTGAGGTCCCACCCTAAATGGTGGCATTTTTTTATGGTCTTTCCTGAGTGTGTTCAAGGTTTTTTTTGTGTTGGTTGACCCCAGATGTAACGTGACCCCTGCCACTGAAATGAATGACAGGAACTTAATTGAGCCTGAATTTCTCAGAAGTTTTTCTTTTTTTAATCTTATTGTAATATCTACAACTGATCAGATGCATATTTTTAGTACAGTAAGTAATATCTCACCCAAATATATGTTTGTGTATAAACTTAAAAGGAAAGACTCTCATTTTTCCCCCCACATTACTTTTGCACAAGAGCCTACAGCCTTTTGTTTTAAATATTTGATAATGTGTAATCAGAATCCATCTGAGCCTAAAGCATTACCACTTTTAATATCAATTATATTCTCCTTCGAAGGGGGCTGATCAGACATGTTTATATATAATATTTTGAGAATTAGAGAGTGTGCTTTTTTTCTTAAATGTGTACATTCTGTATAGGGCTCCTCACAGCTGCTGAAAAACTGGATAACTATTTGGGATGGGATAACATTAATCTCTGCAAATCTCTATGTTGACATTGACACGAGGCTATATGAAATTATTGGTTTCAGTGTCAAATAGAGAACCTCTAACTTCTGTGGCTAATTAAAAGTAATTTTCATCCTGGAGATCTTTCTCTTTCACCTACTAAAATGTTATTAAATGGCTTCCCAGAGAAATACAGGGACCCAGAAGTTACATCCAGGTTGTCAAACCTCTCCATTGGGAACGAGCTCCCTTTTCAATGACAAATTCCAGTTTCATTGATTCAGAATTTTCTGGCAACAAATAACTACGTTGACTAGTTAAAAATTCACTCAACTCTGCTAAAAATCTCCCTTCCTTTTATAGTAATGAGCAAGGGTGAAGAAGTGGAGATAGTTGAGTAGGAGCTCACCTCCTTGGGTGTGCCCTGTCAAGCAGAAGTCTCTGGAACAGCTTTGGATACCTTTGCAATACAATACGAACTATTTATATTCACTTTCTATAATAATAATATTTTTTTTATATTATATCATTTCTATAGTAATATGTATAGTCACTTTATATTTTATAATAGAAAAACGAGGTAATAATGGAAGTAATCTGTATAAAATACATAAATATAAATAGTCACAAAGCAGAACTCAATCCAGTGCAGATTCCAAACTGCCAGAAATGCACAGCAGCGATCTGGAGACACTTCAGAGGGCAATGCTGTAATTTAATGCCGAGATAATCCCGGTGAGATAAGGGAGTAATTGTCGTGTTAGGGGAAAGGGCTTGGCGTGGATAACCTGTTAACAGCACTGGTATGTCCCAGGTGCTAAAAGCAGTTTAACAACCCAGCTGAGCCAGTGTGGCTGTGCCTGCTCCTGTCCTGGTGGCAGCCAACGTGTCACAAACACAAACGAAGAGTCAAACACATTTTGGCATCAAGAAGGCTGGATCGTGTTGGGCTGCCCCATTTGTCTTCCCTCATTTATTCATTGGTGAGAAAACTGATGCTCGTCTGTATGTGCAGCATCCAGAAAACAGCAATTGTTTCTTGGCAAATAGGTGAAGAAACCACTCCAGTGTTAAAAGGCTGGGAGTGGTGTTGTGGGAAGTAAAGATATGCTTCAAAGTATGATTTTTTGAAGGCTTATGCATTTATTTGTTTTGTCATTTTCAACACTTTCCATGCCAGGTGGGGATAAGAGCCCTTATTCCAGTACCTTGTACACCTGTGAACACTTTTAGTTAAGTAACCTTTATTTGCTTAGTCAAAGAGGGGTTTATTTTTGAGTTAGTAGGAATATCCTCAAGATACAAGTGCTTTGGTTTGCAAGCCTGATATTCAATAACCTTTATGCTTTGAGACTGGCAAGGTGGTCTCTGTGCTTGGGAATGAGAGAAGGTGGGAAGGGAAGGATGGACAGAGAGGAGAAACAATTTTTAGCTTTTTAAATGATTGGCTTAAAGATGATTAATAAACCATGCTGGGGACAGGTATTTAAGAAAACCTATTAATCTACACCCCTAAATAGCTAGGGAGGCCAATTTTTTTGCTGGGAAGAGGGATATCAGAGGGTTTTTGAGATGTATAAACCAGGCTCCTGCAACTTGGCTGCTCTGAACTTCGAGGAAGGAGCATTTGTGGAGTAAGGTGCCCAAAAATCTGTGTCAGTGCTTCTCAGGAACGACTTGTGAATGACCCTGTGATCTCAAAAGTAGGAAAGGAATGGGAATGGAAAGAGACATGATCAAGGAAAAAAAACGTTGATAATGTAGAGCAGGCAAGTTGAATTTTATCTGGAAATTTTTTAAACTCATTTATTTGCTGTCATTTGAGGTGTCTAAATTCCTAATCACCCACAAAGAGGAGGAAGGGGAGAAGGGGGAATTATCCCCCCCGGTGCTGTCAGCACTGAGAGCTGCACTATCGACAAGGAACATTTACCAGCTGTGCTTAAAGGGTGGTTCCTTCAGCAGCCAGCTTGGCTGGGTTATAAATGAGACAGAATCCTTCACACCAGCTCAGCCCCACAAACAGAAAGCCTTTGATGGAAGCAGTTAGGAGGTCCCACATTGGTAGCAGGGTTTTCTTGTGATGCCATCACCTATTTGGAGAGCAGGAGGGATGCCCAGAAGGGTCGGGTTGCAGGCAGGAAGGTGGTGAGCAGGGCTGGGGTTTGGCTGCAGAGGAGCACTGATGTCATGTGCTGCTTCAGTCCACCTTCTGGGAACCAGGGCAGGCTGATGGCTTCTCTTTTTTTTTTTTTTTTTTTTTTTTTTTTTTTTTTAATATAAATTACTCTCAAATTTCAAGAGACCCTTTTGGTACAAGATACTTGTAAATCAGAAGTCTCTCTGAATTCTTCAGTGAGAAATCAGAGTGCAGGGATTGAATTAAAACCTTTAGAATGGATTGAAGTATGTTAAGCCACTCACACATAAAGTAGAGGTGTAAGTTTAAGTTTTAGAATAAGTTTTAAGTGCTTTAAAGAATAAAAGTCTTAGATACCAGTGTAGAAGCATGAATTCTAGTGAAAGTTGAAAAACATAGTGCTAGATACTAGTGTTCAAAATAAGCTTCCATAGAGGCTTCAAGAACACAGTTTTAAACATAATAAAAGCATAGTAAGAATATTGTGTCCATTTTTTAGACAGAACAAGACAAACCATATGTTTTGTTTATATGTAACCTGGTGTGCTAAAAACCTATAATTTTAACAAGTTAAAAAGAGAGAGTTCAAATTTGTGTTTTTAGCTTGTTAAATAATTTGTGTATAAAAATCTGTGCATTAAAAAGAGCTTGGCTTTTACTCTCTTGCTCCTTCTCTCTCACTTCTCTCCTCACCACCATCATCATCACCCAAAAAATAATAGGAGCTGCTGCAACATCAGCCCTCCCAAGACCTCGATGAAAGCAGCTTCTAATGGAAAACCTCCAATTAAAATGGAAGCCTCTAATTGAAACTTCTATTTAAAACTCTTTACCAAAAACTTTTAACATAAACTTTAACACTTATAACTCTTTACCTTTCAAAACTAGTGTACCTTTATGATAAACAACTTTACAACAGCTAATAACTACTCAACTCTTTTACAAAAAAAACAACCACAATCTAAGATACAATTTTGGCTTTTATGATTAGCTGCAGGGGAAGCTATGACTGTGGTTTTCTAAATTCAGGCGTGCCAAAGGTTTGCTGAGCTGTGATATTTTCAGAAGTTCCCAGACTGGTTTAGTGCCAGGCTTAATTTAAACCTCAGCACAAGCTTTGCAGCTGAGCTGTTGGGTGTTATCACCAAGGCCACGAGTTTGACCTGTTATAATTTTGTCAGTGTTCAGTGGGGGATGTCCTGTGGGGTCCTGAATCAGGCAGAGAACATTATAACCACACCTGCAGGGTTTCACCTGTGAGCACATCTCAGGTTGGCAAGCTCTGTGTGCTGTCCACGTGCATTTTGCTTATGTTTTTGTATTAGTCTGGAGCTGTTTGGACAAGTGGAAAAAGCAGAAGCCTGAGAGAGCTTACAGGGATAGCACAAGATTATAATTTGCTTGAGTGGCAAGTGAAAGGGCTCATCCAGGTGTCAAGGAGGATCTGAAGAGCATTAACAGGAATGAAGAAATTGGGTCAGACAATCTGCAGCCCAAGCAACAAGGACAAGATTTTTATTTTTTTCTGCCTTCCAGCTTCAGGAACTATTCTGAAGGCAGAGCTTTGTGAGTCAGGGATTTAATCTGGGCAGTATAGTTATTGTTTTTCTCAGGAGTCCCACCAACATCAATGTTCAAAGCTGTTTCCCAGACAGAAATTGCAAAAAAATACTTAACAAAGGGTGACAATGGAAGCTTCACATGAACCTGCTGACAAAAGTAATTAAGGGACAATTTAGGTAAAGTGCAAAATTGCATTCGAAAAAGGTATATAAAAGAAGAAATAGTGCAAGTTAATGTAAACCAGAATTTGTACAGTTTTCTTTTTTGGTTTTAAGAAATTCCTAGTCATGTACAGTAAAGCATTCCTTAGTCCTGTTGTGTTCTATTCTCTGAGGGAATTCCCCTGTTAGGTAGCTATGATTGAACACAATAAATTGCCCAAGGTGACATCCTTAATGGACTAAAATAATTGCTTTTTATAAATATTTTGAATACAAGCAGAAATTGCCCTTTGATTTACAAATTTTCCCCAGATTACCATCAGCACTTATAAAATAAATGTCCATAACATTCAGGAATTGTAATGAGTACTTAAGATATGCCATGAAGGGGAATGCAGGCTGGCAATCAGTCCTCTTCAGCAGGATAAGAAAATGCATAAGGACTTGATGCCAAATTTTTCACTAGGGATAGCAAAAGAAAATATTGCACTGTTCACCTCTCAGTGCATCGACTACAGATAGGTCAATGACAAGTTTCTTAGGTGCAAGTTAATAATGAATTAATGTATCTCTGGACCTCCAGGGTTGCTGGAGACCTAAGAGAACACAGGATCAGTTTCTGGCTGCTGGTGAAACCCCAGAGCAGTGCACAGGGGCAGGAATCCTGTACACACACACACACATCTGTGCCAATCCCATTCTCATTCAGGAAAGTCATTTTCCCTGCTTCATTTTATGTGAACTTACATCTGTATTGAGCTCCAGTCCTCAAATGTTCTGCAGCACTCGCTCCTGGTTCTGGTTTGTGGGTCAGAACCCCCATTCTGAGTTTGTGTGCTCACTGGGAAGGCTCCCACGTGTGGAACTTTGCAGTTCCCCTCTGCCCAGGCTCAGCACAATACAGCAGGTTTTGCTCCATTTCCCAAATTTATTCCCAAACCTTTCAAATGCCACTGCTCGTAATATGCTTCTAAAAGCAAGACTTGTATGAAAAAAATGAAGTATAATGTAAGAGGAAAGGGTTTTTAATAAATTAAGGTGTACACATCAAACTTTGCAATGTTCTTAAAGGCCCTTTTCCCAAAGGAAGGGCATATTTCCCAAGAATTCTCATGAAATGTCTGGGGACACCAGACTGTTCCATGGGAATGCATGCTGGAAAATGTTATCTGCCAAGATGAAGTTTTTTGTGTTAATACTTCAGCAGCTCTTGTTGGCTCCTTCTATTCCTTTTGGTAGCTGAGCAGGATATAGGTTAGCTCCACTCAGGGTTAAAGCACGACCAGGGATTTTGTGTTATCAGGTATTTTTTGAGAGAATGTTGTTGATTTCCTTCTTACCTGTATGCAGCTCAGTCTGCCTTGAATCAATTCCTCATTTACCTAAGTCAGTCCCTTTGCTAAGGTCACTTTGTACCTCAGACGGGATAGATTTCAAGGAAGAAGGCAAGGATTTATGTTTTTTAAAGTAATTTAAAAACTTCTGAAGCAAGAGCTGTTGTTTATTCTGCAGCAAGTGTACTAACATGCTATTGGAAATGTTTTTTTTCTTCTCTTTCATAACCTGCTGATAACTTTTCCATCTAGGCATTACATCACATCAATTTGTAACCAACAGAATTACTGTTTTCTGTGGGAACATAAATTCCTCATGTTCTGTTTCTTGGGTTTGTTTTTTTTTTTTTTTTTTTTTTTTGTTGTTGTTTTTTTTTACTTTTGAACACACTGCAAATCAATTCTGTATGAACACTGCCTATCTAAAAGCATGCTAGATCTTCTGAGAATATCTATAAATCCTCCTCTTCCCAGCATTGCTAGTGGGGCTCGAAATAGAAACTGAGAAAATGAGGAGTGTGGTCTGCTAATGCCTTTGTCACTTTGAGAGCAGCCTGCTTTGATGAGCTCTAGGTGAGGCTGCATTTAAAAGCTGTTTGGAGGTTGCAGGAAGAAATTTATTTTTTTATTTCTTTAATGAATGTGTTGGCCCTGTCCTCCTCAATCCAAACCCTCCTGTGAATTGTTTGCTTTCTGGGCAAACTTTCTCTAGTTTGGATCTACTCTTTGAGAAAGTTACTCACTTTTCACAATGTTTGGATATGATAGGCAGCAATGCTATATAAAGGGGGAGGGAGTGAGCAAGTGAAGGATCTTGGCTGGTCAGACTTTCTAAAGTCTCTTTCTTCATTTGCTCAAGAATTGCAGTACTGGGCCAATAAGCAGAAGATTATGTAAATCTCCCATTCCAAGTGTAAAATGCCTCCTTGTGCAGCTTATTTAACTTGAGGTATGCTTGGGTAGGCTTGATTTTGTTTCAAACAAATAGAAATAATTCCATTACTGTTGGGTGATACCACAGACACTGAGGTGTAGATCTCTAGCCTAGGATTCTGATTAAATTCTAAGAGATGTTGGTGTTTTACAGACTGTTGGAAGGAAACAAAAGCTGCAGGAAGGAGGCAAAACACGTAGCCTTTCATGGGTTAAAAATAAAACTCGAAGAAATATTGTGAATTTACTCACCAAAGTTTTTCAGACCTATTTTTGGCCGTTTGAACATGTTGACTCTTACATAAGGTTCATTCAGAATATACAAACTGTTCGGTAAATATTCCCAAATGTGAAAACTCAGATTTCTTTCATCCATTTTGTGTCTTTCACATTTGAAAGCTGGCCATGGTAGGATTTTGGACACATTTCTGCAATAACTGCATGAAATTCTAGCATAGATTCACAAGCACACATATATTAATAATGTTGCAGTGAAGTTAGGTCTTGGGCAGGAAGAGAGAGATAATTTGATGTGTGTGTGTTTAAATAAGCTCTGTATCTTGACAAATTTAAC
The DNA here is from genome assembly GCA_037013685.1 of Acridotheres tristis. Classification (NCBI taxonomy): domain Eukaryota; kingdom Metazoa; phylum Chordata; class Aves; order Passeriformes; family Sturnidae; genus Acridotheres; species Acridotheres tristis. The sequence continues at coordinate 68,747,340 of CM072885.1, forward strand.
TTTTTGTCAAATATTTTTGGTGTCATGTCTACCACACTGCAAAGCTGGTGCTATGCTGATGAGTTTTGCAATACTTGATCACAGAGCTGCTCCTTGATCAGTTTAAGCAAGGAAATGTCTGATTTCCTGCTCGGGGCTGTGCTTGCACATCAGACTTTGCACAGGGCAAAGCTGATTTTTAGCAGCTGCCCAGAGAGGCAGAGGTTGCACTGGAGCCCAGCCTCATGCCCCTGAGTTTCTCTGCCAGCAGAGGAAAACCAGAATCTGACCAGAACCTGTTGAGGAGCTCTGGTCTCAAGTGCAAGCCTGAGCTCTCTGGTGCCATGAGGTGATAACCACATTTTCTCTGTTTCCATAAGATGTTGAGGGTGCCTTTGACTGCAAAAGTGCAGCTCAGGCCCTTTATGCAGACAAGGCTGCAGCTTCCAAAAAAGGGAACTTTTTATCCCCCTCCTCACTGAAAATTACCTAACACTTGAAAATCTAAATTGTCTTTTATTCAGTTTTATTCAGTTTCAGTCTTTTACTCATTCTTGGCTCCAACTAATTTTAGGTGTAACTTCAGTATGAGTTTGCATTTTGTTGAAGACCAAAACTCCAGGAGAGCCATGGGGTTGATTTGAGGAGGGCTGATGTTGGGGCAATAGATGTTATTCCATTTTATATCTGGAACACTGCAGTGCAGTTAGGGTTAGCCTGGAATATTTAGGTTAAAGGAAATCTCTTTTGCTATACTTCTTTCTATTTAACTTCTACATACTGAAGTTTGACCTAGCTTCCTCTTGTTTATGAAAAAAGTTCTCTGCAGCTATTTGGTGACACCCCTAAAGGATAAAATGAGTGTCCTGACACCCATACCTTCCATTTGACCACTACCTACATTAAATTCCACTGATCTGCAGCACTGTGTAAGAGATGTTGCTGTCTCCAGTAAGAAAAAGGAGATGAAATTCCAGACCAGCTTGCCTCAGGTTCTGCTTCCTCCATGCAGAATTAAGAGCCAGCCTAAATATTTCCAAGCATACACAGAATAAATAATAAGGTAGGGGAAGTGCTGGAGAGATTTAAAACAAAACAAAGCTTTTCCAGTCCTGCCAAGTTAAATAATTCTAAATACTTTTTCCGTTCAAGAAACAAAGTTAAAGACCAGCATTGCAAATAAGCAAATATCTCTGGAGCATTAATCCTGCTCCCATTCAAGTCTAGTTCAATCTGTGGGCTAGATGATCTAAGATTACTCAAAGGGATCACGACTGGGCAAAAAGCACTAAAGGTAACTCTAACATCAGAGACAGAGGGCTCTCAACCTCCTCTTTTGTAACCTGGACAATCCCAACGAGTAGTGTGGTGCAGGGAGAAAAAAACATGGAGGAAAAAAAAAAATTAAAAATTGTAAGGCCCAGGCTAAAATAGCATTTAGTGAAAACAAATGTTGACCAAAACCAAGGCTCAATGCTCATAACAAACATCTGAAACGTGAGGAAACGTGGGCTCCTGGGTGACTCACATATGCATCAGAGGAAGCCAATTCCAAACCCATTTTTGCTGGTGTCTGGAGGGGACTGTGTGCAGGATGATGATTTTGGGGTCACACCCTGGGTGAAGGAGGGAGCCACTTTTGGGGGGAGATGCTGTGCCTGGAGCTGGCAGCAGCTGTGGGTTGAGTTAAGGCTGCACAGAGATGCTCCTCTGTGAGTTTTGGGGCAGGGAAAAGCAGCAGCTCCCTTGGTGTGCCAGCCCTGCCTGACCCTTCTCTGCCACCTGCTTCCTTTGTAATCAGGAAACTCTTCTGCTCTGTAGATTTCTGGGAAAATGATCAATTCTGCATGGAGATTTTGATTATAAAATGCATATTAAATATGTAAATACATATGCATGTATATACACACACACTATTTTTTTCCCTGAAATATTAGCAATTTTCTAATAAAATATTTTCTTATGGAGAAAACGACAGTTTTGCCTATATTTCTTGGTTTTTCTTTTTGGAATTGAAAATGGCATTTTACTGTAGAGGTACAAGCTGCTGAACCAAAATGTTTTAGGTCAATGTGATGTTAACCCTTGTTCACCCGAATTTCTGTGGTCCCATGTGAGTGTTCCTATTGAGATGGTGCATGTCTCTGTTCCCTTCCTGGTTTAAGCCCTTCCTTTGGGCTTTCTCAGTTGTGATACCCTTTGTTTGACCATTAAAACACTCACAAATTCCATGCAAAAAAAAAAAAAATTATTCAACCTATAGCTCTGTGTTTCAATTTGACATTAAGGACCCAAAAAAAGCCTTTCAAATTTTCTGGTACTTCATGTTCTGCAAAACATGCATGACGTTTTGGCTTTTTGACTGAGTTTTGGCATACTGCTTGGATAAAAAAGCCAGAAATATTGAGTGACATGCTGAACTTCCCACTTTTGACTAGTTCTTGTCTGTTTATTCCTGCCTTGGTGTACTCAGTCTGCTCTGCAGCATTACAAAACCCCGTATTTCACACCAGTCAGGGCATGTCAATAGTAATTTCTGTGTATCCCTACCAGAACAGAAGGAACCCTGGGCTGCCCAGCTCGTAGTAAACAGTGAGTAGCACATGGCAGGTGCTGGTGGCAGTGGCATCACAGCATCCTCAGTGCAGGGTCAGCAGCGACCTGGGTGACTTAGAGCCCATCTGATCTCTCTCATCACATCACAACATCTCAGAAATTTATCTGTTCCATCAGCTTTATCTGCACAATCTCAGCTCTCAAACCAAACTGCTGCTGCTTTACTTTTCCTTTTTATTTATTTTTTTCTTCCCACCCACCCCATCTCCCCATCTCCCCAGCATCCCATTTTCTCTTCACCTCTGTGACTGTCACTGGATGTGACTTTCTGTTACTTCTGTGCTGGACTCATACATTTTCCTGAATATATTCTCCTGAATATTTGCATGTTGTCAAATATTTCAGCCAAGGTCACACATCTCTATGTTAATTTTTTTTTTTTTTTTGAGAAACAAGAGTTCTGCCCAGATAGTGCCTTTTTTTTTTTTTTTTTTTTGTGTGTATGACTAGGACATTTTCTACCTTCTTAATGAGACTTTTAGTAGCAAAATAACATTCAGCTTCTAGGTCCCATGCAAAATACCCTTGAGACACAGCTGCACAAGCAAAAAAAAAAAAGAGAAATTCACATTGCATTCTTGGTTTCTACTGTGTCTCTTTATACACTGTCAGTTTGACTGCAGCACAGTTGAAAATTGAGATTTTTCCTGTGGTCTTCATGCCATTTTATGAACTTTAATTGAAATGTAACTTTTTCTGGAAAATCTAAACTGTCTGTTGATGCCAGTTTGCAACTCAGTTGACCTAACAGTAAAATAACAAGAGACCAGTTTTAAGCAAACAAAATCTCAAGGTAACACCTCTAAAAGGTTTTATTCCTGATATTCTAGAAAATTAGTCTCATATAGAACAGTTGTCCAATAAGGTAAGACATAAAAATTCAGCTGTTCCACTTCAGTTTTTTTCTGAACAATTCCTGAAATGTCAATTTTGATATCTAGCAGCTTTGTTTAAACAAATAAGAGAATTAAGCACGGATGCCTCTCTAATCCAATGCATCCATTTGTACTTCCTTGGCCGATTCCTTTAGGATAGGATTGAGCAGTCAATGTCTAAAATAAGATTCATCTACTTCAAGGTAGATGTCCTAAATAATTGCTGGAATCTTAGCTTAAAACCGTTTCTTATTTGCTGCCAACTTGGAAAATAATATTAAAAAATCTTGGTGACTGTTTTAGATGCAGACTTTTAATAAAGATGAATTTTTTCTCTTCTCTACCAAAATGTTGGGCTTCTCATGATGCATTTCACATAAGCCCTGCTGACAGAATGGAAGGATAGTTTTTCCTGGGATCAAACATCTATGATCACCCCTGCCAGGTTGAAAACACTTCCATCCAACTTATGAAATTTTACTCTAAGGAGGTAGGAAATGGCTATTTGAGCAGAATATATATTATCTGAGCACTCCAACACCTCTGCCTGCCTGAGTGTGCTGCCTGCTGCTCCTGTTGCCATTTCTGCTGCAGCCTGGGAGATGCCACTGGGGGAGATGGCATCCCGTGGTGTCACCAAGCATTCCTGCTGTCCCCAGTGCTGGCAGAAGTGACAAAGCAGTGCTGTGGGAGGGGATGTGTGTGGTGATTCATGTGCACGAACCCAGGGAGGAATGGCTTTGGGAAGGATGGGTTAGATGCCGTGGGGAGGGACTGTGGCTGGAGCAGGGGTCGGTGAGGATAAAGGAAAGGTCCTCACAGATCTGCCCTCACATGGCTGGAGGAGCCTGCACTGCAGATGGAAGGGGTGGGCACTGCCTCCTCTTCCATGCAGAAGAAACACAATGCTGTTGTAGGAAAGAGGTGGCTGGATGTTTGCAGCTAAGTCGAGGATGAGTTATTTTTCCATTAAGTGAAGCACAGCAAACACTGACAGATCCCTGTGGGTTGCTTCTGCCCATTCCTGAGTGATGCTCATATTTGGGAAAGCAGATGACCTTTGACTGGTGACAGACTTCCCAAGGTATGGATTGATCCAACGATCAGACCACTTGATGAAATTATCCTCTTCAATGTGCTGCTGAAAGGATAATTTCAAAGTGCTGCTTTATTTCCCATCCAAGCATTGTTTTCCTTAATCTGGTTGTAGATTCATAGTTCCTACTGTACATTTGGGGTTTTTGTTAGTTATTAGGGTTTTTTAGAACCAGTTAAGGGGTATTATTCAGCTGTTTGTGAAGCTATAAAAGCTTGTGTTGGTAATGCAACAAGAAAAATGAAATTGTGAGTAATGTAGCCGTGACCAGTGTTTTGACTGTGTGCCAAGACTAAAATCCAGCCAACACAGCAAAGAATAACAGAACTCTCAAGAAAATAAAGTCTTTTTCTTACGTGTATTTTGTGCAGCTACTCTTATAGATTTTTCTCTTGGTTCAAGATAAAGATTATAGTTCTGACTTGCACATTATGTTGCCTGTGACACCATTTTAAAAATCTCTTTATAAGCACCCCATAACAAAGCAGACAACTTCCTTAAGTGCAGAATTGTAACAAAACAAGACCATATGGACCCAGTCTTGAGTGATAATTGTCTCCTGAAAGAAAATGATGGCCCTCAGGTCTTGAGTGTTAGCAGCCTAATTCCATTTTGACTGAAGTCAGTTGCTGAGTTTTTCCACTGAATTCTGTGCAAGACTCCAGGTGAATGACGGCCTGAAGATGAAGATAAGAGGGAGGGTTTTTCTCTAGTTTGACTTGCTGAGGGTTTTCTTTGCTTATTTTTACAGCATTGTGGGGGTTTTGGCAGAAAGCCACGCTGTTTGCTGCCTAACATAATTTTGTGCTTTTTTTTTTAAAGAACACAACATAGAAATTAATTTTCCCATGTCACCTAATGCTAATGTGACAGGGTAGGGTAAGCCTCTAATGTGTTTTGGGATTTGTGGTGGATTTCTTTCCAACTGCAGGTTAGCTTTTCTAAAGGGCTTAAACAGCAGACAAGCTACTAAACATTTTGATAGTATAGCTTGACAATCTTTTTTTTTTTTTTAATAAAAGTGATGGTTATTTCTGGAGATTGGATAAAACTTAAGGTTTTAACAAGAAATCGACATTTTCTAATGTTAGAAGATTCAGTATTTAAAGTGGAATTCAATTCAGTTAGTTAAAACTTAGAGTTATGTAGTTTCTAAGTAGTTTTGTTATCCATATAATTAGCACATACTGTATCATTTATAGGTGATATCTATAATATCACTGTCATGCTAATAACAAGAAGTAAAACTATTAATTCTTCCAGCACTTTCTCTTTGCCTTCTGCAAGTGAGAAAGGTTGGGCATAGGTATAAATTAAAGTTTGATCATCAAGAGATGCTCTGGATTTGAGAGCTGTGAATGTGCTACTGCAGTTTAAGATTAACACTGGCTTCTTTGGAGTCAGCAAATACTGAAAGCTGTAACCCTCTCCCTGGTCAGAAATAGGCTGTAAGGAAGATGCTTGCATGCAATTTAAGCGTTTGGAGCTGGGTGAGGCAGGGGATGTCAGGTTTGCACAGCTCAGAGGGGACAGCAGGCAAGGAGCCCTTGGCCAGTAAACATCAGGAACGTTCCCCCCGAGACTCTTCTGCTGGTAGCCTTCGTAATTTGGTATTGTTATTTTTGCAATTCATACCCACACAATCAAAAGTAGTTTCTTTTAATGCTGTAGAACATAATTATAGGCCTGACAGGCTCTGACAAGTTGGTTGAGACATTTATTCTCGCAGCCGGCAGATGCTTAAATGATTTTGTATTGGAAAATGCTGTCTGTGAAATGTTCTGTCTTGGTTGCTGTTACTAAACCCAGATTCATAATGAAGTCTAGCATCAAATATTTATGCAAAATTACTTTAATCTGTAAATAGTTTTAGCTATGAAAGATAAAAACAGCTGAGAAAATTAGTCAGGGGGGTTTCAGAAGTTTGTGTTGCAAAACAGTGATGTGTTTCTTTTCTGGTCTCTTAAAGTTGTTACCCAGCTGGCACTTTACAGACAAAGTAGCCCACAATATCCATGGGTGCATGAAAGATGTTCATGTTTTAAGGTATTAATAGCAGTGTAACCTATCCCTCTTGGGTCTCTATTATTAAAATCCTCTCACAAGAACCATTTGGAAAGGCAGAAGGCTTCATATAATATCCATGGACCAGTCATAAATAAAACACTTTCCCACAGAGTTGTCCCAGTCAGATTGATTCTAATGAGGAAAAGCCAAAATTGTAGACACTGACTTCTACCTCTCCCTCCTACCTCTGAGTTTAAGCTGCGTTTAAGCAAGCAAACCCTCGTTTGCCATAAACCAACTTCAGTGCTTGTAAAGCCACAAGGAAGAGAGGGATGTCTTCAACTCCCTGAGCTCTTACTCAGAGGTTTTGACAGTGACTGATTTTCTTTTAATGAGTTGAGTCACTATTTGGAAGCTTCAGTAGCTGGCAGTAGCATCTGCAGCATGGCTGAGTCTGAAAGTGACTGCAGCCTGATCTTATGGAATTGCAATTCCCACAATATTTTAATAGCTCCAAGTCTGCCTGGGTCCACTTTTTCTGGCTTGCACTCTCTGGTGAAGGGCACTTCAGAGGCTCTGCTGATCCATTCCACGAGGGAGGCATAAATCTCCACCACTGACTCTGCTTACAACTTTGTTTTTCGTAAGGTTCCTAAAAGTAATCCCTTCCTAGCCTCTAATCCGACCTAGTTACTATAAACTGATTTCTCTAGGATGAAAGGGTCTGCCTTTCCTCTGGGACTACTGCAGTGGGACTCTCACATATTACTTAATATGTGGTTTTTGTACTCTCATCTGTGGCTGTGGAATTTGGATACCATCCACTGAAATGTTTGTATAGTCTATGTAGCTATCTGAATATCTCAGAAATATTTAAAAATTGATGGTCTTGGTCAATTCCTTTCCCATTCGGAAAAAGGAATTGTTTGTTTCAGTCACAGAGTTTTGTTATTTGTTCAATTTTTTTATGCTTGTGTGTGGGTAAAAATTTGTCAAGGGAGAGATCAACAGGAAAAAAAAAAAGCACTGAATTTTGTTCTGTAACTATTGAAACTACGAACAACTACTGCTCTTGTGTGATCTTGACTTAGCTACTCTGAAAGTTGTGACATCATTGGCTGTGTCAGTGAAAACTGGGTGTTGTAGGAAAGCTTGGACAAGGGAAAACGGTAGTTCTACTTTGACCAGAAACAATCCCAGGAAAACTCGTTTTTCTGAGCAGGAACCTTCAGCTCTGTGTCAGGCAGAGGATTTGGGTAGGAAGCTGAGTTTTGCAGGGAAGGCCCTCTGTGATTTGTGCCTCCAGCTGCAGAAATCTCCAAGAGAACCATGGCAGCATCTACAGGTGCTTGGGTGATATTCCCCTCCCTAGGCATGCACAGGATTGGATTTTCTTGCAACAGTGGCTATTTGGGTGATGTCTCAAGGAATGCAGATGGGACTAAATAAACCCCCAGTTAGAAAATCTGAGGACAAACGTCTCTGAGAAAAGAGAAAAAGGCTGCTTCTTACCACGGTTACTCAGTGGTGTGTAGGCTGGTGAGCTGTAGGTAGGTTTGTGCCTCCACATGCTGTTTTCACTGAGAAGGCTGAGGGAGGGATGGTGCTGTTTACATGTGACAAAAAGGAGCCTTGGAGCTGTGGGCTGGCTCACAGACTGCCAGCACCACAGGCTTTGCTCTCCCAGCAGCCTGGTGCAGACAGTGCCTGCCGTGGAGGAAAGGTTGGATTCCTCAGGACTCTTCCAATGAGGGCTCTGGAAGGGAAAAAGCAATTTACTTCTGCTCAAGTGAAGCAAAACTATTGCTGTTGATCACTGCTCATTCTCCCCAGCAAAGGTCATGGAGTAAGTGTGAGATTTGGTGCTTTGACTTCTTTATTGAAATCTTGGAAGAATTAAAGCCATCAGGTTCTCCTCTACTGATGAATGTGTTAGAGAGAAGCTCAAACCTTTCCTCCAGAATAGTAACTGTTTTGAGTTTTGGGTCCTTCACGTAGCACTTATTATTCATACAGGTCTCACAAAGATTTGGTAAAAAATATATTTTTGTCCCAAACTCAGGCAATGGAAAGAGTTCCAGCATAGTCCTCCCTTGGATTATACAGGAGAAGAAAGAGGTTTTCTTCTTCTCAAGAATAAAAAAATATCATAGACTTGAGAGCAGAATTGCAGAGAATCACTTCTTGCAAGCAGGAATCAAATATGTAACTGCTGGATTTACTGTAGAGTGCATGTACACTATAGAAAGGTGTTTCTTTTCGTGCATCATTGCTGCACTTACTGGATATCTTGGAGTTCTTATATACCCATAGGCACCTGTGAATTAGCTCATAAAGAACATCTTTTTTTCAGGCATCTGCTTTTAGTGTCTGTGGAATCCACTGATAGGAATGAGACTGGGTAACTCAAGAAGGAGCTGTACAATTATTGCCATGTTTGCTTATGGAATGCACAGCTTGGATTCCCACTGTTACCTGCACTATGTGGATGCCCTTGATGCCACACACTGTTCTCTGAACTCTCCTGGGAAACTTTACTTACCATGCAACTCCTTATTTCATTTCAGAAACGAAAAAATAATAATGTGGTTATCTCACTGATTGTGTGTGCTCTATGAGAATTATTCCAGGGTCTGACAGCAGTCATCCTAAAGGCTTGCTCAGGGCTACTGAAATATTTCCATTCCTGATGGGAGCTGCAGCTGAACCTCTTAATGTGATGAGACATTAAGAATATGAGGGCTCCAGCAGGCATTTAAAGCTTTGAAAGTTCTGATTTTATAGATCCATCATCATATATTCAAAGTGCTTCATTACTCTAAGTTAGAGGTGTGATAGGCAAAGAAACAGCAACTTTTCATAGAAGTCAAGACAAAGCTGCCTGCCTCAGCTGAGCAAGTGGCTCAGAACAAGTCAGGAAAACACTATTTGCTCCTCCTTCTGAAAAAAGAAAAAAAGGAAAGAACGGAGGACAGACAGATGTCAGGGAGCAAGGGCAGGAAAAAAAGGAGAATATCTATATCTTGCCGAAGCTCCTGTTAAGATTCCATAATGGAATGCAGCAGGTGAGGAAATGTAGAAGTTTTCAATTATAACATCGAGTTCCCTGCAATGCACAGCCTAGGTGCTACCTTGCATCTTTCACTAACTTACCACTTATCCAAAAAAAACCATGGTTTAGCTCAAATTCCCTTGAAATTATTAATATCTGTATTTCCTAGCAAAATAATGTTTCATATTGAAACAGTAAGATTGTAGCATCCTGGATGTTTGAGTTAAATTTTGTAAAAGAAAACATAGAAGCAGTAAGTGCAGAAAACAGTTTTAATAAGGTTTGCAGCACTAGTCCTGGGAAGTTACACAATCATTTTTCTGGTAGCCTGTATGCATTTGCCTTCTGTAGATATAAGAATACAATGGACCCACAGCTGGGTGATTTACCATTTTATAGCCTTGCAGCTATAGAAATACATAGAGATTGTCATGGTTTAATCCCAGCCACCAGCTGTTTGCTCACTTCCCCCATCCCCAACTGGTGGGATGGGAAAGAGAATCCAAAAAAAGGTAAAACCCGTGGGTTGGAATAAGAACAGTTTAATAATTGAAATAAAGTTAAATATTATTATAATAATAATAGGAAAGAGAGAGAGAGGAATAAATCCCAAGACAGGCAATGCACAATACAATTGCTCACCACCCACTGATGGATGCCCAGCCTGTCCCCCCAGTCCATGTGTGGAACAAGAAGTGCTGTGGTCTGGAACATCCCTTTGGCCAGTTCAGGTCAGCTGCCCTGGCCACTCTCCCTCCCAGCTTCTTGTGCCTCTCCTCACTGGCAGGGCCAAGATTCTGAAAACCTCTTTACTCAGGGTAAGCACTGCTTAGCAACAATTAAAAACTCAGCGTGTTATCAATGCTATTCTCATCCTAAATCCAAACCACAGCTTATAGGGATAAAATTAACTGTACCAGCTTATAGGGGGAAAACTAACTATCCCAGCCAAAACCAGGGCAGGAGTTAATGTATCTAGAAAGCTGCTGGCTTTGTGGTACCCATCCAATATTAGGTCCTCCCCTGCCTTCCAGGCTGTGCTGGCTTGGTGCTCTGGGAGGACACAGCTCTCTTATGGGGTAGGCTGGGAACTGCTCTAGTTCCAGTGTAAGAAGCTCACAGCAGGAGGAAATAATATCCCTGAGGGCTGGGGCCCCAAATGGCTCTTCTGGCACCCAGGGATTGTTGAGGCCAAGGCAAGATGCATCTCTGACAGGAAAAGCAAGGAAGTGATATTGGGAAATCAGCACGAAGCCAAATAGCCCTTTATGCTCTTTTAAGGAGAGTAGGTGCAGTCTGTGGATGTGCGAGCAGGAAAACAGGATGCAGAAGAAAGGACAGAGCCCTTCAGTCCCACTGAGCACTGGCAAGGCTTTAGATGGAGCACTGAGGCTGTCCTGGGCAGCACATGCCAAGGGAGGTGTGCACCAGCTGCAGAGTGCAGAGGAAAAAGGATCAAAGCATGACTTGCAGCTTAGGAATGTTTAGTCTAGAGACAGGAAGTACAGACTAGATATTAGGAAAGAGATTTGAACAATAAGGCTGGTGAAGCTTTGAAATGCATTGCCAAAGAAGGCTGTGGAGTCTTATTCATTGGAAGTTTTCCAAAAGACTAAGCAAACATCTGTTAAAAATGATGTAAGTATATTTGACTCTCCCTTGAAACATGTAGAAGGAGTAAATCATGGTTAAAGAGATGAAATAAACTGGTGATTTTCAAACTCTGGGTCATGCTACTCTTGAATTCAAAGAACCTTAAAGTGTTAGCAGTGGTTATATCTAATAGCATTTGACCTTGATGTTTCTGGCCCCTATTCACATAATTGTTGCATGAAGATATATAACCCAAAAGGGAGTTGTGCTTTTCAGAAGATGAAAATCATTGTAATAAATGGCTTCTGAAGGTTCTTCCTGGCCTCCTGACTCTGTGATCCCAGAGTACTGCTGCTGGAACAATGTAAAGCAAAGCAGGCAGTGCGGATCTGAAATTCAGATTTCAATTTAGGTTCATCTCTATCACTCACTCTTAATGGATCAACAAATACGATGGACTTTGCTGTCAAAAATTAAGCTAAATGGCAATTGATGTTTTAAACTGTAGTGATTTTTTATAGCTGCTCAAAATGTTTCTGCAGAAAGACATGAAAATATTCTGTTTTTCTCCTAATGTAATTTATAAAAAGGGCAGAAGTACTGGCTCAGTCCTGTGGACAAAGAATAATTATAAAATGTTCTCCCCTGCAGACGTTTTGCTAAAAAGGCATTTGTGTAAGACAGAGCATGGCAAAACACAGGAAGTTTTGAAAGTCAACCATGAACAAATCTCCCTTTTAGTCTCAGTAATAGAGGAAAGCTGCTGATTCTGAAACGTGGACACAAATGAAAACATCTGTACAAGTGCAGGAGTGAACCATGAACCATTTTATTCAGTGGAACAGTGCCTGAGTACCTTGGGAAGAGAACGTGTCTTTGCATTATTGACACTTGGGACTTGCAGTAATGGCTCATCTCTGTTACTAGCTTCTAATAGATGCTCAACGGAAAAAATATCATTTTCTGAGTAGAAAAGCAAAAATCACAACACCCCCCCTGCACCCCCTAGTTAATACTGCTAGTTAATTATGTGTTGTGCCTTGCTGTGTGTCCAGGAGCTGTATTAACAATTCTGTGAAGTTCTCAAGCTAATTGAGGAGAGCTCAGGATTCTTTGTTGCCTGTTCTCAGCACCAAACATCAATGTCCAGTTGTGAAATTTTACCATGGCAAACAGAACTGATGGTGAGAATCTCCTTACTCTCATCTCACAGCTGAGCATGTTTAAGAACTCATGTTTTACACAAGGTGCATGGTGGTACCTCTGGTGGTGTCAGAGATTTAAGAGGATGCAGTGACAAGGGTCGTCATAAATGGAAAAATGACATTACCACCCCCAACAATGCAGAAGCTCCCTGTTCTTTCCATTTGGTTCATAGAGATTTTCCTGAATACAGAGCTCACTACCTCCCAGTATCTCTCATCTGGTTACTAAGATCCAAAATCTCTAGTTTTATGACCAAGATCAGACTTTTTGAGGATTTTTTCAGCACTTGAGGTGTTTGGATCCACCATTATTATTTAGGCCTGTATATTGTATTTTCAAATGAGATTTTAAAATCACGTTTTACTTCTTTTTCCTCCATTCTTTTTCTCTGTTTAAGAAATCTCTTGGGTTTTTTAAACTTTTTTTCTTTTCTTGAGTCTATCCTGTGTTTCCACAAAACTGTGTGTAATCTGTGGTCTCTTATCTTAGATGCTTTGGTTGAACATTGCTGTAGTCAATATAGTGAATTCATGGGTTTTTTATCTGTATTGATATACAAAATATCCCAGAGAACCAGAAGAGGTTTTTTTATAGAGCTATAGATGAAATTTTCTTCTCTAGAGGAAAAAAATAGTCTCTTAAAAAGATGATGTGGATAAAACTGATGGAGAGTGGGTTTCCCCCCACCTTTTATGCATACCTATTATAAGGTACTTTTTGTTTAGCATCTATGCAAGTATATTTAAATAAACTCAGACCCTAATAATTCCTATTTTATAACTTATCCTAGGCAGAGAAAGGAAAACATTTAGTCCTAGTTGAATCAAAGTTTAAGAACAAACTCTGTTTTATTACAGGATGCTTTTTGTTGTGGTTTTTCTTAATATAGGTAGATTTTTAATCAGTTTTTTGTCCATGTTCTATTGCATTGATATCTGGGAAATAGAACAAGACTGAGCTGCCTGGCTCACCTTGCTCTGTGTGTGTTCCTATGTGCACATGGAGACAGGAAAATCCAGTAATTAATTGCAGCTGCCCAGGATAATTATGGGTCAAAGTTTCCAGTAGATGTGCTGGGAAGGAGTTGGAGCAGGTGTGGAATCTGCCCAGGGCTTGTCCCCAGTGGAAGGACTCACTCAAGTGTGACATGTACTGGTGATGGGATCAGGGCTGTCTTCAGTGCAAAATTCAGGGTTTTTTCCTCCCAGGCAGTCAAGAGCTAATGATGTGAGATGGCAAAAAAATGATTATCACGTCAGTGCTGTAAAATTGTGGTCCCAGTGAAGATAGCAGATGTTTTAATTGGCTTGGGACATAGAGAAGTCTTAATCATTGCATGTGGAAATTCTGGTGTGTGACTATAAACTGATTGTATTTTATATAGGACCAAGTTATAGCTGTCCAAGCAGGAACACCTCAAACTGCATTTGAGTCCTGTCAAGAAGAGGTTCATCATTTCATAGATACACATTTGACTCTTCACTGCTAGGAGTGTGCTTGGCCTAATTATACCTGGTTTGATTCTATTGCAAAGTGGTTTTTCTGGAAAATCTGCTCAACAGTCTGATTTTGTCATTACTTGGAATTGCACTCTAATACAGTGGTAAATGCAGCAAGGACTTCATTCTAAAGTGACTTTTTAAAAAAAAAAAAAAAATGTTGCCTGAAAGATTAAAATGCACTTGAATAATCTGTTCTGAAGTATGCTTGGTACTACTGCTCTGCTGGAGCTTTTCACACTCCGTGTATGCTTTTGAGAGGATGAAGTATGCAATAGTAAAAGCTGCCTTGGCATAAATCACGAAGGAATTATCATTACTGGCCTAATAATTCTGTCTCTTGCCAAGATTGCCAGGAAGGTCACTTGGCAAGAGTGGTGCCTGTTACATGGATAAGGCTGTGGTGGGAATTGAAAGGAGAGTAAGAACTCAGTTCATTTGTTTATTGCAATGTTAAAAACCCCTAAATACACTTGTTTAGGCAAACCCTTTGTAGCAGATCTCCTTGGCCCATGATCCAGATATAGATGGTGACAGGAGGTAGCTCAAGTTTCTTCTTTCAAAACCAGGACAAGTCATGTTAGACAATGTTGGTGCATCTTGCAGCTCCCAGCATTCACTTTCTCTGTGCATCCACCAAGTAAAGATCTTCTGTGGACCTCTGCATCCACTTGTTTCATTTCATCCCATCACTTCTTTCAGCCAATGTCAAATCAATACATTTGACAGCACCTAGTAATTTTTACAAGTGTTTTTGTGGTTGCAATTTCAGAGCGTTCTCAGAAAACAAAACCTGGAGGGAAAGGAAGGGAAGAAAAAAAGAAATATTTCAAGGTCATTTGATTGCCATGCCATGGAGGCTTCAAAACCTGTGAGAGCAAGCTCTCAAGTGTTAACTAAGACTGTGCCAAAATAGGCAAGCTTTAATTCCTGCATTTAATTCCATGACTCTCTGATAAAAATGTGGGTTAACTCAGAAGGATTATAGTCCCATCCTAAATTCCATCTAAAGATGATGGAAAGCTGATGTTCTGATAAACTCTGAATGCTCTTAATGACTGTGATATTCTTGCCCAGGGTAGATCAGAGGTTTAAGAACGAGCACCTCAGTTTTGTTACATGTGACACAAATGCAATGAGTTCTGCTCTTGTCAGAGGTTGTGTCCACGTAGCTGTCTACTTACATCTCTCCAGAGCCAGTTCGATGGTGCATTGAATAAAAGGCATTTCAGTCTGTTAGTCAATTTTGGACAATTTTTGGCAGCCACATCAGGTTTTTACCACTCTCTTAAAAAGCACTGTTGCCTAGACTTGACAGGAGTTAAGAAAGAAGTCAAAGACTGGACAACTCGGGTTGCAGAACTGTTTTCTGGCATTGAATCACCTTAATCCTTGTTGATCTTATTTCATTTTTGAGAATTTGATGGATTTTTCCCCACCTTTCCCTCAATATCTATTTTGCAGCTTTACTGGCTGTGCATGACCACGTCCTTTCTCTTTCACCCTGGCCTAGCCTCTTTTAAAATGCTGCTCCAGGGACCAGCAAAAATGGGTTGCCAGATAAAGCATTATCTCTAATTACAGCCAAAAGGTACACCTTGAAACAATGTGGAATAAGTATTTTTAAAAGAAGGTTGCCCAGTAGAAGCAGTTGTGAGTGCAAGTACTTAGGGTAAGAAAAAGTTTTAAAGTGTTTAGAGATCTGTTTTCTTCTCTAAATATTGGGTTGATGTTTTTTGGTTGTTTTCTGGGGATTTTTTTTCTTCGTTAAATTTGCATTGTTTTGTTGCTTTAGTTCTTTATTTTGTTTGGTTTTTTTCCTAAGTTGCATCTCAAAAGCTAGAACTTGATTAAAGCACTGCTGTCTGTTCAATTCTGACAGTTTTTTAAATCTCTTTTTCAAGCCTGAAATTTTGCTTTCCAAAGCTGGCTGTTTGATAGGATTTTTTGGAAGTTCTTATGCTTAATTTTTTCTTTGAAGTTAGCAATTCCCTATCCTTCCCAACCATTAAGTTGAGCAGTCAGATGCTGCTTGGCATTGATAATCCTGGTTTCTAGGTAACCCATGTGGGGCCATTTTACAAGGTAAGAGTGTTCAGACAGTGTCAAGGATTATTGGAGGTGCTAAGCAAAAAAATGTGCTGATGCAGGAGATCAGAAGTTTAACTTTCAGGAGTTCCTGCTGATCACATGCCCCAGTTCTGTGTTTGATCAGAATTCCTTCCTCATATCAACTCAGAAGACACTTGGAGTTTTAATTCTGTGAAATTTTGTCATAGAGGTAGGCCAATTGTATTAGTGTTTCAATTATATTCATTTAAACCAACAAAATCAAACTCATCATGCTGATGGACAAGTGAACTGTCAGCCTCAGCATCAACACCAGGTCCAGTATAAAAGGCAATGTGAATAATCTCTGTGCCTTTTGAGATGAGTTTTCCTGGGAATTTTATAGGACGAAATGCCAGACTATGGTGTTTAGTTTAATTTTATACTTTATATCACAGTGAGCACACCACTTTAAAGAGTTAGCAACCACATTTGCAAAATTTTACAGACAGAACATCTTTTTCAGTGTGTCTTCCTGAAATCTGTCCTGATTAATTCAAGAATGGCTAAGTTGCTAGCACAAACCAGGAGTAAGGAAAGAATAAAGTAAGCAAAACTATTTCTAATGCGTTTGGGCACTGGAATGTGTGTCCTTCTGTGAAAGGTGCTGAGGTTGGGGTGGTAAGGGATGACCCCATCAGAGTGATGTTTGGGCATTCCTTGTTAAACGTAACCAGGTGACTTCCAGGTGTTGTACAGGTTGGAAACAGGTGGTTGGTGCTGAGATCTCTTCTGCTGACGTTTGGAAACAGCAGCAGAGGCACTTTCAGACCCGGTTTTCCAACAAAATTGAATGCAGTGCAGGTGAAGGAGCAGAATACAAACACTTCTGTTTATGTTTTCCTGATTGCAGGTATTCAGAGGAAATGTGTTTATTTCTGCCCACGTTCAGCCCCAGGGTCTATGGCTCCTATTTTTAGCAGCCACGCACTATTATTAATCTGAGATTTTTGACTATCCAGTGAGTCAGAAGGTCTGACTGCCCAGAGATACATGAGTCAGACAGGCAGGAATAGTCTGTTCTTCTTCAAGACACCAGGAGACATAGATTTAAAAAAGAGGTTTCACTTAGTGAGCAATACAAATGGAAACATAATATATAAATAGAAATCCTTTTACCCTTCATATTGGATTCTTTTCCCAGGAAACTCTTGTCCCAAAACTGTTACTTACTACACAATCTATTTGTATATGAAAATGGGTAGCTTGTCACCCTTTTTATTTTTTTTTCATATGCCCTGTCTATTGGTTAGTTAATACATTTCTAGGACAGGCAATCCTCCCACTGTGACATAGCTATTCCCACAGTAAAAAATGTAATATGTAAGAAGCTTAGAGGAGGGGTGTGGGTCAGGGAGGAGAATTTCATAATAATTTAAATTTATCTTCTGAAATGGTTTCTCTGGGAAGGGCAAATTGCATTAAAATAGCAAAGACTGGGGTGTATGTGGTCCTGAAGTTTCTTTCTGCAGCATATTTTGGGGTTTAATTTTTATTTTCATATGGTGATACCTTTCTGAGTTTCATCGTGACAGTGGCAAATTATTAGCAGCTATAGAGCTGCACATAACATGCAATGGAGGCATGTAAGAGTAGGCTGTAAAAGGATGAATGTTACACACTGATGTTCAGCCTCTGCAGAATTTCCCTGTGGAAGGCAGAAATGTCCAACCAGCTATAAAATTTCATGGGTTCTGAGCTGGGGATCAAGAGAATGCAAGGTACAAATGCAGACTGGAGTGCTTAGTAATGGAATAACAGTGCTTTGGCAGCTCAGCAGTTCAGGAATGAAACGAGGATATTTTTACTCAAAGGTCATTGGTGTAAAAGCGAAATTATGGGAGACTAAAACGCAAGGCAGAATTCAGAGGGACAGACATTGGTGATCTTAGGCCTAATTAGAACAGATGGGTACACAAACAGGTTTGGCTGTGTGCCTTTTGGTCACCTGCAGCAGGGAGACATGGGATAAAGATTCAATTTATCTACTCTCAGGGTAAGAAAGCACATGAATCTCTAGGAATCCAGAAATTTGCTTTCAGAATGGGTTGTTATGTGATACTGATAAAATGCATTTTCCAACGTGGATATTTAGGGAGAAGTTCAAAAGGCCTCCATGGGCTTCTAAGTTGAGTGAGCTCCTAGCAAGCTCAGAGTACCCTTCAGCTTTGGTTCAAGACAAAGAAGTCCCATAAAGGGATTTGGACAGCTAACTCATGGATCTTTTTAGATGTAGAGGTCTTTAAATGAAACAAGAGTCAAATATTTCCAGGTAGAATTTTTTTTTTTAAATTAAAGCAACTAGTCTTTTATGTAGCCTTTATTTTGATGCCTGTAACATTTGTATTATCTGTTAAGCTTTCCTAGAACTTGAAGTGGCACATGGATTCTTTTGAGGCAAATATCTTCCATGTGGCCAGGAGGTTAGAGTAGAATAGAAGGGACCTACAATAATCATCTAATCCAACTGTCTGACCACTTTAGGGCTGACCAAAAGTTGAAACCTCTTACTAGCAAGAGAACTTGCCTGAGCCACCTGCATTCTTGGAGCTGTCTGCTCTTAATGTTCTTCAAGAGCCACTTCTCTTTTTCTGCCATGTGGCCACCTGGGTGCTACTTCCAGCAGCATTTTAGCTCTGCAGCTGACAGGGCAGGAATGTCCAAACTGAAAGGTTGCCTGAAAAATGACCTTGTCTTGCTAATGAGTACATCAGTTTTTCATTGCTGGAGGCATTATGATGTATGGCAAAATTCAGGCAAGTTTAGTACCTTCCCACATGACAATAGGGAACACACATCCAGGCTTCACTGAATTAATCTGAATTTCAACTCTCCTCCCTCAGAAAAAGTTCTAGAAAGCATTGGCTTTGTTGAGATGACTGATCAGAGGCAGGATTTCCACAAAGATGTTGCTGAATGTGTTGAGTGTAACAGAAAATCTCACAGAGTTACTGATGGATGTTGGTATTCTCCCCCCAAAAATGGAATTTCTGTGCTTTGTAATACATGCATGTTTTGGCAGACACTTGTTTCATGGAAAATGCCATTAAAAATGGCAGTTGTTTGAGTCCTTGAGCAATGGATGCTAATTTTTGATGACTGATCAACATGTGATGGGCAGTGATTAATGAAAGGAAATAAAGTTTGTGTAACTGTGAATGCTCATTTCTTCAAGTCAGTGGTCAACCAATCATCTTACCACAAAAGTCATCTGACTTCACATTCCAATGGAATAAAGGAAATATTAAAAGTTCCCTGCAGCTTTTACACTAAGGCCAGTCCTTGTTTTGTTTAGCATTTAATTATTTGGACAATTTCTAAATTATTCCATTCATGTGGCTTCCTGATTGATCTTCTCCTTTTTATATGTCATTCAGTGTCAAGCCAAAGCTACTTAAATCACAACACTTCCCCTATCAAAGCCAGGCTAAAGCAAAAACAGCCATTGAAGGTAGGAAAATTACAAGAAATAGTATTTGTAAGTTCTTTTGTGCAATCTATTTGATTTTGATTAGTGCAGTTTCTCTCCCAAACTGTACCTGTTTGTAAATTCATTAAATCCTGATACTACTCTTTTAGTAGAGAAATGAGGCATCACTGTCCTGCACTGCACCTGGGTGAAGGCAACGGGAAAAAAGTCCTCCAGATCCACATGCATAAAAGAAGAAAAACCAAAAACACAAACAAATCCAAAGCCCTCCCAAAAAAACCGGCCAACTGCCCCTAAAAAACCAACCAAGCGAACCCAAAGCCCCAAAAAACCCAAGTGAACCCAAAGCCCCCCCCCAAAAAAACAACCAAGCAAACCCAAAGCCCCAAAAACCCCAATCAAGCGAATCCAAAGCCCCCCAAAAAACCCAAGTGAACCCAAAGCCCCCCCCAAAAAACAACCAAGCAAACCCAAAGCCCCAAAAACCCCGATCAAACGAACCCGAAGCCCCCCCAAAAAAGACCAAGCGAATCCAAAGCCCCCCAAAAAACAACCAAGTGAACCCAAAGCCCCCCCAAAAAACCCAAGTGAACCCAAAGCCCCCCAAAAAACCGACCAAGCACCCCCAAAGCCCCCAAAAAACCCAATCAAACGAACCCAAAGCCCCCAAAAATCTGACTGAGCGAAACAAAACCAGGGAAGGAGAATACTGCATGAGAGGTGAAAAAGAGAACGTGCATGTTCAGATCAGGAGGAAAAAAAAAAAAAAAAAAAAGAATAAAAGAAATAAAGAAAAAAGAAAAGTAGAGGCTCCAACTCAAGAAATGGAGGGGGGATTTGTGGTTAGGGCTCACTTCTCATCCCTTGGGACCCCATTATTTGGGTCTTGTCACCTCTGGTGCACAACTGCTGCCTGCTCCTTCAGCCTGAATTCATTCCTGGACAAAACTTCTTTCCATCCCAAAGGAAGAAATCTGAATAGTGATAATAGCAGGAACCAATACATCTGCTAAGGAAAAGATGACCTAAAAGATTATTTTCAAATATTAGACAAGTAGAGGATTCCTTGCTATTAAATATTATTGCTTCCATCTCCTCTCTTCTGTCCATCAAGTGTTACTTTGTGACAATCTGTAGCTCAGAGATAATTGTTAAGTTTTATTCAAATTGCATTACTAACCCTGCAACTCATACTGTGCATAATCTTAGCTATCTAAAATGATTCTGTGGGAGGGCTGGCTTTCAATTTAAGCCAACATTTTTAGCATTTCTTTCCCCTCCATTGTGCAAAAATTAGCAGCGAGTTTTAACAGAGTGATATGAATTGTGATAATAAAAATTATTGCTAAAAATTTTTATACTTTCCCTCTTAAATATGCTGTGCTGCTACTCTTCAGAATTTGTTAACTAATCTGATTTGGCAAAATCATCTTCTTGAAGTTTCATTATCCCTTGACAGATGCCTCCTTTCCATAAGTTTTATCATGATAAAGTTAATTTCTTTTCCATGGTAAAAGAGAGGAAAGATTTTAGAATTTACAGTTTTGACCATTAATACTATTCTCTTTACTGGAGCTGCAGTCTGCTACATGAGCAAAAGAAACTGTTGCTAAATTTCTCTTGCTATCTGCTTGCCAAAAAGTTGCAGTCTCCAGCTGGAGTTACTCCAGATTTTCACTAACATACATAGAATTAGAGCGAATTGCAAATTTTTTCGAGATGCAAAAGAGATCTTCAGACTTTAAACCTGAAATATAAGGTTCTTATTTTTATCTGGAATGATGAAGATTAGGAGCACTCCTAATAAAGCTGGCAGAACCAGCACTAGTGAGCAGCCAGTGCAGATGAGATTAGAATCAGGTGGAACAGAAATGATCATTTCCTGTCAGATTAAAAACCCGGGTCAGGCTTAATGTAGGAGTGGGCTAGGGGCCAGGATGGTCTCTCATGAATATACAGGCTCTGGTTTTGGGTTAAGGCAAGGAGAGGTTTGATTGTTGTGTGGCAGCAGCCCCTTTGACCCTGGAGAGTTGTCGTCAGTCTCTTTCATAATCTTGACCCAACAGGACAATTCCTATGGTGAAGGAAAATGGATCTCAATCAATACAATTATTATTCAGTCGTTAATCTGGAGAGAATAAGATGGAAGCTGCAGGCAACAAGGAGATGTGAAACACATTCCACATTCATATTCAACCCTCACAGAGAGGGAGCAAATAGAACCAACAAATATATAAGAATACATGTGATGAAAGGAGCAGGATGAAAGCTTTCAGCCCTCAAAACTGGATTGACTCTTGTTACTGAGGTTGGCTCTGCCACTGATGATGTGAAAATCAGAGTGGAACAATCCTCTGTTGTCTTCCATTTCCACTGCACAAAGGTAAATCACAGCATTGTTTAAAAAGCGAGGTTTTGTTGTAAGCCTTCATAAATCTCAGCATGAAACGATGTCTAGAGCATTAAAATAATTGCATAGCAAAACCTCTTAGGGTAATTTGATAAGGTGCTCTGATTCCAGAAGAGTACAAGTCCTCTGCTTTGATTCTGAGCTGCTCTTGAATAAAAAATCTCAGAAAAAAAGAGAGAGTCTGGGGAAGAATTCACATGGGACGTATCTACCCTGCTTTATTTTAGAATCCACTTCAGTGGCCTGACTTGCACACATTGTTCATAAATCCTGATAGCCACATGCTCTACATTTATAGGATTGGTACCATATGGGGAAGATATAAAAGTGTGTGTTAAATGCTTAGTCCTGTGTGATATTTCATAACAAAAAATGTAAAGCTTTTCCAGGTAAGGCAGGAGCAGCACTACCCAAGGGTCTCTTAGAATTTTTATATATATATATATGTAGATACAGATGTATGATTCTACTCCAGTCAGCAACTGAGTACCACTTTGATTGAAGTTATTCATTTAGGTGTTTTTAGACTTGTTTGAAGGTAGAAATTGTTAAGAACTCTAAGATTCCACTTGTTTTTCAATTTTTGTTTTTCCTTACTAGTGAGAATAACTGTTGAAAATGTCTAATTTTAATTCATCTATTTTAGCTTATCCTCAATATCTAAAATTTGTAAGGTATTTACCGCAGGCTTTTGAAATTAATTTGTTGTCCCAAAACTTTCTGTTTGTAGTAGGGATAAGCACGATTTTAAAAGCTCCTAAAGAGGCAAATGTTAATTTTTTTCCAACAAATAAGCTCCATGCAGATCTCTTAAAGCCAACGCTGTTAGTTGTCTAAAAAATTTGATTTAAAGATGTAAATTTAAAATTGTATTACAACCAGGAAATCCTAGTTGCCAGTTATATAATTAATCCACTAGATCATGCTGCCACTTAGCCCTGCTATTAAGAAATGTGTGTCTATGTAGCCTCTCTGAAATGGGGCCTCCTGATGAGATAATGTATTAGGGAACAATGATGGGCTGTTATGTAATGAAACCAAACTCCTTATAATCTACGGCTGTGCTGGTTAAACAGGAAAAAAAAAAATGCTGTTCAGTCTATTCTTTTGAGAGGTATTATTCTGTGTTTAGTCCCTCCTTTAAAAAACACTCCATAAAAAAAGCTTTCCAGGATCCATTTTCCAAGGTCAAAAGCCTACTGCATCTTGTGAAAACCTAGATGTAGGGAAGAAAAAGCAAAAAATCAGATAAAATTTGAATTGTAGAGGAAGGAAACCAGAGTCTGAAAGCAGACAGGTATCTGAAGATGCAGATCTGTGCCTAATGAGATTTTCTGAAGTGCATAAGCAGGTTAGGGCTGGGGAGATGGATGCCTGACTTGGTTAGTTGTGTCTGAAAATCTCACTTGGCTCTATTAGCCCTTTTAGTCTTCTCAATAGCTTTGAAAATTTGGCTAAGGGAACTGAAAATCTGTTTTCTCTGTTCTAGAAACCTGGCAAGTCCTGTGTGCCCTGGGTGTTGGGGACGTTCCAGTGATTTCCAATGGCCAGATTTTGTTATCTGTCCTCTTGGTTTATGGGCAATGTGTTCCAGACAGTGCAGGCTGTCACCACAGCCAAGAATTCCTCTTTCTTTTGTGGGGGTTTTATAGTTTCTGCTCAATGTGCTAAACTTATTTGTGAGGCACGTATGAACTAACCTGCCAGCCCAAGAAAACAAGGCATGGTGTTGGTTCAGGAGTGCTCAGCGAGTGTGACACACACGATGAGTTTGCTTTCACTCGAGCTGCACCTCAGCAATTCCCAGGGAGTGCAAAACCTGGACCTTCCCAAGCTGTTCCTGCCTTGGCTCCCACTCATTCTAGGCAGAAAAGGCAATTGTGCTCCTTTGTTTGCCTTCTCCAGTCCTGAGGTTGCTACCTGGTATAAATTAGTTCTTTTTCTATTTTTTTTTATATTACAGATTAAATTTTATCTTTAATTCTTAGCACATCATGTGGTTGTCTCTGTGTCCTTATAGCTTAAGAGATCACCTTTTTCTATTTTTTTTCTTTTTATTTTATTTTTTTTTTTCTCTCTAGAGTCTACCTGTTAATAAGAGTAGGCTCTTCTGGGCAGGGAGAACCAGCCAGGGATATCCCTATGTAAAAGGGAATTACATGGATGACACGAGTACTTAATCATTCAAAATAAAAGCCACTAAATAGCGAATGAAAACTGGAAGAGAATACAAAATTACTTGGCCTTTCCATGAGTTTGCAAGTCAGCAAAATTAATGCAGAAGGCCCAGTGATAAGGCAAGGCTTCAAACCCCCCTTGCTGCTTTATTGTGCTCTGTTTCTCTAATGCTGAGGATGTGCTTCTCAATAAAATGTAACTGATCAAAGGAGACACAGGGAAAGACATGGAAACTAATCCATAGCTGGCCCTGCTTTCTACAGGATTTTCTGGCTGATTGGATTCCTAGTGAAGAGGACTAGAAAAAGAAACCATTTAGTAGCAATTATTTTAAAATTATTTTGGAGGGGAGGGTGGGGTGGAGATTATTGAGGTAGTAGCTCTGTAAAATTCACATGGAAAAAAAAACTCCCCACCAAACAGAGAGAAAGGCACTTGGTTCATTAGGGCTGAATGTAATTATAAAAATTTTGATCAATTCTAGCCCTGAGATGGTAATCGTGTTACCATGGATGCAGAGGCCTGAAGCAAGAAGGTAACAAGGAGAAAATATCTGTTCTTTTTACCCCATTTTTAAATCAAAACATGTGGCTTAAATAGGTCTTTGGTTGTTTATAATTAAATTTGCCTGAACAATACATGAGTTGGCCATTTCTCAACTGTCTGGGGCATCTGTTTTCACATACTTCAAATACAATAAAGATTTTTGTTGTGTGTTGGGTTTGGAGGGGTTTTTTTTGGTTTTTTGTTTTTTTGGTTTTTTTTACTTCCTGTATAACAAAAGTAGGAATGGATGCAAACTTATAATTGGATATGCCTTTTGAGTACAGACAGCTGGAATAAAAACTGCATGAACCCAATTTTGTCCTTAATTATTCTACAGGTGTAGAGGAGAGACAAAACCATTCTGAATTTTTGTGTGGAGCAGCTGTGTCCTCTAAGGAAATACAACATTAACAATCCTTAACTAAAATAACCTGGGCTCAGGATTTTCTTTCAGTCTGGCTCTGATGTTTGTCAGAGCTGATGTCAAAATATTCGATTTGCATGGTTTTTAATACGTCTTTTGGAACCTGAATTTTTTTGGAACACTTTAATAAATTGTGAGTGGCTTTGGTAACATTAAAAACACCCACGATGTTGGGCCACTGGACCATTAACTATCCAAGGAGCTAAAAGCTCTTAAACTTTTGTTACACATGAACTCATCCTGGCTTGGTGTCACAGGCTCTCTGATTTTTATTTTTTTTTCCTGCTGTTTTTCATAAACTTCTGGTGCTTGGAAACGAAGGTTGGTCATTTTTTTTCTCAGTAAAGGCATTTAATATCAAGATGTTTATCTTCATTTTGCAAGTGAAATAGAGCTACATTTGTTGTCCATTTTAAAACAACTTTGAGATTCTGATGTTAAATCTATGGAGGAAAACTCATACCATTTTATTTAAAGCATTTCACCAGTGTTGTAGCCTGTTTTGGGTTTTTTTCTCCCATGTTGTAATATTTTTGCTTACTATATAACTTTAAAAAATGTATGTTCTGAAGGAAGCAGATCTGTCACCATTTGAGAGAAAATGTCCAGCAGCAGCAGAATGCTACCACAGAGGTTTAGATTTTCTTGTTTGCTTTTCTAAATATCAGAAACGGTACAGCCATTAGTAGGGTACATGCAAATCATTCTTGACAGTTAATTTTAAGTTTTATAATACTTGGCTTTGGGGATTTTTTTTCAGTTTTTCTCTTTTTAAATTTGGACCATTCTTTTATCTGTTGCTTCAAAAATAAATTTTAGATTCTAAAGGGAGACTTTTTAACTTTGTTCCATAATAGCGACAAACTGCAAGGATTTGGGATGTACCTGCAATTCTTCACTCTATGCAGCCAGACTTACCAGTAGAACAATGCAGATTACATTATCTGTATTTCATATGGGTTTTTTTCTTCAGACTTCTGATTTTTCCATGTAAAATTTTGTCAATTTTAGATAAAGAATCATTTCAAGTCACAAGGTTTTTTGGATTTTGTTTTGTTTTTTACAGCAGTGCAACACTTTTCAAAGACACGTTTATCTGAATATAATCTAGCAGGTCTTTTAGAAGAAATAAATGAAGAGTGCAAAGAAGATACTAAAATAAATGAGCAAGTATATTTAATAGTGGGCTAGTAAAGGCAGTGAATTAAAGATTATTTATATAAACTCTTTGTAGCCCTGCATACAATGAGTTCCTCTTTCACTGTGAATTCAAAGAGGGATTGTCTTTAGAAACACAATAATGGAATAATTTAATTTTTTCGGCAGAACTAGAGCAAAAAAAGGATCACGGAAAGTTTTTATATGAGAAACTTTCTTAGGAGAAGGGGATTGGGCCTGGTATGATCTCTTTTTATCTCTTCTTTTCTTCAGTTCCCCATTTCTTTTATTCCCCTGTTCGTATACATCATTGCTCCAGCTCTGGTTTGAAATTTCTCTTCATAATACAGAATTCTCCATGGAACATAAACATCAATATTTCTGTCTGGGAGACTGATCTATCAGGGTTAGAGACTCCTTTTTTTCCTCCATCACTTAAGTATCTTTCTAAACCAGTAGATATATCTGCTCATCTTTTGCATAATTTTTAGTTCATTTTGCAGATCCCTGAGCACTGGCACAATTTTGATAAGCCATGGAAAAATATGTCCATGCTGTGTGTTTCTGTGAAACCCATTTTGCTTGCATGATGTTTTGAATATAGTCCAGTGAGTGAAATTATTATGTGAATGGTGCAATAAGTGTGGTTAATGTTCACTTTTGTGTGAATTACTTTTCTGGCTATTTCTAGTTTTCCTCATAATCAGGTATTGTAGTGCATTGCACACAGTAGTGATTCTTTCCCTTGATTCACTGCTATAAGACATTATTTCACTACACTAATGATGGTTTGTGATCATTTTCTATGTCTTTTTCCCCAATCGGTGAAATGTCTGCTAGCACACAAAAACTTAGGCAATTCTTCTTTGTTTCACTGTATTTAAAAATGGGACCTAAGAGTTTTGAGGTAACAGGTTAGAATATGGTTAAGGTAGTGTTTGTAGCTCAAAGGATTAGAAGAATTCCAAACAGCCCCACCATGAAGGCTTTTTAGGGATACATAAGCCAGTTTAGATAAAATAAGAGCTAACTGCAGTCCTCCCACAAACCTCAAATGGAGCTCTCTTCGTAATTCAGAAATGTTTGGCCACTTCATTTCCCTTAATTTCTCATATTTTTCCTACCTCTGCACTTTGTGCAGAAGCATCAAGAAA
Source organism: Acridotheres tristis (assembly GCA_037013685.1). Lineage (NCBI taxonomy): Eukaryota > Metazoa > Chordata > Aves > Passeriformes > Sturnidae > Acridotheres > Acridotheres tristis. The sequence continues at coordinate 68,774,672 of CM072885.1, forward strand.
CCACAATAAAGGCTCTTTGGCAGACTCCAGGGATTATGATAAGCATCCAACACTGTAAATGCCCATCTGAACCTTCAAGGTATTTGAGCTTTGCCCATGACTAATTTCTGCCTGGCTCTGGAGGGAGCAGCTCAGGATGACAATTTTCTGTGCTAATGTACCTGAAGATGTTGTTTTTTTCACCAAAGAGGCTTTTAAGAAAGTTTTCTCCCCTCTTTCAGGACAACAGTTTGCAAAGCATTCCTTTGACTTTTCTACCACAACATGAAGGGAGGGGGAGAAAAAAACCCTCCAACCTCTGTAATTTCTTTTCTTTTGGCTGGTGCTGCTTATCTGCTTGCTGAAAGGGTTGCTGGGGATTGCTAATGCATAACACAGGGTCTGCCAGTTGCCCTTTTGCTGTTGATACAGCTCTTAACGTGCATTTAGAGTAAACAGGTAAAATGTCAGGGTAGCTGGAAAGAAAAGAGCAGCAAAGTCAGTTAATTTGATGAAGCACTACCAGTGGAGTTCTGCCCTTAGCCACACCTGACCCAGCTCCAGGGTAGGATTTGGGGTGGGAATGGTGGCAGATTTTACCTGGATGTGTTTTTGTTGAAAAGCCAAATGGTAACAGCATTGAAGAGACTGGAGTTACAGGTTTCTGTCATTGGCACCATGCTCAAAATCTCCAGGGAGAAAACTTCCCAGTAATAACTTGGGAAATTACCTCTTTGCAAGGAGTGTTTTGACAGGAGGATTTTTTTCTGATATTTTGAAGATCGGTATGGAAGTGCAGAAATTTACAAGTGGAATAAACATTTAACTGTAGAATAAACGTAGAATAAAAGTAGAATAAACATTTGACTGATCAAAAACTAGTTGGAAAGTTTTGAGATTTGCTTTAGATGAGAACAAAAGGGCAGATAATTCCTTTTTGGTTGTGGAAGTATATGCCTACGCTGAAATGACAACTCTTGAAAATGAAATTTTTGTTTCTTCCAAGTGAGTACTGTTTTCATCCAGCTTACAAACAATTAGCATTGCATTTAGTCAGGAAAGGAGGAAATGGAGCTGTGAATTCTTTACTGTTATTAATCTTGTTTGTCATTTCTCTTGCATCTGGGAAGCTTCTACTTCTAGAATATTCATAGTAGACAAAGAACTATTTCCCCACAGCAATTCAGGTCGCAGAATATTTTCAAAAGAGCATGATGAAGAAGGATGGGTAGCTATTTTCAGAGACAGGCATACTTCATCCATCTCCGTCTGTTATTTAATTCTGAATCTCAAGAAATATAATTCACAGTACAATAGGAGACTTGGTTTGTGTAGGTTCATTGGTGAAGCACAGGTCTGCCCTCCCAGCCAGTGTTTCCATCTGTACTTCAGTCTGACAAGTGCTTAAATCTCTTATTAATTGTCTGGTTTAAGGCAAACTTCAGTAGCATGCTAGGCAGATAAAAGGAAAGCCACCCAGGATGGCAATTTACTTTTCTTACAGAACTGAGCATGTAGCCACACATAGCAGAGGAAAAGCCACCCAAAGCTGTCCCTGGAGTAGCAGAGTACAAATCAAAGTTGGGACTGCGTTGAAGTGTATTGAGGCTTTGTGGTTAAATCCTGTGTTTAGAGTGCTTGTCTCTGCAATGTGGAACCTCTTTGACCAATCTGTTGTAGCACCAAATGCCTATTCCAAAATTTTACTTGCAGTGAAGTGTTTAGAAAAGCTTTTCTAAATAAATTGTGCAGCAAATATGAGGCAGAACAGAATATGGGCAGGAGTTGGAAGTACATTCTCAGTTTGCTTTTTCTGCTGGATTCTTTATAAATCATCTCTGTAACATGTTGGGATTTTTCCTCTTTTGTTCTTGCTTCTCTTCAACTAGCTGGCTGGTTTGGCATCTTATGCTTGTGGATATTTTTAGCATCTCTTGAAAAACTCAGAGATGGATTCCTGCTGCTGATCAGCCAATGCTGTGTTCTCCAGTAGGTGCCATCAAAATATCTCTGATCTGTTTCCTTAGCACTCTTTACTCACCTCTTATTTTTTTTATTCAATATCTGTAATATTTATCTCCTAGCAAGTATTCCCTCTTTTGAGGGAAGGAGACGTATGGATTCTAGCTGCTGCTTTCTGTGTCTTTTGCTGAGACTCTTGACTTGTGAGTAAATACCTGTCAAAAACTTTAGGAGTGTATTTCCATGGTGATTGCAACATGTTTACTGTAGTACCTACCTTGTATATTTTTTGGTGTAAGCAATCTTTTTTTTTGTCTTTGAGTGGCTTTTTGTGATTCTGCAGGAATGTGCCTTACAGTTCTGTCAAAATAACATTTCTTTGTATTTAATGCAATGGGATTTTTTTTTATTGAAGAATAACTAAAAATGAGAGAGGAATTGTCTTCTTCTGAACAAAGACTGTAGAGTTGGTTTTCCTTCTTTTTTTTTTTTTAGACCTACCCAGTACAGCTCCTAATACAGTAGCTGCCTTATATAGAAACACGAGTTTGCTCACTCTAAACTCAAAGAAAATGTTCTGAGTTATTACCAGCTGTTTATTAGCAATGGCAGTTTTTATGGAAAAGCTTGCAGAATCAGCATCCTTCTTCCTGGCCCCTCTCAGGACACATGCTGGGAGCCTGGAGTGCCTGTGCAGGATGCACTGCTGTGTTCCAGAGACATTTCTTGCTGAAGCTTTTGCTAAGATAAAAACGAGTTTGAAATGCAGGCAAACAGGTAAAAGGCAAACCTGCAGGTGAGGCAAGGTTGGTTCACATCTCCTTACCTGGAGTGCTGTGTGAGTGCCAGTGCACCTGGCCAGTTCTCAGTCCACAGCACAGGTATCCTTTTACAACCAGGTCAAACGAGGACACTCCCTTACACTGCTTCAGTAGGAGAGCTCTGCCACCTACATCCCTGAAATGAACATGTTCTTTATTTCTTTTTAACTCTTCTCGCTTTCCAGGGCCAGATTTCCGACCCCCAAAATACACGAGCTGGATTCCCACCAGATTTCTGAATTAGCAGACTTTTCTGGGAGGCACCATGGGAACGTGGCTGTCTTTGTGAGCTCTCTGCACCCCAGCTCACAAAGACAGCACTGCAAACAAGGCACGTAGCACGGGCAGGTATTCCCCAGGTGTTGCTCAGCCTTTTCAGCATTACCCCAGAGAGTGGATTATTTTAGGTTTATTGCATCCCCTGTGCCTGCTCACGTGGTAGAGGTTAAGCAATGTTATATTCCTAGCCTGGAGCTACAGCACCTACATGGTGCACGTTTGCCATCAGAGGATGGAGCAGCATCTTGGAAACTCATGGCTCATCAGGATGATGCATGTGCCCACAACAGGAAAAAACCAGATTTGAAATGCCTGCTGATGAAATCTGGGAGTTCTTAGTCCACTGGCATCATAGGATGCTGTGAAGAGAGGGCAAAATCCTGGCTCACTAAAGTGGGGAAGCAGAGGCACAGAGAAGCCAGGGCTGATTGAGAGTTTCCATTCTCACTGGTCAGGGTCTGTGTGGGGCTTGCTGTACCATGTCCAGCTGCCATGGTAGTTTTATTATGTTTATCTCAAATATATTATTGAAGCCTTATTTCTTGCCCATTTAAAACTTCCAGTGACGTCAGAGACTTGGACATGCAAGGACATACAAGCATGGAAGGGGGGCGGGCTTAGAGCTGCTCAATCCTTTCCTTCTTATTCGGTATAAATATATAAAGATGGAATTTCTTATGTGGAAAGATAAGGCTTTTGATTTGCAGAAACAATCAAATGAAGCTTGGTAATCTCTCTAAGGTTTTGTTTTCTTCTATTTGGCTGGGAAAAAAAGACACCAACTAATATGTCTTAGATTTTTGACAGTGCCTTTCTTTAAACAGCAACTAATTTAACTGAACTCTCAGTTAATTGCTTTAAAAATACGAAACCACTCAACTAGGGTGTGCAGTCAGCTTTTCATAGCACATCCCAGAGTCAGTTACCATAGCACTGGGAAAGATTTTTGGTCTCCATGGCAACCTCAGGTCGGCTTGTCGCACCTTTTATCTTATGCAGACTGAAAGCAGCAGCATGTGTGTGGTATCTGGAGTTAATATGTCAAGGGGGAGGCAGATACATTGCCAGAGAGCTGTTGGGTTTTTTGGGTTAGTTTGGGGGTTTGTTCCCCCCCCCCCCCACCTTAAATTCGGTAAGGTTGTTAATTATTGCTAATCAGGCTAATGGCAGGGGCAGGTGGAAGTGGCACTGCCTGGTGGGTGCTTGGAGAGGCAGGCTGCTCCTGGGGGCTCTGCAGCAGCTGGGAAATCTTTCTTTCCTTTCTTTCCCTCCTGGAGAGCAGCCTGCAGAGCTGGAGAGCCACAGATCCGTGGGATTTTTGGGATTCCCTTGCAACTGGTTGCTCTGGGTGCCTCTTTGCTAACCCTGCCATCAGAGGAGCAGTGCCTTTGGTCCACTGCTCTCAGTGTTTTAGGCAGGCAGCTTCCACAGAATAGTTTGGGTGGGAAAGGACCTTTTAAAGGCCGCCTAGATCAACCTCCCTGCCGTGGGCAGGGACATCTTCAACTGCACCAGGTTCCTCAAAGCTTCATTCAAGCTGGCTTTGAACTCTTCCAGAGATTGGATTTTGGCTCTGGCCAAGGGCTAATTCATGGCCTGGGTGCTGCTGTAAGGTGCCCTGGTGAGAAGCTGTGTCTGCAGACCATCAGTCCCTCCTCTCACTGGTGTCACCAGCTCTTGCAGTGCCATCGAGGTCCTCTCTTGCTGCCCATATGCAGCGAGAGCAGCAGCACAGCCCAGCTCAGGGAAGGTTGTCATGGCCTTCAGGAATGAAGCAGAGAGACAGAAGGACCAATCGGCCACTGGGAAATCACGCTTCAAATCCACACTTTCTCAAGTTGCTCACTCTGCAAATGCTGGGCATCTTGTGGTCTCCTTCAGCTTTCTGATCCAGCTGTGCAGGCTGTGGCATGTGCTAATGTGGGATTTTCTTTGCTCTTGTTTGCTTATCCCTGTTGAAGCTGAGAAGGCTGCACCTTTAGGCACAGCTGTCACCATCACAATTGTCCCTCTGCAGCTGTGACATCTGGGGCTGGAGGGACAAGCTGCTGCCTTGGCCTTCTGGCAGAAGGACTCTGCCAAAGCAGAGTGCAGGACAAGCAGTGTCAGCACTCCTGACCTCCCTGGCTCTCCCAGCTCACACTTCCCAAGCTTTGCTGTGTGTCTCTGCTGGATTGCCATGGCCAGGGGGCTGTTGGGACAGGAGACAGGGTCAGGTCAGAGCCCCAGCAAAGACCCACCTCTGTTCATGCCTTGGGCTTGGCTTATGAAATCACACTGATGGTGTTCAGGCTTTGTTGCTGGAAATCACCAAAGAGTTCCTGGAGCTATTTTATAAAAATGAAATTGTAGCTCTGGCAACCTAGTGCTTAGAGCTGCTTGAAGTGGTCTTCTGTACACTCACTGCTTGTTTTCCTTGAAATTGTGATGGTTGGGGAGAGTAGGCTGGTTAGGGAGATTGCAATGGAAGCAGGAATTAAGGCACTATCTTCTGATTCCAGGGCAGATCAAAAACCCTTTCTGTTGATCTTTTCTGGGATTTTGTGTGCTCTCAGGGCAGAGAGGGGTATGTCTGACCAGGAGGTAGCTGCTTAGCAGAGGGTGTCTGTGGTGTGAGGTGAAACCTCCCTAGATACACTGCTGACTAAAACCAGCCAATGCACAACCCATGTTCACAGTGATTTTGGAATGTTTGGTCTACCAAGAGCATCCTTAATATTCCAATGTGGATCTTCCCAACTGCCTGTTTTTGAAGCAGAACATGCTACAAATAGCAGGAGCAAATAAGTTTTGTTTTCAGCGATGAGTAGACTGTGTTCACATGAAACTGGCAGCCCTGAAAAACTTCAGTAGCTGACAGACAAATGAGCATCACAACACATTTTAAATACCTCTACATTTTTTCCCATGTATTATCTTGCATTCACACTGATGCCTGTACTGGGTTTGCATGGGAAGGTTGTGGTAACAGAGGGATTTCAGGGGTGGCTTCCATTAGAAGCTCCCAGAAACTTCCCCATGCCCAAGAGAGCTAATCCCAGCCCAGCTCCAAGACTGACTCACTGCTCTCCAAGGCTGAGCACATCAGCAACAGGGGGAGCACCCCAGGGATAACAAATTTAAAAAGGGAGGGGAGAAGAAAGTTGCTGGGCAACAGCAGTTGTAGCTGGCAAAAGGAGGGGAAATACGTGTCAGGAACAATTCTGCCAACACCAGGGTCATGGATGAAGGAGGGGAAAGAGAATGCTCCAGGTGCCAGAGCAGAAATATCCTGCACACCCTGGTGAGGCAGCTGTGCCCCTGCAGCCCTTGGAGGTCCAGAGTGGAGCAGAAATCCACCTGCAGCCCATTGGGGACCCCACAGCAGATCAAGTGGATTCCTGAAGGAGGCTGTGACCCCATGGGAAACCCGTGCTGGAACAGGCTCCTTGGAGGATCCATCCCCCCCATTTATCCACCCCCCATTATCCATCCCCCTGTGCTGCTGCTGGGGAGGAGGCAGAGAAAATCAGGAGTGATGTTGAGCCTGGAAGAAAGGAGGGGTGGGGGAGAAGGTATTTTTAAGATCTGGTTTTATTTCTCATTATCCTACTCTAATTTGATTGGTAGTAAATTAAACTAATTTCGCCAAGTCGAGTCTGTTTTGCCCGTGATGGTAATTGAATGATTTCTCCCTGTCCTTATCTCGACCCATGAGCCTTTTGTTATATTTTCTCTCCCCTGTCTGAGCAGGTGATGAAAAAGCCCTCAGGAGGCCCATAGATCTATGCAGGAGGCTTTTGTTGAACCTCATTTGGGCTGTAGAGTTTTCTGTTCCCTTAATGTGGAGAGGAAAAACTTTCCCTCCAAAATCAAATCTTTTCTCAATTTTGTTTCAAGTTCACGACCAATGGAATGAAAATCATGGCATATGGAATATTTTCAGGCCTCAAAATAGATTTACATTTCATATGGACACAGGCCTTGGTTGAGTCTTATTTTATTATCTGTTTTTAATTTAATGATGAGGTCAAGGAGCAAAGTTTGGATCCAGTTTTGGAGGGGGAAAGTATGTGTTGCAATGAAGGCTGTGTTTGTGATGGTCTTAAGCTTTCTGGTTAAATTTAGCAACTCTGTTTTAAGATTCAGAAATTACTTTTTTTTTTTTTTTTTTAATAAAGAATTGATACATAAGTCCGTATGCTTTTAAATATATGGATTTCATTTAGAAATCTGACAGCCAGAACTGAAAACACTTAGCTGTGACACAGAATTACTCTGTTAAATATCAGGGAGAAAAGGGAAAAAGAATTAGCAAAGATGGGAACCAGACGCACGGGCACGTTTGAGATGGATCCCAGCATTAGAGGGAAGTGCTGCTCCTCTCACCTGTGCTGGAGCTGAGCAGTTTTCCTGCAGCTCTCCCAGCAGGCAGCTGCCCTGACAGCATCACACTCCTGCTGCCTGGCGAAGGCAGAGCTGGAAGGATAAAGCTCCTGTTTACATTTCCAGTGCTGCTCTGGCCAATACACTGAAAGACAGAAAAGCACGCGAGCTGAATTTGTAAAAATCCAACAGCTTTTCGAGCTGGTTCTAACATTGGATGCCTCCTTGTTTATTTTCCTGTAGCACACGTGTTTGAGAAAAACCTGACTGCTCTAAGGGGCAATTACTTGCTCTGACAGTGGTGGCTTTCAGTGCTTAAAACAAAGCTTAACAAGTGCATAACATCAAAGCTTAACAAGTGCATAACGTCCCTGTGCAGTGTTTTCAGGAATCGCTCTGTAGCAGCAGAGGGAAGGAACGAGCAAAGGCAGAGCATGTTCTGCCTTCTGCCTGACTTGAGATAAATGACAGTAATCACACAGACAGTAATCTGGCCTTTTCTGCTCTGCCCACCTGCTGCTGCTGTTGTCATGCTCTGCACTCTGCTGCCATCCTCTGTGACAGCAGCTCCTCCAGCCTGGCTCTGCTGGCAGTAATGAGGGGTGGCACAGCCCTGCAGCTGCTGCAGGGCTACCAGGGGGCTGTGGGGGCACAGAGCTGGGCTGCAGCAAACCCAGCAGGGAATTCTCTGAGCTGGCATGCCTGCAGCAGAGAGGGGTTTTAGCTCCAGAGTGAGCTGAGGGCACGAAAGGGAAGGTTTTGCATCTGGGGAATGAGAGGTTGGAGGGCAGAGATCTGGGGGTGCTGGTCCATGGCAAGTTAAACATGAGCCAGCAGTGCCCTGGCAGCCAGGAGGGACATCCCTGTCCTGGGGACATCAGGGACAGCATCAGCCAGGCAAGGGAGGGATTGTCCTGCTCTGGGGTGACCTCACCTTGGATATTGTGTGCAGTTTGGGGTGCCACAGTGTAGAAAAGACATTGGGCCATTAGAGAGTGTCCAGAGGAGAGCAACAAAGGTGGTGAAGTGTCTGGATGGGAAGTTGTATGAGGAGAGGCTGAGGTCTCTTGTTCTGTTCAGCCTGGAGGAGACTGAGGGGAGACTTCACTGCAGTTCCAGCTTCCCTGAGAGAAGAAGATGGGGTGCAGGCACTGATCTCTGCTCTGTGGTGACAGCAACAGGACCCGAGGGAATGGCCTGGAGCTGTGCCAGGGCAGGTTTAGGTTGGATATCAGGAAAAGGCTTTTCCCCCAGAGGGCGGCTGGGCACTGGAACAGCTCCCCAGGGCAGAGGGCACAGCACAGCCTGCCAGAGCTCAAGGAGAGTTTGGACAACGCTCCTGGGCACAATGGGATTGTTTGGGATGATGCTGCACAGGGTCAGAAGTTGGCCTTGATGATCCTGATGGATCCCTTCCAATCTGGGACATTCTGTGATTCCATCAAGTCGGTGCCTGTGTTACAGGGGAGAGAACAGGACACCAAGAGAGGTCCAGCCATAGTCTGAGGTGTAGATTGCCAGAATACAGCTCTGATGGATTGCCTTGGCATCTTTAACTACAGTCATGATCCTTTAAAACCACCTCTGCCCTGTGCAGGAGCAATCATGGCTTCTGTGGAATTGTCCAGGGCAGAAATCCTCCTGTTTAAAAGGGCAGGCACTGCCAGCTTTCAACCTGGAACAGATCTTCAAACTCTTCAATACATCCCAACTGTAATTAATAGAGAAACACAAGTCTTTGAGTGTGGAATGATTTTTTAAAATAACTGTTAATAGGGAATTTAAGAATACAAATCCTACTGGATGTAGCTAGCTGAAAATGTGATTGGGATGTGGAGAATAGATAATAAATGAGTAGGTGAAGAGAGCAGGGTAAAGAATACCAACTTGTAGGACATGGAGGTCTCCCCAGGCTCTAAGTTCCCAGGCTGAATATTTAAAGACCTTTCTAAGAAATATAAATATATATGATTGTTCTGAGGACAAACTACATTGTTTTGTGTGTGTGTGTACATACATGCTTATATTTATAATGTATTTTTATATATTCAGTGTAAAATTGTATGCTGCCACGGCAGTATCCAGTCATTTTGGTCTGATTGATTGAAGCAAATGTAACACCAAAGATTAATTTTCCAGAGTAGATAAGTTGGAACTGATCTTAAAATATGAAATAAATACAGTTCCTTTCTGTATCTTTTTTAAAAGTTACTATCTGGGGACTTCTGCCATGGAAGATGCTCAGGATTTATCATCAGTGCCAGTGCCATGGATGCCTCTGTGGATGGTGGTTTTGAGTCCTCCCATAGTTTCTGTTGCCCACTTTGGACTTGGTTTAATCTGTCCTTGTGTGGCATCCAGGCCTGAAGCCTCCAATAGAATGGAAATATGATTTTGCACATTAGCTTTTCTTACACAAATCAATATTTCAATATCAGTTATGATGATATTGTGAAGTAATCTCTAAAAGTGCTCCTACCAGTTTAAACCTCTTTTTATCTAAGTCTTGTTTTTTCTGCATTTGCAGCACATAAGAATGCCTTATGTACATTACTGAAGTTGAATTTTACATCTCTAGTCTTTCCTCTCTCTGTTACCAGGTCCTAAAAAGAAATTTGATTGGTGTTAAAGGTTTTTTTTTCCACAACAAATCTCTGCTGGATGTTGATAATTACCTTCCATATAGTTACAAACATCTCATAATTTGTTCTAGAAATTAAACTGGCTGTTTCTAATTCACTTAGTTCTCCTTTAATGTCTTTTAAGAAATAAAAATCTAGAGAATAGGTAAGGTTTTAGACATCACATCTACCTGTCTTGAGGAGTTATGAAAATAACTGCTAAAAGTTCTAGATGTCATCAGTCAAAGCTTTGGGTTTGGTCTGGAATGAAGCTCATTAGATCTAGGAAATTTGAAACTATTTTTAACTAATACTTATTAATTGGGAGAGTTTTTTTCCATTCAAAGACTTTACTCTTGCTCCTTTGTGACTGGAATCAGATCTGATGAAATGTTGTATTTTGTGATGATCAGCACACAAAAAAGCATTAACAACTTGACCTTTTTGACCTCATACATCAATGACTTTCATGCTCAATTTCATGGCAGAATACTCTTGAGCCTTCCTTTATTGTTCATGCCTTTAGTGAATGATTTCTCAACGTTTCTTGCTGGTTACATCCAACTCTGTACCCTGAATACTGTTAGTGAGTAACACTCTATTTTAATGTAATCCTGTTGAGCTTTGGTACAATTCCTTGGTAATCTGACTTGGTTCTCACTGCTGGTTTGCTTCCTTCTCGTGTTCCAGGTCAGTGAAGAGCTCGTGGTCTAGTCAAGGTTACTGTGTCACTTGTCTTTTCTCCATCATGAAGCAGCTGGCACATAAGGCCATAAGAATTATTTCATTAAAGAGCTTCCATCTCTCCTTAATGCCTTTTTTCCTTAGGCCATCCTCTGGAGATCTTTCCTGGCAATTCCCTGGGATTACTGAAGTGTATTCCTTTGAGATCCATTAATTTCATTTTCCTGTTGTGCTGTCTTCCTGTTCTAGGTTGTTCAGAGTGGAAAAAGGAAAAAACTCTGAATACTTTTATCTTTTCCCCCTGTAAGCATTGCCACAAGATTTTTCTCATTTGGCCCAGATTTTACACACAGGAGGGTATTCATTCACATCACCTCCCTCTCTCAGGTGCCCAAGTTCAGAGGTTAGTCTCTCATCTCTTGGAATAGTTGATGGGAAGTGATGGGATGTGTGTTTCTATTAGCAGCATGGATTCACAGACCACCTCAGCTCTTGCTTTGAGTTACAGTCTAGCAGTGCCCCTCGACTGAATACCTAATTTAGGCTTTTAATTTTGGTGCCCAGAGCTTGGTACTTTCTTTGTTCCCTCCCCAAGTCCCTTTCAGCTTTATGCTGCATTGCAATATCTCTTTTGGAAGACCTGAAGGTGAGAAATGTGATCTGGGAAGTCACAATGCACTGTGCAATTTTCTGCTTTCTGGCTGATAAATTATTTTGTCTTCTGTGTGCTCTGGCATGTAGTGCCATTTGTCCATGCAGCAGTGATGATAGGATGTCCTGAGATAATAATCAGGACCCCTTGGTTTAGACTCCTCAGCTTTCAGAGAAGTCTTAAAAGAGAGTTCTTATCTCTTAGTCAGTTTTTATCCATGTTTTATCATAAATGGAGAAAGCTCTTAGCCTTGAGAGTGATCACGTTAAGGGTGACCACGTTAAGAGGCAATTTAAGAGACGAAAAATAATCAGCACCATTTGCAGTGACATTGTCCTGTGCATCTCAAGAAAAGAGCTAATGGAATGTTGCAAAATGCTTAGAAAAGGAAAAGCTACCTTTCCTGTCATACCTGTGAGATTTTTGTGCCACCAAAAAGCGCTGGAGTGTGGCTGGCTTTGCACTGGAGCTCTCTCAGCCTTTCTGCATCAGTGCATAATTTCACACTCTGTTTGCAGCCTGCACCTTCCACCTTGCATCCAAGACATCACCCAGAACAGGATTCCAGGCTGCTCTCCTGTCTCCCACTCTCCATTCCTCTCTGAGCTCCTCACCATATAAAAAAAAGGTTTCTTTCAAATGAAAAACGGGCTGGCAGGATAACAGGAGCAGTACAATTGCCTCGCAGAAAAACACTGAAGAGAATGAACTTAGCTCTTCAGCTTTAAACCTGCATTATTAATGACTTAAGTTTGATTATTTGCACCAAAACTATTAATGGGTAGCCACTCATTCTTGAGGGACTGGAACTGTTTTCTCAGGACAGATGGAGCAGGAATTGTTCCATGGCAAAATCAGATGCTGAAGGTCAGTTGTCTCCTCTGGAATGTTTGTAGTAGCAAAATGCTTTCCCTTTCTCAGTATGATCTGTCATCTTGCACTGCAAAATGTAAGGCTCCCTTATGGATGTTTTAATTCAATTTAAAAGTTTTCTTGTCTTTGTTTAATGGTAGAGATGTTTGTGCTTCAAGATTCCCTCGTTCTTGATTTAGGGATTGGCTTCATCGTGTTAGTCCAACTTCATGACTGTTTCAAGATTAGTTTTAAGTAATTAAATAAATATAGATGCAGTAGAACATATCACTTACCTAGAACTTTTAAAGAGGCTTTGCAGCTGATTTCAATGGAAGTACCCTCTCAGTTTATTGGGAGAGGCCAATTTAGCAAAGACTTTTTTCCCCCCCCAATTTTTTTTTCCTATGTCAGCAAGGTTTAGCCCAGTGAGATTGGTGGCTCCAGCTCTGAGGCACTACAGCATGTTCTGTACTACCAGGAACACTGGAGCTAGCCATTAATATTTCCATGAAAATGATATTTTTAAAATAAGTGGATTCATCAAAACTGAACCAGTTCACGTCACAAGTTAGTTTTGATTAATTTTCAAGACAAATATTTTTGGTGAAGAAGAAATTTTCCAAATTTGCAATACATCTATTTTGACCTTTTTTAGATTTAAAAATAATTCTCTTTCATTTCAAGATGACCTTTCCTTTAGAAAGCAAAGCAAATTATCATTAAAAACTTTTCAAAACTAAAATGTTTAATATTTAATAGTTTAAATAACCTGCATGGCCTGGTTTTTTTTATTGTTGTTCTTCTGGGACAGAAAATTACATTTTTGCACAGTCACAGATGTTGCCTGCTGCTGACTGGCATGGGAGCTAAAAGCCTGCACTGAAGTATAACACAAGGTTTAGTGGGGGTTTCATGGTAAGAAACTTCCAGTCTTTTTCTATTCAACTACATAATCTGGGATAAAAGAACATGTTGCTACACAAGAAGATAATTACTGTAGTCTTCTTATATTTGTAGATTAGCCACCCTTTTAATACTGATAGCAACTCCTTCAGAAACAAACCTACCCCGAAATTGGGAATTATGTTTGCCATAACTGCAGCACGTGCATTCAAGAACCTTTTTGCTCCTCTTCCTCCCTTCTCAGGAGATTTTCATGTGTGTTTTGTGAGTGCTTACCAGGCATTGGATTGAGGTGGTGTACTATTATATTAATGTTTTGAACAATTCCTATGGGAGATCCAAAAGAAGGTCTTGTAGTCTGCAAAGTAATTAAGTATCAGAAAGATGTGCAAGTGTTTATTGCAGAAAGAGCTTTTCTAAATGAGCTCAGCTATCTAACAGCAAATGCCACAGCTATTTTTGTTAGACTCTCCAAAATCTTATATTTCTCAAGTAACATCTGCCAGGGCTAGGACTGACTTGAGTTTTCCAAAGCACTGTCTAGAAAATATAAAACTTTAGCCCATCAAACCATGGGTATTCCTTGTAAAAAACTTGTATTTTCCTACCAGGGTATGATATCCACATTTTGTTTAAGGCTGCTGTGTATTGATCCCACCACTTAGAGCCTTTTTTTCTTGATATGGAACTAACTGAGGTTGTAAATTCTGCAATTTAGCAGGTGGAGGTTCCCTGTCAACTGGTCCTCTTTGTAGCATGCAATTAGTTTGCCTTCTCTCTTCAGGATCAGTGCTGACTTCTTATTCCCTACCTTCAGCCCTGATATTTCCTTCCTCTTGCTTATTTATGGCTTTTTCTGTAGCTCTGCTTGTGAGGCGTGTGGAAATTCACGAGGGGATTTTTGGGCGGTGAATAACTGAAGCACGGAGGTTCTGAAATTATCTGTGGATTCTTCACTGTATTTATCTGGTCTCCTCCTGCACCAACTATCCAGACTCCTCCTTTCTCAGCAGGTTTCTTAGCTCCATGAGGCTTCTGAGCACTAATTTCAGGTCCAGGTCTGCTCAAGAGTCTTTGAGTGTTTTTGTTTCTTGCATCTCTCTCAATCTCTGTGATATGTAAGATAAAGGCCCGATTTCTGACCTCTTTGTCTCTTTGTGTGGATGTTCACCACAATTCATGTCCCAGCATTCTGCACACAGTCTGTGGAAAGCTCCTTTTGGCCATCTCTTCAAGGGAAGCATCAAGGTTTAAAGAGTGCCCGTTTTCCTTGACTGGGAGATGCACAATGATATGAGGGATTGCTCTTGTGTGCTTGAAGCATCCCGTGGATCACAAATTGCAGAATTAATAATCTCTAGGTGGGTAGATTCCACTTGGTGCTAAGCCTGAAGCTAAAACTGATAATCATATAGATAAGAGTCTAAATTTGTGTTTTGGAGGATCCTGGGAGTAGGAGGAAGAGATGGGGGTGCTGAGGAGTGACAATAAAGGTCAAAGCTTGTAAAGGAAAAAGGGTGGAGAGGAAGAGGAGGAAGCAGCTGCTGTGAAGTGTCCCTTTCAGTAGCAGAGTTAGAACTCATGGCTGGAGACTTTAGCTTCTTGTCCCCTCACCCATGCCAGACTTAGGGAGTTTAGCCTGCATTTTCTTATCAGCTGTAGTACATTAGCACTGATCTTATAAAACAAGGACAAAATCAATGTCAGGTAACAGCAGGACACACCAAGATTCTAAGGCAGTGTTTACTGTTCTGCATTTTTTGCATGTGGAAGTCACTGAGGTCCATACTGTCCCACCAGCTCCTCTGATTTCTCCAGCCTTGTGCCTTCCCTGGTAACCTTGACATACTTGTTATATAAGAAAGCTGAAGTCACGTATTTTTTTCATTCCTGATCCTTGCCAGTTTTTCCATTTAGGTCTGCCTACAACTTCCCATGAGATGCTGGATACATTGAGGATTTTTATGATGGGGCAGACACAACAACAGAGGAAGCCTAGATAATATTAAAGGAACTATGGAAGTCTTTGGGATGCTTTTGGATGGTGAAGGCAGAGCAAAAGGAAGCCCATATGTTTAAAAATGGGACATCAAATAATCCAGTAGAAGTACATTATATTTATTGGGGAGGATACTCATTCTGAGTCATGTGGCAGATGATTTAGGAAAATAGGTAGAGGAGGACCTGCTGCAGTTACACATCTTAATGCATGACACCATCTCCATCAACAGTGCTACTTGTGACAGACTCCTGCATTACTGAGGGGATCACACAACTCAGCATGTCCAGAAATCATTCCATCACATTTTTATTTCCAAGAGACATGAGATGATTTTAGTGGCAAGAGTCTGGTGCTGAAAAAATCAGGTCCCAGGTTTGCAATTAATTGCCTTTGTGTTCTAGGATAAGACATCTAACTTCCCTGAGCCTATGTTTAACCATCCATAAATGAGAATAATTCTCACACATCTTCCAGGCTGCTGAAATGTTTAATTAATTAGTGTTTCAAAACTGTTCTGGATGATGCAGATAGGAGGCACAGTGAAGTGCTTCTATTATTTCTTAACACTGCATATACCTTCCTTCTATTTTATTTGTAGCTGTAAAAACCCCCATAGCTGCAAGCTACTGAAGCAGCAAGGTGCTTTATTCTCTCACCCTATACTAGCCTTCCAGTGAGAAAAAAAGAACTGAGCCAGACACTGAAACGTTTACAGACACTTTTTGGTAATTGCTGCAGTTAATAGAAACTCCAGTTGCTATAAGAGAAGTTTCAGTTTATGGCAGTGTTTGAATTTAACATGCCATGAAACCATTCTGACATGCACAGAGCCTGAAGCTTTTGCTGCTCAAACCTTTCTCCATGAAGCTGAGAATCTTAATGAGAAATGAAGGCCCTGAGCTAAGGATCTCACAACAGGCTGCTGCTGTAAACAGAGCAGAAAATGCCCCCCAAGGTGAGAAATCCTCTTTAAAAGATTACTCTGCTGTGAAGATGGAGCAATGCCAGAGCTTGCCTTAGTGACCAAATGGTTTGGAGCCAGGTAGATGTTTTGGCAGCCACCATATGATAAAGAAGGAAAACCCCACAGCACTTTGGAATATTTCTGCAGCTGCTTTGAGGGCACCAAAGAAAAATTCCTCCACTACTGGCTCTTCTATTTCCTGACAGATTATTTAGTTCCTGCACCCACCAGCCCCTTTTTCCTTCTGAAGTATTTATTGGTTGTTACTGGGTGTATTGGTTAAGAGCATCTTGCAGAAGTGACATCAGTGTTAACTCTGGTTCACTTCTGATATCAGGGAACAATTTGAGATCAAGGTCTCAGAGCCATGGGCAGCAGCACAGCCCTGTCCTTCCTGGGCAGGCAAGAGAATCCTGCCCCTTGCAATCATCACATTCAGAGCAACCAAGTTGCACTCAAAGTCTATTTCTGGTATTTGGGTTATTTACAAAGAGAGATTCAGTGCAATGCAGCAAATTTAGCCTGAATTCTTGGTTTGTTAAGCTCCTCCACAAAGTTGGCTCTGGCCTGTGTAGGACATTTTTAGAGGGGTGGCTGCCACCAGCCAGGTGTTCTGGTGTGGTCATGAGCTGCCTTATCTCAACAACACCAACTTTTCCAGAGGGAGACGTGATGTTTTCAGACAGATTGAGGAAGAAGAGGGTTAGATGCAAAAAGCTGGTTTATAATAACCTCTGTTACTCTGCACAACATTGTCTTAAAATAGATCTACGTAGTAATATTGTGGGATTAAAAATTCATACATAGTTAGAACGTGTCATTTCTCAAGGATGTAGCAAAAAAAGTGGACTGGGTGCAGATCTGATCAGTGCTAGTTTAATGAGGGTGCAGAACCTCTAACTCACCCTGCTGCTTTACATCAGAAACATGGGGGATGATTCTGGTTTTACTAAATGAAAATGTTTAACAAAATATACACACATTTGTATATAAAAATACACACCATTCGGAACACACATAAATACATAATTTAACATGTGCTAAATATATATGAAAGATCTGGAGAGAGACAATTATTTCATATTTGTGTTGTTGTTGCCAAAACTGAATGAACAGTAAATTAAACAATGCTCTCTGATCATTATTGTAATCAAATTGAGTGTAAATATTTTGGCAGAGACTCTGATTTCTGTCAACAATTATTAGTAAAAATATATTTACTCTTTGACTGAAAGGCAATTTTTATGTATGTCACCAAATTTAGCTAGCTCAGGGCATTTTTTGGTGTTAGGTGTGTGTGTGCATTACATCAACTGTAGAAATCCCAGCTGTCTTTAATATTAATAATTAATTGTGAATTATTTAACAGTTGCTTGAATCTTTGTACCTGCCCTACCTGGTTGCTCAGTGTGGAAAAGTCCTTCTTGTTCCATAATCTTTTAAATTTTGTGCCATGCAGTGGTAGATTTGGGAGAAGAGAGAGCCATACATAATTGTGTCTCTCTGGAAAACGATTTGCAGTCTATCCTGATTGCTTCTTTTGGGGATTTATTTGTCCCATGTACTCATGTGCTGTTTGCTTTGAGTGCAGGCAGCACAAGTGACAGAAAGAGTGCCCACTGACATTTTGGCTGATAAAAAATTAAATTTATTAATGGTGACCGGTAGCCAGAAACTGTCCCTGTACCTGGGGCCTTGGTCTCCCATTTTACCACACTGCCTGTTCCAGAGCTGCACTGAGAATTTCATCAGACTGTTCTCAGTATTTAGATGGTTTAATTCAGCTGACCATAACATCTAATCTCCTGTCCTCCTCAGCTCTCTCAGTTGCTTGTCAGAGCAAGAGAGCTCACCAAAGACTTTGAATTCTTGTTGTCTGATATAGCTGGCTTCTTGTAAATGGAAAGAAAAGGGCCCCCCAAAATGTTTGCAGCTATTTTTGACAAATGTGTGGCAGAAATAAATTCAAGTCCCTGAATTTTTTCAAGTTATTTCTTGCCCACAAGGAAAGTTTACAGTTAGACAGTCAGTATTACCAGAGGCTGTGGAGTCATCAGTAGCATCTTTATCTTTCTGAGGAGAGAGGAATAAATTCAGTAAATCAGATTACCCATAAGTTGGGTGGAAGATTTGGTTTTATAGGTTTGGTTTTTTTCACTCTTTCTTTCATAAAGGGAGAAGGGGGTTTGGAAGGTGGTAGCTTTGAATACCTAAGAAAAGAGTCATGACTCACCTCGTTATTGCTCCTGAACAGGGTGGGTTGGGTGCTCCAGGAATGTAACTTGGCAATCAGAAATTATCTTCTCCTGTCAAGACCATTCTAATAGCAGGACATTCTCCTGACACTGAGTGACAATTTGCCATAAATTCCATGTAATCAAGAGGATCCTTTCAGCCTCATTACAAGATATGACAGAAGTTGCAGGACTTCCTTTCAAGGATCTCTGAGTTTCTATGTGCTAGAGTTTTGGGGAGTTGGCAGAGGGCTGGTCTATCAAGAAACCTTAAAGTGAGTAACACGACAACTAAAATGGAATGAAAATGCCCTTTTTCTGTTCAGATACAGATGTGGCAGAGCTGTGTCATAACTGAAGCTGGAAAATTGCAGCAGTTTTTACAGGCAGAGGATTTCTGTTTTGTGGTGAGAAGAAGTACTAGCCTGTAGATGTGGAATGGATATTATAAACAGTATTAGTAGGGCATCTCCAAGAGCAAATAAACCAAACAATTCGACTTTCCATCATTTATCAGTGGAAGATTGTTGTTACTTTGGAATACTGCATGGAGAAATCACTGAGCTCTAGAAACCTTTGATAGCAGCAAACACGAAGCAGATGCCACGTTGTTTGTTACTGGTGACACCACGAGAAAGCAGAGAATAGAAAACAGATTTTCTGTGTACCAGTGGGACCCACATAGCAAAGTGCACATTTGACACATGTGAGAAGAGAAAGGGGTGCTCTTCATGTGCCATCACTGAGAAATGCTGAGAGGAGCAGGGTGGAGTCTGTAAGAAAGGAGAAATGGAGGGGAGCAATGAGCCTGGGCTCTGGAAAGGAGGAAGAATTGTAAGGGAATTGCAGGAAATGAGACTTCTTGTTTAAAGCTGTAACAGAATGAATCAGAAGAGGAGGAGCAGTTGGGGAGATCAGATGTAAGCTGTGCTCTGGGGAAAATAGAAATGTTGGAGCATCCCTAATTATTTGTATGACACACCAAAGGTGTCCTTGCTTGTGTCAGACTAATTTTCCAGGGTATCCTGGAAGGGGTGAGCAGTGAAGGTTTGGTTTGGAATCCTTTCTGCTTTGATTAAACTTAGCCCCTTCTCTGGGCCCTGAAACACAGGCAGGCTGCCTGGAACTTGTGGTATCCCATGGCAGCATCCTCACTGGCAGTCTGAATGAAAAATTACATGGTCTGGTGTTGAGCTGGATGTCCTGGCTCAGTTGAAAGGAAAGAAATATAACATGCTAAAGTAAGATACTTTTCTGTGCAACATGCAATTCAACCTGTCTTGCAATGGGCAAATAGATTAGAAGATTGGACTTGTATTTGAATAAAAGTAGTGATTAATCTGGTTTGCATAAAAGTATACATGTCAGCTCCCTGTGTTTTAAGGAACTTGTAGCTGGCATCAGGAAGAAATCATGCACACATGCAACTGGTTTGTGTTACCAAGATCTCCAAGGCTTTGTGGAGGTCAAGTACTAAGATTTATATTTTTCTATAGCTCTTTTTTGGCTTTTGCACAGGGAGTAGCTGAACTTGTTGCTGGAGCGTTTCTATCTGTATTAGTTGTTATCCTGGGGAAAGAAAAACTTAAAGCAAAATTTGGGAATAATCACTGGAGCCAAGTCTGCAGTGAAACTACAGAGTAATCCCTTTTCTAGGCTGGTCAAATTCCATTTTACATTTGCTCTCTCTTACTTGAGAGGCTGTTGTAGGATCTCCATTCTTTTCTGGTTAGAAATCTTTCTTCTAATTCCTGTTTGAGATCAGAGGCATGAGCTGGTTCTTGAGACACAGTGTCCTTTAGGTTAAATAGCTCTTTTCTCTCCCTTGAATATACCAGATTTGTGTAGTGACATCCCCATGGAGAGATGCTGTTACTGGCTAGCCTCAGGTGGAGGGATCACACACCAAACCTGCCTTGGCACCAGTGGGGATGCCTTACAAAAGAAAACGATGCAGCCTTGTGTTTCAGAACTGCTGGAAGGATTTGAAGTGGTACAACTCTGAGTGTTGATCAAGCCCATGTTTATTCCCCTGCTCTAACCAGAAGGGATGATTCATTGTGCTGTGCAAACCCAGGCCTGGGGCCTGTCAGCAGCTCCAAGGAGAGGAGCAGTGCTGAAGGAATAACCTCACTTCTGCTCATCTCACCGAATCCAAAAGCCCTTTCTGTTTGTGAAAGGATCTGTACACTTGGCAGGAAGATTGTGTCCACTCTTGATGTGAAACCCCAGGCCTGTGGTGGGATGCAACAGCTCCTTAGCAGAACTTTTTATTGCCACCATGAGAGCAAAGGAGGTGAAGACCAAATTCACTTAACACTGCAGAGTAGCCTGATGTGTGTTGGAGAAGATGCTGGGCCAGCCAGGGCACCTGCCTTGGCACTGAGGCCTGGGAGCTTTTCTCTATTTTTGTCATTTTTTCTGTTAACTTTGCCTCCCTCAGTTGTGTCTGCCATGTCTGTCATTCCTGGTGGAGCAGGAAAAAGCCTTAATGGCAGGGCTGGGCCTGCTTTCCTTTCCTTTTGATTAATTTAGGCTTTTGGATTAAATGACAGCTTTCATCGCTTTCAGCAGTCACTTTGTGACAAGGCAATTTATAGATGCATTGGCATTATATGATTAGGACAAGCATAGTAAATAACAAATGAGAGCCGTGATTTATTTTGGTATTTAAACAGATCCTCCTCCAAATTCAAAGTTCATGCTGTTTTCATAAACAGCAATATGTTTGATTTGTTTGCTGGGCAATCTAATGCTTGGTGCACCTTTCAAGGGTAACTGCTGCCATGCACTCCTGAACACAACAGAGAAAATATTCAAAATCCCTGTGAAATTTGGTCTGTATTTCTACAAACCCCAAGCTAACTAGATAAAGAGAAGAAAAGGTTAGAGTTCAAATAACTCTTGCTGTTTCCATCTCACATCGAATGTGCTGATAATTAAATGTCATGCTCTGGTTAATCAACAGCAGTTAATCTCCAGCTATTAGTGTAACCATCTCAAACTCCAGGTTTACAGCCTCCCACTGGGCATTTTAACCCACCTGTGAGAGACAGACAAGTGCTAGTGACTGACACAACTGCTGGAGTTGGTTAGACATTTTCTGGAAGTATTTCCCTTTTCCAAAAGTAGCTTCAGCAAACTTGAAGTACTTGAAAGATGTGTGTTAAATTAGACAAAATTAAATAAAACACGGGAAGAACAGAAACAGAACATCCTACTGTTTTCTTTCCAGAGTTTTGGAACAGAATATTTTGATTCTTCATTATGAAAAGTTCATTTTGTTCTCAACAGCTACATTGATGTTATAAAACAAAAAGATGAAATTTGGATGAAAGATTTTACTCGCTGTGAAGAGAAAAGGATTTGTTTCATTTTTCTGGGGGAATATTCAAGAGCTTTGGGATTCCTTGCTTCTGTTGAAGATGTGGTTAAGTGTCACAGAGTTGGATTCCTCTGGGGGCCACAGGTGACACCAGCCCTGGCTGCAGTGTAGTTTGGTTCTGTCCCACAGGAACAAGCTGCAGGATGAGTGAGGAAATTCCTGACTTTATGTGATGTTGCCTTCACAAATTCGTATTTGGATACCTCCTCTGGACAGGCAGCAGTATGAAGGACACAGGCCCTGAAGTGGTACATGTTGACAGGAATATTTTCAACCAAATGCTGAGAAGGCAGGACAAGAGAGTCCCTTTGGTATTGGGTGTTGTAGGTGCACATAACAGAGCATAATCAGTGAATTGTCACTTACTGGTGCCTGATACCAGGTTAGCTGCAGCTCTGGATGCTTTCCAGCAGCTTCTTCTAGAAAGCAGCTCTCAAACTACCAACCCAGAAGAAATAATAGCATTTAGAAGCTCCTGAGGTTGTCAAAGCTGAAGGTAAGACATGCTCACCTACCTAAGGTGACATGTTCTCTGGGAATATTTTGAGCTGAAACAACTCCCTCAAATGTGGGATTTCTTTGCCATTTGTCTTGCTCTGCATTTCCAGGGGCAAATATTGGAGCAGTGTGTCCTTCTCACTTTGTTGTTGTCTGTAAGAATTCTTGGGTCTTCTCTTGCCTCACGAGAGACTCTGCAGGAGTTTAATTCTTTTGCTCTCACTTTTGTTTTACAAGTCATACTAATCACCTTGGTTTTGAAAAAGGCTGATTGGTCTATTAGCCTTCTGCTGGTTTATTTGTCTCAGACCTTTAAGGATGAGATAAAGAAGCAGGTTGTATTTAGTTGTAATAAATGGGTGTCAGTTTGAACAAGGGCTCAAATAGGAATAAAAGGTTAATGGCAGACTACTACCAATAAAAAAGGGTAATTTTGAGGGGGGTTTAAATATACAAGAATAGAAGACTGAAATATCATGAAAAGGCTAAGACATCACACCCAGATGGCTGCAAAGGTCACCCAAACTGTCATGCAAAGATCTGGGGTTCTGTGATTCCAGTGTATTTATGCTGATTCATGGATTAGAATAATTTCCCCTGAAACTTCTTGAGATCCCTGCTGATGATAAATTCTTTCTTGAAAGCATTCTTTTCCTCCTAGATAGCTCTGATGTAAGACTCTCTGGCAGACTGAGCAACATGACATTTTAACCATTGTTTGGATTGTCCTCATTTCTCTCCTGTTCGGTCCTGTTAATAATCTTTACTTGATTTGCAGCTATAGAACCAGGCAGCAGAATTCATCTTGTTGTTACAGGGAAGTTCGTGGTGCACCCTGAGATTACTTCACTGGATACATGCAAATTCTGTTGATGGAGAAATAGAACTTTATCTGCTCCGGGGTGGGGGGTTATGGTGGGGAAGTTTACAGTTCACTGTGGGATTTAACTGATTCACTGAAGGTAAGAGGAGCAACAAAAATCTGCCAAGTTAAAAAGTTCTGTGTTTGAGAAAAGGTAGAATTGATGGATAAACAACCTAAACCACAGATATCAGGATTCAATAACGCTGTTAAAGGTGAAATACTATGGATGTTAGTACCTGGCTTTCCCAGAGTTTAAATGCAAGGGGAGGTGTTTAAACTGACCCCTTTTTTGGAATGTGATACTTTGCGCGCAGATCTCTTCATCATAAAGAATAAATTCCATCCTCAATCTGCCTGACAGGCTGGGTGATTTCTAGGGGAGATTTATGTAGAGGTTTCCCTGTGGCACACAGGGAAAGGGATGAGCCTCCCTGTGCCAGGAGCCAGCAATGTCCTGCAGTGTTCCTGCAGCTTCTGACTCAACAGCTCGGGCAGATAATCCTCCCTCCCTGCTGAGGTGAGGCTGTGCCTTGGCTCACAGCTCTGGCTGTGTCTCCACCAGTGCTTTCCCCTCTAGCACACACTTCACTGAAGAACTCTGTGTGCTCCAAGGAGCACTGGTGAACCTCATACTCTGACCCTCAGGTCAGACACTGCAACCAAAAGCCCTCCAGTTTTTCCTGGTGGTCCTTTCTAAGAGCTGGCATAGCTTTCCTCCTTGTAAATTTTAGCCCCTGTAGGTTAAGCATATGTTTATTCAAATCCTCAGGAAGCTGGGAGTTGAAGGATGGATTTTTGTCCTGGTTTCTGTCTGCCTATTTAAGGTTTTTGCTGGTGCTGTGTGTGGTGGTTAGAGACACTCAGACACTGGGATGTCCGTGCTTGAGAGGAGAGTGTGGGTGTGTTGATGGAACTACCAGGAGGTACTCTATGTGCTAAATCTCAGAGGCTGGAATTAAAACATTTTTATTACCACATGAGAGCAGATGAGTTGAAATGGGTGTGCTACTTACAGAGCTCATGTTAGGATTCCTTATTAACCCTTTTCACATAACTCGTTCCATTATGCATTTCTCCTTTGTGAAGAGAACCATTAGGTACAGCTGTAAATATTAATTTTATAGTGGGCATAAATCAAAATCAAATTCAGGTTTGCAAGTGTGTATGTGAGGAGTTTTGGATCCATTGTTACCAGTTAATTCTTTTCCCCTTCATGTATAACCACCCTCCCAAATTTAGAAAAGCCAGGACACAAAATAAGAGTGTGTGCAAATCTGGACCTTTGCATCCAAGTTGGTTTCTGCTTTTGGCAGTGGCTTGTTAAAGTCAGATTTGCAGTAGCTGCCCAAACCATGCAGGATGTCAGTGAATATGTCTGCAGAGCAATGCACAAATGCATTCAAGTGTACATTTGCCCATGAAGATGCTGTGACTGTCTCTCCAGATACTGGGTAGGTGTAAACAAGTGACAATTTCTGCACACATGAACGGAGAGCATTTATAGATAGTGCGAAAATGGGATTTTCTGGAGGCTGGTAGGAAATGTGATCTTTGGATACCTCCTTAAGGCAGCACCATCTCTAAGCTGAGTTTACATCTTTGTGAAACCTTACTCCAGATTTCTGGATCTTTTTGCTTCTGCTTAGGAGGTTGCATTGAAAATCTTTCTCTGTTATCCTCGGTATTAATTATCCTCAGATGCCAGAGCAGTGAGCTCTACATCTCCCCAGCTTCTGAGGAGAAGCAAATCCTGGAGCATGAATTGGCAGGCAAGAACAAAGCAGAAACTTTGCCTTGGCTGCTTGATGAAAGGGCTGATCCAAGAGCTAAGTCCAGTTCTTACTCTTGGTTTCAGCCCTCCATTAGTAACTGATAATCCCATGCACCTCATTTTCCCTACCACTGACTAGTTTTAAAAATACTTACTTTGGGTAGTATCTACATAAAAAGTGATTAATATTGCATTGTGTGGGTTCTATACTGTCCCTACTCAAGATAAGATCTTCTGATTTCTAATTGGAGAAATGTGTGAGGCTTTTCTGTAAATGTGCTCTGGGAGCCAAGCTGGGCTTCTCTTGGTTTAAGTTGATGTATTGTTCTGAGGCATAACCAGACTTTGATTAACAGTTTTACTGCTAGTGCTTATGATACAGAGGAATGCAAATAAACGTCCTGCTCTCTTGTATTTTAAATATTTAATTCAGACTCATCTGGTATTTTTCATTATTAATACTACTATTATTATTTTTACTGCATCTCGCTTTCAGGCAGCTGTTTTTCACAGTGCTTTGCTAGTCCAGCTAGCCTGAGGTACAGAGTGAGCCTCTCTGCAACCCTCTGCTGTTGTTGAACACAAGATGACCCACAGCTTTATTAATGTCAAATGAGATTTCTGAGTGCTTGGGGACGTTGCAATCAGGCCTGGGATATTTCCTTTTCTGTTTTCTACCTAATCTGGTAAGCAGACTAGAACAGGCTTTGTCTCTTTTGGTCCTTACTTAGGCAGAGTCTAAGCAGCAAAGCCTCCAGCCCTGAGGCTCAGTTTTAGGACATGCAGGTTGCATCCTCCTCCTCTATCCAAGGATCTGCTTGTCTCCCTGCCACACACACACAAAAAGAGTATTCCCCCACCAGGGAATGCTTTTCTCAGTGTCTGCAGCCAGCACCTGCTTTTCATATTGCTGCAAAAGGAGGGAATCTGTGGTTTGGGTGACCAGCTGCCTTCAGTCACAGCTGAACTGTGCTTTTGATAGTTGTGCTGTGAGATTTCATAGATCCTGCAGGTGACTGAGTGGAAAATACATTGTGTGTCTGTTTGTATTGTTTTCTGTACTTCCAGAGAAGTCTGGCTCTGTGCATTGGCACTCTTAAAGACCATCCAGCAGTTTATCACCATCAGGAAAGATGCACCATCAGGTGCTGCTCAGGCTGATACACCTATCCAGGGAGAGCTCTGACATGGTTTCCTACCAAAAAAACACTCATGGTTCATGTAAGTTGGGCTGGTGCCATATAAAAGAATAAACATTGTCCAAGGGCTGTGTAGGAACAGCTCAGAATGGGGAGAATCCTTTCCATCCTCACTCTTCTTGTGTCCATAGCTTGGTGTTTGAATCCGTTCCATGTGTGGTAGATTCATTTTTTTTCTTCTTGTCACAGCTATTTCAGAGGAGGAATACTTTGAGCAAGCAGCCATAAGTCCAGATGGAGTGTACAGGTCTCTAAAAATAATGTCTGTGGAGCTGAGCATGCTATTTTAGCCCAAACAAAAGAGGTTCAGACGTGAGTAGCTGTAGGTTAAGGGCTTCAATGGTAAAAGTGTATCTACAGGTACTTTTCTTCATCACTCATGCCTTCAACAAATACCTCAGGGGTTTTGTATTGATTTATACAAGGTCAGCAGCTTTACAAAAAGCCCACATCTTGCCACAACCACGTTTCTTGGCTTCTGTGCAGTCAAAATCTCAACTTTATATACTCACATGGATTTTTTTAAAGCAGTTGCATGCATATGCAATGATTTAAAAAGCTCTCCCACAGAGGGTTTCATGTTTGTATTATTGTTTTGTTTATACTAGTAGTAGTAGCTGACTAAAGATATATGTGTCTTCTGGGGAGGCTTGTCCTTTCTGCACATATGTGTTTGTGCAGTATATAACAATATACTTTTGTCTTATTTTATAACACTTAGGCTATTTATGTCGTTGTATCTTCACCCCTAGTCCTGTTTAAAAGCATTAAAAATTTTTCAAACTTGAATATAGGCATGGAGTTCTTGAAGGATGCTTTTAAAGTGCTTTAAAATTGTGGATTTCTCTGCCTAGTAGTGCAAAAAACCCCAACAATCAGCTTTTCCAATCTCAAAAAAAATCCAGATCCAGTTACAAAACCAGCAACTAACCTCAGCTCCAATATGCTGCATGCAGTTTGTTTCACAAAGAGATGGTTTTGCAGATGGGAATGATTAGCAATAGAATGTATTGCAATAATGGAGCGTGCTAAGGTTACGTAAGTTCAGAAATATACAGTGAAAACAGACTGTCATTTGCCTTCTCATAGACGTGACCCAATTAAAAATGCTCACTGTGCTGCATCCCATGAGCAGCCATCCTCTCAGTTCTCTCTACTTATCTCCTTTCCTTCATTTCTCCATTATTTTTCCTCTCCTTGCTTGATCTATCAGTTCTTCCCACTTCATGTTGGCATATCCCATCTTAGCCTCCACTCTTGTGTTTCCACAGGAGATTCTTTATTCCTTCTCTGTGGCTCTCTGAGAAGGGATGTGCAGAAAAGACAAAAACACCTGGTGTGGTTCACCCCAAAATGAAATCCACACCCACTCAGGGAGCAGTGCTGCCGTAGGGAGCTGGGAATATGTGTGTGTTGATGTGAAGGTTGTCCTTTGTATTTCCTCCAGGAATGGCCAGACAGCAAATGAATCAGTGAGTGTAGAGAGCAGGCTCATTTAATGATAAATCACACTTTTCCCTTCCCACCCAAGGAATATAAAAGGACCTTTTTCCCAGAGAAAGAGGCAGGTGTGGATTCTGGGACTAAGGAAGATCTCCTGTTCCTGGCAGTGTTAGGAGCAGCTGTTCCCTTATCCTCTGTTCAGGATAGCTGCTGGAGACAGGAGTGTACATGTGCCACAGACAGTGTATTTCATTACAGCTAGCCTGAAAAAGCCATTTTCAATTGGGCTGCATTAGTGAAGGACATAAAAATCTGTGTGGAGCTGCTCAATGAGGTTTGCAGTTAACAAGGCAGGATCAGCCCACTGAGGAGGGGGAAGATGTAAGAAATAACATTTAGATTGCCTTCCCCCAGCTTGCTTCATCAAGTGTGATTATCTGACTACCCTCTGTCTTGTTAACCATGTGCAATAACTGTACAGAAGAAAAATAAAAGCCAGCTTGTTCATTCAGGGAAGCACAAGTAGGATAAACACCAGAGCTTCTGCATGGAATGGTTGTGTTTTGTTTTTACAACTGCCACAAGGTGGGAATCTAGGGAAATAGCCATCTGTATCTCTTCCCATGCATGAATTGTGAAAGGCAAAGGATTACATGAAACTAGCAAGAGGCAGGGCAGACTCAAAGCAGTTACAAGAACTTGGCTTTTAACATGTCCTAGGAGACATCCTTCATGCAGGAGGTCATGGATATTAAAGAGTTCACACAAGTTCAAGAAGGGCCTGATCCAAATATGTCCCTTCTTGGTTTTAGTAACTCTGGTCAGTCTGACCACGCTGTGATGGGTTGCCTTGCTTTCTACAGTAGTGGCTACAAATTTTCAAACAGTTCAGGGATATTTTATCTGATAAGATTGTTGGAGAATGGGAAAATTTGACTCTGCCACTGTTCCTCATGATCCTGGTTCTCTTCTCATGGAGTGTCTGTCTCTACCTTGTGATCTTCCACATTTGGAGTGCAATTCACCTGCTTAAGCTTGGGCACATGCCCTTTTAGGTACCCAGAGTAGCCTGCCTGGCCTCCAAGAGAGCTTGGCTCTTCCTTAGGGTCCATGGCAGATCTGCCAGCCCAGCATGGCTGCCTCAGACAATTTTTCAAGTTTTTCAAAATGTCTCTGTTGAGAAAACCTAAACTTGTCCTTATGACATGTGTTTTGTTTAGCAGTTATTAGTATGTCTGCATTTGAATTCTTTATTTCCCTTCTTCCCATTTTTCCTTCATTCTTTTTGTGAATTTCTCTTCTTTCCACTCCCTATCAATGTCACCTCCTCTTCACGCCCTCCCCCCTTCTCCAACTCTGTTGATGGGGTTGCTCTCCATCAAAAAGGCTTTTTTGGGTATGGGAGGTGCCTGCACTTTGTGAGCTGAAATGAGCCTGTGGATTGTGTAGTGAGCTCTGTGTGCATGTGTGTGGCTAGAAACTGTTGACTGGCACCTCCCAAAGAGCTAAATTACAGAACAAAAGAAAATCACTTCAGTTTTAGCCCATGACTTGGCCTTCCCACATGCCCACTAGCTAAGCTGCAATTGGGATAATTCATTAATGAAATCATCTTCCAATAATAGTTGTTTGGATTGAATCAACTGCATCCCAGTGCCTCTTCCTTCTGTCTGCCTTTTGTTGGGAGTGTGACTCAAAGGCTGGAGTCCATCTCTAGCCAAGCGTGCAGGTTCTGTTCCTGGTGGTGGCTGTGGCAAATGTCAGCCCCACCAAGAGAGGTCAGGGCAGCCAGGAGCCCAACCCTTCTTCTGAGATACCCCCTTTGCTTCCCTGCCTTGTCTCTGCAACCCTGGGCACTAAAATAGCAGAGCAGTTCTGAACCCACCAAGGAATGGGTTAAAATGCTGAACTGAGTGGCCGTGTGTGTAATGCCTGCACAGACACCCACGGCCTGAGCCCGAGGGGAAAGCCTCACATCTCCTTTTATGGGATCTTTTTTCTGAAGAAAGTGCTCAGGATTTGGCCGTGCCTGTGTTCAGTCTCAGTGTGAGCACAGTGCTGTCACCTCCTGCATCTCAGTGCCACTACTGCTTTTAGTAGTACTGCTTTCTTCCACAAAGAAACCTGGTGGCTATGATCTTCACTTTTGCAGCCTGTAGACCCTGTTTGAATATTGTGCTATTATAGATTTCCAGCCTTCCTGTCCAAAATTATTCTTGTATTCTTCCCTGATTTTTAATTTTTTTTTTTTACCTTATTGCTTTCCAGGCACGGGCACGTTTGTGCACAGCAATGCCCACACATGCACTCAACCCAGCACAGCTGGCCTGCACATGAGCACAAGGGTGTCTGAATGTGCAGGGGGCTTGGGATGATTATTTACATTTCCTTTTATGGGGATCTCAGCAAGTGTAGTTTTCTGGTGATTCATGTTTTGGCCAAGGCTTGAGTCTTTCTCAGCTTTTTCATTAAGAAGGCTGTTGTGTTTAGTGATACTTCACATTTTTGCCCTGCCAGCTGCCTTG
Source organism: Acridotheres tristis (assembly GCA_037013685.1). Taxonomy (NCBI): domain Eukaryota; kingdom Metazoa; phylum Chordata; class Aves; order Passeriformes; family Sturnidae; genus Acridotheres; species Acridotheres tristis. The sequence continues at coordinate 68,804,679 of CM072885.1, forward strand.
AGCTGTGCAGTGCTGCACTGCTGGGGAGGAGAGAAGGAAAAGCAAGCTGGGACTGGGGAGTGCAGTCAGGGCTACAGACCTGCCCAGTCATTTCCCAGTGTCCTTCCAGAGAGTGACAAAAACAGTGACTTCCATCTTCCCTGCCTGCCAGCCAGAGCCTCTTGCTCCATTTCAGGGCTGTACCCAGGGTGAGCCAGGCTGTGCTCCACACACAGGCTCATCTCAGAGCCACATCTCTGCCTGTCTCCTGTGAGTGTGCTCCCCTGCCTGCTGCCTGGGGTGACCCTGGGCTGCATCCTGGCAGGCAGCCCCAAGCTGAACTGGAGCTGGGCTCTCCCAGCCAGGTGTGCACTGGAGGGAGGTTCCTGTGCCTTTGCAGCAGGCTCACCTGGGAGCAGCTCCATGGAATAACAGCAGTGATGGGGAATGCCTGGTCCCATGGCTGTGCTGTGGTGGAAACTGAGGATGAGCACAAGATCAAGAGGAGCAGCTGTCAAGCTGTGTGGCACAGCCATGGCCAGCCCTGGGCTCTGGTGTGTTAATGACTCCAACGCCTCAGTGCCTCTTTTTCTCTTTGTTTGATGCAATAGCTGTAAGCAATGCTTCTCCCTCCACTCCCCATCCTTTCAGCTTCACTGCAAGTCCTAAACTGAAGGAAAAGGCAGGTTTTGCAGAGACCAGAAAACCTTCAAGCTCCAGCCCAGAGCTTCTTTCACTGAGGGAGACCTCAGTTCTCCAAGCAGAGAGATGGGCTTTGGGGAAACTGCAGCGTGGTTCAGCCAGAGCATCCACACATTCCCTGGGACCTTAGCCTCGTGCCACTACAGGGAGCCAGGGATGGCTGCCTGTGAGATGGCAGTGCTCCCATCGCCCAGGTGAGAAGGAGTGGCACTGTCCCCTCACTGGTGTTTTGACACCCCAGGAAGGCTCCTTGTGTGGCAGTGCATGTGCCACGCTGTGGGCAGGCAGTCACTGTGCTGGGCATCCACCTGCAGCATGAACCCAGCATCCCTTTGCTGTTAGAGATGCAGACACTAAGTTTAATTTCCTAAATGAGATTGCAGTTGGACCCTGTCTGCCCTGCCCCCGTTTTCTTAGGATCCTGGGGTGAATTCTCTCTGCCTTAAGCTGAGAATAGCCATAGTCCATTCATAGACCACTCAGTGTCTCAGCAGAGGTTTAAGCCACTGCATGAGAGCTGCAGGCAGCTGCAAAGTGATGCAGTGGGGTCCAGCTGCTGCCCTTCAGTCCCAGCAGTGAGCAGTAACTCAGAGCTGATGCTTTCCTTTCCCTCTGGTGATGCGATTGCTTCATCCCTTTAGAAGGACTTGAATTAATTTCCGAGGGATTGGGCTCTTCTCATCAGGCTGTCTGTGACCCCTGACAGTACTAATGCTGCAAAGCCAGACTTGATTAATCATTAGGCTTTTAAAGAAGATTTCCAAGCCTAGCTGCCTGGATTATCTGCAGCCATGAGTTGGTGTTCAGCTATATAAACAAACGAGCATTGCTATTTCTTCTCTATGAGACTAAAGTTTGGGAAGGGCTTTTTTAGTTGCATTGAGTCTGTTCTGAGAACTACAAAGTAGTTACCTCATTCAAGGTCAGAAAAGTCTCTCTTCAGATCCTCAGTAGCTGTAAAAATCACCTTTCAGTGCCTGAATGAAAACATGAATTGTAGATTCAAACTTGGCCATGTGTTAACAGGTGCATTTCTTTTACTTTTGAGCCTTCAGGCTATAAGTCCCATTCATTAGAAAGATCCCTGTGGGTCACTTCCAACTCAGAATATTCTGTGATCTGTGAAAAGTGCTCTTAGTAGCTTTAATATAAAAATGTTTATGCTTCTGTTGTCCCCTTCCAATAATACAGCTAAATGTGTCCATTCCACCACATGACTGGTTTGAGCTGAACACTTTTCATTTTCTGTGATTGCTGGCAGGCTTCTTGGTACCACTTAGATTAGCTTAGATTTACCAGAAATACTTTTTTTTTGAGAGACTGTGTTTTTAGTTATGACATATCAGGTACATGTCCCATTGGCTTAACCAGGGAATTCAGAGTGCCCATCTCCAAGATATCCTTGAAATAAATTCTTGACTTCACAATTGCCTAGTTCTGGACTCTGAGGAAGTCATTCAAACTACCATTTCTTGAGTGTGTTTTTGTATCTGATTCCTTGTGGCTTATATCCTTCAGCTAGAAAAGAGATTTGTCTGTTGACTTCTCCTTCTTGGTCTCTTTGTCAAGGTCTGCATATTTGTCTTTTCCTTAGTCCTTCCTTTTAAAGGGGTTACACCCAGTTTAGATGCAGTGATGTCAAACAGTATTTAATAAGTAATGCCTAATGCTTGTGTAATTTGTGGGACCTCTTGAGCAAGAGAAGACAAATTGGCTTTTTCTGTCTTTGTGAGCTAGAAAATCTTATGCTAATGGCTTGTTTCAAAATAGATATTCAGAGAAGTCAGAGTAAGGAAAAAACTTACTAAATCATGAAACTTCTCTGGCTCCTAATATGGAATATTTTCCTTATAGAGCACTTTCAATTATTTGTCCAAAATCTTTCTAAACACCCTTAGCAATGGATCTTTTGAACTTGCTGTTGGAAGACTGCTTGATATCATACTAGAACTACTTGTAAAGACAAATTGATGTTTCAATGAAAGTTTATCTTTTCATAATTTAATGTCATTACTCACAGATTTACTACTACTTGCACAACCCAAAATTCCTCTCCTTTCTTGGTGTTTATAACCTTCAAGTATTTGTAATTTCTGGTCGTATTTTTTTCTTTGTTGTTTTCGAGCCAAGGTCTGTGTATTTCATTTTCCTAACATCTCCTTTTAAATCAGCCCCTGGATGTTCTTGTCCTCTGCTACTGCTTTAGCTCCATTTTTGTTTAAGTTAATGAGATGTCTCAAAGTGAAGGAAATATCTCTGAGTGCTCTAGAAAGAGGGACAGGGTCTTGCAAAAACATTTTAATTCATGGGACTGTGAGGAGGTCAAAAGATATTCTGTTTATTACAGGATTTCCCATGTAAATAGAATACCTTGTAAAACAGATTTTTTTTCTCTGTTTCTGAGCAGCCAGCACTCACAGCTTGCAAAGGCTCCTAATGTACCTGTGCAAATAAATTGTGCATGTAGAGCAAATCTGGAATCTGGTGGGTTGAATTTAGAAGGGAGGCCTGTCTGAACCCTGCCACTTGCTGTGTGAACACAGTCAGGCTTGCTGTCCTTAAGTGCCTGGGGTTTCCAGTTGTGATTCTAGCCTTTAAATCTATTTTCTCCTGGCTTTCTGATTTCTGATCTTTTAATTTTTTTTTTTTCAAGTTTATAACCATGCCATTCTTTGTTATTAGACCCTTCACTTTTTCTGAAGCAGTGATGAAGATGTTAGGTAAAAAGTGGCCTAACATACTTTCATATAATATTCCAGTAAGCTAAGTGTGCAAACTTGATGTAGAGCCAAAAACCAGATTTTGTTTACTGTCATTCAACCTGCTTTGGCTTTGGTTGGTTTTGTTCCCATCGAGATCCAAGCAAATTAATTCAGTGAGTAATGTTTCCTGAGATGCTTTGTCAAATGCTTGTGCTTCAGATACATCGTGTATACTATATTTCCTACAGCCACAAAGTTTAAATTCTGTAAAAGATACTCAGCTTTTTCTGGCAGTCTCTATTCTTTAGAAACTAGTGCAGCTGAAAATTTTGTTCCATCATTCTGTAGATCAGAGCTGACTGACTATGGTCTGCAAACCCTAGCTTTGTGTTTTATGTGGTCTGCAGAGAATTGTCTGGTCACAAAGTGCAGTCTCTTCCCTTGGACACTAAATTTCATTATAGGCACTTAGAGTACATTAAACACATTTCTTAATACCAGTCACATGTATAAGCTGCTCTCCTGTTTGCTACAGGGCTGTGATCACGAATAAAAGCAAAGTAATGTATATAATAGAAAGAAGAAAGGGTGTTGTGTCTTAATTAATTTGCATTAAGCAGTTGACTTCCCTGCAGAACAGAATATACTCTCTGGTAAGAAAGCTCAGCATCTCTTTGGCCTTTGAAGATGTGCACAGGGAGCTACAAAGGATCCCCACACCTTTTGTGCCCTCTGCTTTTGCTGGGAATCACTGCAGTTCTCTTTATGCATAAAGGAACTTCTCCATCTGCGTTCTGCCAGCCTCACAAATTCTTCTTTGGGTACTGGAGAGTAGAGAAAATTGTGGCACACACAGCTGTCCTGGCCTCTGGGCGTTTGGTCTGGAGTCCTCTCCCTCCTTGGGTTCTCCTTGCAGCACATCTCCTGGTGAGATCCATCCTTGTCCTGGTGATTGTTACTCCCTCTTTAATTTTAGATTTCCTGTTTTGATCTGTTCCAGTTCGTTGCCAAACAAAACAAGCCAGAGCAATCATTAATGCAGCTTCACAGCTGGTGCATTGTAGGTGTGTAAGTGCACTTGCACCTAAAGGGTTTCAGGCATTTTTTGTGTTTTCCTGCCTTGTCGAGCCTCCTGTATCACTTGTCCCTGTCCTGTGACATTGTTCCCTTCCTGCCACGGGCCCTGTGCACCTTTCTGCACCTTTGTCTGTAGTTTTGCACCCCTGGTTTCCCTCAGAAGCCAGGTTCTTCCCTTTGTCTGTGCCAGGGCTCCAGGGTTTCCCCCCTTTTTGAGGGGCCCACAGCTCATTTTTGCCTTTTTCAACTTCTTGTGCCCTCCATTCATCATGGAGAGGAACTCTTTTTCCTCCCAAATACTTACTTGCCTCATACCATTTTCCTCTTTCCTTTTCTATCAGAGACTAAAGTGAAGACTTGCAAAGAGTCAGTGCTATGATCCCTGGATTTGTCATTTCAGATACTGGAAGTTTTACTTTCTCATACATTTCCACATGGTCTGTACTTTTAGAATGTGTTCAAACCTTTGTCATCTTGACCGAAATTGCTCTTTGGATTCTCATATTGCAGAATATAAATATACTTTATTTTCTCCCCTCCTCTAATATTCATACTTACATTTAATGTTTTATTCTATTTCCCCCAAGCGGGACCTTTTTGCAAGATCTATCTCCTTCAAAGAGTAAAATAAGATTTGTTTTACTTCATAATCTTTAATTTTCTTCTTAAATATAATCACAAAACTGCGAGTGAAGCTTACTGTTGACATTAGTTATTTAAATGTCCATTCAGGACAAATATCAGTACCTTATTGACCTAGGAAGACTTGTCAAAATGAATTAGATAAGCAAAATAAAATCTTATGATGATAAATTTTGGGGCTAAGAGAATTCTTTCTTAGCATATCTTTGTCTTCCATTACTACAAGTACAGCACAAATTCTTTCACAAGTGAAGGTAGATAAGAGAGGCACATAAAGAATATCTTTAGATGGCTCTGACCCACTTAGCTCTCCTCAGCCAGGAACCAGAATGCCTTTGTCTTATTTTTTGCTGGCCTGTGTTTTTCAGAGTAAATTTTTCACCTGCTGGTATCTCTAATTTTATATCATTGTTCCTCTTACTGCAATCCTAAGAGATTTATCTAGTGCATATTAGTGGTGTCTCCTGCTGAACTTTCAAACCCTGCTGAATTCCCACTGATGGAAAGAGCCCCTGCTTCCCTGGGTTTCATTTGGCTAACAGCTGCCCCACTTGCTTAAGCTCCAGGATAGAAAGAAATTGTCCTTACAGCTGTCTGTGCACTGACAGGTGAATTGTCCTGGTTGTTTGATTAGACACCCTTTTCCCACTCTCCCCAGCTTTCCCTGAGCTGTGACTTGCACAGTCAGTGAAACAGGGAGATCCTGGCTGAAGCCACAGAGAAGGATGTTGTAGGGAGGGTGTGTGGTACTGAGGGAAGGACAGAGGGAGCAAAGAAGCAGCAGATCAATAGGATGCTCTCCAAGCCAAAGGACCTTGGTTTTGTTTCTGTGCTGTCTCACAGGGTACTTGTGCCCCTGTTCCATTGTGCCAGTCAGGATTTGGGGAAGAGGGATCACTGATGCTTTCCAAAGTGCTCCTAACTCTGAGCAGCTGCTGGGTCTCCACTACCTGAAGGCTGATCTGGAACCTTCCAATGTCAGACACAGCCAAGCTGTCTCGGGTGAATCATGAAGGAGAAGGTCACACTCTGGCTTTGGGTCAGGCAAAGTGGGGTTAAACATCTTGGCTCATGAAATGTCCTAGATTTGTTTGAACAGCACTGAGAAAATTCCCTCTGTTAACAAGCTGGCTGCATTCACCCAGCCACCTTGGGACAGCAAAAGGAGAAGTGTGCCAGGGTGTTCTGCCAGTGCAGCTGCTGGGGTCTGCTAGCTCTTGTTGTGAGTTCTGCCTTGGAGCTTTCCCAGGATTAAATTGCTGGCACTCATTTCATCAGCACTGAGCCAGAGGAAAGTCCAGGTTGTCTCTGCTTTGTGCTGCTTTGTTTAGATCACCTGAGCTCCTTCCCTCCAGGCTTTACTTTTTTGGTCTAAAGTTATAGACTTTGCATATTGAATTTTGCTGTCCTGGCTCTCAGTTACTTTGTCCTTCCTCCTGCTGACATAGGTGAAGGTTGGAGAGGAGCATGCCACTCTCCATGTGGGTCACTTCATGTCATCAGGACCTGTGGTGATCAGATGGGGTATTAGAAATAATCTTTCTGCCTTTCAGCTGCCTATTAAGAAATGTTGGTGCGAGTGTGCATGTTTGGGATTTCAGAGGGAACAGACATGTACTCGTAGCCAGGCCACCTTGGGGAGGGAGCTCATCACCTGTGAAAGCCCCAGAGGTTCCAGATCCCCCAACACACAATTTTTTGTCAAAAAAAGCACCTCCTGAAGCTGATGAGACAGTGAATGTGGATGCCTAGTTGATGGCTGAGTGTCCAGAACAGTCCACCTAAAGGCAAATGAAATAACTGAGCTTTATCCCTTTTTAATCTCCTTCCGATCCAGGAGCAGCAGTTTCCAAATCACAGTGGCTAGGTGTATGACACTCTCCAATTCCAGAATCTTAAGGTCCCAAATTAAATGGATTTGCAATAAATTTATGACTGACAGCTGCATCTGTTACGGTCTGATGTCCTTTTTGTACAACCTGTGAGGTGTATGTACCTGAGACTGATTAAAATGTTGAAATGCTCCTGCTGCTCACCTCAGAGAATGTCACTTGTATTCTCCCAGATTCCTGCAGTCTTTGAAAAGCAGGCTTCAGAAGGAAAAGGTCAATGCACTTATCTGCAAACTACTCTTTTCACCTGTACATGAAAAACATTGTATATTAACACAATTTGTATGTGAAAGAGGCTTCATCTGCATCTTCATGTATTTTCCACATAGAATAACCCAAAATACCAAGTTCTAAGCATGCATCGGTAAAGAGAAATATTTTCTAGGGTAACCATTGCTCCAGACTGCACAACAAGCCTTGACCCTGAGGACTCTTGTTCTCTTGGGAATGGGAGGGAGAAGGGAAGTGCTCTGGGCAGAATCCCAGTCCTCGGGGCATTGCTTAATGCACATCCATCCTTGTGCTCACTCCAGTTATAAACAAACAGCGAGGTCCGAGTGTGCTTTGCACTGTTTGTGTCTAAATGCATTTCCTGGCTGCTTCCAAATGCTGTGCCTGAAGGCGTGCAGTCCTTGCCTGGGGAGGAAATCAGGGATAATGGGGGAGCCAGAAGGCTGAGGCGTGGTGCACTGCCATTTACTTAGATCCCAGTGATTAAACCTTGTGTGCTGGCTCCGGGCTGCTCTTCCATCCTGTCCTGATTGCAGCCCCGTGGCTGGAGGGTGCTCAGCATCCTCCAGCTGCAGCAGCAAAACCACTTGTGTTTGGTGCTGCTCTCATCCTTACAGCAGCTGATAAACCTGGAGCAAAGATGCAATCTGCAGCCTCCTGCTCGGGCAGCACTGGGATCTTCCCCGGGGATGTGGAATTGTGTAATTTGAAACAAGGTGACTTTATCTGAGCCTAGTTCACTTTTCAATCTCATCTCTGTTTTTACATATTCTGGGAATGAATCTGCACTCCCTTTCCCGCCCTGGTTTAAAACTTCTCTGATCCTATTTTAGTAGACTTTTTTTCCTAAGCCCTGAATAAAAAAGGGTTGATTTCTTAGTGTGGAAAAATACAACACTTGTGCAGCATATTCCCAAAAGACTCAAAAGAGAACTCTTTGGGTTGGGAAGCTGATTTGGAGCAAGGAGATAGAGTAAAAACTAGAACTATTTAATAAATAAAAGAATGACTGAAGTATTAGGGAACATCCTAATTGTGAAGCTGCCTGACTTGGAGAAGAGGCTTGGAAATGAAACAGTGTAAGCTCCATGTGTAAAATGTGAACATAATAAAAGTATTGCAGGGGACAAGACACTCTAGAGCCCAGCCCTGTTTCTTCAACTGCCACTGCTACAATTATTCTCATTTTCCTGTCTGGGCTATTGGTAGCTTTGCTTCTGCCATAATAAGATGTGGCTCTGTGTGGTATTAACCATCAAATGAGAAAATGGAGGTTCTTTCAAGGCCAGGGGTGAATAAATGAGTAAATCTCTTTGTTTCTCTGATCATCTCTGAAGGCATTTTCCCTCCCCTTGCTCTGCCTCGTTCTACCCTACTCTTGTCAACAATAGGAACAGCAATCTAAGTTTTATATATAGCATTTGTGGGGCCCCTGTGCTCAGCAGCACATTCTGTTGTGGTTTTGGGGCTGGAAAACAATTGTTAATGGGGTATTGTGCATTTTTTTTTTTTCTATCGTTGGCAGCCAGTTATTATCTGCAAAAAATCAAATATAAGTGGACTCTGCTGATCTTGGGTCATAATGACTGTAATGCCTGGGCTGAAACGTGAGGCACACTGTGCCTAAATTGATTAGACAAACTAAGAAATTGTCCTAATGAAGGTGGGGCTTTATAAATTTATATCATGAGACCTAAGAGTCTTCTTGGCTCTTGATCCCATGCATATGTTGCTGAGAGTTTACAACATTTTCTCTGGCTCCAAAGTGACCTTTTTAAAACATACAGGTTTCACTGGTGACTTAAAATGCAACGAGCCTGCATCAGGAGCTCTGCACAAGACAAGTGCCATTATTTGATTCCAAGGACTCTGAAATTTTGGAGGATTTTGCTCCAGCTGTAAGCTTGCAGCAGTTGTCCGTGGCTCTGCAATCTGGCCAGCCCTGGAGTGAACATAACTCCAAATTATTGGATGTACACATGTGTTTTGCATACTTGGCACAGTGCTGTAGAACTTGGTGATCTGTGACCTCAAGGTGTTTGAAAAAGTATTAGCCTTTAATATCAATTAGTCAGTTCAGATGTGTCATATGACTGAGGGAAGAACAATTATTGGTAATTAGGAATTAGATTATGAAAATTACATAAACTAGATTTTGAAAGTGCTTAGGCAATAAAATGTTCATATAGGCAAGATATTAATTAACAACAAAATGTTGGACTGGGCTCTGCTCTCAATTCATAACTCCACTCTAGTTTTTTAAGAAATCATACTTGTGGCAAAATGGTGTGAGGGCATGGAGGCTGAAGGGCTCATACATCCAATTTCACTGCACACATGTCCTTAATAAACTGTGAAGCTGTGAATGGCAGTGATATGAATACCTGAGAGCAACTTTCTTCTCCCAGGACACCAAGGCACTTGAAATTCCCCGGAATGCTGTGGAAATGGCCCCAAGGTTGAGGCAGGATGAAGCTGGGGTTATATTTAGCCCAGGTCCTTGATTCCAGGACTCCCTCCCATGCTGGTGCAGCTGGACCCATCTCCTCTGACCTTCAATTCACATTGTGAGATGGATTTCATTTTTGGGACCTTTGTAAATGGGAATTGGGTGTGGATGGATTCTGGAGTGCTGCAATGGATACATATCTATATATCTTACTAAATCCCATGATTTTACCTTGAGTCTCACAGTGGTTGATTATTTTGTCATAGCCCAGTCCTCTGCAGTTACATTGCTTCCAGCTTTAGTTTTAAAAATGTTAACATTCTAGCCTGCATAGTTTTTGTAGTTTGAAAACGTGTAGTAAAGGCTCAGAAATTATAAATCAAAGAAAAACATCTATAAACACAGCTCTGCTGTTCTTATTAGGCCCTTTTAAGGCAAATTCAGGATTTGTGTATTTAAGTGCTGTTTGTTATAGTATGTCCTGGTTTGAAACAGATTCCGAGGTCTTAGGAAAAAAAAATAATTTGAAAAGAACAACCAGCAGTGTACAATAAAGTGCAAAAATGGAGTGTGGAAGAGCTGATTTATGATTTACCCTAAAATTTGCTTGAAAAAGAACAAAACAGGGGACTTGTTACAAGGCAGGTTGGTTTGTTTATCCTTCTTATCCATTAATCATGCTGCTGGATGCAGTGCTGCTGAAAACCGTAGGAGCTGTGCTGGGTTGTTTTGTTTTTTTTTTTTAAATAAAGTCAGCCTTTGGGAGGGAATTGAAGTGTAGATATCCTACAGGCATCTCTCCTTTCCAGACACTGTCACATAAAGTAGACTGGCAGGAACGTGTTGTTTCTCTCACCCTGAGTCAGTGCACTGCACGTATTGCTCCTCATTTTGCATTACCAAAGACGAAAAACTCTTCTCAGCTGTCCCCAAAGCTGCCAAATGGAGGTCTTAAAACCATGCTCAGTTAAGCTGGAATGGCTGAGTAATGTATGTTTCTCAATGCTTTGGTTTCAGTTTGAAACCGGGCAGAAATACTAATTAATGCAGTAGTTTAGATTTGCTAATTTTAATATACTTATTTTTTGTTGTGAGATAAAATTGGGAGCAAAAGTAAGGTAGACTTAAAACTTAAAGGGTGTAAAGAAAAACTTTATTAGCAATATAAATAAATAATAAATTTGGAATAAAACCTTCAGACTACCCCCAGGTAGGGTGCATGAGATGAATTGGGGCTCTCAAAGAGCTGCTGCATGGGTGACCCACTGAGATGCTTCCTTTTGCCTACTCCTTTATAGGGAGAGGGAGAGTTGGAATTGTTTTTGCTGGCTTTGATGGCAGACAGGTCAACTGGGTATTGTGCAATATGCAATAATAATAATAATAATAATAATAATAATAATTGTGTAATATACCCACTCCAAAATGCAGCAGGTCCTTTCTATCCATAACTGCTCTCCTTTCTTGACTGCTCTTTCTGCATCCTAATAAGTAAATCCAGATTGGTTATACTAATAAAAGTCCACCAGAAGCCCAAAGCCTACAGTCATGGAAATTTACTTCTCCTTTCAGTGTGCCAAGATATAAGCAAATAATTACGTTTTTAATGTTTGGTAGAGCCACACAGAAAAATAATATTCGTAAATTTCCCAGCACCGAAATCAAATGGAACCCACTTAATTACTAACAAGTAAACAATGATTCTTTCTCCTTAAAATACCCAAACAGGATCATAATTAGCTAATTAAACCACCACATAAATGATTATTCAATATAAAAGAGCGACAGAGAGGCGGGCAGAGGAGGAAAAGCAGCGAAATCATTACCCGCAGACACATTTCTTTCTCCAAGGAGCCCAGTGAATGGTTACAGGAGAGATGATGAGTGGAAAATAATAGGAAGAGCAACAATAATTAACTTAACTTGCCAATATCTGCAGCTCGAAGGCAGCCAGTGTGTTTGTTTTGCCCAGAGAAGGCCACATGTGAGAGGATGCTCACCTGTTTGTCAGCACTTTCCATTTTCTGCAGCAGACAGAGGAGTTTCCCTAATTCAGTGCTGCTGAAACCATCACTGTGCCTGATGAGCCTTTGCTCATGGGAGCCCAGGAGAGAAGAAATACCCAGATTTCCCCTCTCTCCTTCTTCTTGTGACTTGAGAAATCCGAGAGGTTGCAAAAGATCTGAATGTTTTGGTTGGAGAGGCCAATTAGAGAACTAGAATTGGATGTCTCTTCTGCAAATCCGTAAGAATTGGACTTTTTTTTTGAAAAAAATGTTCCTCTCTCCCTGGTGATTGGGTGTCAGTGCTGAGTTTTTAATGGCACTGCTGCTAACACCCATGCAAGCCAGCAAACTCCTGCTGCTGTATCATTTCATATAGACAACTTCATTCAGGTGATGCTGACAGACCCAAACAAAAGTGTTTTGTAAGGAGCCCCACTGGCCTAAAAAACAAACAAAAAAAAGTTACAGAATCATGGGATGGTTTGGTTGTGAGTGACCTTAAAGATCATCTAGTTTAAACCCCCCCCCCACCACAGGCAGGGAAACCTTCTCCTGGACTGGATTGTTCAGCCCCACCCAGCCTGTACTTGAACATTTCCAAGGATGGGGCATTCACAGTTTCTCTAGGAAATCTGTGTCTCATCACCCAGGGACTAAAGAATTTCTTCAAATATCTAATCTAAACCTGCCCCCCTTCAGTTTAAAGCATGAACACTTGTCCTGTCACTACATGCTCTTGTAAAAAGACCCTCTCCCTCTCTTGAAGACCCATGTTGTCTAGGTTGAATTTATACTTCCAAAAGCATACCAGAGATAATTGGCATTCCTTAATTTCTGCACCTTTTCAGTGTTCCCTTTGTCACTTTTTCCCTGCCCTTGTCACTCTTGTGCCCTTGTCTTTCATCTTCAAGGCAGTAGAGTTCCTCTTTCCCTGCAGGAATCAGGTGGAGGAGATTTCAGAGTCTTCCCTCAGTAATCTGCCCCATATAGCAAATATCCTACATAGATATTCTGGTTATTTAATTGGCTTATTTTTTTGCCTTTAGTTTTATTTGTTGAATAACAGTTAAAAAGCAGCAAGACTAAAAAGGCTATTTGTTAACCAGGGAAAGGAAAAAAAAGTTGGAAATACTGTTCAACAGGATGAAAAATGAAGTTGCCTACTGGGTTATGGAGACAAATGTCCTTTAGTAATTGTTTGAGTCAGATTAATTCTTTTCCAATGTTGTAAATCAGTATGCTTAAATCTTTTTTACTTTAGCAGATTGGCCAGCAACACAGATCTGTCGGTTTTCTTTCCTCCTTTATACCTAAACAATTTTTATAAGGCTCTTTTGTATTTTGGTATGGGAGATGCTGTTTTTACAACCACTTGTGATGTAATAAAGTGGTAACATTTCTGAACAAGCATTGCAGAGCTGAGGTCTGAGCTTTGTGCCCTTCAGATTCTGTTTTCAGAGAGAACTGTGTGCAGTGCTGGGGCCTTGATAACTTGATAAATTGAAGTGATATCTTAATCACTCTGTGTTTCAGCTTTTCTGCCATGTCACTGAGATGTTTGTGCTGTTGGGAGGGGAGGTTTTGTTCAGAAGTAACTTAACAAGAAAACTGCTGGGTGGTTAAGGGTAAAAAAAAAAGAGGAAAAACAGAAATGAAGCCTAGGGAGAGGGACTAGACATGAGGGATGCCTGCAGAATTGATCAGTCTTGCTCAGAGCACCCAGCAAGAAGCAGCTCCTGGGCAGCCAGGGGAACATCTGGACTGAAGACCAAGTGGACAAATTTTGGACAGCTCCTGGCAATTAGACATGAAGGGGAACTGACAAGAGTAAAAACAATTAATTGTAAAATTTTGCATACAAAGTACAAAGGTCCTTTCTTAGTTGGAAAAGACAAGCCTTTATCTTTTTCCATGAAACACAGGGAGAGCTGCTGAATTAGCTCAGGAAACGTTGGTAGATGCTTTGATACAGACAGGGAGCCCAGAATTTGGATGGGTTAATTCACTGCTGTGCCCTTTACAGGACTGACAAAAGCACGGAGAATGTGACTGTGGGATTTTGGGGTTTTCTGGGGCTTGCTAGGGAGTAATTTTGACCATAATACAGGTTAGAAGTTTAGCAGCTCTTGCCTCCAAGGGTCTGGACCAGTGCTTAGTGGCTAAAAGGGTAAAAAAAAAAAAAAAAAAAGAGGAAAAGCAGAAATGAAGCCCAAGGAGAGGGACTAGACATGAGGGAGCCCTGCAGAATTGATCAGTCTTGCTCAGAGCACCCAGCAAGAAGCAGCTTCTGGTGCTGTCTGGTTTGGACTTCTCATGTCTCATTGTCAGCTTCTGCTGACTCCCAAGGAACACATTTTCCTTGTAAGCTTCCATTAAAATAAAAACTAGCTCGGGGCTTAAAAGCACTGTTACTATTGGGTGCTTGCAGTGTTTTATCAGGAGCTTGGGAGCTCTGTCAGAGTGTGACAGAAGCAAAATGAAAAAAGTATCTAAATAGGGGTGATAAAGTGGGATGAAAATGGGAGAAGTCACAGGTAGGAGGACAAGAGACAAAAGCCATCAAGTGCGAGGAAGAAAAACAAAGGAGAGTCGAAGTAACAAGCAATTAATTTGTAAAACAGTTTCCAAGTTAAGCTCTATTTCTGTGACTGTGCTTGCTGCAGTGCTCCATGTTGTCTTGTAGCCACGATGAGGATCCCTGGAGACAGCAAAGCATCTCCCTAAAATAGGCATCAGTCCTGAGTGCACTGCAGAGTGGCATTGTCCTCTCTCCTGCAAAGCTGCCTTGACTCAGTCCCTGTGCTAAACTGCCTTCAGGCCTTTCAAAACCACCTTCATCTGTCCAGTGCCTCCAGGAGAAGCTGGCCAAATAGATTTTTTTTTTTTATTTTGCATATTTCTTACCTTATCTAAATATTCTAAGTTCAAATATCCTTGCTTATTTTGAGCACATCTTATTTCTGTTCCCTTCGTCCATCTTGTCTGTGTAGCTCTGTTATTCCTGGGTAAGCTTCATAGCCAAGCAATCTTTTTTAGTTATTGTTTTTACCCTTTAAAAAAAAGGGATACTCTTTAGAGGGGAATCCTTGGATTAATTGTTTTCCCCACCATGGCCCACCACTGAACATGGTGCTGTGATCCTCTGTTTCACCTACAGACAGCTTGGCTTCTTTCTGTGTGCTCTTTTGAAAGCTGGCTGATGTGCTGACTGAGAGATAAACGCTGTAATCAGAGGGGGGGGGAGGAGAAAAAAAATTATTTTTTGTATATAGGATGTCCTTTTCCTTAAGTGATTAGAGGCAGATGTCAACACTTCAAAACAGGCAGCAAAAGTCATTATTTGGTGCACAGATGGTTTTCTTCATATACTGAAGGAGTTTTAGGGGCATTTGGGAGTTAGGTATTTTTGAGGAAAATCTGAGGTATGGAAAAGTTGGCTGCTTTTAGGGTAAAACCAGACATTCACCATGAAAATAAATGTACCTTGAGCTTAAATTGATATAATTGAGGGAAGACTTACAAGTGGCCCAACAACAACAACAAAAAAAAAGAATGTGAATTCTTTTTTCCCATGCCCTGGAAGTCTGTTTCTCATCGTGCTTTGGTTTATCTTTTCTTTCTCCCTCTTTATTTGCCTGTATCATTTTTGTTTATCATTCTCTGTCCATTCTAGTTCTAACATCCCAAGCTAACACAGCACAATGTAAATATCATGCACAACTCTCTTACCTAGTAAACAAGTGTACATGTTAGATATTAGAACATGATTAAGCAACTCTGAACACATCCTGTGTCCTAGATCCTGTATGACTCATATGTCATGGCAGTTAATCAGCTCTAATTGAGTAAAGCAGGAAAAAAGGATAAAAACCAAAAAAGAGGGAGCTTGCTTGAATTTTTTTTGTTTTTTAAAATAGTACAGGAATTCTTTTCCATTAATAAAAGAAAGGAGATTTTTGTGGTGCCTCCATTTAAAGATCTGGGAATGCTCTGTGTGTTCCTTGGGGCTAGATTGGGAGGATACAGAGGGATTTAGCAACTCTCCACAGGAATGCAGGCATGCTGAGCACAGATACAGATTTTAAATGAGGCAAAGCCACTGAAGAGCTCAGGGTACAAAGTAAAGAAAGCCTCACCAGTCAAATAAAAAGTGCAGAACATGGGAATTTCTCTAATCGAGGTAGACCTTATTTATCTAGCAGAAATTAGTCAAAACAGAGAGTGACACTTCTAATTCATGGGGGGGAATCTGTCAGGATGTTAATATCACATCATATTAAATTTTTCTGAACGGGAAGTTTCCTAAGGAGACTTGGGATTTGGGGTTACAGAGCAATACAGATGATGCAGTGCATTTTCAGAGGTGGGAAAATTCAGAGGCTAAATATAAGAGAGAAATATATCCATTATCCATTAAAATATATTGATGCTCATAGGCTTGCACCCAAGGACAGCATTTCTTTTTTCCTATTAAATGGCCTGAATTTCAAAGACAGAAAATCAAAAATTAATAGTACCTGTTATTCTTGGGTTCTTTTTTACCTAAACACCAGCATATTCTTAAACAGCTCAGAATAACTGCTAAAGCTGCAGTGTTTCCCTCAGAAATTACTGCCTGGTAAAATGCAGACCCATAAAAATGATTTTAGAGGGCTGTAAAGCCCCTCTTGGGAGAGTGCAGAGTCCTGGTGAAGGGAAGGGTGTTGTGAGCACAGCTGGGGCTGGAACAAGCACATCCTTCCTTCTGGGGCTCCACATCCCTCCTGGAGCCCCACATCCCTCCTTCTGGGGCTGGAACAAGCACATCCCTCCTTCTGGGGCTCCAGCAGTGCACATCCCTCCTTCTGGGGCTCCATCAGTTCCTATCCCTCCTTCTGGGTCTCCATCAATACACATCCCTCCTGGAGCCCCATATCCCTCCTTCTGGAGCTCCACATCCCTCCTGGAGCCCCATATCCCTCCTTCTGGGGCTGGAACAAGCACATCCCTCCTTCTGGGGCTCCATCAATTCACATCCCTCCTTCTGGGGCTGGAACAACCACATCCCTCCTTCTGGGGCTCCACCAGTTCACATCCCTCCTCCTGGGGTTCCACATCCCCTCTTCTGGGGCTGGAGCAACCACATCCCTCCTTCTGGGGTTCCACATCCCTCCTGGAGCCCCACATTCCTCCTTCTGGGGTTCCACCAGTTCACATCCCTCCTTCTGGGGTTCCACATCCCTCCTGGAGCCCCACATCCCTCCTTCTGGGGCTCCATCAGTTCACATCCTTCCTTCTGGAGCTCCACATCCCTCCTTCTGGAGCCCCACCAATCTTTGGTTATTAGAGCTCTGATCTCCCTCCTTGGGAAGGGCTTCTTTGCTCACCCTGCAGTGCTCTAGAGCAGCACCCAAAGTGCACCAGCAGGGATTTCTAAGGAGTGTGGTGAGTTTAAAGGAGGGAAGAATGCTTACTGTCCGTAGAAAGTCAATATTCTCTCTTTTTACTTATGACCTGTTCAGAATTGGATCTGGAATCTCCATTTTCATCCATCTACCCACAGCATGAACTCTCCTGATTGCCTTGAAGGAGGAGTGCTGTTGCAGTGAGCTGTTCTGTGCCTGTTTTACAAGAGACACCCAGAGATGTACCCCTTGTTGTGCTCTCACTCGTGCACCATCTTTCCAGATAATTGGTTTTTATTCTGTGTTTTAAAGAGCACAGGCTTTCTGCATTACTGTGTTGCATTCCTGGAGAGTTCATCCTGTCAGGTACTGTTTAACTTGAACTAAATCACGATTTTGTGAGGATTTTCTGAGGGATTTTGGACCTGCAGAGAAAAAAAAAGGATGGCAACTGATAGGATCAGCAGGTTGGTGCACAGGGTGTAACTCAATTCATTGGGGTGCTGGCAACCAAGTCAGAATTTCCAGAGAGCAGGAGAATTGTGTTGTGCAGATAAATATTGCAATTCCTGTCTGGTGAGTGCAGCCTGTCTCTGCTGGGCAAGGCAGCCTCTGCACCCCAGCCAGCACTCAGCTGTGGGTTGAACAGCTAAAAACGAGATTTTAGCAGCTGAAAGTCCCTACCAGCTGCAATGCAATGGATTCATCATGCTGGGATGCAACCATTCCTCCCTGTAAGTGTGTCACAGCAAAAGGCTGCTGGACTGGTTTTGATGACTTGTTGTTCAGATAATTTCCTGCTGAGAGAGAATTTTGATACTTCTGGTCCCCATTGGCACTGCAGTTGCATTTGTGAGGTCCTGGTGTCATTTTGATGTTATGTTAGTGCAAATATCACCAAATTAAAGGTGTGTTCCTAGGGAATGAGGCTTTTCAGCCTTTCCTTTCCTTCTTCTCCTTTAAATCTGTTAAATCATTTTTTAAGAATGTTCGGTTTCCCCTGAATTTCAAAAATACCACTGTCCTAGTATTTAATCTAGTAAGCTTCCTCTACACAGTCTGCAACCTCTCTAAACTAAAGACTGAAATATCCAGAAAAATTAATAAAACCCCTGATCCAGGAGTAGGCCCAAGTGTCTTTTCAGTCAGGCTTACTTTATCTTCTACTAAAGTAAAATTCTGTGATTTTCTTGTTACATTAGCAATAGAAACAGATTTTGTCTTTACATGTTTTGATGGGATTAGTGTGTACTGTGAACCAGTGTTGACCAAATTTTTGTGGTTTAGATGTGCTAGGCTAACAAATTTACAGAGCTTGAAAATTACATTTTTTTCCTAGTCTCTACCTGGCTAGAGGCAGGGCCTTTTTAAGCCTGGGGTTTTGGTTTTTTTCTTGAGTATATGTTTTGGAGGTTTTTTCAAGGGGATTGGACATGTCATTATCATTATTATACTTGGCAGTTTGATTACAGGCAACTGGAGCTGCTTGGGCCAAAAATTTCCTCCCAAATTTACCCTAAACCAAGACAAATACTTTTTGGTGCCCAATTTGCAAAAGTGAGCCAAAAAAAGCCCATCCTTCTGGATAAAGAAGTTTCTTTGGCATCCCCCAACCATTGCCTGTTTTGTAGACCATATCTATGGTTTGGAATAGCAAAGTATCCCCCTAGGATTCCATCATCCCTCTCCTGATTTTCTCATGAGGTGGTAGTCATCAGGTAGGTCCAATTCCCAAATTTCCTCTCAGTTTTGAACAGCTTTTGTTTTGGAGATGGAGATGCAGAAGTCTGCCCTTTCAGCTGAACCTCTGGAATTCCCTGCATACAAAAAGAAAAGTGGAGTGCAAAACAAAGCAACCAAAGAGACAAAAGGTTGGAGAGATGGCAGAAATATGAGGCAGGAGGTGGAGTCTAAGCAACAAAGAGAGGCAGAGACAGCAGCATCTCAGCTTTCATCCACCAGGAATTAATCAGATTTCTAAACATTTAGACAAGGCCTTTTCATGCTTGTCAGAAGTTTGTCTTCTGTAAATTGCTATTAGCTTGTTAGCTGGTTAAATCAGTCAAGTCACTCTATCCCTAGAGGCATCATCACTCCAATTAGTCAACAAACCACTTGGTGTCTCTGGGAAAAAAAAAAAAGAAAGAGTAAAATCAGGCTGTCATTGTCCTAAATGTCCTAAAATTGTAAGACTCTAACCTTCAAATACCTTCATCCTATATATTTCTCAGTTTTCCCAGTTGTGAAATAGAGACAGTTTCTCTTTTGCCCATGGGGTGTGGTTTATATTTTAATTCATTCATTACTGTCTGTGGAGTCTCATTGCAACCTTTGGATGAAGGAGACTGTATTTATTCAAGCTGGTTGTATTTCTGCTTTGAAGACTTCTCTGCTCTGTGGAAATCAGCAGGTTCAGTGGCCTAAGCCAAATTCTGAGTCTTTCTCTGCTGCTTGTAACAAGGAAACTCCAGCATTGCTCCAGAGACATAAGGAGTTCAGCAATCCATTAATCCCCACGTTTCTCTAAGTCTAGGATTAATTACAAATATGCTCAGCAAATCTCACAGATTTCTGCTGCAGGGGCTCTGTGGGCCCAAGGCAAAAGAGATCAAAAGAAGACTAAACATTCACAAGGTCGTGTTCCTGAATGTCCTTCAGAACCAGATCCACTGAAGAAGAGAAACTCCTGTTTGAGTAACACCAGCCTAGATGAGAATCAGGCATCAGAATGATGGTGCTTGAGAGTCCTTTCAGGGAGACGAAAATCCCTTCTCTTAACCCTGAAACTGCAACACAAGAACAGAAAAACTTCATCCAGTGCAATTGCCCTGACATTTCCAAACTGATCAGCCCTGGGGAGAAGCCTGAATTCTGTTTCCCCCAAGGGAGATAGCGAGCTCCTTTTTCAAATGATGACACATGGAGGCATTCCTTGAAATCCCAAATGACTAATAGATTTCTTGCCTAGATCTGCCTTAGCTGCATGGGTGTCAGAAACGTTTTGAAAGGCTCTTTACTCGAGAATAGAGAAGGACTGTCCCCTGGAGTCTTTCTGTCCAAACCCAGCACACAGCTGCCTCCCCAGTGAGAAAAATCTGGCTGGACCTTGAGGTCATGGATATCTATTAGAGCCTCAGGAACACAAAAGTTAGGGCTAGAAGATACCCTGGTAGGCCATTTGATCTTCCTACCCCACCACAGGAGAATTTAACCTCTAAGGATTTAAAGTCTGTAACTTCCCAGCCACTGACCAATGCTGCCATCCCAAGGAAAGATTTCCTTGGTGTCCATCCTGAAAATTCTTTGTGCCAGTGTAAAGCCATTGCTTCCTTTTGGATCCCAGAAACCTGGGGTTTTGGAACTTTCTGTGATGTCAGGCACTGACCCCCTGGAGAACACTGCTTTTGACCTGAGCCCTTGGAGAAGGTTTCCAAATTGAAGTGATGAAATTAAAATCACGGGTGTGTGGTTAAATAGAAGTGTGTGCTTTCATGTGGTAAAGGATTTTAAATTTAAAGTTTTTATAGTATAGTAATAAATATGGAGCAAGATGGAGGATTTTGGGTGGTGTATTTTTCAGTGTTCATCTTCCTTCTTCTTCGTGGGTTTCAGGCAGTACTTTCTATTTAGTCAATCAGTGTCACACTAAGGGTCATGGGAATCTAGTTATTGAGTTAAAAGTATAAATAATATAGGTGTTAATTCTCTATTGGACTGTTTAGCTTTAAAAAACCGTGTAGCAGCTGGATCTTCCTCCATTTTCCTTGCTTCTAACAGGTAGCCAGAAGTGCAGTTAAACACTCTGTACTTTTTAATAGGATTTAATAAACAACCAAGCCCGAACACAAAAAAATCCATTTCCATCACGTATTTGTTAATCCTAGCTCTTAATAAAAACAACAAAAAACAAAGACTAAAACAAACCACTAATTAAGTAGCACAAAACTCCCACCACTGTTACAACTTCCTGCCATATCCAAAGTGAAAGAGGGCAAAGGAATTATTCACCTCTGTGCAGCAGTCTAGAGCCTTGTCTTGATTTGCCTTCTCTGTGCTGAGCAGTCCCACCACAGCTTTTCCTCTCAGGTAATTTTTGTACACTTCAGGAGATGCCTGTTGCTCTCTCTTGGAAGAGTCTATCCATGCATCCTTTTATTCCCAGAATTTCAGCCAAGCTTTCACCCCCGCTGTGTGGAGCAGAAGGAATTTTTCCTGCATTTTGTGGCTCGTGCATTTGTTTACCCCACATCCTAGCGTGGTGTTGGCTTTTTTGTTTTTTTTTGTTTTGTTTTGTTTTGCAATAGCGTGACATTGAGTCACATTCAGTATGTGATTGACTGTGTAAGCCCTGCAACCTTCTCTGAAGATCCAAAGCACTTGCAGGATGAGACAAACTTATCCTTTCAGTCTGGCAACCTCCTCCTTTCAGGCAGCTCCAGAAGACTTGGGGGATAATTCAGCCCTATTAGTTTCATAGCTGGCAAGCTGTACAAGAGATTTCACTGTCAGTTCCCATTTCTGTGTAACAGCCCAGCTAACTATAATATAGTGCAGTGGATCTAACACCACTGGTTCTTGGTAATTGAGCTTTTCATGAAGGGAATGATTGCAGAAGGGAAGCTAATTAAAATTAAAGAATTTCCCTTAATTATTTTATTTTATTTTATGGCATTTGCCATAGGCTGGTGGTTTCATAGTCCTCGTTGCTTCTTTTTTTTTATCTCCATGTGAAAACAAATTTGGTTTGAAATAAAGCTGGGTGAGACAGCATAGGAGAGTGAAACAGAGGCTGTGCAAGTGACAGAGTTGTTTGGAATATTTGTGGAAAGCAGCTTGTGGAGTCATGCTGAGGGCTTAAGACAAGTCCTTGTTGCATGCTATCCTATGAATGTTTGTCTACATCTTCATGAATCCTGATGGATTTGATAAGGAAGAAAGTTTTAGGAGAGAAGAAAGTATTTTGGAAAATTTCAGTTCAGACCAATTGACTAAAATGAGAAGGCTTCAGCAAAACACAAAAGTGTTTGTGAAAATTGAATCATCAGCTCCTTTTCCATTCATAAAGTATTCTATGAATGAATTTTAGCTTGCTGTGTTTGTTCTTGCAGTCTGTCAAAGGATAAGGATAAACTGTGGATTGAGAAATACTTATTACCTGCAAAACTGGTTCCCCTTCTACCTGTGTGCTGCTAACAGTACCAAAGACAGTCAAAATAGGATGAAGGAGAAATATAAAAATTATTTTTCCCATGTCTATGTTTGTTCTTTTAACACCCTTTTCACTGTTTCATAAATAATAGCAGCTTATTCCATTTAATTATAGTTTTTAATGAGTTCCCCTATTGAACTCAAACATTAGCACAGCACTGCCTTAGCACAGTTTGTAAAGAACTAAAAGAAAATGCTAAAATCCCCCAAGTCCGTGCAATTTGATTTTGTGTTAGTGTAGAATATTTTTGGTGTTACTAGGCCAAAGTTTACTGTCCTGTTTTTCTCAGTTCTTGTTTATACAAACCTTCTAGAAGCTGGTGGAAATTACATTCATATAAAGAGTTGATTTAAAATCTTTTTCCAAAATCAGATCTTTGTTTCATGAGAAATTTAATCATGTTCGTTAAATTTATGTTTTTTATCGTTTTTTTCTGTGCTGGGAGCTGGGTCTTGGCCAGCAGCAAGGCAAGTGATGGGTTTAGTGTGTTGCAGATCAGTCAGAACAACTAGTCAGGATGAAAAACTTGGAAGACATCCATTACAGCAGCCTATAACATTAATAGCATTAAAAATAATTTTCAGACAGATCAATATGAATCCTGTTTGGTCTGAGCCTGAGGGTGATTGAAAAGAAAGGGAGCCTTGGGAACAGAGGGAGTGAAAACAGAGTGTAACATCTTATTTTCATCAAGTGAACACAAAATCTTTGAAATTCAATTCCATTTGGCAGGATGCTTGCCAGCCCTGAGCAGCACTCTGATGCAGAGGAAATCTGGCTGAGTTCTTAGAGATGTTTTCACCAGGATTTGCCCTCCTGAGTGATGGGTGTCATAAGAACTCGATTTAAATGATAAAAGGGAATGCTGGTTGTGGGTGGGATTTAGATCTCCTTTTTTATTTTTTTTTTTTCAGACAGGCCAGCTGAAATCTGATTTTCCCTTTAGACAGAAATCCCACAGCCTGCAATACTTGCAGGAGACAGAGTTGCCCCTGCAGCCAGGGAATACAGGGAGAATACACCTTTTTGCAAACCAGACAGAAGCTAATCAAGCTGAGTTTAATTAAAGGACCTTATAGGGTATTAATAAGATTCTTGGTCTCTCATTGTCCAGACTCTAATATTTTTCTTAGTTTTTACTTTATCTGCATGAGAATAAATCTTGTCTTAGTGGTTTATCATGGTAAAAGAAAATACAGGTACATGTATCCTCTCTTCTGGCATAGTAATTAATGCTCACCATAGTTATTTGCAGAGTTTTCAATGGCAAAAAATGGCATTGGTGCAGTCTTCATTCCATATTAGTGTCTGAACTTAATTAGAAATCCTTCTTCCTTGTTTAATGAATTAAATGCATTAGCATGTATTAACCCATTTCATCGTTGTTTCTCTTTGTTTTCCCAATTTTCGTTCCTGCTGGTTTGCCAGTCAGGCTGGTGGAAATCTAGGGATTGTCTGAAATATTCCAGTATTTGAAAACTTGATTTTGTTAAATATTAGAAGAAAAAAATAGAAGTGTTCTAAATGCAATATTCCCCTTGTCTGTAAAGGGAAATTCTCAGAGAGTTTCAGAAACAGCAGGAATGAAAATTCCTGCTCTGGTTTGACTGGGGGAGGCTGGGCAAGAATCCAAATTCCATTTTCCAGCTTCTTATCCCTGGGTCTGTTTCACCATCAGTAGCAACTGCAGTGAGGGTCAGTAGCAGCTCTTTGGAGTCAACCAAGGGACTGGAAAACTGGCAAAGTTATTTCTTTTTTTTTTTTTTGGTTTGCTTAAATTAGCAAAACCTGCTAAAAACTAAAGCACTTCTTTCACTTCTCCTTGCTCAGAAAGTCTTGCTGCTCTGCACAGCTGCAGCTTTATCTGTTTAAAATGAAATCAATTTCTATTCTCTGGGTACTGCACAGGTCACAGTCATGTTTTTAATTACCAATTAGCCTTCCATTAAGGAAATAAAATGAGGTTTATGTGCTGGTTGTCAGAGGTCCTTATATCTGCCTCATTTCATGTGTCCTGTCTGCTCAAGCAGCAAGAAACCGAAGAGAAACTTATTCAGGGGTAGTAAACAAAGCATGAAAACCTTTGTCCCACGAAAGGAAGGATGGAGCCTGAGAAGAAGAATCTTCAAGGACTTTTCATTTTTCATCCCCTTCATTTGTGTTTTTCCTGTCTGCCCTGAGCACTGTGAACAGAATGTTAAATATGCCCTTAAGTTACTCATGGAAAGAAAAGGTCACACACAGGTAACACACTCTATCTCTCTGTCCCTTTCTCTCTTCCTTTCATGCACACATGTTGTGTGTTTGTATGAATGTGTACAGGGAAACCCCAAACTTAGAAGATTGAGCTGTGGGACCAATTTATTTGCTGAGAAATTTCAAGAGGGAGAGGTTATAAATAGTCATAAATTCAATTTCTTTATAAAGCATTCCCTGTCAGGCATCACTGCACAAACAATTATAAAAGAATTGTAGTAGATTAAAAACATAAATTAGAGCTTCCCAAAATGTGCAGGAGTGATGGGATTAAAATGCATTTGACAGAGATGTTTCAAAAGTGGGATTTGGTGAGATGGTCAGATTTTCTGGGTGGTCAGTCAGAGAAAAGTCTGTGAAAACAGAGGTCCAGGGCCAGATTTCTGCAGGGGCTCACTTGCAGCTCCAGCTCTTAGCTCAGTGGCTGAGAGGGATCCACAGAGGGTCTAAATAAACTGGGTGTGGCCGTGGTTTATTGAGGAGCCCGAGCTGGCTGAGATCTCTTCCCAGGAGAGCTGCCCAAATCCTCCTTCCTTTGGCTGCTGCTCTCTTCTGGAAATGTGCTCAGGGTGTGGGAATGTGCTCCTGGGGGAGAGGCAACACCAGCCCTTCTGTCACATGGCTGTGCAGGTTTGGGTTCCCATTGCAAGGCAGTTTAGGGAAATTATTTTTATTATTATTGTATTATATATAATATATATAATATATAATATATAATATATAATATATACAATGTATATTATATATTATATATTTTATATATTATGTATTATATATTTATTATATATTCTATGTTATATATTATATGTTTTATATCTATAATTTTATTATTATTATATTATTACTATAATTTTTTAGTGTTACCTGAGAAGACGTAAAGACAAAATCAGTAGCAAAAATTCTCCCTGGTTAAGACTCTATTTTAGTCTAGCCTGGAATGCACTTAGAATGATTCAAAACTTGTGAGATCAGAGATTTTTTGAAAAGTGAAAAAAAAAAAAAAAAAGATGAAAAAAATCAAAACCGAAAAAGGCAAAAAACAAAACAACCCCACCAAAACACCCCACCCATTAAAAAAACCAACCAAACCAAAAAAATAAAAACCACAACAAGAAAAGCCAAACCAAAACCCAACTTTCTGAGAGCAATGATTCTTCATTAACTTAAGGGTATGGAATAGAAACCTTTCACATCTCTTATCCATGTGGGGATTGTAAAAATTCTTTGGCACATAGAAAGTCTCATTGTGGGTATATTTTCAAAGGAACTCATTATCCCCATGTTGAGGTCTGTTGGGAATTCAGTCCTTCATTTTGGAGCCCAATTTTTGGTCATCTTTTTGGAAAGATGACTGAATACAACCATGAACTTTCCCAGTGTACCTGTTCATGTGGCAAGTCTAAGTTTATAGTTTAACCATAGCTTATGGTTTGTCTAACTATAGATAAACAATAGTTGCCATAAAGTTGATTGCAAGCAGCTAAATTGTCAACTCCTGAAATCATGTAATTAATTGGAAATTAATAAATCTCATGGGGGCAGGATTACTTCTTTTTAGGAGTCAGATGGTTGGGTTTCACCTTTGTTAATCTTCATGCCTACCACTAAGAATTTTAGAGACTCATTGAAAAATGATGTCCTGAAAGCACTGATTGTGTAATGATGCTCAGATTAAAGTGATATCATGATAAGAACTCCAGAGCTGCCCCTCTTAGGACTCAGCTCAGGTGGTGCAAAATCCTAAAATCAGTAGAGCTGTTGTTGCTGAGGTCAGGTAGGATGCTTCCAAAAGCAAATGTGTTTGTGTATCCTGCTTAGATGATGCACTGTGGAGAAGACCTTTTAGAAACTGTCCTAATGAATCATTATTTAATTAGCTAGTTCTCTAGAATCCCTCCTTAAGTGCAGATAAATACACACACACAGTTCTGTCTGGCAACAAAACGCTCGATACTTAACATGGTTTTTAAAAGATTATTAATGATTTTAAAAATTAATAAAGTGGAACACTGAAATGCCTTATGGCTGCTGGGCTTGTGTGTTTTGTTGCATACGTGACTGAGTGCAGACACCTGAGCATGGTGGGTAGCCAATTTCTCACTTGTTTGAGTCATTTTGGGAGCTGGATGAGACACACGTGCCTTGTGATGATCTATAAAGTGCAGATGTCGTGCTGGAGCTGCTCTGATTTAAATGGATGTTTCTGGTACCCTGGTCTTGATCAGTGGTTGGTAGAGATAAAAATGATAGGGGTGTTTCTAATGTCTGTGTTAACCTTGGGAGAAGACACTGGGCTGCCTCAAAAATGTATAAAGGAAATCAGTAAAAGCTTCTTCCAGGGGTGGATTTAATTCCTAGGCACGGTAACAACACCTTACCACCTTTTAATTTCTACCCAGAGATCCTAAATGAGGCTCCCTCACTCATGAACCTTATGCTGCCTTCCCTGATTTTGCTTCCTCCTAGAAGAGTAATCTGTTATTGGTCTGATCAGAATATAAAGAGACAGTTCATTTCAGTTTAATCAGAGTAGTGGACCAAAACAAAAACAAACAAACAAAAATTTGGGAAACAACCTTCCTTGCCTCTTCAGAGCTGTTCATTTTGGAATATTTGTTCATGGCCTGTTTGTATGGCTTCAATTCTGGGTCATGCCAAAGAAAATCTGAACCCATAAGGAACATATTCTCTGGATTTGACTCATATATAGTCAGGATCCTATTGTTCTATTTCAGTTTTAAAAAAAAATTAATCTTGAGCAACAACACCCAAGAGATTTCTGCTATTGCTAGACAAAGGCAGTAAAGAAACACAAGCATTAGACATTGTCTAATTGACACCAGAGTTAAAGTTTTAAGTTTGAATGGATGCATAATCCTTTATATGGATGCAGAAAGGTGCTTGCTTGACCATCTCTATTATGGAGAATGAGACATCCCGCTGGGAAGCATTCATGTACTATGGAAAGGAAATATCAAATTTTTTAGATTATTCTGTGCACCAGTGGCACATTTAGAGTTATAAAACATGCATACAGAGTCAGAAAAAATACAGGTTGAATAGGGATTTTTGTAGGTTGTCTAGTTCAAATTCTATCTCCACTTCAAATTAATCAAGCTGTTCAGAACCTTCTCTAGTATAAAGGTTTTAAAACAGGATTCCTATTGTATTGCTAGCCAAATGTTATTGGCATGTCATCCCTTTCTGAAATGTAAGGCTCCCAATTATTACATTATTGTGTATACTTGGGGCTTGTTTTCCCATTCTCTGTTAGTGAAAAATGTAGGTGAAGTGATGATAAATCAGAACAGGAGTGGCATTCATCACCTGTGTTCTGGTTTGAGTGAGCACGTGGCTGACTGGACAGGAAATTGTGTTTGTACAAGGTAAGGAGCACAGAGGATTGTCACCATCCTAGGGTGACTTTATGATGATTGTATCCCCAATTTTCTGGTCTCTTCATTCTGGATGTGAAGTTCTGCACCTTTAAGACTGGATCTGAGAGTGAAGGGGGAAAAAGAAGTGCACAAAAATCCACAAAAAGGGCATTCTGAATTTGCTCTCTCTTCAGAACAGGGAAAAGTTTTATTGTTTAATATTATTCATTTGTTATGCTTGTGAATACTTTGCTTGTTAAACAAACAGGGGATTTTTCCCACTTTTGTCCAAGGAAATCTTTTCCTAAACCAGTTGGGCCACTTGAATCTCCTTTCTAGAGGGACCCCTTTGGAAGTTTCCTCCCAAATTTGCCCTAAACCAGGACAATCCCCATCTACCTTGGCTCTGCATTACAACTGGACTCTGACACACAGCACAGTTCCACTAAACTTGTAAATAAATTCAACTTGATCCTTGCCAAAGTGCTCTGATAAAAACAAAGACCTTATAGACTGAATTCTGCAAAAAAAGTTATGCATGAGGCATTCATTGATTTGCCAAGGAACTCCTGAATATAGGGCATGTAGTATGAGGCCTGTAATAACTTAAAACTATTTATGTTCTCTCTTCTATTCATTTCAGGGGAAGTTCTTTACATACATCGTGGGCACGTTGTGAATTATCATAAAGTACTAAAGGCTGGCTTGTGCTATATTCCTGTTTTATGATTGCCTCTTTCAGATTAGTGAGAGTTCTGTCTTTCATTTATTCTTGTGTTGGACCCCTCTAAAGCAGATGTATGTGAAGGAATCCCCCATTTTCCAGGGCTTAATTAAAAGTTGAGATTTCTGCAGTGCTTGGTATGGATTTAACTCTGCTCATTTGAAAACCTGACACTGTCTTTGCCTGGAGTGAAGGCAGTGCTGATCATATTTGGAAATCAAACCTTTCAGAAGTCCTTCTGAGTTCTGTTTACAGAAATGGTGGGTTAATCTTTAGTCACCCACTTTCTTCTTCGGCTTGTTTTGTCAGGTAAAATCAGTGTTCTTCTGCTCTAACTTTGGGGATATTCTTTTGGGGGAAGTGTAGAAGGGATGCTGTGTTGTAGGACCAGAAATAGCAGCAAATGGAGTTATGTTCAGTATGACATCATCCCTTTCTCTCTATTAAACAGACATGACCATTTGTTTCTGCAGTGACAGTAGTTTTAAGAAGAAATTGAAAAAAATCCAAACATGTTCTGTTCTTTATTTCCTCATGTGCTTGTATATTTTAATGTGTACTTAGCTGAAAATGTCTCCTGAGTAACTAGGCATACTCAGAAGTGAATAAGCATTGTGAACAAACCTGTTTTAACAACTTCTTTATTGAATTGATCCTCTAAGTGCACACATGTGGCTCTTCCTCGCTGAAGGTCACAGTTATTCACGTTAGCAGTAGTCTGCAGGTTGGCATATTCACACAGGGAGGATATCTGTATCCCAGATGTGAGGATAGCCTGTAATCCCAGAATCATAGAGCCTCTTTTCATGGAGTTTCTGGGCTGTCTTTCCCAGGATTGCAGTTCTATCTCCTTGTTTTCCCTACTAGGGGAAGGTCTGAGTGCTCCCATTCTGATTTGTCTTTCGGAGCCTATTTCCATAAGCATTGCCAAAACATCCTGTATGGCAGAGCCCTTAAAAGGCTGTTTTCCTTGGATATCTGGCTATTTGCATTACTGAAGAGATGTATTCTCTTATGTTTAAGGAAGCTTTAGGGAATAATAATGCAGGCTCAGATGTAACTGAGGTGAAAGGTTCTAACTGTACAGTGCTTGTGACTCATCATTTCAAACATATAAACTGTAGTTTTTGAAACATGGTTTGTAACAAGCTGATCAGAGTCAGCTTGGAGAGAGAGACAGCAAAGTCTGAGAAAACATTTAGTGACTAAATTTTTAGATTGTAAGCTCTTTCCACTGGTGTGTATGAAATGCAAGAACCTGATTGTGGTTTAATCTTCCTTGCAAAGAAAACGTTTCAACCAAGCAGTGCTGCTGGATGGACGGATGGATGTTTAGAGAGCTGGGATCAAGATATAGTGAATCATTCTGATGACCATTTCTCAGAAATAGCACTGGTCTATTCACTTTCTGACAGGAGAAAAGCCTTATGGCACTCTGGAGTAATTTCCTTGGATTTCCTGTTTTCAGGCTCCTTTTATGAACCCACGATGACATTAGCTACAGTTTAAAAATTATAAACAAAACCAAGCCTATGACTTTTTTGGAAGACACGTGGGATTAGAGGGGTTTCACACATAATACAGTAATCCTCTTTTGGTAATATATCTCAGAGCCTGAACAGTAAATTAATATTTGTTTCTTTGTTATTAGTAAGATGAGGTACAGGTTGTTTCTTGGCAGTGTTACTGCTGGCTAATCTATCAGCTAAGGTAGCTGATACTTACGTTCTATATCTACAAAAAAAAATCCCAAAACAAAGTAAAGCAGGGGTACAGCCAGCCCCAGAACATGTGTGCTCCAGTGACTGTTCTGCTTTGTAAAACTTTTATTCTTCCTCTTCTTCCAGTCATAATTTTTGCTGTTTTTTCTTTGGCTTTCAAAACATTTATGTCCCTATTGTCCAAAGAGGAAGCTCCTGCTTTGTAATTCTGCAGCCTGCAGTGTGCTTCATGTGCCTCAGCCACATGACCATAGTTCCCATTTCTAAGAGGCAAATAAAAAAGTCCTGTTCCTTCTATCTGGCAGCTCCAAAGTTCCCTCTGGTTTTGTGCTGTGGTTGGGATTAGTGTTTCAGGGGGCAATCTCCTCAGAGTCCCATAAAGGTAGTGCCCAGCTCCCTCTCTCCCTGTCAGCGGGGTACTCTCTCAGAGAGAAATACCAAAATTTGTCTAGCTTGACTTCTTCTAAATTGCACCAAATTAGCTTCTCGGAGGGGCTGGGACCATGGATATTTGACAGTGCTGTGTCCCTTGGGAGATTGAAACACTGGGCTCTGACCTACCTCATCTGTGAGAGCAAAGCTTCAAATGAGCAAGCAGAAGTGCAGATGCCCATATAACAGAAATAAATTCATCCTTCTGTGGCTGCTGAGGGTGAGAGACAGTGTTGTCACCTCAAACCTGTGGCAGGGAGTGGCTGAGTCACATCCCTGCCCTCACTGGGCAAGGTGGCATCAGAACTGGGACTGCAGTCCACATTCTGGAGAACCCAGTTATGCTATATCATTACTGAGTTATGCACTGTTCATAAAGGCTCTTTAGTTTTATAGTACAGGAAGAAAAGGGGACACCAATTATTTAGTAGGCTTTTCAAATTCTTCTTGAGCCTGAGCAGGAGTAACTTTCTGAAATAGTCTTGGAGCAGCTGCACTGTTTAATCTCAGCAGTATTTTTCCTTCAGTTTTAGACCCTGAAATCATTAATTTAAGTGCAGAGGATCATAAAATCTATCCTTTGCTCAACATTCTGTATCTTATGTTAATTTCAGAAGCTTTTATAGCATTTGATTTTTTTATGGATCTTTCCACCTTAGCTGAAGAACTGTAAGGAATTTATTCAAACAGCTTGTAGTTGTATATATCTATATATCAATGTATATATGTATGTACATGGACATGTGTGCAATACTTTGGCATATTATTACCCCATAACATGGTTCAACAAGCAGCATTTATTACAATAACAAAAAGTGCCTGTGGTCCCACAGGCATCTTTAGAGACAGAAAAGGTATGAGGCCCCTAAACCCAGCCAAATGGAACATGTTAGCTGTTGATATATTGTCTACTCTGAGCAGCACTAAATATTTTTAAAATAGTAATTAAAAAGAAAAAAAAAGTTGTTCCAGAATTTTCCCGAGTCTTTTCTTTCATGGACTCCTTTTGCTGGCATTAGCACAGGGATTTCAATGAAGTTCCTGGAGTGGCAGCAGTGTTTGTCCCTGGAGCCAGTGTCAGTGTTTGCTGTTCAATCTCTGGGCACGGGATCAGCCTCAGCCCTTCCACTTCACCTGTCCTGCCCACCTGCTTCCTATGGCACCTGGAGCTGCTGAATGAGCTCCTCCACATCCCCTTGGGCCATCTCAGCTGTGGCTCCTAGAAGGAGTTTTGGGGCCAGCAACACTTTGGGCCCGTGTGTGTTTATAGAGGGAGATGAACTGAGTGTGCAGGGCATCCTCAAAGGCAGGATGAGGAGTAGTTTGGCCGTTTTTGTGAGAGGGAAAAACACCTTGTCAACAACTGTGCTAAGGCCGAAACTGGGAGTGAGAGAGACTATTTATTGGGTTGGGTTGCCATAAGAGAAATCTTTGTTTCCATCCTCAAAGGTGCTCATTTGGCACTAGTCCATCCCAGAGACAGCAGTCCCTGCTCCCATCCTCAGTTCAGGGCAGGTTCTTCCCCCTCAGGGCCCATTTTCCTCTTTCTTCAGTCTCTACCCAGGCTTCACGTTGTCCTGTCAGACACGGGGCAGTGCTCCATGGCACTGGAGGTGTCTGTGTGGCTGGATGCTGCTGGAGCCATGTGGCAGCACAAAGGTGCAGGGCAGGTGGAAAGACCATGGTGGCTTCCCATCATTCTGCATTTCTTTTGGGCTCTGCTTGAGAGATTTCACAACTGGCTGGTCCTACTTCAGAAATGAGTGCATGGAGATGGATCACCTGGGTCTGTTTGGCTGTGGATTGTTCATCAGAACTCGTTCAGTTCTCAGCTGTGGCAGAAGGGCCACTCTCAGTCCCTCCTAGGAGCATGCAGGGCACCGTGGAGCTCTTTCCTGTGCTCAAGCCCCTGCTTGGACTCCTGGGTGCAAGCCCTTGCTATTTGTAGAGCTGGGAACACAGAATTGTATGCTGTTGTTTCCTTTTCTGAGTTCAAGGGAAGGGAAATCCTTAGTGTGCTGTTGTGTCTCCATCTGGGACAACGACAGACAAATCCTCTGCTGTGGGTGTGTTCAAAAGCTTTCCTACTGGATCAGATAACTGCAGAATGACACTTCTTCTTTTTTTAGGTATTTCTTGTGCTAAGCACTGAGGGATACAGCAGGCATTGGGAAAGCATTGTCTGAGGGAAGCCAGCAATATTTTAAAGCACAAACATGTGCCTGCTACTGTCAGATGGAGTTTCCCGGTTGTTTAAAATATCATGTTAATGTAAACTTGCAGATGAATTGGCAATTGCTTTTTTTTTTGATCTGAAAGCTTCTAGTAAGTTGTTAATTACCTGGAGCTAAATGGAAGATATTCAAATGGGCAGCTGTCAAATGATGGAATTAATTCTTTTGTAATCCTGCTCATTCTATATTGCTGTATAATATGAAAATGTCATACATGCATTTAGCTGGACAGAGGAACAGGGCAGTTACAATTTGGAGCTGAAAAGAAAAATAGTGACCTGTCCGACTTTTGTGCTGGATATCCTTTAAGATATGGCAGGAATGCCTAGGACATTTTAATTTGTATTTATCCCAGATTTTATTTCATCAATGTGAACTTTTAATAACTTTGAAGTTTAACCTTGTAGTGACTTGGTCTTCTTTTGCTGTCATCTCGTTTTCATGTACTTATCTCCCACTCAGCTTGCCATGCAGCACTCGTGTAGTGATTACCTAATGCTGCAGTTTCCTCCTACTTAGGTGGAGATCCCTACCATTTCTGCAATACTGCTATCCTTATTCCACACTGGGGCTAAAAGTCCCGAGGTTGAGAGTTGGTGAGTCTATGTACTGACTCCAAAATCCTGATTTCTCGTCCTAAATCAGGCACTGGAAGTGCCTTTGTTTGGATGTGCTTAATTGCAGCCTGCACTTTGCAGGGATATGTACAATTCTGACAGAATGACTAAAAGCCTCCAGCATTAGTCAGCCTGATCTGTGAATCACTTATCACCAATATTCAGCCTACTTATTCCCCAGCAACAGAAAAGGGAATCCCAAAGAAAGCTCAGTTTGTCACAGACATCGGTCTCAGGTGGGCTCCTCTGAGTTTTCCCCATCTCTCTCCACAGTATTACATGCAGCAACGTTTCCTCCCCACAGGAAATATGATTTGGAGCATATTTAGCCCTCAGTTTCATAAGCATCATGAGCAGCTTCGGTTTTAAGCTTCAGACTTTTGTACATGTAATTGGTATTTTATAAATAAATATGACAAATGGGATATATATTATTAGCAATAAGTTACTGAAGTTTGTCATTGTGCAAAGGTGTATATAGAGAGATAAATTTTGCTTGCTATTAAATATTCAAAGCCTGAGTTACATGGGATAGTTGGGATTTAAAGCATGGGATATTTTTCCTCTGTGCTGGCTTTTACTTTAGGCCAGTGAAAGAACTTGGCAGTGTTTGTTTATCGTTTCTGGAATATGTTTAAACTTCCTAATGCACATGTTTTCCAGATGCTAAAATGAAGATACCTAGCGTTTTTCAGTGTTGGGATTTTTATTTTTATCCTGCAGTGATGGTGTTGGAACGAGTGATGTTCAATTAATAAGCTACATTTTCTTTTTTTCCAAGGTAGCTGTAAGGGTATTATATAGGGAAGAGAAACTGCAAATGTGTGAACTGCAGTTCATACGAGAAACAATTGTCACAGCTCCTAATGCCAAGTGCAACAAGCCAGAATAAGCAGAGCTGGAACAAAATGGAAATTAGGAAGAAGAAAAAAGGAGTGGACTCTGCCTTGAAAGGACGAGTCTGGACGCAGTTCATTCTTGATGGCTGACAATATTTTCCCTGAGGGCTGGGAAGTTCCTCTCCCCTCCTGCTCTGCCAGTCCCTGCCAAGGCAAGGGTGGCAAATTGCAGAATCTAACTAAAATTTTCTGCCACTTGTAGTGTCAGAGCCAGTGCAAGATGAGGAGCAAACGTGGCAGTCAGTGAGCTGGGGGCTGCAGGGGTGGACTGGGGCAAAAGAAAACATCCTGATCCACGATTTACACTAACCAGTGTCTCTCTTGTTCTCTTGTCTCCCCCAGGAACGAGTGGAATATCTCTTTCTCATAATTTTTACAGTGGAAGCATTTTTAAAAGTAATAGCATACGGACTTCTCTTTCACCCCAACGCTTACCTCCGCAATGGCTGGAATTTACTAGATTTTATAATTGTGGTAGTAGGGTGAGTACCAACCGTTTGTTTTCCAAGGCACTGTCCACGTGGGGATACTGGCAACCTTTGGGAGCAGAAGGGTGGGTGAATGATTTATTACATATGGGTGATGTTAGACATTGCTGTCCATCCTGTTCCTCGGACAAACACTGTTTTAATGGTTTACAAGACAGGGAAATTAAACTGCTCTTCGGGAACCAGGGGTTGGATAAAGTAAATTGCCTGAATGTGCTTAACTGCAAGAAAATGCATTTGTTTTTAAATCTGTACGAATATTAAAAAGTATCTAATTAATCCCTTAATTAAGAGTTTGATGACACATAAATTCTGCCATCTTGTGAACTTTTGCTGATGAGTCTCATTCTGAAAGATGGAAGAAAAATTTAAATCCTAGGTTTTCCTACTTATAAACAAAAATAAGTTCCTCAGTTCAATTGCACTGCTCAGCTGGTGATTTCAACACTTTCAATTTTGACCCTTTCAATCTTTTAACCTTTTTAAAGACTACTTTTACTATTGTAGATCAAATTGCCACTTTGAGCTGCAACCTTTCTAATTCTCTTATTCCTCTCTATGTTTTTCAAGTTTGGCATTTAATTTATTTGAATAAAAACAAAACAATACACCTTCTGATTTTTCCTCCTAAGGGTTAGAGATAAGCAAGAGATTGGAATTGTGGTTGTTGAAGGGAAGAGGTGAAGGATAAACTCCCTCTGAAGACAAAGGGAACAAGTGTTTCTTTGCCTGGATAATTTGCCCCATCCTCCCACCACTTCATTGTTAGAGAGTTTCATCGCCCACAAAAACTTGTAGTCTTTTCACCTCTTTACCAAGGAAACCCTGCATCAGCTCCTAGGGAAAAAGTCAAAAGGGACACTCCTAGTCATCAAAACCTCTCATAATTTCTGCCCCAGACCAATCTGCCTTCCTGACCATTTTTGTGGTGGCCCCAAAATATTTAATCAGCAAACTGCCGTGTGCTTCCCAATACCTCCCACTTGCCATCAGCGTGGATAAGAGTGGGTGGAAGGAGAATTCCCAGTAAGGGGGAGGGAGAACAGGCTGAAACCTATTCTTAGTCTCAAGACCTCTCTGCCTCCACGTGGGCATAAAGCTTCTCCTTACAGCAACGCCCATTGTGCTTCTCCTTTTTCCATACCCACAGACAGAGGATCCCATAGCATATCAGTACCTGAACATTGGAAAATTCCCACCCCCTCCCCTGGTATTGATGTCCAGTTCCATCACTGGTTCTGCCTTTGAATGCTCTCAGATATCTCATGTTGCCTAAGTTGAAGAAAGATGGAAGAAAAAACTCCTGTGAATGTGATTGTTCCCTTTTTATTTTTATGAGAAAGGCATTTTAAAGGGAGGACACATTACCTCCTCTTTTTTCCATTGGATGTGAGCGAGCAGGACTCCAGAAATCACAGAGCAGCATTATATCTCGTTTAAGTACAGTCCTTTTCAATTTTCCTACGAGGGCAGTTAATCAGCAGGACGATATTCAGGCTGAAATTAATTCCCTTGCCAATGACAGAAGCTGCAGCTCTCAGCTCTTCTATCTGCTTTTGCCTCCAGCAGCTCTTAGTCACTAGATGGGGAACAAAAAATGCAACTGGGGAGGGATTACATGAGTATAGTAAACATGGCCAAGACCCCAAGGTCTCTGTTAAATAGCAACAATCTCAAGTGACAGATTCCACTTCAAGGCCAGATGGGTTCCTTTGATGTTTA
Organism: Acridotheres tristis; assembly: GCA_037013685.1. Lineage (NCBI taxonomy): Eukaryota > Metazoa > Chordata > Aves > Passeriformes > Sturnidae > Acridotheres > Acridotheres tristis. The sequence continues at coordinate 68,841,422 of CM072885.1, forward strand.
TCTGTTTAAACTCACTGGTGCAGCACCACAGCCCAGGCTGGTGCACTGCTTTTCCTCTCCACAGCCCCTCTGCAAAGTCTACTTGATGATACCATCTGTTCCTCTCCTGCCCAGTCTTCTTTTCCTAGGGGCTGTCTGAAATCCCCCAGTGACATTATATTTAAACTTCAGCATGTTTGAATATTTTTTCCAGGAAGGAAGCCCCATGGAAAAGGTTTAAAATAAATTTTGAAGAGAGAGAGAGGAAGGAGGAAGAAAGCAAGTGCTGATAATGATAACATTTCCTTGTGGTGCCTTTTTCTGCCTATTGATGGAGCTATTGGAGAAAGCTGAGTAATTTGAACACAGCTGGGACAGAGGGCAGAGATTTATTTGGTGTGTGGGGCAAAGGATGGTGTGACTGTGGTAATTGCCATTCGTGCTTGCTCTGCCTTGCCAATCATCTTCATTTTCAATGATGATTGCCCTAGCTACAAAACATAGGCTGGGTGGGAAGCCCTTCTTCAAGGATTGTTGCAAGTTAAAAGATAAAAAAAAAAAAGGTATGGTTTAGATCTTTGTAATCCACCTATACTCAGTTCACCACATATATCTTCAATAGATAATAGCACATCTGGCTTCCTTTGCTTTAAAATGAACTACATTTTCCAATAGAGTAAGAGGAAAATGGACATGTGTAGGACCAGGTATAAATTTTAGAGGGGAGTCACAGTTCCTGTAAAAAATATTTATAACAATGTGCCTGTACACTTTCCCCTGCCTTCTGAAGATAGATCCCCTGGTATCCAAAGGGATTTTGGAGTCTGTGATCCTAACAAGGCCATAGGAACATGCAACAGCAGCAGAGGGAAGCACTGAACACAACTGCTGTGTTTTCTGCTGAAAGGATGCATTTTAGACTGTAGGCTTGTAGCATCTTATCATTCTTGAAGTGTGGGAGACCTGCTTGTTCATCAGCTATGTCTTTTAGAGCTTGAATCTGGCTTCTCTTTAAATAGCCTGTGACCTTGCCACAGCAGCATTTTAAATGCTGCTTTGAAGAATGTCTGGGTGAGGGTATCAATCAGAAGCTCTACCAACATTATTAATAAATAGTAGAGACCAGACCCCTACTGCTCAATGAGGCAGAACCCACAGACATTAATGGTTAGGCAAATTGTCTCCCACTTCCTTCAATTTTTGCTGTTCCTCTTTAGGAGAACACTAAAACTTTCAGATATCACAGTGATGTGCCTTAATATTAGGAAATTTCTCTTGAGAGAAGACCAGCTTGACAATATTGTGAAGGAAGAAAATCTGTCTTTCCTGGCAGTGCTGTGGTTTGTCTGCCAAGCACAGTCGTTCTCCAAGGACCTGTAACTACTGCCAGAAAAAAAAGGTGCTGTAATTTGAAAGGGAGTATTATAGTCTTACTTGGGAAGGTGAGCAGTGAAGATATTTGGGCAAGATCTGAAGTCAGAGCAGACTGGAAAATGTGGTCACAGTTTGTCTTTCTGAAGACCTGTGGGGATTTTGGAGAGGGCAGATCTAAACATTTTCACACAAATCACAGGTGAACTGTAAAACACTGTGAAAAAAAACCTTTGTGTTTTACTCTTTTTTTTTATACCGAAGAAGATTTTTTCAGCTATGTTTTATTACTGATTTTTTGCCTTAGAAATACCAAGCCCTCTGTTTTCTTTCTATATTTTGGAGGCCCTTGACAAGTTCTTTTTTATGCTATAAAAATCACGGTGCACTCTCCACAGAGGAAGAGATGAAGGGCAGGTTACAACCTTATCATGCTGCTGTTGGGGTCATTAGCAAAGTGAAAATCCTTTTGATATTTCAAATGTCAAAAGGGAAATAGAAAAATTTCAAGAAAAACAACCCAACGTAGCTAACTTCTTACTTCACAGGTAAATGTAAAAACCCCAAGCAAAGCATGGAGCATGTCTGTACATGCATGTGATAAAAATTTCGGTTTTCTGCTCTTATAGTTCATGTCTGCCAGATGAATTTAGTTACAAGAGAAATTCAGAAATCAAGGTGATGTTAATTGTGTTTCATTGGTGGAAAGTACCTAAATGAAAATGGGGCACGAATTTAGGCTGGCAGAAAGTAGTTAGGTGGAAGGAAATAAGGCTGATGGCTGCTTTTTGGAGGAGGGGGTGTTTAATGGTGAGATTTTCAGTGGCCAAAAGAGATTAGCCCTCTTGCCTTTTTTGTACCATCCAAACTCTGATTTCTCTGTCAGCAGAGTGTTCTCTCACTTGGAGCATGCTAACTGCACCTTACTCCACCATACCTACTGAAAACTTTCCCAACAGGTTTTCATCAAAGAGCAGAATTTCCTACATAGATATAAAATAGAAGGGCTCTGGCCTCATCTTTTGTGTCAGTAGTTTAACATCCATCCAGCTGTTTTAGTCTCAGAAAAGAATTAGCTGCAAAAACTAAGAGAATTATGTAGCTTTATGGATGTCTGCCCACGCCCTGACTGAGGGAGGTGGTGAGGACAAAGAAGAATTGACAAGATGTACTTGAAATTTGAGGAGTGGAGTAGAGATTCAGTAGGCCACACTGGGCACAGTCTAGACCCCAATACAAAAGGCAGAGAGAGTGAAATAAATGAGAGAAATAAGTTGTAATGCATTAGTAAAAAGCAGGATTAGTACAGGGAAGATATTTAAAGCAGGATTAGCAAGAATAACGCAATTCAAGTTTAAACGTAGGTTTTTAAATGAGGAGCAGCAGGAATTACTGCAAATTATTCCTGAAGTGCAGAAGCAGATGACTGTGGGTACCTCAAACGAGCACGTTTAGCATGCCAGTGCTGGAGCACAAAAATAAACAAAAACTGGCCTGCAGTGGAGCTGCACTGGTCTGGGCAGGCAGGCTCTATCTCCAGAGGAGTGAGCTGTCCCACTGGTTGTGTTTCTGCTGCTCCTGAACTGATTTAGGACATTGCTTGGGCAGCAGAATTTTCCAGCAGTCTGCTTTGCTCACTGTTCAGGAGAAGCAGCCTCGGTGCCCAATGCCAAGAGCTGCTCTTTAGGAAAATGGGGATCAGGAAAATGGGGATCAGGAAAATGGACCCTCAGTTTTGCACAATTGCTGACCCAGAGTTCTTTGAGATTCCTAGTCTTGGAGCTGAAAAAACAGTATTAGAAGACTTTTTGCAGTAAATTCTTTTTCCTTTAGAAGATCCCAGGAGATTGGGACTGCTGTACAGGTACATCACTCATCACCTATTATGGGAATTCTGTGGACTAGAATGATAGAAATTTTTGAATGTGAAACAGAGCACGTTGCTAGAGCTTAATCAGTTGCTTACTGAAAATACTTTAGGCCAAATTTGACCTACAGTGTTTCTATTATGAAGACCAGCAGATAATTTGCAACTGTATAATTTGTGTACACAGCTCAAGAAATACATACATTGCAATAATTCACCTTCTTTGCATCAACCCTTGTTTGTCTCTCTCTGTGATATCTGTAGTCAATGCAGTATTTCTCACAGGCTCTGTTTTTGTCTTCTCTGCATCCTGCTTCTGCAACACCTACAAGCTCAGCATCCAACCTCCTCACACACAGTTTTTCCCATGTTACCTAGTTGTTAAATCTTTCTGCAGTGCTTGAAGTTCAGGCTTTGAATAGATCCAGTTAGGAACTCCTCAGTCACAGCTGACAAGTTTTATAAGACTCTCAATATGAATTAAAAAAAAAAAAAAAAGAAGCCAAAAACCAACCTATTAAAGAAAGGAATTTCACATTTGTGGTCCTCTAATCCACATTTTGGTGTGGATTTAGTGCTGGGGGAATAGATGTTTCAGTCAATGAATCTTCATTTTAATATCCAGGGCAAGCTCCCTGTGTTTGTGACCCCATCAATAAGATTTATCTGCATTTACAGGCATTGGAGCTCCTTGATAAGCCATCAGCCAGCTCAGCCTCTGCTTGACCCATGGTCTGGGGGCTCTGTGTGGAATATGCCAGCTGGGATATGGATGAGATCCTGACAGGGGCACCACAGACTGCAAAGGCTGCAAGACAAACCTTTGCTGTACCTCTTGATCTGGACTGGTTCATCCCAGAGAGTTTCTTCCAAGTTGTCTGTGGTGCCTCCATGGCACCCTATGGGCCAAGGGGTCTCTGCCACTGCCAGGCAAGCTTTGTTTACAGAGCACCAAGCATCCATTTAGGCTGGAACAGCTTTTAACCTCTGCTGAATTTGGCTGGGTTCAAGCTGAGGATTTCAAGGCTGAAAGCAATATCATTAGCAAATTCATGAGGAATCTGTCCTCCCCCAAAAGTACTAATGTTTTACCAGAAAAATGGAAGCTGCTTCCTGAAACCTAATTTATTAAATCAAGTTCTTATTAACAGATAGGGTGAGCCTTCAGGTTTTTTACAGAAGAACATTGACTTTTCTTCCTTGCTCTGCCTTTTAAAATGCATTCTGAGTGAGGCATCTACTCCTAATAGCCAAGATAAAACATTAAGGCTGGTCTGATAAAACATTCTAATGATAAGGCTCCTATAATTTTGCACTCTCCTTAGCCAGTGCATCAGAGGATTTACAAATGGATCCACAAGCACACAGTGTGAGCATACACTTCTTCATCTAAAAGACTTGCCCCTTGAAGGGTCCTCGAGTTTACACCTAGTTCTACCTGCAGTGCCATTAGTGAATCTTAATTCTTTGTAAAACAGGTGGCAGATAATTAATGGTTGGATGATTTTCTCCCCCATGGTGGACTGTTGGTTAGTAAAGACAGCAAAGTGTTGGTAGCCCATAGCTGGCTGCAAGGAGCCATGGAGGAGCACGGAGGAGGAGCTTTTTTGACATGTTTATGTCAAAAAACAGAAACAAGTGTTTTGCAAATGGTATAGACATCAGCAATAGGCTGCTGCATATGGGAAGAGTCTGTCTCTCCTCCACCATATGTGACTGTTGAGAGAGAGGTGTGACACACTTCACAGGTCTGTGAGATAGTTTGGGTGATATGATGGTGATGATCTCTGTTCCTGTTTAGCCCAAGCCTTGCTGTCTGCCTACAGATTGTTTCCTCTTTCTTTTTGCAGGCTTTTTAGTGCAATTTTAGAACAAGCAACCAAAGCAGATGGGGGGAATTCAATAGGAGGAAAAGGTGCCGGATTTGATGTTAAAGCTCTGCGGGCTTTCCGAGTTTTACGTCCACTACGGCTGGTGTCTGGAGTTCCTAGTAAGTAATGCCATGGTTTTCCTTCCAGCTGTGTCTGTGATGGGGCATGGGGCAGGGGCAATTCTTGTAACTATTTTTTTGGAGCATGACACAGGTTATTTTTGGTGTGTGGGGGAAGACTTTTTTCAAATGTACGTATTTGTGATAAACGTGATATTAACCAAAGGATGACCAAAGCAGAGCTGAAAAGGAATGGAAGTCTTATGGTATGTCAGTCTGACTGTGCAATCTTTTTAGATAATGAGAGGGGAATATCTGGGATTTTTGTGATTTCAAGCATAAAATCCTTTAAATTATTGCAAAATATAGTGAAGTTTCAGTATTATAAATTCTTGACTTTGATGGAAATTCTGTATGGTCATGCATGTTTTGATTTTGGAGGGAGAGGAACTTTTTCATTAAAATTGTATTTTCTTCTTTGCATGTGATGTTCAGATCAAGAGAACTGGGAACAATTTAGAAGTAACAGAATCCAGGGCAATGACATTCTCTGTCGTACACTCACATTCTCTATTAGTCTGATTTGCTTAAATTATTTGTAATGCCTCTGAGAAAGTCCTCAAGCAGCCTTTGATAGTCTTTCATTCATCTTCTTGTTTACAATGCAGTTATGAGTAACTAAGTCTGGTAGTTCCATTGTGGAGGTGGAATATGGACATGACAGTGTGGGAAAATTATATCATTTGGCTTGAGGGTTTGTTATGGATGGGACCTGTTTACCTTCTGGAGAGAGAGGTGATTGAAAACTGTCCTTGGTTTCCATGAGAGATGTAGTGAGCAGAAAAGGAGTTAATCTTCTCCAGAAGATTAATTCTTCTTCAGAATAGCTGTAGGGAGCATTTTGTTTATTTTTGAAGATCTTTTTGGATTGGTATCCTAAAGTATTTCTAACCTTAGTCAAGGAAAAACCTTGAGTTGAGTTGCCACAAACTCTGTGGTATCAGTTGTTCTGATCCAGGCTGGGCTTAGCTGTGTGCTTGGTGCTCTTGGGGGCCTTGAGGAGGCTGAGGGACCCAAGCCTGACACAGTTCATATCCCTGTGCATATATGATATTGATCCCAGCATGGACTAACAGTCCATTCGTGAGTTTCTCATCAAGGAGTATTTAATTTGTACCAGAACAGAGCCAGGGAGCCTGGGCCACACAACAAAATGCTAGTGCAGTGTGGAGCAAGCAAACCATCAACTTCACCTGACAGATACCCTCTATTAATCTTTCTGTTCTGACTAGGGACACATTTGTTAAACCAGGCTTCTTGGGGGCCAGTGTGGCTTTAAAAAGCCTACTGAGATCTGTAGCTGATGCAGCCTCAATCTTGACTGGGCATTTTTTAATTGTACAAATGCCTGTTGATTAGCCTAGAATAGATGTTATCACATCCATATGTATTAGAGCATGACTTTTCTCATGAGGCCTTTTAGAAAAGATTGCCTAAGATAACCATAAATAGCACATTACAGGATTACATTCTTAAGTTTAGTGCAGAGCTTTTGGAGTCAAATCTCAGGTCCCATTCAATTTTTGCCTCTGAGGCATCATAAACACCAGTGGGTGAGTTACCAACATTGCACTTGCAGTGTTTTGCCATCTATAAAGAAATGCTTTTTGCTTCCTTGCCCTTCCAAAATGCAAAAAGCTTTTCCCCTGTAAGGAAAAAACCCACACAGGTTTGTCCTAAAATTCCATGAATGTAACATACACTGCAATTCCTTCTCACTTAAGAGACTCTGTATGGATCTCTTTATTAAGAGGGAATCCTCTGGGTCACTGGAAGCCACCTTCTGCATGGAAATTCCAACATCTGCTGCTTGGCTTGAGGTCCAGATCTACCTACCACTATTTGGAAAAAAGTGTGTAAAGCACAATGATTCCTATAAAACCAATTTGGGAAACATATGGTGAATTTTTGCATGCAAATCCTAAACTTATTAGGATTGGTCTTGGGCAATAGTTTGTCTGAGGTGGAGAGATTGGCTTGCAGCATGGAATAATTTTTTCTGAGTCACAAGGAGTTTACATGGATTTTTTTCTCTCTGGCTCAATCCGTAGGAAATAATCCAATTTAAGAGGGACATGTTTTGTATTCAGGTTCATGCATTTAAAGACCTGTCTCAGCATATAGAGAATTTCCACGTAAGTTTGATTTGAGGTGGGGGAAAGACATATCAATTGCCCTAATTATTTATGTGTCCTATTAGCTAGACACTTAGATCAACAATCCAACAGCTTCAGATGGATGGATAGGGAATGTTTAGAGCTCACAATCCCTTTTTTCCAAGTCCCATGCATGCTTAATTCCTGGGACTTGGCTGTTTCTTGCCAGTAAATGTTTCAACCAAGAAATGGGGGACTGTGCAGTGCAATAAGTGGTTCATGTGCAAGCAAAGCTGGTTCACCCATGGGCAGACAAGCAGAAAGGAGCCTTTGACAATCTTTGTTAGAATCAAATTGTCCAAGGCCCCAAATTACACTAGTGCCTCCTAAAATCAAAAGGGTTTGAGATCATGAATTCAACAAAGCCTGAAGACTACATCTGGATGACAGTTGTAGGAACATCAATATTTCATAATCTTTAAGAGAACAGATGACACTTTTATGCTTTGTGGTTATATGGACGTTCACAAGGCCACTTGGCATAAGGAAGAAAATAGACATTTTGTTCAAAAGATAAGGCAGACATTTTTTAATCCATGTCACAAAAAGCAATTGTGCCATCATGGGAGAAGCTTTCAAAGGCACTGAATTCAAAGTCTTTGGATTCTCAGTATAATTTAAAAAAATAGTGTTAAGTATTTACACATTTCCAAGAAATTCCATTGGGATCAATTGGGTTTGGTTTGAGGGGTTTTTGTGCATTAGATTTTTTTTTTAAGTTTGAGTTCTTTTCCAGAAAACTTTTTTTTTTTGAGTGAGAGGTACAGTTCTTCTGGTGACTGTGTGAGGTATATGGCAGACCAGTAGAGTAGATACTTCCCACAGCTGTCATCCCAGTGCTGGCAGTTGCTTTGTGTACAAAATAGAGTTTCTGAGCTAATTAAGCAAACTTTTTTTTTTCCCCACCACTTTTTTTGAAGTCTTACTTCTTCTGGAGAAATGATCCACACTCAGTCCTTCTAGCCTGGCATTAATGTGTAGATAAATGGTGATTATTTTGCCAAGTATGTGGATGATTTTGGTTTCATGGTAGTAAAGTCACTTTTGAAAATGTGATCTAAGCACTTGATACCATTGATACATGGGCCAGATTTCACTGTTCCACTATTCTGTCACTGTCATATTAACACAGTTCTTGCAGTGCACACTTTATTTCAGTTTCTGAAAGAACTTTGCTGCTGGAGAACCAAAGCAGTCTTCTTGTAAGGAAAACTTCACACACGTTTTAGAGCACCTGTCTGAATGTGTGGCATTAAGATCAATATAATGGTTGGAGAAAGGAGAGAGAAGGAAAACAATTCCCTTGATGGACATAAGTAGACAAGTGCAAAATCAGCATGTCTACCAAAACTTAATCACTTTAGTGTCTTGGAACCTTACCCAGTATCTCCTTTGGCAGGAGCATAGAGCATTGTAAAGCTTTCTAGGGACAGAATCAAGTCAGCCCTCTTGTGCTGAGGGTTTTCTGTTGATTACACTTCTCTCTTGGTTTTATGTTATTACATATTTTAAAACTTGTTTGAAACATTCTGTGCTTCAGGAGGGCAAAAAGAAGCATCCAATTGGGCAATGAAGAAACATGATCCAATTAAAAAAGAAAATCACTCCTGACTATTGGAAAGGGCAATGAATTACTCCTACGCATGCTAGCTCATGCCTTTTTAACTTATTAAATTCCATTTCTATCACCTTTATTCGTGCTACTCAATTAGACCACCTCATACATTCTGTTCATTCTCTTTATGTTGTACTTTGTCTTAATGTAACTGCATTTTTGCCACTGGTTATTGTCTATCTGATATTTCCCAGACTTAATTGATAAGCTCTTCTAGACAATTTGGAAGTCATATGATTTGAGTAGCTGCTGTGCTCCATATTTGTGTTTTGAATAAAGTCCTCTGCTGACAACACAGATTTATTGGGCAGAAGACCCTGCTACTCTTAATGAAGCTGGAGAGGAAACTTGACTGTTCCACTGGAACAAAAACTCGCCGTAATGTCTTTTCTTTTTGTATTTTTTAGATTTTAAAACCACAGAAGGCTAGGCCTGTGATATGTTCAAGCTTCACTGGAGTGTTGTGGCAGGAGAGTTACTCAAAGGCAGTGTAGGTACCACTCTAGCACCAGGAGTTACCTGGTCTGCTGGAGATGCAGCAATTGTATCATAGGGAAAGGGAAGGCATGAGCAAAAGGACCTCAGCCAAACCTTCCTCATGATAATCTCCTTTTGTTAGTGACACAGCAGCATTTAACTGGCAGAGTACATTTCTGAGTTAAAATTAAATATGACCAGAATTTTAATGTGTGAATGATTACTACCTTTATGTATATTTAAATAATTAACTAGAACACATACTTCTTCAAAATGATGCTTAAGTCCATGATTACTCTGAGTTTATGAGAAAATTGGACACCTTCAGACAGGGTGGATGAAAAATTTAGACATTTTAAGATTTTGGTCTGTCTCATTGCAATTAGTAATCTGCCCTGAAATGCTCTATTAAAATGTATAATGCTTTCTCAGCCTCAGCAGTGTTCTCTACCCCATATTTATTGCAGTTTTCTCATGGCCACAGTCATCTTCTATCCTTACCCCAAAGTCTCTGGCATTAACCAAAAAATTTCTTTGAACTTTGTAACAGGTAGGAAAGTATCCTGCCTTTCCTTGCAATGTCCTGATAGATCTGAGCCATCCAGGTCTATATATCGATATTTGTCTATGAATGATGCCACATTCACCACAGACAGCAATGAAAATGGGAAGTAAAACACATCCTGAGGGATCTATGGGGAGAGGAAAGGTTTTGCTCGTTTAAGAAATGCTGCATTGGCAAAGTCACCCAGTTGCCTTTATTGTTAATTTGCCCCATTATCACACGTAGATGAAGCAAGGAAATCACAGGTGGGATAGGACTGGATTTTTTTCCTGTCTAGGTGTTTTTGTGTGTAGGACTGCCCAAATACATTGTGTGTTCTAAATTACAGTCAGGTTTTTGTGGAGAAGGAAGAGCAAAAGCTTTCAAATGCTTACAAGATACTGATGTTATAGTCTGTATTTTCCAATAATGACTGTTCTTAACACTAAGACTGGCAATATTTTTCTCCCTGTTTTCAAGGGATATGTTCTAATCTAATAATTTGAAATCACAGGGAAATTCTGTCTGTATGGGCTCATAATTCAGTGATACATCCCCCTGAAAGGAAAATATGGGGGGACATTTGTAGCAATATACAGAGTAACTTGCAGAGTTTAAGACAGCAGAAAGATGTCAGAACCACCATGGTCATCTTTGTGATGTAAGACTAAGCAACTGCTCAATCTCATCTTTGATGCCAGGACTTGGAATTTGCTATTGAATGATTTATAGTAAAATGAGTGTTGAAACAAAGCACGTTCAATGCAATTATCTGGTTTGCATTTGGGATTTTTTTTTAGTGCCCAATCAAACTTTTCAACTGTAATTTCTCATTATTTTCTGTTCTGTGAAAGAAAATTAACACTACGTTGTAGAGTGGAGGAAATAATGTAATTGAGGTAATAAACAGAGAAATCAAGGAATCCAAAATGACATCTCTTTTGATAACCATGTGTTCTTGGAATATGGCAAATAAACGTTGAGCCATTGACTTTTTCTTTGTGTTGAATAGCAGGTATTAAGTCTTAAGGAAATTCTAACTGGCAGTAAGGAAGTCTACTTTCTTTTAATATGTATATGCTTCTAGCAAAGTACAGTTGACAGGTGTGTCTGGCATGTGATTTTTATTTATTCACTGTCACTGGTGAAGCAAGGGACTTAAATTTGCCCTCCTGAGGTTTTGCTATGACCTGCACAGCAGTGGAGGATTGTGCTTGCCTTCAGTGGGAGGAGATAGGAGAAGTGGCCTGACCAGAGCTCCCCAAGTGGGAAAGGTTTGTGTGTAGGAATTAAAAAATACACTAAGCTGTATAAGGAAGAAACAATAAACTTGGCAGTTTACTGCCACCAAGCCTAGGAGATAATGGTCCTTGACAACATAGGGAATTACTTCATATACATATATATTACAATATATATTACATATATATTACTTCATATATGAATTCAGATACATTTAGGCAAAATTTGGCTTCTAAATATTAGTCCTGCCTTTAATCTTGCTGTTGTTACATTAAATAATGTCAGTTTTTGCCAAGCCCAGTCCCTTCCTTTTCTCTCGAGGTCCAGAAGCTGTAGCAAACGTGCTGTCAGGCAGATCCCTGAAGTTCTCCTTCATTCTTGAGCAAGACTTCCCAGCCCTCTGTGCCACCTCTCCAGCACATACAGCACTGTGAGAGGACAAGTTGCACCACCTTTCCCATGTCCTTGCCTCGCTGTCTCTAATCTCAAGTGGCCAGTTTGTTTTGCTTTCGTTACAAACGGGGAGGGAGTGGATTAGAAAGGCTAGAACAGTCTGAACTGAATGTCCTCATTAGGCTTGTTCCTTCATAGCTAGCTGCAAACTCTACACATGCTTGCAAGTCCTGTATTTACTTAGGTCACCCTTACTCAAGGGAGTAACTTGATACCAGTGTAGCATCTCCCTTAGGTAAGGGTCATTCCTGCGAGTAGGAATTAATCAGGACCTAAAGCATGCTTCCCTGAGAGGTACAGCCTGCAGAATGATGTCATTTATGGCAGAAGAAGTTAACTCTGTGTTGCACTAGCAAAGAAGGGTTTATCTTGCTAAGGAAGATTACTCACAGAGGCACGTTGTTGCTCTCATAAACATTTCTCTCATATTTAAGGAATGCCAATGAAAACAGGGAAATATTTATTTAATCTTGTCTATGTAGCTCTTTTAAATATAACACTGGCTACAAATCCATCCAGTAACTGCCTCAGCCTTTTTCCTAGCAGTTACTGTGCATGCTGGCATGATTATTCAGCATGTCTTCACAGCAGAAAAAATCCAAATATCATAATATGGGACCACATCAGGGTGTAGGCAGTCCCTTCCAAATGAAGAAAACAAACCCCATGCTGACATCAAAGAGCAGACAGGGAGATAGTAAAAATTTCCAGAAGGGCTCTGGATGGATCAGACATTTCTAGTGCCTTTTTTTTCATTCTTCAAGTAATGCCCAGAGATTGTGTGTAGGGCACAGGTCTGAAAGTGAACCCATGCCACCAAGATGCTTGTCCTGAAGCATCTGAAAATCTAAGAATGCCATCTGCTGTCTCCTCAGAGGAGTTTGCATTGTGTCTGTACAGACTGAAGCTAACTGGTACCAACAGGTGCCAGGTTGGGTTCCCAGCTGCTCACTTGTAATTGCTGGCTGCTGCTGTCCCCAGGCTGGGGAGGGAAGATTTGGCTGCTCCACATCCAAGCACAAAGGGCATGATCTGCTTTGGGTTTTCCTTACATTCTCCCCCAGGTGACACCTCTACTGCATCTGATGTTGTCCCAAGTTACAACAAATTTCATTGCATACTTCGATTTCAGCTGGCTGAATTTTGCATTGCTTATTAATTTAAGATCCTGTAAGCAGTGATTTGAAATGCTCGTTTTCTCCAGAGTAACTGTGTGTCTTATTAATGTGTTGCTGCCCTGATGGAACTTTTTAACATTCTCTATCTCATCCTGTCCCAAGGATGTGACTGGCACACTCACTGGGTAGAGTCAACTCAGAAGTGGGACACAGGAGAGTTCATTTTCCTCAGGTCACAGGGTGGTACATGGATGTTCCACAACTCTGGCATCGTTTGAATTATTTCTGTCTGTCCAAGCCTTCCAAAAGCCTTGTTGGATGCCTGTGTTCCTTGTTGTGATTTTCACAAAGAATTATCAAAATATCAGCAAAGCACAGACCACTCAGATCGTGCTCTCAAACAGTGAATGCATTTTAAGCCCACCAATAACTTTTCTTTCAGTGATGATCTGAATTTATAATAATACTGCATCTTGTACAAGTGCTATAGTAGGGGAAAAAACAAAGCATTAATTAAATACAGGCAAAAATATTTTTAAGTTTCAATGTCTACATAAATCTGTGGGAGAGTCTCTCTTCTCTTTAATGTAGATTTATCCAGAATTAGGTATTGCCCTCTTGGTTATGTCTGTTTGCTATTACTGTGCTAGATGAGAGCACAGGCATGTTGGCTGATATTAACAACTAATGAACTTTTCAATGCTTAAGATGTTCACTGATGGAACAAATAATTTGCTGCTCTGCTCATGGGGAGGTATAGAAATGACAGCCCACCTAACCTTGCCCAGTCTCTAAACATTTTATCTAAGATTTCCTTGTGCCAGGGAAAAGGGAAGGAGATCAGACATCTTTCTTAATCTCCCTTTTTTCCAGAAGCAAATCCAATTCCTGTTTAACACATGTAACAATAACCTATCCCATATGTGTTTTGCCCTTTGTTGCAACTATTTTTTATGAGTTGTTTGAGTAGCTATGCCTCTTATTTTTTCAGTTTTAGATTATCTTCTGCTGCTTTGCCCTGCCACATCAATCACAGTTCAGAAAACATCTGCTAACCCTCTGCAAAGAATCTTTTTTTCAATTTCTGTACTGCTAAAACTGCTCAACAGTTTTACATCAGAAGCATTTTTGACAGAATGTAGCTCACAGGATAAAAGAAATAGAAGAAATTATAAAAATTCTATTTTTGTCACTTCTTTCCAACGGCATTACTAAATGTTGTTTTCTTTAGCAGTGGAAATGGCTAGAGAAATTCAATTTCTTTACAGGATTACAAAACATCCTCTCTAAACTTTCTTCAAGCATCTCATCCTTCAACCACACACCATCCTTGCAGAGGGCTAAGGCAGTGGTGGGAGAACTGGGGCATATCAAATGCTGTACATCTCAGAAGTATAATCTGTTTGGAGTGGTTATTTTCTATTATTGCTCACACATTAAGCCAGCAGCCTGCCTGATATTTCTTTCTTTTTTCCCATTTGTTGTTGGGTTTGGTGTGATTGGTTGGCATTTCTTTTTCCTGCATTAAGTTGTTTAGGACATTTCTGCAATTGGCATTTTCTTGTAGGTTCTTGCTGTACATGTTTTTATTTGTTTTAAAAATTAGCAAAGGATAAAGCTCCTTTTAATCAGGTTTGATGTCTTGGTCAGAAGTCAAACCAATAAATCCAGGTATGAATACAAACAGGCTTTATAAAGGCCTGTTCTAAATCTAGTTCTGGTTTTTAATAAAAATAGCACCCAATGAAAGAATTTAGTATTGAGTTTCACCCTTCCCCTCAATTATAGATGAAAATTTAAACTCAGCCTCTAGCCCACCTTTTGCTTTTCATATGCCAATGCTGAGATTATTTCACTTTAAAACTTTACTTTGGAAGAAGTGAAGTTCCTCTCAGATTTATATTTGTGTACTTCCATATCTGTTAAGAATTTTATTTAGCTGTTTCAGCTTGAAGCAGGAGAGCCTTATGATTCCCCCTTGAGAGCTTATTATATGTAAAAGTAAATTAAAAATAAATAAATGTTTAATTCCAGGGCTTTCTAGCAATACATACACAATCTGTACAAAAAGCCTTTGAACTGTGCAAGTTGTAAAGAGAGTTGCAAAGAAAGTAAATACCAATAAAGAGACATTCTTTCTTCTGACAAATACAACTCTGTGAAAACAGCAACCATTAATTTTTCTGTCCAAACATCCTGGGGCTGCCTAGTGAGCTAAAGGACGTTTTGCTTATTATGTCAGAAAGCACTTTTTTCCCCCCCCCTAAAGCGTTTTATTATCTGATGTGTGTAAGCAGAGTTTGAAGTATAATCAAGTTCATAAAAATCAAAAGCAACAGTCTTAGTAATGTGGAAAAAGAAAGCAAGCTGGAGTTTTAGGTATTCTGAGATGGGACTGATTAACCACTGAGTCGATAAGTCCCTAAATCCACTCCACTCTTTGTTCTTAAAACTAAGAGTCAGAGTTGCTCAGATTTGTCTGGCCGTGTCTTTTTTCCCCAGTTGTTTAGGAAGAGAAAACAAATCCCACGTGTGCTTCAGGACAGTAACACAGCAATGATCACACATTGTGGTGTTTGCATCAGTTCTTTAATTACCTGATCAGGTTCCTTTCTATTGTTAGATTCTCCAAATTCTCCTAGAAACCCTGTGTGACTGTGATTTGAAAATGTCACACTGCATCTCTCCAGAGCTCAGTCCCATCTATGCTCATTGAGCACTATCCCAAATTGAGAGGTTGGGTGAATTTTCCTCTCCAGGGCTATATAACCTATTACTTGTCATGTACAGTGCTGTACTTCTGCACAGTCTTCTAAAGACAAAGTTTTATACTTTATCCAATATTTTGTTGTAATTATTCTAGCTTGAGAAGTTTGTGTAGCTCATAGTAAGCCACTTGGTATTTGCTGGAGCATTTAACCTGCAAGATCAATTCCTTTCATCAATATATTTTTTTCCATGTACTACAAAACTGTAATCTTATCATCCCTAACAGGACTTCTATATTTACAGACTCCCTGTTAACATTTGTTATCTTCTAAAGTTTTGCCTTTTCTAAACCTGTTCACAAGTGATGACTTAGAGCATTTGGAGAAGGACATCATATAAATAAAATATTCTTTATTACTTGTAAGACAGAAAGGACACTAATGTCCACTTACCCGAGGAATTCTGTCAATAAACTAAAAAATTTTAACAATTTTATAAAGGTGTTTGTAACCCAAAATTCATTAATTTTCCGCTCAAATTATTGAGACCCAATTTCTTTGAGCCTATTTCTGCTACCATGAGGCTTTAACTCTTCCAGTTTTCAAAGTTCCTTGTTTGCAAAACTATTTCCTTAGGACATGTGTATATATTTATTTTTTTCAGAGCTGCATACAACAGCATTTGACATCCTGAAACAAGGCTTTTCCATCATTATCTCAGTTCAGAGGTCATTTAACTATTGACTTGGGTTTTGTTTTTTATGTTCACCTGACCAGACTGAAGACAAGCATTTTGACATATTCCTACACAAGTTTTCTGATTGGATCCAGTGACACAGGACTAGACCAGAATTTCCCCCTGTAAATATTGTTCCCTGTCACAGCTGTGCTTGCTCATGAAGAAATTTTAAAAATAGAAATGTGAGGGGTCATTTCACTGAGAACTGGTGCAGTCTTTGGGCCAGACTGTCTTTGGGTTTGGATGGCCCTGTAGGAAAAGGAGACAAGAAAAATTCTTCCTATTTCTGACCCTTCCCAGTGATTAAGGATAGATAAAACCTTTATGGTGACCCCATGAATGGTTTTCTCAGTGCATGATCATCCTGTCAGCAGAAAATCAAAGCTATTTCTTGGGGAATAGTGACAGCTGATCCTTGCTGGCCTGGGAACTGCCAGGGCTCCTGAATGTCCTTTACCTGCCTTAACTTTAAACCATCTTTAGAAGTCTCTGTCTGGCAGAGAGCACTTGACCTCAAACTTCCCCACTCTGTGTAAGGCTACTTGGCAGCACACTGTGGTCTTTGTTCAAAACAGCTTTGGAGTTTGCTCACTGAACTTCATTTTGATTTTGTTCAAGATGGCCTTTTCTTCTTTAACGTGGAATTTTCTGTAGGCACTCAGTTGCTCCTGTTCTCTCCATGCTTTTCTTCTGTATTCAGGTAGCTGCATGGGAGGGACACCACACCATTTTTGGGTTTGATTTTTTTACATTTAAAGTCT
Organism: Acridotheres tristis; assembly: GCA_037013685.1. NCBI lineage: Eukaryota > Metazoa > Chordata > Aves > Passeriformes > Sturnidae > Acridotheres > Acridotheres tristis. Next base: position 68,858,442 of record CM072885.1, read on the forward strand.
GAAGATCTTGCCTGGATCTCATCCAAAAAAATGAACTTGCAGCAGCTACCTCAGAGGTTGGAACTGGAAGAAAGTCTTTTTAGTCATCCAGCAACTTAATAAGAACACTTTGAACAAAAGGCTATTAAAAATAGTTAAAGCCCCCCAGGAGGAGAGAGGGATGCTTCTGTGAGTGGTGGTAGAGGTCTCTTCCAGCAGAGGGTCGAGGAGCCCAAGCCATGTGTCCATTTGTCCAAGCATCCTCCTCCAGCTGTCACCAAGCTCAGGACAAGCTCTCTCGTCTGCCTGAGTTAGGTCACCCTGGCAGGCAGAGGATGCTCCAGCTGAGCTGCTTCCCAAGAGAAAAGGATCCAGAAAGAGCTGGGTTTTGTTGTGGCTTTTGATTTTGTTCTGCTGATCCTTTCTCAAAGGATGAGGCAAGGGTGGTATTGCAAGACCTGGCAAACGTAAAACAATTGTGTTCATGTCCACATGGCTGTTTGTATAAACCTCCTTGCCTGTGACTATTTTGGTTTGAGAAGTCAATGAAAACACTGTTTGAAAATGCAGGAGTGAGAAAATCGTGAGCAGATGCCAAAACTTTCTTTTTTTTCCTATTTTTTACAGCACATGGTTTTGAATTGAGTGCTTGTAAATGTTTAAATGGCATTGCCTATTCCAAAGTAGTCACCCTGCAGCTTGAAAATTTTCTTTCCTATTTCTTTTCACATCATCTAGTTTTCTGTCCTATGTTGTGTCTTTCCTTACTATTTCAAGACCTTCCCTATTATTCTTGAAATAGAAATTACGTCTGCAGCCCCAAGAATGCTGGGCTACACCCACAGAATTTACTTTATCTACCAATCTGCCACTAATATTTTGAGAATCCAGCAAGACAGAAAAAGACTACCTCCCCAAATTGCTATTGTACAGCTGTCCTTAAATGAACTGTGTGATAAGATTTCCTTTTGCAACACTGGTGAAGAAAGTCCTCAATGTTTTTTTCTCACAAGTAATTGTAGATGTACTTATCTAAGATATCTTGCCGTGACTGTGGACCTTTTTTGATGCTAAAACTATCTGTTGTTTTCCAGACTTCCTTTGAAATTGCTATAAAACCTTTCATATTTATGAATATTTAATATTTTTCAATTTTCTTAGCCAATGTCTACATTTATTAAGTGATAAACATCCATTCTGGGGAATATTGCTGGTTATATTGCTTGTGCTTTGGGAATAGAGCTGTAGTGGCAGTCTCTTGGTGTAGAGTCAGAAATAAATGTGATTTGTGGGTAGACCTTGCTCATGGCTGGGGATGGTGCATCAGCTCTGCCACTTCAGAGTGGTTCCCAGAAGTGATCTGACTCTGTGCTGAGTCACAGATCCTCCCCTGCTTCCTCCTTGCTTGCACAAAGTAGTAGTTTTCTTCTGAACTGTATTAGCAAAAAAATAATTGCTTCCCACACCCCCTTAAACCCTGGCTTAAGTACAAAAAATGTATATTTTTGTGTGTATAGGAAGGCAGAGGAGGGATGGTCCTGTCCTTTCCCTTTTATTCCTGCTCACTTTTGGGAGGTCACTGATATGAGACTGTGCCTGCTCATACTCCTGGTTCAGGCAAAATACAAAATATATTCCTGCAAAACCAATGGAAGAGCAGACTCGGGATACGCTTGTTCTGAAGACCTGGACTATTGCTATGATGGGAACAGGAAATTTCCCTGACCAGCAAACCAAGTTTGATCCAAAATTGCATGAAAATGGTGAGAGAGGGGACTCTGCTTGGCAAGCACAACGTTAGTACTGAGACCAACATGTTCAGAAGAGTTTAAGCTTTGCTTACAGCACTCAGCCATGACACGTCACTTCCAAAGCAGGCAGCAGGCAGAAGCCAGCCCAGAAAATGGGCTCAGATGAAGGGGGGGCTCCAAGGGAAAAGGTGCAGAGTTTGGGGGTCCAAACGCACTGACTGCTGAGTGTCACCATGGAGTGTCCCTGCGACAAAAGCTGCTGATAATTGCCACGGCACTTCCAATGTCCAAACAGCTCCAAAAAGTGCCTGGACTGCTTCAAGAGCAGGGCTGCTGGTTACTGAGTGTCCCCACAAATAAAATAAATCACAACGTCAGGATGAGACCTGAAAGCACTGGGGAAGGCAAGAAATCACAGCCCCAGGTGTGGTCAGTGAGGATGAGGTGGGGTGGGTCAGTCCCAGGTGTGGTCAGTGAGGATGAGGATGAAGGCAGCCCCAGGTGAGGTCAGTGAGGAAGATGAAGGCAGCCCCAGGTGAGGTCAGTGAGGATGAGGAGGATGAAGGCAGCCCCAGGTGAGGTCAGTGAGGATGAGGAGGATGAAGGCAGCCCCAGGTGTGGTCAATGAGGATGAGGAGGATGAAGGCAGCCCCAGGTGAGGTCAGTGAGGATGAGGAGGATGAAGGCAGTCCCAGGTGAGGTCAATGAGGATGAGGAGGATGAAGGCAGCCCCAGGTGAGGTCAGTGAGGATGAGGAGGATGAAGGCAGCCCCAGGTGTGGTCAGTGAGGATGAGGAGGATGAAGGCAGCCCCAGGTGAGGTCAATGAGGATGAGGAGGATGAAGGCAGCCCCAGGTGAGGTCGGTGAGGATGAGGAGGATGAAGGCAGCCCCAGGTGAGGTCAATGAGGATGAGGAGGATGAAGGCAGCCCCAGGTGAGGTCAGTGAGGATGAGGAGGAGGATGAAGGCAGCCCCAGGTGTGGTCAGTGAGGATGAGGAGGATGAAGGCAGTCCCAGGTGAGGTCAGTGAGGATGAGGAGGATGAAGGCAGCCCCAGGTGTGGTCAGTGAGGATGAGGAGGATGAAGGCAGCCCCAGGTGAGGTCAGTGAGGATGAGGAGGATGAAGGCAGCCCCAGGTGAGGTCAGTGAGGATGAGGAGGATGAAGGCAGCCCCAGGTGAGGTCAGTGAGGATGAGGAGGATGAAGGCAGCCCCAGGTGAGGACAGTGAGGATGATGAAGGCAGCCCCAGGTGAGGTCAGTGAGGAAGATGAAGGCAGCCCCAGGTGAGGTCAGTGAGGATGAGGATGATGAAGGCAGCCCCGGGTGCGGTCAGTGAGGATGAGGAGGGGCAGGCCCTGCTCGGGGCTGTTTTCAGGGGGTTCCTGTCCCTGTTCTGTTTCTGTCCCAATCCCCAGGGATCTCTCAAGGGACAATAATGCCAGCAGTGGCTGTTCAGGGGGAACACCTGGCTGCTCCCAGGGCTTTGCTCAGGATGGACAAAGGGCCGAGACCTGTGCCACAGGACAGCACAGGAGAGGGGAGCAGCACACCTGAGCAGGTGGGGCAGCGTGGGGAGGAGCAGGGAAGATCCTTTTTATTTCTCTTTTCTATTTCATCTTCCCTGTCCCTCCCTATTGCATCCCAGTGACCCCAGAAAAGAGAAGAGTTTAAGGGGAAAGTGGTTTAAGTTGAGGGGAAATTTCATTTTCCATTATTGTCTGTGTTTAAATAGGAGGTGAGCCCCCTTTACCTGTGATTTTAAGGGTATCAGTTGAAGGAAAACTAACTTTTTCCGTGATTTAAAGATATCAGTTGAAGAGGCTTGTTTAATATTTAAATGTTGGTTTCGTGTTTTTTTGTTCTGTTTGTTGTTGTTTTCTAGTTTAAATGGGAGGGGATAACCTTTCTGATGCCATTTTATGGGTTTGAGCTGAGGGAAAATTCCTTTATTTTTTTCATCTTAAGGCTTAAATTACAAGGCAATTCCTGTTTTCCCTCGGTTTTAAGGGTTTAAATTTAGAGGAAATCCTCCTTTTTCCAACATTTGAAGTATTTAAATAGAGGGGGAAAGGGTAGAAAGAGAGAGAAAAAATGTCAGGAAACAATAAGTGAAAACTGGCAGGAAATGTGAGGTGAAAAAGGACAAAAAAGGGTGGGAAATACAAGGGCACAAAAGGACAGGAAACCTAAGGGGAAAGGGGAGGGGAATGTGAGGTAATTAACACTCATGCATTAATTAATTTGGAATTTATGAACACCACTGTGCAACAAACAAGAGATGTTTTCTTTTTGAGAAAAACCTGGCAGAATCAGACTGGGAAAGAAGACTTTTCAGGTCTGAAAGTTCAGAGTCTTAAAAACAAAAAAAAAAGGCAAGTTGGGTATTTCTAAGAATTTTACTTTTTATAGGCATGGTTTTCTTGAGAGGAATCCTGTATTAGCAAACCTACCATTAATTTCTTTGGATGTGTTCCACAGTGCAACAATGCCAAATGCATTTTAGCAGCTGGGTCTTTTTCTTGTGCCATCTTGCTAAACATTGGTTGAAATCCAAAAAAGCTTGTAAGTACACAAGGGGATATGTAGGTGATCCCACTGCTTTAGGTGCAGACAATTACATGCTCAAAGGTAAAGCTCATTCTTCAGTAACTGCCTGAGTCGATGAGACAGCAACCAGCCCCTCTCATCATCTTCCTGAGAGAAAAACACAGCATCATGTAACAGCTCTAAAACACCTGCAGCAGCCCTAAAAGTCCATTTCCCATAGCTTTGAGAAAGATCAATGTTACTTGGTATAAGCTTTTTTTTCCTCCATTCTTCCCTAGTCCCTCTTCTTCCCCGTTGTATTCTAAACTTTTGGGTTAATGCAGTCCTCTGGAGGCTAAAAGGGGCTTGACCTGGTGTAAAAAGCAATGTTTTTCCCATTTAATAAATATTTAAAACGTTTTATCGGTGTAAATAAATGCTAAATTCTGTGAGCTCAGGGAATGGCATTAACGTGTTTTGCTTGCTGAAACATTTATGGAATCAGTGTCAGCCAACAGAACACAGCCAAGAGGATTTTTTTTAAAGGTAAACTGAAGTGCTTTTAAAATAAATACTAAGAGTTGTTTAAGATCTTCAATTATTAACAGATGAAAAGTGTGGGCTGAAAAAGTGCAAACAATCCCTTCCATTGCATTTTCCCTAATCCCTGTGCAGTTCTCTGTGTCCAGCCTGGAGTGAGCTCCTCAAGGCAGATGCTGCACCTTAACAGATGTCTGCAGAGAGTCTAGCACACAAACAAGTAGGTTTAGAATGCCAAATATTTGAAAACCCTTTATTTTTATATTTACTTCTCAGGACTTAAGTTCAAGGCCCTGTGTTTATGGTTGGCCAGTGCTGCAAACGTTGCCAGCCTCTGCAAAGAGCACTGTAAAAAACTTGGCTCTGCTTTATAAAGCAGTTATTGGCATCACCTCCTTTAAATCCAGAGGCCAGCTCTGCAGTCTGATCACTGGCACTCTGATTTAATTATGATTATCAGCTGCACAGCTCATTGCTAGGAGTGCAAGCCTTACCTCCACAAGTGAGAAAAAAAATTCCAAAGATATGCAGTGGTGTGAAGGCCTGTGTGGGGTTGTATGTATTGCACCATGCAGAGATTAAGAGCATAAATGAGTTGGGACAGAGAAATCATAATTAAATCAGAGTGCCAGGTGACCTGATCAGACTGCAGAGCTGGCCTCTGGATTTAAAGGAGGTGATGCCAATAACTGCTTGGCAGAGAAAGAGCCTGTAAGAGTGTGTAGAATTCTCACCACTGGTTAGAAAATCTTTGTGACTGCTTCTAAGGGGGTGGTTGGCCTTGATTCACTCTGATCAGGAATGCATCTGCACCTCCGGGGTTTCAGAACACAGATTTGATGTGTTTTGAAGCGTGTCAGGTTTTTATTAAAGAAGTCATTCTGTTCCACGCTCCCATCTTCCCCCATCCTTTAATCCCTCCTCCTCTGCTCTCCCTGTTCTCCCTTTGCCAGTACAACGAGTTTTCCAAGTGTCTGGGCATGGCTCCTCGTGCCATTCCTTGCAACAGCTCTTTGTGTTGCAAGCAGCTGCCTGACAGAAGAAAGGAATTTTGCAGGCAGCAGCTGTGCTGCAGCAATGAGCTCAGCATCAATGTGGGGAGCCTGGCGATGTGCATGGATCTCCTGCCTTTCTGCAAGTAGCATCCATTACATCTCCTGAGGGCATTTGTAAAGCTGCTGCAGAGGTAGTGTTTTTGGTTTTTTTTTTAACATTTAGAAACTCTCTGAGTACTTTGATGGTCATGTATTTAAGTTTGGTAATGATTGGAATCATCTGGATTTAAAGCAGGCTGCCCTGAAGGGATGCTGCACAGTCCCCACATCAATTCATGCTAAAAGCATTCAGTACCTCATGTCCTCTTCAAAGTTGGCTTATTATTCTCAAGAAGCTTTTCTCTAATTAAGCTGTCTGAAGGTACTGTGCATCTTCTGGTGGTACATGTTCCTCTCAACCATCTAAACATCATCTCGAGCTGATGGTGCAAACCTTTGTTTTCATACACCCTGCTCTGTTAACACAAAGGGCATTTCTTTGTGCAGATATTATCTTCTCTGGGCATCTGTAGTAGGCTGAAACACTTTCATGGTGTGGGTGTTAATGAAGCTGTTTTTAAAATTAGAGAGCTCTTCTGTTCATCTTTTTTCTGTCCTCTTGTCCCTCTCAAGAGTACTGGGTATAACCTTCCATGAATGTTAAAATTAATTAATAGTAATAATTAAAGGTAAATTATATAAACCCTGGTATTAGAACTCTTGAACTCATCAGCTTGGCTACATTTTGGATTAACAAGTCACTGAAAAGGGAGGATGTTGCAATTGGCCAACCAGCCTGAATCCCCAATGGCCTGGGCAAGCTCCCCAAAGGGCTTTACTGGTCCAGTTACATAAGCAAGGTAATTATGTAATCAACCACACTTCAGTTATAAAGTTGGAATTATTTATAACTGTGGTGGCCAGCTGTAGGCCACCCCAGTAGGCCTTTATTTGCTTTTGTGAAGATTTAGTTGAAGCAACAAATATTTCCATCTGCAAAGTTTGTGGGGTTGTTTTCAGGTTTGCAGTCATCTGTAGTCTTTTAACTTTCTTGTACTGTTGTACCCTGCTGGGTAGAAGGTGAGACATTGTTTTAATTTTCTGGGGAATATAACATTCCTGACCAAGGTAAAGAACTGGAGCAATGCTGGTGTTGACTGCACTTCATTTTCTGTGCATATTTAGAATAAGTAGACTCAAAGATGTGAGCATTTAGAGGAAAAGGCTGACTGCCTCATGTAAGCACAGAATTTTTTATTTCTTTTTTTCCCCCCAGAGATATTGCTTATCAAGAAAAGCACCCAGAGGCAACTGAGCAAGCAGAGTGGCCCACTCTTGTACAGGATGTTTTGATGCTGTCAGTAACGTAGTTCATTTGAGAGTCCCTGTGGAAGCCAGGATGTTTCATGCAGAATGGCACTGCCTTTGGGTAGGAGCACATCCTTTGGACAGATAACTGATAACTGAACCACTGTAGACACTTGAAAAAAAGTGTTCTGGCATCTGAGAGATGTTAGAATGCAGGCAGTTCTTGCTAGCAGGCAGTGAGGGATGCTGCTGGCCAGGCAGCTGATGCCACTCCTGGTTGTCTCTGCTGTGTTCCATCACAGTTGTGGAGCAAAGGCAGTCTCAGCCTTAGCTGTGAGCTGACAAGTGGATTGCCTACAAAGGAAAGTGCTTGTCAAGAGATGTGTCATCCTCATTAGAAAGTATTTAAATTAGGGTTTTTTGTTTTTTTTAAAAAAAGCAAGTCTAAGATCTTAGATGATAGATTTTAAAAGTTATTAGTTATCACCAGCTCTCTTGGCAGATGTATAACCGACATTTACAACTCATGAATCACATTTTTCAAAAATCACAGCTAATACCAACTTCTCTGAGGAGATGACAGCATTTGCAGGAGACATTAATGACTTCTGGCTCTCAGTCATTGCAAAATCATGAGCTTGTAATTGTTCTGATCTGGCTATTTGTAGACTATAGATTTCAAGAGGTCTCTCAGTACTTCCATCATTAATAACTTGCCAGTGACAGGGATTGCCATCATTCCTACTCAAAGTGATAACTTTAAGATCTTTTTAAATGCAAATCCTTACTAAAGGCTTACGAGGCTGGCTTTATTGTTCTGGTTTTACAAAATGAGGGGAAGGAGACAGAGGGAGGCACATGAATCTGCAGCTTGAGTCAAGTGCATCTGAGGGTACAGCTGCTTAGTGATTTAGAAAACTTGGCTACAAGTCACCTTCCCTGGGCCATTCTGGGAATGTTTGGCTTGCTCATGATTAGGACCTTCAACAGTCTCATACCTTAACAATCATGTAATAATATTTTGCTCATATCCATTTCTGGGCAACCTCTGTTAAAACGTGATCTGTAAATCTTGGGACAAAACCAGCACTGCTGGTTTTGACTCTCCCTCTGTTGAGACTGAAGTTGCATGAGGTGGATGTGGAGCATGGGAAGATCCTAAGAGGGCTGGGAGCCCTCACCCAGTATGGGTTTGATGGTTCTTGGGCATCTCAGGCTCTGCCTGACTCCTGGAAGCCTCCAGCAGCAGCAGCAGAGGGACATGAGTTCACTTTTCCCCTCTCCCCCTGCTCTGGAGTGCAGCTCTGTGCACCCAGCATTTGCCCTCTCATGTGCACCATGGTTCTTGTCCCTCTTCAGACCAGGTTGTTCTTCGTTTTTCCTGTGCTCTAACTCCCCTCAATACCATGTGTACAACACCTTAGGCCAGTTTTTCAAGAACAAGCAGGCTAGCTGATACAGCCCCTCCTCACGGTGGGGGTGTTTTGGGTGACAGGTAAGGTAATAACAGTTTCACTTTGGTCTGTGATCTGGGATGCAGTGGTAAGTTTTTGAAATGTTAGGGATCTTCTGGGGGGAGATAATCTGTAAATGTATATCTTTGCATCATCAAGGTAATGAGTTCAGGTGAGGGGGAACAAAATAAAACTGTGCAATTTGTAGCCTCTCTTAATTTTGTTCTCTTGCTGATAAGTGGTCCCTTCTGTTCTCTCTGCAGGTCTCCAGGTGGTTTTAAATTCAATTATCAAGGCCATGGTCCCTTTGTTGCATATTGCCCTGCTGGTGCTGTTTGTCATTATTATCTATGCCATCATTGGACTGGAGTTATTCATGGGGAAGATGCATAAGACCTGCTACCATGTGCAAGGGGGACTGATAGGTAAGGGGGACAAACACACACAAACACACAGAGATTTTCAGAGGGAGGCTTTTCCCAGGTGGAATAGAGCATTTCTTCTGGCACAGGAGGTGGGTGGCTGTTGCTCACTGCTTATCAACTTCTTAGGGCTTTCACAACTTGACCACTGCAGACTGAGCTACACAGGAGATGGTGTCACAGAAATTAACAACTCATGTATTTTATTATTAATCTCATACCCAAATGCATCTTTGTTTTAAACCAGTATCATTGTAAAGGAATATATAATTCAGGGCAGGACCTTTTTTTTTTAAGTCACAGGCTGCAACTTTGGTTAGAAGTGCCACCAGAAAGAAAACAAAATTAAATTAATGGGAAGAAAGTTTTTTTGAATCAAATCCATCAGGAAATTTATTTACTTCAAATTATTTGCAGAAAGAAATATTCACATTTCAAAATAATTCAATTGCGCTGTCACTCATCTAACCATCTGTTCATTTTTGTTTGATTTATTGATCTTGAGCAGCAGCTATTTCTCATGTGGTAGAGGGTATTAATGCCTAGTACTCAGTTCAGCTCATAAGAAAGTAGTGTACAGCAGAAAATTGTTTCAGAATTTCTGCATTTTCTGCTTTTATAATGTTGGCAGATTTCATTTTCTGGAAATGATGCTAGAACTCTAATGAACTGTCACTCTGGTTTGCATCTTTAAAGTGGGTGTATTTTTCTCCATTGTGTCTGGAAGTATTTACATTACAGCATCTAATTCCGATATTACTGTTTCTGGCATTCTTTCATTATCAGAATGTGATCATATTTTTTCAAATTTACATTGTTTGCCACGTAATAAGATGAGAAACAAACATAATTACCTGCTCCCCTACAGATACATACATACCTGCATCTCTTAAAAATGTAGCACTAAGATCTCAAATCTGTCTATTTTAAAAAATCACATTGCAGGAGTTTTTGTGCTCATAAGAACGTTTTCTGGAACATCCTTTGTATACCAAAACATTTAGTTTGCTGTGTTGTATAGGCTGTCAGGTCTTTGAAAACACCTGCACAGAATAAGGTGTGGATAATCAAGCAGCAGCCTCAGTTTGTGAGTGCCACCAGGCTAAAATGCCACCCATCATCTAAATGCCAAAAGAGCAGAGCTCCAGAGGCTCTCTGCTGTAATTCAGCATGGCCCAGTGCCACATGAGCCTGTGTGCAGAGCACTGGAGCCTGTCTGCTGCAGGGGCTCAGCCTCCTCCAGCACAGCCCATCAGTGCTGGGCCCCCAAGGTTAAGCCAGGTGCAGGCTGGCCACGACACGATAGGCTTGGTCTAATGTTCCCTGTCGTGTTGAAAGGCATGAATGAGAATCCATTCCCTTGCAGGAGGGTATGCTTTGGAAAATAAAAGTTCATCTCAGTTTTGACGATAAAATTTGACAGCTTGGCCATTATGATTTTTTTTTTGGGGGGGGGAAAAGAAAGCGAAGCGCGCCAGCGAGCAGTTGCCTGTGCGTTCCTGAGAAACCCGTCAAACTCGCTGCAGAAACCTGCTAAAAAAATCTGATATCCTTTCACTCGCTTTCCAGCGTGCCAAATGGTTTCCTTCAGCTGTCTTTTCCCCCCCTTCTCTCTCTCTCCTTCAAGATACACCTGCAGAAGACGACCCGTCGCCGTGCGCGCCCCAGTCTGCGCACGGGCGGCAGTGTCAGAACGGCACCGAGTGCAAGGCGGGCTGGGAGGGACCTAAGCACGGCATCACCAACTTTGACAATTTTGCTTTTGCCATGCTCACGGTGTTTCAGTGCATCACCATGGAGGGCTGGACTGATGTGCTCTACTGGGTACGTATCCGAAAATGACGGGCTGGGAGTCCCGCTCGTGCTCACAGCTGTATTGGAATTCGGGGGTTTTGGCTTTCTTTGCTTGTTCTCTACAGTGAAGGCATGGTTGAGTAGCATGGAGCTTGAATTAACTCAGCTTACTGTTAGGTAAAATGGAGGGGTTATCTGGTGCAATGAAATCAATTGTAAATGTTGACTTTCCACTGATATTTTAATTTTGGACGATAGCAGATGGCTTATTGATTTGAAGGTTTGCAATGTACCTTGGTTGTGAAGGAAGTCATTGAAAGACCCTCTCTGCAGGAGTGAAACATCTCATACGTGTCCAGATAACTGATGTAGGATAATTTGTGACAGACAGCCACGTGCTCTACCCATGGCATTTGTGTTACAAAGGCACTACATTGTTCAGCTCATAGGTTTGATAAGAAAGGCCTCACCAATTCTAGCAGAACTCCTGATTATGACTTTTGTCACATTCAAATGCTATTAGCTCTGATACTGGTATCAATCCTGCTTGCATGGTTAGCCAAAATATCATATTACCTGTAATACAAATGGAGTCTCATCTTGTCCTAATATTAATAATAATATAATAATAATGTAGCCTAATTCTGGGTTTTTCAGCAGCTTTAGTTTGTACCTTTTAATTACTAATGTATTGGAAATTCACTGCAATACAATTATACTATAGGAGTTAATATCAGGTTTAGCTTTCACCAGTAAATCATAGATAAATGTGTTTCTGGATCCAGCTCTGGCCATCAGCTTTTGCAGCAGCATGTTACAGCCCAGGACTTTCATTCACACACAGCACAGTCCTGTCTGTGTAAGACTAACCCAGACTCTCACCAACTTGTAGGGCATGTCATGACACACCTGGTTCTCCAGATGGTTGGATGTGTTAAAATGCATGATGCAGTTTGACTCGAGAAGGCTCAAAGCACACAAAAGGATAATCTGGACTGAGGCAGCTTGCACTGATAGTCAACAAGCTTCTCTCCTAAACATGAGCCTGAAGTTGCCTTCTACCCACCAGTGATTTAGAGTTTGCAAGATTTCCCTTTGAAGATTTACCTTATCTGCAAAGGATGGTCTCTGTGTGGAACAGCTAGAAGTTGTCTCTGTATGTTCTTAAGCTTAGATTAGAATAGTGACTATAGCTTCCTTTTAATGCTTGAGATAAAGGGCAGAGATCAAACCACGAGGGGAGTCTGGGTCTCAGAGAAAAAAAAAATTGCCATTACTAGAAAAGAGGGTATAAATTAATAAAATAATGAAGAGCAGAAGTTAAAGTCAGAAGAGAAACTGGGCAAAACTGCTCCACAGTTCAACTATGGCCACATATAATATACCTATCTTTTTACCACATTTAACTCACATTTCTCCATGCTGTGTGTGATTGAGAGGATTTATTTACAGGGGAAACAAGAGAGAGTAAATGATATCAGAAGAAGAAACGAGAATAGTTTTGGCCCTGCATACCATTCAGAATTGTGAAACCTGTCCACAAGTTATCATCAGTTTCTCCAAAGACATGTGCTAAGAAAGACCCTTCCAATTCCCACCCTTTAGGGACCATGAGTCATTTTAATGACTTGATATAAATAATGTTTAACTCATTATCAGTTATCTAATAACAGGAGCCAAAAGCATATACTCACTTCCAAAAGATTTTCTACCATGACTGCAGCAGACAGTCTGATTTTTATGGTGTCCCTGCAGCAAAATGGGTTTTAGTTGTTGGCTTTTGTTTGGTAGTCAGCCAGCTTTTTTTTTTCACTGATTTCCTGAGCTGTTCCTTTTTATCTTTAGAGACAGAATGCTGAACTTAGACCTTAAATTAATACAGATTGATGGTCATTATTTTTAAGGGCGTGCATATAGTGAGCCTTTTCGATTATGGCATTGTTAGAATGCTTGTTTTGGGAAGAGCAGAAATGTTTGTTACCATCAGTTCCCAGTTAATCCTAGACAAGACTATAAAAGATAAGAGTTAACACTGCAGGAAAAAAATGCCAATAATTGAGGAGGAGGGAATTTATTTCATAAAGTAAAAAAGTATCACCTATGTTTAAAAAGACCATGAAATACAAAGCTTGAGTAAATACCTGAACACTTGAGCAGGCAGATATATTTGGTTAAGCTGCTGGAAACAATCCCAAGAATACCATTGTCCTGTATGACCTTTGCCTCTTTGTGCTCTGGTGACAAAGCAGAGAAAATTCAGCTCTGGTCAGTGTTTGCCATTTGGTAAAGGAGGTGTCTGAGGTGTTTCCTCCTGCAGAAGGGTCTGGGCCATGCTGGGGGCAGGTGTTGCTTGGGCACCCTAGGAGAAACACTATTGTTTAATATTGATGTGTAGGAACGGTCTCTAAACACTCACACTGTCATTTCAGCCAATATCCAACCACTATCATGGTTTACACAGTCAGGTTTAGAGTCCATGGCAAAGGCATTCCTGCTTAATTTAGCCAGATCTGAAGGAAGAGTATTCTGGATAGCAAAGGATAGAAAAGATGCAACATTTCAGTTGTTGGAGAATTTTAATAAGTGAGGTAGGATACAAATATCTCTCTTAACCTTACTGTGAGCCACTGTTTCCTCACTGCAGTCTGACTCATACATAACTTTATTCCCAGTCTTTGCCTTTTTGGCTGAGGAGGAGTGGACTTGCCATAGAAAAGCCATTGGGAGCTGCATCCCCACAGGGTGCAGAGATAGGAGACTGTTCTCTTCTCAGCTCTGAAAGATCTCCCGAAACTACAGTGAGGTCACAAAAATTAAATTTTACTTTATAAGGAACTAAATCTGCACAGTTATTTAAATTAGACACATAGAGTTTGTTGTCCATTTAACACTGAAAGTACAGATCAAAAAACAGTGTAAGAAAATTTTGACTACAAATTGGACAGTTTTGCAGACAAAAATTAAACTTAACAATGTAAGCTAATGGGCTAATATTTAAAAGTGCTGAGCATTCAAAGCTCAGGCAGACTTTCATGTTCTTAGCTCCTCTGCAATTCAGGGTAGATAAGTTTGAATCTGGGGTCCTGCTGGGGTCAATGGCAAAATTCTCATTAATTTCAAAAGGTCAGGATCTCACTTTGTATTTTGCAAAATCTTGATCATGCTGCTGAGATTTCTCACGTGCAGTCATAGTACAACATGAGGACTTACAGATGCCTAATCAAGGCCTTGGTATCTGTTGAGATTAGTCTTCCAAGGACATACATGTGGATGCAGAGAGTTTTCTTTGCTCCCTTCCTAAATCTGAAAATGTGTGCCTGACCTAAAACTCAGCAGAACAACAGATAAAGCTCTGGGCTGAATTGTTTGGCTGGAAGTGTTGAGACCATGGAGCAATTCCCTTGCTTTGAACTTTTCTCTAAGAGCTTCTCAATTATATATTCTTATTTTCTTAAAAAAAAAAAAATAAAAAAAACAACCCAACTTTTAAAAGATAGCTACATCTCTGCATTCTTCTCAGTGGGAATGGAGGGAGCTTAGCACATTTCAGCATGTTGCCCTGAAAAATATAGAAGTCATTTCATGAAACCTATGTCTGTCCTGTGCCACAGTTTGCAAGGTTAAAACTGCATGTTTGAAATTTAGAAAGCTGTGTGCCCTTCCACAAGCCCTAGACTCCTAATCCACTTAACAGCTCTTCAAATTTTAACTTCAGTTTCCTGCTTCCTTCTTCATGCTTTCCACCTGTGTAGGGAAGGCTGTCTCCTCTCTCATGGAATACTATTTTCCACCCTGTGATCCACATCCTCACAAAAAGATAATCAGAGACAGGAAAGCAATAAACCTTTATTCCCTCAAAGGACTTGGCATCACTAAGATCAATACACTCTCCAATCTCCTCTCTCTTTCTCTTAGCAGATAAGATTTGTGAGTAGATTGGTTTCTTTTGAAATGGGAAAGAAAAACGTTAGGGAAAACAGTTTGACACTGCTATCATGGAAGGTAGGATAATTACTTGAAAAGAGCCAAATTTTTAATGTGAAATAACTCTACTGGACAGGATGAAAATCTGTGCAAAACAGCCTTGTTGACTCTTCGCTGAAGAATTGATCTTTGTTGAAGGGAGCATTAAGTGTTTCTACAAACACATCTCCTGTACTGCCTCAGTCTTACAAGTTTATTTTGCCCCATGGGAAATAAACTTCCTTTGTCTCATGGGCAGTCAGTGCACAGAACCATTGAGTAGACAGGCACCTCTTGTGATATGTCACATTATAACTTTTCCTAGGCCTTATAGAAGGATTTGAGGTTATTATTCTCAAAACTCTCCTTCATGTATGATCAGCCAGCACTAGCAGCTCTCTTGGTGCAGGCACCAAGGCCCATTTCTGAGGACCCACCCATCTCAGAAACTTCCAGCAGCAGATGAAAACCCAAATGTTGCGAATTGGATCATTGGGTATTTTGTAATCAGCCTCTGCTGCAGTCCATTATTTTGTATTGTCTTGTTGACTAAGGAGGAAAATTAATCTCTGAGCAGTTTATAACATAGTGTTTAAATATTTGTAGGCATTGTTTGTCTTCACTTAATCTTTTTCTAATCTGAGGAGATTCAGTTCTCTCAACCTTCCCTAATGGATCTTCTTTTTAATTATTTTTCATCAGTTTACTGGCCTTCAGGGGAAGCTTTGTTTCTGAGTTAAATACAATTCAGCCAGTGCCCTGTCTCTAGAAAGGTTTTCATCTTTGTGTGAAATGTGCTCTCTGCAGCTGGAGACCTGTGACACTGCATGCAAATCTATCCACTGCAGCCTCAGTTTTACATGCCCAGTCTCTCCACTGCCCTGCATCTAAGCAATTGTACATACAGATGAAAACAAAGCCCAGGGAAATTGCAGATTGTTGTATTGGGCTGTTCACGTTGCTGGGCAGTGGAGAACCTGGTCCTGAGTTGTTCTGCTTGCCCCTTACAGCTTGAATTCTAGGACTGAGTAATTCTGCTTGATCTGCTTGAAGAATATTAATAATGAGCAACCCTGAGCCTGCCATCAGTTTTGGAGTCTTGGCTCTGCCCCATGTCATTTGGACAACACTTCAGAATACTTGGTCAAGTCACTGAAAATAACATGCAGTTCCTCCAGGAACAATTTACCTCAAGGCTCTAAGTGTAAACTAAGGAGTGTGGTATTATTATAGATGGACTAAGGCCAAGCCTGGATGACATCCAGGGCACTAACCTGTCCCTGGAAGAGATGCCCAAACTGGCACGTAATAAGTTGACTCCCTCAGATTTAAAAAAATTCCTTGTTAGTCTTCTCCAGCCCCTAGGCAAGAAAATGAGTTAATAGTCTGAAACAGTGCAGTGAGAGATGCAGCAGAGTGAGATTGAATCAGTGCAAACCTTCAGGAGCAGCAGAGGGAAACACACACAGATGCAGTGAGTTAAACAGGCTGTCCTGGAACTTCCCTCCACCTCTCAGTCTTTGAGATCATGCTTTCAAGAGTCACTAAATCAGCTTGAAACACGGGCTTACAGTCACCCTTACAGCTCCCATCATGAAATCAAAACGGAGCAAATTGAACAACAGATGTAATTTACTTTGCTGACAGCATTGACAGATTCTGTGAGCTTTTCTCACCCCCCTCCTCCAGCCTGTTGCAGCCAATGAGGAAGATGTGAAAAATTCAGAGGTATTGCCACAAAGTGGAAGACATAAAACGCAGAACTGCAACCCCCAATTTTTGCCAGCTGTGTTTTTCCTTCTAACCCTTTATTCTTGCAGCACTTAAGCTTGAATTAGTAAGGCTTTCCACAAAAGAGAATTATCTGATTCTAAGAATATATCTGTCTACATGTTTCCATGGTGTTTATTCCCCATCCTCCTCTGCCCCTCCAAGAAAATGCTGGGCTTTTATTGTTGTGGGGTTGAGGGGGTTTTTTTTAATCATCTTTTTGGCAGGGGGTTGCATGAATGTGAAAAATTTACAAAGAATAAGCACGCAAGTATGAGCAACCCATCACTGTGATTGCAGAGGTTATTTCATCTCCATCTGCTGTGACAGTGGTGGGTAAGGGGAGAGGAGCCACAGTTCAGAGCACTGAAGGGCCACAGCATCAATGCACCGAAAAAGCAGTTTCCGACATGTAATTTGCATAAATGCTGACCTCAATCTGTTTTCCTTTTCCTCGTTAACAACTGCACATGTAACTGTAATGGTTGCTGTACCACTGACTTGAAAGTGAGTAACAGCAGTGACTTACTCATTGGCACCTGCCACGACAACCTGCTGCTGAACATTTGTTCAATGCACTTGTTGTGTGAAATGAAGTCTTTATGAGCCCTTCAGAACTCAACTTCGGACTGCTCAGCCCTCTTCCTCAACATAAAAAGAAACTCTCTATTAAAAATAAGATTTTTGGGTTGGTTTTGGGAGGTGTTAATAGAGACCCTCTGCCCAGTGCTCCTGTGTGGGAAGGACCTTTATAATAGCCCTGTCTTTCTGTTGCCCTTTCACTTTTCTTTCTTCTTTTGTTCTTCTTTAGACTGTATCCTAATTGCTGCTGTCTAATCACCACAGAGACCTTTTTTGTCTTTAATCTTTATTCTTTTGTCCTGGAGCTATAAAATTAAGAGCTAAACTACCAGGACATTTCTACACAACTTAGGATCTTGAGTCTCTCTGTTTGTGGGTGCACTGCTTGTGCCCTACCATCAGTTTTATCAAGAAATGATGACAGATGCCTTCTGAAAAAAATCATCAGATTTGTTAGCTGTGGACCCATATCTACTAGACAAATTCACAAAGAACAGACTGGTTCATTATCTAGATCTTGGGAAAGAAAAAGACAAGGGAATATGCCCAAGGTCAGGACACAAGTCATGTGTCTAGAAACATTTATTAAATTATTCTTTTCTTTAACTTGTTTCAACATCTTGCTTTTAAGACAAAGGGAAACACAACCAAATCTTCACCAGTCTTACTGTGAATGTTAAGTCCTTCCTGCCTGCAAAGAGAATTGGTGCATTAATATTGGCTTTATTCATTGGTTTCTGAGGGATTTCTGCCTGGGCAGGATTTGAGGGCTCAGTATGATGAGAGGCCATGCCATCATAAGTGTGCAGTTTATCTGCACCCATGGCCCACTCCAGAACTGTCTTCTTGTAACTCCAACCCTCTGAACTGCACCCAAACTGGAGACATAGAAACAATATTGAGCACATCTTCCAGAAGATACAAAGAGAGCAGAAGTGTAAAATGAATGGTTTAGAAGTCAATCAGAGCAATCAGTCTTCCTGCTGGGGAGGACTCGTGGGTTTTGGTGGATGAGAGGCTGGACATAACCCAGCAATGTCCTGGGCTGCATCCAAAGCAGTGTGGGCACAGGGGAAGGAGGGGATGCTGCATCCAGCCCTGGGAGCCTCAGCACAGGCAGGGCAGGGAGCTGCTGGAGAGAGTGCAGAGGAGGGCTGTGAAGATGATCAGAGGGCTGGAGGAGCTCTCCTATGGGGAAATTCTGGGATTCTGTGAAAGGCTAAGAGAGCTGAGGTTGTTCAGTCTGGAGAACAGAAGGAGAGCTCCAGGGAGACCTCCCAGTACCTAAATGAGGCCAACAAAGGAGCTGGAGAGGCTCTTTTTATAAGGGCATGTTGTGAATTAAAATGGAAAGTGGGCAGATTTAGATGAGTTATAAGGAAGAAAATGTTTACAAATGAGGGTGGGGAAACTCTGGCACAGGTTGCCCAGAGAGGTGGTGGATTCCCCATTCCTGGAAACATGAAAGGTCAGGCTGGACAGGGCTGTGAGCAACCTGATCTGGAAATTGTCCCTTCTCATTGCAGGGGGTTGGACTAGATGGCCTTTAAGGGTCCTTTCAAACCCAAACTATTCTATGAATATTCACCACAGAGCATCAGCTCTATTGACTTTTAAAGCATATCTAGAATGGATCAGTCAGGATGTTGTGCTGATCTTGCCTACGTGGTGTTGCTTATAAGACTCATAATAAAAGGAGAAGGGGCAGTCTTGTCTGTCAGTAATGCAGTTGCTGCTCATTTGAGCTCTTTGATAGTTATTTCTCCAGCAAAATTCTAGAGCTTTTACAATAACTCTGAGTTCAGATGAAGGTTTGTTATCTGTGTGCTAGGAGTTCTAGATATTGTACATTTCACTTGAGAATTTTGGATGTGATTTTACAACCGGAAACTGGATTCATTATCTAAAATGAAGAATTTTCCTAGGATTCCTAGATTGTGGATTGGATACAGAGGAAATTGGGATATACTGATCAAGTACAAAATAATAATTGATACTCTTACCTTCACTTATTATAGAAGGTAATGATTATCTACATCTTACAGTGCTGTTTTTCATAATCTATATTTTTAAGGACTTAATTGACTATGGAAATCAATGAATAGTGTGTGCTTGAATATTCCTGTGCATGCAGCAATCAGCACTGATGTAGTTGTTCTTATGTAGTTGTGGAAGAATTTGCTATCAGTCTACACTGAGATAAATAGAAGCATTTATAAAACAGCAATATAGGCAGAAAATCCTTTCTGGATAATCAGCCATGCAAATGTAAACACAAGATAAACAGAAGAGGGAAGGGATAGCCCAGAATTCTAAGATTAAATGAAATTTTTAGATTTGGAAACCTACCATCGTAGGGGATATTTTTATGCTTGAATTGAGCATTTTATTCTTTTGGAGTGAATTTCCAAAGACTTTAAAGGGCAAAAAGTTTTTACATAACTGAGTAGCAGTAAGAGATGGAACTGCTGCAGTGGCTGTAATGAAAGAACTGTGGCTAAATAGCCTTTGGGCTCTTGGATGACTTTCTCAAAGCCCAACCTTTTCCTTTCAAAGGGGGGAAAAAAAATGTACACACTTCTGTGGGAATAAGACAACTCAGATAAAGTCTGTGACTTTTACCTCTGGAGCTCTGAATTCAAATCCTGAATCCCACACATCCAAAGGATTTTTGGAGGTCGCTCCACAGCATTTCTATAAATGGCAAATTCACCTAACGAGCACCCAAGTAATCAGAGAGAGGGAGGAGAGCCTTCATGGCCAGGGGGACACCTGGCTTTGGCAGAGCCCTGCAGGTGCATCCATGGCATGACCCTCCTCTCAGCAGATCCAGCATGCAGGAGGCAAGAAGAGCAGAACACTAAGCTGGCCAAAGGACCACCAGTATGGATGTCAGCTGGTGAGAACAGGGGAGGCAGGGAGGGGGGTCTGTCAGTCACCTGCATCAACAAGCAGAGGGGCTCAAGGGCAAGGGCTTGGCACAGCACACTGCAGGATGTGTTTGTGGGAAGTCCTGAAGTCCTCCTCTCACCTTTAAGAGCCCTGCCTGGGTCAGTGTCTGGCCTGTTCTTTCTGTCTGTGTGACCCAGACAGCTCCTGAGCAGACAGAGTGACCTGGGCCACCACTGAAAAAAAAATCCACTAACTTCTGAGGGAACAGCTTTGGGGGAAGTTTTTACATCCTCAAAGTGCAGCAGTTTCAGCATGCTCTAGAATGTGAGTTGCTTTATCACTTGGCAGTAACCGAATTTCAATATTTCACTTTTGGTGAACGTGTTCCATGTTAAACTGAATTAAGATACATTCTTTTTTCTTTTTTTTTCTTTTACATATTAAGCCTGGAGAAAGTGAGTGAGGTGGCAAAGCAAGAATTTAGTTGGAGCTTAGAATTTTTCTTTGATGTAAGGATTTCTTGCTTTGTAACTGATGTTTTTAGTGCGAGTTCAGAAGGTCTGTATTGCCAAACATGCTGCAGATATGTACCACCCTCCAGTTTCCACAGGAAAAACAGAAAGCACAAAATTACAGGTGGATGGGAGGATGTATAAATGGTAGCTTCCTGATTATTTTTGTTTCCCCTCCCCTAACTGACTAGAGGAGTTTGCCAGGGGTACTTTTACCAACAAAATTTAATATGCTGAGATTTTATCAGAAAATCCACTTTTCATATAGCTGCTTTGCCATGATGATGCATGTCCCTTTGGAACACTGTAGTGCTAATAAAAGTTGCAACCTTGTGAAAACAAAAGCCAGTCACACTGCTGAGGGTTTTTTAAGCGAAGGGAGAGCCTAACATTTTTTTCCTCTATTTTGAAAAGTGTGAAGTTAGATGGCCTTTGCCATCTGTTGAAGTTGTGCAGTAAACTTGTGTGAAGGCCATTTGAAATCACAAATTTAACTAGGACACTGCTAAACACTGATGTTCAGTATTTCCTCTCTAGTGCTGAACAGGGTGTTGATTCTAGGTTGGTGGTTGGACTTGATCTTTAGAGGCCTTTTCCAGGCTTAATGGGTCTGTGATTCCTCTCCAGCAAGCACAAACTTGTTTGTTGTGCTCAGAAGTATGGGATCAGGAAGCATTTTCAACAGAAATAACCTGCAGTGGGAAACAGCTCAGCTGAACCATTGTGTGCCACAGACATTTTGACCTGCTGGTATTTGAATGCAAGCTGTAATTCTCTTCCTTACCCTCAGACAGAGACCTTGTATTTTCCATAATGGCTCAGTCTGGTAAAGAACATCAGACTGTAAAAAACAATGTGCACCCAGGCTGAAAACAGATGAAATATGAATGTGGAACTTTACTAACGAGGGAAATAGTGTTATGTACTGAGAGCTAAAAAACACAGCGGAAGGACTCAGTGACAACATGCAGTCAGTATCAGTCATCTAGGACTAGATAGTTGAAAGTTTGGTCTTTTTCTATGTTTCTCTGACTTTATACAGTCTTTCCAGCTGATAAAATGTGCATATCCTTGAAAAGGGGCCTGTATTTAATGAGTGATGAAAATGTGCTGCTATAAAAAAGAAGTGTGACAAATTCTACTGTAGCAGTGCACTTCCCTCAAATTGTATGCAACTAAAGCAAATATGGTTTGCTCCGTGGAACAGCAAAATTGCATTCCTGTAGAACTCCAGAGAAGCTCATGTGAGCTATTTCACATGTTTTCACTTTGCCGTCAAGCAGTGACCTGGTTCTAAGGCAGAGCTGGTCTCAGCTCCCACCTTGCTCTTGAGCAGGTAGCAGCAGCCTGGTAGGAGCCTCCTGCAGGATTCCTGCCTTTGCACGGTCTCCCCAGGATAAAGCCAGCTGGATCTCCTGCAGGATGTTTCTCTCGTGGCTCTGGAGGTTGAGCTCCAGCCCTGCTCCCATTTATCTTCTGCAGAGTGCTGTGTGGGGAGAACCTTGGTCACTTCTGCACCCTCTTGTCAGGGAGATCAGGCAGTGCAGCAATGAGCTACAGCTATACCAAAAGCTTTTAATTAAAAACCCACTAATTGTGGTTCACCTGCATCAGGGCAGGTGTACTTGGGTGAGGACATTTATGGCAGATTCAACATCTTTGATCTTTGAAGAACTTCAGCCTTTGTTAGGAGAGGTGAAGAAGCAACCTCTGCAGGCTGTCTGCCACCTTACCCTTCTCTTTTCTGGACTCATCTTCCATTGCTGCAGTTTCTTTGATTCTTTCTCAAGGGTTCTCTGTTGCAAATTAATCTTGATGTTTCTGTTGTCCTCATCAAGGCAGTCCTTTCTCAGTTAATGGCTCCATTTAGCTCCTGCAGAGAGTTCTGTACAAATTGCCAGTGTTTCTGCCTCAGAGTGGAATTTTAATTTGCTCTTTCCATCACTAGAATATACAGAATGATTGGGGAACCAAGCTACACATGGGAGTCCTCTTATTTTTCCTACTGCCAACGTATGATGAATCTTGCCAACATTATTCATTTTTATCCTGCAGTGACTGTATAGCAGATTAACCTGTCTGGAGCATTCTCTGCCCTGGTTCAGGATCCCTGTGCCCTTGTCTTCATCCATCTCTGTCTTGCCTTTCTCATGAAGACACTGAAAAAATGTTATAGGTGTTTATATCTACCTAGAGAATGCACATACAAAATTTGTAAAATTCTATAGTTGAGGTAAGACAGTAAGTAGAGCCTTAAGAGCTTGGAGAAGACAACTCAGCTGAAAATTTCCGTTTTCCTTCAGGACTTCAAAATAAGAGAAATATGACTGTGTAAACAGGACCAGTTTGCTTGTTCCTTTGACTGCCATCTGTTCAAACTGAAGCTGGGTTGAGCTCTGGTGTCACCTTTGCTCCCATCTGATAGCACCTGCTACCAAATCTGGACTGTTTAGGAATAGTTTTAAGGAGTGACTGTGGCTTAGAGTCCTTCTAAGACTATTAGGGTGTTGATGATTAGCCAGACATTCTACCCAGACTAAGAGCAAAGACATCTGGAGGCCTTTGCCTGTATTTTAAGCCATTCCTTCTAAGTTCATAAAAATAAATCTAATTTATTTTAGTTTTACATATTTGCTTATCACAAAGACTGGAGTTTTTTTAGGTTTTTTTACCCCCATCTCGCTCCCTTGAGTCAGCTCTGAGACCTTAATTTCCCACTCCTTTTCACCTGTCCAAAAGACTCAGAACATCTGAAAGACTTTTTCAGGTCAACTAACACTTTTCACGATGCACTAGAATTTGTAGACGGAAATGCTTCAATGTTTTTGTCATTTTTCAGTAACTATGTACATTAAGCTTCAATTTTTTTCCTGAGGAATTTCTGAAGATAAATTCCTGATCACACATTCCTCCCAGTCCTGTGCCCCAGCCTATTCAAGCAAAGCACTTGTGCATATCAGCTCATTTCCACTGGTGGCAATAATATTGACCATTGGCCTCCGTGGAATTATTCATTTATGCGCCTTAAATTATGCACATGCATGATTGCTGGATTAAAAACCAACCAAGCAAAGACAATTAATTAGATTTTAAATAATGAAGGATCTGCAAGGTGGAATCTGCATCCTGAGTGTAATAATGCACTAAATCAACTTTTTAGGATGTGTGCTGGGTAATAGGAAATATGATCCTTTCCTTGCTGCTTTTCTGAGTGGTGAAGCCAGAAGAATATATGTTGTGTCTGTAGAGTTACTTGAGGTCTATGTGGAGAGCAACCAGGAATTTATCCAGTAAAAGTATGGATTTTTTCATGTCTTTATTGACCTGATATGCACAGCAACCTCACACCATTCAGGCTCCAAACAAACCAGCAGATTCAGGAGATGCAGAATTTCAGAGTGCTAAAGAAACAACCTCATTGTTTGCCCCACAGGTTGGAACAAGTGCATATTGAGCCTATAATACAGAGAAAGTCAATTTTAATACTCTTCCCTCTTGTAACTCAACCTTTAGTTCTGTGTCACATCATTGATATCTTTCTGGGGCTTCTTTTAAGCATTTATAGTTTTGTAAAGTAAGAAATTGTGAAGAATGATAATCAGTTTCCTTGTTAAAAGCAGTGAGGTTTACAATATATTTAAAATTGCGTAGTCAATATAATTATTACAAGTATTACATTAAAAAACTCCAGTATAACATAAGAAGCTTACAGTTTAGAGATCAGATAAAAATATAATGTACAAGATCCATTACCAGAGCTAACAACACCACATTTCTGCATATTTAGAGGTTGATTTTTTTGTGTCTCAGTCACAATACTCACAATCCTATCACCCACCTGCAAGGTAAGAGCATGACCAAATGAGACAATTCCCAGATGTCTCAGATCTCTAAGTAGAAGTTGAGAGAAAGACAGGAGTCAAACCTTCTCATCACATGTCCTCTGATTAACTACCAAGAACTTTCAAGGTTAAGACTCAAATTACTGCAGAGCCAAGGGTTCTTAAGCCCAAAGCTGGCCTGCAGTTGAGAATTTAACCAGACAATATTGTTTTGTTGAGAAAATATTTTTTTTTGTTTGCAGAGCAGCCTCAAAAATCCTGCTGTTGCCAGTTACAGTTGTTAGTTGAATTCTCTTAGGAGTAATATAATTTTTCTCATTTGGGATGAATATTTTGTTCTTCATCTGTTTCTGCTGATGCAATATATCTAGCATGAGGAAAGGTAGATCTTTCATAGTTTTGCTTCTTCACTGGAACAGATGTATACAGACACTTACTTAGTAGGAAATTCACCCTACCTTAATTAGTTTTGAAGGATTTATGGATTTATGACATCTTTTTTGTTCCTTGATTGTATGAGTGCAAGTTAAGTGTAGTGAAGTTTCAGAAACAAACAAATGATCATGAAGGCAGTGTGAAGATACAATGGAAGCCAAAGAAAATTGTGCAAGAGAGGAGTATTCCACTTCTAGGTCACATAACCCTTGTCTGAGAGGTAGTGTCTACCTCCTGTCTATGTTCTGGATATTTTTTTCTTTAATATTGTCAACTCAACTCTAGCTGTGAAGAGTAAAGTTCCATCCTTTGTTTATTATAATTGGAGTTGTAGCCACGTTCTGTCTGAAAACTATAGCAGAGAACATTTTTCCCTCACAGTGCAAAACAGTGCAGCATCCTATTAAAGATAAAAGAAGAGCAGAGTTTAAAGTTTTAGTTCCATGAGGTTAAATGTGAATGAAATGCATTCACCCAAATATTTATGGGAAGAGAAGGAAAGAGGAGGTGGAAAGAGAAAATCAAGAAAATTAAAGAAATTGAAGCAAAACCTTATTGATCAATGATAAATATCCCAATCTCTCATCAGTACCTGCATGGCCCTTTTTGTATCCCCTGAGCTCTGCCTGCCATGAGATCTTTGATCTGAGCTGAGGAAATGACTTCTGCACATCCCAAAAGTTAGGAAGGTGCTTAAGTACTGTTCCTGAAAGAGATGGTTTTCAAAATAAAGGCTTCAAGCTGGAGGATATTTTTAATGGCAGTTAAGTGTTATCTCTAATTTCTGCTGTTTCCTGCTCCCAATATTCTCCAATTTTAGATTGTCACAAGAAAGACTTGGTTTCAGCTAGAGATCTTGCTACTGGCCATAGCCATTAGTTTTGGCTAGGTTGTTTTCTGAGACAGTAAATTCCACAGATAGGTTACAGAAAATAGCATTTTTATGCAAAATTTCCAAATTTGTTGCCCTTTAATTTTATTAAATATGCTGCTCCTCTCAATGAATGTTACTCTGTGGAAGGTCATACACTTACAGAATATTACACTTCATTATAGAATACTTTTAGCACTAGCATTTTAGAAAAATGTTATCACAGCATTCTATAGTCATTAGAAATCAATTAACAATTAATTCAAGGAACAGAAGCCTAGCCCAGGTGCCTTAACTTACTTTCCATTAAGCTGCAGCTCTCCTGCACTGTGCACCAAGCACAAGGGAGATTTCATTTTTTTTCTTCAGCTTGCTACTTTCCAGTGGCAGCTGCCCTTTCCTGATGGATTAAACTCTTCCTGTGACCCTCTGATGTTTTTGAAAGACATTGACCACAGTGTCAGGGTGTGACTGGTAAAGTCAGCAGAATTTGAATTGTGCCTACCCCTCCCATTAAGTGACTGAAAGTCTGTGCTTGGTGATGCTCAACCACGATGGTAATAGGTTGTGTGCCTCTAACATTGGCTTTGAACTGTGCTGCCTGTGTAAGGAATGAGACACTTGCAAATGTGCCAGGTTATTATCCCTGGGAAAGAAAAAAAAAATTACTAAACAAATAATGCACGAATGGCTCCTGTGGCCTTGCCAGTGTGACTTCACCTGTGCCTTGTGAAGTATCAGAAGACAAAAGCACAAAGGTCTATTAAGAAAGACTTTTATTCCTTGGCCCCGTCTGAAACTGCTGATAGTAATTGAGATCAGCAGAATGCAGAGTTAAAAACGCTGGTGTTATTTCTGGGTGATTACCTGTGCCATTGAGAGAAAAGCCTGTGCTGAAATGCTGTAGGCATGATAGCAATTAAGGATGCTTGGCAAAGATAGAGCTCTTCCAGCAAACCTCATATGTGCTGAAATGACCTCTTTTTGTCATGAAACTGAGTGGCTTCTTCGACAGCACCCAGTGAGGCAAGGTAGTCTCCCACTTTGCAGGTTGGAAAGCTGAAGCATAATGAGCCCAATGATGTCCTCACAGTGCCAGAGAGGGTATGCAGGAAATAATAATGAGAAGGAATCCTTATCTTCCAAATCTCTGAGAGATGATGCATGAATGCTGTGAAATGTGCCAGCTTCCTGGCTGTTGAGAATAGTGACATGTAAGTGTTGAGATGTGAGCTGTGAAAGGTCGGGCAGTTTGACTCAGAAAGCAGAATTATTTCCATAAATGACAATCTGCAGATTCCCACTGACCCTGTGCTTCCAGCTGATGTAACAATTGTTCCATACATGCTTAAGTTGGCATCAGGTTGCAATCACCTGGACCGAAAGTTGTAATTTGGACCTACCCTGGTAGATATGAGAATCTTTGTTGAGAAGTGTGAATTTAGAAGATGATCAACCTTTTCTGTTAGGATTCCCAGGGTTTGTAGTAAGCACTCAGGGAGAAGTGCTGCATTCAGGCACCAGAAAACTGAGCTGTGTACCAGTTGTCCATCCTTGTCAGGTAACCTGTAACTGAGCCAGTTCCAGTTCACTGGGGAACAACAGCACAAAATATATTTTGCAGACTTCATTTTCTGCACTCAGGAGGGTGCAAATGGCAACACTCCTGGCCTTGCTGTTACTGTTTTAAGTAGGTCTGTTCCTATTCTTTTTCCCCTAGCTTTCACCAAACAACCAATTTCTCTGCATTTCTCCTGCTGCTGTTTTTCAGGAGCAAGCAGTAAGCTCACAGTGTGTTGTTTCCTTATCGCAGGGAGGTTTTACCATAATTTAACAAACACTTAACGTTATATGACAATCTAACATACATTCCTGTCATCTCTGGGTCAGGCCCACAGGAATAATCTCACCTCATAATAACGGAATAATCTCACTTGCTACTAAAGAAAAATGACACGAGAGCACCAAATGTAGGGAAAGTCCAGCAGCAGAGACAGACTCGGCCATCTGCCAGATACTGACAGTTTCTTTCTGCTTGAGAAGTTCTTGCTGTCTCTGCCCCTCAGCTCTGTTACCTACATAACTGTGCAATAAAAAGGAGATGAAAAGCTGACCTCTGAAATTTTCAGTCTGAGAAGTCCCAAATGCTCTGCTGTACCAGAATGCAGGTCGGTTTTACAGGACTAATTTGTGCTGATGCTAGCTGGTAACAATTGTTATGCATTTGTGCAGGCATTGGGAATAACAGGGTACACTATATTCTAGTTATAGACTTTACCAGGACATGCTGGAAGCTTCTTGCCATCTGGAAGTTTCTTCATGCCAGGGAAGGTTTGTCCCTCTCCTGCCCTTGACCTCTGTACCTGGCACTCTGATCTTTGATCTTTAGGATTGTCTTGTACCACAGCTTTGAGAAGTTCTACTTTCTCAGCTGACAAAAAAATATCCCAAACTGATGAGAGATAAATACCATGTAGCCAAGGCTTTTTTATCACCATCTATCAAAATTAGAGGGATGTCAGTTCATCATTGTGCCCACAGTGGTAAATTCTTATGGTAGTTTCTCAAACTCATCCATACTCATTGTTTGTGCAGATTGCTTTATATAGGTATTGGTGTTCTTTGTATGAGAGAGGGGGTGTTAAATCTCATTTCTTTAATGAAATCCAACTTGGGCATTTACATTTTGCCTTCCTGGTTTCCCAGCTGGGGTCTCAGGTGAATTTTTGCTTCCATCTTTATATTTGATGATGCTTTGTTCTCATTAAAGCCCTGATGTGCAGTAGACACCAGGGGTGCTACTTTTTGGTCACATGAGATGAAATGTGGCTTGCAAGCATAAAGAGTAATTAGTATGATTTATAAACTAAGTGAAAAATTCTGCAAAACTATATAGAGGGAAGAAGTTTATTGTGCATAGGGAATGTTAACAGCTCAGGTACTCTTCTGCCCACCAAATGTATTTATTCTGTGAGGAAGGAGCTGATGAACTGTTTTCACA
Source organism: Acridotheres tristis (assembly GCA_037013685.1). Lineage (NCBI taxonomy): Eukaryota > Metazoa > Chordata > Aves > Passeriformes > Sturnidae > Acridotheres > Acridotheres tristis. The sequence goes on from CM072885.1 coordinate 68,887,121, forward strand.
GAGGCAGATTTTGAGCTTATTTTTTTAATGAGTCTACTCCAGTTCAGTCACAGCTGAAGGAGCCCTGAGATGGAGTTCTGGATTGCTCCATTGACTGTGGACTATTGCCAGACAAGAACTTTAGTGACTCTGCTTTGGAAGAAAAATGGATAATGGACTTCCATCCACAATGAACTGATTATATTAGTGTTACTCTCCTGCCTTGTCTTACTGAAGGTCTGAAATTCTTTTCCTGAGTTGTTATGAATCTTGAGTGAAATTACCTCCCCTGAAGTGTGTCTAATTGCCCGTGTATGGAAGGATATTTCTTCTGTGATTGCAACAAACGTTTAGGTTGCAAAGGAAAGAGCATTTTCCTGGAAAGAGAAGACAAAATTTTTAAGAGTGGAAAACAAAGGAATGTAGATTGCTTTATGCCTTTAGATAGTTTAAAGTCTGCAATTTATGTTCATAAATCAATTTAGTGCTCCTGAAAATGCTAACCACCATCTGTTTCTTTAATGATGCTACGTCTGGATCCAAAAGATAAGTGTTTATGAAGAGTAAAGAAGGGACTGTTATTTTTTTATACCATTACGAAAGTGACATTCTAATAAGGTATCCAGCAACTTCCCAAAATTTTGAACTTTGAAGGAGACTTCAAAATGAGATAGTGTTTATGTACTAGATGCTTTTAGATTATATACAAGATCTTATTATGGGCTAGAAGTGGATCTCATATAATACAGATTCTAGTGCTAAGATAAGTCTCCCTGGCAGCAGAGGGTCATATGTGTGAGCAGCCAAGTTTAGGATTCATGGGGGGGACCCTTTGTGGTGTTGTAAGTAAATCCCAAAAAGCAAGTCAACAATTTTGAGCAGCCAAGGAAGTGCCAGTGGGGCACACTGTTATATCTTAGGCTGTACTAGTCACTGACTGTGAGGAAATAGACGAAAAAAACAATCAAAGGAGTGGTCACATCCGAAAGAACACACAGAAACACTTGGTATGATGATGTGTAAACCAACCACAGGCTCTGTTTACAAACCTTTCCATCTGTTCCTTTGCCTAATCATTTCTGCTTTTCCTCTCTGTCTTCTAACTTTCCTTCGTCTTTCCAGATGCAGGACGCTATGGGCTATGAGTTACCATGGGTGTATTTTGTCAGTCTGGTCATCTTTGGATCCTTTTTCGTTCTAAATCTGGTTCTTGGTGTGTTGAGCGGGTAAGCTGACAGTTTTGGTGTCCTTTTTCCAATGCTACAGGGCAAGACTCCATAATAAGGGTTCTTCCCTGTCACCAGGATACTTTCAGAGGGATTAAAAATCTGAATCCAAGGAAGCTTCACATCAGCTCTGAAATACTCTGACAAAATGTTCAAATATTGCAAATAACAATACAGGTAACAAAAGCGGTGTTATCCCCTGACAGAGAAATTCAACCTCAGGGCCTTCAAAATTATTTATGTCAACCTGTCATAAAACTGGCTATTGAAGAATTTCCAGAAAAGTGGCTATTGAAGAAACTTACTGCTGGTGACTTGGGATCTCTTTGGCTGGAGCCTTGCAGTGCTCAGAATCTGAGCTTGTCTCACTAATTATCATTCCACTCTTCCAGGTCAATGATGCCATAGGAAGGGACTGGCCCTGGATCTATTTTGTTACACTAATCATCATAGGGTCATTTTTTGTACTTAACTTGGTTCTCGGTGTACTTAGCGGGTAAGCAGTACCAGGAAAATGTTTTATTATTGTTTATTTTTAAAAATTTGTATTTCTATTCCTACTCTCTGGTTACCAAAACAGCGGTCAGTGGCGGGTTGATCTCAAGGATTTTAAGAGAGGGCCTAGGCTATTGCTGAGCCAATAGCAAAATACAGCATTCCTAGTATCACAGAAGAAGCCTTTTGAATAAATCAAAGGAATATAAGACAATTTTTTGTCCTTAGCACGTTCCTCTACCTGTACTCGGTGGGAAGAGGACAGTGCTATGCTCTCCTGTGGGCAAAGCACTCCGTGCATAGGAGGGGATTATAGTAAAATTTCTGGAAGAGTCAGTAGGACTGAAGGAGGAAGGAGAGCATGAGACAAATCCCTTCACATCTGCAGGGTGAGATTCCTGCCAAATTATGTCTTCTCACAGGAGAAATTTTCACATTGTTTAGTACATCTAAAGCACAGCTTACCAGGAGACTCTTTTCCCTGGAGAGAGTCTTGGGCACATTTCTTCTTCAGTAAGCCCATCTTCTCTATTGTGCAGATTACAAATCTGGCATGATGCAGGGAGAAAAGATGATTTTCCTCTGACCTTTTCCAAGGATGAACAGAGAAGGAGAGAAGCCCTTTTAGTGTTTAAGTATTTTTAAGACATCCAGACATTCAGCTGTGTTTCAGTTCTGCAGTATAACCCTCGCTGCAAATCATCATTTTAGCAGCTTTGATTAAAAACAATTGATATTGTCCCCAGTAGTTAAAAGCTTTACTGCCCCTGGGGAGCCACATAATTAAACGAATCAAGCCAGCAAACATTCCTTGCAAGATTTAAAAAAAAAAGTCGTCTAGGATTAGGTCTCTAGTTCCATTTTTGGGCATGACTGGGGGCTACAGACATTCTGTATACACGGATAAATATGGTATGAGGACTTTTCTGCATCCTCTTTTTGTTTCTGCCATCCTGCCTCCTTTGATGAGCTCTAAATGAGTTTGCTTAGGGCCTGTACCTGATGCCTGAAGTCCCTTCTTTTCTTTTGAACAAAAGAGAGGGAAAATTATCTCTGAGCAGGAGAGAGGAGTTGATGCCTCATAGAAATTATGTCCTCAGTACTTGGGCCAACAAGATGGGAAGGGCAGCAGTGGGGCTGGGGAAAAAGATCCACCTTTGGCCATCTGGCAAAGAGACAGGTAACAGAAGGTCTGCAGGTGTTATTTCTGTCTTCATCACTCCATTGAAGGGGACAAGCCACTGTGACAGCTGCTGCAAGGAGCAGGGTTTCCACACAATAATGGAAATGTGGAGAAAATCCCCATTAATGAAGTGTTGGGCGATAGTCTGTGGTTTTGTATATCTGGAGAGTGATGTTCTGGCAGGATTTTGAAACACACATCCCTCATTTCTCCAGGTGGATACTCTGCCCAGCAGGTAAGGATGTCAGCACTAGTGGGCAATGATGACCAGCTGACAGGGAAAGGGATCTGTTCTGTCAGGGATGCTCTCAAGACAATATAGAAATATTGTTAAAGATTAAATGGTATCTGACTAGATAAAAAATGCCTGTGAGCCAAGCCATGAGGAGTGCATAGTATTAAAGCACTGCTAATTCAATTTACCTGCACTTGGATTTGTACCTGTGCAGAATTAACAATTTAATTCCCTCTCTTTCATTTTCAACTCAAGAAAGTGTTTTGAGGCTTAAATTTTCCACTTCCTGCCACATTGCAGCTAGACCACCAGAGTCAGTGGTAGGAGAGGGAAACAGTCTGTAGAGGGAACTGAAATTCAAGATGAAGTGCACCTTGTTTAAGCTGTGAGTCACTCTTTCTGGCTGTCTCCACAGTGTTATGACAGCTGCACTGTTTCTGCAAAAATGTCCCCAACTGGAGAAAAGTAAAAAGAAATTTAAGAATCTGCACTCATGAAAAAACACAGAAATGATGGGAGAAATGTTCCAAATTTTCTTTGGTCTAAATAAGCAGTTCTTAAACAATTAACTTTCTAAAGCAGTTCTAAATTCTGCTGAGTTACAAAGTGTCTTCGCTTTGCAGATTCAGCTTGTTTTTCCTGGAGACTTGCTATTGCTATTAGTTTGATCTATGTTGATGATCCACCTGTCTGTTCTAGATACAAAGCAGCATTCCTGGTTATCTTTGAATATCCAATCTGGGCATCTCTGATTTTTTTTTTCCCATTTATCTATTTCAGGATCTTCAGCAGGCATGTTGTGTAGGTAGACTTCAGAAATGACAGATTAGCTTGGGGGGGTTGGTTTAATCCCTTCTGAATACATAAGTGTAATTAATTGTACTCACAAAGACACCTTGATTGCACCTGCAAAATGAAATGCTGGATTCTGCTCTGCTGAAAGAGCTCTTTTGTAATTTGTTTTTCCTCAGGTATGTCATCCATTCATGGGCCTGGTGAACTTACTAATCACATACTAGGCTAAATAGCATGTCAGAGTATTTATATGTGGAGCTGTGATCTCTTCCTGACTTGGCTGAGCACAATATAAAATTCATGTACTCTAAAGGAATATCCAGTCAGCAGATCACACAGTAGACCTCCCCAAGCCCAGGCAAAATAATTCCACATCATTGCTCTGAGCAGTGATTAGAAGTCACTTGAGCTCAGAGATGTTCACATTCTGTTATCTGTTTCAGTTAATTAACGAGGGGGGAAAAGGCAGTGTGGGTTCAACCTTCAGACATGTACACCTAAGAATACAGTCACATTTCCTTTATATTTTGATCCAAATCCCAGGACACAGGCCAAACAAGCAGCTGCCTAAGGCAAATGCAGGGCAGGAGAGCAGAAGTTTCTTCTGCTTTGAGAGGATCCTGCAAAACACAGTTGGCTGCTTTTGATGCTTTTACTGCCCAGAAAGGCCAGAGTGAATAGGAGGCTGGCTATGGCTGTAGCTCCTCCTTGAGAAGTTTTTCTGACCTTTCAGGTGTTTTTCTTAGTCTTCTGTCCCCTCTTCCAACCCTTCCCATTCTTTGGTGGATGAGATTTGGAGCCTTGTGCTCCACTGTGAGTAGTAAGCAAGAGTTTTGAACTGTTAGAATTTGCTCACTTTCCATCTCGCCTCTAAATGTGAGAAATCATATCAACAAGAATAACCCAAATCCCATCGTTGGGATGGAAAAGAGAAATTTTCATCTGAAACAGCACATGATGCAGAGCTGGGTGTTTATGATCTTGACCCACTCTAACCTCACACAGAGAAAACATCTCTCCAGAATACTCTGCTCTTTGGAATTCCCATTGGCAGACATTTCTATAATTTTCTGGGAGAACTAAACCAAAGTGAAACAAGCTGCATTGTGGTAAAAACAATCAGATTCCCCCACTCTTACACTGATGTTTTGGGTTCACTGAAAAGAGACAGATTGCTTGCCAGTTCTGCAAGCCTTTATTGACCTTGCCTGCCATGACAGTGCAGCCTTTTTTGAGGAGACAACCCCTGGACTCAACAAGGCACTTCCATCAAAAGCTTTTTTTGGTCCTTGGCCTGCCTGCTGGAGGTGCAAACAGTGAGCATTCATTGCCAGCTGTGCTGGAGGCAGCAGTAATGTGTGCACCTGCCTGCAATACACCCTGGGCTGAGGCCACCAGCTCCCTTCCCATGGCATGGGAAATGACCAGTGATAGTAACTCTGGATTCTGAACTGCATCAGCCCAAGGATGCCATTCCACACAGGGGGCTGTTTGAATTGCAACAGCAATTTCCTGAGCCGCCTGTTCTCAGTGTTTTAATGTTAGCAGAGAGTAGAAATTAAGACAATTTAAACCAGTTGTCTTCTTTGGAGAGTCATCTGAGACGTGGAGTATCATGTGTGGTACGAAGGAAAGAGACATGGAACTGCAGGTAATTTACAGGAGGCTATCACAGTATTTTGCATTGTGCTGCAAAACTCTAGATTAGGCCCATTTCAAAACTGGACCCATTTGTTTAAGATTCTAAAATAATATTTTGAGAGCTAAAAATTGAAATATTGGAATTTGATTTAACAAACAGGCTTAATAATACATAGATTCAGGCAGTGTTTATTTTTTTGAGAGTTAATTCATTAATTTGGATAAGACACTGTTGCAGACCCAGAGGAAAGGTGTTACTGAAGCAGAAAATATAATCACCATTGATGGATTTTTCCCTAACATTCTGTGTAGTTTTTATTATTATTGTTGGGGTTATTTGTTTCTTTTACATAGTAAATAATAAAAAATCAATCCCAGTATAAGAAAATGTCATCTTTCGTTTTTTTCCATGCCTTGAGGCTGAGTTTGGACCCAGAGCTGACTGTGAACTAACTTCAGGCCAGAGAAGTTCTCTTCCTCACTTCCACCTCTGTTATCAGACTCCTTTGGGAGGACCTGAGCCCTCAGCAGAGTGGTAGGGGTGCAGATGACACTGGCATACACTGTCACATATTTTGGCTAGAAATTAAGGGATCCTCCTTCTTCAGTCCTGCTGCAGTGCTGGTTTCATGCACAGCTCATAATTCTGAAAACCTGACCCAAAACCTGTGAAGTCCATGTTACTCTTTCAGCAGGTTTTGGACCAGTCAGGAGGAAATGATCTCACCATCACTGCTAGAAACCCACCCCCATCTCAGCCTCATGGCACTCACAAAATTGGCATTTTGGCTAGGATTTTCATTTTCCTAATATTATGCCACCAAAATCACTGGTAGATCTATTCATTTTTGCAGGAGCAAACCTGAGACAAATTCCAAGTGGAGAAGAATTTTGTTAAATCCATTCTTTGCTGTCAGTCTTCAGCAACACCAACAGAAAATGCACTGGGAAGAATGGCTTTACCTCTCTTTTCTAGAAAGAGTGGCCTGCATTATCTGCATTATTTGCATTATCTGCATTATCTGTGTGTGTCTTGTGTAGTGATATGCTGCAGCAGATATAAGACAATGCTTGAGTACTCTTGATCCAGCAATTTTCACAATCACTGATCTTACTTTTTAAAATATAAGCATTAAAACCTGGTTTAGAACCACATGAGCCTCTAAACAAGGGAGGTCAGCATTTCTTGAAAAAATTATTGCTGTATAGGTGTCTCTGAAGGAGGAGAAGAAAGAGCAACACAGCCAAAAAGAAGGCAAAGCCAAGAACCCAGGATCATAACTAAGCAACAGGAAATTCTTGTTCTTGTGCCCTGTTTTAAGTCTATATTCCTAACAGTATTCTTTCATAAAACTATAATCAAATGTTTTATTTGTTCATTTCATTTGTTCTGTTCATTTTCTGGCAGAATCTATTAGTTTTGTCTACCCATAATTTATCGTATTTGTCTACCCAATGTGAGACTTGAAAAATATATTTCGTGTCATAAAACTGATTCAAATGCTGAAAGTCTTCAGTAGAACTTTGAGGTCTGAATATTTAAGTATATTTTCCAGTACTGTGGGTGAAATGGTCCATAATTAAATATGTACAGGATTGTGAGTACCATTAATTACACTTAAACTAACCCAATTTAGTTGTGATGACATATAAAATCTTAAACACAGATCAAAACCTGGCTAGAAACTAGAGCCACCATCTCACTCTCCAGATGTCAGATTATTGTCAAACAGTTCATTGTTAACCATTATTCATTCAGACACTTGTAGATAACTCTTGGAGAATATCAAGTGTTTACAGAGCGTTAGAAAATGTCTGGTGTTGTCCATAAAATTGTCCATAAATGTTAAATATGTGCTTTATTTGAATTGCCAATTAAATGCTGAGAAGGAAAGTTTCAAAAAAGGTATCAGTGTTTTCCTAAGTGTTGATAGAAATGTGGACACTCCAGCTGTTCTACACGTGTGTGTGCAGCAAGGATGCTCCATACATGTGTTTGTCTTGAATAGACACAGCTGGGAGTGCTACACACACTGAGGAGACTTTCCAGTGGAAATCAATCTAACCCATTGCTTTTCTTCCATCTCTTCCTTCTTTCCACCCATGTCCTGTCCCTCCCTCCCTCTTGCTAGGGAGTTTTCCAAAGAAAGAGAAAAGGCAAAGGCTCGAGGTGATTTCCAGAAGCTACGGGAAAAGCAACAGCTAGAGGAGGATCTGAAGGGATACCTGGACTGGATAACTCAAGCAGAAGATATTGATCCAGAAAATGAAGATGAAGGCATGGATGAGGAGAAGCCTCGAAACAGTAAGCAACTTTCTTCTCTCACTTTCTTTTTCTTTTTCTCTCTCTCCTCCTCTGTCTCTCTCTGTGCTTTTGGCAATAAAGCCTATGCCCATCTGCTGTAGTGCTGAGGTGGCTTCAAAGGAAGAACAAGTTCTTCCTGAGACATGCACTATGCTTATACATGATTCCAATTTAATGCTTGTAGGAGACCATGGGAAGCAGAAATAAACATACAATAATTGATATTCTGCAGATCAGTGTTTAGTCTGTGACAAGGGCATTAGAACATGATATTAAATGGACAAAAGGTCAATATTTGCTGGTAAAGTCCACTACTGAGAAAGGTTTTACAGTACAAGTATGCCTTCTATTCATTTATTTAATTGTAGCTCAGTGTTGCAGGCTCTTTGCACATGGTTGGTTCCTTTGAAAGCAGAAGTTTCTTAGGGAAAGCAGTGCTACTCTATGGGAGGAGGGACAAATCAGCTGTGGTGTACCTGAAGTGGCCATCTGTACCTCCACTGAAACCAGTGGGTTTGTGTTTGCTTTTGCCAGGCTGGGTTAAACTCTCAGACATTTCTTCTAAGGGTGTTATTTCTTACTCTTCTCTTTTGGAGTTGACAAGATGTTTGTACAAAGTGAAAATTCACCGACAATCTCCTATTAGAGATCCTCCAGAAGGAGGGGCTTGAAGGAAGCAGTGCTTCCCAACATTCTTTTCCCAACTGGGAACCACTGAGCAGTCAGCATTGCTGGCTGTGCACTTGGGAAATGTCACACTTGGAACCTTTACACAGCCAATGGACAGTGGCTCTGCCCTTGGCTTTCATCATGTACATTTTCTTTGTGGGATTTTGGAAGAGAAGGCCTGAAACATGTCCCTAGATATCACCCTTCTTACCAAACAATCAAAATCTATAGGGTGATCCCATCACAAACATACATTCCAGTAACAGGAAGATTGGACATGGTGAAGTCGTGCCTTTCTTTCTTCAGCAAGATTTTTAATAAATGTTCATGTAGGATATTGGTAACCACTATTGCTGCCAAAACAATGAAGTTCTTTTAGAAAAAAAAAAAATTGGGTAATTAATATCAGGTTATACCTACAATACTTAGGTATCTGGACTTGAAGGAGTCACTGTGGCGACTTGCTCAGACTTTTCCCAAATCAGGTTCTTTTGATTCTTGTGCTGGTGTTTTCATAGCTCATATAGTTTACTTTCACAATTTAACCTCAGCAACCATTCAGGAGTGGATTTATTAATCATGGCCAAAATTTGCTGCTCTGTGGCATACATGAATAAATCAGATGAGGATTCACTGCATGTACTGTTGAGTGTGGTCAGTCCATATTTCAGCTAACAAACTCCTTTTATGAGTGGTGATATTAAGAACTGAAAGGTAACACATCTCCAGCTCGTTTGAGTTCTTCCTGGTCAATTTGATAAGGTGAGATTTGTAATACATGATTTACCAAAATTAGTCCTCTCACCTCTGAGTCAGAAAAATTGAGAAGCAATGGTTTCAGCTTAAGATAATACCACAGAAAAGGTACTGTGAGTAAGTGACAGGGCAGGGCATTTTGTTTAGGGTGAGATTTATTTTTGGTGTGTTATCTCCTGGGTTGAATGTTACAGCATTTGTGCCAGCAGTCAATCAGCAGTAAGGTTAATTGAAGGAGAAAGATGGTATTATTTCTCTTCCAAAAGCCATCTACAAAATAAGTGAAGGACAGATGGCACAGTTGTAAATTCCCTCTGAATCCCTTTGGCTTGAGTGTTCCCAAGACATTTGAATCCCACTTACTCCCAGTCCAAGATTACATCACCAAGACTCCAAAGTCTTCCTTGTTTTCTTGTGTTTGGCTCAGTTGCCTCCTATGCACCTCCAGTGTCTTTTGTTCAAGTTCTCTTCAAAGCACTTTATATAAACATCACTTTCTGTTTCTAGTACAGCATCCTGAACTCCCTGCTTGGCTGTTACTGCCCTTTCAAGCACACTTTGTTCAGTGACTAATTAATGTTGGCTTTTAAGGTATCAGCCCTGAGAGGTCACTGAAGTGCACAGGGCAGTTCAGACCTCCTTGAGCTGCTGTGCTAGCCCAATAAACTTCAGGTCTTTGCATCAGTGGTACTGTGCTGGTGCTCCTGCCTGACCTCTGACAGTGATTCACACTGATGCTTTAAAGAAGTCATGCCAGTTTTTGCTTCTATGGCTTTCCCCTGGAGGTTGTTTGGGGGCTTGGAGGTTCTTTTTAATAAAGAGTATCAGAAGAGTTCAGGAGTTCAAATAAAAATACTTATTAATCTAGAGACTCAGCTAATGTAAGTTCTGAGATTCAGCAGTTTACACCATCTGGGCTCTGACCCAGGTAGTCTACCTAAACAGAATCATCCCAAACACAGAGAACATATGTTTCCAGCCTTTCCTCTGTCCTTGGCAGCTACAGAGGCAGATTTTGCTGTCTTTTAACTTTGTGGAGAGTGCTGCCCACTTGTCAGTGAAACAGAGGACACAAGGTGGAAGGGAGGAGAAACTCATTTGCTCCCCTCTTGGTTTGGCTGCCTGTGACAGTCCTTAGGGCATCATTGGTTCATATTTTGTGTGTGCTGCTGCTTTCCTGAGGCTCTGAAACCTTGCCCAAAGCCTCACTGGATGTTTGCAGCCCTTAATGAAGTTATCAAGTCCAAGGATACAACAGAGAGGACCTTAATGAAGGAAAGGGTAAAAAAGGAAGATGAATGCAGCCAGAGCTGGACAACCTGTGCATTCTTAAGCACCTCTCTCCATGGCAGATGTGGTCTTGGCATTTTGCTGGGGGAGCTCATCACCACTCGTGGCTCACAGGGATCGAGAGGCATTCCCAGAGCAGGCTGAGTTAATTCCCTGACTTTTGAGGAAGCGCCACATTTAAGGCAGTTTTTCCACGTTGTTTGCAAACACGGGTTTGCCATTGTGACAGATGTGAGGTGGGAAATGTGAAAAGGCTTCTGGGGGCTGTTTGTGTTGATGGTTTTTGTTCTGTGCTCTTTCCCTGACGTGCCTGCCACACGGGAAGAAAGCATTAATTTGACAGAGGGGAGAAACACGTCATGCCACACAACAGCTACTGAATTCAAAATTACACGATAGCAAAGGAAACCGTCCCTCCTGTTGCCACAGTTACTGGGAATTTGCACTTTGGTTTTCCCTTCCTGAGAGTGCTCTGGAATGCATCTGTTGCTGTGGGCAGAAGCAGAAAACCTCAATCCAGCCCAGATTCTCCTCCTATTGAAATTAATTGGCAAAAGTCCCACAGACTGCAGTGGGGTCACAAATAATTTGTGAATGGGCAGGGCAAAGTAATTTGATGTTTCTGAGGGCTCAGATTTTGTCTTCCCTCTGTTTCCTTCTATTTCAGTTCTATTTGGTGCTACCATGTGCAGTGGCAGTATCACCTCACTAATGTCAACAGAGTCCCTAAAAGTAAAAAAGCCCACTGCTTATTAAAGGCATTCCATGATTCCAGACAATTAATTCTTCTTTTTAATCATGTGCAACATGGTATTGTTAATTCAAGAATCAATTTGCAAGTAGCTTACACTACTAAAATTAAAAGTCTAATCATTCTTCAAGGCCCTATTGTAATGGAACTGATGGCTGTAGATAATCAAGTTTTCGTGTAGCACAGCGGAAAAAAAAACCAGTACAAATCAATATGTTGCCTCTCAAAATCATATAATATTTCAGATGACATGTTAAATAATGCAAGGTGTGTGTCTGTACCTGCAGACTTATGCCTCTGTTCAAGTGGAAATAGTGCACAATTGAAGACAAAAAGTGCAGACATACAGGCAGGTTTTAAAATATGTATTTAAAAATTAAGCAGTTTAAAAAGAAATAGTCTTCAATCTTCACCTTTAGAGAATTTCTGTAGTGCCTTACTGACCTTTGAAAACGTTCCTTAACATTCTGAATTCACTGCCTCTAAGGAATCAATGACAACCTAACTTTTTGGTGGACTACAGGTTTTGTCTCACTCTTTCAACCTGTTCCAAGCTGATATTTTTGAACATCACCATAACTAGGAACTAGACTACATTTAATCACAGGTTTAAGAGAGTCTTACCTGGAAAGGAATTCTTTTGAGACAAGGAAGAAATTTTCAGCAGAAAAAGCAGAAATTCAGAAGGAATTGGTACCTCTTAGACCATTACAGCTTTTGGAAAATCTGTGTCTTTCGTGGAAGCACTTCATGCTTCTGCACTTCAGGCCATAAATGAGAACAGGAGAGATGGTGGTTTAAACAGGAGAAGGGAAGATTAAACAGGAGAAGGGAAGAGTTTTAGAACTCTAGAAATTTCAGTTTACTCTTAGTAATTTTTTTTTCACATTACTCTTAGTAATTTCAACCCAAACAGGACTTTATTCCCAAGATCTCCAATAGAAGTTTGACTCTGTTATGTAACAGGGAAAAAAGTATGACTACCTGTCCCAAAAATTCCAGGCATTTTAGGATTTATCTATCCAATTCCTGTTGACTTGACTTCCTTTTGCACAGTCAATTTATGCACCACAAGGATTTCAGTGTTGATTTTTGTGTTGATTTCAGTGAGGTTATGTACAAAATACCTGCCACTGACTTGAAGGAAATCTGTCACTGAATTCAGTGCAACCCTTTGGGAAAGTTAGTAACGTGGAGCTGTTGGATAGAGAGAGCTTTATGTACAGATCTAATCATGATATCAAGATAAAAGAATACCAACTTCAATTTGTACATTCTTTCAATTTGTACATTTAATAATTTCATATGTCAGCCTGCTCAGTGGCCTCCAAATCATGTGTTTAGTGTGCTGACAAGCAAGTGGCCTATTACTTTCAGCCTGAAATAAAATATTATGAGATAATGTCTAAGGTAGGAAGGATTTTCAAAGACTGGGTTACAAGCTAAAATTTCAGGGTGGCTTAAAATACTCTTGGTCCACCTTCTGCAATGAAATTTAATGGGCACAGCTGGGGAAATAACATGGAAGATGCAGAGGGGAAATTTAGAGAGTAGATATTTAAATGATATCTATTTTACATCCAGTCTTGACCCCCACTGCCTTAAAACTCCTGTCTTCTTGCTATAAGAGCAAAAAGATGCTCTGAGGTAATTTCTGTTCAGCAGAGCATACTTGGACTTGTCTATCAACAGCAAATTAGTTCATCCTGCATTATTCTAGTTTCATCCTTAGAATCTGTCCTGATGTATTTTACATACACATGGAAGGACATGGACAACCACTCCTGGGCAGGCAAGTACAGATGTTGTCAAAAAGCAATTTAAAAAACCCAAGGGGGCTTGCATGGAATTTAAGATCAAAAAAGAAAATTAAGATCAACAAAAGAAAATTGTCTGAAAAATGAAATGTTTATCAATTGAATTCTTCCAATACCAGTTGGTGGCTCTAGAAAGGCATCATAGAACGTGGTTGCAATTTGCTTTCCATATTTAAATACAAGGAAATCAATGCCAGTCTTGTAAAATGATTTATTATCTGTCAACACTTCATCTAAAGAGGAAGAAAGCACAATCTCTTCTACTTTTATCATTGTCCACTGATGTGGAAAATAATCATCTGGAAACCAAGAAGAGATTAGCTGCAGTGCCAACACTTTGTAGGCATTTCACAAGGGTACCTGATAGGTACTTCACAAGCTTAATAACTGGGACAGATCAGTATATTCTTTTTCACCTGGAAACAGAGGGACAAAAGAAGTTTTTTTGGTGTACACTGTGCCACCAGTTTGTTCTAGGGGAGAAAAAAAATCCATGTATTAACGTGCAGAGGTTCCAAGGCATGGTTTGCTTGGACAGGAGTGAAGGCAGCTCCCAGCCGTGTGCTGTGCCCAGCAGGAAAAAATCCCTGTGGCATCTTCCTACCTTGTCACCTTTTGGAGCAGCTCATAAGCTGCTCTTTATACAAACACCAGAGTCTGAGGACACCTAATGAGAGGCCTTGGTAAAGGATAAGTCAGCTTTGTTTTTGTTGTGTGGCTCTTCATGGGGAGCTCAGGTTGCAAAATGCAGCACGGGTTTGTGCTACAGATGTCGAGCTGGAGTCTATAATTAGGATGCTGCCTAGAAAAAGCTTCTAGGACATTAGTTCTCACATTAGGCTGAATCACTCCTACAGTCCTTAGGCAAAAATTGTGCTGAAATTTCTGGGGATTTTGCCTGGGTAAGGACTTGGGCCCCAAGGAGTTTCATGCAAGGTCAGTAACAAAACTCGCTGATGTCAGCACTCACAAAGGTTGCCCAGTGTGAGGTCTGGGAGCACAGAGGGTTCTCAGTGCTCACACATGACACTGTATTGTGCAACTGGCATCCCCCAAAGGGAGAGAACGAGGTATCTGGGGTCACTTAGCCACTTCCAGCTCTGAGTAGTCCACTGAGTACTGTTTGCCCAGTGCATTATTCCACTGGCTAAAATGCAGTTCTATTTGGCATGAATTTGACCCACTGTCATGTGGCTTCCATAACTATACTGGAATAAATGTGTGATCAGGTAAACTCTGATATCCTAAAAAGGAAAAGCTATGTATTTCAGAAGAAAAAAAAATTTAAAAAAAAAATTAAAAAGAAAGAGCATTCGTGAGGGTTTATAGTGACCCTGCAGGTAGCTGTGATAACAGAGTACACAGGGCAATGATCTTCAGTGATGCAGGTGAAATAAAGCTGATATTTACAAGCATCTTCTTTTCATTGTACATTTGCTGTGCAGCTCAAGTAACAAAAAAAGAGATCATTTAGGGTGATTCTTCTTCCCCCTTTCAATCGATGTCAACAAAACAATGATGTCAACATTTGACTTTTTCCTATTGGAATAAAATCAAAACTGAGAGTAGATTCTCTTCCTGACTCTCTTCATATGTTGCCATCTTTTTCTTTTTTTATTGTGAGTGAAAAAACAAGGAAGTAGTGGATCCTTTCCCTGATTTTTTTGGTGTTTCTCCCTTTCCAGGAAGAAATACTTGGGAAAAAAAGCTAGTCTTCTCAACAAAGTAAAATTTTAAACTTAGGGGGTTTAAATTATGCTTTTAAATGCTTCAGCTGCAACATTGATTCTTGAAATATGTGTATGCAGGGTGATATTTGGATAAGGGTGAAATCTTGTTCTGGCCCCTTTTTCCAATTAAAAAAAAAAAAAAAAAAAGACACAGTAAAGCTAAATTATGTTCTCAGGATCACCCATCCCCACAGTGGCACAGGCTCTCACACTTTTTTCTATCTCTGGAAGAAAAAGAGCAGAATTTTGACCCTGGATTGCATCACATAAGGCATTTCCAAGTTTGATCAGGGTGGGTTTAAACTCTTTTCCCTCTCTGTCACTTCACAGTAATCATGTTAATCATTTTAAGAAATACAGTTTTTCTCCTGAATGTATGGATGGTTCACTCCATGTAAGTGAATTAAAAGGTTTTGGTTTTCTGGTTTTTGTTAGTAATATAATTTAATGACCCAGCCTTTAGCAAAAGCAGCTTTTAGGTTCATTGTCCTGTAGATTTCACAACCTCCCAGTTTTTTCTTTATTTCTTTCTGTCTCAAGGAAGGTTTTGGTCATAAAACAAAGAGCTAGCAGCCATTTGAAAACCTTCTTCCCCTTCCTTCTGTGCTGATAACTTACTGCTAGAGTAGGCAAATCCCACCTGACCAAACAAGATGTTAAAGCAGTTTAGCTCAAGACTGCATTTTCTGTCAAAGCATAGTATGGAGAAAACAATATTTCCTTTGTTTGAACAGAGAGCAAAAGCAGTTGCTGGTATTCAGGACAAGGCTGTGGCCAATGTAACAACCTATAATTCAGCAGTAATTTGTTCCAACTGAGCATCAGAAGGCACGATAGAATTTGGTGAAGAGGGAAAAGTGTTTCTAGGAATCAGGGAAATTCCCCTATTTGGGGAAGGTGGGTCACTGTAATGAGCACCAAATCTCTGTGCCACTTCTGCATGGGACAGTGGATGCCAGCATGGAAACCAAACTCCAAAACTCTGGTAATTTTTGTCCATGGGCTCATTTTTTTTTTCTTCTTACTCCCTTGCAGGCATCAAAGGTTACAACAATTAGATAAGCTTCCAGGTTTACATCTTGGGGGGAAAAATAAACTCTTCCTGTAATATCCTCTCTGACTGAAAAAGTTTTGTGGTGATCTGCACATGCTCTTGCTCTCTTGCAGCTGAGAATTTGGCTTGTTTTTGTCAATCACAGGTCCTTCCAGCTCCTCCCTTCCCTGCTTCTTGTGTCCTGAAGCACAAACAACTTTTTACTGGGAACTGCTGGAGCAATGGTGTGTGACCAGCTATAGCATATAGACACTGACATTAATGTTGATAGGGCATTAAGTTTATCCACTACAAAATCTATTTCCCTAGCAAAGACTGACTGGTGAGGGAACACCTCTGTTTTTCCTGCTAGAAGAGAGACTTGTGTTGATGTAGGAATTCTCTTATAGTATCAGTTTGTTACATAGAAATATCTTTGAAGGTAAGGCTTTAGAGGGAATCCATTGTTTATATGGCTGGGGAAGACACCTTTGTGCAAATAAATTAATCTCTATCTGCCCTGTTGGCAAGTGTTTCTTGAAGCTGTCAAGATTAATCCAGTGACACTGGTGCTGCTCCTCAAGAGAGGACATTAGATATTAGTCTGTGAGAAAGCTGCTTTTGCCATACCTTCTGATGAATTGCTTTATTTCCCATGATCAGAGGCATAGAAAGCATTTGGTACCAGCATCTCCACAGAAAATATTTGGAAGAAATGCCACAAACCCCCAAGATGAGCATTCACAGAGCCAGACCATTTCTTGTTTCATTTTTTTAAGCAGACGCCTAAAGTGTGCTCTTAAATCTTTGCAAGGACACTTATAAAGTGGTTTTAAAAACTATGGAGTATTCAGCAGTTCCTGGTAAAGTCAGTGAGAAACCATGGTCAGGGTTTTAAAATAAGTTACCACTGCAGATGAAGTCTCAAGAGTCTCTTCACTGAGAAGAAAGCACTGGTGAGCAGGGCTGATAACTGAAATCCTGAGCAGTGTTTTGATGTGGTAGGAAGAGCTGTCAGGAGAGAGGCTGTGGTGTTCAGGAACAGTAGCTGAGGGACATGAAGCATGTGTTTTGAGTTAGAAACAACTGCTGGGGATGAGAATTGGTTTTATTACAGTAATGTCAGCCAAGATCAAAACCACAGCGTGTCTGGCGCTGTATATACAGAAATTAAAAGTATGTTGTATGTATTTCCTTTTTACAGGAAATCAAAACTAGTAAAGATGGGGTTCAGCTGACTAAACACATTAATCTGACGCCAATTTAGACACCTCATCATACCCAAGACCTTCACTGTGCACTGGCAGGTCAAGTACACAGCTGAGGCTCGTGCTCTTGCAGTGTGATAGTTGGAAGGAATATCCCAAATGGGGTGTCAAAAATGTCATCCAGTGCCTCAGAAAAGGCAACTGAGTGTGGTTAGTCCAAAGGCATGTAGGAGAAGTTTAGTACAAGAAAAACCTTCAATACTAATCCTGTAAGCTGAATGTCTTAAAAGTGTGTGATGGAACCAGCTGTAACAGAAATTGTTCTGGCATGATGGTTTTTCTCCTCCTTGTCTAAGTATGTACTCATCACGACCTAGCTCTTTGTCTTCCCTTATGTATTTTATGTTATAACGTGAAGATTTGTGTGAAGAGAGGTAAATACTGAAGCCCAGACCAAGAGCTCTCTTTGGGAAGGACTCAGAGCAGGAAGAGCCCGGGACAGCCTGAGGGATGCAGGAGGTGTTTTAGCAGAGCTCTCCTGAGGAAATTCCCGTTTCCTCCCCTTGCCCAGCCCTGACTGCAAGGCAGCTGAGTAGTTCCTCAGTTCCCTAAGTCGATTCACAAGCAAGCACACAAGAAGGAAAGGTGTTTTGTTTGAAACACGAGGGGGGTTAGAATGCTGGCCCTGCAGCGTGGAGCTGTGGCTGATGGATCTGTGATGTTCCCAGGGCACAGCTCACACAAGGAGTCTTGGTGACATTACACAGCTGGACTGGCACATGTGTAACCAAACTGGCAGCCAGTGCTGAGCAGCTGGGAATGGCACCCAGCCCTTCCCAGGGCTTTGGGAAGCCTGGGGAGCTTCCAGCAGGACCCTGCTCCAAGGGAGCATCAGTCACACCTTCACTCTGTGCCTGCTCCTTTCTGCTTATTGGGTGAAAATCCCCATCCACTCAACACAGGCTGCTGATGGGATAAAAATCTCTCTTTGCTCCTGGGGAGAAAAGCAGGTCTCTCCATGCCAGTTATCTCATAGACAGCATCAAGCCTGGAGAGGTGGCGGGGGAAGGAAAATGTTTCCAACTGAGGAACTGAACTGAAAATAGTTGTGGCACTGAGTCTGCCTGCTGATTACAGCACTCTTCAGTTAGCAGGATTGTAGAGACAAAACAACAGATTAGAGAATTGGCCTTTCAGATCCTGAGGCTTAAATTCAAATTCAGCTTTAGTGCCCACAGGTGTTCGTAGGGATGCTCACACCCTCATCCCTATTTACAAAGTCCACAAATCACAGCATGATGCATCTCTCTTCTCCTTTTCCACCTGAGCAAGGGCTGCACTCAGACATGTCCCTCTAGGTTCAAACTAAAAAGGACTTGTAGTGAGCCCAAGGATAGGGGTCCCTTTAGACCAGGGTGAGGATGTAACCAGCTACATTAAAATCCCTAGTCTGGAGCAGCAGAAGGGTTAAGCATCAGAACAAGGATGCAGTGGCAGAGCTGCTGGGTCCTCACAGATGTGCAGATCAAAATGTAAGTGTATTATGTGGCTGTTTGAAGAACCAGGAGCAGAATAACAGGGCTATGCCAGGTCACGAATGACTTGTTTTAACACAGCTGTGTGAGGGAAGCTTGCATAACACCTGCCCACACTAAGCTTAACTCAAGCTGTTGTTATCAGTCCCTCACTCTCCTGCTTGCTGGAAGTATTTGCAAACCAGGAATCTATTATTTCGAGGCCGCTATAAAATGTCTATTTATTTGGCTCAGGGTAATCAGCCTGTTCTCAGTGCCTTGCTCAAGAGGTAGAAAAGGTTTAATCATATGTTTGACAAGCTGACTTTAGGGGCAAGTCTCCTTAACTTCAATTTTTGATTTTCTCCTGGCTGCACAGTAATACACAGCCTGCCCAGCTAGCATGTCTCATGCTTCTGACTCATGTGATATTGTGATAATAGAGTCTAGTATCAGACTAGTCATTATGTTAGTAAAAGTGTCTGAAAGAACGCCACATGCAGGAGCAGCACACAAAATCACAAGCATTTTATTTACTAGGCACAAAAGGAATGTAACAGACCAGGGATTCAAAACAGAATTTTATGCCCACTTGGGAATAGGGGAGGTGAGCTCCATTTCAGGTCATGAGGCTGAACTGAATCTGTTCAGTGTGATGCAAGAATTCAACTCCAAGGGGCAAGTGCTTTCACAGAGCCCTGGCTCTGCAGAGACAAAAATCTCAGGTCTGTGTTGCTGTATCTGTTGATCTGAATTGCTTGATTGTTTGCCATCAAGGAAAGCATCATCCATAAGCCTCCTCACACATCCCACGTGAATCCTGCTATTAGAAAATGTCTCCACTTGCTGAGAGCTCATCTCAATCAGGCACTGTCTGTTCAGATGGACAGGGCCTTGCTGCTGTCTTTTCTTCATAAGATTAATGCTTAAATATTTTAAACACTACTCCTAAACTGAGTTTTCTCAAATGCAGGGAGCACACACTACTCTTCCAGCTTGCAGAGTGGTATTTCAGATGAAAATTCTCAGTCATTTTTTCTTTCCTACCATCTATGTCTGTGTTCCAGTTGCTACCCAGTTGTTCTGCCTGCCCTTTGAAATAATACAGCCCAGTTTTTCCCTCCCATTCACTTTTCTTTGGTTTTGTTTTTGTTTGGTTTTTCTGCCAACAAGAGCCAGCCTCCTGGAGAATAGTTTCCTTCTTCTATACCAGAGAAGATAGACCTTCTCACTGCTACAATTCCTGCCTAAGGTCCCTGGCTGTAGGGTTGTGCAAGCTTCCTCTGGGGAAAATGTCCATTGTGAGCTACCAGGGCATGATTTCCCACCCACTGCACCACACAAGCAGTCCCTGCTGTCCCAGCCTATCCTCTTACGTGCTCTAGATCACAAACTGTAGGCCACTCACTGAGTTCTCAGGCATCTCCCACCTTGAAATGGCTTTTGACCTGCAAGAATGTCATAAAACAGCCAGAGCTGCATCTCAGTCACTTTGAAGTTTAGTAGTCCAGGTGTAAAGCAGACACATAGACTCCCTGGAGAGTTTCTGATGACCTAAGCAGATCAGCTTGGAAGTAGCTGCTCTAATTTTTTTTGCATCTCCCTGACTCTGCAGGGAAGATGGATTCACAGGGCTGTGAAAAAGCAAAGATGCTTCTGCTGAAGTGGAGATGCTGATCAGAGTCACCACCCCATCGTGCAGGTGTAGATTTGTGTGGGTGGACAGATGCAGAAGTTCCCCATGCACAGGAACTGCAGAAAGCAGCACATGGGCTGCTTTAAAACCACATTTGTGCTTAAAACCTCTATCCTGTCTATTTTCTTTAATAACAATGCCAGTGAGAAATATTAATAACTTCATGATTATTAGAGGCACAAAAAGCAGAGCGATATTTTTAGTTGTTTTTACTGTCTCGAGGGCACTTTCTTTGTTGTTATTTTGTTCATGATCAATATTTGTACCACTTCCCAACACATTATCTACAGTGTTTGCAGTTCTTATGCCCCCATTTCTAAGGTGCCTGCAGAAGAGCCAGAAATAATGGAATTCTTCTGATTGTCTAGTGAGATCGTTCTGCTTTTTTGCCCACATATAATTTTGTGGGATTGTTTCAGGAGCATTTGATGGCACTGCTGCCTGCCCTAAGTTCCTCTGCCAAAAATCATAAAGAATGAGAGAGAAAACTTGTAGAACTCTTACAAATGTGTTGTTGTGATTTGTTTGCAAAATGATGTTCAAAGAGTCATGGATCCTCAGTGGCTTTGCCTTTCCTTCATTTTGTCTTTCCATCCTTGAATTGCTTCAGAATTCTATGGGGAAGCCAGAGAAGTTGCTGAGAAGTGTTATACTGGCACAAGAAACACTATGAACCATGTCCTGGCAAATAAATTTCTTGAACTTTGGCACCTCAGTTGTCACTCCTAGCAAGGCAAATGATGGAAATGTTTTATGAGACAAGAAAATCACTTTAGGAGGATGCAGATTCAGGAGAGAGGCATCTTTCAGGGTGTGTTCTGGTAGCACCTCTGTCACCCTGTGACCCAGGCAATCTGTCCTCCTTCAGCCACAGGGATTGTTGAAGAATGGAATGGAATGGAATGGAATGGAATGGAATGGAATGGAATGGAATGGAATATAGAATAGAATAGAATAGAATAGAATAGAATAGAATAGAATAGAATAGAATAGAATAGAATAGAATAGAATAGAATAGAATAGAATAGAATAGAATAGAATAGAATAGAATAGAATAGGCTCCTACAGCAGACTCAGGTGTTTGCTCAGCAGCACAAGCAGTTATCCAGGGACACTGCCCCTCTTGCCCTTTTCAGCAGAGAGTTAGACCCCTTTCTGCAAAGTCTGCTTTTGGGTGAGTCCCATGCCCTGTGCTTACAAGACATTTTCAGGTACCACAGGTTATGCCAAGAAAAGTATTGTCCTTCAGGCAGGAAATGCAAAGAGATTTTAAGTTCTTCCTTTCAAATCCAGACCAGAACACGTGTGACACTGGCAAAGGCTGTCACTTGGCATGGCCAGGAGTCTGACTGTGCCATTACTTGGTCCTCTCTGCAATGTACATTCCACTCGCTGGCTGTAATGAACAAATATTTATGGAATGCAGGATATTACTGTCAATATTGCTATAAAAAGAAGGGTAATGGCAGCTGTTCAAGCTAGCTGAGGAGTTTGTTACAGTAAAATAAGTCCCAGGAAGATTAATTAGTAGCAAGGTAGTGCACCTATAGGTGTGCAGTAATCTGCATGTGGTAATGACAGATCTGCTAATCACAGACCTGCACAATTAACACATTTCACTCTCTCCTGTTCCCCTTCTGTAAGGTATAAATTTATGTAGCCCATAGCTATATCCCCCAACCTCTATATGGCCATAGGGTGACCCTCTGGAAGGGGAGAAGGATGAGTTAAAGCAAACCTTTATAAATAAGGCACATGCTTTGCCATTTATATTGTAAAATAGATAATCTCTCTCTGAATGAAGCATTTCATATGTTACTCCATCTCAGTACTGGCAATGTTCCTACTTTGTGCTGCTCCATTCAGTAAGGCAGTGTCACAGCCTCTGTGGTGCTGTCCAGTGCCCAGCCTGGGCTTGGTGTGATCACAGGTCCTGTCACTACACAGAGGCTGTGGTGCCTTTCATGGATGGAAAGATGTTTTTACCAAAAGCCTTTCCAGGTTGACTGAAGTGGATGCAACTGGCAATTATTTCATAGCTCTTTATCGATATCCTTGTGTTCTGTGGCTGACCTTGAGTGAGAGTGTGAATCCAGCTTGTTCTCCTTGCAATTGTATTCATCTGTGCATAATCCAAAATTAGGTTATTCAAAGTCTGTATGTTACATGTGTTTAATGTAATACAGTGTATAATACTGTCCATTATGAGTATTGGTCTCTGAGCCCTTAGAAAATACTTTTCCAAGTATTTTCACATTTTTATGGGTATTTTTTACTGTGCTAGATTTATTGACACATTCAGTCTAAGGTTGGGAGGCGTGCAACCACCAAGATCCTACACGTAGTTCAAGTTCCTTTTCTTCTTCTCCTGTAAAAGCTTTTCTGTCACAGAGCTCCTTTTCAAAGCAGGAAACACTAAAGAATTCCCCAGTCACATCTACTATATTTTTCTGACAAAATCAGGACATCCATGGAAAACTAATGCCTTACCTCTGCAGTTTACCTTCTGGATGCTGCTTGCATTTAAGAGCATAGCCACTGATTGTTCCCAAGGCACTGCATGCATGGAGCAGAATGAAAGCTGTATCTTATTTAAATTAATGAATAAGATGAATGAGTGCAGCATTTTCAAAACAGGCAGAAGAGGAAAGCTAGGCAATATTCACATATTAATTTTAATGAGAGCTCTCCACCAAAAAAAAAAAAAAAAAAAATACAAGTCAATTGATATTCTGCCCATAGACTCATTCATGAAATGATGGGCCTGAAAAGCACCACAGGAAGCAGGGTTTTACTGGAGACAAAGTCATTCACTTGATGCACATACTGTTAAAGGAAGCAGCCTGGGTATTGCAATTTATTCTTGTTGTGCTTGATGGGAAAAGAAATCTTAAATCCCAGCTGGAGAATTCACAGGACCACTTTGCTCTTTAGATTTGCTTTACAGTTGTGCAGAGTCCCACTCGGGAGACATTAGCATCAGTAATAAGTATAGCACTTAGCACTTATTGTGATGTGTTTCATCTGCACCTCTCAGAGAGGCTGGCAAGGTGAGTGCAGAATTACAACTCCCCTGGCACAGAAACTGAACAGGTATCTGGAAAAGCTTGGTCATATGGCCAAGGTGACACAATAAAGTGAAATGATGGGCAAGTGACTTCAGGTCCCTCTGGGTCCCTCTGCCCCAGTGTGGGAAAAAGGGGTTATTTAGACCTACATTTTTCAAAGTGATTCATTACCAGTAGACATTGGTATACTGGAGAAATTAGAGTCTTAGTGAGCATATTATAAAAGTCGATCAAATGTATTTTTGGGTTTTTTTTAATCTGAAAACCCACTACAAAGCTCTTTCACTATGAATACTGCTGGATAGTCATGCTATTCCAAATCAGGTATTTAACCTAAGAATGTAAGGTAAATGTCTTTTTTTAGCCTGTCCCTAGAACTGAGGGACACATCAGCATGGCATTCAGAAAACCTGTGGTAGGAATCTGCCTCTGTAGCCTAACTCAAACAGCTAAACCAGAGAGGGTAAGTCAGGCAATGTGAACAACCTCTGATATATCCATTTTTATAATTAATGCCCAGATCTGAAAAGTCATGTAGTAACATGTCCCATTAAAATCTGTGAAAAGTTTGTTTTGTCTGTGTTTCTGGAACTGGGCACCCTTTGCCCAAGCATGATTGCCTCTGAGTCTTAAAATGTCACAGCATTAAAGTGAGATTCAGCAAGAAGTGTGACAGCATTATATAATCCATGGAAATAAACCTGAATATTAAAATTACTTCCACTGCCAAGATGACAAGCATTTCATAAACGCAAGATGCAACGTTGGAAATTATATTTCTGAACCAGGAAGCAAATACTGTTCTCCAAGTGTGCGAAGGAAAAATCATCTCAGGACTGCACAGAAGGGTGTTTGCTTGTGCCAGCTTTCTGTTTCAGTGGTTGGCTGCCTTTTGGCAACCTGCCATCCAATAATTCATTGCATGCCCATGGGGCATTTCATCGGAGGAGGGACATATGTTAGTGCAGGAGCAGAGCTGGTATCGGTGCTTGATGCCAGTGACATGGAACAGAGGCTCTCAAGGGGTCTTGCACATCTGTCTAGTCAGTCACAGACTGCAGACTCTGCTCCTATTTTTCTCTGTCTGTTAGCCCTCAGAGCTAGAATTAACATAACATGAGGCATTTTTCAGATTTATTTTTAAGGAAGCTGCTGTACAGCTTTTGTTGCTGCTCTAACTGCTGCAGGAATGCAGTGATGTGAAATTGGAGTTGAGGTAGTACAGGAGGAAAAAAGTCTAGGTTCAGTGGTGAGCCACACTGTGGCAAGATGTAAGAAGTGCAAAGGCTTCAGAAGGAACTGGAGAGAGAATAGAGAGAATATCAAACCTATTTGTCTTTATGAATTGCACTCTGTTGAAACCATGAGATACTTGCCCGCCTTTAAAAAGTTGTTTCACTTCCCTTTAAAAAAATTGCCATCTATGCTACCTAGAGAATATGTAACTCTCCCATTAGGGAGATTTCATCAGTTCCAGTGGGTTATGGATACAATGATAATTCTAAAAAAAAGAGATTCCAATGTAAGCAAAGCCACCATGATTTTATCAGCCTTTGCATATTTTTTGCCTTTGTCTCAACTCCCAAAATTACAGGGAGGAAATGGCCACTGAGATGGCATTGTCTGTATGCCATGGTCTTAAACACAACTCTGGTCTGGACTTGAGCCCACCATTTGGAAAAACATCTCTTCCTGATTAAAGCATTCCTGTGGTGGATTTACCACCAGCATTCTTGGTACGTGGTTCCAGTAATTAATTACCCGGACTGCAAAAAATGCCTGCCTTGTTTCTAGACTGGAGCCAGGGTGTGGGCACAGGGTCTGGCTTCTCTGAGAACTGAGTCAGATAAGAAAGCCATCTGGGCTGTATTTGGTCTACTTCCTCTCATATTCAGCCTCAGTTTGTGCACAACTCTTCTGCAGCATCTTCTATTTTCTGGTTTTGTTAACTGGCCTGAATGAATCTCGCAGCACTGCTCACCTGATTGTCCCCTGGCAATAAAGGGGGTGTGAGGTGCCAGGTAAAGTGATTGTGCTTCTGAGAGCACATGGCACTGGGGAACTCAGCCCTGATGTTCCCTCTGTCCTGACCTTTATCCCCTAGACCATCATTCCTCTAATACTTCATACCATCCTAATCCTTTTGATTGCCCTTAACATTTTCCATCGGTGCAGTGAAATGAGCTCCTGTGGGGTGGTGCCAGCAAAGTGATCCATGGGGTCTCTCCAGCCCATGGACCACTGCACCTGCATCTCTCACTTTACTGAAGTTTGACTTTCTGCAGCAGTAAGGTCAGGGAAGCACGAGGTACACTCTAAGATGTCTCTGGGATGTGACCCCTAAACTTAAATTCATTAAGTTCATGTTCTCAAGAGTCAGATATAAAAAAGAACAGAAAGCAAATGAGAGCTGTGGTCTGATGATCTGTTAGTGATAATTCATACCTCTGTATACCTTTGTTTTGCATTTTGCACTTTTAACTCACATGATGAAGTTTTCAGACAGAAGTGGATATCATGTGTAAGCTGAGTTCCTTGTTTTTTTCTTTTGCCTGTCACTGGCTGCATGTTCTCTGTTGATGTCTTGTTCCTGGTACTTGACACTGACCATCTTGTCTGTGAAAGGAAGCCCTCCAGCTGGTTTGCCTGATGAGAAGAAAGGAAAGTTTGCTTGGTTTAGTCACTCCACAGAAAGCCATGGTAATGTTCCACTGTGCTCTGTGTCCCCCCTGCATGAGTCTGTGTGTCTGTATATCTGTGTGCAGACTGGCCTATAAATCAGATTTGTATTCTCCTGCATGTGTGTGCCTGGCTTTGTCAGTTGCTTGTCCTCTTCGTGCACTCAGGATAACAAGCTGCTCTGCAAATTGTTCTCATGCTAATGTCTTCAAATTGTTTTCCATTTGCAAATGAGCTTGAATATGTCTTGAAAGTGTTTTACCTCATCTTCCAAACTGACTTGTGAAATACCAGCGTTTTGGTTTTTTTCCTGCAGGGTTTACTCTGGACAGAAAAAAATTAATTATGAATGTTGGTTTTTTCTCATAGCTTACTTGACTGTTCCATGTATATCAGAACATGAATTCAGTTTATTCCTTAATTTGTCTTTCCAAATGGACAAGATTATTAAAATATCTGTCTTCATAAAGGAGCAGGCACCATTAGAGTACAATATTTCATAGCTTTGTCAAGAGTGCTAGAGAGTCCATTATTTCATGTGGTCCTAAGAACACAGTCCAAGAACTTTAGATTTCCCAAGGAGTGTGTTGGACGTATGTGAATTGTTGCAATGAGATGAAGGAAATATAGTTCATTTTGAGGGACATTTCTACCATAATGCTTTCAAAGCAGTAACCCACCACATTTTTGAAAGGACCTTCTGATGTCTTTTTAGCCCCTGAGAGAGGACCACGGCCCCATGAGCATCTGCCCAATGGAAATGCAGAACCTATTTCTTCTACATTGGCTCATTTTGCACCAATGACCCACAAATAGACATATTCTTACTACTGAGTTGCATATTCTTGCAGACTATTAGAAATCTCTCCAACAGCTAACAGCACGTGCTCTCAAGCCTTATCTGAGATATTTATCCAACAAATAATACAGGACATGTTCTGAAGTTCTACCAAGCTCCTGGGAGACCTGTTTAAGTCCTCCATCATTCAGTTTTGAGTATAATTTTTTCATTTGTTTTGTGTATTCCAAAAGGGGTGAGGAGGGAACAGGACACATATTGGATCCTATCCATTTTCCTATCTTTAATTGAGTGATTGTGTATAAAGAGTGATTGGAGCTTATGCAGGAGCTGTTAGCAACTGGGGAAATGAAAATGGTGTGGGTTTGAGGGATTTTTATGGGCTGTAGAAGCAAACAAAATCTTCAAGTTTAATAACAACTAGAAACAGGTTCTTGAATCCAGATGAGAGAGGTTCACACCTAAGGCTGCTTTCATTTGATCTTTGTTCCATGGTACTTCTGTAAAAGCCTAGAAGTTTCTGAGCAGTTCTTAGCTGTGAGATTCAATATACAGCTGCACCATAGTCCACATTGATTAGCTCCTTTGTTGGTAATATCTGAGTGGGTCAGAGTCTGAATTTATCTCTTATATCTGTGGGTCCACTTTCTAGGTGTAAGGTTGAATCACATTCATGGCTAGTAAATGGCAGATGAGCCATCAGTATGCTTTGTGTGGTATTTGCTGTCAGGCTAGCAGGAGCTGTTTATCTGCATGCATCTCAATCCTGGTACCTTTTATTTGTATTCTAATCATTGCACAAAAGATTGGGGAGGGCAGTGAGGCAAAGAGGCATTTTTTAAAAAAATGTTCAATGGAATCAAAAAGTGTCTTGTTGGGTTTATCAGGACTTTTATTTTCCAGCGGTTGTCATCCATAAAATTTCCAGGCAGTGACTCTGAAAGAAGGAGAGCATCTGCTTCTTCCCTTTTCTTTAGAATTTGAGTAACTTGTGTGCTCCTGAAGTCTACATGCCCCACCTGCTCTGCACAGGGAGGCACTAAACCTCCTCAGCAAATTGTTTGACCCTCAGGAGCTGCAGCTGGGGGTCTTCTCATTGAGCTAGTCCCTTCAGCCACGCACTCAATTAAGAGATGTGCCAGGCTCTGATGGCCATGCCTGTCTTTTTCTTGCCTCTGACCCTTGCAGTGAGCATGCCCACCAGTGAGACCGAGTCCGTCAACACCGACAACGTGCCCGGAGCCGACATGGAAGGCGAGAACTGCGGCGCCAGGCTGGCGTGAGTACCCCCAGGAAACGTGCCAGGGGCACGTCATTAATTCATGTCTTGGGTCATTTAATGTGTTAGACAATGGCTTGGGGTGTTTTGGGGGCAAAGCCAGGGCGCTGTCGGGCTTTTCCAGATGAACAAAACGCACAGAGGGTGAAAGGAGAGGCCGAAGATCTGTTGACGCAGGTTCTTATCTTAATTGCAATGTAAGCTCGCTCTGGATGCCAGGGAAGAGCCTCTCGTTTTACAGGTGTAAATAAGGGACAGGGTGCCCAGGGTAAGCAGATCTGGTTTTGCATAATATCTAAAAGAGAAACTGGTGGATAACAGTGTTCTTATTTTAAAATTCCTCGTTGATGATACACTTCCAAACCAGACTGAAGAGTGGAAATGACTGGTCTATTTTCATTCTTCTAAAGATTCTTGTGCACTTTACAGTGTCTTGTGATAGAAATATATTGAGGGTAACTCCCATCCTGCAGACGGAATTATACCCTTCAAATGCTGAATAGAGTACTGTAGTGACAAAGAAATACAACAATTAGGAGGGATTAATGCCTCCTTGAAATTATACCATTGTAATTAGTGGAGATGCTCAAGAATGCATGAGATAGCAGTTATGAAATGCCATAATATGTGGTGTATTTCTTAACCTCACAGAGAGCAAGTATAGGCAAGAGGAGTCCTTTATTCCCTTTGCATTACTTAAACAAGAATGGACTTTATGTTGTGGGGCAATACATTATTCCCTCCAAATTTCCTTGAAACATATCAGTGCTATAGCTTGAACCACACTGGAGTATTTTGGGGCTCTGTCCTATCCTGGGAGCTACCTTGAGCCCTCGGGTATTGCTTGAATGGACCAGATGGAATCCATCCTAGGGTGATGAGGGAGCTGGCAGAAGAGCTGTCCAAGCCACTCCCCATCATTTACCTTCAGTCCTGAAGTCCCAGATGACTGGAAGCTGGACAATGTGACACCTATCCCTAAAAAGCCGAAAGAAGGATCCAGGGAGCTACAGGCTGGGGACAGAGTGGCTGGACAGTGGCCAGGCAGAAAGGGACCTGGGGCTGTGACTGACAGCAGCTGAACATGAGCCAGCAGTGTGCCCAGGTGGCCAAGGAGGCTCCTGGCCTGGAGCAGGAATGGTGTGAGCAGCAGGAGCAGGGCAGTGATTGTCCCCCTGTACTTGGCACCTCGAGTCCTGTGTCCAGTCCTGGGCCCCTCAGGTCAGGAGAGATGTTGAGATGCTGGAGCGAGTCCAGAGAAGGGCAGCAAGGCTGGTGAGGGGGCTGGAGCACAAATCCTACAAGGAGCAGCTGAGGGAGCTGGGAGTGTTCAGCCTGGAGAGGAGGAGGCTCAGGGGAGAGCTCATCACTCTGAAAAGGAAGGGGCAGCCAGGTGGGCTCAGGCTCTTCTCCCAGGTAACAGCAACAGGACAGGATGACACAGCCTTGAACTGTGCCAGGGGAGGCTGAGTTTGGACATTAGGAAGAAGTTCTTCACAGAAAGGTGACTGGACATTGGAAGGGGCTGCCCAGGGAGCTGGCAGTCACCATCCCTGGAGCTGATTGAACAGGCTGGATGTGGCACTCAGTGCCATGCTCTGGTTGGCAAGGTGATGGTTGGTCAGAGATTGGACTTGATCTCAAAGGTCTTTTCCATCCTAGTCAATTCTGTGTGATTCTGTGCTCTGCATTAAAAGATGTGGAATATATTGTAATCTCTGCTTTCCTTTAAGAGTCAATTAGTGACTTACAAGGCCCAAGAGAAATTATTTGTGATCACTTTCCTTCACCTGCCTGCTGCTGAGAACCTGCCTGAGTCTTTTACTTTAAATTATGAACCCTTTCCTGCAGGAACCAGGCTAGATGTATTCACAGCACTGGGGCACCTGTAGCCCTTTCTTTGGCCCCTCACCAAGTTGCCTGTGCTCTTGGCACAGTACAGGAAGCATCAGCTGGATCCCCTTTGGAGAATCATCTTTGTTCTGCAGCTATGGCTCACAGAAGCACAGAATGGTTCAGGCTCTAAGGGACCACCCTGGTTCATCTGGTCCAGAGTGGCAGCCAAAGCTGACCCCAACCTTCACATCTCCAACAAAGCCTTCCCTGTTTGTTAGTGTGAGGTTGAGGAGCACCCACCATTCCTTGTGGGAACCTCCACTGCCTGTGTCAGAAAGTTGCCATCATTGCTTTCCAGGAACCTCCTGGACTGGTTGTGCTTTGCTGTGTTGCTTCTCCAGAATGTGTCAGAGCATTAAATTCCCTCATAGGTGTGGACACAGTGCCAAAAAGAATGGCAGCAGTTACTCTAAGGTTTCATGTATTTTTAATATTACAGCTTGCATTCATTTAATGTTCTTAACCCCAAAGGATCTTAGAGCACTTTATGAACTGTAAATGCAGGGATTGTTTTCACAGCATTAGAGTTCAGCCACCTTCAAGGTAAAATGTGACAGGTGTTTAAAAACAGCAGGCACAAGTGTTTAAGGGATGTTGTATGAGGGATAACTTGTTTTGAACTGAAACTGCATTGGGAATTTTGGCAACCAGGACGTAATTATCTTAGCTGGAATGTGGCCAGGAGGGATGAAGTTAAACCCAACTCTAAATGTAATCATGAGTTAGAATGGAGTTTACTTAAAATAGCCCAGCATGCTCACAGGAGAATGGCAGTCCCCTGATTTGGCATTAGGAGAAGGGATGGCTAAGTCAAATATATTTTAGGGAAAAAGACATAGGAAAATTACAGGAAAACAGAGCTTCATCTCTCCTTCTCATGTTGTAAATGTTAAAACAGGGCCCAAAGTTTCAGCAGAGCAGGGCATGTAGGATTCAGAGAGATAAACAGTTTCCTTGCCACTTCTCACTTCATCTGGAAATGGGTGATGTATAGTGGGCAAATTGAAGTCTGTTATTGAGAAGGGTTTGTTTAGTCCTTACCCAAGGACAGCTGAGATCCTCAAGGCCTCCCTCGGACTGCTTTTCATCTCTTAGAGATGGATAGGCTCCTTCTTCAGTGAAAATTAATGGCTATATCATTGAATATGAAATTCTGGAGTGAGATACAAATTTTGCCAATGCTGCCTACTTTTTTAAACTTGTGGATCTGCAATTTCCTTAGTTATGGGCCAATTCAGACCTGCCTGTGATTCTGAGTTTCCTTATTTCTGGTTTCCTTTGCTACTATATCACACACTTAGGCAGACAGAGAAAAAAACAGCTACCATTGTTTCAAGAAGTATTAAGTACTCTTCTTTATACCGAGTCCTCATTCAAACCCCCCCATAGGTCAGTATTCCTTCTGGAACATATAAAATGTAAGCAAGGATTTATTTGAATGAGTGTGTTCTTTCATTGGAACCTGACTAAGAATCAGAATTCGGCTTTCACTTGTTCAAGAAAAGTGAAAATTCATGTGGAAAGTCAGTTGAGCTTTTAAAAAAGTTCCTCGTCTAGATTTTGAGTACTAGCATTAATAATTATAGTCCTGTCACCCTGATCTGCTCTAGACTGGACTGGACTTTTGAGCAGTCACCTACTCTCTGGAATGGTTAGCCAAGATTTTTGTTTGATTGTTGAGTTTCATCTATTGCAGATGAGTCTCAATATTTTTACCAGCACTCCAAACTCACCCTCTGGCCATGAGTCCCCATTGCTTTGCTATGAACACACTCTTTCCCAGAGGGCAGAGGCTGCTCTGAGCAGGCTGCAACCAGACACGACTGAAGCAACATGGGGCTTTCAAATCAAAGGCAATATATTTATTTCTTTATTGACATCAGGCTGCCCAAGGCATTTAACCACCCCAGCACCACCACTACAGTTACAGGCTGAGCTTGCCATCAAAATGCAGTCATGATAAAAGGAAAAGGATGCCCAGGAGATTGAAAGAAAAACCTTTTTCATTGAATTTGAGAATTACTATTCTTTCTGTTCTTTTAAAAATCTGTAGAGTTTTGAAAGGCTGGGTCTGTGACTGACAGAGAGCTCTGCTTGAGAAGCCAGGCTGAAATGTGCCTTTTGGAAAAGGAGATCTTCCCTGACAGCCTTTCTCAGCTCCACAGAGACATATGCTATGTGAGATCAGGAGAGCACCTCTCAAACACAAACTATTGCTTACTGATAAATTGTCTCAAAGAAGCTTTTATTTCTCCAGTATCCATACTATAGAAACTGCCTCTGTCAACTGTCCTGTCTGGAGTAATGCCAGCCTTCAAACCAGCAGGAGCTTCAGGAGGAATCTAACATCTGATCTCTCTTTACTTGTGGTGTAAATCCAATTTTTTAGAACTAGCAAAACAAAACAAAAACAAACAAACAAAAAAAAAACCAAAAAAAACCCCCAAAAAACTCCCAACAATTTAATTCATAATAATTTCTGGTATAATTCTGCTGGCAGCAGGAGTGCTGTGGCACAGCACAGTTCACTTCCTAAGGGCATTCACTTTATCAGACATCTGAATTTGAAAATGGTTTTGCAGGCTTCCACAGGACATTGAAAAGCATCCTAAAACTTCCACAGTATATTATTCCTGTCATGGTATTGCCTTGTACTGGGCTGACATCTGCCCTGCAGTAGGAGCACAACAGCTTTTATCCTCAAGGACAGCATTTGGAAGTGGAACTTATCTTATTTTGATGTGTCACAACTTTCATACCCTGTTGCCTCAGGGTACAAAGAAACACGTTTCCTCTGCAGCAGGCAGCAGGGGCACAAACCCAGAGCCAGGAGCAGTGGGGTTCTGTTTACAGAATATTCTTACACCCAGGGTTTCCCAATAGCCAGTAATTTCCCTGAGCCTCTGGGGTTACTGCTGTGCAGGGCTCAGATTCCTGAGGACAGGCTATTGCTCATAATCAGGAGTAATCTGTTCTGTGCAGGGTGTCAGCATATATAATCTTCCAATACAAGCAGAATGTTCATTTTCTAATACAACCATACAGATCTGGAGTGCCACAATAGAGCTTTCTTTTATACATATGCATTAGCTAAAAAAAAAGACCTTTGTGGAAACTAATGCTCCATAGAGCCTCAATAGAAAAGTGAAGCACTTGAGCTCAAAGGGAAAGAGAGCTTAAAATTATCTGCTTTCATTGAAACAATAACCCCACTTGGCATTTTCGCCCTGGCCAGCATTTCCATACATATGGGGGACAGTTCAATTGCTTTTCCACCAAAGACGGTTCAAACAATAAAAGAGGATAAACCAAAATGAACAACCTACACTGGCTTTCCAACTGAAAACAGTGTTGTCCTGAAAATTTTATGAGCAAACGGAAGTTTTCCATGGTCAGTGCTTTTTCCCTTGGTGCTTTTCTGGCATGGAAATTAATTCCTGTGCTGTTCTTGCAATAGTCAGCATGGGAGCCAGTGGTAAAGGTAAAAGTTTTCTTGCAGGTTTGCTGTAGTTGTATTTTTTACCTTATGAGAAGATGGGCTCCTTGTGATGTGATGTGATGGAACCAAAGTCCCCATCACCTCAGGAACAGTGGGAAGAAAAGTGTGCCAAAGGCTCTGAAACCACTGCTGACTTTAGCAGGAAAACTCACAGGATCAACCCTTATGTGTCAGTCTCAGAAGCTGCTCCCCAACTCATTATGAGCAAGGTGCCTTCAATATTCACAGTCAGCTCTAGGTGTGTGTCTAAAGGACAGTAGCACACCCTTATGGAAGAGGAATTTTTTTCCTGCTTCACATTCCATGACAGCCCTTTCCTGTGACTTGCCCCAAGGAGAGCAAGCTTATTTACTGAATGCTTAAATGCTGGCCTGTTTTCCCAGCCTGTAAGAAAGCCTGTTTAATAGCAAACCCACTCAATTTTATGTTAGACAGATCCAATTTGCTTATGGCTATTCTGTAGAGTCTTACTGTGCCACCTTACCAGTAACTGCACAAATGCTCCAAAACAGAATCCACATCACACCAGGACTGGCTTCTCACTGTACTAAAATATATAAGATATGGCCAGTGAAGCTCTCTGGATGTTCTCCAAAGCTGCATAAAACCTAGAAGCATTGTAAAGTCCATTTCTGTGTTGCTTTTTTTTTTTCTGACAGCTTTTACTGGTGCCCAAAGGCTTTTGTGAGTCCTTGTGAAGATATGGTTGCCTCTAAGTTGGGATCATACAGTGTAAAAGTAGTTGTGACCAGAGACTTAGATAATGGTCGCGTTTGATAATGCCCACACCAAGAAAACAACTGTAATGTGGCCTTTGTGTCATGCTTGGTGACCTACAAGATTTTTCCAGAATTGCCTGTTGTATGTAAAATTCCACAGAGCCCTCAACCCCTGTTACACAAAACTGTCACATCCCTCACAAACCCCTCTGGTGTCCACCACGAAAAGGGAAATTAAGACTTTATCTCTCAGAATGTGGGATATGTCACTACATTTGAGTTATGCTGATTATCCAGAGTTTATGTTGATCAAAACCTTTAAATTTCACTGTTTTGTCTGTGTGTTGTACATAACTATGCAAGGTTGTGGGAGTTTTAGAGAATTTCAAAGATAGCTAGTCAAACAGTAGAGATCTGATTTTTGTGTTTGTCTTTCTGAGAGATGAGTTACATGGTTCCTGTGATAAAAGCACTCAGTAGTGATCTGATGGTTTTCATTAGGCTCCTATACCATAATTTTAAAGAAGAGTTTCTCAAGACATTCCAGAGTTGGACACAATTGGAGTCACCCTCTTTCTCCCAGTGACATAAACCTCCCAGGACACTGGAGATGCAAGAGATCCCTGTTTAAACTCAGCAGAGAATCTGGTCCACTCTGAGCCCATTGAGTGCCAGCTTGGAGTGTCACAGACACTGTGGCAAGGCTCTGTTTCCAGACTATTTGACAGCCCCTAGTGATGCCACAAAAGCATTTATGTGACATTGGTAACCCAAGTTCTGAAAAAAAAAAAAAAATTTAATCATAAGAGTCATTTGAAAAACGTGTTTCAGATTCGTGCATAATGTTTTCAGAAACATTTATTATACAGTTTATTTCCAAAATTCCATCTCACTCTCTGATTCTACCTCTAAATATAAATCTAATCCTCCTTCCTCGTCCTGTTCTATATATATAGCACACCCACATGTGATAAAGCCTTCTGCCACAGCAGTAAGGCAAGGTGGAGGGAGGGGGATGAAGGCTGTAGGTAACCTGTGGGAGCACTGAATGCACTTGGCTGCTGCTCATAAGGCTCCAAAGATATAATTATCACATGCATGATGAGTACTACACCTGCTGCATCTCTTTTGCTTAAATAAATAAAAGATTACAGTACTGGCTCACTGGGAAACCATTAACCAGAGAGGTCACCAGAGGATTTCACACTCCCTGTCCTTCCCCTTCCATCTCTCTCTCTCTTGCTCTCTCACTCTCTCACTTTCTCTCCCCCTCTGTCCCTGCCAAACTATTCCTATCAGAATCCTCACCACCTCCTTTCCAGTGCTCAGCGTTCTGCTTCGTTGTGATTTTTACATCTTTTCACTTCCCCTCTTTGAGCCTTCTTTCCTGTTGCCTGTAAATCTGCTCCATTACAGTGTGCAGGTAGTGATTATCAAGCCAGAACTCTCAGTGAGAAGTAGGAACAGCTTTAACATGAAGGATGTGTTTTGTAGGTGCTTCACTTGGCATCCTTGTTAGAGCTTGCTTTGTCTCTGCAGCATAATTTAGCATTCTGCTCTGCCAGTGCATTATTTCCTCTTTCCTCAGGAGTCTTGCAGGTGTCTGTAACCTCACTGCTGCCCAGTGTGTGGCCAGGAATTATATGTTTTTGTATGTGATGCAAAGGCTTTTTTTCTTTTTTGGGGCTCAGCCCATCTGCTGGTGAAAAATTCCCCTGACTGAAACCTCTTCCACATCAGGAACCTGACCTATCACTGATTACTTGTCAGTAGCTGATGTCCTCAAGCAGGGACAGGACCATTGTTAAGGCTGCTACAGTAAGAAGTGTTAGATGCTTGGAGAGCTCCATTCTCCCCTCTCTCCTAACAGTGAATCCAATTTTAGGGCAGTGCAGTAAGACCTCTGCTGACTGCTGTCAACAATGACTCACTTTCCCATCATGGAGACAACCTTAAGGAATGCTTCAACCCAGCAGAAATTCTTTTTTCACAGCCATTCCCCAGATTCTCATTTCTGCTGCTATTGGTAGTAGATTTTGCAGCTTCCTAAGTCACCTCTGACTCACACCATTGTATCCACATACATTTATTTCTCTCTGTGCACCATTATGGATTTACCAAAAGACAGTCAAAGTGCTCAGAGGCCTTACAGGATATGTGCCAAGCAGAGCAAGATAGTGGTTTAAGAACTGGAACCTATTTCTAGTTTTGCCTGTGACTTCTCATGAAAGATTAATGAGATTATTTAGGTGAATAAATCCAAATGCATGGAATTAGATATTTAAACGCATATATAGTGAGAATATGGCCAAATTTTCAGGAATGCTTAATTCTCAAAATTTCATTGATAACAACAGAATCTATTATTGTACAGACCCATTTGTATGCAAACCAATTTACATGGATAACCAAGACAATTAGGTGTTGGTATCTAAATTAGAAAATATTTACTATGCACCTTTTTTCCTTCAATTACTGAAAAAAGCATTATTTTACCATTATTGTTTCATAACGTGCTTATAGATCCTGAAGTGACAGGTGATGTATGAAAGTGACAAGTCTGTCTGCATAAAGTCATACATATTTCAATATGAGAAAAAAAAATAGTAACTAAAAGTTTTTAAAAAGTAGTAATACTTGAGAAATAAATTTGGTAGCAGTTGTACAGTTCACTGATATCTGTAGGTGGTAGAATCCCACCATGGCATGGCTTCTGCTTCATGAGTCCCATCAAAACACATTATTATATTATTGGGGAATTCTAGCCATGCCCAGTGCCTGCACTGACTGACTTACAACAGATGCAAAGGGAAAACAGCATGGATTAAAAAAAAAAAAAATGCATTGAGCTTAAATTGTTTCTTTCTATTGCTATTTTCACAAAAGCCTGGGAGGTGTGGGACAGCTTTGGAGACTCTAATGGCAATTCTTGTCTTTCAGGCATCGGATCTCAAAATCAAAATTTAGGTAAGTCAAACTGACTTTTGTTTTTCCACCTTTCTACCATTTGTATTCTTTTCTGAAGTGGTTTTTACACAAGCATAGCTGGGATGCAGTGGTGATTCTAGGAGACCCTGCTAAATATGTTAGATTTTAGTCATCAATTTTTTCTTAGTTTCACACTGAAATAAGGCACAGGGACTACTCACCACTGAAGTACCTATCTATGCTATCTATGTATCTCAAATCATAAAATATAAAATCAGAAATAAAAAGCCAGATCAACCACATAATTATGCTACATCCCTCAGCATCAACCTGTCAGCTCAAGGCTCTCTTTGTTGAACTTCTCTGCTTTGCTTGATTGTAAAGATTTTAACTGATGAAGCTGGCAACTTATTTGTGAAATTCTCCCATTTACCCTGGGACATGGGGAGCCTCTCTGGTGGGGTTTGGTTTTCTGTTGCCTTAGATCTTTTGGAAAAGTGAAGCAGTCCCAAGATGGCAATTTCTGGGGTTTCACTGGAGAGGCTGGCTGAAGTCATGGATTTTGGTTGTTAAGGTCCAATTCTAGCCCTTTGGTAGGAGCTCAGCTGCCTCCATAACCCTGAATTCAAAGTCAGTTTTGTAAAACACTAAATGAATTTTTAGAATAACTGGAGCAAGTGCCTAAATGAGTCCTTCTGCTTACCTAAGGAGCAATGAGTAATGTCAATTTGGGAAGCACATATGTGACATCCCCATGCAAACATTGTAGGTACAAGCACAGAAAACAACTTACATTGTCATGTGCATGCACATTTGTGCACAAGGACACACAAAAAAGCATGTGAGATTGCAAATAGTTTAATAACAGCATTAATGTCTAAATGGGGTGCCCACTTTGGAAGTCAGGAAGATTATTTCTTATCCCAAATCCACTGCAAAACACACAATGTATCTGTTTGTGATAGACTGGGTGCCTTTATAAATTGCACAGGTAAAACACCCTAGATTTGACCACCTGTTAAAATGCTGTTGAAAAATTCTTGTTCACATTGTGCTTACATGGTCTGGCTTTAGTTCCTAGAGATGAGAACTCTGATCTCAAGCATGGCTATAGTTTGCTACTGAAAATTATACACAGGATGAGAGTAGCCAAGAAAAGTTCTTTCTCCTCTAACATCATGTATGTGTGTGTCCCTTCACACACACACACATATGTATGTAGTATCTATATAAAACTATTAGATTTATTATACAGCAGCAAGTGTTGCCTGGAAACTGGTTGCTATGCAAGTTAAATTCTGAAGAGTAGGAGGTGTGTAATTAGCTTTAAATATCTTCTGTGGTTAGTAATTACCCTGAGAAATCAGTGACACAAGGGGATGTGTTCATGGAAGGCAAACTTTAAAAACTCTCTTGATTAGCAAATGGTACCCTTAGTTCCAGCCATGAAGGTGAGATGCTGAAGTCCCCTAAGTTTTGGGGGTTTTTTTGATAACTAGCCCTTGTATTTGGCTTACTCTTGAATGTTGCTGAATGCTGGGAATATTCTTTGATTTTATTTGACCTCACCTCTCCAAAGACTTAATCCTTCAGCTGCATGTGATAGAATATCTTTCCACTGACTGTCCTGAGGCTGGGCAAGGTGCCGTTGCAGGCCACAAGCATCAAGTACAAAGACAATATTTATTTTTGTGGTAACTGAGCTAAAAAATCTCTTGGGGTTTCCACGGTGGATGTCTTACTCAGATTAAGATATTGCTTGAAGCTCTTGCAAATTGGTTTAGGACAAACTTTATTTCTATAGCTCTAGGAGGGATGTTCACAAGTGTCGACTCTGAGAGTATTTCTCAGGGTGAACTTGAGTTACTCTCTACCATTCTTGACCAATAAATCAAGACTAGAGTCTCCCTTGGCAGAGAGCTGCAATAGCCTAAAGATCCCTCTCTGAAAAGAACTTTCCCTCCTTCAATTTTTCAAGTCGCTACTGGCGCCGATGGAATCGATTCTGCAGAAGGAAGTGCCGTGCTGCTGTCAAGTCCAACGTTTTCTACTGGCTGGTGATCTTCCTCGTGTTCCTCAACACCCTCACCATTGCCTCTGAGCACTACAACCAGCCAGACTGGCTCACGGAGGTCCAAGGTGAGGAGGAGGTGCTGGTTCTCTTTGTTAGGGTCGGTGTCAAAAAAAGGGAGCTGAGAGAAGAGCTGATGCATTAACCCACACAATGTAAAAGGAGTGTCAACAGCTCCAAGCAGTCCTGTGTCTGTGGAGGATCCTAAATAATACAACAAACTCATCTGCCTGTGGGGGGAGAAGTTATAGGAAAAGTGTAAATACCTCCTTTCCAGCCAAAGCAGTGTTCCATTGGGTGTAAGTGAAATCAGGATTTCTTATTTAGCTTATGCTTAAATTTATATTTGCAGCCACTGGATTCCCAATTTATTACGGATGGCTACTGGGAACCCCCCCATTGTCCAAGGTTTCCCCTGAAATGGCATTTATGATAAATTCTAATTATTAGGGAGGTGATGAAGAGTGATTTCTAAAGTTCTTCTGTCTGCAGAACAGCTGAATTCTCTCTGGAGGTGAGAGCAGCTGAAAAGGCTTAATTAAGCAACAGTAGGTAGCACAGCAGCTCCTCCATTCCCACTCTCCTGTGCAGATGACGGGTGTGAAGGCAGGTGGTGCACAGCAAGGCGTGTCCCTGCCGCTGGAGGTTGTGTAATACCTTGCAGCTGTATGTGGTGCGGTTCATAAGAATTGCTGTAACCCTCCTGCTAAAACGTTTCTGTGAATGAGATGCCCACGCTTTTCAAGTTCATTCTTCGACCCGAGCTTATACAAAGTTAACTTTTAAGACTGATCCTTGAAATGCTTTCTCGGAAGAGATGATTGGCCAATGATTAGCTGTGATTTTTGACTAAGTTTCCTTAATCTGTTTCTTCTTGCTTCCCATGAGACACTGCCAATAAGGTGCTGCTAGCTCTTTTCACGGCAGAGATGTTGCTGAAGATGTACAGCCTCGGTCTCCAGGCATACTTTGTGTCCCTGTTCAACCGCTTTGACTGCTTCATTGTGTGTGGAGGCATCCTGGAAACCATCCTGGTGGAGACCAAGATCATGTCACCCCTGGGCATCTCGGTCTTGAGATGTGTCAGACTCCTAAGAATATTTAAAATCACAAGGTACTTTGTTGCTTCTCTGGGGCTGGGGGAGGGCTGCTGCTCAATGCACAACATGTATGGGTACAAGTCACTCACATCCCTGTTTGCTTTCACTTTTTCTACCATTAATTAGGTAGCGAGAGTGCTAGATTAACAGTCCTCATCTTCTGAAGTCTGTAGCAGGGTGGGAAGGGCTGTACAGACTGGACATCTGTCCCTGATGTGAGTGGTGAGGAGCCTGGCACAGGCAGCTGGAGACACTTGATACCACATAAAGTGTTAAACTGAAATCTGGAATAATGTGAACTGAGCTCAGGCTCTCGCAGTTCTCTGCAAAGACAAACCCAAAACAGCAGATAGCCTTGTGACCTCTTCTTTTTGGTGGCAGAGAGGAGCCTGAAAGGCTGCTTTGAGCCAAAACAGCATTTGACTGAGGAGCCCATGCCAGATCCAGTACACTCAACAGTGACCCCAGTGGGAGATTGTGTCAACACCAGCAGCCATAGGCACAGGATGGTGCCAGCTATTCCCCTTCTAAGGAGTCCATCACAAAGCAGCAACTTTTTTTTCAGCTTCCAATATCTCCTCTTTTCCCTTTTCATTCTTTCCCCTCTCCCCCTGCATAAAGGCAGAGTGTTATCATTTAAAGAGTCACTGCTTGCTGAGCCAGGTACCTCCAAAACACCAGCTTGGTTTGGCAGGACTTTTTTCAGCTTGAGGGGAGTTCTAAGGAGAGATCAGCTCCAAACTTACCCAGAGCTCTTTCAACAAATCTCTCCAAGTGCTTACCCCAGGTAGCACAAGGTCTGCTCTTTCCCATGTGGGCACCAGCCAGCACCTTACAAAAAGCTTGGCTGAGGTGGTGAAAGAGTATGTTTCTCACAGAAAGAGTTTTTCTGGATGCTCAGCCATGAAAATGTCCCTACAATCCCTGTAACACCCCCCACCAGAGGAAATTTCTGACAAACTGGAGATAGAAAACACAGCACACGAGAAATACAAGTCCAGAACTGGAAGATAGTCAAGATGACTGAGCTGAGAGGCAGAAAAAAAACAATAGACTTGGATTTGTGCATCATACAGGGTTTGCCCTTAAAGCTTCTGAGGCTCGGATCTCTGGCAGGATGGATGGATCTCAGGGTCAGATGGCAGAGACAAAATTAGTTCACAGTCTCAGAGAGAGAGAGACCAAAGCAAGCCTACAACTATTTCAAAAGGGGGAAAAGAAAAAGTGATCTGTTTGGATGTGTGATCATAGAAGAGGGGAAAACCTTCCAGAGGGGAACATTCCCTCCCAGAGGGGGGAAATGAGTTTCCAGCAAGCAAGATATCTTTCACTATTTCTCTTTCAGAAAGAGTGGGGCTCTCTGCTCTGGGGACTGTTTTTCCTGGATCTATCCATGACCAAGTCCCAGGCCTGGTTTCTGAGGAAAGCAGTAGCTGTTTCAGACACTGGGTAATCAGATACACCCAGGGCAACATACCAACAGCTATAAAAGCAAGAGCTTCAACATAGCATCCTGGAGAGGTCATTGTTTTTGCAAGACATGTCTCCACTCCCACACGAAATACATAATCCAGCTAAAGAGAATTCTCTAATAGAAAGGCAAACACTGAGAGAATATCATTAATACTTTAGAAAGCCTGAACTAGTGGAGTACTCAAATATTCCTAAAGCTTCTGGCAGAAATGTGATGATGGAACCAATCAGAAATAGGACTGGTTACATTTGCCTTCACTCTGCAGCACAACCGAAATACAATTCTTCCTGGTAAAAGTGTTACCTGGAATATGTCTCCTGCAATTTGTGCATGGGTCTGTATGTAAAGCACAGAACTAAGGAAGAACTCATGATGCATAATGTATTAATCAGATTTTTCTTTCTTTCTTTCCTGTTCCTAAAATATTGACAAGTAGGCTGCAGTCATTTCAAATTTATATGTTTTGTAATTATTCATAATTTTCTTCATAATTCTTCCCTCTGTGGGTGAAGTTCACCCTCATGTGGAAGGCCCCAACATGAGCCTCCAAAGCAGTATTTTGGGCTCACTCATGCCTTATTGCAGGAAAGAGTATTTTGGCTTTAAAGCCATACTTTTACCTTCTCTGGCAAATTACAAATTTTTCTATTGTTCACTCAGCTCTAAATACAGTGAGGATTTATTAATAACATTATCAGCACTGGTGGAATGCCCCACCTAAGTGCAATGATAATTCAGAAAGATACAACTCTGGAAAGCTGGGAGGGGCAGGAGGAATGATAGTGTCGTGTTTGATATCAAACATACATTCATGAGCATATGGGGACATAGAGTGAAGGTGAGAATAACGATATTCTAGCATATTAAAAAGCTACAAAGTAGGAAGATTACTCTGGTGAGGATATATCTTTATATATTTGTGTAGATTTTCCATGGTAAACACCATGCACAAACAAATTCTGGGTTATCAAATGATACAATTCTACAAGAAACACAAATATAGCTCCATAATAGAATAAAAACAAATAAAGACACCATCAGATGAACAATGCATCATTTTAGAAACACCATGTAGAATTTCAAGACCAAACATTTCTTCCAAAATTATAAATACATTAGACAAGCAGACAGTGTAATCTGTTTTATTCTCCCTAATTTTTAAAGTGCAGTGCAGAACATCTCACTTTGCTCTGAGAAGACAGATTATTTTCTCATTGTAAGTAATCCTTTACTGCCTCATATGTATTATAGTCCTTTGTATTTAAAAAATAAATCATATAATTTGCGACAGCATACAGAAATGTGATGTCTTATACCTAATCCTACCACTAGGTAAGTCACTGTTAATTGTAAGGAGGAGAGATGAGGTTCCTCATTTTTTTGTACCTTCAAAAATCACTGTCAAAAATCAATGTGGTTTTGTATTGGGTGAGCAGGGTCTGCCAGTCGTTGCTGCTGTTTTGTTTGTGTCTGTGATTGCTGGAGATGTGATCATAAAGATAAGGGGGAAGGCCATGGGGAGAGAGGAGAGGGAAGAGAGCAGAACACCTTAAGTTCCAACCCAGCTCTGCAACTGATGATTGTTGTGTGGGATGTTGAACAAACCACTTGACTTCTCTGCATCCTTCCTCCGTTTTGAACCAGGGATCACAACCATGTCCTGCTCACCTGGGGTTTTTCTCTGGCACCCTCCAGGGCCCAGGATCTGCAGTGGGAGCTGTTCAGAGGCACATTCATTGCCCCATAAACCTGACCAGCAGCTCTGCTTTCTCTCATCCTTCCCACTAAAAGATGCCTCCTATTCCATCCAGTACCCAGTGCTGGTTTTCCCTTTGTAGTAAGCTGTTAACCTGAGAGGATGAAGTGGAGAGACCCTTCTTATTTGTCTGGGCTTCAGCCACTGCTGACATAAAACCCTCGTGTATCACTGAGTAATCCCAGATCTCACTTTGAGGGAGATCATGTTAGTTCTGCAACCACCAAATGTGACAGATGGTAACCTCAGGTCAGGTTTCTAGGACCCTGAGATAAGACTATTGTTATTTTCACATCCTAATCAGTCAAGCATTTCTTATCCTCTCTTTTTTCCTTTTTCTCTTTTTTTTTTTTTTTTTTTTTTTTGTTTTCCCCTGATTGCTTTATTTACTTTTCCAGTGGTACTGTAATTCCAGCTAGCACAAGTACACAGATAAAACAGCACTAATCTTTCCACCAGGCCATCTCAGTTAATTGCTTGAAGCTTGATACTTATATAAGAATCTGAATCCCAGGTATTGAGCCATTTGTAAGAAATGCAGAGCTGACAGAAGTCTGCACAGTTGTGAGCTGAGATAGCAAGGCCTTTAAGCTTAAATTGAGTAACTAGGACTGTTCAGATGCGTAAAATACTTTACTATTTCTTAAGAGTACTGCTAGAAAGACCTAGAAAATGTGTGTCCTGGCTGACATTGGAGGACTT
Source organism: Acridotheres tristis (assembly GCA_037013685.1). NCBI lineage: Eukaryota > Metazoa > Chordata > Aves > Passeriformes > Sturnidae > Acridotheres > Acridotheres tristis. The sequence continues at coordinate 68,931,414 of CM072885.1, forward strand.
AGAGATATTCTGGAGCCCATCAACCTCTGCTTTAAGGATGCTGAATTCATTTGACTTTCATCAGAATGAATTTTTCCCTTCTCCTGTGTCACTTTCCCTTCTTTCCAAAGTGTGAAAGTATGTGAGCTGTGAGCATAACTGCAAACACAGGGAGCTGTTACATTGCACATTCCGTGTGGATATTTGGTGGCACTGAGCCCACAGCTCTTCCATGCCCTTACCTTTGCTCTGTAGTTTTTCATTGCTCATCTCTTTAATTGCAGTTAAACTTTAAAGCATCCTAGTTTTCTCTGAAGTGCTGAAGCTGGGCTGGAGGGAAAACATCACAGCTCTCTTTGAAGCTCAGTCCTTGGAGATGAGCCCACTGCTGAACTTGACAGGACACGGTGATGTCCCTCTGCAGATCAGACTGTTAATCTTCCTGAAGTGATTGGGCTGCTCAGGCAGTCCTGCCTTCCACAGGACAGGAAGAGTATTGGTTTTAGATGAATATTTTAAAAATATTAATATAACTAGGATTTCAAGAACCTTTGTCTTTAATAAATATATATACTACCTTCAGAAAAAAATGATAAGTTGAAGGATAAGGCTTCCACAAAAGAGACAGAGCAGCAGTCTGCCATCCTTTTTACCTGGAACTTTTGTCTTCAGAGAAAATATGGTTAAAAACACAGAGTCCTCTGAGTCAAGAGATGTTCAGAGTTGTGGGGTTCGGGAGAAGGGACTGGAGGGAATTGGCCTTGGTGGACTCCCAAAGCATGGTGGCAGGTCAGGTAGCACAGGCAAACATTGCTGGCTTGCTGGCCTGTGAAAGCTGTTGAGGCTTTGCTAATAATGTGCATCAAAATGAGGTGACTGGAAGAGGACAGCTAATCTTCAGCCCAGTCTGAGAGCTCTGCCAGCCTAAAAGCACAAAAGAGAAGAGCTCATGACCAGCTAAGCAGTAGATGAGGAGTGACTGAGCAGATGCAAGACCACAGTGGAAGTTTCTTCATGGGTGATGTGGTCAATTCTTTAGAAATTTTTTCTTAAGCCTCTTTCCAGCTTGTGACTCTTCAGACTGACAAAGAATGCAAACTTCTATGCTGCAGCAAACGTGCTGCTGGCATCTCTCTGAACCCTAAAGTGGAACCACAAGGGCAAGAAGATCCTCTCCCTGCATCACACATGAGTCTGAAGCAGGCACAAGCCTGAATGCACTGGCAGAACAGGTCTTAACCATCCTGTCTCTTGAATGAAGCCATTGGAAAATGTTCAGCAGCCTGTTTGAAGAAGTAGAGTCGGTTTGAAAACCAAAAATCCCGGTGATGTGCTCTTCCAAATGAATGTAGATCTGGAGTTTGCTTTAGGGTCCTTGTAAAAGGAGCATTGATATTTTTCTCATTCCTCCCAGTCCCTGAGAGCTCAGCAGTCTCTCTGTGAGTGAGCCCAAGCACAGACTCACACACTCCAAGTTTTGGGCAAGTCTGTATTTACATCCAAAGAGTTTCCCCATCTGTTCTTGTTAGTTATTACAGGCCATTCTCTGGAGTGAGGTATTCTGGCTGCCATAACATCTCTGTGTTGTAATGAGGTTGGTTAGAATGTAACTCACTGAAGCAGCAAGAACTAATCACGGTATATTGACATAAGATGTGCAGAGCCTAGATGGAGAGTGCTGCAATAATCTTTTGGGGGTGTGTGTGGAGTAGGGGTGCAGGGAATTGTGTATGTACACGTGTGGTAGTAAAATTACTCATTAGCTGCAGTAGGTCTCGTTATCTTAGGGAAGCACATCAATGATTCACTGCTAAACAGGCTGTTTGGAAATGCCTGCTTTGCACAGAAGGCAGCCTAAACCAATACCCTGTGCAGTCCAGGAGCACCTGTCTCCAACTGAAGGAATTTTAACTGCTTCTATTTTCTCTCCCAGATATTGGAACTCCCTGAGTAATCTTGTGGCTTCACTCCTGAATTCAGTCCGCTCCATTGCCTCCCTGTTGCTGCTTCTCTTCCTCTTCATCATCATCTTCTCACTCCTGGGGATGCAGCTCTTTGGGGGCAAGTTTAACTTTGACGAGATGCAGACCAGGAGGAGCACATTTGACAACTTCCCTCAGTCCCTCCTGACTGTGTTTCAGGTAAGGGCATACGAGTGGTCCCTGTGGAGCCAACATGTTTTGTTTTCATGGGGCAGGGTAGGTCCTGCAGCCTGGCAGTGCCCAGGATGGGACATGACCCCAACAGCTCCAGGAGCAGGGTGCCAGGCTGGGCTGCCAGCACGGGGTATTCCCACCCAAAATGGGAACCAAAGACAAAAGCCCTGTGTGTTTGCAGGGCAGGACGGGAGAACAGCCCCTGCCATGTCCCAGGGCAGCACCTGTGAGCCAAAGGCCAGCCCTGCTGCTGCCCTCTCCACCCTGGGGAGCAAACACCTGCTCACAGCACCACAGAAGGAATCCCATGGCCTGTAAGCCCTCTACAGCTCTGGGAGTGACCCACCAAGGGCATCAGGATCACGATTCCACTGACATGTGAGGAGAAGGGAAATGGCCTGGAGGACTGTGCTGAGGGCAGTGCCTTTAGGCTGTGCAACCTGTCTGAAACAACAGGGCGGGAGGGAAATGCTTGGAACAAGAGGGAGACTTGAACGGAGTTGTCTAGGAGAGACATTTCAGCCACCATCTTCAAGAAGACACTGTTTTTCACACTTTGAGCACAGGCCTTCTTTGCATTTTCTTTGTTCTGTCGTGGTTTGTTGTTTGGGGTTTTTTGAATGTTCTAGATGGACACAGGCAGAGTCCCCATCAGCTCCATCCTGGGGGAGGGCTTGTTCTCTAGGACAGGGGGTATCTTTGTGTTAATGGGGTTTTCAAATTCTCTGTGTGGTCTAACACTGTATCCCTTATTGGTGGGAATGTGTCATTTAGATCCTGACTGGGGAGGACTGGAATTCGGTGATGTATGATGGGATCATGGCTTATGGCGGCCCCTCTTTTCCAGGAATGTTGGTCTGTATTTACTTCATCATCCTCTTCATCTGTGGAAACTGTATCCTTTGATGCTACTCTTTTCTGCAAGAGGGGATGAATTAAAACCACTATTTGCTTTGTTATGTCAGAAAATAGTGAATTTCACACCTCATTTTTTGCCTTTTCCCTAGGTCTGAATTTTGGCACTGCACTGCCAAAAGTTAAACAAGTTCATTCTGTTTTAGTTGGTACTAAGGCATATAAACAGTTGTAAGAGCCAGCTACGTGCCAGCTTTTCCACATGCTAGCTTTTATTTAGTATCTTTGCACGTTTAGTATTTTTATTTTTCATTCCCCTTAATTCTCTCATAGGTGTTTCTTTCCTGCCTTCTCCACAAACTAATCTCTGGGTGTTCCTACTGTACTTACTGCATTTTTTTTTACTTTAATTGCTTTTTTAGTAATATATTCCATGTGCTTCCATCCAAGCCTTATGTGGAATAAAAAGATGTATAATCTGCAATATGCTATATACAAATGTTGTAATAGGAGTAATATATGTTTGACATAATTGATTTATGTGAAATCATATATTAATTCATGCATAAACTAACAGGCCCTGTGTTCCATTTCAGTCTCTGCAATCTGTGTGTTCTTCAAACAGAAAATTTGGTGCTCTGTTATCTTCCAGCCTGTGCTGGTCTTGAGTATCTTCAGTTCTGTCAGTCTTTAAGGTGAAGTGAGGGCACTGTACTTCCCCCAGGAGGCACAAAGCACATTGCATGATTGTGCTGTGAGTGTCTCTTCACAGGAATTTGCATATAACACAGAGCTGCCATTCTGTTCCCTATCTCAGTTTGCTCCAAATTTGTCCATGTTTAGTTTCTGCTTCCCTAATAAATGACCCTCGCGTGTCAGAGGTGACATTTCCTTTTATACTGATGCTTCTACAAAGCCACCTTATAGACTCAGCCCAGCTCTGCTGGCCTTTGCCCATAATTCAGATCTCTCAAACCCTGTTATTTGACGTTTCAGTTGACCTGCATGCCCTCACTTCAAAGTGAGATGGTGCAATTCCACTTATCTGAAGGTCAAGGTAGGCAATCTCACTGACAGCTTTAAAAAAAAAAAGCTACAACTTGGATCTCCTTGTGAAAATGTGAGCCAACTCTACATGCTGGCTGACTTTGGAGCCTTTAGACCTTGGAGCCCAGAGGAGGAGGGGGATGTCTGCGTTTCCAGACTAAGCCTTGAACCAGGGTTTGCTTAGAAATTATCATGGTACAATAAGACCTGCACTCAAGAAATTTATAAAACAACCTTATGGTCAGATTTGTAACATGAGATGTGAACACTGACTGGTAGGACACGAAAAAACAGTTGTGATTCCTTGCCCTTCACCTCCATGGGCATGACTGGCCATGCTTGGACTCTCTGCTAGGAGATGGCAGAGTTGTCAGCTCAACCCTTCACTGTCCAGACTAAATTAACCTCAGAAATGCTGATCAGAGTACAATCCTTGCTGTCCACAAAATGCCAAAAGATGCAAAGCATTCAGTACTCCTCCTATGTTCAGTGGGATTCTCTGCACAAAGGGAGACTTTCTTGGGAAACTGGAAACTAAAATGTAAATTTGGGCTTAGATGTTTTGCATCAGCCCAGATTGTTGTGAAATTTTGAAAACCCACAAAGTGTGTTATCTGTGTGAAAGGAAGGTGTAGGTTTGTGCATGATGGATATGCACTTGTGTGAAATGGAAGTTTGGAAAATCCTAGAGATCTGATGACAGGTTGATAAAATTTTCAATTAAGAAACCTTTGGTATAATCTTTTTCCACAGTTTTCAAAGCCCGTTTTCTTTAAGTTGCACACAAACAGATATCCTGCTGAATGTATTTTTGGCCATTGCTGTGGACAACCTTGCTGATGCTGAGAGTTTAACATCTGCACAGAAAGAGGAGGAAGAGGAAAAAGAAAGGAAAAAGCTAGCTAGGTAAATCCATTTGCATACACCTATCTGCACACATTCCTGTAATTACACACAGCATGGATATATAAGAATATGATGCCTATACATACATGTGTGAATATGTAATATATGTAACTTGTCTGTATGTGTATGGATTATATATGTGATTAATGTAATTATATATGGAATTATGTATGTATAAATTTTTATGCAAAGGAATTCCAACCATAAGAGAAGAAAGTGTTGTGAGCCAGGAGTCCCCCCCAGTTGCAGTGGTGTGAGCAGAGCAAAGGAAGTCTGGGTTACTGATGAGCTTTGAGAGCATCAGCAGAGAATGAGTGTGAAACAATGTCAATCCCACTTGAATCTCCCTACAATGCTCTGATTGCTTTGGGCCACGAGGCATATTTTCTGTCATTGCCATGATGGGATTTAGCAGCTTCTTTTTCTTTTGATGCCACATGCTGTTCTTCTCTTGCCAGTTCTTTTAGTGTTTCTGCAGACACTTAAGGGCACAAGCTGGATGAGGAGCTTCTCTGTCATTCCCAGCTGCCAACTCTGGGGAAGCCTCTCCTTTCTGGTTACTCCTATTCCCTGTCTTCCAGGCTGCCTGGAGGGGATCTCTTGTGCAGCTCTTTCTGCTCCATCCTGCATGCAGCTCAGCATATTTCCCTCACTCTCAGGGTGCAAACATTTGTAGGCTGTGTAGTTGGTAGTTCACAAGATATGAAAATATATGAAAATGGTCTGTGCCTTTGTCGTTGGGTGGACAAAGAGATCTCTGCTGACAGACCCAAAATATGCATTTGCACAAACACACACACACAAACACATGCCATTGAGAAAGCCACAAAATAAAGCTACTATGTAAAAATAGATCAGAGCCTCTGCCTTTGCCTGCAGATGAGGACAAGGTGGACTGGTATAGAAACTGAGCTCAGAATGGAGATTCCAGCCCTGTGATTGTTTTCATGGTGTGTGCTGTACTACATGAAGCTCCTGAAAGGGAAGTAGCTTTCCACCTTTGTAACTCTTCAGTTTTTATCTTGTAAAATTGCTAGGACTGCTAGTCCCGAAAAGAAACAGGAGATGGAAAAAACAGCTGTGGAGGAAGAGACAAAGGAGGAGAAAATTGAGCTGAAATCGATCACTGCTGATGGAGAGTCCCCTCCTGCTACCAAGGTAAGGTGTGCTGGCAGCCAGCACTGTGTGCAGTGATGGCACGAACAGCTGGGGTTTCTCAGGGAATGAAAGCTGTCTGCCTTGTCTGATAAAGGCTTTGATGCTTCTCCTTCCATTTGTGTCAGATCAACGTGGATGATTATCAGCCCAATGAAAACGAAGAAAAGAGCCCTTATCCCACAACAGAAGCACCAGGTACACATCTCCTTCCTTGTACCCCTCACTCAACAGAGTGTGCTAATGCACACAAAGCCAAGCTGTGGTAGCAGGTATGCTGGAAATGCATTCATGATGGGACAGGGTGCTGTTCCTGCCTGTGTTTGCACAGGTGGGGACTTGGCCCTTGGAAGTCCCAATACTGATCAGTCATATTTTATTTGATTCTCTGTAAAGCTCTTTATTGGAAAATACGGAGCTTTATAGAAATCAAAACATATAAAAACCTCTCTGTTTGAAAAGATGCATGTGACACTGTTTTCAGTGTGCTTTTCTAGCATTCAGTGGTCAGGGGAGTCTCACAACAGATAGTCATGAAAGGGAAAGTGCTGAATGCCTTTTTGCACTGTTTTCTAATCAAAAAGAACAGCATGACATTAGCATAACTCTCAAAGCATAAGATCTCAGCCTAGAAGTGCAAGAATCAAGCTGTAGCACTAGTTAGGCTGGTTTTCAAGTCAGGTGGGCCTAACTTCATTCTCAGATACTTGAAAAATCGGTGGAAGAAATCTCAGAACTTTAAGCACTGTTCAAGAGATCCTGAATGGGGGGTAGGATTGGACTAGTCAGTTCAACTTCCATTCTTGGGAAAGTGCTGGAACAAAGGATTAAATAAAATATGTGACTCCAAGATAAGGAGATGTCTAGCAGCCAGCATAGATTTGCTAAGAGCAAATCACATCAAACCACCCTTATTTTCTTCTAAAAGAGGCTGAAAACACTTGTAGACAGGAGAAAAGAAGTAGATGTCTCATTCTTTAAATTTGCTAAGGCTTCTGACGGTCCCTTGCAGTGTTCTCATAAGCTGACTAGAAAAATATGGTCTAGATGATGGTGAGAGAAATGATCAGACCCTTTATGGGGAGAGCAGTGATAGCCCAAGTGAGTTTGTACAACCCAAAAGCCTGCCTAGAGTTCAGCTCAGTTCACTGTTAATGACCTGAATGATCGAAGAGGCAATATGCTTATTACATTTGGAGATGACATGAAGCTAGGAAGGACAAGAAGCATGCTGGAGGGCAGCATTAGAATTCAAAGAGCTCCTGAGGTCCTGGATAAATGGTCTAAATGAAATTGAAAGTGCCAGGCTCCACGCATAGACAGGAATAAACAATTCACAAATAAAGGATCTTAGGTGACAGCTAGTTAGGTAACAGTCCTTGAGAAAAGGATCTGAATCTAATGGCCACAAGCTCAACAGATGTCAGCAACGATTTGCTGTCTTCAAAAAGGCAAGCAAGTAGTGAGATTTGTAACACAGAGAAAGAATGAGCCTTTTGTCCAGTTTCAGGTTTGTTTTAATTGGCCAATGAAAGCTAATCAGAGCAAAGCAACTGTTTTATTGTGTGCACCATTGATAAGATCTCTGGAATCTGGAATATCAAGGCTCTTTTTGGGTGCTCTGGTTAAGAGGAGCTGAATTAGAAGGAGTAGAGAAGAGAATGGTGAAAACAATGCTAGTAGGTAGCAAGGACTAAGATTGAAAGAACCTTGGTCATTTGACTTAGGAAAGGCAGGAGAAACATCTTCAAATGCATAAAAACCCTCTACAGATAGGAAGAGAATTACCTCCATTATGAAGCAGCAGATTTAAGGTTCACAGCAGAGAGAGTTTTCTAACAGTGAAGCTGTAAAAGTTCACAGAGATGGTTGTGGAAGTCCAGCATCACTGCATGTTGTTAAGGACAGGTCAGGAAAATGTCTCCCAGAAAAGGCTTAGATATAATAATTAATTGAACCTGGCTTGGCAGAGGCACGAACCAGAGGGCCTTTTGTGATCCTTTCCTGCTCTGCTCTTCTGTGATTATGTAACAGGCTATAATAGGCCATGAAGCACTTTCTCTCCTATTCCATGATTCCTGATAAATAAATGTCTGATAATAGGTTGATTTGATAGGGTAAAAAAGAACACAAGAGTTCATTTTGAGTAGATGGACAAGAGTTTCAGTCAAGCAGAATGGAAAACTGTTCATTGTGTTTGATTTTCAGTACAAGAAGTCCTCACATATGCTGTACTTGTATTTTTCCATATTTATAGCAAATTTATCAGGAGTAGAGTGTGGTTCTAACTCTGTGCAATACTATTTTAGCACTGCCTGAGGCAGGTCCCTCTGGATTTAGATTTCCCATCACCTCTGTAGACACAGGCACTTACTAGACACACATCTCCAGCTGCTAAAGGGTTTGTAGGGTCTTTAGTAAGAAGCACAAATTAAAACAACTTGATACAGTTTTGTTTCTGTTTCTCAGCTGGCTTGGATTTGCAGACAATTACATTTTTTTTCAAGTGAAATGACAGTCATCTGAATGTCAATTTTAAGTCTACTACTCATAGAATTGGGGTTTATTTCCTTTCTATAGATAGCTTAGAAAGAGTGGCTTATAAACAAAACAAAATGCTACATCTACTTTTTTTTTTTTTTTTTTTTTTTTTTTGTCATGCAGCCATGCATAGAATTAGGGTGCAGAAGATCAAGTGAAAACACTTTTAATGCCTGCCTCGGGGTGCCAATCCCTGTCTTAAGATACTTTTGAACACAACCTAAAATATGAATGGATTATCAGGTTTTCTCCTGTCTCCTAATAGAAATGCAAAGGGACACAATCTTGGCTACTTTCCATTGAATGGCATTGATGCCATTTCTAAACAAGCCTGTTCTCTGAATTGTTTATCAATTCTTTGTGAAGACTGAAGATTCCATGTTCAGAAACCATTTGAATTGGTCACTTCATTTTTTTTTCCCTAACACCATAGGGTCTTTCCTAACCTACCTTGCTCATTTTCTGATTTGTTTCTGCCCCTTAAACCAGTTTTCTCAATAACCCCTCCTGACTCTGCTGCACAGTGTTGCTCCTCAGCCCCAGAGTAGTTGCAGCTCCTCAGGTCACCTGGCCTCTTTTTTGGAAGAACAGACTGGTTCTCCCAGAGATTTGTGTACACTAGAAGGATTATTATGATGATATGTTTATCACAGGAAGACAAGGAGCTAGTCTTGCAGTCTAGTACAGAAATAGACAAAGAATTCAAACGTCAGATGAAGGTAAAAGCTTGGGATGATTCATGGGAGCTTGAAGTAAAATAATGTCCTCATACAAGAGTTCTGGTCTTTGTACAGTAAAAAAAAAAAACACCAGAAACCTCCCCAGCATCAAATTTCTCACTGATGCTGCCCTGTAGCCTGTTTGTGCTTGTATCCACAGCCAAAGAACATTTGCTTCTCCAAATGTACAAATGTGAGCAGCTGTGCTGCTTCTCTGTGGAGGTAGATAGCATGGGCAGTGAGCTGGGATGAGGCTGTAATCCTGTTATTCTTTGTGAATTTGGCCCTCAGTGTTTCCTTTCTTCTGCCCCCTAGACTCCAAGTGAAAAGTAGAACATTGTTCTTGATCTATGGCTGAGGAACTGAATGTGTTTTTCAGTCTGAAAGTATTTGGTTCCCAGAGTCATTAATCTATATTTTTTGCTGCATGGCAGACACAAGAAAAAGAGGAGAGGAACGATGTTCTTTATGGTCTTGATGTGGCTGATCCTTCTGCTGAGGGGTCTATTTTTCAGAGGCATTGTTCCATGCTCATTTAAAAGTGTATTTTAAGCATTCCTCTGAGTTATGAAAGAAGAATGATCTCACATCGAAGGAGCAGAGCAGGGACCCAGAATACTCTTCTCAAGTAAGAGTTTCAAATATCCCACATGATCCTGGGCATTGGTTTTCTGGCCTGATAAAGAAGAAAAAGAATTTGCTTACCTCACTCTTGGTCAGCCTCCTCTGAAACCTGTAGATAGAAGGTGCAAGTGCAAAATATGGTTATATTACATAAACATGCACATCAGCCTTAACACCTATTTTACAAGTCCTATGTAAAAAAGCACTTCTGAAAGATGTTTCTTTAATGAATAAAGTCTGTAGAAAGAGTATTATGAAGTACATTACACATAAAATTGAGCTGTTAAAAAATAGACTGACTTAAAAAGTACAAACTCTACGTACCAGCTTAAACATTTATGCAAAGATCTATCAAGAGAATTTGAGCTGAACTCTTGGTACTGGAAGTGTAAAGAAAAAATCCTATTTGCATGTAATAATGGCATGCATTCAAAACTGGCACTTTTCTCCTCTCTCTGATATCCAGATCAGGATCTGTGCTGATTCATCTATTCTTTCTGATGTGTCCTGCAACCAGATCAAGTACAGTACCTCACTCTAAAGGAACACCATTCCTGGGACTTATATCTCTTTATGGACTCAAGATGAACCTTTTAATTAGAGTTTCCTCCTTTGCAGTGCCTGGAAGATGAATCAGTTGTATCTAACATGTCGGGCTTAAAGTTGGGGTTTTTTTCTGATTTGGAGGACAGGATTGGGATCTTTAAAATAGCAAAATCCTATAATGTAATTTACAAAAACAACATCTGACTTGAGCAGGTAGAAAAAATCCTGAAAGGCAGAAGCTTCTCTTTCACATGCCATTTAGCCTTCACCTCTGCATTTTCTCTCCTGAGGTTGCTCACTGATCTACCTGGAGATGACACAGGTTCAAGAGTCTCAGCCTCATTCCCATCTTTCTGATCTTTCCCCCATTAAATTATAAAAGGGGACAATTTTAAGACTTTCTGACTTTCTGTGTTAGTCAATATGTGTGTGCTCACTGCTTGTTCTGGGGCATACAAGTGCTCATCCAGACACGGCTCCAGATGTAGCAGCAGCTCCATGGAGATACTCACAAATAGAAGAAAAACAATCTTGATAAACTGGAGGAATGGTCAAAATAAAAAATAAAATGTGCCCTTCAGCAAGGATGAGGTCTAAGTGCCACTTTTGGGAATAGTCAGAGCAGAAATGCAGAGGGAGGAGTGGCAGGCCAGGCTGTTGCTCTATGGTAAATAATCTGTGCTTTGTGCATATCAGACACTGATGGCAAATTAATGCCAAAGTATAATGAAAAGTCTCCATGAAGGACATTTAACAGGAAGATAGTATTGCAAGATACAAGAAATAATCTATCTTTCCTCTGCAGCAGTAAAACCTCAGCTGCAGGTTAATCCTGCAGATAGTCTGGAAGCTGTTTTGCTCTAGGAACCAGATATTCTCCCAGAGGCATAAGAGTGGTCCTCAAGTAGGAAAAAGCTTTCTGCAAAAGGAAGGAAATTTTCAATTTTCTGTGTCCATGGAAAATAAGAAAGCAGATAATGGATCTAGACCACAGCAAGATTCAAATGAGCCATTAGAGGCGGCCTTTCTGTTTTGTTTTGTTTTTTTGCAGAAGGAACTGTGAAGCATCTACAATACTGAGAATGTTGTAGGTTTAGCAGCACTAATGGTTTTACAGAGAGATGAGACCAGGGTGAGCACTGGGTAAAGGGCATTGCCTCAAAGGAGGGAAGGGCAAGGAAACTCAAGGCTTCAGCTTCCTGTTTTAATAGTTCTTAGATTTTGGCTCTAGTTATGACAGAGACAAACGCCCCAGCACTTTGGAATGGGTTGTATTTTGCATTAAAAGACAAAAATGCTTCTTGCAGCAGAGGAAGATGAGGAAGAACCTGAGATGCCTGTTGGCCCTCGACCACGCCCCATGTCTGAGCTGCACCTCAAGGAAAAGGCTGTGCCCATGCCTGATGCCAGTGCTTTTTTCATCTTCAGTCCTAACAACAGGTATTTAAGAGATTGATTAGCCAGGAGAAGAAAGTGAAGAGCTGGTACCCTTTTTTACACTGGGCCCCAAAAATTATAAGGTGCAGAGCTCCCTTTCAGCAGTTCATACCAGAGGCCACTTGTCCTTGAGGGCATGAAATCCTATGAAATCACAGCTGTAGGGAGTACAGTGAAAATATTCAGTGGGAGTTCATGGCACATGCAAGGCTGATTGAAGACACAAATGATGAAATAAGGGACACAGAGCCCAGTCAGTAATTGGAATTTCCTGACATGTCCAGGTCCAAACTGCAGGAGAGCCATCATGCAATCAATCAAGTGGGAGGCAGCAGCTTCTTGTCCTAAGGGCTGCCCAAAATCCACTCCCAGTAGGGAGTTCACTGCTGCACATCAAGAGTGAGCAAAAAAGAAGAAATGAGAGGGGGAGGAGAGTCCATAGCTCTGAGAGGTGTCTAGGGAGCACAATTCTCTCACACTTTGCCCATGGGCTCCTGCAATGCACCCTCATGTTGTCACACCTGCCTTTCCAAAACAGGTGTGCAGGACCTGTGGGTGGTCCAGGGCTGTTAGGAGACAGGTGAGTTTATCTTTACAAGGGTACAGCAGTGAGCTCACTGCCCCATGGTCTGGGCAGCACCACGAATTCCAGAGTCCCTCCAAAGGACTCAGCCTTCAGACACAGCCCCAGAGGAAGGCAGGGCTGGACCTGCACTGCTGAATTCAGGGACATTCTTTTCCCAGCAGAGTTTGTGCCACTCCTCCTTGGCAATGTGTAACAGGGAGGGACTGAGGGGCTCCTGGACTGTAATGCTAGCTTTGCCACCCACCCCCCGTCACTTGTAGAACTAAATTAACCTCTGCAGTCATCTGTAAAATTGCTATAATAGGTACTTGGAGCCCTAACAGCCAAGAGCAGAGCTAAATAGATTAATGAAGTGCCTGTAGAATTATGCACAGAGCTATTATGGGGTTTAACTCCTCACATCCTGCTACCAACACATGGGAAGTGGTGTAATGGTCTCCAGTAAGCAAGTTTGATGGGAGATTCTCCTTCTTTACCTTTTGGTTTCCCACCAAGAGCACCAAGTGGGCCTATGTTTAGCATACAACCTGCATGGCATGATGTCTCTCAGAAGTAATTTTCTGATGCCAGCCTGCCCTGTATCCATTTGGCCAGGCCTGTACCCTGTTAGCAAGGTAGATCCCCCACAGCTCCTGCTAAGTGACACTCCAGTCCCAGCTCAGACAGACATTGGCACCTTAAAGCTTGTATCTGCTGCTTTCCTCCCAAATGAATCAGGAATGGTTCCATAAATGAAAGCAAGGGATGTAATTCTGGGCTGGCAGGTTTCAGACCACATGGAAATGACAAAAAGCTCTGTCAGGAGGGGGTGATTGTTCTTCTTTCAAACACACTGAGTGTGAGTCCTGTGTGGAGAGCCAGGCTGTCCCTGTGCTGGGGCAGAGGGAAGATGCTCTGCAGGGCAATCCTCTAGTGCTGCTGGCAGAAGAGGAAGGGGAAAAATGTTTCCCAGGTCTTGCTGTTCTTTGAGAGATAAAGTTGTGCCTCTCCTCTCTCTTGCAGGTTTCGTGTCCACTGCCATCGAATCGTTAATGATAACATTTTCACCAACCTGATCCTCTTTTTCATCTTGCTCAGCAGCATCTCCCTGGCAGCTGAGGACCCTGTGCGACACCTCTCCTTTAGGAACCAAGTATGCTTCCCATCCTCCTTCCCTCGCTGCCTACTGCAAGCAGATCATGACTGGGAGCCAGGAAAGGCAGAAAAGGCTGCATCAGAGGCTTTGGGAGTGCCTGTCTTCCATGGTTTCTGCCGTTTGTAGGCTGTGTGTGAAATCATTAGGTTTTGCAGGAAACATGAGTCAGTGCAGAATTTGGCCTCTAGTTCACTTCTGAAGTGTGTGTAGGGAAAGGAAGAACAGGAGGCTGAAGTAAAATTATTGTGCCCTGGCATTAAAGCATTAGAAACGAGCTTTTAAAACGTTGATTGGGGATACAGATAATTCAATTTGGAGGGATTTTCAGGTTCCCTTTGGAACATTTGTTCTGCTGCCTCATGCTGTCTTTTAAACTAAAAGTCCCAGGGCCTGATTTTCATTTTATTCACGCTAGTGTAAATCAGAAGTAACATTCTTGAGTTTCATGCTGTCACTCTGGGGGAAATTGATGTCATCAAGGTTAGAATCAGACTTTTGAACAAGCTATCATCAAATTTGAGACAAACCTCAAAAAATATGCTGTGCTCCTCTCCTTACCTGCCTGGGGAGAGAAGAGGAAAGCATTCAGCACAGAGGTACATTCTCACCCTCTTTCATGACCATGCTTATTTTCCTTTTGAAATGCTCAGTGCTCCCTTAGCTTTGCCAGTGATTGTTTCCATTAGTCAGGGGTCATTGCAGAAAAATGAGGAGTCAGCAGACATATGCAATACCTCTGATTTCTGGTGTCTGCAGTGGCATTTTGGTGCCTCAAAGCCTGAAGAGTTTGCTAGGATTGAAGAGTGGGGTGACTTTTTCTTGTTTAATAATAAAACCTTAATTTAATGCTCCCTGAAATATCCTGGCCTGAGCACGCATTTGAACACATATGTGCCTGCAGAGAAGGTGTTAATGGAAGTCTATTCCTAAGCATATCTCAGAGTGGCTTTGCATTTTGTCCTGAAGGAGGATGCTAAATAATCCAGTCAAACCTGTGCCACCAATAACCCACTTGTGCACAAATGAGGGCACACACCACGTAGGGATCAGTGAATGCCAATATGTATTAGTGCTGCAGCATGTCAGCTGGCAGATGGGCTCCTGACGTGCCACAGAAACTGTCACAGAGTCTGCAGCAGAGAGATTTAAATGAGAGGGGGGGGAAAAAAGAGTCAGAGCTGGTTGTGCTGGATTAAAGAGCTGAGGGTTTGAGGCAAAGCGTTGGTTTGTGTACGAGAAGCCACTGGCATTGCGTGAAAATCTGTGTTTAATTTTTACAGGCACAGATGTTTCAAATGTGTCCTGCAAGGGGACACCGAGAAGATGTTTTGGGTTGCCAGTGTGGCCTTTGCACTGTGGTAGTAGAACAGTAAGATCATGTCCCCCCCTGTGCCCACTCAGAGGCCTGGGAGGAAAAGGAAGAAAGCAAAGCTGAAAGCAAAGCTGAAATCAAACTGAAAGCAAAGCTGAAATCAAACTGAAAGCAAAGCTGAAATCAAGCTGAAAGCAGAGCTAAAATCAAGCTGAAAGCAAAGCTGTCTCTGCCTTCACTCAGCATCGTCCCGTGCACCAGGACTGGGGATGCTGCTGGCACAGACCATCCCAGAGCAGGACAGGAACAGAGAGCCCAGCCAGGGCTAGTGAAGAGGTTGGACTCTGCTTTCCTGGGGCAGGCTGTGTCTTTCTCGTGTCACACAGGGCTCAGGCAGTGAGTGTTTGGAAGCTCCAGCCCAGCCTGACCAAACAGCCCTTGATATCCAAGCAAGTCCTAAGACTGCACTCACAATATTCTCCTGTTTGCACCTTGGCAAGATGCAAACATTTTAATATATTCTAGAGCAATGTCTTGTTTAGATAACAATAAATATGCCAGCTGATGAATGGAGCTGCCTGCAGAGGTGAGGCTGTGACCATTTTCATTAGGCATGATTTCGTCTTTGCTAGCTGCACCTTTGGGACAACATTCACCAGTGTGTGCTGGCTCCTTTGCAGCCCTCTGGTGAGGTAAAGCAGCAGTAGGTACAGCTTAATAATTCACTTTAATCAAGTTTGCAGCTTCTTTATGTTGGTGGAGTCATGCAAAGCTGTTAAGAGAGTACCCATGAATCTGGCCCATTGATTATAAAATTATTCCATTTTATAAAATAATCAAATGTCAGGACTTACAAAGCAGCAAGGCAAAAGGATATTTCCAATTGTAATGTATGTAAATTAATATAGGTTGAAATCAAGATCTGCCCCCTTGAAGTGGCCCTTTCTTAATTCTCTAAGATGCAAAAATTGATACAGTCCAAGACAGCCTTGAGGAGAATTTGAGATTAAAAACTGAGCAGTGACATGAAGAATTTTGAGTTATATGGTATCAGAAATTGATACATCCACACATCTAACAATCAGTGTTTGCAAATCAATCCAGATTTGGGTTGTGCTTAAATAGTACAATGTGAAATAACCCTGGAATTTGCAGAAGCTGCCCCTCTGCATACCAAGCTGTAAGAATTGAGCCACCTGTAAATCTGAATGAGGATATATTCACTAAGATACAATAAATGCCTGTGGGATGGGAGAGGGCAGTTCCCTGTTTTATGTTTATTAGTGTTTTAGCAGCAAAGCTCTAAATTTCACAAATCATCCATTTCCATATATTGGCCTTCTGGTTTAAAACATGATTATGGTAAAACAACAACAAACCATGGGCATGGTACTTTTGATATTCAACATTTGTAGTGTAGATAGCACTAAAGTGGCTTGGGAAATTGAAATATACTGGAAACAGAGAGAGTTCAATCCTGCTCCCATAAATCAGTGAGAAAGTTCCCATTTACTGTGGGATGCCAACTCATTGGCAGTGAAGGACATTCCTGTCCTTGATGCTGCTACTTTTGAAAGTCCCTTTACACTTCTAGACCTCTCACTGCCTCCTGTGACACCACTTTTTATGTTTGCAGTACGTGCAATGGGTATCTCCATCACCAGGCCATTCCTGGGAATGATGAGCATTTCAGCTGGCTGGTTGTTGAGGATGCAAATGGAAAGATGCAGGATCTAAGTTAGGCACCTTTAGAGAATGACCAAATTATGGTTGCAGTACAAGGGCTGGGATTCTGTTCAATTGGCAGAGTCTTTGTTATTCATCCTAATCCAGAGCAATTCAGGACAGAGAAAAGAAAGAGCTAGAGTATGATTTTGCAGTTTGCTTTTCTTCCTTTGAGAGAGGCACAGGACAAGACTGAATGGAAGTTAATAAGAAGGAATCTCATGTTTTCCACTGAGAGATCAGGCATTCTTTGTATTCTCAGTTTGGAATCCTATTTGGGAAAACCCTTGAATGTTATTTATGAGATGTAAAGAAAAAAAAAATCCTACACCAACCAAAAAGTTATTTTGCCTCTATAGTGCTCATGAGATTGTAACTCAGGAAAGATTTCATGTAATGTGCTTCTTGTCCTCTGTGCCAGGACCTTCACTGCATTCAACAGGACTTCACAAAACCATTCCCTATAGAGCCCTCCTCATTCCCTCGTGAAAAGAACTCATGTATTTGATTTTAACTGTGATTTCCCATTGGAATGATCAGTCACTGACCTACCCTCCCCACTCCTATCCCCTTTTGTTTTTACAGATTCTCTTTTATTTTGATATAGTTTTTACTGTCATTTTCACCATTGAAATTGCTCTGAAGGTAAAGTGCCCATCTTCTCTACCATTCCTTGTTCACAAGCTTTCTGGTTTTCTGCCACTCTCTGTTGCTAACACACACGCCTGTTTGTTCCTGGGTCACGCTCAGTACCACTAACCCAATTGTGCTTATTTTTCAGATCCTAGGCAATGCAGACTATGTCTTCACTAGTATCTTTACATTAGAAATTATTCTTAAGGTAACCAATCTGAGAAATACACTTGTTTTCTTCTTTTCTTTCTCTTTCTCTTTCTTTCGCTCTTTCTCTGTCTCCTTTTTTTTTTTTTAATTTTTTTTTTAACCCCGTTATTATCTCTACAAAAAGGGTTTTTTTTCTTTTCATTTGACGTTTTGGCAGTTGCTTAAAAAGTCTCCTGGGAAATTCTTATATTCAAACTTGTAATTGAGGGGCTACAGCAAAACAATGTTTTTCAGGGGAATTGCAATGAAAGGATGCAATGCTGGGAAATGTAAGAGAGGACCAAGAAAAAGGCCATCCCCTGATAAATTTCTCCCTCTACCCTGGCTGGTCTTTCCAAAATAGGACATTTCTGCTCTGCAAGAAGCTCTGAATGCACACACCTCTTACACAGGCTACCCCCAGAGAGAAGGTCTCTGTTCTGCAGAAACCAGCCCAAAGGGTGCCTGATGACTTCTGTGAGCTTACAGCGTGCACAGCCAAGCAGGAGGCAGGGAGCACAGGGAAAACCTCACTTTTTAGGTGTTGACAGAGAACCAAGAGCACAAATCACTGAGACACCAAGGCCAGTAGCTGCCAGTGAACATTGCTGCATCAAAACCCAGCTTCCAGTTTTCCCAGGAACGTGCCCTGTACCAAGGGGAATGTGCAGGAGAATGGTTTAGCTTGGAAGAAAATAAAAATAGGCTGCCTTGTTCTTAACTCTAATTTTCCCAAATTGGTAGGCTAATAATTTAAATAACAGTAATTGAGCTAAGTTCTGGCTTTCTAAATGCTAGGTTCACTTGGCAGCTGTTTTTTTTTTTCTCAGCAAGCTAGTTCTAAGTGCTGGCAGGCAGTGCCTTAGAGTTGCTCAAATTTTGCAGCTCAAGACCCTAATAACAGTATCTATATGGAAGGCTGGCAAGCAGGGTGGCCCCTGCATATTTTTATAGTGAAACGTGCTTTTTTTGATATGACTTGAAATTACCAAAGCCATTATGTTCTCCAGGGAGATGTACACATTATGCCTGTGTGCAGTTTGCATCTGTGTTTACACAATAAATCTGAATGTGCACAGATCACATGGCAGATCCAAAAGGCCTGTCAAGAAAAGGAAAATATCCCAGCAGCAACGTTTAAAAATGAAACAATAGTTCAAGGCACCTGTTTGGACTCACAATTACTAATTCTGCTTGCTCTGAAGGAAGTGGTAACACTCCTGAGGACTTCAGTGGGAGCAGAGCTTAACCCAGCCCATTGCCTGGGCCTTCCCAAGGCCCTCCTGTTAACTTCAGGGATTTATGACAACATCCCTGGATCTTCTCCAAGTTCAAGTGGGAGAACAGTGCAAGGACCATAAGTTTAAATTTCACAAATAGCTTGGTTTCTCAGTGCAAGTTTCTCTGCTGCCTTGCACCAAGCACATTGTTTTGCAAAACAAAAGTTAATGTAAGTGGTAAAAAGAAAAGAATGAATGGCAGTGGGATGTTCAAGGCTGTAGAGAAACAAGCTTCATCTGCCCTCCTGTTGTTGATAACAACACCTGCACTCTGGTGAATGCTGGCAAGGAGACTGCCAAGGATTTTAAACTGGAATCCTAAAAGGCTGTGACTTGTTTAACGCCCCAGATGGGAGGCAGATATAGGTTGTACAATCTCTGAGAGTCTCTTCTGAGGTGAAAAAAATCTCTCAACAGCCTTGAGAGAACCACAGTTTGTACTGAACTTAAACTCAGCAGAGCTTCCCCTCCTGATTTCAATGGTGTCTTTCTTTCAAGATTGCCATACAAAATCTAACCAGTAAAGGGCATCTTTACCACCTTTGTTATGGCAAGAACCCCTCCTCCCTTCCCCAGCTGAATGTGTCTACAAGTATAAATTCTAAGCCAAGACCAGAGTTTATACTTCCTCCCCCTCTAATTTCTGTCTGATTGATAGTTCCCTGATGTCATGGATGTTTGGTGAAGAAAATAATCTGATATACCATGTGCCCTTCCACCCTGCTCTGAACAAAGTTGTCACAGGCTGGAAACCACCAGCCAATACACCTGACATCCTGAGCTACTGCTGGGAGCCAGAAAACTCCAGTTTGATTTCCAGTTCATACTTCCCAGCTGGAAGTCTGGCTACAGCTCATGATGTCTGCCTCAGGTTACTTTAGACACCTAACTTAGATGAGATTCAGAGGACCAAACTTAGAAGCTTGTATTCCTGGATGGGAAGGAGAATTCCTAATGAAGGAACATTAGCAGTTGTGGGGATGGGGTTTCTCCAAAGCAGCTGCATTAGATCACTCACCGAGTCTAAGGTAGGTGGTACAAATACCCCATCACTCACCCTCTTTAACTGTGCCAGGCTCGTTTAGTCACATTCTGTAACAGAGCTCAGTCTAAACTTTTCTATTTACAC
The DNA here is from genome assembly GCA_037013685.1 of Acridotheres tristis. NCBI lineage: Eukaryota > Metazoa > Chordata > Aves > Passeriformes > Sturnidae > Acridotheres > Acridotheres tristis. Next base: position 68,951,368 of record CM072885.1, read on the forward strand.
TGTCACTCAGTCCAGGAGCTGTGACATCCTCCTCAAAGCCACCAGGTTTCCAATACCTCTTCATACCCAGGCAGGGCAGAGCCTCCCTTGCAAAATATGAAATTATTTTCCCTCCCTCTGCCCGGTGATGCTCATAATGATTACCTCCACAAAGAAAGTAGCCTCTTCAAGGAATACAGCCTGGGCTTTGTAAGGAAAACTAAAGGGAAATTGCAACTGCATCTAGAGTACAAATGAAGGAAGATGGAAAGGAGAAGGGATGTGGGACTGAGCTGAACAGAAGGAGCAGGCTGAAGAGAGCAGTAATTCCTCCTGTTGCTTCAGTTCAGTTCCAAAGCATCAAATCCCTGAGGGATTCTGCTTTTCCTTCATGAAGGGAAGAGCAATCAACTGTCCCCTGCAGCTGGCCTAAGTACTGAAAGCACTACAGAAGAGCCGATTTTATTTTATATTTTTTATTCAATTTTGCTGAAGAGGACTTTATATAATACAAGTGTCCTCTGTCACTGATGAAAAAGGGAAAGGCATATGATTGCAAAGGGTACTTTTTGCAAACAGTCATTTTGCTGCTTTGCTGATTCTAAATGTTATGCACTCAGTGCACTTAAAGTGCATATTTTCCTTGCTTTCTTTAGCTAGGCCTTTCACAATTATCTTGCTGTCTTTTTCCCCCTCTCTTTTCTTTCCGTGGGGGCTCAACTTCTCCTTTGGGGTCTGGGGGTGAATTATCTGCCAACAATAGCAATGCTGCTCCCCTCCCCACTTATCCACTCTGAGCACAGCCAGGTGGGTTTGGCTCCTGAGCAGCTGCTGATGGCAAAGTTTGTGTTTGTGCCTCCCTGCAGATGACTGCCTACGGGGCTTTCCTCCACAAGGGCTCCTTCTGCAGGAACTATTTCAACATCCTTGACCTGCTGGTGGTCAGCGTTTCTCTCATCTCCTTTGGCATCCAGTGAGTGAGCTATTTCCAGCTGCCTGGTTTTGTGGGGCTGGGAGGGGTGGCTCAGGCTGATTGTCTTATCTGGGTCTAGTGGTAATGGTTTACTAATTTGAATTTTTTTTTTTGTTGTTGTTGTAAAATGGGATTAGGATGAAGGTAAAATAGGTTTAATTTTAAATGGTTTAAATGTTAATTTTTTAAAATGTTTTTAATTTTTTTTTTTAAATGTTAATGGTTAAATGGTTAATTTTAAAGAGAAACTTTATTACTAGAAACTATAAGAAAAAAACTTAGCATAAAACTTTAGATTACTTTTTTTTAACAATGAAAACGTACAGAAGACAACTCAATCAGTTTACCACCTCTGAAATAATCTTTTAGCAATTCACTTGGGAGAGGAGGAGAGGAGACTCTTTTTTTTTGTTTGTTTGTTTATGGAGATTTTTCTACAATAAACAGGTTTTTTGTGCCTTGATGTCACAGTGATCAGCTGCCCGGGAGACTGGAATTCTGATTCTATTCAGAATGGCTCCCTGGCCACGCCACTAAAAATTTCAGAAAACCTTCACAAACCACCACACTGGGTAGGATTTTTCTCATGAGCCTGTTGGGGTATTCATGAGGTATTTTTCTCAGATGATTCAAGGCCATTAAAATTAATCCTCGAGAGAGGAGGTAGTAACTGAGAAATGCTACACTGGTGACCTGGAGGGGGAATCTTTCAGAAACAGCAAATGAGAACAAAAAATGAATGTATTGAGAATCATGACACTTAGCTTTGTTTTACTGCATCAGTTCAGTGACTTATGGTTCCCTCCTAGACTTTTCATAACCTCTTTGGAAAATGAGGTTGATAATGTTTTCCTGCTTCCTAAGATGTTGTGAATTTTAGTCAATGGAAGGCCATCAAGCGTTTGAAGAGTTTTGTGAGAATCTTCAGAGTGGTAGTAGCTGTTCTGTCATGCTGTTTTCCTTTGGTTCATCTGTTAATTTGCTTAATAATTTATAGATTTACTGGACTATGTGTCAGGTAGGAAGTTTCCTAATTAATTTCACGTCTGATAAGAAACAAGCTCCCAGTTGTTGCCATTATAGGCTAGCAGCTCACATGTGTTGCACACTAACTCAAGCAGGACAATTTGGGCTTTCAGTCAGGGTCTTAAGAATGGCACAGTGCTTGTTTTGACCTGCTGCTTCTTTCTAAAAGACTTAAGTCAGACTCTTGGTGTGTTAACATTAAAGCTGTTCCCAAAATCAGTAGGAGAACATGATGTCATTGAGCACGAGGAAGATGCTCGGTCAGGGTTTTAGTTTTGGAAGGTGCAGAGAGCTCTGCTGCAGAGGATAGCTGTGTTAAAAGTGAGCACATAAGTCATCCTAATCAATTCAGTGGGAGTTTCCACTCCTTAAATTTATGTACACACTTAAATGATCTGTGGGTTCAGGGCCCAAACACACTATAGGATCACACTCCAGGTGGATAATGCTGGAGTGTCCTGGACTTTACACTCTTCTATGAATATTTCAATGGAGCACTTCTTTGAGCCTTATCTGAAAATGCCCTGACTACATCTTGGCACAATTTCTATATCATAGATATCTACAGAATCTGTTTGCCCTGCTCTAAAAATACACCTTACCATGTTGCATTCCCCTTCCATTAATACAGCAGAGATGATGAAAGCCAGAACAAGATGCCAGACCACTGAAAATAACATCAGAAATTGGTTTCCTTACCCCTGAAGTGCCATGGCAAAGAGTTGGCTAAATACCTTATGCAGCCTCAGGCTGTGCAGAATTTCAAAGATGTGTCCTTGCTGCACACTCCCCACGTTTCTGTCTCTCTCAAATCTTCCAACACTTTATTCCAGGTCCAGTGCCATTAACGTGGTGAAGATCCTGCGTGTTCTGCGGGTCCTTAGACCACTGAGGGCCATCAACAGAGCCAAAGGACTAAAGGTTAGAAAAGCCCCATTGCTTTCTATAAAACTAAATCCAGGTTATTTCAGGCTACAAGGGCTTTTGCAGTGGTTCAAGTAATGTTTCAGAGGAATCACAGTGTGGTTGAGGTTGGAAGGGACCCTCAAGCAGGTGCACTGAGAGCAGGTTGCCTGGGCTTTAGAGTACCTCCAAGGAGAGAAACTCCTCAGCCTCTCTGCCTGAGCTGTTCCAGTGCTCAGTCACCCTCACAGGAGAAATGTTTCTCAATGTTAGATAAACCTACTCTGTTTCAATTTGTGCCCATTGTCTTGTCTGTGGGAACCACTGAAAAGAGCCTGGCTCTGCCTCCTCTGCGTCCTCCCTTTAGCCATTAATACACAGTGGCCAGATTCCCCTAATTCTCCTCCCAGATGAAGAGACCCAGCTCTCTCAGCCTTTTCTCATGGCAGAGATGCTCCAAACCCTTCAGTCATCTTCGTGGCTCTTTGCTGGACTTCTTCCAGCATGCCCACAGTTCTCTTCTACTGAGGAACCAGAATTGGACAAAGTACAACAGGACAAAGTCTCACCAGTGCTGAGTAAAGGGGAGGAATCACCTCCTTCAGCTTGTTAAAATCTTTGCCTAATGCAGCCCAGGATAGCACTTGCCATCTTTTCAGTGAAGGCTCATATTCAGCTCTGTGTCCACCAGGATTGCCAGGTCCTTTTCTGATAATCTGCTTTTCAGCTGAATGGCCCCATCAGCACAGAGGTGAAATGATGTGGTTTTCTAGGGTTACAGATGGGCCCACAGCCCTAACATAACCTTTCTGTATTAGATAAACTCTTTCCTGTGTGCTGGTGGGTTTTAGGTGGGTGCCTAACTTCGAGGGAAGTTTCAGAGAGCTGAGTTCTGCTATTTTCCTAACCCTTTCTGCCTGCTTTTAAAAGTACAGCAAGAAATGAAACAAGTTGGTCCCCTTTCCCGAAACATTGGTTAATGGGTATTGGTTAAATAATTGTTTTTTATTGTATTTTTATTCTTGGGCTTCTCCCTGAGCCAGAACAGTTGAGAACAATCCCACAAGTGACTTTTGTTCCTCCCTTCCATTTGCAGCACGTGGTCCAGTGTGTGTTTGTCGCCATCAGAACCATTGGGAACATTGTGATTGTCACCACTTTGCTGCAGTTCATGTTTGCCTGCATTGGAGTTCAGCTGTTTAAGGTAAAACCATCAGACCCATTCATCCATCCATTACATCGAGCTGTGGTAAGGGATGGGAAGAAAAATAGCATGAAAAGCCTGGGGAAGGGAAAATGGGGGGTTTTTTGTGTGGAAGGCAAGACATTTGAGGCACTGCCAGTGTTATCAGGGCTTCTGCTACCAGCAGTTCAAAACTGAACCAGGCAGAAATGCAGAGATCTTACCCATCATCTGTGCTCAGAAGAAATGATCAGCAATATTGCTCTTCCCTGAACAGGTTTACATTGGCATGACATGCTCCCAGGAAGGTGAAGGGGTCTGTTAAAGGATCCTTGCAGTCTCTGCCTTCCATCTTACAGAGGAAGGGGCACACCAGATAACCATGGGGGGGTTGTTCATTCACTTCTTTTTATGTCTGCTTTTATCTCCTTGCCTTTCACCACCTTCCTGACAACAAGTGTTCAGGACATACACATAAAAGTCCCATACAAGCAGAAGCTTCATTCCTCTTTCTTCCTTCCCAAGGGCAAGCTGTACAGCTGCACTGACAGCTCCAAGCAGACAGAAGCAGAATGCAGGTGGGTCTGAGCTTTCCCAATCCCTCCCCTTCCCTGGCTGCCCACCCACAGCACCTTGAGCTGGCAGTGCAGCCCTGCCACCTTCTGTTCTGTCTCCACTCTCCACCCACAGAGGGTACTACATCACCTACAAGGATGGGGAGGTCAGCCAGCCCATGATACAGCCCCGGAGCTGGGAGAACAGCAAGTTTGACTTTGACAACGTCCTGACTGCCATGATGGCCCTCTTCACCGTCTCCACCTTTGAGGGCTGGCCAGAGTGAGTGTTTCTGGGACCAGTGCAACACTAGCAATGTCCTCATTCATTTCAAAAGAGAAAATTCAAAGGCAGAGCACAGTCTTTCCCTTTCTAAGTATTTAAATAAGTCTGCAGCTTTAAATGTAGCAATAATAGCACTGTGGTGTTATGTACTTTGTAAATTCCTCAGGGCCTGCAGGAATTTCTGTTACTGTATTTGTAAACAGCGCAAAGCACTGTCTCTAGTTCTTAAAAGACAATTTCCACTAGTAGCAGTATTTGTTACAATTATGATGTGTATAAATGAATGCAAAATGCATATCAAGTCCTTTCCAGAATTGCCAGGTTTCAGGTTTCCCCATGGAGTCCCCATGTATGAAACACAGCAGTGCTGCCTCTGCAGTACTGGCAGACATGGGGTGTCTTTCCAGACCCTGCTGCTGTGCCCCAGGAGACTCTGGAGACTCCCCCAGAGTCACTCAGGGTGACGTGGACATGCAGGATATCATGAGCTGACCCTGACCTGTGTCACCAGGTGACACCAAAAGCAGTGGCATCATGTAATACAGAATTCATACTTTCAATACAATGGTTTTGAAATTAAATATGAAAACTAAATTTGAGCCTTAAAGATTGAGCTTATGGAGAAATACTGTTCTTTCCAGAATATATAAAGGAAATTTTGGCTTGAATTAAATTTTACAGTTTAAATGATGCCACCTGGTATAACAGCTGTTGACTCCTGGGATCTCCTTTTCTCACAAAATTGAGTTTGCAACAACTCTGTTGGGACTCTCCTGTCCTTTGTTAACTGAAGAGTATGATTTTGTCCAGCTATGAAGACATTTCACCCCTGAACAAGTTCAAATGTGTAGAATTAGTAAGAGACAGATCTCTTTGGCAAGAGTTTGCACTCAGATCAGCGCAAGCCTGCACATCTCTGAGTGAATTGATTTTGATAAAAGTAGAAGAAAATCACAAAGTTAAACTTTATAACACCTATAATCACCTATAAGGCCTCAAGGCAGTTGCAGATTTTCTCTGCATTTGGCTCCTGTTTGCTTTCAGGTTGCTGTATAGGTCCATTGATTCCCACATGGAGGATGTGGGACCCATCTATAATCACAGGGTTGAGATCTCCATCTTCTTTATTATCTACATCATCATCATTGCTTTCTTCATGATGAACATCTTCGTTGGTTTCGTCATCGTCACATTTCAGGAACAAGGAGAACAAGAGTACAAGAACTGTGAGCTGGACAAAAACCAGGTAATTGCAACAACTTGCTGTCAATAAAGGTAGAAAATGCTTTTAATAGATAAATGCATACAGAGAGGAAAATGTTAAGCTTGCCAAAAAGATGAAACAGTAAGGTGGCTTTGCTGGCATCTTTTAGGAGTGAGGTAGAAAAAAAGTCTTGCTGCAAGATTTGCTCAAGGGACAACAATTACTTAAAAATGTTTGCTGTACCATTTGTTTCACTGAGATTAGATGAGCACAACAGCAACGTCTGGCCAAAGAAATTGCATGTAGAACTCTTTAACAGGTAGAACGTGCAGATTCACATCATGACCTAATAGAAATTCTTCTACGAAGCTTTTTCATTTCAGTAATAAAACTTGAAACATGTTGTATTTTTATTACATTTGAAGGTAGCTGACCACCCTGATATTTTGGGGTTGAGTTTTAAATGTACCCTGCCTCTCCCACAGCGCCAGTGTGTAGAGTATGCCCTGAAAGCCCGGCCCCTGAGGAGATACATCCCCAAAAACCAGTACCAGTACAAAGTTTGGTATGTGGTCAACTCCACCTATTTTGAATACCTGATGTTCGTTCTGATCCTGCTGAACACCATCTGCCTGGCCATGCAAGTAAGTCAGCGTGCAGAAAACCTCCAGGGGACAAAGTAGTAGACTTTGTTGGGGGAAATGCAAAAATGGCTGAGGTTGAGACCTACTTTCACCTTCACAAGGTGTCAAGGGAGAGGGAAAAGCATGTTAAAAAAAACCATTGTACTGTGCTCACTTCTGATGAGATGTAGTTGAAATGAGGACTCTAACTCTGGCACATTCAACAGTTCTTTTTTGACTCCTTAAAAACAAACAAATTTCACATTTCTAAATAGAGTCCTGCAAGTACTAGAGCCTTCCAAGAAAAATGTTGAAAATGCCTCAACACTGTATTTTTCTCAGCCCTGCATTCAGCTGCAGCTGAATTGTTTTAACTGAAGCTGGTTTGAATAAATCACCCTGTGCCAATACAGAACATGAAAATCCATCCCAGCTGTTTGAAGTTTGTTAAAGTTAAGCAGCTACAAATGGGGTCTTGTAACATGAACTGGAAGGTGACCTTAGAATAAGGCAGTGCAACCAGTTAAGTGTCATGATCTGGAAAGAGGGGTATGAAAAGTGAGGTGGTAACACTTGCAGAAGACACTGCTTGAATTAATCAATAGAAGATGGAGAGTAACTTCATAAGATCTTAATAAAGTTAAGTGAATGGGCAGCATGATTGCAAATTTAATTCAGAGTTGACAAATGCAAGAGAGTGCATATTGGAAAGATATGATTTGAGCTGCTCATGTACTTTGCAGAATCCTGAATTTAGTGTAATTGCTTGGGGAATGGCTTGGTATCATTATGGACAGCTCAGTGAAACTCCTGCTCACTGTGCAAACAAACAAACAAAAAAGTAATCCAAGTCTAAGGGAAGGAGATAAAAAACACAATTGGAGATTGTGTTGTAACATTGTGCAAATTTATAATGAGCCCTGAATTACAATGATAAGTATGATTTTGGTAGCCACTCCTCAAAAAGATTCTTCTAAAAAGAGGAGATCGTGAGCCAGGTGGCAAAAATGGATAGAGGCATGGGAGTGCTTATGATTGAAGGGAAATGGGAATTCTTAAATGAAAAAATTAAACATGCTGGGGTCTTCCTTGGCATGAAGGGAGACTGGGAGGGGTCCTGTGTATTCCTGGCTGCTGGCATGTCCACTCCTCACACTCCTGCTGGGACATTGTTTTTCAGCACTATGGTCAGAGCTGCATGTTCAAGGAAGCCATGAATATCCTCAACATGCTCTTCACTGGCCTCTTCACTGTGGAGATGGTCCTGAAATTAATTGCCTTCAAACCCAAGGTAGGTGCTGTAGGAGTAGCTTTCCCTGGCCTCTGTGTGTGTGTGCATGTGTGCGGGGCAGCTGTGAGGAGAAGGAGGAGGTGAAACTTTCTATTTCATCTATTACCCCACCAAGAACTGAGCTGGACAGTTGCTCTCTGGATTGGAGTCTCATTTATATATTTAATAACTTTTTTTGCTGGAGAGTAGACACAAAAAAAAAAAAAAAAAAAAAAAAAAAAAAGTGAAAAAAGCAACACTGCTAATAGAGACGGTTCCTAGTTTTCATTAAGTTATCACAGTGACACTCTGCTAAGGCTATAGCATGTCTTCCATTCTGAATGTTATTCTAATGCTCTCTCTCTGACTTTCCTTATATAATTTATAAACAGCATCTCATGATTAGTCTCCTGACCCAAGTGAAGTTAATCAAGCATGACTCATTTTGAGTTATGAGCCTTGGAAAAAAATGTTTCTTCTGGGAGGGCTACATTTCAGTGATGGTTTGGATTGCTCTAGTTTTGAATTTAAGACATCATTGATAATATTCACTACCCCAGCAGGTCCTGTCTTAAAGTATTGTCCTGTGCATTGGGCCATCATATTATGCCAGTATAGCTGCACTATGGGGTATGATTATAACCTTCAAGCTCTTCTATTTAAGTTCCCACAGCTGCTGTAGGACAAGGACAAAGATCCTGACCTCACAGAATTACCCAAGACTTTGTTCTGTGCGGTTTAAATTCAGTTATGTGTCATAAAAAGTTGAATCCAGATACCTAAATATAGGTCCCCCATGTCATTTCATATCTTCAGTGGTACCTTGACACATGGGCTTGTGTCTTGAAGGATGCTTTGAAACATTGTGGAGATGGTCAAGATGTTCTCTGAAGCATCAGTAATGGCATTGATAAAAATGAGAAATTTTATGTCTGCCAGTCATTCTTGTCCTTCATTTTAAGTTAGGGGATCACTGAATTTAGCTCCTCCCAGGGTTAATCTAACATCTTCCTCATCCTCAGTTCAGAAACTTTGCTCTCCATTTCTACTGAATTTGGCCTTATTTATTTGTTTTCAACTCCATGTTGACTTTACTCCCATCCAGCTTCTCTCTTTCTCCCACACTTTCTAGGACTTCTTCTTGCAATAGTCACAATTTTATTTTTCACCCAAGCCCAATACCACTATCCTATCTTGCATGTAGTTCTCTTGGAAGTTAGGAGCATCTTGGCAGTCTTGCTGAAGACTGGGTTTTGGAGGTTTATTGTGAGATCTCAAACACTGTCTTGGAAAATTCAAAAGCATCATTATCTGTTTCAGCAGGGATTTTAATTTTCAGGAGAGATCTACCTTTCATTTTTGAGACTTCACCATTTCTGTTAGCAAGGAAATTTTCTGTCACTTCATAGAAGTTTTATCTGCACACCCTGTACCTAGAAGTGCATCTCACAGGCTTTATAATGTTCTGATTTTGCAGTTCTGCTTTACAGGAGATTCTTAACTTTCAAGAAGATGAGACTCTCAGTGGAATTTGGTTTAGAACATCTAGGGGAGAAATTCAACCAGGGCAAATACTGATTTTTGTACAAGGAAGGCTTTACCTGACATGGTTGCTTCTAACAGTAAGAAAATGGCATTGATGACATTGGAAGTCCTTTCTGCTTCCTGTGGTTTACTTTCCTCTGTCCAATCTTCTTTTCAAGTTTTACTGCACAAAAAGTATTTAAAAAATCAGCTGAGGGCAAGCATGTATCTCTGGATGGCAAAACATGGAAACAGATTTCCTCAAGTAATTGTGGAATCTCTATAGTTTGAGGATTTAAAATTAAGTTGAGGGAATCTTTAATTCAAGACAGCTTAGGGATCTATGATCTGTCCTGAGGCAGGCAAATGGAATAGACCACAAGGCCCCTCTCAAACCAATTTTTCATGATTCTGTAATTTCCAAACTAAATCCCCAGCTACTATACTATAGTAAAAGTAGAGTAAAATATAAAGTTTCTTATTACAAGAATAGTAGAGTTTTAACAAAGTATTTTGAGCTAGGACTCAGACAACCACCTCAGGTGAAAGAATAGCCAACACTAACAATGAATGTTTCAAATCCTGGTCTGGCCTACATGCCAAAAATGGTACTAACTCATGCCTCTATTTTAATTAAGTATCTTAATGAAAAAACCCCCAACGTTTTAAAAATGGAAACAAGGATTACAGGGAAGAAAAACAGGACTGACCTTGTGAAAACAGCTAACAGAGCAAAAAGACTTCCCTCTGGAGCATATTCACACTGAATTATGTTAAGCACCAGTTCAGTGACTCTGGTTTGGAAACACCAAATTCCTTGTGTAACTTGTCATTGTTGTGTACGAGGATTTGGCTGCAGCCTTCATTCCCTGCTCTCCAGAGAAGGAGAACTCTTTCTCCCAGATGACCCCTGGGACTGATGTGGACCAGCACTGGGGAGCACCATCTGCTTCTCTTCAGGTTGCACATCAGCACTGAAGATGAACTTGCCAAGAATATTTTCTGAAGTGGGAGTTTCCAGCATGGAGAAAGTAGTTGCCTCAATCTTCTGCTTGGCTAGACCTGGTGGCCAAACTGCATCTTCAGATGGAAGTTGTCCCGTGGAACACCAGCTGGGAAAGTCCAAAAGCATTTCTTTGTCACCTGGGAGAACATCACTACCTGTCCCCTCTAACCAACCAAGTCCCCCCAGCAAAGAAATGAAGTGCTGAGTGTTATTAGTGTTTCCCAAATGGAAAATGGCAAGATGAAATGCTCATCTCTGCTGCAGACAGATTTGTCTGTCATTTCCTGAGCAATAAAACACAAACCAGCCTTTGTTTAAGCTGCTTTGTCTCATTTTGAATTTGTGCCCAAACATCACTATTTTCTGTCTGAAGAATACCCTAAAATAAAAGAGCTGTAAACTTTATGACTGACAACAAGAAAGGAGGAAACTTGGTTAGCTGAAGGTGTTGTGTTCTTATGACAAGCCCCAGGAGAATGTGGCAGAACAGAACTGAGCCCAGAATTGAAGCTGGCAACATTCAGTCTGTTTTCTCCTTTTTTTGGGGGTGCTTAACCCAGTCGTGGATGCTGGAGCTTGACTTTCAACTGCAGCAAGACAAGCAGGAACTGAGTTGTGACTCTGAATCAGCCACCACAGAGTTCTCCCTTGCACAGTCACTTCCTAAAGCACCTTGCAATGAAGAATCTGCAGCAGCAGCAACAGAGGGATGAGGCTTTCTCCATCTGCACAAGGTGGAACAAGGCTGCTGTTTATTCATACCTTCACCAGGGAGAGCTGGAAAGGGAACTGGGACACATCCCTGAGGTATTGGGAGCTGCCATTGCACTTCCTTCTCACAAAAGTCACCACGGGATGTGCCCATGTGGAACAGCTTTAGGGGAAACCCAATATGCAGAGTTCCTGCTGCTGCCCACAGTGTGGGGTCCACTATTACAGAGGCACAGATTCAATTGGAAATGGGTTGGAAAATCATCAAGATCATTCAAGATCATCAAGTCCAAATGTTAACCTACCATTGCCAAGGTCCACTAAACAAAAATGCACACCAGTGCTACCTGTATAACCTGCATAACGACAGAAAAGGTGGCAGCCTGAATGAATAGACTTTTTTACTGCATCCTTTTTTTATTTCAACACTGGCATTCTGTGAGAGGTCCTCCTGACTTGCTGCTCCTGATACTGGAGGTGAAAAAAGCAAACACAGTCAGTTGCAGAGATAAGGAGCAGGGACACACATGTGCCTGTTGACAAAGAACCAGCGTGGATAAGCCAGCCCTGCCCCTAGCTCTTGTGGTGGGAGCAAGGCTTTACTTACTGAAAGGCCAGCTGTAGGAATAGGGAGCCAAGTCCCAGTCAGGGCTCGTCTCCTAACACTTACAGAAAATATGTGAAGGGAAGACAAGGGCTTTCCTAACTAAACATACTGTTACTGCTGAGACTGGTTGCTCTGGTCAGCAGGTCCCTTTGAAACTTGTCCTTTGAGCTGGCTATCCTCTGTGAGCAGGGGTTTGGTTTGTTTGGTCTCCTGGGTGGCCAAGAGGACAGGGGTACATCAGCTGGAGCAGCTGCTGCTGTGGCACAGGCAGTGCATGCCAGGCTGGGACAAGGCTTCCAGAGCCCTGTGGGTCTGTGTGACACTCCTGCTGCTGCTGGGGGTCACTTACCCCATTTCTTTGCAGGATTAATCTAAGCACTGTGTCAGACAGCTCATCCGTGTCTCCATCCATGTCAGGAGGGTGTGCTAACAGTGAGCTGGAGAGATTTGGGATGATTAGGGCTGCTGATAAAGAAAACAGCCACTACATGCCCTGCATCTCCTTACAGAGTATTAATATGCTGCTCTGAAGCAAAACTCCCAAATGGACCTCACTGTTTGTCTTGGCTGATGCTCATAAACTGATTCAAGACTAGTTACTTCAAAAAGACAGACAGACTAAAAGTAATGCTGGTGAGCCAAGGCCTTTTGCTGCTTTGTTTTTCTAATTTTATAAATTCTCCAGCCAGTCTGCTGAGCTTTTTTCCAATTCCTGCATGGACAAAGCTGCTGCTGCTGCTGCTTCAGGCTTTTTCCAGAGAAAACTACTAAAGGGAATGAGGTGCTGTGCTGTCTGTGGTGCTCACAGCTACCACTGTTCCAGCTTCTTAAAGAAGAAATCCCCACAAGAACCAGTCCATGGAGGGCCAGCTGCTCTACAAAACCTGCCTGGGGTTTATCTTTTCAAGTTGAAGACAGTGACTTAAAATGCCTATTCGTATAAAGCTTCACCATCTGTCAATGTACGTGCTAATGTGAGGATGGATATTCCTCCAGGAATTTCACATCTTTCCAGCTCCCTGGAACGGGCTGTTTTCCTGATGAGCCATATCTACTTTTTCTTTCAGGAAACACTTCATCTCTCCCCTTATTAGCTAGGGCAGGACCACTAATCCAAGAGCTATGAATTTTCTCCTGCTGTGCCTGTCATCACAAACTAGGGAAGACATAACCATGGAACTACTGCTACACATAAAGCAAAGCACATGATCGTTTATTTTGTCAAATCCGTGCCTGCGTGCGGAAAGGGAATCTTGGAGATTTCCTCTGTGGAATTATGACTATCAGAGAGACTGCAGATCACAAGTCTATTCCATCTACCAGACACTGTCAGCACCTTTCTTCCCTGGGTGTTTATGGATGTTACTTGTAAAGCAGCCTGTAACAACGCCATCTGTCCTGCCTCAGATAGTGACTTCAGTCCCTCATTTATCACTGCTACTTCTCTCTGAATCCTTGCCATTCTTACATGTCAGGGACTGTTTGAAACAAGCTTCACATCCAGCACAAGGCACACAGTCCCATGTGATCCCAGGAAGAGCTGTGACCCTCTGGAAGTCACAAGTGCCACCCATGGTTATTGCTCAGCCTCCATGCACTGATGGATCTGTCCTCAGTGTTTCTGTCTCCCCTGATGCATTTGCACTTCTTTATTCCTCTTTAAGCTCCTCTCAGTCAGCGTTTATCATGCATTTGATGTACAGATATCTCTTCTAAAACCTGCAAAATGACTCATCTGTTTTTGTTCCCTTTTTACCAGTACATTTCTCATGCATTTATGCCTATAAACAGATCTTTGAGCAGTATCTCCTAAAGTCACACTGGCTGCTTCATACAACTTGCATTCTTCTTTCTCACCAAAAGCATGATGTTATTCCTTGGCCAGGATAGAGGCTTCAACATTTTCAAAAACGGCTGAAATTTATAAATTTATAAATTTCCATGCTATCCCCTTGCACCACAGAAACAGTGTTGGTTAATTTTGGAAGTCTAATGCTTTTTGCACTTCTTCATTCTAGTACCTGTAGAAATACATGTGTAGCTTAGGATGCTACCCTGGCATCATTCATCACAGTGTTTTATTCCTCCAGCTTATGCAGAGAAAGGGAAGTAAAGACATTCTGCACTGATAAAAAACAACAGGAGAACTGGTTAAAACCGAATGGTCTTTTGCTCAGAGCTGAATGACACGTCAGCTCCATCCAACAGGAATCATTTCGTTTAAAATCACATGCTCTGGGATGCAGTGTGGTGGTTTCAGTTGTGTAAATGTGAGCCCGTGGTGCAGGCAGCTGCCTCCCTCCATGGGCTGTGGCCACAGGGTGCTCTGAGGCCAAAGGTGATGCTTCTCAAATGGCTCTTACTTTGCAGGTTTCTTTCGCTGGTGTTGGCAGGTCCTTAACCTTGGTAGCCACCTAATTGTTTCCCCAGCTTCAGTATGATCTTTTCTGTTTTAGAGGGGCAGCCTTTACATGTGGAGTATTTGATGACTGAGTCATGTACCCACTGCAGTAGGAAGGGCAGACTCCAACCTCCAGCCTGGCTTTGGGTGAAAGAAATGCTTTAAAAGGCAAAAGAAAGCACAAGAAAGCTGATTATGTGTCAAAACCTGTGGGTGGGGAATTATATACATCATGTAACAAAAAGGAAGAGTGAGCTCTGCTTGATGTTGAGTAAGAAGTAGTGAGCATGGAGAGAACTAGGAGTGATCAGGTAAGACAGTTCATTAGCTGAAGAAAAGAACTAAAACAACAGGAAGGACCTAGGTCTGAGAGGAAAAGAGAGAAAATCCAAATCCACGGAGGGAGAAAAGTCACACAGATAATAAAGAGTGGGAAAAGATAAAATATCCTTAAAGGCAGAAGGAAAAAATAAATTGAAGACCTTAAAATAGTAAAGTATTAATAAAATGGGGGAAGGAGTGATTGGACAAAAAGTGATGCAGGGAAAAAAAAAACAGAAACAGGACTGGAAGAAAAAGTAAACATGGAAAGGGATTTTTAGAAAATTAAAAACTGAGTTAAAATCCATCCCTTTTAAGCTAATGAGCATCTTTTTGTGCTTCTACATTTTATTGAAGTTCCCTGGCAGCCATCCCAGGTCTCCATGTTCAAACACATTAAAATCTCAGCCACAGAGTCTCCCTGTGTACTGTCTCATCAGAATAATTTGCAGTAGAAGTTGGGTAGAGTATGTTTCCCTACTTCTATGGATTAAACTCAGGAAATGCATCATCAGGTTATCTCAGAAAGGCTTTCCTTTTTCACCCCAGGTTTTGTTGTGGCTGAAGTCTGAATGTCTTGTATATTCCTCTGGATCTTCTATACCACCAGCAGCCCAGCTGGAATTAATCTTAGCTGTTTCAATGAGCCCTGCAGCTGCCATACAAGCAGAAGTCCCTGATTTTGTCATGCCCAGATAATCCTTGTCATGCCCAGATAAAGATACCAGATAATGCATTTCGTGTGCAGTCAGCCTGAGGCTCTCAAAGAATTGCTGAATCAGCCTCGAGGGTTTGGGAAATAAACTAGAAAAGGGGGGAAAAAAAAATCTTAACCCTTCATTAATCACTCCTTTCTCTTTACTGTGTTTACCTATCTGCCAGGATTCCCATGCATTTTGCACAGTATACACATCATGCAGAGACTTGGCCATATTGTCTTTCATGTCCATAGGTCTGGAAGGAAGAAGGAGCCTCTTTTCTAACCCTTTCTGAAAAAGTAAATACTAAAAGTGCTGTACGTCAGAGCAGCACGTTTAGGTGACTTTGGTGGGGAAAGATACTTGGAATAATTATTCTGGACAAGGATGACCAGGTCATCCCAGTCCTTTATACACTCCAGTGGGTTGGAACAGTCAGCTGGTAGACTTGCTCCTGGAAGCTGTGTGTGCCTGACAGAATTTCTATCTGCACATCTGTCCAGGAAAAGGAAGGAAAAGAGAAGCCAAGAAAGAAAGTGAGCCTGTTGCAGCCCAGTCTGTGCCACAGCATTTTCTCAGCAGTTCAGCACTGAGGCTTTCTCACAGACCATGGAAGACCCCCAATGGCCAAGAGCCAAAGCCTGGATTTGTTATTCCAGGTATTTAATCAAAACTACTCAGGAGAGAGTGCTGCCAACATGTTACAAGGCAGTGAAATTTAAAGAAAGAGCAACTACATCCTGGTGCTTTATACTGCTGGCCCATCAAATAGAGCCTTGAATAATAAGTCTTCAGACACTAGAGAAATACAGAGAATACAGGGGAAATAAAATGTGCAGCAGAATGTTCAGGAATGATTGAGTTTTGATAAAATAAGTTAAAATGTTGATTTAGCAATAGTTTCTACAAATGAGGAGATAGCTAGCAGATAACTGCCTTCTCTATCATGTGGAAGCACAGGGAATCCTCTTTGATGGCTTCTAGATTTCACTGAGCTCCTCACCAGTTCCTGAGTGTGTGTGGGAGAGGAAATCTGGCCCTTCCAAACACTTTAAAGGAGAAGAAAGTAGTGCCAGACTAAAGTTGTTCTATTGTGCATATGCTCATATTCTGAGATGGCATAGGCGTGACTGAACCTAAACAAGTCATGCAGTGTGAAAAACACTTGGTAGGTGAATGTAACAGGAGAAACGAGAGGGATGATGAGAAATTAAACTTTCACCCTAAATCCTAGCTCAAAACTCTACTTGAATCTGGGTCAGGAAGCATCAAAGCCTTCCTTGTCAGCACTGGTTGACATCCTGTATAAAGTGGCTCTTCCTCATTTTATTGTGGAAAACAAATATATCTGGCACAAAGACATGAGCAGAGTGCACCTTATTTGGTTTCTTTGTTGCTGCCCCTAAGAAAGAGGCCAACAATGGAATGAGTAGCCAGAACAAAGTTCCCTCTTCATGAAAAGAACTTGTGCTTTCATGTTGTGGTGGAAACAGTTGGTGAGGGACAAAAAGGCTGTTTGATCTGCTGCTCCCCATGTTACATCTGTTGTTTAAATGCAGGATGTTCTCTTTCCTGGAGGACGAGGCCAGCAATTTTCTGCAAATGGATCCTCTAATTACTATAGAGAATGTGTGAAATCCCTAACAACGATCAGCCAGAGCTGTGCAATCCTCCAGCTTTCTGAAGGATCAATGGAAAATCCAGCAGGAAGAAAAGGCTGTTGAAGGAGCTGTGTAAGAGCTTCAGTGACAGAGGACCTCTTCCTTCACAGCAAACATGCCCAGAGAATTTGCATATTGCTGCAACATTATGACAGATATATTTTCAGTCTGGCACTTGGGGGTTTTAGTGTCGTTATAAATGATCAAAAAATAATTATAAGACTGCACAATGCAACAGTGTGGGAAGCACTGTATTAGCTATTGCACTTAATTATTTAATACAGAAAATTATCTGCATGGTGTTAAAAGCCCAGTGGGATGATGAACCTCACTCACAGCAGCAGCAACAGCAGCAGCAACAGCCTGGAAAGGGAACAGTGCCAGGGAAAAGCAACTTGCTCTCCCTCTCAGACAAACATTCCCAACCCTTTATCACTTCATGTGAGTTTGTTTTAAAGGGTCAAACGCTCTCAGAGATGTGAATCTTCACATAAGAATGTTACCAGATAACAAATTGTGATACAGTGCCTGTTAAGGACCGTTCCTCATGTTAAAAAGTGGCATTTCCACTGTCAAATGGTCACCTGGCTGACATCTAGAGGAGAGGTGATCTCCCTTCTCTCATGCACCTGGCTTTTGGAGACCTTGGAAACTTTAATTTCCTTTGCTTCAGCTTCCCCAAGTGTAGAATGAGAGTAACCATCCTGATGGACTACATAAAAATAAGTATTATTTTATTACCTACTCTAATCCATATAAAATTAAGCCTTTTACGAAAATGGAGCAATTTTAAAACAAACTATGCAAAAACCTGCTGCTCATACCTACTGTGCCTTTTCTTGAGCCTTGTGCCTTTCTGCCAGTCAGTATCCACCCTCCATCCACTCAGCAACCACGTCAGAGCAGTCCACAGCCTCTTCCCCTGCTCCCTATGGAGAGAGGGAAGCTATTCCAATATTCAGAATGCTTCTTCCCCCACTGCTTGCCACTGTCTCATCTTTCCACAGCTTGAAGTGACTCTTCTCTCTGAGAGATAAGGCAGCTCTGTTCTTACAGGCTGAGGTTTCCTTTGTTTGAATCATTCTTGCCTGGGCTGGGATGTCAGTCCTAGTTCAGCAGACAATCTTAAACACTAAAGGCCATCCTTTAGCTCATTTCATAGGACTGTTTCATATTGCTGGCTTGGTTTATAGCCTTCAGGATTTATTTATTGGCTCCCATCAAGAAATGCTGTTTCTAGACCTTCCAAAGTCTTTGAGCATTTGCAGCTTCTTCCAAATGGAATTGTTCATCAAAGTTCTCATGGAATGCTCTTTGTGACAAAAGGTCTGTTCAGCCATCACTTTCACTTTTCAGTCTTTCTGGTAAAGCTGGTGCTGATTTTGTTTCTCTTTGCCAAGAACAAGTCTGGTTTCTGGCTGCAGGGGAGTAATTGTTAAATGACTGCTGTGAGCTTACTGTTCATGAGAAAAAGGGTCTAGCTCCTCATGGGGCATTGCTGTGCCACAATATACCTGTAGGAAGATCAAGAATGTTTATCTTATTTTCTAGGTGGACAGCAAAACTTTTAAGAGAGTTTTCAGCTATTCTGCCACCATTTTCATGCATTTATATCATTCAGAGGCAGTTATGAGCAATCCAGGCCAAAAATTACATCAGGACCAGCTAGTTGAATCATCTGGTTTCAGTGTGCTTTATTAGTATAATTTCCCCAGGCCTTCTCAGCATGTTGCCTGGAAATCACACTCTTTGCTATGTCTAAGAGATGCTTTCATAATAAATGCTTCCATCTTGCCTTTGCCATGCTTCTTTCCCAGGCTTTGGAGGACCTGGGGCCAGAACGTTGCACTTCCAGCCTCCCCTGTGGCTGAGAGCTTGTGTATTTCTAACCACTCCACAGTAAATGAAATAGAGGGAGATGTAAGATGACTGTGCCACCAAGTGCCACCACCTTCAGCACCCGAGGGGGGCCTGCAAGAAGGCTGGAGAGGGTCTTTCTGCAAGGACGTGTAGTGACAGAGCAAGGGGGAATGCCTTAAACTGAAAGAGGGATGGGCTAGATTAGGTATTGGGAAAGAATTCTTCCCTATTAGTGATGCACTAACACAGGCTGCTCAGGGAAACTGTGGATGCCACATCCCTGGAAGTGCAACCTGGTCTAGTGGAATGTGTCCCTGACCACAGCAGGGATTGGAAGCAAATGATCTTTAAGGTCCCTTCCAGTCCAAACCATCCCATGAATCCATGTAGATGGGCATGGAGGCACTCATGGGGTTCTTTAGAATATGCAATTCTGGTGAAATTAACTGGATTGCAAAATCTGGAAATGGAAATTCTCAGTTCACAAATATGATACATATCTTTTCTAGTCATGTCCTCCAGACATTATCAATTATCATTAGGTGTGTAGAGCATAAGAAAGAGATTCTATATTTCTAGCCTCCATAAATGTTAGAGTCTGTCAAATAGTGGCTTGGGGACCTTAGTTCAGGCAGTGAGGTTTTTTTTGGCTTTTTCCTGTGATGGAGATATTTGTTCCCCAGGAGTACAAGTGAGACCTGTAATTTGCTTTAGGACCTCAAACAATAATCAGAAGGTGTCAGCTTCAAAGTGGCCAGTAATGAGGTAAACCTCAGTTTTCTACCAGTGACCCAGAAATAAACATCTGAAGTCTTTTTCCAGACCACAGAGCCATTCAGGGCCTCCAACTCTTCTGTTTCTGTCAAGCACAGAGTGTTCAGGATGTCTGAGCAGGCCTGTCTGCTTTCACAGGTGCCCTCATTGAGAGAGGGAGCATGAAACAAGTGAGGGAGGATAAAGGAAAAATCAACGTTTTTGAGTGTCCATCTTGGGCTATAAGTTAGTCTTGTTTTCTTATGGGAATAAGCAAAAAGTCACAAGGCTCCTTCAGAAATCACCAGAATAGTCTGGAGTGATGAAATGCTCCTCTTTGCCTGACTGTGGAAAGATTTGAGGGAGTAGAAGGGAGCCTTGTTTAATTCCCTGCAGCAGTGACTCATTACAGTGACTGGTAGGTGAACTGCAGGGACTCTGTCTCAGAATTAATCCATCAGGGGATGAGAGTTGATAGATAGTATGCAAATAGAAGCTGTTTTCCTGCAGCCTGTCAGGAACTCCAAGCAGCTGCAACCTCCACTTGATTCCTTCTCTATTAGATTCTGCTAATTTCCCTGATTGCTGTTATGGCTAAATGGTATCTTAGCACAACAGAATTTGCATCTGATGCACATCTCTGCTCCGTGTCAGGAGCTATTGTAGCTTTGTAAGATTGTTCAGGGCACGTGTGAATCCCCCAAACCTGCTGTGAGAGCATGTGCCAAGAGCCATGGAACTCTGTAAATGTCCTTTGGTTCAATACTGTCCCTTTTGCAAAAGTACTCTCAGGGAAAGCCTCTTTTAATGAAGCCTGAGAACTGATTCTCACAGCTCTGAACATCGTGCAGCATTTTCAAAAATGAATCCTTGTATTAACTAAACATCAGCCAGACTAGCAGTTCATCTCACTTTGCAAATCCCTAGCAAAATCTGCTTTGCCCTTTACAATCAGCAGGAAATTTTGGCCAGGAAATCCCAGTGACTCTCAGGGTACCAGCCCCTTTCTCTCCTTCCTATGTACTCCCTTCAGCTGATTTAGACTTGATGCTTCTTTTCATTGTTTTAGCGGGCAGGATTATTTCAGAAGAGTGGTAGCAAGGTCATCCTGCAGTTTGTCCTCCTTTTATCTCTGTGTCTTAATTTCTCCTCCTCAATGCTTCACTCTTGCATTCATAGATACAAACATGCATGCATGTATGCATGTCCTTCCCTTTTTTCCTACAACACTGCAGCATCACCTTCCACTGGGGACATCCCACCTACATTTAGATCCCACAAAGTGAATAGCCTTGACCTTGCTGTGCTCTTCATCTTTAGAGACTTTTTTTCTCACGGGGGTTTGTTAAATTCTGCCAGCCACCTCAGAAGACCCAGAAATGAAAACCTGTGACTAAGCAGATAAAAAACTGCCTGTAAACTAACACACAAGTGACCCTGCAGGTCCCACACGGCTAGATGCTCATAACCCAGCCAGTACCATGACTCAACAGCACCCTTCCCCTGGGGACTTCCATGCTTCAGTGTGAATGCACAGCACTCCAGCTACCACATATTCTCATTATACTCCAGGTGACTGAGCTTCAGATAGGCTCCCTTGGGCAATTTTCCCTGTTGTTGTTATTGAGGCTTCTTAGATGTCCTATTTAGGATCTCATATTCACAAAAAGTAGAAGAAATGGTGTCCAGAGATGTCAATGCTTCTGTTGGCTCCTAAATAAACCCTAGTTTCTTTAACAGCTAATCTCAGCAACTAGGAAACCTAAAAATGATTGGCATACTCATTCTGAAATGTCTGCTCCTCTTGCACAAATGAGATTCCATTCCAGTCAGCTACTGCATATTTATGCTCAGCCTTTCATTAACTTATCAACCATGTGGTTATACACTATCATTTGCTACCTTTGGGGGGAAAAAAAATGGGGAAAAAAATGTGCTCTACTGGTGGGGCTATTTCATGCTTCCTGAATATTCAATCCAATCCTCCTGGTCTCTCTCTGTCCTCTTTTCTCCCCAAAAGCTTCATGGATCTCCAAAGACATCCCACAAGAGAGGGTGACAATCATTCCCCAGTAAACCCCTGAGGATGCCATTATGTGGCATGCAATTATAGCTAAATCAGGGTCAAGCATCTCCCTTTATGGGTAAAATATGGTATTACACTCTAAATTCCTGCACTGCAAAAACAAACAGTGCCATCAATTCATTTCCAGTCAGACCTCCACCCTCTTGGGAAAAGTATGCAGAACTTTCTGGTGGGAAAAATATTTCGGAAATACAACCTCTTTATTGGAGTGAAAGCTCTTCCTTCATTCAGTTTGTCTTTCATGAGCCACCCTGGTACACTCCAGTGAGGAATGTGGCTTCAAGAGGTACTTTGAGGTCACAAGAGGCAAGTCCTGAAGGGCTGTAGCTCCCTCTCATTACACACTCATAGCTCTGACCAGGTTAGAGGTCTGACCCAAAGCTAAGTCCCCGTTGTGGGTAAATGTCTCTCAGGAGGGTGGGGGGCTTTTCAGGGCAGGATTCCACACACCTTGCACCCCGATGAAGCATCTCTGTTCTCTGTTTCCTTGAGCTCTCTTCCTGTGAATAATATCTCCCTATTTTTCACCCTTCTGTTTGAAATACAGAGGGAGCAGGTGAGGAGGAAAGGAAGGTTTTAAAATCCATGTGTTTCCTTAATTCAACACCGGCATTTTGGATGTGGGGTTGAGTAAAACTGCATTCATATCCATGGCTCCTCTCTGTCACTCATCTAAGAGACACAGGAGGAAGAGAAGAGCCCTTGGAGTTCACCTTACAGCCACACAATATCAGACTGGGATAATGCTCTTTCTGGGATCCCAGAGCAGACCAGCCCATGACTTTCAAGCAAGGATCTTGCTGCTGAGACTCAGAAGAGCATCCCAGGAGAAAGAACTTGGTGTGTAAATTTGAAGCAACGCTGTTAAGTCAGCAGAGTGACTCCAGATACACTGTGGTGTCTCAGAGGTCCAAAGCAGCTATTTTTGATGGCAATGAAAACGGGACCTTTTCTTTCCAGGCCTGAATCTGTCCTGAGATGTTCCAGCTCTGTCAGTGCAGTGTCATTGCTCCCAGTGAGGTTATATTACACTGCTGGGAGCAATGTATAACTGACTGGCCTTGGTGGTCATCCAAGAACAGGATTTGATGCCACTTGTCACTTAGGTTCTGTATCAACTGCAAATGCTGTTTCACCAGAGCAATGATTATTGGGCTCTATGTAAAAAGCTGCTCCGAAAAAAAGAAATTGTAAATTTGGTTACACCAAAAACATTCTTTGCAATATGATGCCAATCATAATAAAAATACCAAATACTTGTCACTAGAGAGTTGAAAATCAGTAAAAGTCATCATCTAAGCAACACGTTTTGGATCTTTACCCTTGCAGCTGCCCAAAATCAAACTCTTGGAGTTTTTTTTTAAATTGTCTGGATTCCTTCTGAAATCCTTGCTAATTCCTAAGCTCTGCAATTTGAGAGGAAATAGAAGAGAACCCTGCTACTGAACACATGTATTCCTTTGGCATGTGGGCAGTGCCCTTGTGTTCTGCAGGACTGTGCCCATGGACAGGGGCAGGAGGATTGGGTCTCTTGTCTTCTACTCTCTTCTTTGATCCTGCACTGTCTGCCAAGGTCGCATCAGGCTGCAAAGGCACTTTGTGTAACTCTGTATGATCTGTGTCTGTCCTTTATTTATTCAAAATGCGTTTGCCTTCTACAATTTAATCTGCTGTTCTCTCCCTCCCCTTCCTCTTGGTGAAGTCTAATTACAGTTTTATTCCAGGTCCATCTGGTTGCTAATGATGCTGGACATCACTGCTGAATCCATTCTAATATTTGTTGTGTATTTCTAGGCTGGACGCTGAATAATAATATTCTCTGAATTTGCTTTTGCTCCTGTTTGCTTCCTCCCTGTTGTAGCTAATTGTGTAGTAATGTGTAGCCATGAGATGGGTGCTCCTTCCAGTGTAGATCTGCTAAGAGTTGCCGATTTCAGACTGCAGAATAAAGGTGTTTTATTCTGGTTTTGAGGAGAGGATTTCAAAGTCCTCTCTACCAGCTCCCTTCAGGGGCGTGGAACCATCTGGGCAGTGGCTTTTTCTGCTTCTTTTTTTTTTTTTCCCTGCCCAAAGTGTAATATTGTTCATAAATGTGAGTCTCAAAGTCTCATGGAGGCAGTGTTTCTGCACATAGAAAGACATTTTTTTACCAGTGCCTGCTCCATGTGATGGTTGAACCTACAGTAATCTGAGGTTCCCAAGCCTGACTTTGTACAGTGCCAGTACTGGGATAATTTTTTTTTTTCTTTTTTTTTCCCTCCTTTTTTCTTTCTGCAACGCTGCCTGGGAACACAGGCTCACACTTTACCCATGACCTGACTCTTGGACTAAGAATAGCAGGCACAGAGCAACTCGGGTTCAGTCTCACAGGAGACAAGCTGCAGCTGGGAAACAGGGAGGTCAGATTAGCCCATGCTCACAAAACCAAACACATAAGAGGAGCACGGAGGATTTTGTATGTTTGCCTCCTTTAAAGACTGCAGAACAAGGGCAGGAGATTGGCACAGGTGCTCAGTGAGCCAAGATGAATTTTCTTTGCTCATGACATTGACTTGTAGAGGAAGTTTACATACAGAGGTTTCTCTTCTGGGCTGAACGGACCCTTCTCCAAAAGGATCCCGTGTCCTTACAGCCTATCCACCAAAAAATTATGCAGGGTGAGGACAGTAAGCAGTGCTGATTAGCATCTCCTGAGCTCTGCTTAGGACAATGAGAGGTTGGGACAGCCCCAGAAGTGATCAGCCATGGCTTGTCCTGGCCAGCCAAGGTGACACAGCAGGAGTGAGCAACAGCTCTGGCTCTGGGCAGTGCTAAAGCCACCTTTGCTCCCATTCCTAGCTCTTCCTGCTGGGATGAGCCAGGCTACATTCACAGCTCCATGTTGTGGTGCAGGTGTGCTTTCAGAGGAACAGAGATGCAGGTTCTGCTCTGTACTGTGGAGACAGGACCTCAAGCATCACTGAAAGAAACTGTCAGGCTAATGACTGTCCTAATATTGACTGTGGCTCAGTAAAGGTGAGATTTAGACAGCACATCCCCAGCTTGACTGTGCCTTCTCCTCCTCCACGGCACAGCAGCCAGCTATTCCCTGTGCCAGCACAGAGCACTACAGCTGCAACATGGACTTGGGGATTGATATTGACAGTGGGGAGCCATTTTTTGAGGAAACCACATTAAGCTATTCCTGTACTCTCCCCACTAAGTGAAATGGGAAGGGTGCTGCGTTGCCAGGAATGGAGATGTCTGGTGGAGCTGGTCCTGCAAGCCCCATTCCTGCCAGCAGCCATGCTCAAAACGATCTGTGTGACCTCCCTTCAGCCCCTGTCTCAGAGTTGGAGGGGAGGGGTGGCTTCTCTGGAATGGCATGAGCTGGAGAGGGGCTGCTCACACCAGCCTGGGAGCCCAGGCCTGGGCTACAGCTTGAGACACAACTAGTAGACTAAAGAGGAAAACCCCTTGAGGTGTCAGGGCAGAAATTCTAATGGTAATTTTGAACTGTTTTTGTCTGTCTAACATTCCTTTTTAATCCCCATCCTGCCTGCCCCTTCCTTATGTAGGGTTACTTTAGTGATCCTTGGAATGTTTTTGACTTCCTCATCGTAATTGGCAGCATTATAGACGTCATTCTCAGTGAAACTAATGTGAGTATTACTCTACCCTCCCCAGGATACCACCACCTCCTCCTCCTCTGCTGTTCCTTCTCTCTTTCTCTCTTTTTTTCTCTCTCTTTTTGTTTTCTGGTTTTTTTTCCCTCTAGTCATGCTTTTATTGAACTTGCCGTCGTCCTTCTCCTTCTCCCAGGGAAAAAAAAAGGAGGGGGGGAAATGCCTCCTTCTTTTTCACTTGTCATAGCTGGCCCCAAGGCTGTGACTGGTGAAAGCGCACAGAGTTTGGGGTGTGTGTGCTTTTTTTCCCTCCAAAAGGTAGACATGCTTGAGTGTAACTTTCTGACTAACCAGGCTTTTGTTGATACCCTCCATCATGTGAAACGTTACAGAGGTTTGAGCAACCAATACTGTAGAGTGGTAAGAGACTATTTAATATGCCCACATAACCTCTTTCTTTTCTTATTTTTTTCCTCTTCTCTCCCTCTTTCATGCTTTTGTTTCGTTTTTATTTTCATTTTATTTTATTTTACTTTTTTTACTTTTTTTTCCCCTCTTTTCTCCCTTTCCCTCTTTCTCTCCCTTCTCTCTCTCTCATTCTTTCTTCTCTCTCATTCTTTCTTCCTCTTCCTTCTTTCTTTCCTTTCTCTCTCTCTCTCTCTCTCTCTCCTTGGCTTCTCTGCCACATGCAGCACTATTTCTGTGATGCATGGAATACATTTGACGCCTTGATTGTTGTGGGTAGCATTGTTGATATAGCAATCACCGAGGTGAACGTAAGTAGCTGGCGTCTGTCCATGATCGTGCCTGCTCTAACATTCATTTGTCTTTCCCGGGTTCTTTTTTATTTTATTTTATTTTTTTTCTTCCCCTTCCCTCCTTTCTTTTGAGTTTATTTTCAGAACTTTTTAGTTTCGTTTCAAAGCTCTTTCTTTTTTTTTTTTTTTTTTTTTTAATTTGGTTCGGTTTTATTCTGTTTTAATTTTTGGAACGACTTAAAGGACTTTTTTTTTTTTTTTTTTTTTTACTGTTGCATCATTTTCTTCCCTTCATAATCCGCCTGGCATGAATTAAACTGTATAGCAGGAAAAGTGCTGGGAAGTGGAGTGTAAGTGGAAAAGCTCTTTGTGCCATGGGAAGCTGCTTGAAGAGGACTTTGCTTTGCTTCCCATGGCAGCTCAATACTCTCCACCCCACAGAGAGATAAAGGTCAGTTCTTTCGAGGTGGAACTGAGGGAACCAAAACAGGAATCCTCCCTGTGCCTCCTCACTCAGGCTTCCTCCAAAGGAAATAAAGACCAAATCATCTCTGCTTAGAGGAATCTGCTCCTTACGGTCCATTTCAAATGTGAAAAATAACTGAAAAAAGGTAATTTTAATTTTTTAAGAGGGTAGGTAAAATAAAAACTAAGCAGAAATCCCAAAGGAAAACAAAGCACCAGAGTTCCAAACCCACCCCCCCTTTTTTTTTTTATTTGATCCATCTCTCAAAATGCACCAGCCCCATTGGCACTGATTGGCCCCACTCCTGCCCACCTCAGCAGACAGGTGAAAGGACTGAGAGAACCACAGAGACTGAAATGAGCATCTGGTGTGCAGGAAATAAATCACACCAGGCAAATTTTTCCCTATATCTGTTTTTTTTAGAGGTGGATGGATACAGAGTTATAGGATAAATAGACAGAGGACAGGCAGGAAACACATAGATTTCCAAAAGAAAGACTATGATGAGTTTATGAGCATGGACAAAAATTACACCGAAAATTTCAGCTTATAAAGGCCAGGAAAATAGAAAGATTGAAAGAAAATTGCTGTAAATATGTTAAAGAGCAGCAAATTAGTTGTGAATTTTCAAAATTATGTGGCTGTTGAATAAATATTCCATCTTGGAATTGTTATGTACTGTAAAGGCAACCCATTTCAAGCAGAGAAGTGACAGCACAGTTTTCACTCACTGCTGTGTTTAGAGAAAAAATATTAGGCAGCATTTTGAAAAATAAAAATGCCTTACTTGGAACTTTCCAAACAAAATATTTTTGTATCTTGGTTCTAGTTTAACTTCTCTTCAATTTTTTCTTTTTTTCTTTTTTTTCTTTTTTTCTTTTTTTTTTTTTAAATTCTGAAACAGGAATATTTATTCAAGCTGTAACATTTTGATTTTGAATAAATGAATTTTTATCTTTTTAAACTAGTTTATTTTCCTTGCCTTTTGAAAGAATGGGAAATTGTTTTTAACTAAAAAGGAACTTTTATTTTGCATCTCTCAAATGTCCTACTTTCTGGACACAAAATTTGCTTACAATATTTCCCACAGAATGTTGTAAAAAATTTTGGTTACCCTTTCACTAGGTAGATATTAGTATTAGGCTGACTTTGGTGGAGGATGTTACAATGAGGCTGAAGTTGTTAATTTTTAAGAGTGAAATTAAAACCTTTTCTCTGCCACACTTCTCACAAGCAAACCAAGTAGAGAACCTGGCAATAGCCTTCAGATTGTGGAAAATGCAGTTCTCATCCCTAGAGGGAGAACTGTACGTGGCACTGGAGGGAATAAACACAGTTAACTGGAAATGAATCATATTTAGACATGATTTAAATATGACTGAGGTACTTAAATCCATACAAAAGTCTTGTAAGCAGAAAGGAAGGCAATCCTTGTGTTTTGGTGCATAGTCAGAAATCCTGGACCGCAGGATAATCCAGTGAGTCCTTTTGAAGAAATTCAGGTTAATCTCCTCATTATCTTCCATTTTTTGAGAGGAAGAGAGTCACCCAGGTCACCTCTTGCTGTTGGTGTCGAGGGATGCTCCCCTCCCTGGACATGTCTGTGACAGAGAAATAAATTGCTATTTGGAGCTGCCCACCAGTGACTGGTGAGTGTCTAGGTTTGTTAGGTTTGTCTAGACACCCAGCTCCCAGACATGGGATTTAAGCAGTATAAATCACATTCATTCTCAGCATCTTGTCGAGACAGCCATGCTGCTGCTGCAGCTTGTTGTGATCCTCAGTCTCCAGGGCTGCCCGTGCTGCTGTGCTTAATTGCCAGCCACAAGGCTCTCTCTCCCAATTCAAATTCATGCCAGGCAAGGCCCAGAATCCAGTTCTCAGTTATAGAAGCCTAAAAAAATCAGGGCATGGCTCTGCCCAAACAACAAGCACCTGTGTTAGGTGAGGAGGCAGCAGGGCTGGCCCTGACTTTTGGTAAGGGCAGTGAAGAGCATTGTGTGATGGTCCCTCTGTTTCCTCTAAAGAACCCTTTCCTTCTATACAGTTTTACAGATCTCTGCACACGTCTTTTTGTTACCTGGCATGTTTAAATCTTCTCTTTTTTTATCTAGGCAAGTCCTTTGCTACTAGTTTCTAATGTTTGTTACTAAAAACTTGCACAACCTTTTTGACGCACTGATAAATAAGCGGCAGCTACGGATTGAGTTTGTTCTGAAATGTTCTGAAATCCCTTTGCACTTTATATATAACCCTTATTGAATAAGAGAATGTTTTGTATGTCGGTTTGTCCTGTCAGATTCCGTCCCTGCTAGCAGCACTCGGTATGTTACACCTGTAGAAAACGGGCTTTGGAAGTAGCAGCCCACCCTGGACGGAGGGTTTGTCATCTCCCCCTGCAGAGTGAGGCAGATTATCAGACACACTTCTCCCCTCTCCTCAGGGGCTTCTTGCTTTCCTTGCTGTCTGTGGCTTTGAGCAAGCCCTGCCCTGTGTTTCTGTACACTGTCTTGTCTTGTTCCCAGAGACCTGGGGTCTGCAAAGGACGGAAAAAATAAACCCTAAAATGCCAATCAGCTCCGTTGATTAATAGGAGATGTTCAGAGGGGTCAGGTGCAGGTAAAATATTTCTGCTGAACTCCTTAGAAGCTGAAGAGTGCTTGTGGTAGGATATTGGAAGGTGCTGCTCTTGGAGTGAGGGGTCAGTTCTTATTGTCATCAGTTAGAAGGGAAGATGAGACTTCCCAGTTTGACCTGCAGCCATAGACAGATAAAAAAATCTGTGAGGTTCACCAGACATTTGCACCCAGAGGGAGCAAACCCAGCAGGCACTGAGCTGTAGTTGTGAGGAGAGCCCTGACTGCCTGACAGCCTCCACTGTGTGTGTGTAGGTATGTGCTTGCTTTTGTTTGTGCAGCTCCCCGTGTTCTGGTTTGTCTTTTATTTTCCCTTTTGACATTTAATTTCATTCCTTGAAAAGGAATTCCCCAGACCAAAACCTTGGTTAAGATATATGTGAGTGTGCATGGGTGTGCATTTGAGTGTGCATTCCATTAATTTACTCCATGTCCCTGAGTGTGTTTGGATGCACAAATCCACAGGAGAGTGTCCAGACATAAATCCATGTGTGGGGGAAGAAGAGTGTGTGAATGCAAGCACAAGTATTTTGGGTGTCCTTGTGCAGTGAATGGGTGTTGATGTGAGTTGGACGTGGTTATGGATGAGTGTTTGTGCCTGGGAGTTTCCTGAATGCAGGAATGTTCCCCTCCATGCCCATGGGTGAGTGTGCACCTGCATGCCCAGCTCAGCAGACATTCATTGGCATGGCTGTGCATTCCAAAATAGTGGGAAGGTAGAGCCCCTCAGCATTTCTGAGTCCTTCCATGGTGGGCCAATATGCCAAGCAATAAGTCCAATCATGTCAGGGGCCCTCTTGCTTCCTGGGAACATCTCCTAAGTCCCCCCAAGGAGCTGCACAGACACACAGAAGCAGCTCACACAACTGAGGAAGTGCAAAGAGAAAAGAGAAGATCAAAATTTGGAAGGTTTAAAAACTTCAGAGTGGCACAGCTGATGCCATATTCACCTTTAAATTGCATTACTCTGAAGCTACATTTTCAGAGCTTTCTTCTCAGTGACTGCTGTACAACTAACTTTCTAGCCACAAAATGAAGATTTTTTTTTTTTAATTCTTTTCCCAATTTTTTTTTTCTTTAATATTCAATGTTTCTGTTTTGGGGCACTCTTATGCCACTTCTTAAGTAACTAAAGAGGGAGGAGAGGACATTTTAATATTTTGCTAAAGAAAAGGACTTCCAAGGCAGAGACTACATCTCTCTTCAAGACAAAGAATGACTTTTGGGGAGCAAGATGAAAAATGGTATCATATATGAGGCCTGAGATGTAGGGCCTGTGAATTATATTTCTTGGATTTTGACTAGCTCCCTGTACCTCAGTCTTCCCATCAGTGGAAACTTTTATTATTCCTTATGTTAAAGAAGTATTGCTATTAGAGCTGGCAAAATTCTTTAAGCTCCTTAGAAGAAAATGTTACAGTGGTAAAAATTATTACTCTCTACTATAATTGGAAATAAATGTTATAAGAGTTAAGAATAAAAACCAGCAAGTTTGAACTATATCATCCCAGAAGTAGCCCCAAGCACAGAGCAGCACTTCCTCCCTTCCCACATCAGCAGACACAGCCTGGAGTCGAGTGCTGTGAAGGTGACTAAAGCCTGCTCTCCCCTCCTCCAGGCAAAGAAAGTTGCCTCATTACTGTTTGCTGCTCTGTATCAAATGGGCAGATCAAGTTCAATTTGTGCTGTGCCACAGTGCCCAAAGTAA
The DNA here is from genome assembly GCA_037013685.1 of Acridotheres tristis. NCBI lineage: Eukaryota > Metazoa > Chordata > Aves > Passeriformes > Sturnidae > Acridotheres > Acridotheres tristis. Next base: position 68,982,170 of record CM072885.1, read on the forward strand.
TGAAAGAAAAACAGCCAGACCCTGAGTCACTGGGAAACCAGGAGGAAAACTGATATTTCCTTGGTTCACAGGGTCCTTTTTCCTTCATCCTTTCCCCTGGCAGTGTCAGACCAAAGAAAGTGCACGGTTCAGTGTTTATTTGCCACCAAAGCAATGCTCCCATCAGTGCCCCCTGAGCTGTTTGAGACCCTGGCCAGCTCAGGGGTTGCTCATCCAGCTCCAGTGCTGTGGTGGTTTCCAAAAGCTTTTTGAGATTTTTGCTGTCTGAAACCCAGCAGTTTTGGGGTGTTTTTAATTAGTGTTGGATTTTTAAGCTTAACACATTGTTACACTAATGAGAAACTTTATGGGTTTTTTGTAAAACATGCATGTAAAAACAAAAAATTCCTACAGTCCCCTAAATATAAACAATTAAAAAATCTCTGATGCTCCCCAAGAAAAAAAAAAAAAAACCAACAAAACTCTGTTTTCAAAAATAAAATAAACTTTTATTTAAACTGTTATAATCCTTAACAATTGTCTCCTGAGTTAATATGATCCTCAATAATAATTATGAAAAAACCAGTTAATTAAAAAAAAATTATATAGTAATCAAAATTCCATTCTCCCAGGCAACTGATCACTGTAACATCAAAACCACAAAAAAACTATTTTTTATTAAGAAATCTCCTCTCCCAAGTAAATGAATAAAAAACTATTTTAAAAATAATAAACTAAATTATTTTCTATACATTTTCAATATTAAAAAAAATGTGTAAGGAAAAGAAATAGTCGAAAGTTTTATTCTAAGCTGTTTTACCTTCTTCCTAATCCTGTCTCACAGCAAAAAAAATTCAAATTAGTGAACCAAAAGCACTACATTAATTAATATTTCTACCCAGTTTCAAGCTAAAACCAAGACAAGTGGGCAGCTCAGGGCCTGCAGATGTGTGACAGTTCCAGAGGCACGTCCAGGTGGGAGCACATGTGTCACCAGAGCAGCACAGTGACAGTGGGGGTGTTGTGTGCTTGAGTCCATCTGTCTGTCTGGACAGGATGTCAGTGTCCTGATTTGAAAGACAGGTGTCTGCTAAGGAAGGCAGGAGCCTCTCTTTGAAACAGAGAATGTAAAACCCCTCCCTCCAAATTATTATAATTTTTAAGTTAATGGGCTCTCAGGCAAAGAAATGGCAATAGGAATAGCAGTTTTTTACTAGGAAAATTAAAATAAAAATACAGTATTACAGAGAAAAAACCCAAAACCACTGCCAGAGGGAGAATCCAACCTGACCCCCTGTCAGTCAGTCAGGGCTTGGTGCAGTCCCATTCCATGGTGGCTGCATCCTCCTGCAGTGACAGATGTGGTTCTGCTGGAGCAGGGCTCCTGCACAAGGTGCAGTTTTCCTCCAAAAGTCCAGTGATGATGTGGAAGGCTCTGGTTTTCCTCTGGGATCCAGTGGGAAAAGGCTGCTCTGCTGTTCCAAATCTCAGTTTTTATCTAGGTAGGAAATGCTTGGCTCCTCCCCCTGGCTGGAGCATCTCCCCATGGGATGATGGAATTTTATCAGCCCTGCCCTGGGACTGAATGGCCCACGAACAGGAGAGATCTCCTGGAGGAAGGATGGATTGTGGGAAAGATAAAGGACATTGCTCCACCTGGTTTTAACAGTTGGCCCTTTAACAGCAAATATCTCCCTGGAAGAAGGATGGGTTATGGAAAAGATAAAGATGACTTTAACAGATGGTGATAGAACACATGCTTTTGGCCACATCCTATATTGCAACCTAAGACAGTCACGGAGGGAGGGTTTGTGTCTATCTGTGTCTCTGAGGGCTTCTGCTGGTGCCTCTGAGCCCGTCTGCATGTGCAGGTGCCTCTGTGTTTGTCAGCTGTGCTTGGGGGTGCATGAGGATGACAGAGCAAAACATCTGGGCTGGTCTCCACCCTGCCTGTTCATTCAGTGCTGTGTGTCTGGGTGTGTCTGTGAGCCCTGCAGGAGGCACAGGGGAGGAGGAGTCACCCAGCACAGGTACACAAGGATGCAGCAGATGTGATGAGCCAGGGGGGTGAGCATGGCTGCGAGATGAGAACGGGCAGGGACAGAGAACCGGTGACTTGAGGGCTTTTTTGTGAAATAATGGGATATTTCTGTGCATAAAATGCCCTCCTGTTGCAGCAGCACACGTTTTCCTAAGAGTGAACGTTGGTTTGAGGGTTGATGGAAATGGTGGGGTTTTAATGGGAGAAATGACAGGAGGGGAGTGCAGTGCTGTGTGTGGGGACATAGGATTGGGGTGCTCCAGGAAGTAGTCCCTGTGTGAAGAAGGTTAGGGAAATACAAACCCCACCTTGGTGTATTACTTCCCCAAAAAAATGTCAGTCAGGTCTATTTTACCCCAGCCTGCTGGGTAATGGTTTGGTGTTTGTCCATCAGGTATTCAGGAGAGCTGAGCACTTTATACCTCGCACTTCTGGAAAGGTTTCCAAATTCTGTTAGGAAGTCAGCAGAGGTTTGCAGCTTGATTGAATCCTGAGTACTGTTCCAGTAAGACCAGAGAAATACCAAAGCATTGAGCTCCCAAGACTTGGAGACTTGTGCAGTGATTTCTCATTTAGTCTGTTTTATTTCTGACGTAAAGCAGCTCAGGCTTAAACCAGGCGCATGAGGCCTTTCTTTACAATCATCTTGCTTTTGGTGTCAAGAGGCTTCATATTATTTGCCACGGGCTCCTGCTCCCATTCTCTGGAATATCTGAAAGCCTGTACTTAAATCTCCCTTTCTCCCTCTCCTGCACTCCTCCCTTTTAACCCACGCCCTGCCTTTCTTCCTTTTCTGCCCCGCTTTCCTGTCCCCCGTCTCCAGCCACACTAAACCTCACGAGTTTCATTCTCACTCTCGGCCAACGTGTCTGAAGGCAGAGAACCAGTGGCTGGGGCGCTGCAGTCCTTGTGTGGGCACAAAGCCTGGGCAAGGACTGGAGCATCCAGCCCTGCCACACAGCCCTGGGCACACACCCCTCCCTGCAAGGGAGCAAGGATCGCGGGAAGGACGACATGCACCCAGCCTGCACCTCACTGGGGACTGCCATCCATATCTGTCGCTGTGTCTGTCCGTCTGTCTGTCTGTCCTTCTCTGCCTGTCTGGTTCTCTCTGCTTCCACGCCCTTTGCTGCTCAGATTTTGGCCGTTCTGCTGCCACCAAATCTTTTGCGATTCCCGCAAGCTCGTTTACCCAAAACCCCCCAAAACATTTCCCTCCCTGTCCTTCCTCTCCCTCTCAAATGCCATCTGGATAGCAGAGGCCTCCAAATGACGTAGCAAAGGGCTGGAGAAGCACAGTGGCTTCTTCTGACATCTTGTGTTGTCACACCCTTACTGCTGCCATCCCAAAAGTTGTCCGTAGTCCTGAGCTCTCCCTGTGTGCGTGTATATGTATGTATATATATAATATATATATATATATGACCTGTTTTCTTTTTGGAAAAGCTACTGATAAAATTGATGGGGGGGAGAGGGTGGATTGAGTTTGCCTTTTTTTTTTTTTTTTTTAATATCTGGTGGTGTTTTTATCATTGGAATAACTCAGGTAACACACCCCAGCTGTAGGTAGCCACGTTGAAGCATGGTTGTGAGCTGCAGCAGTGGCAAGTGCTTTGTTTTGCCCTTGAAGAACATCAGGAGAGCTGCCCTGGACTCTTCCACAGATTAGGCTTAGGTCATTTCAAAATTGATTACCTCCCATGCTTAATCAACAATTTTAGTGCATGTTTTTCACCCTGTATTGGGGAGAAAGAAGTATGGTATGACTATCCAACCACAACCATGTTTGAACAGGGTTATTTTTGGGTTTTATTTATGTATATATTTGTCATGATGATGGAGCCTTTTTTTTTCCTTTTTTTTTTTTTTAATATCTTGTCTTTAAAATGTTGGTATTTTGAGTGCATTTCCAGAGTTCATGATGTGATTTGCTCTTTAAAAGAGGTCATTTTGGTAACTGCACAACTTTTTCTGTATAGAAATCTATATGAAATATGGACAATCAGAAAAAAAGTATGTATTTTCTGCAAAGAAACAGGATAGTCAATGCAAATGACTCCTTCCTCAGTTTACCCGAGTATTTGAGCTGTTGCTACCAGCACTAGCACCATAAGAAAAAGGCATTTAGTTGCCATTTTTAAAGATTCTTCATACTACCCAATTTTAAGGAAGTACCTCAATATTGTGATTTCCACAAAATTGTTGTACTTGGCTTCTGACATTATTCCAGGCCCACGGAAAAATCAGAATGTATTTTAATGCAGGGAAGACTTAAGAGTAGCACAAAAATAAATTTGCCTTACTGGAAAAAATTAACCACACACATTCTCGTTAATTAAAATAGGAGAAACAGAAGATAAAGAATCCAGGAGAACAAAGTCTTAGAAGTTAAATGTGAAAGCAGCAAAAAGAAAGTTAGACAGCCCTGTGATTGTAAGACCTGATGCATAAACCTGTCTGGAGTCCTTCTGAGTGAAAATGTTTAAAATGGTGGCCCACAGCATCTCACTGACTGCCCTGAGGAGTGAATTGTGCTTTTAATTAGTGCAGGCTTGCACATACCCAAAACCTTGCTGGGTTTTAAAGGCCTTTAGAGCAGAAGTCCTGTTTTCTTATTTGACTGTGAATTATTGTTACAATAACAGTAAAAGCTAATAGTAGGAACACAAAGAACCACAGACCTTGTCCAATGTTGGTTCAAGAGTAAAAGTAAGTGTATGACATCTGCATTTCAATACAAAGCCTGCATACAGATTTCCTGACCAGTATTTAATTTTACTTGTCATTTTTCGATCACAGCACTTTGAAGAGAAAACCCTCTACAATATTCTGGCATCAAAATCTGTGATATATTAGAGTTATATTTCATCTTCCTTTAAATTCCAATATGGTTTTCCACAGAGCTAGTTGAAACACTCAAATTAAAAAGAGCTACCCCAAGCTGATTACATTTTTCCATTGGCATACTAGCCAGGATAAATCATTCCTTTTGCCTAGCAAAAGTTTCTTTTAACTTTCCCTGAACTCTAATAGAGATTGTATCTTTACATGAATCCACAGAAAAATCTCTGACTCTTGCTTCCTTAGATCATCTCTGAATATATTAATGTTAATTAATGATCTCTAAGCATCCTAAGTTAGATGGTCAAAAAGGTGAGTTCAAATCCAGCTGGTTCTGTCACCTTAGGAAATTCCTTGAAGCAGTGGAAGATGTTTCTCGCTTTTCATTCTCTTTTTTTCTCAGAACTACCTTGCTGAGAATGGCCAAGGAATTTTCCAGTGTCTCTGTTCTCCATACACAGACTGCAGTAACAGAGAGGGCACAAACCCCTGCATCTCACTCACAGTTTTGCTGCAAAAGCTCCTGCTCTTCATGCAAACCACAAGAGTTTTTAGCATCCGTGCTACAAGACCTCACTCTTGTGCATATTTAGAGAAATTCTAACTGGTCCCAGGCTGCACTGCCAGTTGCAATGAAACCAATAGAGGTGATGGAAGAAGGGAAATGACACACAAGCATTTTACTTGTTTTCCTCTTTAACTTGCTCTTCTCCTCCATCTTCTTCTCCCCAGTGATTTTCTCCCAGTCTTGTTGAAATCTTGGGCAGCAGACATTTTCATCAAGGCAGCAGGAAGTTCCCCTCTGTCTTATGTAGCAGCAGATTTTCTCTCTCCAGCCAAGATCCCATCAGTCCAGGGGAAGAGCTGCTCCCCTTGGTTTTTGTGCCAGGCACTGGGCAGCCTTTCAGCATGGTGGTGGTGCCAGTCTGCAAACCCAAATGTACAGACTTCCCATCAAATACACACTCAGTTGTGGGGGCTTTGCTGCTCACACAGATTTGTAATCAAAGGTAAACATATATGAATTAATTTTACCCTTTCTAATATAGTCAATATAGCAGCACCATTTAGCTCTTGCCTTGCTTCCTCTACATTCTCATGCACCAGCCAGATAAACACAAAAGGGTGATTTTTTATTATTATTTCTTAATAGACATCTGGTTTTAAAATGGTTGTGCTCTTACCTTTGTTCCCTGATCTGTTCTTTGTGGAGACTCTCTGGCACAACATGCCAATAAAACAACTTCTGCTTCATATATCTTCCTTCAGATATCTTCCTTCAGATATCTTCCTTCAGATATCTTCCTGAGCATCTGCTACAAGGGATCCATTCCCTGCTGCAGCCAGATGACCAAGCTGTAGGGACTGGATTGCTGCTTATGGTCAGCTGATTGATGGCCAAAAAATGTGACTTGGCTCTAATTGCTGTTGCAGAGTAAGGGGACATCACAGCTGGTCACACTCCAGTTGTTCTCTCCAGCTCAGAGACACCAGCCAGCAGTGCTGAGCCTTGTCTGAGTGGCTGGGGGAAAATCTCCTTCATCCAAAGCCAGGCATCATTACATAAGATGAACAGACATGAAGGCAAAGATGCCTCAGCTGTAAAGAAAAACATCAAAACAAATTGATGTTTAGAGACAGGGAATTTAAGACTCAACTGCTTGACCATATTTGAACACAGCAAATCACACACAGTAAGCATTACATATCATCTAAACAGTCCCTACCCTTGTTTTTTTTACCAAATAATTCATCAAATCAATAATAATTTATTCTTGGAAAGATGTGTAGAACAAGAAAATGTTGCTCAGTAAATTTGTAAGATCTATTACCATTCTCCATATGACCACTTCTAATGTTTTTCTGATAATGCCTGTGATTGGCATTTCAAATCCCAGAATGACACATAAGCTTTATTGTATCCCATATTATCATTCAGAAATCCAGTATGGGTCTGTAGGCTGTTTTTTTTCCAAGGAAAAATGTTCTGCATCAACATTAAATAACTTTCTAATTTAAAAGGCAATGAAAAGACAGACTGGGAATTAAATACTAGCTGCTACAAATCTCAGATGAAAATGGTTCATAACAATCTCTCTGTTTGGCCTGCTGGTACCTCTGGATAGACTCCCTTGAGCAAAGATTAATTATACAGAACTGACAGGGGCTGATAATTCACCTACAGTCATCCAGAACCTCTTGCAATCCACAGACCTATTGCTTTGGAGCAAAGATGGGCTGGGTTTTTTCCTGCTTCCACCAATTTCTTTAAGCACCTTCATCAAAGCATGAGATGGCTCATCCATCTTCACACTGCCCCAGAGCCTTTGGGCTTCCCCAAGGATGGGTCCTGGCAGCGTGGCATGTGGAATGTTCCACCTGGTAGCCCACCTGCCTGCCCAGAAGAACCACTCCTGGTCCAGTCTCCACCTGGAGACTCCAATAGTGCCCAGTTATACTGAGGAATGGGGGTTTTGCTGCAGACCACACCGACCCTAACACCACCAGTGTAATTAATTCCCCATCACTTACACAGGATTTGTACAGTACAACAAAGATGTTACTGAAGTTTCCTTCTGGATTCATGTGCTTCTGGAACCCTACAAAGTCCAAAAGTCTCCCTTTCAGCCTGAGGCTGGCCAGAGAAACCCCAGAAACACCAATACACTGAGAGCACCAAGTTTCACTCTGTTCTTCATTTTTCCTTCTTCCTTGTCCTTCTCCCACACCATGAAATCCTATCAGCTAATTCAGAAGTAATTAACAAATGTCTGCAGAAGTGCAGAGAAGACAAAGGCAGCCATGGCAGCAGAAGGACATGACTCTTGGAGTTTGCCTAATTCCTCAAATCACCAGTCTGCAGGGAAGAAGAACATTCTGGATGTTTCTCACCCTCTCAGCATCAATGGAAGAGTGCAAGGCTTGCTGGACACCAAGCTCCTGCCTACCAATGGCTCGGGAAATTAATCTCAAAGAAGAGCTCTGTTGCCATTCTCATTTCCAAGGTAGGCTGTGGGATGCTACAAGAAATGGAAAAATCAATTCTTACACCGTGCACAACAGCCATTAGGACTGGTGTGAATGTTTTGAACAGTCTTTTTCTTTTATTTTGTATCAAAATCGGTGTCATGGTCTTAGTACACAAGAACCTGAGCAGGCCAAATGTGTCAGAGAACATCTCCCAGCCCTCCAGAGCAGCTGGGATTTCACAACACTGCTACAGATAAGTCAAGATGATGGATTTATTTGGATGTTTGGGATGGGAGAACCTGGATGTGAAAATAACACTTATTTGGAATGAGTCAAAACCAGATACAGGCTGTGCTCCTTTTGGAAAACCTGTCCCACAGATTTCTCTCCCTCTTCCCTCCCAGACAATGAAAAAAAAAAAAAAAAAGGGGGAAGAGCATAATGAACAATGTAATTCAGAACATAAATCTTTCTAAAGAGGTGGAGGAAAAGAAGACTGCCCTTTCCAACAGAGTGATGAATACACTGCTGAGTTTGATGTTTAAAAGCCATGTCAGCTTTGCCTTAGGAAATGCAGTGAAGCACATTGGGCTGCTCAGGAACAGCAATGAGGACACTGTTGGCATGGATGGTATAAAAGTGACATGGATGGATAAAAGCGAGGAAAGCTGGAGAGATTTGGGAATTTCAGTTCTCACTCTTGCTCAGTGGTCGTTCTGTTCCCAAGGTTGTCCCCCTCAGGCTGCTCCAGGCTGGGACAGACTGATCATCTCCCTTGGGAGCCATTGCCCTGTGAAACAAGAACTGGTCAAATTAAAAGGCAAGCTTAATGAAAAAAAGTTCATCACACATGGCTGCTGGCAAAGGTGTTCAAATCAGCAAAACCTCTCCTCTCTTACTCAAACAGAAGATCCTCAAAATCACTCTACCTGTAAAACAAAAGGTCCTGCACACAAGTAGCCTTTCAAGATTTCTTTTCGTGGCTCAGTTCATTTTCAGCACCTTCTCATCCAGATGTTCTGGGGCTTCTTTTGGCTGCCTGTGCCACAGAACACAAATGATGAAACACAGGCAAGCTGCACCTGCCTCTCTGTAACTGTACCTGAAGATGAGCACTACATCTCTGAGACTGGTTAGTATCTGCTTCTTTCTCAGGAGCCCCCCAGGCTTGATTACCATGAGACTTGATTTCCCAGAGCTAATGAGAAGGATTATTAAAACATCCTGAAAATTAAGAATAATTTGCATAGATATACTTTACCAATTGTTCTGCTTTTCTAAAAGTCATGGGAAAAAAATAGAGCTTTTATCTGTGTAAAAAAGCAGCCCTTTCATTACTTGTCTTCCAATTGTCAATCTAGGGTAATCTGCATAACCAAATTAAAGCAATTGACTTGCCTTATATTTACCTTAAGCACTTGGAACCGTAAGACTACTGTCTGACAATTTCATGGATATATATGTATGAAATTAATTAATAAGCTATTCAAATTAGTATGATTTGCATATTAGAAGCTAATTAGAAAAGCAAGCTCCAGAATTTCGGAATCTTAGAATACATAGGAAATGAAAGGAAAAAAACTGATAGCTGCAGGACTCATTTGCTTAAAAAGTTACCTTGCCCTTATTAACTGTATTCCAAACAGGCTTTTGTTGCATAGGGGTATGGTAATATTTCCCCTGAGGTCTGAGATCATGTGGAATCAGTGAAGTATAAATGCATATATATTGCATTTGGATGAGCTGACAATTGGTGTCTATTGGTCCCCATGAGTTAGTGCAGGCAGAAATGTAATGGCAACCCTCATTGCAGATGTCACATTTTTCCTAATTCCCCTCATTGCAACAAATGAAATTTTACCTCCCTGCTGCAGGAGAGTTCAGTCTCCTCTGCAGAGCTGTCTGAGCATCAGCATGTAATATTGCACTGGAACACTCAGAGCTTTTTCCAGGGAAATCAGCAGGGTGTTCACCATTTGCCCCAGTAAAGGCAGCATCACACACCTCAATTCCCTGTTTTCCTCTAAGATGGTGCCCTTTTCTAACAGGCATTAAATGATCCAAAAAAGCCTCCAATGCTTCACCCAGATTAGAGCTATAGGGAGGCTCGATTGCTCCTTGTAACATTTTTTTTCTCTTTTAAAATAGAAGGAAAACTTAAAGTTGAAAAACTTTCTGTAAAATATAATTTCTATTGAAATAATCAAGATTCAAAACATATGTTTCAGTAAAGTAAAAGCAGTTGAATATGGCATGGAGTTTTTTTCTTAGTTATATATGATTTATAATGGAAATGTAAACCAAATTAAAATGTGTGAGGACAAAATGTGAGATTTCAACATTACATTTCTGAAATGCCTGTTTCAAAATTGGCATGTTTCTACAGAACATTTGACTTTCAGCATCAGCATTCTTCTAACAGAAAATATTTTTGCCAGAAAAAAAATTATTTTGGCTAGTTTTATTCAAAATGTTCTCAGAAATTCTCAGAGCTGCACACTTAAAGGAAGAATGCACAGTTTGAGAAGCTTTTCTGATTTGTTTGGTTTGGGTTTTTTGCCCTGCTAATAATTTGATTTCACTGTAAGATTGAGGGAATTGACAATTATGCCATCTGCAATCCAGTAGTACTCCCTGTCAGAGAAATACCAGACACCTTTCTGCCTGGCCTTATAATAACCTCACAGACTTTTGGTGGCTGGTGGGTTATCTCCAGGGTCCTTGTGATTAAAAACTCAGACAGCAGTGGCAGCCAGATGGCTCTGGAAGGGGCTGTGGTGACTCCCCAGGCTGATTTGAAACCCTGACTTTTTCCAGCTCTCCACAAAGATTTGTGCAGCTCCTGAGGTCACTTCAGATTTTTGACACTACAGATACAAGAGGATGTCTAGTGTCTTCTTTTACCATGTCTCCATGGCACAGATAAATTCTAAACCTCTCTTTTTCCCCCACACTTTAGTTAATTCTTGTTCTTCTTGAAACTCACAAGCTTGCAGATCCCATCTCAGTGTAACCACATGGGAAGGAAACACCTCCAGAAGAGCAGTGTGGTTTGTCATTGCCATATTTGTGCTTTTAATTACCCTCCACATCTTACCTATGGTTTTGATGAGTTCATTTCCCCAGAATGTCTCTTTGCACCCTTAACCTTGTGCCCAAAGTCACAGATGCAGCTTGGCTGGCTCAAGTAGGACTCTTGGAGGAGACCTCTGTGGACAAAAAAACCTCAATCTAGAAAAGGCCAATATCCTACAAATGCAAAGGAACTACACAACGCTTCAGGCAAGCTCTGCAGAGCAGATTCTCAGAGGCACCCTTCCTGCAGTGAGGAGAAAAAACCAAGCAGTGAACATGTATCACCTCCTTCCTCACGGGACAAGGCTGATAGACCACTTATCAAATTTCCAACAGATGTGGCATCTCCACAGGTAACTTTTCATTTTCCAATAGTCAACAGCAATCAAGGAAATACCTTAGCAGACTTTCATCACCAGCAACCAGCTGCTCCAAGTGGGCTCCCAAAAGCTGCATCCACGAGCCACAGTTTCCTCAGTGGAGAAATGCCCTTACAGATTGTTTGTCACAAAAGGCAGCATAAGCACCTCTCCTGAGCATGACCACTCGTTCTCCTGAGAAATATGAAGCTGCTCTTCAAATTGTGGTGCCAGCATCTCCAACACACATTTCCTCTCATCTCTTCTAACATTTCCTCTCATCTCTTCTAACCTAGGACTACCAGGCATAACCAGAAGGCTGCAGTTGTACCTGTGCATTGACTGAGACATCTCTAGCAAAGCAATTATAACATTGTGCATTCAGCTGCTTAAATGCTCTCCACAATATAAAGGTTGAATTATCTCTTGCAAAAAAGAGATTTCTCCCGACGAATGAAAGTGTTGTTAGAAAGTAAAGTATTACCAGCAAGGAAGTTTTGCTCCTCAAACACCAGGGAAAAGATCAGTTTTGACTTCCTAGCAAAATCTGGATCCCTTCCAAGGGAGCTGAACTCATCTTCAGTGTGTCCTGTGGTGTAAAAGAATTGCTGCCATCAATAGTTCTGCCAATGGGAATGCTGCCTGTCCTGTCATCTCAGTGCACTCAGGCTTCAACAGCTACTCAACAGCTACTGATACTTACCCAGCAGTCAAGGAGCCTCTCTGGTTATGTGGTTGAAATTTCCAGGCATTTCCAGCTCCTGCTTCTCTGGAGAGTCATTACAGTTGTCAGCAAACCAGCCAAAAGGAACTCAAACCTCCCAACATGGTCCTCCATCTCCAGTGTTCCAAAGGATGAGGTGGGGTTAATATCTCTTCTCGGGAATTTCCTACTGAAACTTTCATTTGAATCTGCCTATAACACACTTTCTTGTTTTCTTCCAAATGTTTATCCATAAGATATTCTAAGCCATGGATATTTCAGGGAACTTTGATACTACTGTGACTAAGCAAAGCCTTTTTGCTCATATTTTTGCTGCTGTCTTTACAGGTCTGAAAAGCCCCACCATCCCTTCTCAGAATTTCAGAATGGATTGTATTACAGCATAAATACCCAATATTAATATACCAGTCAATATACTATATTGACTCTGTTACATATTGCTCTTGAAAGACTGAGACTGGTTCTCCTGGAATGCAAATTTTACCCTCTCCTAACTTCCAAAGCACAACCCATTAGAAACTTTTTCCTTGACTTGATGGCAGCATCAGACACTAAGTTGGATTTGTGAGACATTAGGACCTGGAGGGGTTGTGTCCTTCACGAGTAAACCTCCCTCCCACCTACCCAAGGCAGAACATGACTAGCAGGAACACAATTACCTTATCCAGTGCTGTGGTCTCTGAGATTTTAAGTATCTCTCCATTGAATAAAACTGGCTTCTTTCCCAGAGACTTCCTTACCTGGGATCCTGACTTCATGATGGGCACCAGCTTTGCCTTCCTCTTTTGTGCCTGCAGGGGCTCTGAGAGTGCTCACAGGTTTGCAGCAGCTGAAGCAAATTATCTGTTTAAAAAGCTGCTTTTCTGGTATACACTGAACATGAATGAGATGTATACAGGCAACAATATTCTGAGGAGGTTTTCAGACATGTTGCAGGGATCACTCAGTCTTTATCTTACTGAATTTTTACTTGGACTTCTAGAACCTTCTCTTTCGTGGCCTCTTCTGCTCCTTAGCATCTCTGTTGCCTTTTTAAACATAGTGACATCAAAACAAAGAAAGAAATACCCAAAGAGTTCTCATTGTACTCATCTCCCCGAGTGTCTTTACACAGGTGCATCCTGCTTCAGATATTTCTTTCCCCACTCAGCCTGCAAGTTTTCTTCTATATCACTCTAAATATGGCCTTGGAGCTGGGATTTATACTCCAGATCCCTTTCCTGTACAAGGGAAACTGCTCAGAACATCCTCTCTGACTGATCTCCCTGCTGTGGACCTTTCCCATTCAGTATTTTCATGTTACTCACGCCCCAAAAGAGAAGGGCAGGATGGAAGGCTTGAAGTTCCTCTGCAGGTTAAACCCCACTCTGCAGGGCAGAGATGGCTGCAAATTAAACATTACAGCCAAGACTGCTTTCTGCTCAGTGGTGTAGCTTCTCCAATAGCTCTTCCAGAGACATTAAACAGATGAGGGTTTGTTTTTCCACATTGTTCTGAGATTTGTAGAAATGAAATCCTGTCCACTTCAGATGGGCAATAGACATTGGGTTTAATTCCAAGTACTTGTCACCATGGCTCCATCTCTGGCAGCTGATGTGACCACTACATTCTCAGGTGCCAGTTGCCTGTCCTTGTCCTAAAACTGGCATTCCCACATCACTGGCAAGGCTGAAGATTCTTGGATAATCTAGCAGAAGCTCTCTCAGCTTTAGAGTTCACAATGGCCACACTTGAAATTTCCAGTTATGGATTCTCAGGTACCTGTGCTCAGGTGCATGGGGTGCCCCTTTGGCACAGGTGTTGGGATTTCTCTCCTTTCTGAAACCTTTGTGGAGACCAGAAAATGTATTTAGCAAGCTGGGGGTTGATTTCCCCCTTATGAACTCCCTCACTGTGCACAAGCATGGCAGGAACCTCAGCCCACAGTGCCACAGTTTGCACAAATCCCACCTGCCAGCATTAGCAGAACCTTTTCTGGGCTGCTTTTGAGCCTCTACCATAAGTAGGGATATAATTTGGTACATTTTTGACCACATCTTAAAACACAGCCCAGGTAGCTCATGGAATAAGAGAGGAAATGACAACGAAGGCACAATATCACACAGCACCTCAAAAGGCTTCTTCAGCCTGTCAGTCACAGATGCACCAACCCTGTCAGCCAGAAAGGATGGAGAACCCCAAAAATTTTTAGGCTTCCTTCAGTTATTTTGAAGGGCCTTTGTACCAAGAATGCAGCAAGCAGCAGAACAAGGGTCCTTCTACTGTTAGAAAAGGTGATTTGCAGAATTAGAAAGAGAAAGGGGGATGGGATACAGAAACACTTTGCTGGAAAGATGTTTCCCTAGCAGCACAAAATCAAAATCTATGCCCAACCTTTAAGAAATGTCTCTATGGGCACTGCTTCTTTATTTGGTATTCAAGCCAACTTTTGCCTGTATGTGATCTGAAAACACAAGAGCAAACGTGCAAGAGGAGGATAAAAGCAATGAAAGCTGACACTGCCAAACCAATGAATTAACCCAAATTATTAAATGAGTTAGTGTACCTTGGGTTTTTAATTGCTCTCATTTGCCTGTACCACCCAATAGGCTGTGCATCCAAACTGCAGTTTTTCTTCAGGTAATACAATGCCAGTTTGATTACTGCAGCTTCCTTGGAGAGCAGGAGCATGCTGCAGGAGTCCTCCATGGCACTAGTGGGAAATTCTGACACTGACAGAAGAAGAAATACATCAATAATACATCAGTTCCCACTTTGCTAAAGTAGCAGACAGGTTTAGCATATGGTAGAGGTTAGGCCTGAAGGATTATGTTGCTACTGAACTGAAGGACTCCCGATAAAGACAGCTTTATTTAATTTGCAGTTCTGCTTCTCACACCCAAGGATACTTGCAGACTTGGCTATTTTTTAGAATTGCTCTCAGTATTGGAAATGGCTACAGAGATTAATCAAGGAATATCAGGCAGAGTGTCTGCAGCAATTTTGCTCTTCCAGGTGTGACCAGGGCTCGGCTCAGCTCAGCCTGGCCTCCAAGAACACACCCATTGGTCCCTAGGACTTTGCAGTGAGGTGGGTGAAGGTAGAGCCAGCTAATTAGCTGCACCAACCCACTCTCCACAGCTGGTGCTGGGTATTGAAGGGCTGCCAAGAGCCAGTGAGACTCTCCCAACCCATTGCCTCACCCAGAACTGTGTGTAAGGGAATGGGGATATATAAACAGAAAGAGTTGCTTTAGCACTGGGATGTTATGGGTTTACAAATCAGATGGATGCACTAGAAGCTGGCTGGTCCCTGTGCAGACATGGCCTGGATCTCAGGTGGAGGGCTAAATCAGCCCCTGTATTGGACTCCTTGTAGTGATACAAGAAATGTTTTACCAGTTCAGCACCTCCACTGCCAGGGTGTCCAGCACTCAGGGGACACTGGTGTGACTCACATGTGGTGGTAGTGGAGAGAGCTTATATCAAATTCAGTGGCAGCTGTACCTATTTCTGCCACGGCCAGCCTTGATCCTGGGCATCCTAGGGAATAAGCCCAGCCTCTTGTGCATTTCTTTCCAATTCCCTTTTGCCCTCTTCTGCCATTTTGTTGCTCCTGTGTTAGCCAAGACCTAGTTTACTAGGGCTCTTGATTGGAGACTTATTACAGCTTATTTCTGTCTGCCTTTCTTTAAAGCCAGCTGAACATACCCAATGCTCTTCCTCTATGGTAAGACCGAAAATACAGACCACCCTCCCAGCTTCTGTGACACTCTTTCTAACACACTCCTTTTTTCTCTTCTCCGTGATCACAAGTTCTCTCTCCAAGCCCAGCCTAGTTATTTGTGCATGAAGCTGCCATGTCGTGTATTGGTGTGAGTCTGGTGTTCACATGAGCTGTGAATATGCTGCACATGTGTATCTCTTGTGCATCCTGAGCTTTCCTTTGGTCGAGTTAACTGTCGTTCTGCCTTCTAATGAACCACCAAGAGAGAACTGGACCTGGGAAGATTTCTTGTTAGCCACAAAGGATGTCCCTGTGTCACTACCAGTGTGATGCTGAATGAGTTTGCAGTGTGAATTCATGTCCAAGCCTCCAGAAAAGAAAGGGTTGGGACCTCTGAAACTCCTCTTCAACGAGGTAATTCATTAAAACATTTGAGTTTGTGTTTTGCACAAAAAAAAGAGTGAGTGGTGCAACAGTGCCCAAGACACTGCTGCCTTGGTGTGCCCAGCAGTTCCCACTCCACCCCCACAGAGCTGCAGGAACTCCAGTTTCTGGATTGCCACTCTGCAGAACCTCCCTCCTGTGGCAAGGATACACCTTCAAAAAGCTGGATGAAAGACAGGAGGAAGTAAGCAGGGCTACTCAAGCATCAGCTGATCTACAGCCACCTAGTTTTAAAATGCCTGTAATCTTCTGAGGCACCGCTGAGTTTTTGGCTAAGTGGTTTGATGCCAGTAAGTTGCAGATTTGCGTCAGGGAGGGATTTGTTCTGTTTTATCTGCTGCTTAGATTTTTGCTCCAGGACGCTGGGAGGGCAGAGATAAATTTCTGCCTGCAGGAGCTGCCTCCTCTCAGCAAGGAATGACAAAGGAATACTAAAACCTCTGTCCAGACCCATGTCCCAACTTGCTGCCACCTAAAGAGCCAAGCCAACAAGAAGCACAGCAGGTAGAATTAGAAAACACTGTTTCTTTAGTCACGACCACAGCAGGATTGCTGTCCACACAACCTCTAAATTTGTACCTCAGCTCTGTTTTAGATGGTATTAGAGCTTGGCTTCTATAGGACTGTATTTGACGTTACAGTTATCCCTCTGGGACTGTAATGCTGAGAGTATTCAATGCCATGATTTTTGATCCCTTGAATGCCACATTCCCTCCTTCACCTCAGAGCAACTCCTTCCAATTCACTGAAGCCTGATGTCCAAGTAACCAAACAAGGATCAGGTGCAGGGAGCACTCAGGCTTTTCCTTGTTTCCTTAATCTTTTTCACCCAGTTACTCCATGGGCAGCGAGTGTCAGCCCTTGGTACAGACTGGAGGAAGCTACCTGGTGACAGACAGACAGACAGACAGACTGCAGCTGGGTGCAGTCCTGATCTGTTGCACATGGTGCTGAGCTCTCTGTGTGAGCAGGGGTCACACCCAGCACACAGCTATGGCCCCTGCCATAGGTACATATCTACATCTGGACATTTAATCCCAGAAACATCCACCCAGGCTGCTCCTGTGCCTTGGGTTTTATCAGAAGCAGACAAGCAGGCAGCTGCTGTTTTCACTGCCCAGTGACAGGAAATCCAAAGGGTCTGTTCTCTCTTGGTTTACACAGTGGTGAGTAGTTAACAGCAGGGGTGATCTGCACTGTTTCTTCCTCCTAAATGTTGCTCTTCCGGGGGTGTTTAGACTCAAACTGCAGTCTTTGCAGCCTGGGTGGGGACAGAGAGGGGGTTTCCATGCACTTTGCTCCAGAGCAGGTCAAGTGGCAGGGTGACAGTGTTATCTCCCCCTGTGACAGGAGGTCACATTCCCACAGTGCTGCTGCCGGAAGGCACCAGCTCCACAGGCTTGGCACAGTATTTTAGGGGGTTAATAAACTGGAAAACATGGCATTATCTGTGCCCTTGAGCTAGGCAGTGAATCCTCTGCCAAGGCCAGGTGAGCCTGCTGCTGCAGCAGCCTTCAGATGGATGTTGCCTTCACACATGTGAAGGCTGAAGAACGTCAGAGCTGGTTACAACCCCAGGGGAAAATGCTTAGGGACAAAGCAGATGCTGTGAGAAAAAACAGGCCAGAAGAAAGACTATTTTAAAATACTCCACGCTTGAACAGTAGCAGCGAAGCCAAAATAAAACGCTTTAAAAAAAACCAAAAGTCAGCGCACAGACTGTGGGAAATACAAAGGGGTCATGAGAAATGAGAAAAGCCCAGCAGAAGGAGAGAGTGACCAGGGCCCAGCCTGCAGGAGCATGGCCACAGCAGCAGAGGGGCAGCCAGGCTGGCAGTGGCACCAGTGACACCAGCACACACCGTGTCCCCATGGGGTTTTGCGTCCCAGGAGCAAATCTGGGACCTGCTGCTGTTTCCCAGCAGAGCAAGCAGCACGTGGCTGGTGCATGACACCAGATCCACCAGAGCTGCTGGCTCAGACACTCACTGGGGTGAAACACTTGAGGCAAAAAAGGGAAAGTGTCCTTCTGCTCCAGCACAAGGTCAAAGGGGAATTGCCTCTTTCCAATGGGATGTATTGGAGGGGGATAAGCATAACCTATCCCTAATCCCTGAAAGCCCAGGCAGACTGAAGGGAGAGGCTGATGGCTTTGAGAGTAGCCTCACCTCCTGGGAGACAGGGCAGGCTTGAGCACCCCTGTCCTGTCCCTGGGGTGCCAGGGAGTGGAAGCCCAGGGAGCAGCACCAGGACAAGGAACAGTGCAGTGAGCCCCCGGCGTAGCATCCTCTGTGGCCCAGGGCCCTCGTTGCTCTCGTGCTGTTGTAACTCCTGCCTCTGTGCCAATGGCTTCCAGAACGCAGAGGAAAACTCTCGCATCTCAATCACCTTCTTCCGACTCTTCCGCGTGATGCGCCTGGTGAAGCTCCTGAGCCGAGGGGAGGGCATCCGGACCCTGCTTTGGACCTTCATCAAGTCCTTCCAGGTACTCCTTCACTTCTCTCTCAGAAAACACCTCACTCCTTTGGATCCTGGCTCTGCCCAGTGCCTCAGCTCAAAGGTGCCCAGGGGCACGACTGAGTCAAGTAAATGGAACTCGCAGGGTGTGAGTTTCACCTTTAAAGCATGAGGCCCTCCTGAACAGCCCGAATAGTTCAGTTCAACTCAATTACTGCCTGTCTGTAACCCTTCAATCCCATCTCCTTTTTTTATGTTTGTTTCCTTATTTGATCCGTATTTCATATGTGTAACTTTAAGTGAAATACACAGCTGTGGGGGGGAAGGCCTGGGTCTCAAGTTTCTTTTAAGCCTTGTTTTGAGGATTTCCACTGAGTATTAGAGGTGTGTGGCCTCCATACTTTCATCCGGGAAGAATTCACCTTTTTAGCCCTACTCTTTTGAGCTGGTAACAATGCCAAGTTATTAAATTGCTGCTGCTTTTTATTCCCTGGAGACAGGTTGTATTTCAGTGGTAGGTAAAGTTCCAGAGTAGATTGAAGGAAGAGAAGGAGACCAGACTGGATAAGAATCATCACCTTTGGAGGAAAAAAACCACCACAGTTATTTGCTAGAAAAAAACCTAGCCACATATAGTAAAATGGCAGAGATTAAGCATTTTAATAGTACTTGACCTGGATTTACTGGACCAGCACAACATGGATGTTAGCTGGCACATATCCAAAGGAAGTGGCAGGGAAACACAGCACAGGAATACAAATGGTGGCCTAAACATGAGCAAATATGCAGAACACACCTCTGGATAAAAGCACCAAAGAGTAAATTGTGCAACACACAAGTCTTGAAACAGCAACTATAGGCTGTAAATGGTCAATAGTTTCTGTATTGATTCAAATGGAAAAGGAACTGACCCACACTTTAAAACTTAAGCATCACCAGTGACAACACAAGCTGGGACCAAAGCCTGCAGTGCTGCAGCTCATTGCAATTCTGCCTTTTCTCAGCAGAAGTAGCACACGTGCACACCAGGGATCAGCATGGACTTTTTCCAGCACAGCTCCCAGTGGTCCCAGTAGCCAGACCACCAGCCTGATGCAAAGGAACTCATTTTGCACACTCATTGACTGCCAGAGGACCTAATAACCCTGCACAGCAGGTTTCTGACACATCCATATCACAGTGACTTTTTCCATTGCTTGCAGAGCTGCCAGTTTCCAGGTTGTTATTTGAGCAGTGCCACTGGGAACCATTTTGTTTGCATGCGTAGGAACGAGATTCCCTTGGCACAGCTCAGCCAGCACTGATGTAGGGGACAGAGTCACAATTTCCAGTTCCTGCTTCTCCTCCCCTTGCCCCTGTGCCCCTCGAGCCTCTTTAGCAGTAGCTGGCCCTGAGCTGAACTTGTCACAGCTCATGGCTGGAGGAGATGGATGGGAAAGGGAGCACCTGGTACTTCCCTCCAGTGACCTTCAGAGCTCTTCAACTGGAGAGTCACTTCAGGCAGGGCTGTAGGGTGGTGGGAGAAAGTATGAAGGGAGGGATCTTCCACAGCAGGGGAGGGGAAAAATAAAAAGGCAGCAGTGCAAGCAAATGCTTTTTCCCTTGAAAGCCTTTAGCCATTTATAACACGGAATTCTCTGCTCCAAGCTCCTCCTCTTGGAGCTACCGGGAGGCTCCTTTGGTAGCTAAGAATAGCCACTGTGCCTCTCTTAATCCAGCCACTCCCACTGTCAGAATGTGGGATCCCAGCAGATTTTGGCACAGTGTCTCTTCAGTGTCCCCACATGCTTCCAGGAAGCATCTCTGCTCACACAGGGCAGCCTAATGAGCAACAAACTGCTGGAGTTGGATCCCATGGTCACTCCCATGTGCCCTGGGCATGGCATGAAGGGATGACGTACAAGCTGGGGCACTGGTCAGAGTGCTGGGAAAATGTTCAGCGGGGTTTCCATCTGCAGAGACAGCATCAGGGTCAGCCTGGGAGTGGGAGGAGTAGGAAGTGAGAGGGTGCTGAGGACACGGCAGGGCCGTGGGAATCACAAGGACAAAGTGGTGACGCCAGGGAAGGACAGAGCCAGAGGAGGACAGAGACAGGAGTGTAGAATATGGGAGGTGGGGAGATGAAGGAGCCATGGGGAACAAGGGGCAGGGATGAGCAGGAAGGTGAGTTAGTGGAGAGGAATGGACTGAGCAGAAGAACATGAAAAGGAAGTGAAGGGACAGACAGACAGAAGAGAAGAGAAGACACTTCTCCATCCCAATTTGGATAGGAAAACAGAAGTACTGTCAGAAAACAAGTACTGTTAGGGTTATACACTTCAGGTTCTGTCTGGACACTATCTTAGGAGCCCTTAAGTATTGTGTGCATCAAGTCCCACCTAAATCACCACAAAATGTTTGGAGCCCAGTTCTGAGCTGGTGATCTCTTCAGTGACATTGTGGGGTAAGCATACCAATTTGTCTGGTCCCCTAAAAAAGCCAGAAGAATCTGTCCTGATACTCAAGATGATGATTACAGACATTGTAAAGAATTTGACTATTTTTTACCACTTTAATATTCAGATCTCTTTGAGATTATTTATGCAGATCTTAGTCAAATCTCCATGGTGGCCAGTGAAAATATTCCCTCCATTTTTCCTGTGGGATTTAGTTGTGTTGAATCTAGGATTACAGAAGGGTTTGAGTTGGAAGAGACTTTAAACATCACCTAGTTCCAACCACTCTGCCATGGGCAGGGACACCTTCTCCTAGACAAGGTTGTTCAGAGCTCCATCCAATTTGGCCTTGAACACTCCCAGGGATGGGGCAGCCACAGCTTCTCTGGGCAGCCTGTTCATGTCTCACCCACCCACATAGTAAATAATTTCTTCCTAATATTTAATCTAAACCTGTCCTCTTTCAGTTTAAAAGCATCATCCCTTCTCCTATCACTGCATGCCCTTGAAAAAATCCCTCTATGTCTTTATTGTAGGCCCCCTTTAGGTATTGGAAGGTACTCTAGAATCTCTCTGGCTGAGCAACCCCAACTCTCTCAGCCTGTCTCCATAGCAAAGGTGCTGCAGCCCTCTGATAATGTTGTAGGCTCATTATATTCTGTGAAACTGGGTCTTCAAAATCTAGATAAAGGACTGTGCTCACATCTTCAGAGTAAATGTGTCCACCTATTTCCTCTGAAGCAAGTTCTGAAAGTCTCTGGTCTGAGTGCTATATATTTCAAAATATTCCAGCTCAAAAGCCTGAGCCTCCAAAGTCCTGAGCCCTTGATTCCTGTCAGTGGTGGAGGAAACTGGCAGCACTCAGCACTTGCTGATTGCACTGACCTCTGCCTTGGGAGGCAGCTCTGCATATCAGGGCTCTGATATGAGCCTCTGCATTTCCCCTTCAGAGGCTGATCACTGACACTCAGTGCATGGCAGACACCATCAGGGACACCTAATACCGAACAGGAAAGGTGCTGATGCTGCTCGCGGTGCTTAGGGTGGTACCAGCGATTGTAGCAGAGCCTTGAGTTAATATTCCAGCAGCTGTCACATCTTTTATTTCACCATTCTGGATCCAGGGAAATAGCACATTAGTGATATTTCCATTAGTGCCAGAGTAATCCTGGCTGTCAGAGCTTTCTCCTCCCGATAAGCAGGTGCAGACACTGGTTTTCCCTCGCTTTCCTGCCTCGGTCAAGGGCGGGAGTGAGAGGAAGGCAGCGAAGATCCATCCATCCATCCATGGCACAGAGCCCAGCCTGCTGGGCTGGGCTGGGCTGGGCTGGGCTGGGCTGGGCTGGGCTGGCAACCAAGCGTGGGGCTGTAGAGGCATCTAGTGGCCACCTGCCCGCACTACAGAGCCTGGGCTGTAGCGTCCCAAAGCACGAACCAGGCAGAGACACAGCGCTCTCTTTTTTTCTTTCGTTCCCAGGCTCTCCCCTATGTGGCTCTTTTAATAGTGATGCTGTTCTTCATCTACGCTGTGATTGGGATGCAGGTGAGTGATGCTTAAAGCGCTCGGCCGTGTCTGTCTTCTCCTGCTAGAGCATGGGAACAGGCTTACAGGGTAACCAACATCAATGTGTGGCTGTGGGGGCTTACAGCAATGTTTTCACCCAGTAAGGTAAGAATGGCAGCTAACCTTGGCTGGAGAACATCGTCTGACGGGGTACTTCCAACAACACCACAACAACAACAACAAATTTTAAAAAAGCAAGCAAACAAAAAAATAGTGACCCATTTAATGGCAGAACACAATATGCAAACAGTAAAAAGACAATGCCTGCCCTCCACATTCTCGAAGGAATATCCACCAAGAATTGGTTGTTGGTTCAAAACAAGTGGGCTTATGGCCATGCTGCACTGAACAAACCAAAATCTTCTCTTGCATCTCTTTCACATTGGCATAACTTCCACTGAGTTGTAAAGATCAGCTTTTGATCTACAGCCATGAAGGTAAATATGGGATCAGACCAAATGTACCAATACTCAGAGTTTCTCCAGGAAGCTGCATCAACACAGCATCTTAGTTTGCAAAATGTGCTTGGAATCATCCTGAGCATTCACCTGTGCAAGGAACTGATATTGCACAGACACCATTGAAGACAGCATGTGATGCACTGGGACAGTCCCAGCCTCATTTGCTGTGCTGCTTTTCAAGCTCAGCTTCACTTCCCACTTCAGTGTTAATCAAAGTTCTCAGACAAGTCAGCCATCTGGGGCCAGAGGCCACAGTATAGAAAGGCATGGCATAATTGCTTCCAGAGGCCTTCAAAAATGACAGGCTTCTTGGTTTCACAATGACAACAGAACTGGTAATGAAATTCATCTGACCTCTGTGACCTTGTTTTAATTTGTTTCCTGTTATTATAATCACATGTTTTCACAGACTCCATCTACCCTGCCCCACCGTGAAACATAAAATTAAAAGTTTTCTTGAATTATCACAGGTTATCTCAGTAGCCCCAGTAATCACAGCTGTCATTTACTCTACTAAGCTCATATTGTAAACTTGCCAGTTTTGCCTTTAATAGCAAAGATGGCCAAGATCTTACAGAATTACCTGTGCTATACATAAAATCACTTCAGAGTATTCAGCTGGTATTATAATGCTGTACAAAGCATTATAAGTGGCTTCCAAGCACCCACACAGATGGGGTCTACAGTGATCAGGGCACCACCAGGGCCAGATGCTTTATTCTGTAATTCTACCCCTTTTTTGTCAGCTCATTCTAAGTTACCTATTTAACCCTTGGCTTGCATTCAAGCTTCTGCTTGAATCATCTCAGCAGCCTGAAGACCACACATCTGTCTTCCCATAAGAAAACCAACTTTTTTTTCATTTTCACTGTTTGCCCAGAGTCCAAAGACCTGTGATTATCACTTTTTGTCCAAATGGC
Source organism: Acridotheres tristis (assembly GCA_037013685.1). Classification (NCBI taxonomy): domain Eukaryota; kingdom Metazoa; phylum Chordata; class Aves; order Passeriformes; family Sturnidae; genus Acridotheres; species Acridotheres tristis. The sequence continues at coordinate 69,006,145 of CM072885.1, forward strand.
ATCTGAGACACTTTGTGTGCAGCTCTCTTGAACATGCTGACACATAGGGTTCCCTCACACATAGGGACACATAGGAAGGAAAATCATCCCTCACTCCATTAAGCAGCTACCATGAAAGACTGGATGTACCAGACCTGATAAAAATATCAGAATTTCCTATATAAAAGAGACCTACTACTTTACATCAGCAACTGCCACGACTTGGAGCATAACAACGTTCAAGCCTCACTGCCTAATGTGCTCAAGTGGAAAAAATCCAAGCTGATGCTGATGGATGAAGCCACTCCATACAGTGGCCCAGGAGGCACAGATTGGAGAGGCCATGAAGAAGGAACCTCCACTTTCACTCCTCCCAGGTACCAAACACAAAACACCCACAGCAGCTGCTGCCAGTGCCTCGTGTGAGGGATGCTGAAGGAAGATCATGGGAAGCTCCCTTACCTACATCTGCCTGAAATGAAAAATATGGGCTGCCTGGGCTTAAACTCAGTGCAGCTGGGGCTGTCAGTGCTGCCTGTGGCATTGGGGCTGGCCACATGCATCCATGTGGAACCCCTGAGGAAAACTGCCATGTGCTGACCCTCCCTCCAGTCTGTCCCACCATTGTCCCCCTGCTCCTCTCCACATCCTTGTTTCTCTTGGGGTGCTAATTATCAGTGACATTTCCTTGAAAAGAAGCTCGGTGTTCTCTCAGAGCTGCTCTGTTCCTGCTGCTTGTTTTGGCTACAGAGAGATTACAGCTCTCAGCCCCCCTGAGACCTCTGCCACGTTGTTATCAAAGGGGAATAAATAGTCCTGGCAATGCTGTGCAGAGACGTTTCTGCCACACACAGATTGTTAAGCTCTCAGTCCCACTGCATGAAAACACCACATCTATCCAAGTTTTTTTTACAGAAGCCTGGGGACACCCAAAGACAGGCTTCTATAAAGGTTTGCTGATGATTGCAGGCTCCATGCCATGGCTGGATGAACTGGAGTTGGGGTGGCATGGGAGGAAGCTCCAGGACTCCTTGTCTGGGCAGATCTGGTCATCATCCTCATGTGCTGCATTCTGGGAGGACCCCTGAAACACCTGCTGGTGACAAGCATGACTGTAGAAGGGCAGGAAATTGGACAATCCCACATCCAAGGCAATGCATTTACATTGTTTTGTGAAAATCCAAGGCCTCCCACAGAGATGGAAGCTCAAGGCTTTGCAGCTGCTGGGCTTTTGCTATAATTTCCTCCTGACGAAGACAGATAAACAATGAAGGAAGGAGCCTTTTCTTTTCTCTTACTGATTTCTTTCAGCTGGACTCCATTCCCAATTGAGTGTCTGTTAATACAAGGCCCCACGTCACGTATTCAGTGCATGAATAAGGAAGGACACCTTGTTTTGACACAAGATGCTCTCATTACAAAATTAGTGCTTTTCTGGTGATAAAACAGAAGCCAGGAAAGCAACAACATGTATAAAAGACACACAGAAAAGTTTATTTTAATAGAAGAGCAGATTCCATTAAGTATCAGAGTCAGGGTGAGGCCAAGAGCTACGGGTGACAAGAGGTTTGGGGATTTTGCAGGGCTAATCTGAAAAGACCTCTGCTTTCTGCTAGGTGTTTGGTAAAATTGCTCTGAACGACACCACGGAAATCAACCGCAACAATAACTTCCAGACCTTCCCCCAGGCAGTGCTGCTGCTTTTCAGGTGGGTGTATGACAGCTCTGGATTGTGTCAGGCTGGGAGCATGATTCCTCTGCTCTCGGGCATGCCTTTATCTCCTTCTCCCGTGTCATGTTCCCGAGGTGAGCAGTAACATGTTGTCCTTCAGCAGGGGAGCCTGGGAATTGTGTCAGATGGAATGACCAGTCCATTAAGTCTCTTGCACCCCAGCAGCTCACCCTGGTAATGCTCAGTGCTGGGGAGGGAGACAAATCCTCCTACACGGAAGGAAGGTAGCCAGTTTTCTGTGCTCTCCAAAATTGCATCAAAAACTTCTTTGGTTCAAATCTGGCCAGTGTGACCTCTAGCAGGGAAAGGGACATGATGAATTTGTGCTTAGGCATGGTCATGCCAGCTCAGTTTAGCACATCATCCTACTCCAGAGCTGGGGCCAGGGAGGGGTGCTGAAGGGGTAGGAAGTTGGCATAAATTAAACACTGTGGTAATTTTGAGGGGCTTTTTTAGGTGCAATCTCCAGCCATGCCACACACATATCCACGATTCTGGTTGGAACATGAGAGCCCCATACCCACAGCAGCCACAGCCAGTCAGAAATGGAACACTGATGATGGCAACAAAACCAAACAGAGGAGCAGGATATGCCAGGGGATGTCAAAGTCATCGGCCTAACTTGTTCTTAATTGACCTCAGCAGCAAAATTCCCAGTAATGTTCATGGGATCAGGAATAGGTCGCTAATGTGCCAGTCCCTGTCACATCCAAGGTCACTGCTGTCTTCCCCTGCCCTTTGCCTTGCCCAGGTGTGCCACAGGTGAGGCCTGGCAGGAAATCATGCTGGCATGTCTCCCGGACAAGAAGTGTGACCCGGAGTCGGAGCCGGCCAACTCCACGGAGGCCGATCACTCCTGCGGCAGCAGCTTCGCCGTCTTCTATTTCATCAGCTTCTACATGCTCTGTGCCTTCCTGGTGAGTCCACCCGACCCAAACCCTCCCTGGTGGGTCCATCTAACCCAAACCTCTCCTGGTGAGTCCACCCAAACCAAACCTTCCCTGGTGAATCCCCCCAAACCAAACCTTCCTTCCCTGCTGAGTCTATCTAACCCAAACCTTCCTTCGCTGGTGAATCCACCCAAACCAAACCTTTCTTCCCTGGTGAATCCACCCAACCCAAACCTTCCTTCCCTGGTGAGTCCACCCAAACCTTCCCTGGTGAGTCCACCCAAACCTTCCCTGGTGAGTCCACCCAAACCTTCCCTGGTGAGTCCACCCAAACCTTCCCTGGTGAATCCACCCAAACCTCTCCTGGTGAGTCCACCCAACCCAAACCTTCCCTGGTGAGTCCACCCAACCCAAACCTTCCTTCCCTGGTGAGTCCACCCAAACCTTCCCTGGTGAGTCCACCCAAACCTTCCCTGGTGAGTCCACCCAAACCTTCCCTGGTGAGTCCACCCAACCCAAACCTCTCCTGGTGAGTCCACCCAACCCAAACCTCTCCTGGTGAGTCCACCCAACCCAAACCTTCCCTGGTGAGTTCACCCAACCCAAACCTCTCCTGGTGAGTCCACCCAACCCAAACCTTCCCTGGTGAATCCACCCAACCCAAACCTTCCCTCTGCCAGACTGAGCCTCTGCTTCCCCAGATGTCAGCAACGCACAGGACAAGAATGATCTCAAAGAGGGGAAATCTCCCCAAAGGGTCTTTCCCAGCAGCACCTTTTCAGTGCCAGCACCCCTTCCCTGCCTCTCTCCAGCTCTGCTTCCAATCCCAATCCTTTGTGCACAGCAAAGGAACACTCTTCCTCCCTCCCCCTCAATGAGAAAACCAAATTAGTGCGTTGTGGGCTGTGCTGAGGCTAGCAACGCCTCAGCCACACTTCCCACCTTCCCTCCTACCTTCCTTCTGGCTCTGAGAGGGTTTTTCCTCCCCTGCCAGCAGCAATGACTGTGAGAATACACATATCCCACTTGCATCTGCTCCGTGTTGGCAATGCAGCACTGCCCAGAGCGACAGCACATGCTCTGCAGCTGGCAGCAGTGCCCAAAACTCTCCCAGGGAACAGCAGCAACATTTTAAAAGTTTTGGTCTTGGGCCAGAACTTTTATCTCATCCCCACTGGCTATCGAAGATAAATCCCACCCCATTCTGCCAGGCAAAGACAATAGGTAAATATAAGGCACAACAGCACACCTAAGAATTTAGCAAATTTGTACCTCATCTATTTAGTAGGGAAGAGAAAAATGTAACCAGATGAGAATATTCCATCTCTAGGCTCTTCCCATTTAAACTGGGGGCTGGCATGGGGGAATGAAGAATCTAACCCCAATGTCTTCCTAGTTTTGTGAGTCCAAATCCAGACCTTAAATGGAGAACCTGGTAAAATTTGCTGCTCCTTGCCTCATCCATCACATAATCTCTGTCCTTGTTTGCAGATCATCAATCTTTTTGTAGCTGTTATAATGGATAACTTCGATTACCTGACACGGGACTGGTCCATTTTAGGACCACACCACCTGGATGAATTTAAAAGGATCTGGGCAGAGTATGACCCTGAAGCTAAGTAAGTAACCCAGCCTGGATATCAGAGCTCCTTGGGAGAACAGGCCCATTATTTTCTCTTCTCTAGACTCAGTGCAGTAAGTGCCATGTTCCTCCTGCAGGAATACTTTTTTTTTTTTTTTGTACAAAACTCCTAAAGTAGATATCACCATAAGATACTGCTGGTGAATCCATAAGCCCAAATTGCAAAGAAACTCGCAGATATCTCAGCATTTAGTCTGCACTGTTACCTTTCAGGCCATTGCTTTACTTTCTATGAGGGAGATATAGACTTAGTGAGGAGCAGCAGGAGATTGAGAGAAGGTGATCACAGGCTTGGTTTATTGTTGTATTTGTTTGGGATATTGAGCTGTGACTCTTCTGCTTGACTTTGTACTCACAGCAGAGCTGCTGTGCTCAAATCTCTGTTTTTTCCTATGTCATATATGGCCATCACAACCTGTGCATTCACATGGCTGCATTACATTGTCTGCAGGGTTATTCACAACTGCAGACTCGCAGGGATTTAAAGTTACACCACAACAACTCACACGAGGGCTTAACTGACATTCAGTATTGTATGTTCTGTTTGACACATGCTTAGGCTTAAAGAGCATTTAGATCCCTGTGGCATTACTGTACCGTTGACAATTGTAATTGCAAAGCCCCCTTCAAAATGCAAAAGCTGTGGAAAGAGATTTGGGTGTAAAATAAAAGCAGATCTCTTTAGGAGACATAGTGTCGAGATTAGTCTGGGCTCAGGCTCTGCCAGATGTGGATGTGGGTGGGTCTCACATTATGAGAGTGATACATGAATTTAAACACTTCTTCCAGTTCATGGTAACTCCCCGGGCTGGGAACCTTTAATATGGATGGGGAATAAGCAAGACTTCTAATAAATACACCATTTATTAACAAAACAGATGCTACTGTTTGTGCTTGTTTGAAGGCTGGGCTGCAGTGGCTGAAGCTGTATAATAGACAGCCACTCAGTCCAGATGGCATCCTGTTCCTCCCTGCTTATAAATGGGAAACCCTTTTATTCCTGTTCCCCATCCACGTCCTCTGGCTCTGGTAACTTTCCCCCCTCCATGAAAGAATTCTTCTTTTGAGATGCCATTTGCCAAACTTAAGAGAAACCCAACTGCTGCTGTGCAGGAAATTCAGTACTTTGTTTTGTGCTCACTCGAGTGACAGCCCAAAGCATAAACAAGTATTAAAAGGCAGTGGCTTGGGGCTATTTATGTGGGAGGTAAACCACAAGGAAATAAACCCTTTACACCTCTCTGCCTGCTATAGGCCTCAGCCCAACAAGTAAATAAGTAGATATTTATTTTGAGCAGGTCAGTGGTGGGAAGAGAGCCCCAAACTGCCCGTTCATGCACTAAGAAACCGCAGCACTGAAAAAGCTGAGGTCAATTCTTGCACGTATTGACTCAAGTATGACTGACAGCGGAATTTCTGCAGTAGCAGAAGTTAGATGAGTGCTGGGCAAATCCTGCAGAAGGCACCAAATGAAAAAGCTTCAAGCTATGCCTGGGCTACGAGGAGCAGCAGCAGCATGGGGCTGGAGAGGCTTTAGTGACACTTTTATTTGCACTCTGCAGGCGGTCAGGGTGAGCCCTGGTCAGGATGCAGCCCTCACTGTGCTCTCTTCTCCAGGGGACGGATCAAACACCTGGACGTGGTGACGCTGCTCCGGAGGATCCAGCCCCCGCTGGGCTTCGGGAAGCTCTGTCCTCACCGGGTGGCTTGCAAAGTAAGTGTAAGAGCCTGACAGAGAGAGGGAGGCTCCAGAGGGCACCTGAAATGCTGTTTATTGCATGGACAAAGTTACAGCAGTTGGAGACCTACAGCTGCTGGCTATGGGAAAGCCGTGTGTCCTGAAGCCCAATTCTACTCATGTTACAAAGCACTATATTTTTTTCTTTGCTGTGCATCTTATTACATAACAACTAATCAACATCATACACAATACCTTTTACATTTACTTATCATAACTTATCATAATTTCTAGCATTACTATATTCGTGTTACTATTTTCTAATCACAAAAGGTTAGTATGTTACAGTTTAAGCTAGAAGTTGTTTTTTCGTTTTTTTGCAGTGGAAAATTTTGAGACTTTTTCTTTACTTGCAACATTGGCTTTCTTGTTTGCCTGTGAAAATCCTTTTGTATGGTAAAAGCATCTTTTGTTTGAGGTGCATTTGTCCTTTGCTCTAAGTCATAAAAGCCCCTTCCAACTCACTTGAGCTTTGCCTTCTAGTTACCCAGTAAGACTGGCTCAGCAATTCTTTTCTTCTATATCAAAACTTGCTTTCATTTCTATAGAGCCTTCTGTATATCTGTAAAACTTTTCTGTAAAACTTTGGTCCTTCCCAACAGTAAGGCACTGCAGCTTGGGGGAGGCTGGGCTCAGAGCAGCTAAACCAGAGAATCTGAGAATACACAATGGTTTGGCACCTAAAAGACCATCTAATTCCAACCCCCGTGCTTGGGCAGGGCTGCCTTCCACCACACCAGCTGTTTTACACTAAACAGCCTCAGCCTGCCCTGGCATTTTCTACCTCACTGGGCACATCTCAGAGCCAGCAACAGCTGGACAACCCCTGGGCTGCCCTGTGCCTCTCTCCAGCTCCTCTGGGCTGCCACCACCCAGTCGAGGGCTGGAGGGTCACCAGCAGGTGGGTTGTGCACTACTCAGGGCCTTTTGTCTGGTTAGGAGAGCACATCTGTGCTAAATACAGCTCTCAAGTACCAAGGACTCACATCTGTACTGTCAAACACCCATATCGAGACAGATGAGGAGAGACAGAAATGACAGGGCATTCTCATCGTGTAACCAATCCACAGGCCATGGATATTCACACAAGAGGGATGGCAGGTCTGGAGGGTGTAAGGACATAAGGAAGAGCAGTCTTCAGTCCATGTGTGGCAGTGTGACTGTTGTCTTTCTTCTCCTCATCCCACAGCGCCTTGTCTCCATGAACATGCCACTGAACAGCGATGGGACCGTCATGTTCAATGCCACTCTCTTTGCATTGGTCAGAACTGCCCTGAGGATCAAGACAGAAGGTGAGAAACTTGCTGACTGCAAGGATACAAAGGTGTTCATGCCAAGGTGTCTTGAGCTGGATTAAACCAACAGGGACATCTTGTTTAAAATGATCCAAATTACTCCTATGCAGCACATGGGACAAAAAGCTATGTAAAGAGATTTGGAGGGACAATATCTTCTAGGGAAAGCACAGTGTTTCCCACTACCTAGGAAGCCAGTGCTTAAAGTCTCAAATTACTGATCACATTCTTCACAGTGGTCTGAAAGTTTAAAGTTTTAGATCAATGTCTGCTCATACAGGAATTAGGAGGACAAAGGGTAACGAAGCCTCCTCTTTGTATCCTATCTGCAGAACTGAGCCACTTCTTGACTGCTGTTGTCACTGATCTTCCAGTCCAAGGGAGAAAAAAGAGCTTGGACTCGAGGGTCTCATCTCACAAAAACTCCTCCTGTGCTTCCATTAGCATGAGTTAACATTACATTGTGGTAACAGTGGTGTTGTAAAGAGAGATGAGAAGTAAAGGGACTGTTAATAGCTTTGCATAGACAGCAGGTATATTTGAGGAAAACAGACAAGATTTGGGGCTCAGCTTGTCCTCTTTGTTGCACTCTGTCACCTGCTGTAATGAAAGATATTGGTCCTGAGTCCAATCCTGGCTTCATGTATTAATGAGATGCATTAAAAGAGAGTGTAGGTCTGTGATTCACAGCTAAACACCTCTGCCTCAGGAGTGGCTGCATTCCATTCAGAATGGGGAAGCAGAGACCAGCAGAACTCTACCTTACAATGCCAGCTGTACAAAAAAACAGTGGCAAAACAAAAAAAATATATTAAGGCCTTGAAATTTGTGCTAAACAGAATCTGACTGTAGCACAAGAGACTCTCCTGAGGAAAAAGCCACCCACAATCCCTGTAAGACATCTTGTGTCTTATGAAACAGAGACCCAAAAAAGACTCGATTTTCTTGTCTGTCTGAGCCTCAAACTCTTGGAGTCATTGCCAGTGAACTCCTGGAAAACCATCTAAAGCCTCAAACTGCTTTCATTCTTGCCTTAGCAGAATCTTTTAAGTGGTTGGGGTAGGAGTTTGGAATTAGCCCTGCTGAGTCAAATTTCTGCTTTTGATGCTGTCCATGTGTTGCATCCTCAGCAAGTTATTCAGTGTCCCTATCTTCCCTGCTTCCTATTATAAGAACTAGTGCCATGCAGAGCCTTAGTGCTGGGGAGAAATAAGAAAAACTGCAGGAACAGCACCTTTAGGAGGACAGGATACTGGTTTCAGACACCTAGAGAGAGAAGAGAGGGGTTTGAATGTACATAAATCAATAAATAAAACTGAAGGTGACTCATTTGAGAGGAGATGGGTATCTAGAAGGAAAGTCACCTCCCTACCCAGAGATGACTATGCACATTTAGGAAGAAGACCTCTTGCTGTGAGGGAGCTTTAGGAATGGTCTTGGCCCAAAACTTTCCACTGCTGAAAACACTCTGACATTTACCTCTTGAGATTTCCATGCCAGACATTAAATTGCTCCTCTGCAGGGTCTGCTTAATTCGTGTCTCTGATGATTTTCACCCTGCAGGTAACCTGGAGCAAGCCAACGAAGAGCTGAGAGCAATAATTAAGAAAATCTGGAAGCGCACCAGTATGAAGCTGCTGGACCAGGTGGTGCCTCCTGCAGGTGGTGAGTGCAGGATCTTGTCCCTGTCTCTGAACGTCTCTGTTTTTTCCCTCACCTGTCCTGTCCTACTGCACCTCGTGATCATCAGCTGGAATAGGGGGCACAGACTTTCATCTACAAGCTATCTGTATTTCATCAGGCTGAGGTCTATTCTATACTAACATGAATATCCTGTTCTTACTGTTGAGAAATCAAGAAAATAAAAAAATGTGCATAAATAGGAGTTGGTGCATAGGCATCCAGTGTGGCATTCATTGACTTTCCAGGTGGCCCCATGAGCACAAAACAGCACTTGGAAGTCAGCCAACCAAAGCAGACAGGTCCCGAGCCTGTCTGAAATCAGTGGACCATGTCTTCTAAAATTTCCAGTGAGTTTGCAGAAAGGAGGAGAGCTACCTGGAGAAAAACTTAGTGCACATTTTGGCTGACTGACACTTTTTATTGTATGGAAACATAGCTGTGACTGTATTTCAGGAGAGAGGTGATCTTCTCTGCTCACTCACACCCATGTTAGGCACAAAGAGACAGAACTGCAGTGCAGAGAAGGCTCAGAGCAGGCCTGGGATGGATGATCAGTCAGAGCTGTTGGCGAGCCAGCCTGAATAAGTCTTACCCCAGGCTGTCACAAGACAGCAGCATGTGTTGACCCAGACTGGGAGGCTGCTGCTATAACGAGATCCTTTGTGGTTAACCAACACCAGAGACTGCAGAGGTTAGATGTGCTCCTGCTGCAGGGGTTCAGTGCCAGCAGAGCCAGTCTCAATGCCACCTGCACCTCTCCTCCTGACTACTCACAGCAAGCTCTGGCTGCAGAGAAACCCCTTCCTTCAGCCCTGCATCCTGATGCCATAAAAAGCAGAGATGCACTGCAGCACCCAGTGTTTCTGCAAGGCTTACGTCCGCAAATACATGATAAACCAGCTGCTTATTTAATTTATTTTTTATAAATTTATTCCTAAATCAGCTTCTCATTTAATTTGCTCTTTCCCTCCCCGCCTCTGCAGACGACGAGGTGACCGTGGGGAAGTTCTACGCCACTTTCCTGATCCAGGAATATTTCCGGAAGTTCAAGAAGCGCAAAGAGCAGGGGCTGGTGGGGAAGCCCTCGCAGCGCAACGCGCTGTCCTTACAGGTGACAAGCGGGCCCCAGGTGACAAGGGCTGGTACAGTAGAGACAGGTGGCCCCACTTCCCTCTTCAACCACTCTGGGGGGGTTGCAATGGGCTATCCCTGCTGGACAGGAGGTCGTAGACACCTTGAATTATCACACCAAACCTTGTGGACAAATATCTGTGTGTACCATGGGTTCACAATCCCTTAGCTCTGGAAATGGAAGGCACGGGTGAGGCAAAATCACAATTTATCAATCTGCCAGTAATATTTGAAATTTGGGATCCTCTTAGAGGACTGGTGTGAAGTGTCATACAGACACTTGCTTACTCCCACATACATTTGACCCATTCTGAGTGCATGCTGCCAGGAGGCAAAATCACTTAGAAAGCAAAAAGCATACCTGGATGCCAAGGCCATCCAATGACAGGACTGTAAGGATTAGGATTGGATCTGCTCCCCACTGTGATACATGTTCACTCAGCAGATTATCAGGCTGTGTGACAGAAAGAGAAAACCCCATTGACTGTACAAGCAGGACTATTTATGTCCCTCGAGGATACATAGAGAAAAAAAGGGTGACTCTGGAGTTTCAGCAGGTTGAAAAGTGCTGTGATGTGGACACAAACACAGAATGAAGCCTCAGCATAACCACAGCTTACCACCCTGGATGGACTCTTTGGAACAGATTCTAAAAGGGTCTGAGGGGTTTGAAGGTTTTGCAGGTCTGAATGCCAGAAGCTTAGTTATTAAGTTCATATTTAAGCTGATGATAAAAATAAGATTTTCTGAGGCACCAGAGTACATGGTTCAGCTGGAACTGTGGCTGCTCTAGAGCTTCTGGTTGTGGATCTGAGAACCCAGAGTAGAAAGCACACAGACCTGCTTAGCCAAACCTGTGGATTTATGTCTATGTCCTGCTGTGATGAAGCCAAGAACTAGCAACAAACATTCCTCGGTTTGTATTGCCAAGAGTTTCTCCCTCTCTGAGGTGGAGATGAAAGAGCAGGGTTTGTTGGTGTTTCTCTAGGAGCTGGGGGTGCTGTGTTAACCAAGGGGGCTCCACAGTGGTTAGGAGGGAATGGCAGTGCTGTTACCTCTCCTGTGCCCACTCGGAGATATGAAGCTCTATAGTTTGCTGTTTTGCAGGCTGGTCTGCGCACGCTGCACGACATCGGGCCAGAGATCCGACGAGCAATTTCTGGAGACCTGACAGCTGAAGAAGAGCTGGACAAGGCCATGAAAGAAGCAGTTTCTGCTGCCTCTGAAGATGACATCTTCCGGGTAGGTTCCAAACAAGTTTGTGAGCTCAGGTGTTACCAAATGACACAGAGAGAAGGACACTCACACTCACTGGCTGAGGAACCAAGCAGGAAAGAACCACTTTATTTACATTTCATGTCTATTTATAGAATTCCAACATTGACTATGGATTGGAGAGTGAGGATAATACCTCCTGACCCCATAGGTCACATCAACAGTCCATCAATTTTCTCTTCCTCCAAAGAGGAATGCAAAACATTCACTGTTTACAAGAACAGAGTGTGAGAAACTGCAAGAAATTGTACTGTCAATAATCAGAAAGCTGAATACCAGGGCAACACTGAAGCTGAGCTCAGAGTGATACATTCTCTTCTGTTCATTCTGCATTTCAGCTGGGCCCTCCTTGTTGTGTAGATCTTACCAGAAGACAGTGGTGGACCTCAGTCCTAAATGCAAGGTCCTAAAGTCATTGCATAGCTTTATCCCAGCTCCTTCTCTTCCTCTCAAGGGAAACGTCTCACTGGAAGATTCCCTCATGAAACCTAAATTATAGATCCGTGCAGCCATCCAGCAATGTGCAGAGCAGCAGCCAGGCACACTTTAGTGTTTTGTTCACTCCTTTCAGTGGAGTGAATTGCAGAACTCAATATTCAATACCAACAGAACAGACGATTGGGGATACAAGCATCATAAAGTCACCCCAAGATACACTGATAGCATCCTTCCAAAAAGTGTACCAGGACCCAATAGAGCTCCTATGGAAGGAGAAAATTTTCTGACCAACTTAGCTAAATCTTTTCTTTCTTATCCCATTCCTGTTTCTTATAATTGTTTTCTTTGGTAACTTTTCCTCTCCTTTGGCATTTTCCTCCTTTTTTTACAGAAAGATGCTGTCAGTCCCTTTCATTACCCACCATCTAAACAGTACAAAACTGGCTCATTAAATTTCTCTTCATTTCTTCCTCCAGGTGCTTAATAGTTTTTGGTGCTCTTCTCAAATTTCCCCCCATATCTAAATGTTCCTTTGCAACTGCACTGAGAAAACCAGACAGCAGCTACCTGGTTCTTGTACCCATATCCTGTCCTGGACTCCCAGGACTGGTGGGAGGTGTAGAGACACACACCTGCCAGTCCTCTGAAATCCCACACCTTCTCTGTGACAGAGAAGTCCTCACACTGCCTCCTGGAAGAGAGAGCACCAGTGCCATCATGCTCACTTTGGGTCTCGCTTTTTTTTTTTCCTCAAGAACAGTCTAAACAGGAAAACAATTGCACATCTCACTCACAAAGGAAAAATCCTTTCTGTTTCTCTGACAGAGAGCTGGAGGCTTGTTTGGAAACCATGTGAGCTATTACCAAAGTGATGGCAGGAGTGGGTTCCCCCAGACATTCACCACCCAGAGACCTTTGCACATCAATAAGTCTGGCAACAACCACGGAGACACTGAGTCTCCATCTCACGAGAAGCTGGTGGACTCCACCTTCACTCCCAGCAGCTACTCATCTTCAGGCTCCAATGCCAACATCAACAATGCCAACAACACTGCCCTGTGTCGCTTCCCCAGCCCACCCAGCTACCCCAGCACTGTCAGCACGGTGGAAGGCCATGGGACCCCCTTGTCACCCACCATATGTGTGCAGGAGGCTCCCTGGAAACTCCCATCCAAAAGGTAAGTTTCCCAGCACAGAGGGAGCCAAAAGGGAGCAGGTGTTGGGAAGGTGCATGCAAACACCAGAGCACTGCTGCCAAGCCAAAGTCACTCCCAGGCATTGCCCAGCCTGGATTGAGCCTTTTGGTTCTCCACTTGTGCAACAGAGATGCCCCAACTGGCCACTGCAAAGCACCAGCACTCCCACTGACCAACACACTTGATTTCTTCGGGCTTTATCAGGAGGAAACCTTTGTAAGGTCCAAAGGGAACCTTATTTATCCCTCCTTCACCACAGGGAGGTGTTTTACCAGCTGGTAACTGAAGGAGACTGCTCTTCATGTCTTAATTGCCCGATAGGGAGCTTTGTTGAAGTCAGTGGTTTTTCATTCAGCAGGTCACATCCCCACAGAGGTCACCAAAGACATTCTGGGAGGAGGGAGGCAAGGTTTTCAGAAACAAAGAGAAGAAAATCCCCTTCTCTGGACAGTTTTCAGGCTCTCTACACACAGATGACTAACACAAAAGGAATATAATTTTTCTCAGTGGGAGATTTTTTTTTTTTAATACTTTCAGAAACAGCAGGAAAGAGATGGATTTTCTTTTTTTCAGTGCAGAGAGTGAACAGTGTGAAAAAGTGACTAAATACTGCCCCCAGAAAGGACAGAATAGGACAATAAGACAGAGGAACTTCAGTGGGTGCAGAATTGCCCAAGTGAAGAGTCCCGTGGTTTTTGTATTTCATGCCTTCCTGAGGGAGGCCACGGGAGTTGCACAACATGTGTTGCCATCTGCCCTCCTCCCTGCTGACTCGTGCTGCTGTGACACTGCTAACAGGGTGTTCTTTTCTCTCCTTGCTTCCCTGGGCACGTTCCTTGAATTAGGACACATTACTACGAGACCCTGGGACGGTACGTGTTCCCCACACCCCTCTAATGCTGCCTGGGTGCCAGACCCACTCTTTCCTCCTGTTCAAACTCCAAATTCCCATGAATGCTGAATATGAGCTCTCCCTTTTGGTGTCAGTAGGGCTGAAACAGAGATAGTGATCACCATGGCAGCTCCAGAAAATGCTCACAAGTAGCGATCCATGTTCTAGTTATTTTCTAGATTTGGGGGTTTTTAGGGACTTTAGCTGGACTCACACTTCTACACATTCCCTGATCACAGAATAGTGAAGTGAACATCCTGGCATGTTCATACAGAAATTCAGTATGGTTTTGGCTAAACACAGACAGTTGAACAGCAGGAGATGCCAGATACTGATATTTTCCCCTGTGCACCTTAGCAGTTTTGCTTGCCTCTCATTTCAGAGGAAGGTCACTGCAGCACTGTCCTACAAGCTCTTTTACAGAATTGATACCCACATTTCTCCCAATAGTTTTTGCTTTAACCAGATGACAAGATAATGTTGCCTTTCCAGTCCCTAAAAGATTGAAAAAAAAAGCCACCCTGCTTTCTTCTGTAAATGCTAGTAAGAAACTGAAATTGTTTCCAATACCTCCATGTCCATACCTCAAAGATTCAAGCTACCTCCAGATTTTATATTACTCCTCAGAAAACACAAAGTCCAAAAGAAGCAAAACACAAGTGCTGAAATGTGAAACAGAGGGACAGAGATGAGGCAAGCAGGGAATTAAGGGCTGGCACACCTAAGGATTTGAACAGACCCTACTGAATTCAGTAGAAGCATTCTGCAGTTAAAAAAAGGGATGAAAGGTGGAAAAGCCAGCAAGGATGAGAATGTGAGCAGGAGGCAGAGAGCTGGTGCAGACTGAGGGATTTGGGAGGCAAAGGCCACACATCACAGAGAGGAGAAGGTTACTGTGAGTGTCCTGGAGGCTTCTCTGAAATCCATACCCAAGTCTTTTGCAACAAGGGCAAAAGCTTATTCCTGAGAGCCCATCTCAGATTTTACTGTGAGTTCAGTGAGGTGTATCTTTGGAAATGTGGTCAGTGTGATGTGCACATTAATAGAGTACAGGTAGTCACAAATGACAAAACACATTCACAGTGTTGTTCAGCATTGGTTTAAGAAACTCATCCTGTGAAAGAGGACACAGACAAAGGTTGTTGCCTTGTATTTGTGAACTCTGTAGCTCTATTCAGCCATTGATTTTCCTATGATGGCTCTTCAGCATTATAATAAACTGAGACAGATGGAGCCTGTCATTCTTGCCTTTGTAACAAGTTGTCTTTACCATCTCAATATCTTGACTTGTCTTTTTTGCTCATTAGCTCCAGTTCCAGAGACAGCCAGCTGGCAATTGTTTGCCAAGAGGAAGTGTCTCAGGATGAGACTTATGATGAAAATTTGAATGAAGACATTGAGTACTGTAGTGAACCAAGTCTGCTCTCTACTGAAATGTGAGCTTTGCAGCTTTAGTCAAGGTGTTTGGGTGGTTCTTTAATTAAGGGGAAGAACTGGGAAGAGGTGACGTTTTTCTACAAAAATTTTAATTTAAGGGAGACGGTCAGAAAATTTTAGACAACTCAAATATGAGAAAATAATTTTTTTTAAAAAAAATGCAGTTCAGCCCTAGAAGTAACATTGCAATTTTTTCACCCGGGATTTTCCTTCTCTGAATGAGACATCTGGATCTGCAGGGCTGCCCCCCACATTCACTTCTACCTCCTGATGCTCCTAGAGCTCATTTTTAGAGCGTTTTCTGTCTCATGGTCTCTTGGACCTGTAATAGTTTGAAGCTAGCTTGCTCTTGCATCCCCTTGCTAGCATGACCTTCCTGGCTTCATGGCTGGAGGAGGGCTTATTCTGCTCAGTATCAACTGCTTTTCTAAATCTCTCTGCTCTCCTTCCCAGGCTTGCATACCAAGATGATGAAAACAGACAGCTCACTCTGCCAGAAAACAACAAAGGAGAGGACAGCCGGCACTCTCCCAAGAAGGGGTTTCTGTGCTCCTCAGCTCTAGGTAACCTCCCAGCAGGGCTGGGCTGTGTTTCCTCCTCCTTGATGGAGTTCCCACATCTCCCAGGAGGAATCCCAGCCTGTGTGGGGACGGGTGTTGCTGTTTGCTGCATTCAGCTCACGAGAGCAGGAATGCCAAGGTGTGCAGACAATCCTGCTCAGGCACATGGCTCTGCTGGCTTCACACCTGGCCAGCAGATGGACCTGGGGCTGTTTGGACAGTGATCTGTTTGATCAAGCCTTCCTGGGATTTAGGGCAGTTTATTTGAGAGCTGTGGACTCTCCAAACAATCACCAGGGAGTCACCAAATAGGTGAGCCTTGAGTCTACAGTGTTCTGCTCTGTGTGTATTCAGCAAGGAGAAAGGAGAGATTGTCTCCTTTGTCTGCTACCAGGAACACACTGAATGTCAGATTAAGTTAATACAACATAAATTTGCCTTCTGCTCTAATTGTGCCTGGAGATTTTCAAGTGCATCACTGTCAGGGGAAATCCATGAATCACAAGGTTTTATGAAAGTATCAAGAGAGTCAGTGACAAAAGGAACTCTTCTAGGTATAGCGTTTTTCAGCCTTTTTCTGAGTATTGGTGTGGTGGAAAAGGGCACAGGAGGGAGAAACTAAAAAGAATCGTGTATAAAATACATCTTTACAGAATAACAGTGACAGACTAGGTGGTGTCATGTTTAAAGTGAGGCTACTGTGTCTTCACTGAAATCCTTCAGGATGCTTGAGTGTTGTAACAACATTTACTGCATTTCAAATCTTAAAATATTAGGAAATGATAACTTCTATATCTATCTGTAAGGCAGTCAGCCCTTGATACAATGCTTCCCTAACTACATTCTAGCGAATATTTATATACTTATGTCATACTCATTTTACTAGTTGGGATTTTTCTCTAGAAAGATGAAATACCTGAATTATAACATTCATTCTCTGGATTATAACATATTTTCAGCAACCCTGAGAGGCCTTTCTCTTGACAAGCCAGTATTATAAATAATTACTATTTTCAGAATTCTAATTTTCTTTCCTTCTTCAGAAAAACGTCAACAGAATCAAGAAGACCACAAAAATATTTTAGTGTGCCATATATTGAATCTTTAATACTGGATTTATTTGCCATTTTTCAGAAGTAAAGCACTTGATCACAAACATACTTTTCAGTAGTTTTAAATTCCTCATTGGGAGTATCTTTCTCATATTTAGAGAAGTAAAGTTTAATTTTATAGCAAGTAAACAATGTGACTGTTTCAGTAGTTCCCTCTAAAATCTTTTTTTTTTCTCTTCCCTTTCTTCCAATTCCGAAAATGCTTCATGTCTGTCCAAGTCACCTTCCCTTCACCAGTAAATTCCCCACTGATTAATTCAGTTGCACTTGACCTTGCTATAGACACAGTCTCATGAAGTGTGGTATGTCTGGCAGCTGAGGGACACAGATCACATGCTGAGTGCTTTCTGTAAATACATTTGCTTTGGAAAGGGCACAGTGTTGAGGGGAAGTGGACAGAGCCTAAAGCATGTGTGTCTTTGCTGTATGTCCCGTGGGACTGCACTAAAAGAAGCTGAAAACAGATTACCTGTGGTGTATTATGAGTGATGGACACACTGTGTGTGTTGCTGTTTCAGGTCGAAGAGCATCTTTTCACTTAGAGTGTTTGAAAAGACAGAAAAACCAGGGTGTGGATGTCTCACAGAAGACAGTTCTGCCTTTGCATCTGGTCCATCATCAGGTGAGTGTTAATAAGCACCCAGAGCCTCCCAACCCACTGTTTAAAAACCATTTGGGATAGATTCTCACTCATACCAAAGGCCCAGGTTTTAGCAATCAGGATTTTTATCATTCCCAGAATGCTACAGGAATATGTCCCTTGGAGTCAGCCACAGCTATCATTTTCTGATGCCCATGAAAGAAGAAGATAAGATAAAATACTAGCAAAAAGATGAAAATAACTACCCAAATTGCATGCTGCAGTGCAATTGCACTGGCTTTGATAGCAATATGCACATGAATAAAGTGTGCACAGTCTACTTTAATATTAATTAAAGGCAACCAGTAAGTGTAATTAACCATTTTAAAACATAAACTGATCAGATGTAATCAATCAGCTTCTTAAGCCCTTTGTCACTGTGTTCAGCAGCCCAGCAAATGTATTTCTAAACACATACCTAGATGATTAGCCAGCTGTCAGGCTCCAGAGGAGAACTGTGTCTTTTGGTTTGATGATGCCACTTTTTGTCAACATAAAAGAAACAGGTGCAGATGGCAGTGACAGCCTGGTGGGTGTGGCATCCTGCTCTCTGCAGTCCCCACAGGCAGGGCAGAATGGCCTTGCCACTTCTTTAGGGCAGAAAATGCCACACAGCAGGAATGGGAGGAGTGAGAAGTCAGAGGAGTGAGAGAGGTGTGGGCTTGAGGCTCCCTGGATTTTCTCACCTCCACTTCCAGAGTTATCCTTTCATTCTTGAGCTCCAGGTCTGCACAGAGTTACAGCTGTGGTAGTGACAACCAGAAAGTGTGTTGGAGCAAGGAGGATTGATGAGGAAACAGCTTCCCACACTCACCAGAGCACCAAAAGCCCTCCTGAGACTTCCTGCCCTCCCTAGGCAGAGGGAACACAGGTCTCACAGCCCTCTCAGCCCACACAGCCACAGAATCGCCTCCCTCCAACCTCCAAGAATAAGATGGAGGTACTCCACCCTTCCTCATCCCACCATGCAGCCCAAAACCTGGAGGGATGGGGCTCTGCCCACACAAGTGCCACACTGAAGGGCTACACTGAAAGAGGCATCTGGCTGCCAGCTGACAACACTCAGCAACATTCACATGTTTACAAAAATGTTAACCAGCAACAGTGCCTGAAATAAGAGCACAGAGTGGAAAGGTTGCCTCTGCTAAACCTAATGCATTCTGTTGCTGTGAATGCCTGCAGAGGTGTTCTCATGCAACACCTGTACATCATGTGTAAATGTATTTGAAGCTCAAAGAAATCCTACAGAGCTTCTTTCAGCTTCCTCAGAACCTTACATTTTTGATCAAGCATTTTTTGTGTAAGTTTCTGCCAACAAGCTGAAAAAATGGTTCGGTTGTCCTGCCTGACAGATCCAGGTCTCTCCTTGAAGTCCTGGCAGTTTAAGGGATGTGCTGAGGCCATCATAGCCTGCAGGGCATGACTTATTCAGAAGTCTTAGGGCTTTCTTCCTCACTGAAATTTGATAGCATCTTATTCCTGAGAAAGCCTTGGTGAACTTGCAGGTGATTAAGAATGAATTCTTTTTTTCAGTGTCAGTTTACTTGACACTGAAGTCATCAGCATAAAATAATTATCATTTCCCGAGGATTTCAGTGGCAGATGGACTAAGCTTCACCGAACATTAGATAGCTTTAAGTGAGCTGTCTTTAGATTAAATTAGTCAGTTCAGTCCTACTGTGGTCAATGGAGGGAAAGAGCATCACCAAAGGGCAAGTTTAAGTCTTGTCTCAGTCATGTCTTTGAGGCAGCATTTTCAGACAGGCATTGAAGAGGAGGGAGGCTTGCCAGTTCCTTTCTGCACAGTTAGCTTAGACTAAACACAGGGCTTTTCCCCAGCCTGAGCACAACTCAATCCACACACTTTTGTAGTTTTTATGCATTTATTTCATTGCTCAGCCATGAGCTCTGTGAGATGAGCTTGTGACTCTGACAGTCTTGCTTACAGAACAAGGAAGCAGTCACCATCAATAAGGCAGCAGAGAGGCCTCTTGAGGAATTTGTTATAGGAGGAGGCTGAATGACTCAGAGGCTGTGTATATGATTACAGGAAGGACTGGACGGCTGAAAGTATAATCATTAGATATTGATCCTCCCACCAACAGTAGATGCCTTAGAATCCAGTGGTGAATTTCAAGTTATTGCCAACTGCACACACATCTAAAATTCACATCTGGTATCTGTTCAGGTTCCTCAGTAGACACTTAAAACAGCAACTGGCAATAAAAGCCTGTGCTATGTCTGGTGTCAGTGGTGGGAAAATGAGTTGCTGTCTCCCTCACTGGAGGAGAGGTGGTGTTTCTAGAAGCACCATGGGGAATGGGGCTGCATCCCTCCTGGCAATGCCACGGGAATGGGACTGCATCTCTCCTGGCAGTGCCATGGGAATAGGACTGCATCTCCTGGCAGTGCTATGGGAATAGGACTGCATCTCTCCTGGCAGTGCTGTGGGAATGGGACTGCATCTCTCCTGGCAGTGCTGTGGGAATGGGACTGCATCTCTCTTGGCAGTGCTGTGGGAAATGGGACTGCATCTCTCCTGGCAGTGCTGTGGCTCCCAGGCTAAAGAACTGCGGTTCTGAAAATTTCCAGTCCAGTGCTTGGCACTCGCACAGGCTACACCATTTAAATGAAAGCTTGCAAAAATGAGTCTGCAGCACACATCCAAACCCTTCAGGGAGCTGGCAGCTGTTATCACAAGCCTCGAGATTCTCCAGGCCTTTCTCGTACGGTTTCTCCAGCAGCTCCTTGTTCCAGCCGTGCAAGCTCTCACTCGTGTTGTCCCTCCTCTGTCCGCAGGCACTAGCAGTGGCCGGCCTGAGTCCTCTGCTCCAGCGAAGCCATTCCCCCACCACGTTTTCTCGGCTGTGTGCTACACCCCCGGCCACACCCTGCAACCGGGGCTGGCCGCAACAAACCATCCCAACGCTGCGCCTCGACGGGGCGGAATCCTCGGAGAAGCTCAACAGCAGCTTGCCGTCCGTGCACTGCGGCTCCCGGTACCCCGAGAGCGGCGGCAGCCCCAGGAGAGCCCGGCCGGTGTCGCTGACCGTGCCCAGCCCCACCGCGGGGAGCAGCCGGCAGCTCCACGGCAGCGCCAGCAGCCTGGTGGAAGCGGTAAGAGCGCACAGGACCGAGGGCACTGTGGCCACTTAGAAAAGTGGCCCTGGAAGAGCAGGGCAGCACATCCACTGCCCTTCTCCCAGCAGGGGTTTAGAAGCAGGAATGGGAGAAGGAGGCATAGCAGTGGAGAGGGTTGTGTTGGCGGTGTGGCAGGGTTGATGCTGCCGGGTACTAACACGCGTCTTTGTGTTCTGGTTCCCCACCTGCTTTTGAAGGTCTTGATTTCGGAAGGACTGATGCAGTTTGCTCAAGATCCAAAGTTCATTGAGGTCACAACCCAGGAGCTCGCAGACGCCTGCGACATGACGATAGAAGAGATGGAAAATGCAGCAGACAACATTCTCAATGGTAACAGCAAGCAGAGCCCCAATGGCAACCTCTTGCCTTTTGCTAACTGCAGGGACCCAGGGCAGGACAGTGCAGGAGAGGAAGAGGAAGAGGTGCAAAACCCGGATTGTAGGATAAGTCAGGAGGAGCTCAAGGACAGCAGGATTTATATCAGCAGCCTGTAGTTGCCAGGGCTGGAAGCGATGCTGGTTTTTTATTTGTTTCAATGTTCCTAATGGGTTTGTTTCAGAAGTGCCTCACTGTTCTCGTGACCTGGAGTAACCGGAACAGCGTTCTTCATTCATTTCTGTTGGGACGAGTCGCAGAGTTGGGTGGTGTAAGAAAGCTTTTCAGGAGCGGATATAACCCCAGCACGTGTCCATGAAGGAAGAATGAGGAGGAGGAGCAGAAGAGGAGGAGAGCCAGCTCCCTCTTTTTTTCAGTCCCTGCACAAGGAACGACAGCTGCCTCCGGAGCACCAAGGGGAACCTCAGCTTCCTGTGGATGGCCCTAGCCAAAAGGACCCTGCACCAAACGGGTGTCTTTCAACCTTGCTTGTAAAAATCATTTTGCACATATTCTGTATGAGCCTCACCGTCTCCATAAAGCCAAGGCCCTTTGATTGGGAAGGAGAGGAAGACTTCTGCTGTGGATTCCCGCACGGCCACGGGGAGGAGGAAGCAGGAGAAGCCCAAGGGCGCTCGAGGCGCGGCCCAGCCCTGCCGAGACTCCGGCAGTGGCCCTTGCCGGCCAATCAGAGCTCGGGCGGTCAGTCGCCAGCCAATCCGAGCTCAGGCGGTCTCCTGCCGGCCAATCAGAGCTCAGCGCGCCAACTGTGCCAGCCAATGGGAGAGCAGGCATGGCGGCGAGGCGGAGGGGCCGCCGGGCCTGTGCAGAGTTCTTGTTTTGCAGTTTGGTATTTTCTTGAAAGCATGTTGCAGTTTTTATTTTGACTTCTTTTTTTTTTTTCTTTTCTTTTGAGGGAGAAGGGAGTGTTTACAGCGTTTTGTAATCACCTACCTTTTTTGTTTTGGTTTATTTTCACCTTTGCAGATGTTAAATTGGTTTGATCATGTTGTATTATTTAAACTGGGGGGTGGGGTGGTTTCTCCATTGGAATTTGGTAGAAGTATGATGATAAATGAGTTTTACCAACCATTATGTACACCGAGAATTTGTAATTTTATTTACTAGCAACTGAAACCTTTTTTTGTTGTTGTTTTATAATTTAAAGATAGTAGGCAATGCACTTGATATAGTCTTGCACATTTGAGTGACTGATTTGGGTTCTTTTTAGTGCTAAGTGTATCTGTGAGTGTGGGAGCAATAGGAGCGAGTGTGTGTGTGTGCGTGTGTTTAAGAGCAGCTCTCCACGTCCTGGTTTGAGCTGCGGGAGATCTGTATCTGGGGCCATTCGAATGCAAAAACAAACCACTGTCTCTGCTTTCGAAAAGGGAATCAGTAACTTTGCATTTTCTGTTCCACAAGATATGCAAAAACAATGCAATAATATTGATTTTAAAATAAAATTGTAAGTTGTGTTGGCATTAAAACTGTATAGAAAAAAATTTACAGGGGTGGGGGGAAACAAAAAAAAAAACAAACCAGAAGACGTTACGCTTCGATATATTCCGTGTGATGTTTTATTGCATTGAAAATGTTTCTGTTGAAGAAACTGTTATACTTGAATTCAGGTCAGTTTCAGTATTTTTCAAATATTTTTTTAAAATGAATTGCAATTGTGCCAAGCAAAGATAATGAATTGAATTAAGTTTGTTTAAAAAAAAAGAAAAAAAATAATCACTTCTTGTATATTTTGCTGCATGTCAAGTGAATCATTTCGTATTTGGAATGTGCCAAGCTTTACCTTTGAACTGTTAAGTGCTTTTTTACGTGTGGTTGGGGAAAGGGTACTATTTTTTTTTCCTTTTTTAATTTGTACAATGAACAAAGTGTACCTGGTGTAAGTAACTATTCTGCAATCCACTGACAGGTTGAACGTTACTGATTTTGCATATCTTGTGTTCATTTTCCTTCTTCCTCACTCCCTTTTAACGTGCACGATGACTTTATCGGTAGAGAATCTTTCTTCCCGACACTGGGACGTTTTATTCAGGCTTTGTTTTCTTTCCTTTTGCTCAATTCCTCTAAAGGTCTTGTCCCACTCAAGGGTGGCAAGACCCCCAAAGCCCATTTGGCAGATCCATCCTACACGTTCAGCTGGCACCAGCAATTTAAGGAGCAGTGGGAGAAAAATCTGGCTTCAAAATTATTTTATAAAATAGCTGAACCTTGATCAATTTTAGCAGGATCCTGGGATAAGAAATGCAAGAATCAGTATGGCAAAGTAAAGTTACCTAAAATTGATCTTGGCTGAAAGCAGAGGGAGAAGGAGAGAGCTGTGGATCTTTATTAAGAGAATTGCTGCAGTCTGGTCAAGATGCAGGTACCAAGTGACTTTTTGGTGTTCCTATGCATGGTCTCAATCCTTTTCCCAGACTTTAGTGGATGGGTCAGGTACTAAGTCACAAAACATCTGGCAGCACAGTATGTCCCAGCCACAGTTCTTGACTAGTAAGTGTGAAACTCTCTCACACTGACAGTTGGCCCTAACCCTGAGAGAGGCTGAAAAAACAGGCACGTACTGTTAGATTTTATGCAACTGATTTTTGTCTAGACTACTGCTGTTTTTTCTTTCTCCTCAGGATGATTCACAAACTTGCAGATCAGTTCTGAGGTGTGATCTGACTCAGAGCTAAACTTTGATTCCAGTCTTGAGCTTCTGCAGATGTCCGAGAACACTCTTCACTGCACACATTGATTACATTATTTTTGTAACACTTGTTTTTCTTCTCAATTCTCTGGGGCATAAAGGAGAAATAGCAAAGGGTATTTTTGACTGTACGTTTTGAACCTGCCAGTATCAACTCAAGATACCTTGGAGAAAACCAAATACTAGAGAAATATCCATTTGTACAAGCATCTGTCATCAAATCATAATTCAAGGCTTCCCTGGAGAAAGTAAGCAGCTGATGTGAGTCAGTCTCATCCTTTCATCCCTGGTGCCTCTCTGGAGATGGGCACACACATGTGTCTCCCTGTGAGTTTGCTGCTGCTGGTGCTGATGTGCTCCAAAGGTACTTGAAAGGGAAAAATGCCATGTAAGGACTCCCTAACTCATTTTCTTTCACTGCAAAGTCCATCTGACCCTCCAAATAGAAGAGAGGTTCTTCACTCCTGAAAAACAGTGCTTACCTAAATTAGTGGTGACAATGAGAATTTTGGATGCTTGACAGTCCATCTTTTAGGATTTTTCTTGATGGGAATGAAAATGACAGGAAGGATTGTGCCCCGGGCATTCTTGGTGACAGCTGCTCCCCCCTCGGGAGTCAGAGCCTATAATGGCCAGGGGAAACCCCACTTTCTCCTGGAAGACCCAGTAGGTGCTGCAGAGTGGAAAATGTATGGCTAGCAGAGAATGCAAATGACTTCTACAGTTTGAGGAACAGGTGTTAAATTTAGTAATTGCTGGTGCCAGCTGTGCAAACTTCTCTTTCTGGGGAGGGTGGCTTTTTTTTCTTTCTTTCTTTTCATTTGAGGTACTTCCAATGTGCACATTGTGATAGGCCTGAGCAAAGAGCTGCTGCCTCCTGCAAGTGAGGCAGTCTGGGGGACAGTGGGAAGGAGGGGGCAGGTTTAGTTCCTGGAGTGTTTCCCTATGTATGGGAGTGACTGGTGGGTACAATCACTGTGCTGTGGATGGAAGCTTTGAAGGAAGTGACGGCTGAGAAGTGGCATGGAAGGAAAGAATGGGGAAAACGATCTGCTGTTTGCCTCTGAGCATCTCTGACTCGCAAGAGGACACTGCAGACTAAAGACGTTTCTTATAAAACAACAAACCTCCTCCCTGTATCACTCCTGCTCATTAGTCCAGACAGTACTGGGCCAGCCACATCGGGTGCATTTCTTTTTTTCTTCCTTATTTCTGTGTGGCTGACATAATAGGAAAGCAAGTGGAACTCATGATCCAGAGCTGGAGTTTCGTTGTCCACAGACCTTTTGTGCATCATCTGCCTCTTCAGCTGGACATGTGGACGATGATGGTGTAGATGCTGCTGCTACTGCAGGGGTCCCACCTGTTTTCTTGCCCTGCCCACCACACCCCGGCACGGAGGGACAGCCAGAGAGGCGCCATGTACAGAACCGCATCGATTTCTGCTTTGTTTTCTGACTCACAACCCTGCCCCAGTGACTACGACAACAACAACAACAAAAAAAGGGCAAATGCATTTTTTACATTTCTTGATAATTTCCAAAGCAATGTATCATTGCTTTCTTTAGACTGACGCCAATATAACAGTTGTATGGGTCTCAGCCAGGCTCCTGTGTCTTTTCTGCCTGAGTTTCAGATTGCTGTATGAAATGTATGCGCGTTTGCACACAGACACAACCGGACGAGGTGGCGGCACCCCGAGCCCGTGGGGTCGGTCACCTGTGTCACAGATGGAGTTGGAGGCCTTGCTTCGTACGTGTAGATGAGAAACCCCAACCCCACTGGTCCAGGGAGCTGAAGTGAAGCAGCCCTACTGAGACAGAACTGAGTATCCTGAGATACATCCATGGTCCTGCTGTGACTGTCTCCGCAGCAGGGGCGGTGGCGGGGAGAGGAACACTGAATGGGGAATTTGGAGCACAACAATATTGAAGTAGAATCCAGTCGGGGGTTTCTGGTAGCAGTGAGATTTTATCTGTTCCCATAATGAAAACTGTAATGCATATAAAGAAAACATTCCAGGCCATCAGAAGCCCCAATTCCCATCTCGCTAACGTGAGGCTGGAGAGCATTAAAGGCCAAGGAGGCTGTATTGATGCAAAGAATGTGGGAAACAGAACTGGGCCCTGAAAAAATTAATTACATCTTTCCCCCATTTATTTTCTTCTTCAAAGAAGTCTAAGAAAGACAATTCTCAATAGCTGCACAGGGTGTCTTTTTTTCTTCTTTTGAATGCTGTGAAACTTCTAAAGTTTTATTCTGGGTGAGCAAGCCCAGGGATCCAGAAGGTTTCCAATGGGATCTCAGTCCATGGAGCTTTTATCTCTGTTCCTGCTTTGTTTCTGGAAAGCTGAAACCACTCTGACCTTGCTGCTAAAGCTCCCTGAGGTTGGGTGGGTGAGGGCAGAAGCACAGCAGGAGATACGTCCTGTTCTGAAGACAGATTGGGCTCCAATTGCTTTGAGAAAACTCAGTAGCAGGACACTGGAATGGGAAAAAAAAAACAAAACCTCTTCTGATACAAACTTTAGTGTTCTAGTTAAATTCTCCATTCTTCTCCTCCCCCTTACAGGGAACTTAACACTTGAGCATAAAAACCAGGCCTTCTTTAGGGGCACAGGGCTGGACTCAGTTGCCTAAACATGGGTGTCCACTGTCACTTGAGACACTGTAGAGTATCCTCTGCTAGGTCTGCCACAGATGGTGGAGAGAGGCACAGCTCTGGCCCAGGCAGGGGTGATGTCACAGCCCTCAGCCCCAGAGGATGGCAGAGATCTCAGGTGGCAGGGGACAATTAGGCAACTTAATCAAGTCCCTTTCTAAAGGGCTAATTGAAAGGAGCAGCACCAATGACTGATGTAATGAGGGAAACTTCATTAGCATTACCAAGGGCTTAGTTAGGCAGGATCAGGAGCTTGTCTCCACACTCCCATGCTGTTGTTTTTCTACCCCATGTCAGGCACTCTGCCTCCACTCCTGTGGCCTGAAGTTGGCAGCGCTCTGCCCAGTCCTTTCCTTAGGCCAGGATTAGTGGCTGCATCCCAGGCCCAGGGGAGCAGGAACAGGCCCAGGCAAGAGCAGGCGTCACTCCACTCAATCACAGATTTTTCTGCCAGCGTTCTAACAGCCCCTTTCCAAAGCTTTTTCCTATTTGAGACAGAACCACAAACTCAGACACCATTTGTTGGCATCATCATTCAGGTGATTAAATACCTGTGTTTTTCTGTTAGCTCTTTCCCAATTAGGCTGAAATGCTTTCAGTATTTTAAGCATCCTAAGTCAGTCTGCTCCCATCTCAAGCACTTAGGTAGACTGGCAGCCAATACTATCTAAACATCATCAACTTCATGATTGCTCGTAGAAATGATTGTTTCAAGCTTACTTAGTCTTAACAGTTTGAATGTGGGAAGATTTTGGAGGAGGAGGAGTGAGATTGTAAATATCTATGACAAACATTGCTGCATCACACACAAAAAAAAGGGGAGATATTATAAAACTGCCTTAAAAATCAATTCCGAATGATGAATCTCCCTCCAAACAATTGCCGCTTGATAGAGCAAGGGATGAGTCACTTTGGGTGAATTCTGGCAAGAAGCGGTTGGAATTTAGTCTGGTTTCAGGAGCAAAAGTGTAATTTAGGAGCTGATCTCTCACTCAGTCTGAATTCACATCAGCACCAAGGACTGAGCACTGCAGGATCCAAAGGGTTTAAGGACTGGTGGGTGCTGTCTGTGCATGGTTTGGGTCTGGCCTGGCAGGTACTGAGTACTGGTGTCTCCCAGTGACTTCAGGGAAGATGGGGTTCTTCAGCACCTCTTGAGTTCAGGCCCTGGAGCACCATTTCCTGCTCTGATCATCAGCTATAAATGTTGATAAATATAAGTGTTTTGCCTTCATTTGAATTGCCCAGAGCTGTAAAATGACCTCTCTCAAGTATAAATCAGTCCAGATATAAACCTCCTCTCCCACTCTTCCCTACACTCCCTGCCCACCGTCCCAGCCCTCCCTCGCATCTCCACCCAAGCCCTTCCCTGTCTCAATTCTTTACCTCCTTCCACACTTTTATATCTAGTTTTCATGAACCCACAGAAATGCTTTTGTAAATACTGCTGTACAGTTTGTAACCGTCATGTAAGCCTGTCATCAGTGCCAGAGTCCGTCTTGCCCTCTCGCACGTTTTAAAATCAACAGAGGAAAGTTAGAGCGAATGGCCCGCCAGTGAGCTATAGGGTCATCTCTGTGTGGGACAAATGTATATTCCTGTAAGATTGCATTTTTATCTAAGGAATGATGTTATTTTAAAATTGCTAATAAATTTCTAAACAATGTCCAGATTTGTTCAATATTGTAAATGGTATCAAAACTCCTTTGACATTGCTCCCTCCTACCAGCAGTGGCTGAAAATTAAAGACAGCTTCCTGCAGCCCCTTATTTCTCACTGCCGTTCAGGGGCTCTTGTCCCTATTTAAGGGGCTGCAGAATGGTCTGGACAGCCACAGCCTGCCCTGCTAAACATCAGTTTAGGAAATCCAACCACTCTCTGTAGTGCTGTCACCACAGAAATTCTGCCGTGTCACAATGTCCAATGTGTGACTCACACACAGCCACACACTAAACATTTTCTCTACTGGATTCCTTCTTACCAAGCATATGCAACAGAAAATGAATGCCCTCAGCTTAAATACAGTGTAATTAGTATATACATAAGCCATGAAGCTAATGGGATGATAACAAGTAACGTTCCACACATTCGCTTGTCAATTGAGCAAATTTGTTCTACCATGGTTATCAGGAAATTACACTGCAATGCCAGCTGAGCACTGTGTTTGTGTCGCAGCATTATAAACCACAGTGCACTCAGCACAAGCACATCAGTCTAAGATTCAGTAAAATAATGCCTAAAGAAAAAAGAATGGATTTTTTTTAAGTTACACATGTACATATAAGTACTTTTCCCTGACTTGCACTCAACTGTCAGAACTGCAGGCTTTGCTGCTACTATTAAATAGTGGTGGCACAAAATGTTAAAACCCAGGAGGTGATGAAAACCTGTAGATGTCATCAGTGCAGGGGCAGAAGGAATGGCAGAAGGATCACCAACAGAAACCTCATTATCTGCAGGCTCAGACTGGCCACCAGTTAGATATTTGCCACCACAAAACCATACAAAACCACTGTGCTGTTGGGTCAAAGCCCAGCAAAAGGCTCAGCTTTGCTGAAAAACTCCCTGAGCTGGCAAGTCAGCTGAGTGACAGTTCTGTGTGAGACCATTAGGTGAAATCCATAGCAAAGAGCAAGTGACAGTGGCTGTGGGCATGCTGCTGGGTGAAATCAGTGTGAAACCTGGAGTGAAACCTGTGAGACAGCTGAAACGGGGCGAGCATCAGGAACAAGTAACAGGTTTGCACAGTCCCCTGTGAAGTGGATGCATTTAGAACAGCCCCACAACTAGAAAAGCAGAGCATACGCTTATAATGCTTTTTGTTCAGGTGCACTGAGAGTTCCACCTCAACATGAGGAAGAACTTCTTTAGGTCCAGGGTGGCAGAGCCCTGCAACAGCTGCACAGTGAGGGTGTGGAGTCTCCCTCTCTGGAGACATCCCAAACCCACCTGGACGCGTTCCTGCTCCAGGTAACTCTGCCTGGACAGGGGTGTTGGAGTGGGTGATCTCCAGCGATCCCTTTCAACCCTGGCATTCTCTGATGAGCACGCACACCTCGGGGCCCTCCCGCTGACCCGCGAACACGAAGGCGACCCCAGCTCGAAGAAGGTTCGGTTCTTTAACCCCAATCTCAGTCCCGGCGGGGAGGAGCCGCTCGGCGCTCCCGCGGCCCGGCCCAGCCCAGGCCCGGCCCGCTGGCTCCGGCCCCACACGGCACGGCGGGCGGGCCCGTCCCGGCCCCTCCTCAGGTGCGGCCCCGCCCGGCCCGAGCCCGGAAGCGCCGGCCGGCGGTGCGGGGGCGATGGCGGGCGCGGGGCCGCCGCTGTCTCTGCTGTTCCTGCTGCTCTTGCTGCTGCCCCGGCCGCCCGCGGCCCTGCGGCTGCTGCTGGACGCCGCGCCGCCCTTCACCTGCTCGCAGCCGGTAAGCGGCGCCGGACCCGGGCGGGCGCGGGGAGCCGGGATGGCGGGACGGGAGCGCGGGCCCGGCCGGTGCCGGTGTCGCTGTCCCGGGGAGCGCTGCACATCCCGCTGCGTTCCCCGGGGCACAGGTCCGGGCCGTGTGGGTACCCCTGTCCCGGGCCGTGTGGGTGCCTCTGTCCCGGGCCGTGTCTCTCTCCCAGGCAGTGTCCCTGTCCCGGGCCGTGTCGGTGTCGCTGTTGCTGTCCCGGGGAGAGCCGCACACCCCTCTGCGTTCCCCGGGGCACGGGCTCAGGCGGTGTCGCTGTCCCTGTCCCGGGCCGTGTCCCTGTCCCGGGCCGTGTCCCTGTCCCGGGCCGTGTCGGTGTCGCTGTCCCGGGCAGCGCTGCACTCCCCGCTCCATTCCCCCGGATTCTCAGTGGGCCGGGGCTGAGCCGCGCTGGAAGCGCCCGCTGGTTCCCGAGCAGGATGTGAGTCTTTGCTAAGAGCTGACGTTGCTCAATGTCCTAAAAGTTTTAGCCGGCTCTTTGTAGCTGAGGGTTTTTTAGGAGAGCGCGGGGGATTAAACATTACATGTACCCGATGTTTTTGAACAGGCAGATTTTGGTTTTGCCTTTTCTCCCTGTGAAACCAGACAGACATGAGCTGCCAATGCAGCGTCTCTGTAAAAGAGAACGAACTTTCAGTTTGAACTAGTCGCTCTCTCTGGTGATTTTTGAGGATTGTTTTGGATTTATGTTTGTTGCTTTTTTGTTTTGTTTTGGGGTGATTTTTTTTGTTTCAGATATATGTGAACAGTGTGTAGAAGGGAGAAGAGATCTGCTTTTGCTTTAATTCTGTTAATAGCAGTGAGAAGAAAATGGGCAGCTGTCATCAAAGCTGGACAGCTTTATATGCCCTGGTGCACTTTCAGCTGTCTGAAAAAGGCAGATAGGTACAGCTATAGATAAATGTAAAACAAAACATATCATTTCGGATTAAAGCTTCTATAACCTTTTCCTGTACACATTTCCTATCTTTTGTCTAGTCTGACACTTCTCCTAATGTTTGACTATATCCTTACCCTTGTTTTACCAGACCTCTGCTCTGCTGCCTTTTCTCTTATTTAAAGACACCCCAAGAAAACACAACAGTTCTGCAGTTTTGCTTTAGGCTGGACATTGTAGAGTTACAAAATGTAAAGGGAAAATTGCAATATTGCTTAGGCATCTCAGGTAACCATGAATCCCAAACCTTGTTAGTCACAGAGATTGACAGTAATATATTAAAGACTCTCTGCAAGTCCTTGGATGGTTGGGCTCTGACTGACTTTGTCTTGCTGTCTGTCCCTCTTTGTTTTAGGAAATGTGACCACAGTAACTGGGTGAGGGGTTCACCAGGACATCACCAGCTTTCACAGAGGAGCTGGTGCACACACAACAGTGAATGTGCAGGGCTGCTACATTGGCCCTTTCTATCAAAAAGCCAATTTTCAAAGTGCAGATAAACTTAAGAAAAAGGAGTCAGCTTAATCCCGGGAGCAGCCTCTTTAAGCAGTTGTGAAGCTGCTGACTCATATAGGAAAAAGCCCTATCAAGTGCAGCTGTGACAGTTAAAAACAGTTCCCCCTTCCCTTTCTGTGGGTTGCACTGTTATCAGAGGATGATGATTCAGTAACCCTCCCAACGTGTGGCTGTGCTGTGGTTCAAAAGTCGAGCTGCTGCTGAGCAGCGTGGGTGAGACCCACTTCCTTTGTTTAACCCACCGAGCTCAGGCTGCTGTTGCTGAGCTTTGGAGCAGGTCAGGCTGAGCCACAGCAACTTCCTCAGCAGAACTCTCGTGTGGCAGAGACTGTTTGGGAGATGGAGTGGTGGAGGGAAAGTGTCGTATGTGGTAGCAGTGAGCACCTGCAAGGAAAACTAAATGCTTGTTAACAGCTCATCTTATTAAAATGCAAAAAAAATGCACTTAATGGGCATTATTCACCACCACTCCATCAAACGTGCTCAGCTCTAAGGCTGAATAGCACAGCTGCAAATCCAGTTCTTACCAGTAACCATTGCTTGAATATCTCATCTGCAGGGGCTTTTTTCCTGTGTGCAGGGGAAGAACATCCCACAGCTTAAATACCCATTTTTTTTTCACCATCAAGTGTTAAATCACTGTGTTCAGTTGTTGTGCTGTAATTGTTTTGGGATGTGGCATGCCTGGGTGTCCTGGAGGAATGCAGTGTTTATAACTCTGCTGTCTTTGAGGGGCTAGATAGCTGTACATAATTTGGTCTCTGAAATTTATCTTGCCAGCTTGCTTCTCTGGAAGTCTCTGGAGAAGAATTGATGTAACATCTCTCATGAAGACAGGCCATGGTGGCGCATGTGAGGATGACTTTTCTCTGATCTCCTTTGCAAATGTGTTCATTTTGCTCTTGCTATTGACTGACTTCTGTCATTCCCTTCTGTGGCATCTTTCTGCTGTGTAGGATGCTAACATAACCCATGATCACTGATCAAAACTATGAAAATACGATAAAAACAACTTTAGAAATTATTGTTTTGAAGAAATTTTAACTTTTGAATTTGGATTTGGTTTTGCTGAGAATTGATATGAGGGCAAGGCAAAAAATTAGAAATGGTAGGGAAAAATGCTTAAAAAAATGAAAACAATTTTGTAAAAGATGCTGGTTTCCTACAAGTCTTAAACAAACCATTCTTCAGCATTTATTCCTGTAATGTGTTCATGTGTTAATCTCTGCTTCTTTTTACTAAGGAGTTGGAAAAGGGAAACTGCAGTAAACTTCAAATCATCCAAATCTCAGAAGATACATAGAATAGTTCAAAGGTGAAAGGCAGATTTTGGAAAGCTGGAGCTCTTCCCATTCAGCAGCCACTCTTTAAAGGAAAACTGGATACTTGCCTGGCTTACAGTGGTTTCTCTCTAGCTACTATAGCATCCTGCTGGGAAATCTTTGCCTCCCATTACTTTAATTGAATTTTTATGGGATGGTGCTGTTAATCAGTTTCCCAGGTTTATTTCATTCAGATTCATAAGGTTCTCCGCAGCATATGGTGTGCTCTTTTATGTCAAAAGCAAAACAAAAATCATTTTAAGAGAGTGAAAGAAACAGTTGCTTAGCTTTTTGTGAAAATACAGCAAGTAAACATGAAGAGTTGACTGTTCCTGTCCTGCTGAGAATAGTTTCAGCATCACCTCACAATCATCTGCTTCTCATATTTATGCCTATATATTTATGCTGATTTAAGCCCAGTTGGCAAGTAAGCCCCACATAGCCACTCACCTACTCCCCCACCACTGGGATGGGGAGAGAATCAGTGAGAAAAATTGTGGGTTGAGATAAAGGCAGTTTAATAAGTAAAGCGAAAGCCATGCATACAAGCAAAGGAAAACAAGGAGTTGTTTTTTACACTTTCTGTGGGCTGGCAGGTGTTCAGCTGCCTCCAGGACAGCAGGAGTCCATCATGCATAACAATGACTCATGAAGACAAACACCATCACTCTGAACATCCCCCTCTTCATCTTTCTTCCCCCTGCTTTATGTGCTGAGTTTGATGCCTTACAGCATCCCTGTAGGTGGTTGGGGTCAGCAGTCCCAGCTGTGTCCACTCCTGATTCCTGCACCTCCAGCCTTCTGGCTGGCAGGGGTGTTACAGAAGCAGGAATGGCCTTTGCAAGCCCTGCTCAGCAAGAACAAAAGCATCTGTATGTTATCAACACTTTCCAGGCCAAATCCAAAACACTGCCCCATACCAGCTACTGGGAAGGAAATTAACTCTATTCCAGCCAAAACCAGCACACTCATGTAGGGAAACTAGGTTAAATACTTCTGCTGTCCCCAGCTTTGTTAATGCACTCTGGATGAGCCAATGCATCAAGTAAGGTTTTGTGTTGGTAGGACCTTTACAAGGGAAAACCAACAAGTTTTCCCTCAGGTGCTGAAGAGGTAGCCAGTGCAAATATGACACTGGTTGACTTTGCTGTAATTGCTTCCTGGCTTTTGAATGTCATTGTCTGGAGCTACACTTTTTGGTACGAAAGTGTGCCCTCAGCTACTCTACGAAAAGGAGATGGGGGTTTTCATGGCAAGTCCTTTCTAGGATTTGCCTTTCCTTGAGCTTCTTATACCTTTGCCTGCAGTGTGGCTTTATCTTTGCTTGTCTTTGCTTCCTTATGCCAACAGTGAGGACTTCTGTGTGGATGAGTTGTTCTTAGGAGCATTTCAGCTCTTGGGTCATCTCTGTAGTGCTTTGGGGACTGGGAAAGGAGTGGACCAAGAAGTTAATTGGTGCCTTGTAGTGGGAGAATCCTTCCCTTCTTCTTGTGGCAGACCTGCTAAATGCTTGACTAACTGATGGCAACTTAAAATACTTCAGTATAGGCAGCTACACATTAAAAAAGTTGCCAGCACAGCAGGTAAACAGGTTAGTGCAGAGTAAGAGAAACACATGTATAGGTAGTCCCTTGAAAACCCTGAGTGGGGTTGGGGAATGGGGGTACAGCAGATAAAATACTGTTGTTTTTCCCCATAAAAACCCAGTGTTGAAAAGTAGGAAAGGCTTTAATTACCAAGTGTCGGTTCTGAATCCTTACCAGCAGACAGATGGCTCCTCATTGAGCACTGGAGTTTTTAATCCATGTCAGAAAGGGCACAACAACCTCATCAAAGCTGGAAACATCCTTGTGAACACTTCACCTGGGATAATAGAACTGGAGGAAGAGAGGATCCATTTGTACTCTGTGCTAGATCAATATTCATATTGAGCATTAAACAAGAAAGGGGAAATGCAGCATTTCCTCCCTTTATGTGCTGTCAGCTATGACGCAGAACACCAGCACTCAAATGAAAGCAGATGTTGCTGCTCTTCAGGCTAATAATGCCTTAGATTTTTTTATAAGGCCTTTGTTGTGATGCCATGTACAATAATTACTGATAACTGTAACAGAACAAGGACAAAATGACTGAATATTAAGTGATAGGCTTTAACAGAAATCATTACATTAGAAAAAATCCCTATGATTAGTAGCCAGTTATTTTTGTTTCCTCTTGAGGGTTCATTCCAGAGCAGCCATTCACTCTTTGCCCTCAGTGGAAAGCACCATAGAGTTGCTGTGAAGAAAATTAACTCTGTCTCAGATAAAACCACTGCACCTTTTTACATAAGGGGCTTTGTCAGGCCACTTAATTTACTTTAAAAAGTCTGATTAAGGGACTGAAGTATAAGGACTAATTTTTTTTCATAGCTTAATCCATTCTTCCATACTGGTACTCACAATTTTTATTTTTCTCTTTTTCAGTGATTGTAGTTAGCCAGTTTGGGTTTGGTTTCATCAGTACTTGCTTCTTTGCTTTCCATTTCTTTTTTTTCCCCATTAATGAAGGATTTAGGTTGCAGGTGCTGTTTTTCAATATACCTCTATCTCAGGTGCATTTGTGGTACAGTACTTGGAGTGTAGATGTGTTTCTTGTGAAGGGTGCCTGAAGGCTGGATTTATACCTGTGTGTATTGTTGTGACTTGTGTAGCAAAAGCCTGGAAGAGATTTTCAGGTTTTATTTTTTATATAAGAAGCATGAGGAGCTTAGTGCCAGATCTTCCTGCTTTCTCTCCAAGTTTGCAGGAGCACAGATACATTTGCTGAAATGTGAGCATTAATCTCTGAAGTATTTTCATTACCAAAAAGGCACAGCTGGCTTGTTCAAGCACCCTTCCCTAAAAATGTAAATATGCCCTTGGACACTAAGCCCCAAATACACTTGGAGTTGACCTGAGGAAATTTTAGAGAGTTTAAAAACCTAATTTCAAGCACCTTTCCCTGCTCCAGTGAAATGAATTGCATGATGGCAATGGTATGGCAATAATATCCATCTTTATTTGTCATGGCATAGGAAATGAGAGCAAACCTAGCCCTTCTCTTGATTTACCATGTCACTGACAACTTCAGGCTTCCTTCTCACTGGGATTTTGCATCACACTAACCAAGCAAGCTGACATGCTTCTCCCTGGTGACCATGGGGGCTTCCAGTATAAACAAAACATCACTGGGAGAAGCCAGGAGGAGCCCACATAACTTCTGGTTGCTTCTTTATGATCAGGGCATCTTTATTCTTAATAAGAAAGTGTCTAATTGTGATGAATTTTTCACACAGTGGTGTTTGATCATAGGTTGGACTGGATGATCTCAGAGATGTCACATAAGTTGTGCCCAGCTTTTATGCCCTTTGTCTTTGGTTTTTTGATTAACAGCTCAGTCCAGTGCTTCCCTCATGGTTAATTCTCCCAATTTGTGTGCGTCACTGAAGTGCTTTTTCCTGCCCCTTTCCCAACACTGAGCAGAAGCAAGTTGCTCTCAGTTTTATTCTCTGAGTAATATTCTTGTTTCTTTCCCCCACAGGATTTAAACTGTCTCGTAAGAAATAGTAAGTATTTTTTTTTCCTTGTTGCAGTTTTCTCATCAGAGCATGCTTTTTTTTTTTCTATTTTTCTTTTCTTTTTTTAACTGGGTTCATACAGCATGTTTTTTCCTGCTAGAATCAGAG
Organism: Acridotheres tristis; assembly: GCA_037013685.1. NCBI lineage: Eukaryota > Metazoa > Chordata > Aves > Passeriformes > Sturnidae > Acridotheres > Acridotheres tristis. The sequence goes on from CM072885.1 coordinate 69,042,618, forward strand.
AGTTGTAAAGGGAAACACTGCTATTATGCCTTGCTTTGGGAGTTTCCAGTTTGATCCATTATAAGCTCCAGCTAGAAGAGGAATGGAAACTTTTTTCTTTTTTGAGATAGAGTTTGGGGGTAGGCAGTGGCAGAGTAGAACCCAACCCGACTTGTTTAGTTTCTGTTTAAAGCTGGGATTATCCAATTTTAAAGAAATGGGAATTTAAGGACAAGTTTGCCAGTAAATGTTCATTACAAGCCATTATGATAGAACTTGATGAAGAATTAATGTATGAACTAGAATTTTAAAAGGGGCATAGAGGGGTGCAGCTGAGAGCAATTAATGCAAATTATTGGGTGTAAGGGGTCAAGTCTTAGCAATGGCATGCATCTGAAAGACCTTAATATAATTATGGGTAATGTTCTGAAAAATGTTCCTAAAAAAAACAAAACAGGACAATATTTTGAAATTGTCCATTGGTACCTGGAGGTAACTGGGCAATGCTGCAGAGCTCCTTGGCTTTTCCTTGCTGCCCTTGTTCTAAGCAAGCTCATTGCTGCCTCAGTGCCCAACCCTGCGTCACACTGGCACAAATCTTTTTGTAGCCAGTAGTATTTCTTGCAGTGTTTTTGTTTGACTTGACAGATCAGGGAGAGGACTATGCTGAGAATAACCAGATTTAAAACTTCTTTGGCAGGAGAGGGCTTGGGTGGAATCAGGTTGGATGGTATTTCCCACTGGCACACAGCCACTGGAATACAACTCTACAAAAAGGCTGAGCCAAACTGCAGCACCAGTATTAAAATCCTGCCTAAGTTAAATATTTGGTTTAAATTCTGCCTTATGGCTCTTGTTACATTGCTCTGGGAGAAATCTATTTTCTTTAGCGTTTAGTACACTCTTTGCTGAAAGGTACTTTATTCCTGTTGGGCTTTTTATAGATATCTTTTGCAAAATGAGCATTTGAGGTTTGTCTAATTACTCCTAAGCCTAAAACCATATTGTTTGGCTGAAGGGATAGTACCCACTTGCCACTGCTTCCATCACATATACAGCAAAATAGACCAAAAGTGTACTTTAGGGGGCCTGACTGTGCTGTTTTTAACATGCTCTGAGAAGTCAAATGTGTTACAAAAGCATAAGTAGATCATGTCTGTCTGATGCCTGTCATACTTTATTTCACTTTCTGATGACTTCACAGGACCAGTTTTCCCCAACACTGTGTTGAGAAGCACAGTTTATTTTTCTGTCCAGGAAGCTCATTAATTTAGGCAAGGCATAACAGGCAGTTGTTGGAAGCTGAATTCAGATGTTCATTTAAATTTGAGGAAAAGCAGTTTGTAGACCCAAGGTAATTAACTATTGGAACAATTTCCCTGAGTATCTGATGTATTTCTTATCATTGAAAGGCTGGAAATTAGCACTAACATAGGTCTGTTTCTGCAGAAGGTTGAAGGAGATACTGAGCAAACTTACTTGACCTGTTTAGCCTGACTACATTGATTGTGACAAGTACTAATGGATTTTAAGGAAAAGAGGAAGTGGAAGTTACTAGCATGAATTCAGATTATTACAGGCAATTTACAGAGTACTTTCATACTGGAAACTGCTTTTCTGAGCTGGAAGCAGCCTGCCACCCAGTTGTCCCCTCAGAGTAACCCTGACCCAAAGAGCAGATCATAATTGCAATTAAGCAGAGCTTCCTCATCCCCACTCTAAATGTGAGTTTCCTTTGCTGGACAGGCACTTGCATGGAGTCGAGCTGGCTGAATATTGCTGCGTGGACTCCTTCTGCTCCAAGCAGTCTCCACGTTTCTTCAGATGTTTTCCGTCAGGAGGATGGAAAACTCTTCCCTGTGCTTCACATAGAGTGGAAAGTGGCCACGGATGGTAAGTGGTAGTTGTTTAATTTAGGTATGGAGCAGAGGAAATAGGTGTCATCTAGTAAGGATAGAGAGGAGAATTATGACTTCAAGTTATTAAAGCTGAAATTTTTGTTTGGTGGGTGTAATCTCCTCTTTGTGTGCCTTGATAAAGCAATAATTGTGTCATTGTTGGAGCCTAAATGACTACCAATAACAGTCTCACTGTCCAGATATCTCTGATTGGTTGTCTGTAAATGATGCTTCCCTTGCATACTCTTGTCCAAAGTTTTGCACTGCCTTAGGACAGAATTAAACACATTTATTTCTTCCTTCTGCAGGGCCTGTGTCTGAGGGTTGTAGAGTTATGATCTCTAGCTATGGTAGTGTAGGAGCAGGTGTGACTCAGGTAACCCAGTCATTTCACTCAGCTGTGCTTGTCAGCTCTCTCACTGGGACCGTGTGTACCAAAATAAAGACGTGTTTGCTTTGGCACCCAAACTGCACGAGGCAGCTTTGAGAGGCAGAGCTAAACACAATACCACATCTGGGGAACTGCCAGGCCGTGTGGAGAATGCAGTTGCTTTCTCCTTTTCTCCTTCATTTGCACAGATGTAGTTTTGCCATGCCAGACCTTAGGCTGAAAGTGCTGTTAGTCAACCCTGCACACTCGCTTTTCTGTGACCAGTTATGCTGGCATCTCAGCACCTCAAAGGAGTTAGAATGTGGCAAGGCCAGGCACAGTGGTGCTCTCAGTGGGGGCTGCAGCCTCTCCATGTGCAGAGGAGAGGGAAAGGTGACAATATCCTTCTGTCCCTGTGCCTGCAGCCAGCATCCGCACTCTGGAAGGGGCAGAGCTCGCCGTGATGCAGGTGAACAGCAATCAGCAGATCTGTGCCCAGTTTGACTTCCAGAACAATTTGCCTCTTCAGGTCCGTCCAGATGGAGGCAGGGTGAGTGCAAAGGGCTCCAAATTACATTTTCTACTCCCTGGAATTGTTTCTGCTTTCACTGTTTTATGATTATTGATTAAAATGTACAGACTGCTTGGAGTCTGTATTGGACTTGGGATCTGCTGTCATTTCCCGTCTCTCTTTCACTCCTCCCATCCTTCAGGTTTTAGGAATTGCTGCTTTTAGTTCCTAACATGTGTCATCATCTCTCTGGAAGTTGCTTAAAGCAAATAATTGTAGGGGTTCTTGCATTCTGCTTGAGAGCATGACATTTCATAGTTTTTAAACTAAACTCTTCCTATTGCTTCCACTTCTTTCTTGTACTCTCTTGTTGTGGAGGAAAGCACCAACCTTGGGGGTGGTCCTTCAGCTTACACTCCTTCTAGGAAACTCATCAGAAAAGTGCTGAGCATACACAACACTAAGGAATATAAACAATAAGGAGTTCGTTCCTTAACCAAACAGAATTTGGCCTTAGCTTACCACTTACCAAACACCACTGGCCTAGGAGCCAGTGCCTCTCCCAGAATTTGCACAGCATTGCTGATGCAGAAAACAGTATAGATTAAAGAATATATGTATGGAATGGCCAGGTACAGAGCTACATATGTATAAATGCAATTCTAAATGCTTAGCACTTGCTCAGTGCTACAAAATTCATACTACACTGAAATTTCCATCTTGAAACTGCATATTTTATTCCAGTCTCCTTTCAGCTCAGAATATAGTTTGGTGGAAATTCCACACAGTGGTTTGGCATAAAACTGTTGTATCAGCTCAAAGATCCCAAGAAAAAGCTAGTTCTAAATAGAAGAATTTAGGCAGACAAAGAGAAGGGTATATTTAATACAATTGAGTTCCAATTTTTTTATAGTCAAGCTTCAGTAAAAGGCTTACATGGGATGAGGGAACAGGGCCAAGCCAGGTGTTAATTTCAGTGCCTTAAAGAACAACATTGTCATTTAAGGTCCTTGTGGATGTGTTTTGTTTTCAGTGGAATTTCACTTTTGACCGTTTTGAAGTAGAACCTGGCCAGACTTACCAAGTGACTGTGTATCACCTGCCCAAACTGGGCGTGAATGGAGACCGAAATTGCAAGTCCACGTCTCTCACAATGCCTGGTAAGAGGAGATTTAGTTCACTGGGGCCTTGAGTTTAGCAATGTGGTGGTTTGTGGATCTGACATCACTGCTGCTTTTACTTAATTTAAAATCTTTCAAACTTGCCCCTCTGCTTGTGGCAGCTGGAAGTACAGGCCAGAATTTCCAGATCAGAGGTTTGGCTTCTAGTAGTAAATCCTAGACATGTGAAGTTCAATTTCAAAGTCACAGTTAGGCATAATTTACCAAGAAACTTGGTAGTGCTGGGTGCCTGACCCTTTCTTGTACATGGGAAAATTTTCCTATTGCTAAAAGAATTTTTACTGTTTTTCCCAAGGTTGCTGAGCATCTGCATTGCCCTCTGGCTGCACTGACTACTTCATAAATATTTGATGCTTAATACAGATCTTGTAAACTGGTTCCTAACTTTCTCCTTAACTTGTTTAGAGTTGTCAACCTGACTTTGTAGTTATAAAGTGGTGAAGTGTGGAGTGTGTCAGTCAATGTGAGCTGGAAAAGGAAAGGGAGCACTTCATTTTCAACCCTCTTAGCCTTTCTTCTGCCTGTTCACACTAAGAACTTCCTGGCTTTTATCCTGTAGTATTCTTCAGAAACATAATGCATGATGTCAAGATCAACAGCTGCAGGGAGCTTTGCTGGTTAGAGCTTACACATGAATTGCAGAGACAGTTTAAATTCCTGAACTTTGTAAAGTTTAAATTGGTAACTTTTTGAAAGTTGGAAATTTGAGATATGCAATGCTTTATCTCAACTGTCTAAGCAAGGGGTTGTTCCTTTGTCCAAACCCTGGAGGAGAGATATAATTTAAGGTTGAGAGTTGTAAATCCCACATTGCTAAATGTTGAATATGTAACTCTAGAATTAACTCTGAAGGAAGTCCCAAAGAGCAGGGCCAATCTGCTAAATTAAGGGAATTAGAAATGTGGAAGAGTGTTTTAGGATTAAGAAAGATTCCAGCCTCCTGATTTTTCTGTGTCAGAATGCCTTTGGAGGAATCTCCTGCTGAGGTGTGATTACAAGGTGTGGGGATGAATATGAAGTTTTAATTACACTATTGTGACCCTTTCTGCACCAGTGTTACATTATCACTCTACTATTAAGTGTGGTATGTTTTAGTCTCATTCATTTTCTCTGTTCAAAAGAAGAACCAAACACACCATGACATCAGTGAAGGGATTGGTTTATGTGCTGGAAACCAGTACTGTTCTTCTGCAGAATTTTGCCACTGCTTTGGAACAAACGTGTCTCTTCATTTAGGAGAGCTTGGTTAGATCTCTGGCTCCTGATAAAAAATGTGGTTTTTTCCTAAATGGAAGTACAGTGTTTCTGACTGTGGTCTTTCTTGCAGGCTGCATGGATTCTCGGATGAAAAGAACCATCCCATGTATAAAGACAGGTAAACATTTTTAAGTCACATAGATGTGAGTGCTCTGTTGGAATATTTGACAGTTGAGAAACTGAGGAATATCTGCCCTATTTCCAGGCAGCTTGTGGGAGCCCAGGATCCGGGGTGAAAGTCTAGATGATACAACTCTGCTCGTGAGCTTCAACCCGTGGATGGAGCCAGCCCGGTACCAAATCCATGTGGCCAGTTACCTGAATGAGAAGAGGTGTAAAATGACCACAAAGGATTTCACAGAGGTACTTACCTTCCCCAGTCATACCTTCTCTCGAGATTTAGGCAAACATCTTAAATGCTTACTAAACCAGGACATTTGAACAGCAATTTTCAAGGAATTGTTTTTTAAATTGTCTTGAATTTGGTGGATAAAAGATCAAAAAAGAGGTTTTATAATGCCTGAAGCAACCTATAAACATCTGCAAAGTCAGATTTTATGTTTGACTGCCTGGGCTTTATTACCTTTTTCAAGCCAATGCCTGGGGAGCTAAGACTAAGTAAATTAACCAAAACTGAGATGCAAAGTTTCAATGAATCATTGAAGTACTTTATCAAATATGATCACAGGAAGGTGTTAATTAATTTTTTTATATAAAGAATGAGTGATTTAGTAACAGATGCTTCGTTCAAGCTGAGAATCGATTTCTGTAGGTCTTACAGTCTGTGTTGCTGAGAAGCTCAAAGTGTCCAGACTGTGTTCCAATACAAAAAATGTTTCCCTTCCCTCTGAGGGAGGAGAAATACTGAATAATTGGAACCACTCTCCACCCTTCCTTGGGTGAGGGCAGATATGTTGGCATTCAGTTTGTTTAATCTTTCTATTCCTTAACACTTTAAACCCTTAGTACTGCATGCTCTGATAGGATTAAGCTTTCTGACACAGATGGGACAGCTCTGTGAGTATTTTCCTGGTGGAGGGGAAAGCTCCTCATTTTGGAGTTTGTATCTGCTAATCACTAAAAAACTGTGTTATCATGATGCTGACTGTGTACAGCAGGTAGCAAGGGCAACTTGCTTGTTGTAGTGTCAGTGTTGACAGCTGCTTTTAATTAAACTAGGAAGCTTGTTAATGTTTACACATTACAAAGCTGAAGACATCTACATTGTTAAGAAACTGTAAGTTTAACTCCTTTGAAGTTGTACAACGTACATCCCTGATTATTTCCTGTTACCTGTGTAATCTTAGCCTGCTGTCTTAATGGTATTACCATGTCATGGTGGCCTTTACCCATTTTGTTCTCTGTGGGCTTCTTGTTCAAAGGAAAAATAAGTAGCAGCTTCTGCTTCTTTGGACCACTTTGTGTTTTCATGTCAGCTTTTTCTTTTTTCCTGCTTTCATTCAGTTTTCTTCCTTCCCTTAAAACTTGCATCTGATTTCTGCAGGATGGACTACAACAGCAAGTGAATGTCACAATCAAAATGGACAAGAACATAAAAGCTTGCTGCCACTACAGAATACAGGTGGGATGGCACTGTTGTCTCTGTGTCCTTCCTTCACAATCAAGGCAGTGAGCACCTTAGGAATGTTAGGAGCTTTTTTCACAGTGTTTTTTTTTTTCTGAGATTTTTCCAATCTCTAATTACCTGCATCAGGGAAATATTATGATGAATGAATTTTTACATTCTCTGTAGTCAGTGGCTTTTCCTTGGTACAGGGCTGCCAGGTCAGAGATTATGGGAGTGAGAATGGCAAATGTGCAACCTCAGGAGCTCACAGCCTTCGTCATGTATGGTGTGAAAAGTCCTGATTAGTCATGTTTTCTGAAGGGAAATGGAAACTCTGTGTCTCTGTGCTAAAATACAAGGAACATTGAGGCAGTGAGAAAGAAAATCAGGGAACAAACTTTCTTTTAAGAGTAACTTCTGTTTTTCTGGATTCATTTCAACTGCAGATTCAGCCATTCTTTGCGAACTGTGGCACAGACTGTCTGAGACACTCTGCTTCCGTCCCATGTAAACCAGTTCCAAGTGAGAACCACTTTTCTGTAAATTAGATTCTCATTGTTCTATAGCTAAGAACTGAATTTTTCACATAACTCTTGTCTTTTGCAGGTACAGAACCATCGGGTAAGAAGTTCTTCCAATACCCTGAAACTTTTTTTGCTGCTCTTCTCCTATTGTGTAGAATGAGAAATGACCCAATGGTCAGGAAATGTCTCTGTTCAAAATTTTATATTATTTGAAAATAGTGAAGTGGACAGTCCATAGATGTGGTGGTGTATGAACCAATCATATTGGGAACCTGCCAAAGCTCCACTGAAACCACAGAGAATGTGAAGATCAGCACGTGGCAACCACTTGGTAACAAAACACCAAATCAATGAAGAGCAAGGGGACCCCAGACCCCAATAATGCTCTTGGTCTGGACTGTCACATGAGTTTTGGTCATAAGGGTTTAATAGTCCAGGATTTCTTTGTTCAGGGTCCCTCTTTTGAGCCACCAAGCTCAACCAGCCAGGTATCATCATCAATATGTGCCAATAAATCTCTCTGATGGAGATGAGAGCCTGGTGTCTAAAATTTCTTCAACAGTCCCCTTGTAACACTGAGTTCAGAATTAATTGTGCTAAGAATGACTTCACCATGATTTAATGAGGCAAGTATTTGTATGCAGTGTGAACCTTAAAGAGCAATTTTTTGAGAGACACTTCACTTGCATTGAATTCTTTGAGAAGCAGTTTTGACAAGAAGAGTCTTAATATAAAATACTTTCTGTCACTTTGCTCAGTGTTAAAAAATTTGCATAATATAAAGCAGCTTTTGGAGAGAATAGCTTGCATATATTCATTTTTATGAATGTCAAGATAACTTGTGCATAATGATTTGATATCTTTTTTTTTGGCTGCAACACCTGTAAGGATTTTTTGCCCAAGATTAAAAAAAAAAAAAAAAAGGAAAAACACCTGTAAACTGAAATTGATGACCCAAAATGGTGATATTTTAAATTTTTTTTAAGCTAGATTACATGAACAGGCAGGACATGGGCGGCATGCCTGTCAAAGCTGGGTAAACATTGCTATTTAGAGGAAGGTTCTTGATCTGTGTTTTCAGTGTGCTGCACATATGGTTCTTTGTGTGGAGCAAGTTTATGGTGTACAGTAGCACCATGAAAGCAGGAATGGCTTGGAGAAATGCCTGTGAATTGTGAGGGGGAAGCACTGGTCTACTCAGCAAAGCCAGGGTCCTCCTCCCTTGGCCTCTGATGCTTGAGAACCTTTTGCTCTTTGGTGAAACTCAGTGTCAGGCAGTGTCTGAGGAGTGTTTTTGTTTTGCAGGTGATATGATATGGCTCTACTGGTGTATCACTGGGATCTCTGTGTTACTGGTGCTGTCAGTCATCACAGCTGTGCTGTGTATGACTAAAATACGAGCAGGTGAGACTCATACCAGCCAGGAAGAAAAAATCCAATGCTAAAGAATATTTTTTCCTCCTTCTGTACCTACTCCTATTGTTATTTTGTTCCTTGCTGTTCTCATGCCTTGCCACTGAGATAATGCCTATGAAAACATCTTCTGTTTTACATTATAGGACTTGGAATGTCCTTGTACCATCCACTAGATAAGTAAAGCCTTCCACAGGTTATCCTGTCTGATACCCATGTTCATAGCACTTCAGAGCTCGTGAGGAGAAAAAGAAATTTCGTTATTCAGCCCTTTGTTTCCTGCAGATTGCTGCAGATATCTTTGCACTTATTTTTCCCCTGCGTTGCATAAGCGTGTTGCAGAAGAGAAGCTTCCTGTTTGTGCACAATGTAGTTTTCCCCCTGTTCCCCAAAGTCTCTGCAAAATTCATTCTATACTATTGTGAGATTGGATAAAGTTTTTCAATTAAAGTGGAAGGGAAAAAAATACAGGATATAGAGACTGAGATCAAACAAGTTGGAAAATTTGGTACTTAATGGCTAACTCCTAGTTTTCTGTGCTGCAGTCATGAGGCAGTTATCTCAGGGGAGCTATGTAACTCACTGCTTGTTTTGTTTTCTTTTTACATGAGAGGAAGAATTGGTAATCATTTGGAAAATTTCTTAACATCAAACTCGTCTATAAGATGTGGGTAGGGACATTTTAGTCACCTCTTCAGAGAAGCAACTTAAGAAAAAGACATTAAAAGCCCCTTCTCCTTAAAGAGAGGTCACAGAACAGTTGAGGTTCTGTACTTGAGACTGCCAGGATTTGGGGGAGATGGTGGAAGTTCATTTTGAGTGCATTCTGTCCCCTCTCAAAGGAAAAATATAGCAAGAACTGCCTGTAGAAGAATCTTTATTCATTCACTATGGTTTTTTTAATTAGGCTTCTCCCTCCTTAGGGCTTTATCTCCCTACACAGTTAAAGATTTTTTTTTTTTTTAGCCTAATCTGTGGAAGGTGGTGTGATTTTAAGCATTTAATCTTAGTTCATGTTTTCAGAACTGACAGTGACTTTCTCTCTTCCAGGACGCCGGCGAGGGAAATGGAACCACAACAATTTGCAAGCTGGTAAGATGCCACCTGTGCTTTAGCAAGCACCTGTCATGCAGCTCTCACACAGTTGCCCAGAAGGGGCTTTTGTAGGCTCTAACTACTTTATAGATGCTTCTTGAAAACAAAAGGTAGCCTTAGGATCTTCCTGTTCAGCTAAAAGAAGCTTTGTATACGGAATTTAAAATGCTGTATTTGTCAGATGGGAGGTATTTGCTTTGGAATGTGGGAGAGAGACTTTTAACCCAACCAGGGCTGTACTGGCTGTACTTTGCTAATCATCTAGGCTATAGCAACAGGAGATTGGTTTGGGGTGGGTGCACTCAGCTCTCCACCAGAGAATACAGCAATATTTCCAAACCTCTTGAAGCTGCTGTAGTGTTTTTGTGAGATGAAAGTTGATGAATCATCTGGGCATTATTATAAATCACATCTTCACTGTGTCTGTACTTTCATATTAAATTTACACAATGAGATGTTGTCCACATACATTGCCAAAATAGCATTAAAACTTTAAAAGTTTTGTTAATACCCTCCTGTGCTGATTAGTGCTGACTCACACCATGGCAATTTGGGGAATGTGGCTGTAATGAATATTTTCCTGTCTTCCATCAGCACCGTACACCGAGCTGTCCCTGCCGCCCTTGAAGCCACGGAAGGTTTGGATTGTGTACTCTGCTGATCACCTGCTCTACGTGGACGTGGTGCTGAGGTTTGCTGAGTTCCTGATGACAGTCTGTGGCACTGCTGTGGCCTTGGATCTGCTGGAAGACCACCACATCTCAGAGCTGGGGCCCCTACCCTGGCTCACAAGGCAGAAGAAGGAAATGGAAGAGCTGTCTTCAAAGATCATCATCTTGTGTTCTCGGGGCACCCAGGCCAAGTGGCAGGCCATGCTCGGGAGTGAGCCTGTGTGTCTCAAGCAAGATCAGCAAAAGCCAGTGGGAGACCTGTTCACCCCAGCCTTGAATCTGATCCTGCCAGATTTCAAGAAGCCAGCCTGTTTTGGAATGTACATAGTCTGCTACTTCGAGGGAATAAGTAGTGAGAGAGATATACCTGATCTGTTCAATGTCACATCCAGGTACCAACTGATGGACAAGTTTGAGGATATTTATTTTCGGATTCAGGATCTGGAGAAATTTGAACCTGGGCGGATCCATCGAATCCAGGAAATCACAGCTGAAAATTACATCGATACCCCCAGTGGGAGGAAGTTGAAAGAAGCCATAGACAAGTTCAAGAACTGGCAGACTGAGCACCCAGACTGGTTTGAGAGTGAAACCATCTGCTTGGATAGTGATGAAGAGTTGCATTCCCTGAACAGAGAGAGCCAGGTGGATTCACTACTGAGTGAGCCAAGTGGAATTGTGAAACACCAGCTGCACCTACGTGAGCCTGACCCCCACTGCTGTTATGTCATCAGCCTCCACATGCACGAAGGTGAGAGTACAGGCTGCAAGCTGCAGCCTCAGCTTAATCCATGTGGGGATCCAAATTCCCAGACTGTGGTCCTGCCTGTGGATGTTCCTCGAATCCAGGTAGTGGAGCCAGTCTCTTCTGTGGAAGATAGAAATATACTCAGTCACCATGTGCTGAGCAATGAGGACTGTATGGAAGGAGTTCCTCTTCTGGAGACAAGCTTTCCAATGAGGAATAATGTCATCCTCCATGATGGCTCTGAAGTTTCAGTTGCTGACCAGAGCCCTGCAAACTTCTCAGATGACCTGAGTGAACATCTGAATGGACTCATGTACCCTCTTTATCAGCAGAGTGTCATTCCTTCAGAGCCAGAGTATCTCTGCCAGGGGGAGGCTGACCAGCAGCACCAGCTGGTTTTTGATGACCAATGCAAAGACCAAAGACAGTCAGTGCAGTCAGACCAGGGCTACATCTCCAGGTGCTCCCCTCTGCCTCCTGAGGACCTTCTAGAGGAGGAGGAGGACGAGGAGGAGGAGCATCAGGAACAGCAGGTGGGCTTCCATGAACTCTCTCCAGAGGTCTTGAACAGTCTAAAGAGCCTCCAGAAGCAGCTGTTTTTCCAGGACATTCAGAGGAGCTCTAGCTGGAGCTATCCAGCAGAGGTGATGGACATTGACCAATCTTTGGAAGACTGTTAGGCTCTGCCTGGGACCTGCTCTGTATGAAATACAGGGATGGAAGGTGGTCCCATGCAGAGCAGTACTGAGACTGCATTTCCAGCACTATCCTTGTATTGTAAAAGGCTTAGTGCTGGGACCTTCCTGTGTGCTGCTGGGATGCAGCACTGCCCAGCAAACATGGAATGTTGCTTCCAGTCTCTGTGGAGAGAAGCCACAAATATTGGCCACCCCTGTGAAAGAACAGGCAGTGGTTCTGTTCCTTGGGGAAAAGCATTACACTGAATTCTCACTGATGGATGGCAGAAAAATTACTGTGGCTCATCCACTCGTGCCTTCAAAATGCCCTCCAGCTGAGCTGATTCTATTGCACTGGATATAAGTAACAGGCATGGTTTTAGAAAATAGGTTTAGATAACATGGTAACATTTGCCATTTTAATACACATTTTAAACATTTCCTTGTAAATACTGTATTAAAGATGTGTGCCTTAAATTTCAGCTAGATTAGGGCTGTCTCTACCTGGTTGATAAATGGGCCTAGAGATTTTTTTTTTCCCCACTCATCATTCATTTGCAGCTGCATTTCCATGGTCATTCAGAAATCAAGTGGAGTAGCTGAAAATAAGTGGGATAAATGTTTAAATTGAGAGTCTCCATAACTCTTCCTGCCTCTCTACTGGGAGATGTGTGCTTGAAAACCAGCAACAGCAGGGAGGGGGAAGATGAGACCAAAAAACGGAATTTGGGATTTTTTTAGTTTTAAGAAATGTGGGGCTGAATACAGAATCACAGAATCAGGGAAATCTGATGTTTTCTGTGTCACACTGCTGCAGTTCTGTTTGCTTTTGGGTGTCTTAGCTCCAGAAAGATCTGAACTGAAGATAGTGACACACAAGGAAATGAAAGACTATTTTGGAGGAGGAAAAAATGTAGCCTCAGCAGATACTGTTTTAGAGTGGAAATTATATCAGAGTTAGTGGAGGCTGAGTGAAAATGACTGTAAGATGTACTTGTGTGGGTTTAAGCTCAAGCTTAACAGGTAGTTCAGGTTAACCACAGAGAAATACTGAACAGACTAAGGGATTCATCTCCCAGGAGCAGTGATGGTGAGGCTGACATTTACCCTGGTTCTTATCACTGTTTCTGCAGCCCACTGGATAACAACCTGTGAGATGTAAATGCATCCAGGCCTTTCTCCTTTGTGGTCTTCCTGTCCAGCTAAGTTTGCTTGTTAAAAAATCTTTTATCTCAGCTTTTTTAAAATCTAATGTCTCAGAAAAAAAAAAATCTATGACTTGCAATTTATTTTGTATTGTGTATATTTTATAATTTTGTGTCTAACCTGTGGGGTTTTTTCCCTTAAATTAAAAACAATGAATACTTTTTGGACATATTTACTTAAATACTTCTGTTCCTCCATTCTGCCTAACTCTTTATGTTGAGTTAAGTTCTTAGTATTTGTTACGGAAATCTGAGGCAAAACTGAGCCAGAACTGAACTGGCTCACAAATGTCAAAATACTCCTGCAAAGCACAGTGTGGAACGAGCTGGACAGAGCTGAGAGCCTGCAGCCATGGGAAGTGCACATCCCTTCAAAACAGGTGGTAAAGGAATTGTTTGTAATTTCCACCCAGGACTCTGACAACAGCTTGATAACAAAGGGACAGTCCCTGCAGAGATCCAGACTTAAGGCTGGGAACCTTCCTGCTCCAAGAGCAATCCAGTCTAACCCAAGAGCTAAGCAGGAGGCAGCTGTGATCTCAGTGCTTCTCCAGTGAGAACCCATTTCCCAGATTATGTCAGTAATTGCCATCTTGATGATCCCACTTCTAAAAGTTTCTTTTATCTTACAGCATATCTTACTGATTTTTTTTTCCCATGAGTCTTTTTCAAGTGGTATAAATTCCTATAAATCACTTAAATAGGAAGCTCAGAAGTGTCATCTGAATTTCCTTGCCTTAGTCATTCCCTTCTCAAATAACTCCCTTGGTGTTACAGCTCTTAGAATTTGCTTTCGTTTACAGAATGTTTGTTTGAGGGGAAAATCCAGACACTATTTTAGCAATCCAGTATGAGGAAAACAAGTAACTTTAACGCATCTGTTGGTCCCTATTCAATACAAAGTTGAATAGCCCAGCAAGACTCAAAGGAGGAAAGAAAAAAAGGAACAAAATCAGTCACAAGTTTCTAATTTTATTTAACAATCTTGCTTTTTAAAAAATACAAGTTCTGATTAATGCCAGGGGGATGCCAAGTGTCCATCAGCCACAGGCCTTATCTCTCACTTCCATTTCCCCTCCTGGGAGTAGTCATCTCTATTGTCAGGATAGCAAAGAGCAATAAAATGCTAAATAACTGAGTTGTGTAACAGAATCCCAAGGGACCTGTGTCTTAGTATGGCACAAATTCATTCAGCAAAGTGTTACTGACCTGGACCAGTAATTGAACGTTGGCACAATGTACAGGAGTTGTGCAAGGTGCATCAGGAGAGGTATTGCTTGCACTTGGATGGTACCACCATCTCTCTTCTGCAAACAGAAAGGTTTAAGTGGAAGCAAGAGCTCAATTACCAAAAAGGAGGGAATTCAAAAGGAGGAGCAGGTTTATAAACAAGACATTGAAGATCTTTAAATGTTTTTTCATAATAAGTAATTGCAGGAGCAGCAGAGCTGCCCTTTTAGTTGCAAGGGGGCTTCTGTATAGCCAACTATAAGAGCTTTGCACTCTCCAAACAGCACATTTCCTAACAACCTAGAAACCATGGCACCACAAAGAACAACTTTTTCTACAAAGGAATTCTATGCCACACAAGTGTCATTTTGCAGGGTCATCTGTCCCAGGTAACCTTTTCGTCCATGGAAGAATCTGAACTGTAAGTTCACCACCAATGGGTTAAATATGCCATGGCCAGATAAATTTCAAATATGCCATTTTTCTCAATAACATCCTAACTGGAAAAAGGCACTCACTGTTGAAACAGCAACTTTGTTATGGGCTATGAAGGGGTAATGAAGTCAGACTCGTTAATAATTGTGCTGTGATTCTTTTGATGTCTCAGCTATGCTCACGTTTCAGTGTATTAGGGATTAGCACTTTGGTGCTATTGGGAACTTGGCCATAGGAGCAGCCAAACATAGTTGGTGATGAAAAGCTTTTTTTTTTTTCCTTCAGCTTGTTTTTGGCAAACTTGGTTGGTTGGGGATTTTTTTTTTCTTCAGGTGTTTGACTGAAGAATGGAGTAGTCCTAGGTTCAAGTATCACCTTTTTCTCTTTTGAATAATTATTTCTGAGCTTCTACTACCTATTTAATGCTGAAAAAGGAAGGTGCAAGGAAACAAATATCTGTACAAGCATAATATACCTGTAATTACACCTCCTTTGGCCAGGAACTTAGCATCCCCTCGACACATTTCACATCACATAGTAAAAGTTCACAGTACCAAGTTTTACAATCACAGTCACTCACAGCACCAAGATTGTCCAGACAAGAAGAAGTTACTGAAGAGAAAGGCCACTGGCCAAAATTCACACAACTGCCCCTGTGAGGGCTCAGGTTAAAAATAAAGCACTGGTGGGAAAGTTAAGCCTAGCTTTGCCAACTCTCCATTTGGCGTGAGGAGAGCAGCAAGTCACCCATCCTAGCTGCACTTCAGAACAGAACAGCACTATTGACCCATCTTTTGCAGGGGCTTTTCCAGCCCCTCAAAACCCATCAGCCACCAAGAGCTGGAGGAGGAGAGCCCCATGGCAGCCCCACTTCTGCCTCTGGGAGCTGGAAGTTACCAGACTGTAAACATTTTGTTGTAGCAGTCCACCAGAGCAGGCAGTTGATCCCACTCTGTGAAAAGGAAGGTGGGGCAGAGGCTCTGAAGCCCAAGCCCTGAAGAAAAGAATGAATGTGTGTGCAGAAGAAATCTGGGCTGCACCTGCAGTCCTGCCGTGGGTAGCAGTTGGTTGTGCTTTATTTCCCCTTCCCATCAGGACAGCTTGAAAAGAAAAAAAAAAAAAAAGAAAAAGAAACCTTGCGACAGGAAACTGTTGTTTTTCACAATTATTGCAGCCTTGCCCAGATAACAAAATATAAGCCTGGGAGGGGCAAAGTCCTTCCTCCAAACGTGGCCTGTGTGCTCCTGCTTCCATGGGGCTGGTTTCAGGAGCAGAGGCAGCCAGGCAGAAGAGCAGGCCTTAACCCCACCCAACATTCATGGAGCTTAAAACCAAAGAAAACTGTGTTCCTATGAGAGGTTACTAACAATTTTTCCCCACCTACCCTAAACCACATGCACACAGAGGACAGGATGCTGATACACGGGCTTTCACCAAAGCTCCAGAGCCCCTCTGCCTCGAGGGCTCCTGCAGCACTTTGCTTTCTGTGCTGAAAAGTGAGGCTCACTGAGCATGGAGCCCATCCCGAGCAGTGCCAGCATCCTCTGCTCTGCTCTTGGAGAGGGGACACTTTGCAGGCTTAGCCCCATCTCTGCTCTCTTAAGCAGGCATGGAAGGGGGCTAGAGGAAATTTTCCAGCCTTTCTGGCTGTGTAAAGGAAGACCCTATGCTCCGTGTAAAAGAAAACCAACGCTGATCCCGTAAACATGCATATTCACAGAGAAATGAGAGCCCCAGCATCTGGGGATGCCAGCAGTAGGCTGCTGTAAACCCTGTTCTCACCAGAAATAAATGTCTTGGTGGTTATGAAATAGGACCTAAAGCCCTGGTTTATGTCCATGCTGGATTGGTTTCTTTAGCATGTGAAGTCAATGTAAGATGCAAAAGGTTGAAGCACAGAGGTAGACATTTTGGCTAGGAGAAGGTGGCTCATGGGCTTGAAGTGACCGAGAGGCCAGCGTGCTTCCAGAGGTTCCTTAGCTGGTACACAAAGGCCTGGGAAACACAGGCAGCAGCTTTGCAAGACCCAGGAAACCAAAGCATGCTTCCTTCTGTCCTTCTGGAGGCAACATCTGCTGGTCAGGCCCCTCTTGCATCTCATTATTGTGGTCAGCAGGAGTTCTTAAAGAAGGGGACAAAATGCACTGGTCCTTGTTTAGGACGAAAAGGAGAAACTGAACCTTTATGGTTACAAAGCGACACAATGTCCTGGGAGGGAGGGGAAGAGTGGGACCCTCCGGAGAGTGGAGAGGCAGAAGCACTAGGAGAAGTCTTGTCACGAATGACAGGTGCGTTTTCCGGTGACAAGCATCACCTCTAGGCCCCTGCAGGTAGTCGGGTTTGTGCGGATCTTCCGCTGCTGGACGTGTCCATGGGGAAGGGAGGAGGGGAGCGGGAGTGTGACAGGGAAGCCCACGTCCCCTTCCCCTGCTCGGCCACGGCGGAGGGAACCTGAGCAGAACGCAGAGACAGAGACTCTGCCGGGGTCGGCCAGGGGGGCTCATCCCTGGGCGGTGACCGCCAAGGCGTTCACGTACCCGTGGGGACCCACGTCCACATCGGAGAGCCCGTGGGCCAGCGGGGCGGCGGCGGGGGCGGCGGCGGCCGGGCCGTACTTGGCGGGCGGCGGGGCGGCGGCGGGGCGGAGGAGGCAGCAGGTCTCCAGCGCCTCCAGCCCGCGGCAGGTCAGGAAGAACAGGTTCTTGAGCATGAAGAGGGACAGCGGCTGCTGGTAGCGCAGGAGCAGCAGGCAGCGCAGCGCCAGCAGCGGCGCGTCCAGCAGCCCGGCGGGCAGCAGGAGGTGCAGGGCCAGGCGGGCGGCGCCGGGCGGGCGAGCGGCGCTCAGCTCGTACAGCCACAGCACCGGCGAGGCCAGGCAGAGGAAATAGACGGCGATGAGCAGGTAGCGCAGCGGGGCGGGCAGCGGAGCCGGCCGGCCGGGCTGCAGCACCAGCTCCAGCAGGGAGAAGCTGTCGAGCAGGTCGAGGCAGGTGGCGAGGAAGGCGGCGGCGGCGCGGTGCTGCGGCGGCGGCTGCGGCGGCAGGAGCAGCTGCCCGGAGCCCTCGGTGCCGATGGCCCGCAGCAGGCAGTACAGCAGCGGCGCGGACAGCGCCAGGGTGATGCGGAAGCCGGTGGTGCCCAGCGGCAGGCGCAGCTCGATCAGCTCCAGGATGGAGGTGCCCAGGATCAGCGCCGCCTTGGGCGTGAAGGCGATGGAGTAGATGAGCCAGGCGAGGTGCGCGTAGGCGAAGTCGCCGCCGCGGGGGGCGACCCCGGCCCCGCGGCCCCCGGCCCCGCGGCCGCCGGGGGGGCCGTGCAGCAGCAGCGGGTGCGGCGGCGGCGGCCCGGGGGGCGGCGGGGGCCGCTCCCGGCGGCGCGCCCGGCTGTTGCGGCAGAAGAAGATGCCCCAGCCGGCCGCCAGCACCAGGTCGGTGGCGATCCAGCTGCACCAGTACAGGTCGGTGACGGCGATCAGGTAGAGGTCCAGCAGCGCTCCCTGCCCCAGCAGCAGCACCAGGGACAGCGCCTGGAAGCCCCAGCGCCGCCCTCCCCCCGCCCCGCCGGGCCCCAGCAGCGCCCCCGCCGCCGCCCCGCCGCCCCCCGCCCCGCCGCCCGCCGCCGCCGCCCCGTACAGCTCCGCCGCCGTCATGCTGCGGCCCGGGCTGCCCCCGCCGCCGCCGCCGCCGCCGCCGCTGCTGCTGCTGGGGAGCGGCGAGGCGGCGGCGGGCAGCGGGGTGGCGGGCGGCGGCACCAGGGGCTTGCTGATGCTGCTGCTGTCCTCTTCCTCCTCCTCCTCCTCCTCCTCTTCTTGCTCGGTGCTGCTGCGGGCGCTGCGAGGGCGGCGGGCCCGCGCCGAGCCCGAGCTGGACGCCGAGCCCCGCCGGCTGCCGCCGCTGCTGGAGCCCCCCGGGAAGAGGGGCTGCCGGTCGGCGGCGTGCGGAGGCAGCGGCGGCGGCGGCGGCGGCGGCGGCGGCTGGAAGGAGCCCGAGGAGGAGGAGACCGAGCGCTGGTTGGAGGCAGCGCGGTGCATGGTCCTCCCCGGCCCCCGAGCCGGCGCGCCGGGCCCGACGGCCCCGCCGCGGCCCCCGGCCCGCCCCCGGCCCGCCCCCGCGCCGCCGCACCGGCCCCGGGCCCGGCGGCAGCAGCGGCAGCGGTGCCGAGAGCCCGAGCGGCGGCGGGCGGCGGGGGGAGCCCGGGGGCGGCGCCCAGCAGCAGCCGCAGCAGCTGCCGGAGCCGGGGCGGGCGGCTGGCGGCGGTGGGTGGGTGGGCTGGGGCCGGGGGAGAGGAGGAGGGGGCGAGAAGGGGAGGGGGAGGAAGGAAGGCGCCCCCGCCCTGTCCCCGGGGATGTTCCCCTTTCACACAGCTCGGGGAGCATCGTGCCTCCTGCCCCGCAGGACCCCCGCCCGTGGGCACGCCGCTGCACCCTGGCACCCACTCCCTAAGTGCTTCAGTGTGCCCTGATCTCTCTAGGCTGGCCAAGACAAAGACCAGTTGGCCTGGCACAGAGCCTACAGTGAAGCACTCATTTGTGGCTCGTCTGTGCTGCCCCTACATTTGGTCTGGTGTGTTTGTTCAACAAAGTAAGTCTTTTATCTCATCAGTTTTCTGAGTTGAGCCAATCCACATGCTGAGGGTCCTGCCCAGCTTGCCATGATGGGACATAGCATTTAAATTGATATGAATAGCTCTTGAGTTCTTACTTCTACGGAGAGCAACAATCGGGACCTTTATTGACCCGTTATTAATGGCCTCGAATTGAGCTTAATAGCTGGCTGGATGTGTTAATCACCAGCACTAATGGCTTGGCACATCATGTTCCAAAGTGATGCTCAGCATCACCAGTTTCTCATTTGTACCTGTGCCCACCAGCGATGAACCAGGTGCTGCCTGACCGTGATGTGAAGCACATCAAATTGTCTCCACAAATGTCTGTATTAGCTACACTTTTCCGTAAAGATCCAAAATAGCTTCATGGTTTGAGCATGTAGCTGAATCAATACATGGGACTGAGCAAATGCTGCTTAGTACTGGGAAAGGACATCCAGGACAGCAGTGACATCCATCTAATACATGTCGGTGCAGGCTCTCTCAGGAACCCTGCTCCAGTCAGTGTCCCTGGCTGCTCTTGGCAACAAGGAGAAATCAGTCCCGAGTTCTAGGAGAGCTCATGCTTAAACTGGAAGCAAAGAGATAACTGAGTAAGGGAAAGGGGGAACTTGGGGTGGATTGACACAAAGATTTCTTTGGGCACACAGCAACAAGCAGGAGGAAAAGCAGGGGAAGAGTCACAGCAAAAGCATTGCTGTCAGCAGAGGCTGGGGCGAGGGGGCACAGACAAACTTTTTAGTTTCCTAAAAGCATGGTCAGAACAGAGGGGAAAAGAGAAGGTAACTGGAGGCTATGCAAGCTTTAATGTGGTTATTTGGGCAGCACAGGACTGAAATGGTACCATATCTAGGGATAGCAACAAGCAGGTGTTCCTGTGGTTCCCTGCACATGTTGCTACCCTGCTTCTAAATCCATGCTGCTGCATCCCTGCTGCCATACCCTGCTTGGCAGGACTGCAGCTCGGAGGGGGAACACCTATTTTCTGCTACACTCCCATTGTGTTTGCAGTGCTGGGATACACTGGCCAAGATTCCACCTTGCATCAGCACTAACTGTGTCACTGCCTTCCTCTCAGTCACCTTGTCATGGTCCCCAGCAGCAGATGAGACTGGACACACCATGTGCATTTTTGCTGAGGGCTTTCTCTCTATCTCCATGTTTCCACAAATAAAAACAAGTTAGTTTTAAAAAGGTCACCAATTTTAGCCCTCCAAAGATACAAGACAGAGAGCAGTGACCCACCTCCCTCCCTTGCCAAATCCACTCCCATCGTGCTGGCTTTGCTCTCCAGCCTCTAGGGTTGTGTGGATTGCAAGGGATGAGAGCCTGGGCTCTGCTGGCTGACTTTGCTACTAAAGAAAAATCTATGGCCAAACTTAGACTACGATTTTTGTACAACCCCACAAACACCTCACTGAAGGCTCTGTGGATCATCTCTGTTTGATAAGGAGCAGGAGGCTGGAGTCCATGGCCAAGGAGGATGATTGCTCTCTGTGTTGCTCTTTCATGTTCCTTGGCAGGTGTTGGGAGTTGCCCAGTTCAGGACAGCTCAGGGTGGTGTGAATGACACCAGCTGTGCCTCCTAATTTGGTTTCCACAGAAAGGCTGGATTAGATGGCAGTGTAAGTCTGCGTGGCCCATGGTACAGAGTAAAACCACATTCTTATGTTCTGGGTCCTGGCTTTTATCCAAGCTAGGTGGGCACCTTCACCTGACTCTTCTCAGGGAAGCCAGTATTTGTGTCACTGGCATGATTCATGTGTGGTCAGGCCCCAGCATTAGCTAAATTGGTCTTGGTCTTGCCACATTCTGCTGCAAGGGGAGTTTTCCACTTCTAAAAGAGGATATGGAGTGAAAACCAAGCATCCATCTGGGCCACTGAGAGCAGCAGCCCTCATGCAGAGAGGGCTGGTCCTGCCCTACCTGGGCAGCAGACAGTGATAGTTTTGTCTCCTTGGCTGTCATGCTCTGGATTTCCTGAGCAATGCAATTCCCTGTGTGCCACAGGCTGGACATGCTCACTTAGCTGCCCTGGCAGCCTGCCACAGGCACTCATTTCATCAAAACATTCCCCAAAGCTTTGGGTGCTGTCTGCTGTCCCACCTGCTCAGGTAAAGGGAATTGGGTGGGGATCCCTGGCTTTGAGAGGGGTGGGCTGTCACCCACAGCTGTGTGCACACCTGAGAAATGGGCTCTGCCCCCAGGTGATGTGGGGAGCTGGGAGGGAACTGGGTGCTCAGGGAAGAACCTGCTGGGCTGGGGCTGTGTGAGCAGGGCAAGAGCAAACTCATGGAAATGGCTCTCCAGACACCACAGGATTCCTGCTGGGACTGTGAAGGGACCTGCATCCAAGGTAGGTAGGTGGGAAGAGGGAGGACCTGTGGTTGCATGGCAAGGGGAGCTATGACAAGGAATGGGGGAATGCCAGGAAGGAGGGTGGAAGCTCAAGGGCTTTCTTGGGCTGAGCATGGGCTCCAGCAGTGCAAACACAACCCAAACAAAGAGGTGAGGATAAGAAAGGAGCTCATTTTTAGGAAAGGAAGCAGAAATTGTGCCTCTGCTTTAAAATGGGAATGAGGGGAGAAATTACTTCTACTTGAGAAAGCACTGAACAGCTTTTTGTAGCACACTGTAGGATGAGATATGACAAGCTGATGCTTCCCATGTGATCCAGTTATTTAATGCAATGTGCAGTCCTTGGATGTGTTAGTGCTTAACCATTACTGTTAAAACATTAAAAAGCTAAACTATAAATAGCTTCTACTCTTCAGCAGCTCCCAAGTTATGTTTTTGGTTTCTTTATGTATTGATGTGTATGCATAGAGATGTGTGTGTACATATATATTTAAAAGCAAACAGCAGACAGCAGAGTTTTGTGCAATAGTCATACTGAATATCTAAAATGCTATCATTTTTAGTTTACACCACAAGTGGAAACAAGTATGCCCTCAAAAATACCCCTGCTGGGGTAAAGCAAAACTTTCTTGAGGGCAGAACTTGGGAGGAAACAAAATAATGACTCAATTTCTTGGGGGAAGGAAAAAGAAAGAAAAAAAAAAAAAAAAAGAGGCAGATATATGCCTTAAAGAAAGACCAGAAACTAGATACCTAATTATACCCTGCAGTAAGCTGTCAGAAACTGGCAGCAGTGGGAGGGAAGGAGGCAAAGCTGATCTCAGGGAGTTGGAGCATAATCTGCTCCAACCATACTTAAAATGCCTTTTGTGTGGGAAAGGAAGCTTCTGGGATTCTCTGCCCCACGCTTTGTGCTGCACTTATCTAACCCATTCAAATGGTCAGGGCTGAAGTTACAGATAAGTGTAAAAAAGTTTCACCTGGCCAGCAGCACCAAAATTCAACAATGCCTTGGCTTCTGAACACAATCTTTGTAACTGAACTGCTGATCCTGTGTTATGGATCAGGGAATGCAGATCCTCTTCAAAAGGATATAGAAGTGTTAACAGTCTATTGCTTGTAATTACATTTCGGTTCAAAGAGCTTTCAATACCAGCAGAAAATGCCAAGACATTTCTTTTCATGCTTGTAGCAGGGTAGGAGCTTGGAGAGTGGGTTTGGGGTTTGCTTTTGGTATTTTGTAGTTACTCAGTCTTAGCATAGAGCATGTATTATCTGACCTTGAGGAGAAAGTTCTTCATAGTTTAAATGACTGAATAGGAAAAGTAGGTTTATTATAGTGAATTAAGAGAAGTTTTTTTCTTGATGGAGGTCTGGTTCCTAGACAACATGCAGCTGCCTTGCTGGTGTGGGGTTTTAAACTGTTGCAGACTGGATCTATGAAGGTCTGTAAGTACATAGTGTTCATCAAATTGATTGTGGCAGTAAAAAAAAACCCATAAAGATTTGTGCTTTTATAATTGGGGTTAGGAAGGCCTGGCAATGGAAGGGTTTGGGCAGGCCCCTAAAGGTACCAGGGGGAGCAGGGACCAGGCACTTCCCAAGGGTTACCCCAGCAGGCATTTTTCACAGCATTCCCCTGGGAGCAAACTCCTCCAGGGCTGTCAATCCTTTTGTTCAAATTGGTTCTTTTTCAGTATTTCACAACTGCCAGTGTTAACTCTGTACCTTAGGCTGGGTAAGGATCTCTATGGGACTCTAACTTCCAGTTCAGGCTCTCCTACAAGGGACACCTTAACCCTAGGCTATCCTTGTGCTCTGACAATAGTGATTAAAAGCAAGCACCTGGAGTTTCAGGCTATCATCTCTCCCTGCTTAACTAAACCTTGATTAGCCCCATCTTGTGTGAGTGCTCCAATTACCAGAGCGCTGGATAAAAGGAGGAGGCTGTTTAACACTTTTTATCATTATTTATTAGAGGTTGGGGCTGTAGGTCGCTTCTCCAGGATGTAGAATATAATTCAATTCCTCTCCCTGCTGAGAGTGGGAATCCTTGTCCAGTCCCTCCAAAACTGTTTTACTGATTGTTGCTTTCAACATCTAGTTCTCAGGACTCTGCATCACACTTGTTCTGCTGTCTGATGTGCATTCTCTGAGCTGTGAACTTGGTAGATGGGAAAGTTTCTGATAAAATATAAGAACAATGCAAGTGAGTTGGCTGTTTCTAGATTATTAAAGATGATGGTTTCACCTAGCAGGATCTTTAATTTTCCATTGAAATCAGGGGAAGCTTGTGGTTCTAGTCTGAAAGTTGACCAGTTAATTGCTGAAGGGGTATCTTTCAGGGTGGCTCCCTCAAGAAAATCTGATAACGGCTTGAAGAACAGAATTTGCCCTAATCATCTTTTAGGGCAAAGATGTGAAAGAGAGCAGGATAATACCCATTAAATGTACACACAGGAAGTTAAAATTTATTTCAAAGAAAACGTATTTTATTATTTTCATATGTGCTTGAATTTATTATTATTTTACATATGTGCTTGAACAAAGTAGCAACTCTGTAACTGCATTGAAATTAATATGAAATCTAAAATAATCACAGTTTTCGATTTCTCTGAATGATATATAATCACTCTTCTGTAGTGCACATGACACAATCTGAACCATTACCATTTACTGGAGGGAGAAAGGCTTGGCAGGATTAGGATGGGAAGGAAGGGGACAGTGTTGCCTGGTGCCCTGAATGCCAGGTTAGTAGTTGCATGTGTCCTGTGGATGAAAGGAATTGACTTTTCTGGCCACCATGTTATTGCATGCCATAAAAGCTCTTTGCTTCAGATCCAAAACAAGGTCTATCCCTTGGTTCCTTCCTGCTATTGTCAGGTGCAAACTCCCTTCTGGCTTGGCTAAAACCTGTTCATCTTTGGAAGATGGAGTTGTTAGGATCAGGTCTTGGCCCTGGTTGCTGTACAGGGAAATGCACCATGCAAGTATTAAGGTATTAGATAAGCAGTGAAGTCCCCTCTCCTGCTTAGTCCCATAATCTGCACAGAAGGATGACTGCTCCAGAGGACAGGAATACTGCTTCAGAGACACCACTTCTGAGCAATGCATGAGACAAAGGAAGGGTTTTGTTCCAGCCATGCTGGAAGCCAATTCCAGGAAGCCGCAGTTCCAAGGAAAAAGGATTTCACTGAATTCTGGCAGTAACACGTGTCCATAAATGAATTGGAGATAAGCTACAAGCCTGTACAGCACTCTAGCATAACTCATGGAACACAGGACACCTGCCAAGTAATTTCACTAATAGAAACCTTTCAGAATCAAGCCAGTGTCCAACTGGCTGGAGAAGCCAGATTTCCTACTCCATCCAGTGGGTCCATGCAATTCCCAGGCAGGGACTTGGACAAAGTGCACTGTTTCAAGGAGCTGAGAAGGGAAGGAGGAAAAAGGTCTTTGCATTCCTCAGACCAAGGGCAGCCCATCTGGCAAATTAGTGCAGAGAGCAACAAAGCAGAATTTTTTATGCAACTTTACTTGGTATGAATCAGGGAAAGGGTACAAGATATTTCTAGATTCCTTCTCCTCCCTTCTGTTCAATTTCAACTCGCAAGCAAAGCATTTTTTTTTAATTCCTTATCACTGAAGTTCCTCCTATGCATTTTTAAGACTCACAGAACACTGGTGGAAAAAAAAAAAAAAACAAATCCAGAGCTAAAAGCAGATTTGGCATCTGAAGCAGATTCACATCAGTCAGCTCACCTCCGCTGCTATTCCAAAGATGGAGATGCCTGGCTCCCTCTCTGTGCAAATGCAAACCTCTTCCTTCCTTGGAAGAGGTGCCACAGCCCTCAGGGCACAGTGGTTCAGCAGCACCTTTTCTCTGAGTAACTGGCACCAGGCTTTTAACAAGACAGAGCTCTGCCAAAGGCTGGCTGCAGATGGACAGACCACAGCACTTCTGCAGTCAGCACCCACACACTGAAGGTGTGGCTCCCTTTTCCTGCCAGCAACCAGATCCCTGAGATCTATCCATGAGGACCATTCCAAGGAATCCCGTGGCAGTTATCACCCAAGTCAGTAAGCACTGCAAGCAAAAGGAGTATTCCTGTTTCTGCAGTGGATGGCATGACTGAGAAGTGAGGCTGAGGGACGCTGGAGCTACCCTGTGAGTAAATGGGGTTTGGGCTCCAGTTTCAGGCCTTGCATGCTGGGTGCACAGCACAACTGTGGCTCTGGAGAGGTGCTGCAGATAAAGGACCTTCCCTGTGCCTGCTCTTCTGGGAACTGCAGACAAGCCCTTGTCTTGTGCAACAAGATGAAATGGTAATTTCCTTCTCTCTCCAGTAAAACGAAAAGGGTTCAAATTTCTGTTTCTCCCGTTACAGCTGTTTTTAGAAGCAGACAAGCAATTCTTGTCCTGATGAGAGAAAGGAGAACCCCAAGTAGTGGTAAGAGAGGAATAAACTGTTTCCCACTGTGGATTTTGCAGGAGGGAAACACGAGCAAGGAGGTATTTTTCTGCTCCTATTCATGACGTAAAGGACAGAGAAACAGAGAAGGAACTCTCTTGCCTGGGTAACTGAAAGAGCACCTGGTCTGCTTCACACACAGAGCCTGGCACAACTTAAGAACAGAGCCTATGCTGCAGTGACCTTCCTAGAAAGATACATCAGTATGGGGAGGATGGAGAGCTGCTGGAGCAGAATTTCAGTGCATGTGGATGCTGAGATTTGAATTAAGAACTCAAACTTCTGTGCAGAACATCTTGTTTGTACCCTGTGTATGAAGCCAGATAAAGCAGGAAGGAGGAAAGAAGAGGCAGAGCAGACCCGTTTGATACTTCAGTGTAGTGTGAGCTGACTGTAATTAGGAAAACCAATTCAGTTGTGCTGGGTCCAAGGTTTTTCATCATATACACAGGCTGATTTGTGCTTCTAAAATCACAGTGCTCCTCTGGAATTAAGACACTCCTCACTAAGCCAAATCTTTCACATTAATTTCTCATGCCAACCTTGCTTATCTTCATTGGAATGTCTATGGAGACACAAGTCTTGTCTTTCTCTGGATAGCCTGAGCTAGGAGAAGAGGCAATAGAAGGTGCATGTTTTTAGGGAAATGTTCCTGGACAGGAAAGTCCCAGCTGCTAATTCATGTTAGGGGGACTCTACCTGCACGTTGAAGAAACAGGAGGGACCAGAGGTCAGACTGTATGGGGCATCCCTGAGCTGCAAACCACATGAGGGATGACAGGAACTAAAGAACTGGAAGACAGACATTTGTATTGTAAAATATCAGGCCTGGGGATCTGGGGCTCTGGTACCATCCTGGCTTGATGATCTTCTTTGAATCCTTGCGTGCAAGGAAGGAGCAAAGGTGGACTGTGACTGTTTTTGTTTGCCCCTTGTTCCAAAGCAGGGCCCCTCTTGGAAGCTATGCCAGCTGGAGCAGGTGGATGCTCCTTGCCAAAAGAGCCTCTTGCTGCAGCACTGAGCTTTGGGCAAAGACAACTCTGCCAATTCAAACTCTGTGGTGGTTTCCTCTGCTACTGAGAGCAGACTGCTGGCACCCTAGTGGGAAAAGGCAGGGGTGTTCACAGAATGCTAAACAGGGGGAACAATATAACTTTCACCTCAGCCCTGCAGCAAGTTGCTCTGGCTACTGCAGTTTCCTTTGAGGGGCCCTGCCTCTCCACAGCTGCCAGATGACTGCAAAACAGAACTTTGTTTCAGACTGACAGTGATGCAGTGGCAAATCCCCAGGCAAAGAGAATTTGTTAAAGTCTGTAGGCACTTATTCTTCACGAGGAGAATGTTAAGACTTAAAAGTCTCCTCTTGGCATGGTGCCACCACAGCCCAGCTTCTGTGTGCTGGAGTCACAGCCTGGACAAACAGCACATTGTACAAATGGCTGATGGTGGCTCCTTTTGTGGGGAAGACTTTCACTCTCAAACACCTCACAAAGACGAGGGTGGGCTCCCCTGATCTTTTGCAGACAAAGTGTGGAAAAGAATGAGCTGTGAGAGCTGAACAGAACTGGGATTGTTGGGACAAGCCTACTCCTTATACCCTGTTTCCATTATGGCTCAATTACGGCTGGCAGCAGTGTATGGTCACAGTTAAAAGTTTGTCAGCAGCTGTTAGGATGGCAGATGAGTATCAATAAAATTAAGGGGCTTTTAGTGCTGCAATAGGGAGTTTTCTTTAACGTTAGCTTGATTAGGAAATCACCCCAGGTCCCTCCCCATTCTTCCCCTCTTCCCTTTCCAGTACATAAAACCCCTTTTACAGTAGATCTTTAGGCACACCTGTCTTAACCTCTAGCTCCAGTTTTCTTTTTTAAAAACAAGTTGCACAGCATGATCCACATCCTGCACCACGTAGGATGCCTCCACCAGGCTGGGGTCGAAGCAGAAGTCCCGATGTCCATGGAACACTGTCCCTGCTGTTTTCTTGGGAACATCACTGTTGTGGCGGTAGACCCCAGTGCAGACCAGAATCGACTGGCAAGACTCCACTGAATTGTTGCAGTCACTCCTCAGCCCCAGGGAAACCTCAGCCTGGGGACAGGCTGCCTGTGGGATCCTCTTCAGCCCAGCCTGGACCTGGTTTTGCTGAGCTGACTTGAGGTAGTTGTTGTAGAGGTTTGCCCCATAGACGTCAGACATAGGGTTATCCCTGGATAAGGTCACAGTGTGAAGCAGAAATGAGAAACAAGCCTGGCTCTGGGGGACTGACATTAAGACAGCACTGAAAGAGGAAGGGGTGTGAGATAGTTGCTAACATCAAGAGGAGCAGCCAGTGAGTCCCTCAGGACATGTGCATCTCCCAAGCACCCACAGCAGTTTCAGCCATTACTGGATTATATTCCCTACATTCCCAAAGTGTTTGGCCAAACTGAGCTATCAGTACTATATCCAGGTCTCTTAATTTTGTCTGTAACTGAGTCACCCTATGTGCACTCTGCATCCTACAGTCCACAGCTTTTGCTGTGTAGGGTACAAAAAGTAAGCAAGCCTCTGCTCCTTGATGTGAGGCTCCAGAGATACCACGAGAATTTTGGTATGAACTTTAGAAATATCCGGGGGGAGAAAAGAAAAGGCAAGTAAGCAAAAAAGAACAAAACAAAAACACACAAAAAACACTAAAGAGTGGTCAGTATGCAATTCTCCAAGGAAATCAGAAGGAAAAAGTCTCTTACCCAACTGCATAGAGGTGTCGGATGGGAGCCTTCCAGCCCTGCTTCTCTGCCTGCTGCTGGATCAAGTACTGGGCATAGCAGTAGGTGACTGTGCTGGGTTTGCCAAGCAAGGCCTCATACTTCAGCTCCCTGCCTGTCACCTTCTTGTAGATGCTCTCCAAGCAGAGGAGGAAAGTGCCATGGCCAAGCCTGCCCCAGAAAGGAGATCATCAGCATCCCCAGTAACAGCACGGAGGCAGCAAGCACTCCTTGGTTATTGCCTGTTTTGGATAAGGTGTCCACACACACCCTCCACAGGCAGTGCTCTGCCTTTTGCTTCTCCCCAAGTTTTAGTCTTTACTTCTCATGCAGCTTTCATGTCTCTGCTGCTAACTACATTGTACAGCTCTTAAAACATTCAAATGCTAAAAAAACAACACAGTACAAAACGATCACCTGCACAAGAGGAGCATGAAATAGGCTAAATCAAATACCACACGTGCTGCTCACCTGGGCATCTTGGCTTCAGCCATCCACAGGAGGTCCATGTTGCAGGCAAGGATAGGCAGATGAGGGTATGGTACATCCTGCAGCTCTGCCCCAGGGTTGCCATTGCTCAGGAGCACATCAGTAATGAGTTGCAGGCTTGTCTCCCACCTCACTGGCTCACCAAACAGAATAATCCCTGCAAGATTTTGAGAGCTGTTTGGAAACTGACAGCACCCAAAAGCCACCTGCTAACAAAACCCCTCCTCTGCTGGGCTGCCCTGGCAAGTACAGCTACCAGTGGAACGTGGCTGGTGCCAGGGCTCCAGTCTGCACAGCACTGCACCATGTGCACCACTGCTCCCAGATACTGGCACACAGCACAGGGAAAAGTTGCTTTTATCCAGCTTTTCCCAGCAGTGAGGCTGCCTCCTGGCTGTACCCTCTGAATATGCTGCCCATGGAATAGCAGTGAGCTGACAGCACATCATTAGCTCCCATCCCAGCTGGCCTGCCTTGCTGCTCATGTGTAAACACAGACCACTGCTTACCTTCTATAGTGGGGAAGCCAGTGGTTGGAGGAGGCTGCCAGAAAAAAAAGGAAGGCTGGATTAGTAATGCAAAACCTAATGCCATCTCCAAAACAAAATTAAAAGTGCCTCCTTTGAACTTGCCAAGGCAGTTCCATAATAAGGCAGGACAAAGCCACCTGGAATCCTGACAGAATTTTTTTTCCCCTCCCCCGTTCCAGATGGGATTTCACAGATCATGCACTCCTGTCTCAGAGCTGGAGATGTCAACCAAACCACCTTACCCCTCAGTGCAAGGAACAGCAATGGAAGGCAGGTGTGGCATGAGAAAGGAGAGGGGCAGGAGCCAACACTGGGAAGAGTAGAGGTGCTGGTTGCTCAGTGTCAGTGCCAGGCTCTTGCTAAGGGACAAGTAGCCAGCTGCCCTGTCCCTTTGCTGTGTGCTGTGACCACCTCTGCACCAGAACACCCCTTCTGATTTCCTTCAGGAAATTACCAGCTCTTTTGGCCTCCGGCTCAGGTCCACCATGTCTAACAGGGGATATGCCTTCCTCAGGGCCTCTATGGTCACCACGTGCTTGAACCCCAGGCTAGTTCAGACCATCAAGGAATGTTGTGGAGACTGGTTTGTTTGGGTTTGTTTTTTTTTTTTTAAGTGACAGTCTTTCTTTCAGTTACTTGCAGAAGCGTCTATAGGATTAAGCAATGCAAGTCCCGGTAACAGAGCAGTGTGGTAATGCATAACCTCATGGCTTGCAGCCATCCACACCTTCCACTAGGCTATTTGAATTCTTTCAACTGCTGTCAGATTCTGGGGAAAACCTTATCCGTGGGACAGCTGGGAGTGATCTCTAATGGGCTTTGCCATGAAAGAATGGGAGGAGCACAACTTTATCTCAAAAGTGAAAGACACCTAAGCTGACGGAGTCCTCATGGTCACATCCCACCAACAGAACAGCAATCACAGGACAAGCCACGAGCGTGAGAAGCCAAACACTGAACAGGGGAACCAGGAAACGACCAGCACAGAGATCAACAGCACCTGAGCCTGTCCATAAGGACGCTGCCCTATAGGTAAACCCAATGATCTTTGTGTCTCCTCGTGCTCCAGAAGCTGAGCAAGCGGGACCCAGGGGCAGGGGAGGAGCAGCAGCCTTTAGCTGGGATGCAGGATGCACAGAGACACAAAGGATACTTGCGGGCGTTCTCCTCCACGGGCCCCTGCCCGTCCACCAGCATGCACCTCTGGTGGAACTGGCTGAAGAGCTGCAGGGGGCTGTGGGACAGGATCACCTGCTCCGGAGACACCTGCGGGACGGAGGAGAGGCCGGCTGGGACCCGCAGGTAGGATCCAGCCCCTCGGGCCGAGGCCAGGCCGGGCATTCCTGGCGCTTCCATCCCTGCCGGGGATGGCGCGGTGCTTCCTTTCCTGCCAGCGCTCCGAGAGCAGCTGCCCCGCCACCATTACCTGCAGCTCCAGCGCCTGGGACAGCTCTCGGGCCTTGGCCGAGGGCAGGCAGTTCCCGGCGTTGGTCAGGAACACGACGGGCACCCGCAGCCGCCCGCCGCCGTCCACCAGCCTCTGGAAGGCGCGGCGGGCGGCGGGCAGGGGCTGGCTGCCCCTCACCAGCACGCCGTCCACATCGAACAGGAACCCGAAGGCCGGCGGCTGCAAGGCGAGCGGAGGGCACGGTCAGCCCGGAGCCTCCCCGCCCGCCCCGCGCCCGCCCCGCGCCCCCTCCGCGCACACACCCGGCTGCAGAGCCCCCGGGAGGGCGGCCCCGGGGCGCGCAGCAGCGCCCGGCCGGCCCGCAGCGAGCCGCGCAGCGCCATCCGCCCTTGTCACCTCGGGCACGGCGCCGCTCCCGGACTACAACTCCCATCCGCCCCTGCCGCCTCGGGCACGGCTCCCTAGAGCTCCCATCCTTCCCTGCCACTTCGGGCATGCCACCGCCCCCGGACTACAGCTCCCATCCGCCCTTGCTGTCTCGGGCACGACGCCGCTCCCTGCCTACAGCTCCCGGCCTACAGCTCCCATCCACCCCTAATACCTCGGGCACGGCGCCGCTCCCAGACTACAACTCCCATCAGCCCCTGCCGCTCCCGAACTACAGCTCCCATCCGCCCTTGCTGCCTCGGGCACAGCGCCCTACAGCTCCCATCCGCCCCCAACAGCTCGGGCACGGCGCCGCTCCCAGACTACAACTCCCATCAGCCCCTGCCGCTCCCGAACTACAGCTCCCATCAGCCCCTGCCGCCTCGGGCCCGCCGCCGCTTCCGGCCCACAGCTCCCGGCGGGGCGGGACCGGGGCGGGAGCACGGAGAGCGGCCGGCGTGCTGCCAGCCCGCCCACGCCGTGGTTCCTCCTTCGAGGCAAAGTGGGTTTGCGGGTTTAGGGAGAGGTGGAGAGAGCAGCGGGTGTTGGAAGCAGCAGCGGGGCTGGCGGGACCTGGACAGCAAGGGGGTGCGCTGGCTACAAGCAGTCCTGCCATGGTAGAAGCGTGCAAAATCGCCCGTGAGGAGAGATGTGGGCCGGAGGGAGCGAAAGGCTTTGACTCCTTGCAATGCAGTCACAGCGGGTTTATCTGAGCCCTTCACAAAACCAAAGGACAGGAGACAGTCGGTCTGTGAGCTCCAGAGCTCTGCGGCCCCACGGTAACCAAGGCGTGGGCCTGGTTTCAGTCTGGCAGGGTTACTGCCTGCCCTGCCGCAATCTGCGTGCCAAGGAATTGCTGGTTGTCACCTCTGCCAGCTCACCAGGGCACTGCTTGTCCCTTTGTCCCTCTGTATTCGGCACTGGTGAGGTCCCACCTCGTCCAGTTCTGCATCCCCTCCCCACGGGAGCGAGTCCGGGGAAGGACAAGGAAGCTGGTGAAGGGTCTGGAGCACAAAGTTCTGTGAGGAGGAGCTGAGGGAGCTGGAAGAGAGGCTCAAGGGAGACTTCATGGCTCTCTACAACTCCCCGAAAAGAAGGTGCAGCCAGGTGGGGGTCAGGTTCCTGTCCCAGGCAACAGCGACAGGACGAGAGGACATAAGGCTCAAGGTGTGCCAGGCTGGACATCAGGAAGAATTTCTTCACTGGAAGTGTGGTCCAGGTGTTGGAACAGACTGCCTGCAGAAGTGGTGGAATCACCATTCCTGGAGGTGTTCAAGAAATGATTCATGTGGCAGTTGCAGCCATAGTCTGGTTGACAAGGTGGTGACCAGTCAGTTTGGACTTGATGACTTTGCAGGTCTTTTCCTACCTTAAATATTCTGTGAATTACTGCCCTGCCTTTGCTCAGCCTTTTCTATGCAAACCCTTTTTTCCTGCAAATAAATAAGGTTCTCTAAAACTCTGGTCACTTTTTTTATTCTTTGACAGACTGTATCCTTCTTTGCTGCACCATGAAACACAAATCTTAATGCTGAATTCATCTGGGGCCCTTCCAAACCTGGGGAAAGCAAAAGGTGTGTTTCACATCCATGGAGATGAAACAATGTTTGTTTGTTTTTTGACTGGGCTTGGGATCTCCTGAGTCTCTCGATAGGGCAGGTTTAACACCTATGACTTTAGGCGTAAATTACACAGTGTAATTGTTTGTTTTTACGCTTCCATTTCCATAAACACCAACCTTAATTTGTTTTTGACCCACTTTAACACCCAGAGCCTTATTTGCAGAGCTATTAAAGCACTGGCAGCTCAGAGATACACATTTGTACAGATGATTATTCCTCCTTAAATACTTTTGCCCTAACTGAATCACCTACTGTTTATTTTTTGTGATTTCCTCAATTTGCCAGGATCACTTTAAGTTCTCAGAAGTGTTTGCAGCTCATCCTGCTCTGGCAAAATTTATGCTGGCCTTGGAGACATTACTGAAAATATTTAGCTGCCTGTAGAACTAGGCTTCAAACCTTCTTCTACCAGCTCAAGGAAGCCAACTACAGCTACTCTGGAGTGTGCCTTCTCAACTATGAACAAACCACAGGCCTCTAACCTTCACCTTCCCTGGCTGTCGATCAAAAACAGTCAAAGACTTTCTGAAAATAATGACAAACACAGGAGCCTTGTCTCGAGTGCTTCTCACCCGCCCACCAAGGTGGTCCCTCCTGGCAGAGTGAAAATGTGATTGATTTGCTGTGATTTCTGCTTAGGGTATTTGCTAACTTGGATTTATGGCCTTTTAATGATACAGCCACTTGCAAGTTGGATGGGTTGTTTTGGTTGCTGGTTTCGGTGCCTCTACACTGAACTGCATTGTGGGGGTCTGCCAGTCCCTTTTATTTTAAGTGTAGGGATACTTTTACCCCTCTCTTCCCATTCCCGAGGCTTGCAAAAGAGCTGGGAGAGACATCCAGCCCGTTCTCTATCACAGAGATGATTTCATTGCTTAAAAAAATGCCAAAAGTTTAGTGTATTAAATATCCTGGGGTTCCGGGGAGGGAGGGTTTTTGGGGCTGGGGGTTTTGTGGGAGAGGGTTTTATCCCCCCATCTCCGATGCGGGTTGTTATCCCGGCGCATCCCTGCGGGAGGAGCTCCCGCTCCACGGCCCCGGCTCGGGGGGCTCCGGCACGGGGGATGCGGGAAGGGGAAAGGGAAGGAAAGGGAAAGGGAAAGGGAAAGGGAAAGGGAAAGGAAAGGAAAGGAAAGGAAAGGAAAGGAAAGGAAAGGAAAGGAAAGGAAAGGAAAGGAAAGGAAAGGAAAGGAAAGGAAA
Organism: Acridotheres tristis; assembly: GCA_037013685.1. Taxonomy (NCBI): domain Eukaryota; kingdom Metazoa; phylum Chordata; class Aves; order Passeriformes; family Sturnidae; genus Acridotheres; species Acridotheres tristis. The sequence goes on from CM072885.1 coordinate 69,077,236, forward strand.
GGAAAGGAAAGGAAAGGAAAGGAAAGGAAAGGAAAGGAAAGGAAAGGAAAGGGAAAGGGAAAGGAAAGGAAAAAAGGAAAGGGGTTGTTCTGCTCCCGGTGGCCCTCTGTGGGTATCCCCCGTTGCAGAGGTGTCCCCAAAGTGTGTGTGTGATTTATCCCTGCGGGCTGCCAGCGCTGCCGTGTTTATTTTTCCAAGCAAGGCTGTCCAGCAGGCTGGAGCTCTTATTTTTTTAAAGCGGCACAGGGGACACTTTGCCAGCGGCCGGGCACAGGCTGAGTCTGGCAGAGCTGAGCCTGGCAGGGTCTGCGACCCCCAGCCCTCCCAGCACCGCAGGCAGGTTTTAACCCATCATCCCTGTGCTGAATGCTCGGTTGTGTCTTTTTCCCTTCAAGAGTTGGGAATTTCTCTGTGGCGCAGCTCGGAGCTTCCCATTCTCCATGCTGTCCATGGATGGACCTCGTGGTTCCCTCTGCAACAGCCGTACCCCAAATTCCCCTGGGGATCGTCTGTCTGCCCACCTCACACCACCCACAGGAGACTCCTTCTTCTTCCCCTGTCCACACCGTGCTTGGATGTGTCTCCCACCCCCTTTCATAGCTCTCTATAAAGACAAGCAGATCAGGCACTTGCCCACAGCCTTCTCCCGTGGGTCCCTGTGTAAACTTTGCAGCTCTGTTTTCCCTGGACTCGCAGCCCTGTCATCACCCTCCCTCTTCCTGACCTTCTCACATCCCCCTCGAAAGCAGCCCTACCTTCCATCTCTGTCCTTACTGCAGGGGCTTTAATGGTCTGAACCAACCCTCCCCCCTCAGTTTATCTCTCCCCTCCCCATGCTGCAGCCTGCCCATGGAATGATGGACAAGCTAAAGGTTGAGAAAATACAGTAAAATGCCTTTCTTATCCTGTAATGACCAAGGGGGAGGACACAACCTGATAAAAATGACAAGCCAGGAGAATTGAGAGCCAGACCCTTCACCTGCCTGTCCCTCAGTACACAGAAAACACTTGATAGACCTGCTGTGATTGCAATTGCTGCAAGCCTGGAAAGAAAGAAATTAAGGACTCAGCCAATTAGAGCTACAGGTTTCTGACCAAAGAAATCTCCTTCTGTTACCTGTGAAGAGGCTAATTCAAAGACATATAGGAAGAAAACCTGAAGCAGGCTGATCATTTGGAAATGGTGGAAAACTGTGCAGCCCTGTGTTTTATGGCCAGAGGGCTTTTCTTAGCATCACTGCATAGTCCCACTGCAGTGATGGAGGATCACAGAACAGATAGATCCAGCTGCTTGCTTGGGCCTGTCTCTGTTTTCAACCACTTACTTTGCTCCTATGTTTTTTATTGGTGTGATTTTTGACAGCAACCACTCGTGCTCGATCAGCCATTTCCTAGCAGTGAATGACCAGGAGGCAAGCATTTCATCAACATTTCATCCTCTAAATTGCCCCAAAGGCGGTCAAAGATGGTCTGCAACAAACACTTGTGCTGCAAACAAAGATCCATCCACCTCTCATTTCAACAAGCTGAACCTGAAGAGGCCACAGGGAGTGAGAGATGGGGGAGATAACAGGCAGAAGGCTTCAGGTATTCCTATGGCTGCTTGAAGTGATTGTAATAGAAACTTCCAGGAATCTTCTACTCTCCTTCCTTGCTCCTGAGTCTGGATGAAGAATGAAGCAGGCTCTTTTTGCCTCTTTGTCTGCTCTACTCAGCCTCCCATCACCCTTGAGGCTGCTCCTCCTCTTTCAGCTCAGATACTGAAGCTCTCTCAAGCTGGCTCTTTCTTCCCATGCCCACCACCGGTACTTTGAGCAAAGAGCCTCACGTTGTGCCATGTGGTCACCTGGTACTCCACAAGGCAATTCTTTGAAAATAATTCACTTTCTTTGGAAAGAATGGGCTGATCATTTAGCCTTCTCCTTGTTCTCCTCTATTCCCTTCCTAAAATCATGCTAAAAGGAGGTTAAATGTCCTTCAGTCATTCCTTTACTTTCCTGTGCTGTACCCACCACAGAAATGGTACAAAACTGTGGTGGGAGGAGAGGCAGCACGAGCAAATCCTGTCTGTCAGGTGGTCTCTGTATCAAAACACAGCCCTGAGCTGGGTGCAGCTACTGTGGGGCTTGGGGAAGGGGGAGCAGGGACCTGTGTAGTGTCTTGGCCAGGTAACTCAGTCTAACACTGTGGTAGCTCCACAGATCAATTTACCCTTTGCAGCATGCTGTGAAGGCATTTCAGACTCTCTGATCACTCCAGGCTGAGTGATGTGAGGAGATGTCCCCCTCCACTGCACGTTCCAGATTAAAACCTCCCAGCAAATCTGGGTATCTCCTGTTCTTTAACAGGGAGGCAAAAAAAAAAAAAAAAAGGAGGAAATAGAATCCCCACGATTAAGACAGGTTTAAAAATTTAATTATACACTATGTTCTGAAAGAGACAAGCAAGAGAGAATTATATGTGATATATTTGCCAACAAATGTGAGCAGGAAGCCAAGGTACTGGGGAAAAGGGAATAGACTGGCAGCAAAACCCTTGGAATATTGCTGCTAAAAGCCAAATGTCAGTGAAGCCCTGCAGCCAAATTTACCCAAAGCTTGAATGGAGCTGAATGAATTGATCTTTTATAACTGCTGTGGTCCAGCCTAAATTCCTTTTTTGCACACCTGGAGTTGGAGAGGTGGGAATGCAGCCTGGGCTTCTCAATTTGCACCTTTCTCTAAGTAAGAGCAGATTCCCAGCAGCAAGGCAGGCTGGTCCCCCCTCTGCCACACTCCCTAAGGCCCTAAATATGCCAGAGGACTTTTGGGAAGCCCCAGTCACCACACTGTGTCACCTCCCTGTGCAAGGATGGATCCAAGGAAGACCTTGGAGTCAGGATCTTCCATGTGGTCCAGGTTCACATTTAAACCCAGATATATGATCAGGATGGAAGAATTTCTGCCCCCTGCCCAACCCTAAGGTAATACCTTCAGCAGAAGTGGGGCCACTAAGCTAGTCCCAAAGTCCTCTAGAGTCAAGGCTCCCCTTTTTGAGACCTGTGCCATTTTAAACCCCTGTGATTTCTGCAGAAACCTGGTGCTGCTGTAACCCTGAACAACATCACACACTGGTGGCTCCAGGCACTTGGCCCCATCACAGCACAGTTGTGAAGTAGCTCAATGGCCATGTGCACAACAGGCTTTTCCTGGGAAACCAAGAACAAACTGGACACAACAGGTAAACTGGTCCCAGCAAGCATTCGGCAAATGGAAGATCTAGCCCTGCAACTACTGTAGGTAATGAGGAGAAAGGATTACAGGTAACCAAAAAATGGTTCAGGACCTCAAGAGACCATGTGCAGGAAGAGCTGAAAACTTTCTGCTGTGGTAGAGAAGGAAGGAACATGGGTCAACCTGTGCTTTGAGGAGTTCAGCTCCTCCCACAGCAGCTCTGGAATGATTAGCTTCACCTTGGCAGCAAAGAGGCTTATTTAAGGGAGAATCAACTCCTGGCAAATAGAGATCTTCATCCTCCACATATAGCAAAGCTGAAAGATCAGGTTGCTGAGAGGGACAGGGCTTTGGGTCGCTGGTCAGCAGCCACTCTGCTCCTCTGCTGTGCCTCTTCTCAGCAGCATTGCAAGTAAGGCACTTCCCAAGTCAGCATTTATAACCTGGCCATGACCAAAGCCCACCCTGGGGACTTTAGTCTGAGCTCTGTGTGCAGCACCCATGCAGGAGGAGGGAGGGTGGCTCTGCTCTGGCTACTCCTCCAGTATAAAACTCCTTCCCAGGACCAAATCTGCATCAAGGTCAAGGAGAGGTCAGTCTGCAAAAAAAAGCATCAGGATGCTTCAGAGGAAGATGTTGGGAAAGAGAGCTGGAGTAGAGGTAGCTGTGGCTGCAAAGGCTGGGGGTGTGAGGCACTTCAACCCCTCCCAGTTAGCAAGGGGTGTGACTGGGTTCTCACTTTTTCATTTCTGTGGTTTGTGTTTCTGCCTTCTGCAGCGCACACACCTGCAGTTTGTTGTGATTTTATTTGTGTTCTGTGGTGGGGTTTGCAGTGTGTTTGGTTTGTTTGGTTTTTATTTTCTCTGGGATAACCAAAGATGAAGTTGCAGCCTGTGAACTGTGGGCAATTTAACACAGGGCACACAGGCTGTGCAGCTTGATCCACTTCTGTAATAAGAGTGTTTGCCTCCTGCTAAGGTGTTCCAACCAAGGTCAGTGGAAATAAACACTATGGCCAGGCAGCTTGAGACAATTAACAGAAAGCATAAAGAGAGCCAATTGGCCCAAGCTGGTCAGATTAGGAAACAACAGCCTTTGTAAGTCTGGGGTTCAGAGGAGGGAGACGTTTTTCAGTAGGAACTTTTGTCAATTCTCTCTTGACTGATGCAATCCAGCATGATGGTAATGAAGTCAGGGAAAGATGCTCTTTGATGTTAAGACAGGGTATCAGCTTGTCAAGAGCCTGTTTCTTGTGTAGGTTTTTTTTTTTGCTAAGGAGCTGGAAACCACAAAGGTCCAAATGAGCCCTGTGGATATCCACAGAAGTTCTCTACCAAGGTGAAAAATCTCTCTGGCAGACTGAAAAAAGCCACATTTGCACAGTGAGTTCAGCAACAAAGGCTGGTGGTGGAACTCCCTGAAACCTAAAGGTGTTTCCTATAAATATCTGTGTCAACAGGGCCTGGTGCAGAGGGATAATTTTAATCAAGCTGGGTCTGGGAAGCCAGGATATTTTTGACTTAACCTGAAATGTGTTTTGTCTTCCTTTTGACCAGAGGTCAGGAAAAGACTTCGTAGTAAAAAAACTGCTGGCAACTGAGGCACCTCTCCTCTGGCTTTATGATCACTGGGCAACCAGGCTTAAATGTTCTGGGAGCAAGTTCCACCAGCTTGTTTCCAACCATGGTAGGTCCTGAAATAGCAGACATCAGACCTATGACTGGTTCTTCGACCTAGCAGTGCTATTTTGGCAGCAGGCCCAGGGTTAAACATAACAAGAGTCATTTTCAGTCCTTGCTCTCTTGAAGGTCAGTGGCCCAAATGGTTGGATGTTTGTCTTAGCTGCTTCCGGACAAGGTCTGCATTTTGTAATGATAAGGCAAAATTCAGAGATCCTCGTGTTGGCAATCTTCTGCTGACTCTAATTGGAAAGCAAGTTTTTCCTGAATAAGGATGTCAGGATTTGGTCATTGGCAATTTTTAATTGTTTTGACTCTTTTGAGCAGGGTGATTTCTTGTGGCTGCTCTAAAGGATCGCTGCTCCTTTTACCTCCAGTCCATGAGTTTCACAGGATAGTGCAGTTCCTTCTTAGCTTTAAGCCCATTAAGCCTGGCTTAGCAGAATCACCCGCTGCCAGGTGAGACTTTGACGTCCATTCATCTGCTCAGGTCACATGGAAGAAGCAGTCTCTCTCTCAGCAATCACTCTGGCTCTCCCTAGCTTGCCAAATGCCTTCTGAGATGAGCCTTGTCCTCTCTACAGCTCCCTTAGAAAGCTATCAGAGAGGTCAGCCACAAATTGGTCCCATTTTTTCTGCCAGACCTCTTTGGCCTTGGCTTTCTCATCCGGTAGCATGGCACTGTATCTGTGAGGAGGAGGAAAGTCAGTATCAGGCAGGAGACAAGGGGGCAGCTATTTCTGAAATGAAAAGGCAGGAGGCAGCTAGAGATTAACCCTTGCAGGACATGCACCAGACAGAGTAATGTGGTGTAAAAGAGGCAGGAGCCGAGGAATGTGCAGGAATGCTCTGGGCATCATATCCAAACTATTTTTGGACATTCAGAACTGTCCAGTTAATAGAAAAAGGGGTTAAACACACCCAAACTAAATGCTAGTTTTCCTGTGTTTCCCAGATGAGTCATGGCTCTGCAGCAAGTCAAATTTTGGCAGAAATAGACAAGTGATACAAAGATTTCTCCCAAAGCCAGACCCGGGTGGTGGAGGCAAGTTCATAAAGAATGGAAAAGGAAGAATACACTGAGGCACAGAGTCAGAGAAAGCCACTTGAGAACACAGGCAGAGGAGCCTCTGGGCTCCCTGTGTCCTGCCTTTGCAGGAGACACACAGAGGAGATTTTGGGTTACCAGAAGCCCAGTTCATGTGGCAGAGGAGACTTGTGGGGCCAAAACCCAAAAGCAAGCAAGAGGAGCAAGCTGATGGTCTCCCTATGACAAGATGAGAGAGGTGATGAACTTACTTTATGGAGTTGAGTGCGAGTTGTTTTAGGGTCCTCAGGTCAGCATTCATCCCTCCAATGGCCATGAACACCTCATAGAAGTCATAGGAGACTCCCTTTGCCCCAAAGATGGGGGGATCATCGGGGCTGATCACAATGGGGTGCCCCTCAGCCATGAGGTCAGCTGCAGGGTGACTCCTCAGGTCAGCTACCAGCAGCAGGACCTGGGTGGGGAAGAGAGGGAGACAACACCAGGTTATTGCTGCAGCTGTGTCACAATGACACCTGCCAGGGCTGCAGGGAGGGACAGGCTCCAGGGGACTGCTCAGAATGTTTTCTGCTCTCAAATGCTGCAGGAGGAGCCAGCTTGTCTCCTGTACCGATTGTACAAGGAGATTAATTTCTTAAACAAGTCACCTTAATCAAGACCCGTGGGGTGAGTAACTTGTTTCTTATTTAGAACAATTTGGCTGTGAGCAATTCAGGAGGAGTCTTTTGGTTACACATTTGTGGTGGTGCTTAGCTCGAGGCATCTGGAGCTGGTATCAGGGTTCTCTCCCTTAAGGGTCACACCAGTGAATCTCCACCCCAAAGTATCCTTTCAGCTGCACCCAGGGGACAATGGCACCATGCTAATGTCCTGCAAAAGAGTTTGCACTGGTTATGAATTCTGCAAAACCAAGGACTTCCAGTTACAATCACAGCTTCTCAGCCTCTGGCCTTCCTGGCTTTGAAGTATTTTCAATTATGTCTCTTAAGGCACTTCTGTGGCTCTGAGCCTCACCTCCACTAGGGAGGACTGTCTTCCCAAGTTCCTCTGGATATTAATTTAATTTTTTTTTGCTGACTGGTATTGCAAGCCTTGTATATATTCTCAGAGTACATCTACGTAGCAAAGTGCAGTACAAGGTGGTACAAAGGAAACTAAGCCAGCCCGTGTGCATCAAAACTTGTAGCTGTCCCCCCCAGCTGACCCTCACATCTATGGTAAACTCCCTTCCAGTAACCCTGCCACATAACAACATACCTGGTTGGAGATGGGACAGACTTCCACAGGAATATCCATCTTCAGAGACAAACTTTTGGCTACTGGGTGTTTAGTGAGAGCAAGTCCATGGCCAATCCTGCTGGTGTTCAGCAGCAATGCATCCAGCACATTATTGTCTACAGAGGTGCCCTGCCAGTCTGAGCAGAGACAGATAAAAATCAGTGCAGTGCTGTGAGGAAATAAAGCTTCTCAAACTGCTAGATGATTTTGTTAGTAGATGTCCCAGTTGTGAGGTGATAGGGTTGCTCATGCTCAGTTTCCATTCACATTTTCAGTGAATCAGGGATCTAAATCTGCCCAGGATATTGCCCAGCATAGAGATACCCACTCATCTCACCTGGCTTTAGATGTTTACAGTATTGCTCTTGCAGCTGAGATAATTATGCTGGGCTCCATTAATTGTCAGTGGAGAGAAGTAACAATTATTGGGGAGTAGCCTGGCATTGGAATGAGATGTATGGAGGCTTAGAAATGCTTGCTCCTGCCCGTGGCTATAAAGGGAGCCCAGCCACAGGGTAACCACACTTCTTCTGGAGATGTCAACATGCAGCACACAAGGTACAAGTTAGACATGACTCTCATGGTTAGGATAAATCCCACCAAGACAGACTGAATAATATATTGCCAATAATAATACATTGCCCCAGAAATGAAGGGTGCATCAATTACTTCGACGATTCTGTTCAGTTAAAACTCGAGTCTGGCTCAAACATCATTTCACCTTAAAATGTAAAATGATGGCTGGGGGACTCTGCTGCTGTTGGGGGTGGGAAGTGAGTGCTGTTCCAAGGGGGAAATGGCCACCAGCAATAACTCCTACACGTGACTCCTTGTCACAGGAGGTCAAAGATGCTGAGCAATGTGACACCTACAGTCAAAAGCAGGGAGCAGGGAAGGGAGGGGTCATGTGGGAATGTCACAGCTCCGAACTGGTGTGGGAAGAAGCACGGGGGAAATTGGTTATGTGCACATGTATGCACATCCTCTTGACAAAGCCAGCATGCAAGCCAGGCTTGCTGCTGCTGCTCTTTGCAAGATTTCAGTCCTGCCTCTGTAAGCAGTAAAAAGCCTTGAGTCCTCCTGCTCACCAGTCTCCCCAGCATGGAAGAAGTATGGCAAGTTGACCCCCATGGAATATGGGATGGTCAGGGCATCCTTCAGGTCCCACAAAGAATGACCTTCATCCTCATCACCAACCTGGGGGAAAGCAGAAAGGTGTTTGGAAGATGGTGGGACTTAGAGCTCTTTATAAATGAGGTGCCAGCTGTGCTGAAATTACAATGCTATGGGGTAGGGAGCTGATTCTTTCAGGGGATTTTGTCAATTACCCTGAACAAAATCCTTAGCTGGAGGATTTGCAATTCATTAACACTGATTTCAGTACAGCAGCAGAGGTTCTGGCTCTGGTATACAACATATGCCACGGTATATATGTGGTTTTATCACCAGAGGTTAATATGAAACCCCGGAAAAAAATACAGTTACCAGGTCGAAGCCTGCCAGGGTGTCTGGGAAGCGGGCTCTGAGTGCCATGGCAGTGAGGATGGCTTCTTTAATCTGGGAAACATTCAGCATCCTAGAGAGAGAGAGAAAGCACTGACTCCCATGGGCTGCCTTCTTGGGGTTTGAGTTGTGAAATGGGGCCCCCAGGGGGATTTCCAAAATGCAAGTTGCTCCTGAATCTGACAACCAGCTTCAGTTCTCTAGAGGAACAGCAGTAGAAAATTGATATTATGAAAGGAAACCCATGAATGACCAGGAAATGCCTGGCTAGACCCTGCTGTCACTTGAGTTGAGGCATGCTTGTCTAACTCACTGGCTTTCCTATTTACCAAGCAGGGAAGGGAATGCAACAGCGTGGAGAGAAAATGTTTAATTTTTTTTCTTTCCTCACAGCTGTTTTGCTGGGAGGTGAGGCAGTAATTTCATTTCAAGAGAGTTTTACATTTCGGTTCCTTCCAGCCCTATCAGACTTAAACTTTTCAGTGCATTTTGCAGCCTGTGTCCGTACCCAAGCTGGCCAGAGAGGCAAGCCAGCTCTGGAGAGGGCATTGTGCCAAACCAGAGCGAGCAAGTGCTGCTGAGGGGTCTGCTCTACTTGCTGAGGATTACCTCACATGACTTCGTGGCATCTGGCTGACTTGGAGAGCAGCCTTGTGCCCGCCTGGCCGGGCAGCAGCACGAACATAACATACACAGGCTGCGGGGAGCACAGGGGACCTCTGCCACACTGAGTGCCCACACCGGGCACTGCTTCAGTCTCTGCAGGGAGAGGGAGTGCATCCAGGCTCGGGAGGAGAGCAGGCACAGCTTGGACGTGCACACAGGGAGCCCTGCCCGGGCTCATTCCCACTCCCAGGGCTCAGGGATGCGTCGCCGCGCTCGCTTCGCACGTACGCGGATTTATATAGATGAGTTCTCACCCCCAGCCTTTTACACGTGCCAGGGAATGTTTCAGGAGTCAACACCCCAGCTCTAACAACACGTGTGGACATTGCCAGCCAGCTTTGGCGCTCCAGCCCAGCCCTTGGCATTGCTTCTCCCAGCCCTCTGCCCGCCTCCGGCACAGCACAGCCCTGCTCAGCCTCTACCTGTGTGCTGCAAATATAATCTTGGCTCCAACAAAGTCTGGGTGCTCCTTCACGAACTGCCTGGTCACTTCCCGATAGGTTGCCACAGACCATGATTTATTGTGCCGGGTGCCATCCAGTTCATACACCTGCAGCATGAAAAGCAGGTGACAAGCAGTAGTTAGAAGAGGTGTTTTACTGGAAGGTGGGAGAAATGAAGTGACGAAAACCTTGGGACAAGCAGAGTGCTGTGGTTCTGAGAACAGGGCAGGAACACAAAAGCAGTAAAATCTGTGCAGAATATTTTCTTCTTCAAGCCTTAACCAGCTGGCAAGAACCAAGAAGTGAATTTCCTCCTTCCTATGTGATACAAGTTTCTCCGTGTTCAGACGTGGCAAGCAAACGCCCTTGAAAACCCAGAGGAGACCATGACCTCTTCCTCCTGTCTGTGTCCATGCAGGAGTGTTCTGTCCAGCCGTCTGGGCTCACACAAGCTCTGTGCCTTGCAGTGGCAGTCTGTCAGCCAAGGCAGCCCCAAGGCACGCGATGGCTGAGCTCCACAAGCTGCCAGCTGAGCTGGGCTTCTGCTCCCCTCTGCCAGAGGTTTGCTTCATGACCTTGACTCAGGCATTTAGTCCTGCCGTGCTTTCCCAGGTCTCTGGCTGCAAACTGGGAAAAATAATCCTTTTGGCATGCTCTGTTTCATCAACTTGCTCTGGAGGTTCCTCATTACCAGGGCTGTTCTCGGGGCTTTTGCCCTGATTTCAGCAGGGGTGGAGACCTTGAATGTCCCACTGATGCTATCCCACAAAGGCCCTGCCTGGAGTCACTCACAGACAGCAGCTGAAACCACTCCATCAGTTCTCCTCTCACTCTTCTCACCATTCTTTTCTCTGTCACCTTTCTCCTCCAGCCTTCAGCTGCTCCACTTCACCCCCTAAGTCCCTCTCTGCTGCTGTCCCTTGCAGGGATGCCCCACACCCCATCACAATGTGGTGTCCCCCTTGCAGGCACCAGCAGCTGTGGGGCAGCTGCAGATGCTCAGAGGGAATTTTCCCCAGCTGCAGCCCATGGGAATGTGAGACTTTACACAGCTGAATCTGCAAACACAGCTGGGCTTAGGGGGCTTTTCCACAGTGTTTGCTGTTTCACACTAAATCCCAGTTTTCATTTACTTTACCTCAGGGGCCGCTTCTGGCAGGCTTTGCTGCAAGGAAAGCTTTTGCAGTGTCAGCTCTGCTGTCCCAGCCCCGTGGAGCATCTCCAGCCACACGAGCATCTTGCTATTCCCATCACACCCTCGACTTTCCCCACGAAGCGTTTCCCTGCCCTGTCACCCCAGCTGCAGCCTGGCTGTCCCTTCTCTGCCCACTCTGCCCTCCATCCCAGCGTGGCTGCAGCTCCTGGCATTCCCTGTGTGGTACCCAGGCTGCTCAGCCTGCCCTGAGCTCACAGCACGTCAGCCCCAGGGCTCTGCAGCCTCCCACAGCTGCTGCCAGCATTAGGAGCTGGATGGGAAGCAAATCCTCCCTGCCAAGCCTCTCTTCAAAAGGACTTACAACCGTGTCTAAGGGCTGATGGTAAAGGCAGGGTGTTTTCCAGCCAGCCCCACGCAGTTGTATTATGGCAGATACTCTTGGCCTGGAAACCTGTGTGGCTCACACTGCCTCACAGCACAGGCATTTTGACACTGCTGTTATCTCCTCTTTCCAGGTACCCCAAAAACAGGTGGTGGCTGAATTCAGAGCAACCCCCAGCAAAGTAAGATGCATGTAAACTTTGTGGACTTTTCCACATCCCTTTTTTCCCTCCCCCTTTGCAATACATCCTTCTCCTCTCAGGCAGGATAGGCTGACAGAACTCCCACCCCCACAGTCCTGCATGGAGCTGGGCTGGAAAATTGTATGGGAAAGGTGTGTCTGCAGTGACAAAATTGTCACTGGGAAAGTGGGAACACGTAGGGTGATGTGGTCTGCTGGTGCTTGGGGAGGCATTAGGACAGAGTGGGTGTGTAGGACAATCTGACCAGCTCTGGGTGACACACAGGGAGAAAGGCTTTTAACACCAGATTTTGGTGTTAATGGCAGTGAAAGGAGCAGTTCATACTTCATACACACAGCCAAAATTTTAGGTTGTCTGCAAATTTTGAAAGGTTGTGTTTTGCCAATTGATTGACTCACCTATTCAGAGTAGTCATTCTGAAATAAGATGAGGATTTAAAATAACACAGCTATTCCAGAATAAGGCTCTATTCAAGACAGGAAATTTTTTCAGAGTAGCTGCCACAGAATAGGTGATTCTGCTGCAGACAAAACTGTGTTACCTCTTCCCAATGAGCAAGATTTTGACACAGCTCCCAGTCTGACTGTACAATGAAGTTTTGTGCCTGTGTCACAGCAGATATCTCCCTTAGCCATTAAGAACAAAGAATCTCTCACTTTCAAACCCTTGCCTATGCAAATCTCCCAGAAAGACATTTGAATATGATCAAGGTTTTCCAGCATCCTTAGAAGGGCAGGTATGCAAACACCCAAAAACTAAATTCAAGATAGGGCTTGAGAAAAGTTATGGAGAAATAAGGATTTAAAAGAGTACTAGAGAAGCCAAACCCCACGTACCGCAGGCAGGATAGCTCTTATCTCAACATACTGTATGTTATCTTCATAGAGCTCCAGCAGCCCCTGGTAGAAATAGGCCTTGAACACAGGTGCATAGCAGATAAGTCCAGAGGCAGTGAGAAAGATTTCTTCAAATCTTTTCCAAATCAAAGTCCGAGAGGGGTAGGCCAGCTCAGGGGTATCTGTCACCAGGGTCAGGTTTCTCAGCAAGCTATAGAAAAGGGAGAAGAGAAGGAATGAGGAGAACAAACAGAGCCTGTTGGCACTGCAGTACAACAGGCGTAACAGCGACTGGTGCAACTAGGAAGCATTCAGGTCATTCTTCTGCCATCTGTATTTACTCCTCTAATAGCTGGCACAGAATTTGTATGATACATGTAAGCAAGGTAGGAGTAGGTGCTTAAAACCTGCCCCTCCCTTTTTCAAGGAACAGAGTTACAAAAGCAAGTACAGTGCTTTAATATAAATTATACTCTGCTATCTCTAATCTGAAAGTAGGCATGCACATTACTCCTGCAGACAATATGTTTTCCCAAGAATCTTCAATGCACGTAAGATGTCACAACACTTGTCCCTCTGTTCAGCTCCTAAATGGCAGACTGAGTTTACAGGAGATGCCATGTACTGGGCCACCACCAACCTGCTTGCTGAGCCTGTAAGTTGTCCTGGTACCTTTGTATTGTCAAAATATGCCATCTAAAAAAAAAATGCAAGGGGAAGACAATTCTGGCTTAGAAATCATTTTTCCCCACCAGTTAGAACAAACCTGAGGCCCTGCCTGCTTTGCTGGTAGCTACTTCAGGGAAACAACTGATAAGAATCTGCTAAGAATAAAAAGTCCTGGCTTTTCCTTAGTGTGATGGAAATGTATTTATTTCCTGTATGCACTCAGCTGGCACATAAACCTCTTTCAGAAATCCAGAGAGACAGTGGGTAGTTTTATCAGAGTTTAAAGGAACCAGTAAATTGCAAGATTATCTAATTGTGAATGACAGGTTGCATTTAGGACAGGGTGAGCATCTGTGCCACACCACCATCCTCTGCCAAGCTGATAACCTTTATCCCACCTGAAGCCCTGCCTCTGGCAACAGCCCTCCTTCTTCCACCTGAAGAGTAGTTCATAATAAATTTCTCCTACCAGTGGACAAAGTCTAAATGGCAGTGCAGGGGTGATTGACTTCATTCCTGGGTGGACAAATGGAAGCAATCACAAAAACCTACAGATGTTTTCATGTGCTTATCTCGTGCCAGGGGCTAAGCAGGTTCAGACAGAAATACCTTCAGCCATGCTTTGGCTTTCATCTCAGTATACAGCTTCCCCTCAATAACAGCTACTGATCTTTAGTAATGTTTCCTGTTTGATGTCTTGGTCCCCATCCTTGTGCAGTGCTCTGCTCTGTTATATGGGAGGTGTGGCTTTGATTTGTGATCTTGTTATCTTCATCCAGGACACTTCTATGGATGGAATTAAACCCCCATAGCACCCCTACAGATGTAAAATGTGATCTGGTCCAAATTCATAAACTAAGACATCCTGGACAGATATGCCTTTTGAATCCCTCCATCCTGCCCATAAAACATAGCCCATTCCCCCAGGATTTCCCTGATGTTTCACTCTCTAAGGATTATCTTCCAGGGGCTGCAGTTTCATTTTTTCCTCACTCTGTTAATTTCTTTGCCAGGAACAATTTTTTAGAAGCAAACCTGTGCTACTACTATTAAGGATGAGACCCTATATGCTCAACAGTCAGGAAAATTCAGAGTTAAGGTTTCCACAGCAACTTGGGCTCTGCCCTCCCATGCATTACAATAGGGGCTTTGGTGCCATTATCACAGGACACTGGGCAACCCCAGCCACTGTTCAGCAATCCATGCAAGCAGAGAAGACCGAGCTGGACCACGGAAGCCTCGGAACCAGGAATGCAGGAGTTCAGGAGCATCCTGGACGTGCTGATCCGGAGGGCAGCCGGCAGAAAGGGGTGTGCTGCTGCTCAGCAGGGAGGTTTCGTGTGGGAAGAGCTGGGGAAAAGAGATTTTTCCCCTTTCCCTCGTGGCCGAAGGCAGCTCCCCTCCAGCTCGGCACCTGCCCGGGGCCGGGAGCCGAGCGCGGCTGCTCCCAGCGCCCAGGGAAAAACCTCCCCGTGGATCAAAAAGCCGTGCAAGCCCCATCTCGCCACTCCAGCAGCTCCGTTTCAGATAAGGATGGGTGATATTCGGGCTCCCACCACCTTCTCCCCCTGTCCTGTGAGAGAGCACCCGGCTCCTCCGGCAATGAGCGCACAGAGCGGGGCACTGCTCGCTGCCTTTCAATCCGGCTGTACAAACCCGTGGTTGTTTATTTAGCCTGTGCTCTTGGGCTAGAAACAGCAGTAAATCCCCACACCACCCTGCTCCTAAAAGCACATAAATCAAATTGTACTTCTCTTTATAATCCCCTCCCCTTTGAGACTGATTATTGATCCTTACAACTGGTGAAGATTTATTGCATAATAGTGATCCATCCTTGATAACCAGAAAATCTCCTAAGGGTTTGGGGGCTTTTGCCATCAGTAGCTCATGCAGATGAAGCAAATACATTCATAAATACATTTTTTTGCTTCTTTTCTGGAATGGACTTTCACCAGTGATCAGGTGCAGACTACAAATAGCCTTCCATGTCATGTCATATATGCACTGAACAATGCTATTGCAATGCATATGCCCAAAGGGGCACAGCTAAAATGACCAGCCAAGGATTATTTATCTTCAGCTGTGGGTTTGTTTGCTCTTTTCCTGGGTTTTTTCCCCGTTTTCCTTCCCTGTGCTATATAATACAGAAGTGAAAGGTTTTGTTGCCTTGTTTTTAAAGGGGTTCTTTTTCCTGCTCCTTTTTCTGTTCTTGATGGGTAATTATGCCCCTCTCCTCACTGTAGTATCTAAATGTCTTCCAGTGGTGCATTAAATAGTGTGACTAACATCTGTCACATGTGGTTCATTCTCTTTCTCTCGCTCTCTCTCATCCCCTCTTCTTCTCCCCAAGGAGAGACTTGTAGAGGGAGTGGAGTGCTTTGTTTCTGTAGTGGATTTTTATTCCTTTTTCCCTCCTCATAGTGCACATGCTGCCCTATTTTTCTGTGAGATAAGGCAGTCAGAGGACAGGGAGGGGAAGGTGATGGTGGCCCAGGCAGCCAGCACCCAGGGGAGTTGTCCCTGAAGCCTCAGCCGTGGTGTCAGCTCCCTCACAGATGACTTCATCTGGTGATAGAGAGCTCTGCTGGGCACGGCCTCAACCTTGGACTGCTAGTGGGGGTTGGTATTTTACAAATATCTGGAATGTCAATGCTCCTTCCCTAAATATCTGGAGGCATGCTCTTGCCTCGGAGATGGCAGCCATTGTGCTGCTTCTTGAGGGAAAGAATGACATTCTCCTGTATCATAATTGATTGTGAAGAAAATAAGCTAGGATTGTTTTTCCTTTCTAGTATGAAAGCAAAATTCCCTTCCTTCCACTGTCCCTTGGCCTGTGGTCTCCTGGCTCTCCTAACAGCATCCTTTTGGAATCTTACCAGTAACAAATACTCAGGGGTCTTGGCCCATCAGATGTGTGTTTTGAATAGGAATTATTAGACTTTCTCTTGAGGGAAACAAACAAAAGGAATCCCTTCCAAAGCACACATACACAAATACACACACTCGTGTATATGTACCTAAAAATGCAAACAGCAAAAATCATCAAGATTCCCCTTTCTTCCACCCCTTCCTGGTCAGAAATGCTGTATGGTGAAAGAGGTGCAGCTCCTCAGAAACATTTCCATTGTTCCTTGACGTTTGCTGATCCACCCTGTCTTGCATGAGAGCCCTTCCCTGCTGCCATAATCCCTGGACACTTCCTTGAAACCACCCAACTATCCATCCGTTCTTTCCTCTGACATCTGCTTTCTCTCAGCTTGTCAGTGCTCAAGGGCAAAGAGGAGTGCAGGAGAGAGGTAGCCTGGGATGCACATGTTCAAGAGACTGGGAGAGTTTCCAGAAACTGAGAAGCAGAACAGATTGGGGCCTATTTCTGGCTAGAGACCTATTTCCAGACGGCCAAAAACATTCCTAACCCCTAGACTAGTGCCCAGGGATTAGATGAAAATAGGAGGGGAAGTGCCTCAGTGTGGCTGTTGTTGGTGTGTTTGCACATTATGTGTAATGACTCCTCTGTGATTTTGTGATGATGAGCACGGAAGGGCAGAAAATGAAGGACAACATACTCAAATGGGTAAGTGAGCACCCAGGACGCCAGAGATCCAAGTTTGTCCTTGGCTCAGGCATGTGTTTGCCGAGGAAAAACCACTTCATTGGCCTCTGCCTCGGTTTCCCTTCCACATTTGGGGAGACCTTTGCAGTGAGACTCTGTCTTGTGTCCCTGTGCAGTGCCTGCCACTCTGAAGTCCTGCTCTGACTTGTGGCCACTAAACACTGTCAGACCAATACAAAAGAAGAGGAATGTGGCAATACTGCCTCTGAAAAACAGGTGTTTCCACACAGGAACAGAGGGAGCCACACAATGCACAACCCAGGTGTACAGGGTGTACAGGACGCCCTGACCTTTAACCTCTGCCAGAAAGTGGCATCATGCCATGGAAACACAACTGAAAACAAGTGCAATGAAGGATTGCTCCTGAGACATTTTCTAAATGCCCAGTGCAATTGCTTGGGCTTTAAGGAAGTGAAGCTGTTTCAAAATCCAATCCCTTGCACATTATTTGTGGGTCTCGTGGCGTGGTTGAAGAGAGGTGGTGCTGTCATCTTTCTTTCCTCATCCCTCCCAGCAGAAATGGAAGGGAGCTAATGGGGAACCCGTTTTCTCTCTGGAAGACAGAGACAAGTGACTTCTCACTGGATCTTATTTCATCCCATCGTGTCAGGGCAGTTGAGCCTCAAGATATAAAAGGTCAAGAGCCCAGGGTCTGGCATCACTTTCTCCTTCCCTTCTCTATGAGAGGAAGGTGGATGCCTTGGAGAGTCAGACCTCTCTGCCCTACCCACTGCTGGTTTTGGGAAGGGAAGGCAATACCATGCCACAAATCTGGAAGCTCCTCAGCTTCCCAACCTGACCTCCTTCCCAGATCTGCAGGGCACAGAGCCCAGACAGCTTCCACGTGGAAGGGCTACCAGCTCACTAAGAGTTAAAAGGTCTCTATTTAAGAGCAACCTCACTGAAGAGCACTGCAGTAAAACCCACCAAGTTTCACTTCAGAAATGCTGGAATTAGGGTCTTCTGCATTGCCTTAATCCATGCCTCTCCCTGTGTGTTGGCATGGCAATACTGTGTGTCATTACATGACACCCCACACTCTTTTTTTTCTCTAGACCCCAGCCCCTGGAGCGCCAGGGACAGCGGTGCCCTCTGAATGGATGGCTACTCAATATTTCCCTTTGTCCTCATCGCTCAGTGTCTGACTTCATGCATTATTTAGCGTGCTCTCTCCAGCCCCCCACACACCACGGCAGAGCTGCATGCTTCCTCTTGGCCTTTTCAGCAGGGCTTTGTCCCGGGATCAATGGCCCCTGGATGGGGAGATAGGATTCTGTCTTCCCATCACCACTGGCTGGAGGGGGAGCCAGGCTCTTCCCAGCCACCTGTAAGTGAATAAATGCCAGGTGGTTCAGACCAGCCCTGACCTGATAAAAGGCTGCCAGCAGTAAAGGCAGGAGCTGCCTGCAGGGAGGGGAGCTCCTGCAGGAGGGTGTGATGCTCCAGGGAGCCAGCTGAGCTGTGAGCACCTGGACAGCTGCTGGAGCCTTGCCTGTAAGGGCAGAAGCTCTGTTAGCAGGAGGGTGTTGGAGGGGAAGGAGCCCCAAAACCAGGCAGGGATCCTGTGTGTGGAGTTCCTTGGCTCACCCAAGGCTTGCCCAGCTCCTGGTGCCTGAGTAGCCTGTTGGGAATAAGCACCTCATGCTTCCAGGTGGTGGGTGCCAGATTTGTGGCATGGTATTGTCTTCCCTCTCCAAAACCAGCAATGGGCAGGGCAGAGGGGTCTGACTCTCCAGGGCATCCACCATCCCTCTCTTATGGAGGTCTAAGCCTCAGAAAACAAGTTTGGTGTTTGGAGGGAGAGTTGGGTTGGGTTTTATTTTGGGAAGTTTGAGGGTTTTTGCTAGTACAGTAATTAATATAAGTAGTTTGCCCAACTTCTTCCTCTGAATCAAAACGATGACTTTGCAAAGAACTTTTCTGCTGTTGGGGAGGGTCTATTCATCAGCTACCTGGCTTCCTCTTCCAGTTTTTGAATACCTCACTGGATGAAGCAGCATGCAGCCTCATTGAGAGCCCATTCAGCCTGGGTGCTGAAGAGAGCTGGGGACAGGTCTCATAAATCTACTTAAGCTACTGTCCTCAGCTTGTCTGCACAGAGAGCCAGAGTGAGTGTGCACAGAAAAACTCAGTTTTTATGGTCCTTGACTCTAGCATACTTAATACAGCAGCCTTCAAGCTCTTATATTGCTATTTTTTACGTGCACAGCCCCAAATGGAGCTCCTCACTTCCAGAGCAGCGAGCGAACAGGAAAGCTGGACCAGAAACGATGCTGCTGGCTACACAGTGCTGCCAAGCAGGAGCACCAACAGGCTCCTGCTCACCCCGGTCACTCACCCTCTGTCAAACTCGGCCACGTCGCTCAGGTGTCCCCGGTAGGTCTCCAGCAGCTCCCACTGGGAGCACTGGGCTGGCAGGTGGGAAGGGCTCGGGCGGGAGAAGCGGAAGCGCACGGAGCCCGTGCGGGTGAAGCAGATGTAGCAGTCGGGCAGGTAGGAGGCATTGTACACCAGCCAGCCCACGCTCAGCATGGCAAAGTCGTGCAGGTGGAGCACAGCACCTGGTGGGGGACAAGGAGAGCCCGATGAGCTCGGCTGGGTGGAAGGTTTAATGTCATAACATTTGTTTGTCCGTCCAGGGGTGTTTGGAAATGCTGCGAGTGGATTGTCCCAGCTGCTCTGCCTCCCCCAGGCTGGAGGATGTGCCCCCTCCACATCAGACACTGGGCAGGCAGAGCGTGACAGCTCCCTGGGAGCGCAGGGAGGAGGGAAATCAATAGGGAGCTCTGCTTCTCCACTGGGATGGAAAACGCTTCGAGTTATTAAAGGTCTTTCAGACAGACTTTGCTGTGAGCTGGCTCAGGCCCCACTGATTTAAAGAGGAACTCACACAGGAGGCAGCAGTCTACAAGGCGTGCTGGCTGGAGCACACCTGAAGCAAAGCTCTGTGTCTAAGCTGTTTGGATCCCAGCTTCAATTTTTGTGTCTAGTCCGTGTCTCTTCTTTCAGCTCTCTGGACCTCTGGCATACACCAAAACCCCAGACCACGCTACTCTGGGGAGTTGCACTCAGATGCAGATGTACAATTTACTTCTGTGCCTTATCAAAAGCATGCTTGCTTACATTGTACATCTGCTGCTGGCCAGCACGAAGGGCCTCTGGGGCACTCTGTTATTGTGCAGAATGTTGGCAGCTGCCAGTCCTCCTGGCAGAGGAAGCATCCTCTGTATGCTCACCTTCCTTATCATTTCATCTCGCTGAAATCTCTCCTTTCCGAAGACTCCTGGTGTTATTGATGCTTGAACTAAGCCTCACCTTTGTAAAGGGAAGATACTGTGAGAGCTGAAGTCTTAGATATGTATTTTATTAGTCTAGGGGAGACCTCTCAGTCAAAATGGCTTTGATACCCTTAGGGGTAAAGGAAGAACATGAATAGCAAGAACAAGACATGAGACTGGTATGTATTTGACATTAGATTAAGTTCCAGACTATAATTTATAGTGGACTAACCTAATATAGACTCTAATGTCTACGATCTCCCAGTACAGAGGGTCTGGCTGTAAAGATGCTGAGGAGCTGTGGTTGCTGCTCTCAGCAGAGCTGGTGCACCAGACTGGGCATGCTGCAGCTGTCTGACCCTCCTCTGGCTGGCAATGTCACCTTCTTTCCTATCTGAGCAGCAACAGACATTACAATAGTGCTTGAAACAACAAGAACTCCCAGGGGCTCTGATCAAGCCCTACTCAAACAGCTACAAGGATGTGATCTTGTCTCTAAAAGCTTACAGCCTTTGCAAAGATTCCAAGAACACATTTAAACATTGCCTGGATTGAAAAGTGTTAATTATTTGTTTCAACTCCCACTTGGTATCAATGATACTGGAGGTGAAGAGGGGAGTTCTTTTAAATTCTGTTCAATTCAGCCATGAAAGGATAATGACATTTCTGACATACTAATTGTTTATGGTACCAGATTAGGATGCTGCAAGACCAGGATCTGCATCCCACGGTGGAGGCTGGGAGGGAGAAGTTTGCTCAGGGTCACATCCCATTTGGCCACGAACACTTCCAGGGATGGGGCAGCCACAATTTCTCTGGGCAACCTGTTCCAGTGCCTCAACACCCTCTGAGTAAAGACTTTTAATAATATCTAATCTACATCTCTCTCTTTTAATTCAATACTGATTCTCCTGATCTGTCACTAGCTGCTTGTGTAAAAAGTTGCTCTCTCCCTTTTATAAGCTGACTTTAAGTGCTGGAAATACACAGGCTTTGACTTGTACACAACAAGCAAAGAAAATAAAGATTTCAGTGTTAGAGGTAGCTCCTTCCTCCTCTAGTGCCCCCAGACTTTCCAGCAGATTTCCAGGTCTGCTACAGAACCACCTCCAGAAACACTTTTTGGGGGATGCAATGCTTTTGGCTAAGATACAGAATAAAACAAGGTTGGTGGCTTGTTTGTGGAATGTGTATGTGGGAAAAAGAGAGGCCCTGGCTGGAGCATGCTGTGAAAATGGGGATGTCTGTTATTTCTTGTTGCCTTTGCTTCCTCTCGCCCCTTCTCCACTCTTGAAAGACTTAAGGATCCATATTGTAAGTTAAACCAAATGCCACAATTGCTGGAAATGTGTATTCATCCAATCCATCCCCCTCTTCCTCTCTCCCCCTAGCCCATCCCTGAGCTCGGAATCAGGGCTTTTCCTGGAGCCCAGTGAGCACAATTTACAGCTCTCATAAGCTTGTCTCCCACATCCTGTGTTTTGTCCCAGCTCAGAAAGCAGAAGATGAGAAAGGATGAGTAAAGTGAGACTCCTTAAGCCAAGCCTACCTTTTGGCATGTGCTTTAAGATGCTGAACACCTCGCTGTGATCAATGAGGCTTTTGGCCCGGAAGAAGTGCATGCTTGGAGGAAACTGTCCTGCAGTTATGGCTGTTTCCACTTCCTTCTTCTTGAGGTTTACCAGCTTTGTACTGAGCTGCTCCTCCTGCCTACTCAGCACCAAGTTGCCTCCTGTCTGATGGGATTTCTCCTCCTGCATCAGGGAGTCCCGGTCCTTCCAGAGAGGGCTGGGAAGGCAGAGGGAAGCCAGACTCAGGAGAAGGGATGCCAGCCTTATGCCTTGCCCACATGGAGCTTTCATCTCGGAGCTGCACCTTGACAGAGAGAAAAGACTGAAGCATTAGCAGAGGTCAGAAGGTGGCACCTCAGCAATGGGATGGGAAGTTGTTGGCCCATCCTGCAGGAGCAGTGGGGTAATGGGATGCTCAGTACTGGCAGGAGCAGCTGATGTTGCCTGAATTTAGGGCTCATGGATCAGCACACTCCCTATGGCTGCTGATTACACACAGCAAGGCTGGGTAGGGCAAAGAGATATTGCTCCTTGGATCAGACTGGCAGCACATCATGCAGTAAGGCAAAGGGTTCGTCTAGTGCCTGCAGGCAGCCAAAAGCCAGCCCTGGAATGGGGGATTGGTGGGACCAGGATGCTGCTTGCAAGCTGGGATGGATGGAGCCCTCATTGAGTAAGGGGTGCTGGCTGTGCTGATAATGTCCAGGTAAGGGGCTTGGCTTGAGCTAATCAGATCCTGATTCCCTCCAACTGAGAGAAGATCCTGTTGCACCCTTTCAGTATATTCCAACTATCTAAAGTCAATTTACAGGCAGGAAAGCCCAAGGCTTCCTCTGCGGTAACAGAGCTGTGTCCTTTCCTTGCAATCCCAGAAGAAAGGGGATGGAAACGAGACCATGGGAGCATCACAGGAGACAGGCACATGTGAACTCTGAGAGCTCTCCCTTCCCCCAAAAAGCACAACTGCAATATAATCCTTCAACACCGGGCTTTACTGACACTCCATGCCAATCTCTCCAGAGCAAAACAGGGCTCAATATTTTGAAATAAGCCTATACGAATAACATGGAGAGGCTTCTGCTTCCATCCTCTCCTCTACCTGTGGGTCCAGGAGGACATCCCCAGCCCCTTTAGCGGGGGAGCAAACAGAGCAGGGCTGGATGCAGCTTCATACCAGGCCTGAGCTTAGAAAACATCCCAAAGAAAGTGTTATCTCATCCGTGGTGGGACTGACTCACTTACTGTTAACTCTCCTCCTCCTGGCATCCAGAGCTCACGCAGCTGCTGCCCGAGAGAGCGGCGAGCGGGTCTGGCGAGCCAGCACGGATAAAGATAAAGATAAAAATAAAGAGCAGGGTCCGTTCCGGCCGTGCAGAGCGAGGCACACGGAGTTCCTCTTCCTGTGCTGCTCGCCCAGCTTTTATTTCACCCCAGCTGCACAGCTTCATGAATATATAAGGAGGAGGAGGAGGCAGGGGAAGCGGGACGCGGGAGCAGCGCTGAAGTCGGGCTGGGAATTGGGATGCCCAAAAAGCGGGGGACCCCCAGGTTCTGCACAGGGTGGGTTGTTTAACCCATCACTGCCTGGCAGCCAGGGCATCCCATTAATTTGTCTGTCCCTCTTTCCCTGGCACACACAGGCAGCTGTCAAATATCCCGGGAGAAGCGCTCCGGCACGCTTCGGAAACTGGGAATCCCTGCTCGGACTGTCCCAGGAACACACTTAGGATTGGATATCTAACCTGATATTTCAGATCTGATATTGGATATCTAACGTGATATCTGATATGACACTGCAAACTGCCCGCTGATGCTTTCACAGCTGAGAAGACAGCGATTTGCACGAGTACCTTGGGATGGTCCTGCACAGGCATCAGTCCAGCCCTGAGACACGCGGGGCTAAGCTCCAGCCTGGGAATAAGTCAGGTGCAGGGGAGGTGGACTTATTTTAAAAAAAAAAATAAAAATCACGACAAATACAGTAATTTCAGCATTTTATTATTATTTCAGCAGTTTCACACGGGCTGAGTTTCAAACTACTCAAAACAGATGTTACATAAACAGCTTCCAGGGGAGAACAAAGTCCATTTGGTTTAATTTAGTCCAAAATTTTAATAATTCTAAATATTTTTTTAAATGTATCTTGTAAGTTAAGAACTATTGAAAACAACCCACAGCAGTCACAAATATTGTTTTTGAGGCAGGGACAGTAGGGTCTGATCAATAATATGTTAAATTTCATTTGCTGGCACTACAACAATGGACTGAAAGCAGGGTGTTCAGGCTGCCCACCCTCCCTCCCTGCACACCTGGCAGCTTTTCGTCCTCTCCTGGTCCCTTCACTCTCTGCTGTCACTAAGATCAGTCCCAGCATCCATGCAGGGATCAGTCAGGAATCCCAAATTCTCCTTAAGCCCTGCCCACGGCAGCATGTGCAGAGGGTGGCTGTGCCCCCTTGCCTGCTCCTCAAGGATGGGTATTCCTTGAGTCTCTAGATGATCCTGCTCCCAAAAAGGGAGATCAGTGGAGTGGAAAAATGACCCAAATATGCTCAGCAGCAGCTCTTGGTTGATGAAAGCAACATGAGGATGGGAGGTGTGAGGAGGGAAGTGCATGGAGTGAAAAAGGATGGTTCAGTAGGAACGAGAGTTCCAAATACCTTCAAGGGAACAATATCAGTGAAGGAAGGGAATTGCTTTAATTTTCTTATAGTAGTAAAGCCTAGCATTAGTTCCATAAAACCAAATTCAGCCCAGGCAGTTGGAAAACTGGCTCTGTAGTGAGCAATTGGGTGCTAAAGACAGGTTCCCACTGTGGAGCACTGAGGGGGGTTAAAATGCTGTGTGAGGGATCTCAAATAGCTCACAGCCAGGCAGGGCTCTTGGAAATGCCTGCCAGAGGGCCTCAGAGATTTGTAATGGTTCATCCTTTCAAATCACATTTAAAAAACAAAAGTCCAGAGCTCAACCACTTCTTTGATGGGACTTTTCCACATTAAACATTGCAGATATTGCCAGGAGTGTTTTGTACAGATGTTGCAAGGGTTGGACTAGGAAATAAGCAGGTGTTTGAGATGCTTTGCTCTCTATTAAAGTGTGGTGCATGCTGTGAAAATAAAAAATCCTAGTGAAATAGGACCACAGCTGCTTTTAGGTGGGATCTGTCTGAACATGAAAGGTGGAAATAGGGAGAAGAGGACAACTAGGAGCCCCATCTGGGGGAGGATTGGGTTCATCTAGTGCCTGCAGGCAGCCAAAACCCTGGCTTCAGACTTCCCTGGGAACTGAGGTGTGGTGGAGGGAGCCTTGCCCTGACTCAAGGACTAACAAGGAATGTTACAGTTGTCATTTCCACACCAACACATCTCTCAGCTTGTTTGAATTCTTCCTGAGAACCAAGCAGCCTGTTTGGAGGTTTTGCAATAGCTCTGTGTCTCTCCACAGGAGCATGATTGCAGTTCCTGTCCAGTCTTGTGTGGCCCCTGGAATAATCTTCAGCTCCCTGGCTCTGGTCCCAAGGCTGATAGGGGCACCAGGCATGCCCTGCTCCTTCATCAAACATCTCAGCTTTTCCTTGGTTTCTGGGGTGGTTCCCAGCCCCTGCAGCTGTGCCCAGCAGTGTTCCAAAGCCCCTGGCCTGGGTGTGTCTGTGCAAGCTGCAGGCATGCCCCTTCTCTGTGCCCAGCTGCACCTCAGACTCATCTGAAGCTTTAAATAGCTGGTGGCCAGCACTGAGTGCTCACAGCGAGTTCCCCCTGCTCCAGTTTCAGTTCCATGTGGGAACTGCTTCCCTTCAAACCTTTTGAGCTTCTGGAAGGCGACAGGTACCATTCCCAGAAGGTTTTCCCACCTCCCTCTCCTGCATCTCCCCTGCTGTGGCCACAGCTGTGGCAGCTGTGCCAGCTGTGCTGGCTCCCACCACCCTGGTCCTTGCACAGGGGAGTGTGGGCAGCTCTGGGGGTGCAGGAAGGGGGAAGGATCACAGAGGCAGCAGCAGCAGGCTTGCAGATGTGTTTGTCACTTCATGTTTCAGCTCAGCATCCTGCAGAGTCCATCCTGCTGCTGTGGAGGGTCAGCCTGCAGGGTGCCACTGCAGCCCCCAGCCCCAGGGTAAAGCCTGTGTAGGTGACAGCAAAAGCTACAGGGATAAATCCAGCAGAGGCAACACCTAGGGGTGATGCAGACCTGGCTGTGTTTTCTGTTTCTTTTTGTGTAAGCCAAACTCCAACCAAGGAGCATTTCTGAGAGCACAGAGGGTAGGGATGCCTTTTACCTTCCTGGCCTCTCTGAACATGTTATAATCCAGGCTGTTCTCTGGAAATATCACTGTAAGGCTGGGAAGAGAAGACTGGAGCAGGGAAATGTGTTCCTAGCTCACCAGTTAGCCATTATTTCCGTGCCAGCTGCCTCATTTGTGCAATGGAACCAATTCCCTACCTAGCTGTGAAGATTATTTGCTGTATTTGCTGGTGCAATAGCCGTGGTCCCTGGGCCAGCAGCTGTTGTAAAGCAAGTCTGCATAAGAGACACATTCTGGTTTGGAGAGGGGAATCACGAGGTGGGACAAGGGGCAGGAAGGGGTGCACAGGTGAGTGAGGGCAGGCTGTGGACAGTCCCTGCCTCTCTGCTGGGCTCAGGTGAGACCACAGTGCCTGCTCTGAAGCAGTCCCAGTCACTGGTTAATGCCTGCAAAAGGCTAAGAACATGTCACAGTGCTAAGTGCTATAAACTATAATAAGAATAGACTGTCCTGGGATGTTTGGGAACATTAAACCTCCCCACTGGACCACTACATAACCCCTGCTTTGGTCTGGCTGGGCACAGGTTGGTATTTTTATTTCTTTCCAGCACACTTTGTGCCCAGCCAGGCAAAACCACGGATCATTTCCCAGCTCAACAGGGACATCAGTGGGAGCCCTGCAGCAGAGAGAACGCTGGTGTGCCCTGGGTCTCGCTGGCAGCATTGCTCCCCAGTCTACAGACAAGCTCTGCTCACCCTCAAGGTGCCTCACACCCCTTCCAAAAACCCTCCCTCCCTCCCCTCAGCTGCCCAACCATGTCTCTGTGCATCTGTCCTTTCACTCCTCCTCAGCTACATCCATAACTACCCCATGATTTAAAATGAATAAGACACTTGAGATGCTACAGGAGCTGCTGATGGAGAGAGCCAGGGAAAGGGCTAAATTCCCAGGTTAATGATGAATCACTCTGGGAGTGGAGTCGTTGATTTGTAATCATTGCCTGGCTCCCGAATATAATAGCCATGAATTCCTCTGACCAGCAACCGAGACAAGGTGCTTTGGGCTATTCCCAGCACACCTGCAAAAGTTCAAATCTTGCTCACAATAGCGGGGCTCAGAGCTCCAGGAGCCAAACAGCTCCACCAGCATTTGCCCTCTAACAAGAGGGGCTCAGCAGCCAGCACACACACCCAGCTGTCACTGCCCTGCTGCTGGAGCTTAGCATGCAAATCAATAAATGAAACTGCACCACTTCCTTCCAATCCTTCACCCCTGCCCACCCCAATTCCCTGCTGCTGTCACCCCACCCTGGAGGTCTGGGAAGGGGAAGTACAAGACCAAGTGAGCCGGTGTGTGTTAACACCCCATTGCTTGGGGGCCACCAGCAGCCTGCCAAGGGCTCCCAGGGCACGAGCTGGGAGCTTTGGGTATTTGGGAAAGGGGCTCAGTGCCATCCAGGGCAGGTCCCAAGCTGTCACCAAGATTCCCAGAGCCTCAGGTTTATTATTTGTATTCTTGTATTCTCTTCCTCTCCTACACACAGGGACAAAAATGAGAGCAAACTAGGCAACCAAAGCATCGTGGATTAGCAAGTGAACTTGATTCTCTCTCTCTGGGGGATGGCTTTAGGGAGGGTAGAAGCCCAGTGCTACCATGGGAAGTGTTTTCTTGCTTTTTGCATTAGTCACATCAGGTTTCCTGCCTGACCTGTGGTGTCTCTCCATCCCCAGGCTGTGCTGACTCACAGGGGTTAGTGTGGTTTTGGAGGGATTTGTTCTAGCATAAAAGCAGGCAAAATTCCTGTCCCTAGGAGCTATATTCCATACAAACATCCTCCCCACTCCCAGCCTCCTACTCCACCCACCTGACTTCCCCAAACAGGACCAAAAGCCAACCAGGTCTCTGTCCTAATCCTTGCACCTCTGCCCCTGGGATCCATCACACCTTGGCACAGAGGATCTGAGTTCATCCGTGGTTACTGTGCAGCTGTGACCTCTGCCAGGACATCCTGTGTCTCCATGTCAACCATCTCCTCATCTCACTGCCTCTCCATTTCTCTGTGTCTACATCACCCACACGGCTCCACATCACACAGACTCCAAACCCAGTCAGTGAAAAGTACAGGGCCTTGCTGTGACACTGTTTCTCTCTGACCCCAGCTTTTCATGGAAGTCTCACCAGAAGAGACATTCTACACTGCATCCCAGAGCTATGGCTCTATCTTGCACTCTAAGGCTCCAGAAATGCTTTGGAAGAGAGGATAGCAAAGGCTGGGGAGCACATCAGCAGACACACCTGACCTTCAGCTGCTCAGAACTCACCCCACTCTGTACAGTTTCTTTTCCTCCCGTGCATGAGACAAGCAAGTCAGCATTTAGAATGGGTTTGCACTAAAAAAATTAACAGTAGTGAGGAGCATTTGGGTTAAAACATGACTGGCCAAAAGTGCCTGTGTTGTAGCCAAGCTTCATCCTGCCTAGGCAAAGCTCCAAACTTTATTAAAGCCTTGAGATGTCAAAACAAGGCTTCTGCACGGCTCCCTTTAGAGGTACCTCCATATACCATGCTGCAAATGCAGACACTGGCTTCAAGCCAGTCAGCACTAGCAGCCCTGCCAGCAAAACCTCATTCCCCTAAGCTCCTTAGGCAGGGCTGTGCTCTGCAGGGATTTGTATTGCTCTCAGCTGTGGCAACACCTGAGCAGCAGAGTTTAAAGCCAGGTGAAGGGTGCTCATCCCAGTACCACTCACCTGCCCAGGGTACACACTGAACAGCAGAGCCCGGCCACTTGTGATCATCACAGACAAAGCTCAGGGCATTTCTGGCATGCCTAGACCTGTTCATCCTGTTCTTCAGAGGCATTTCAGCCCAGCCCAACACACTCGTGTCCCCTGGCACCTCCCAACCCTGCCCTGCAGGTGGTGGTAGGTACAATCTTACCTTTGGCTAAATTGCTGCAACTCCCCGAGACATTCTCTTCCCCTAAAGCACCAGAGCACTGCCTGCCTCAGCACAGCAGGTCCTCAGGGCACCCACCCTAACAGGGTGACAAAGGCATGGAGCACACAGTCAGTGCCACTATCACAAGACCTTCAGCAGCAAGCTGCAATGAGATCACTGAACTCACAAAGGGAGGCACAGACAGAGACTTTAAGGAGGCTTTTCTTGGGGGGTCTTTGACCCAAACAGCCCATGTCTTTTGGTAGCCATGAGAATACAACTGCTTTTCAGCTCCCCTAGGAACAAAGAGCTCAATACCACTTTCTTTCAGTGTTGGTGAACAAGCCTTGTCTCTTGAACCTCACTGCCAGCTCTGAGAGTGGCTCTGTGTGAGTGTGCTGCTGTTCTCATGTAACCAGCAGCTGTGGGAGCCAGCAGGGCTGCAGGGCTCCTCCAGCTCACCCTGGGATCCCAACCCACCCCTGGCACAGCCCCCTCCAGAGTGGCATGGTGGGGAGCCATTGTCACCATCTCCTTCAATTTGTGGAGCATCCCTCCCTGCTCTAACACACATTAAGATTTTGGTTTGTGGCACGCGTGTGCAGGAATGCTGCTGCCCTTTGCTGCTTTGAATTATAATATGGGAGAGCTTCTTCATTTCTGTTCTGCCTGGTCAATATGTCCTCTGCAGACACAGGGTGACTGTTTCCTCCTGTGGTTTCACTGTGCTGGTGACAACCCAGGTGAAATTACAGGGATGCAGGCATCAATCAGGGTGTCACCTGCAAGGGCTGGCTCCATGCAGGAAGGTGAGCCTGGAGCTGGGGCTGGCAGAAGGCAGGAGTGGGGCAGTGGCCAAACTGGCAGAGGTGAAGCTGCATGGTACCCAGGCAAGAAGAGCAGAGCAGATCTGGTGATGGCTGTCAGGTTCAGCCACAGCCCAGGGACTGCCAGGCAAGTCCATGGCCATGAGACAGATCCAAGGTCAGCTCAGGGACTGAAGCCCACAGGCCAAGGGCAACATAAACAAGGGGCATGGCACAGCTACAGGTGCAAGGTCTAGCTGGGGACCAGTGATCAGCCCAAGAGGCCCTCACTGGGGCTTTCTTGAAGAGCTCTCTCTGCATCAGGCACTTGTGTGATTATCTAAGTCAGCCCTGAACCCCCAGGGGATGCTCTCACAGCCCTGACAGTAGCTACCATGCTGTGTGAGCCTGCTGAAGGCAGGTGGAGATGCAAGGGATGAATATAATCTGCTGCCAATCCCCAGGCTGAAGCACCACAGCTCTTCAAATGCTGGTGGTAAAGTAGTGGCCATTTTAAAGTAAAAGGTCTTTACCAGATACCACTCTGCCTTCTGCAGCAGTGAATTTCTCCACTCTTATAATGATTACATGGAAAGAATGTGGAAATTTGCTGTTAGGAAAGGGAGCAAATAGTGAAATTGTAATTTACTTAAAAATAACTGTTTTAACAAAGTTTTAAAACCGAGCTGGGGACAGAAATCAGTGCAGTGCACAGGAGTGAATTATCTCAGGGATAAATATGTGTGTACACAGAGCTTCTTAAGCTGAAACAGTATTCACATTTTCACTCTGGAGAGGGAGAACCGTCAGCCAAACCAAGCTTCTAACTAACCAGTGGTTCTGGTATTTTCTGTTTATTCACCCTGCTATGAGTTGACCTGAACCAGATCCTGTCTGCAACTCTTTCAGGTGTTCAAAAGCCACCCCTGGGAGACAACTGGAATATGATGAAACTCTCAGCATTTGTGCCATCCTCACCAGTCCTTGAGGAGGAGAGATGGCTAGCAGCCACCAGCACCCTTTCTGGACCAAGATGATGATGTATCAAGGTACAAAAGTGTGCTAGGTTCAGAGATTTTAGCCTGAATATAAATAAATATATAATAGCTGTAATTTCCAGCACAGGATGGAGGCCAAAGGGAATTCACTGAGGCAGTCAGGCTCTCCAGCAGCCTGGCAGCTCCTTGGTCCACAATGAAAATTAATCCCTGAACTCAGGGAAGTGCACCTTAAATTAAAAAAAACAAACACCACTAACTTTGCTGAGGAGGCACCTTAAATGAAAAAAACCAAACAACACGACTATGCACGTCCAGCCTGTTGGAATGACACTGTAATTAAAACTTAATGAAAAGCACCATTTATCGATGAGCTTTATTAACCTTGTCTGAAACCATTTGGACAAATTAAAACTCCTCTTGGTCTTTTCCTGCCACGCTGAAAGCAGCGAGTCACGAAACCAATCAATAACGCCGGCCACATTGGTTCTTTGTTTGGGGCAGAAGAAAGCTTTGCTGCTGGAAAGCTTCAGCTGGCATGGCTTCAGCCACAGAGACTCTGCCTCCTGGCCTCTGCCAGGGCCCCTGCTGGCGTGCCCCAAAAGAGATTGCCAGGGTACTTACGTGGGCACATAAAGAACGTTCCCAAAAGCGCTGCCGGGGACCAGCTGTCCCACTCCGGGGGACACTTCCAGGTTATTTGCATGAGCAGATATAAATCCATGCCCCAGAGAGCACTGCCAAGGCCCCTGCTGGCACACAGCAGGGGCTGCTGCCAGGGTATCAGCCCAGCACAAAGCAGCGTGGGCTCGGGTGAGGCTGTCACAGTCCCTGTGTGTGTGTGTCTGCACATCTCAGCCCTTCCAGGGGGGCACTGCCCCTCCTGGGATCAAAACCACACGTCCTGCATCCCAGCTGGATGGCTTGCTGCTGCTCCTTTGCCTGCTGCAGACCTGTGAAGCAGAGAGACTGCCAGACCCTGAGCTCTTCCCTTCCCTCACCCAGGCCACACGACAGCTGAGCAGCTCAGCACTGTGCCACCTGCTCCCCACCTCCAGCACATCCCCCTGCAAACCCCAGGCACAGCCTCCCCAGGGATGCTGCACCCTCCTTCTGCAAGGCTCCAGCCCCACAGCAGCCACGGGGCCACTCGAGCTGGGTGCAGCTGTAAATGGGTTAACTGCACCACCTAATTAGTGGCTTGTCTTCATTTTCTTCTGTCTTCACTCAGAGCCAGGATTAAAAACGCTAAGGAGATGAATTTCTTGTGTTCGAGCTTGGTTGTTTATTAAATCTTATCCAAAGTACAGAGAGTTCTGCAACACTTCTGGCTACCAGCTAAAAGCAAGCAAAATGGAGCTGAATTTAGCTAGCTACAAGGTCTTTTAAAGCTAAACAGTCCAATAGAGAATTAACACCGATATTATTTATACTTTTGACCCAATAACCAAATTCCTGTTACCCACAGTGCAGCACTCACCATCCAACCAAAAACTATTATCTGAAATCGTGAAGAAGAAGGAAGACAGAAAGAGACAACACTAAAAAACCTCCATCTTGTCCCATACCTATCACTATAATCTAAAAACCTCAAATTCAAATCTTTCACCAAGTGATATTACACACTTTTATTCTAACTGCATACCCATGACTTTAACTCCATCACCCAAATTTGGAAGCCTTCTCCAAGGCCTCAGGTCAAAAGCAGTGTTCTCCTGGGGGGCAGTGCCAGAAAGCACAGAAAGCTCAACACTCACTGGTTTTTGGGTTCCAACATGCAGTCCCAGGAGACAAGTAGAAACCTTGGAAGGAAATAAAATACACCCGGCTGAGAAAGGCTCACATGTGTTGTTTGTCTTGCTTAGACTGCAGCCCTCGTGTTTGACCCGAGGTCCTGCTGTGGCCAGGGCTGCTCTTCTCCCCTTCACTCCTCTGCTGTATTTGGCAGCTCTTGCCACAGGCATCACTTGTGTGAGCACCACTGAGAAGTGTGGATGTGGTGGGGTCAGTCCAGTTGTTCTCATACCATCCATCAGACACCAGGCTGGGCCCTTTTTGAGTGCAGATAAACCCTCAGTGTCCATTCCAGCCCAGGGGAATTGTGTCACTGGGCCAGCAGCCCTTCAGAGACTGCAGTGGGTGTGTGCAGGGGTGTTCAAAAGGCTACAGCACTTCTAGAGTGAAAAAAACCAAAAACCTTTAGGAGCTTTCCCTTTGGAAATGCCACTGCTGCAGCATAACCAGTGAAATCAACCTCTGGGATAAATTAATAAGAAGAAAGTTTTCCTGTTTGCTCCCCACTTTAGTAGCTAAGCTGTGGAACTCGCTGGCCCAAGACATTTGTTTTAGGCAAAGGATTTTTTTGCACCTTTTCATAAGTGCCAAACACAAGTCAGGACTCTGTGGATGCCACCCTGGAGTCACCCCTCCACCCTTGCATTGCCCTTAGGACTGGTCAGGATTACAGTGGGCATATTTGATGCTCAGCAGTTTAAATAGAAATAGAAAAACTGGTTTGTGTTAGATAACACTAACTGTGGCTCTCCTCTAGATCTTTGTTTTTGCCAGGGATCAGCATCATGGGCAGGGACACAAAAATCTTCAGGAGGTCTGAGCAGAACATCCCTGCTGATGAAACATTTCCCAAACTCCACTGGGAAAGGTTGAATTCAGCTTTGGCAAGCAGGGCTTACATCACTAGCAGCCTTTGTTACTTTAATTATAGCTTTTAATATTGCCTATAAAAATGTTTGAGACCTGCTGAACTCTTCTCTGAATCCTGCTGAGACCCCTGGGCTCCATCACACATGGCAGAAACACATTCCATAGGTAAATGTGCACAGTGTGAAAAGGGATCGCCTCCAATTGCCCTCATATGATTTCTAATGTAATTGAATATCTCTGGTTTTCACACAATGAAACACAGAGATGAGTTCCCAGTGAATCTTTTTGAGCTGCTCATTCTTTCATGGAGTTTTATCAAGCTGCAACCACAATGACTTTTACTCGACTCTGTCTGGGGACTCTGCTTTTGTTTTTACTGTGGGGTTCTGCTTCCTTTTTGCATTCAGAATTATAAGTAAATACTCTGTCTAGTGTCAAAAGTAAATTTTTGATGCTCTTACCTTTCCTGCACTTTGGGTTTGCCCAGTCTTCTTGCAACAGCAATGCCATAG
Organism: Acridotheres tristis; assembly: GCA_037013685.1. Lineage (NCBI taxonomy): Eukaryota > Metazoa > Chordata > Aves > Passeriformes > Sturnidae > Acridotheres > Acridotheres tristis. The sequence goes on from CM072885.1 coordinate 69,110,932, forward strand.
TAGGAGATTGATCTAAAATGTTAGCAAGCAAAATCTGCCATATTGATGAGTGCACATGAAGAAGAAAACCCTACTAGAGGAAAAGCCTCAGGCCTCCTGTTTAGTTTGCAGGGCTGCAAAACATAAAAAAACCCCTCCTCTCTTAATAAATTGAGCAAACATAGTGCAGAGGAACTGAGAGACAGATGTGGAACCCTATGATGCCAGCACTACAGACTCGCTTTTCAAGCTAGAACAATACTTTGAAATGAAGAATTCATTGCTTGGATCTGTGAAAAGCAAATGAAGCTCAGCCTTTCCTAACCTTGACATTTTCCAGACTGCTGGCCAAATCCATGGGTAGAACATTTCATGTTGGTAAAAGAGAGGAAATAAGGCAAGAACTGTTTTTCTGCTGTCACTCATGGTGTAAAATATAATAGGATAAAAGCTTTATTTTGTTTTAAGTGCTGGAGACACCAAAGGAAGCAAATACAAATCTTGATTTTATACAGAACTTGCTTTGTAGAAAGGCATTGTCTTTAAAGGTAGTTGAGTTTTCTGCTTTCTCCCTCTATTTGAGGTGGTTTTTTAAAAAAGAGTAGTTTCAAGGAATTTGCACTAATTCACTCTTCACAAACATTAAAGCCTTTCATTTATTTCTGAGATCCTTTGACAAAGTTGTCTGGCTGTGAAGATCACCAGAGTTTGCTTCTAACAGGAAAAAGGTGTGCAGTTGTCTTGTCTGTGTCACTGCAGAAAATGAGCCCAAGAATTGAACTGTGGCCTGGGTCAGTGTTGTGTGTTCTCTTGAGTGCAAGGCTTCTCCATTAAAGATTTTTCTCTTTCTTCTAACATGGTTTGTTAGCTTTTTAAAAGGAGACCTAAGGATGTGACTTAACCTTGCAGAAGGAAGGAAACCTCAAATTCAGGCTGTTCTCCCATTCTGAATTTACAGCAAAACCTTGGGGAATGAGTCCCATACTCTGAGGGTAAGATGATCAGCCGGACAGAACTGCTCTCCTCTGAGGAAAGACTGAATTGGGATTATTCAGCCTGGAGAAGGCTCTGGGAAGAAGTTATTGTGGCCTTTTAATACTGAAATAGGTTTTTATAAGCAAGATAAAGATGGGACACATTTTTTAGTGGGGTATGTTGTGATAGGATAAGCAGTACTGGTTTTAAATTAAGAGAGACTAGATTTAGACTAGATAAAAAAGAACAAAATTTTTATGGTAAGGATGGTGAAACACTGGAACAGGTTGCACATGGAAATTGTTGATTCCCCACCCCTGGAAACATTCCAGGTCAGGTTGGATTGGGCTCTGAGCAATAAGATGTACCCGAGGGTCTCCCTTCTCACTGTAGGGCATTGGAGCTAAATAACCTTTAAAGGCCCCTCCCAACTCAAACCATTCTGTGGCTCTATGACACATGCATGCACATTCCCCTTCAGCGGGCTGGCTGGCCTGATAGAGAATGCCTTTCTGATATGACTTATCTTTTCTAAATGACACCACAGAGTCCCAGAGCAGGAGGCACTGTGCATCTCTATTTCCAATGATTAAACTGGCCAGGGTAAAGGATTTATGGCTCCCTGTACTGATACAGTCCCCAAAGACAAAAACCAGAGGAAGATTGAGTGAAAGCAAAGTGCAACAGTTAGTAAGATCATTCACCAGAAGGCCATTTGCATGTCCTACTGCAATTGCTGCTCCATTTAGCCACTGGAGGCTGTTTGGACTACCAGGGTCTGCTCACTGGCACAGCTTAACCATCACCCTCTTTGCTGTGTGTTTTGTGCCTCTCCTCCCCCAGTTCTGCCTGTTAGGTGACAGCTTCTGCCAAACAGTGTAAGTGCATCAGTCACTTTTCAAAGGATTGCTTCCCCGTTGGGCAGGGTCTCTTCAGAGCAAGAAGATGGAGACTGAGAGCCTCTGAGCACCAAAGAGATTTTTTCCCCTCTCCAGTTAGTGGCATTCCCTGAGCCCTGCTGATGAAAGACACAGATGTGTCTGCAGAGGAGGAGCTCTCAGTGCCTGCCTCATTCCCCAGAGTCCTCTTCAGCCAGTTTGATGTCTAAGTGGAAGGGAAGAAAATAAGCTGACAGTGGGGTTACCACCCAGATGATTTTCTGAATTGATTAGCTGCTTTTTCACAGGTCTCAGCCACACAAACAGGCACCTCCTTGGATCTCCCCAGCTAAGTAATGACCCCGGCTAGGAGAGCTCTAGAGAAAGACCAGCCATAATGATGTGCTGCTTCCTATGAAAGAAACAAAGAAAAAGCCAGGGGAAAACAACATGAAGGGAACTAAATAACAGCTAGAGAGCAGCAAGGGAAATGCAGCTTGCAAGAGTGAGGTGAAAAAGAAGCACCTTTCAGCAGCAGCTGAAATTTGTACCTAAAGGGCTGGGCAGGCAAGGAAAAGAGAGCTCAGACCACAACTTTTTGAGGTGAAGCCTGTGAGCACAGAGCAGCTGAAGGCGTTCTTTGGGGGTGTTATGATAGAGGTGATGTTGTAATAAAACCCAGATCCCTTCAAGCTGTCGTGCTGGCCAGCCCACTGCCACATGTGGGGCAGCCAGGAGCAGCCTCAGCAGCTCTGGCCAGCACCTCTCTGACAAACATCACCCCGAACCCGGGTCCTGCACCCCAAACCTTCCCAAACAGGTGATTTAGCTCTGATGGGCAGGCTCCATGCTGCAGAACCTCCCACCAGTGTTGCTCCCCACTCCCTGTCCCTGCCCTGCTGCTGCTGGGTGGGAACAGCAGGCAGTGCATGATGTCTGTCTGTCCGTGGTCTTGTGCCCCAGTGGCAAAAACCTCTGGGATGTGCAAACGGGAGGGGCAGGGCAGGATTGCCCAGCCCAGCAACCATAACTGGGCTTCCTCAGTTTGTCCCAACATTTCTGCTGGGGAATGTGGGTAGCCAGGCTGAAAGGATAGTGCAGGAGGGAATCTTTCCCAATGAATTACAGCTGTACTGATTACCAAGGAGTGGAAACCTCTGTGCCTGCCCAATCTGTTTGGGGGCTATAAAAGAGTGGGTTAGCTAGCTACTAGTTACACTTGGAGCTTGAGACTCAGAGTGTGCTGCAGTTTGGGATGGAGTTCTCTGGCTGTGCTGTGAGGAGGAAGGGACATGTGGTCGTGCAAGGTAAGTTGTTCTGTGAGGGACAGACAAAGTAAGGCAGCTAAGAAAGGAATAGCTTGGGTTCAGCTAGTCATGCAGAGTGAAAGAAGGAATCTGTCTTGTGAGGAGCTGCCTATAAGAAAAGGAATCGGAGTTACTTGAGAGAGGTCTATGAAAGAAGGAGTGAGAGTTACAAGGAAGGAAGTTAGATAAGAGAAGAAGACACGTAGAGTTTGACGCTAAAGGGCTGGTGATGACACCAGCTTTGTCCATCTCGACATATCAACTTCAACAGGGGAAGGCTCTCCCTCAGCATCCTTGGCAGCCCCAGTGGTGAGGAAGATGCATGGGGAGGGTGAAGCCCCTGCAGAGTGCTCTGGGGTCCATAAGTGTCCCATAGGATGTGTGAGCTCCATATGCCCCTGGGCAGAGTACAGGCTGTGCTGCACTCCACTGAGATCGTGGGCAGCTTCAGAGGGCTGAGCTGTGGAACTGGGGAGACTTAGGCTGGCCTTTGAAGGATTTACATCACACGTTGAAAATCTGTCTTTGAATGGGACAAAATGGTTCAGCCTTCCTTCTCTTACTCCTGCCTCCTTCTCTACCACACAACAATGTAGATTAGAAGAGGGTGGGCTAGAAGGATGCTCTGGAGCCTCTTCCCTCTGCTCTTTCCCATCTGTGCTATCCTGCCAGAGGTTTTTAACTTGACCATAAGAAAGAAAAAAGCTGGAAATAAACGCCACACACTCTATATTTCTTCTGTAAGTGCCCCAGCCCAGAACTGCAGCCTGCTGCTCTCAGTGCCTCTAATTAGCTAAGCAAGGCAAGCACTCATTAGCCCCACCTGGGTCACTCTGCAATGGGGAAAGGGAGCCTCAAACCCCCGTGGCTCCAGAATAAACAGGGGAGAGGCAGATTTTTGTCCCAGCCTGGCTCTGGATGGTGACAGTGGTGGTGCTGGCAGGGATGTCCTGCAGGGAGGGTGACAGTGCTGGCACTGCTCCTCTGCAGAGCCCAATCTGCCAGGGAGGTGCTATCAGCTCACATTTGGAGGGGCAAATATTTTTTACATTGCTGCAGTTTTAGCTGCTCTCTTGCTGTGAGTGCTTTGCTGGTGGCTTCTCCTAGGGTAGATCTCCGTGAGGAGAGAGGGAAGCTCTGGCATGGTGAGTGTGACTGCAGTGACAGAGTTTGGCTTGACACTGATCTGCTGCTTCATAGCCATAACTACAGAAACAGCTAAGCAAATCCAGCTGCCAGCTTAATTTAAAAAATTAGATGTGTTTTGGTTTTTTTTTTTTTTTCTGAAGTTATGGTATAAGGGATAAGTGAACACCAGAACTATTCCCTGGGCTATCACACAGCTATTTCTGTCCTTCCAGATCAAGGTTTTTCTCAGATCAGCTTTTTTTTTCCAGCTGTGGTTGTGCATCAAGCCCCAGTGTAGAGCCCAAGGTGATGGATAAAACACATACATGTGGGACAAATCAATCAGTCTCAGGCTGTTTGTAGCCTTTAAGTAAAGGCACTTACAGGCTGGATTTAACCAAAATGGGCAGGTGGAGTAAGTTTTAGAATAGAAATAACGGTTTGGCTCCTTGTTCAGTTAAGTTCATTATTACTTTCAGGAAATTGGTGCTAAACCATGGAAGGCACCTCACTAGGAAAGGACAAGAGAAGGATGAAAATAACTGCTCTGCCTGGGGACAGGAGATGGTGAAGAACACTGAATGGTGGTAAGTCCTGAAAAGAAAATCTGCCTCTGTCCTTCCCTCTCTATTACAAAGAAACCACAGGGCACAGCAGGAAGATGATGGGGAGTGCCTAAAATACATCTTGACTCTGAATCTTGGGACTGCAGAGTTCTGCATTCCTCTGTGCCCCCCACACCACAGGTGGGAGGAAATTTGGAACAGAGAAGGCCAGTGGTGGAACCTGGCATGAAGGACATCCCTGTCAGAACTGGGATCTTGAGGCGCAATGATCACTGATACTAACAGCACTAAAAGAAAAAAAAAAAAAAAAAAAATTAAAAATAATTAAGAAAATATTTTTGCTAGCTCTTCCATCCTATATTTTTTTTTCTCAGCTGGATGAAAGGAATTAGTTTGGCTGGTTTCTCTTTTATTTCACATCATCTTTGCTTTTCTTTCTGTTTGTTAATCTTCCCCAGAATGGTCTTCAAGGTTGAGGTTGGAAAGGCTACAGGGGAATTTTGGTTGCCAGTTTGGTTTATATTTAATATCACTGTTGTAACAGTATTTGAATGTTTTGCTAAATGAATTTTTGCTTGGTTTTGCTTTCAACTTGATTTCTATGTTGCTGCTTCAGACAAATGGTAGCCCTCTCTCATGGGAAAGAAAAATCAGTTGCTTTGGAAAGATGAGGGCAGAGTTGTGAAGTCTGTTCAGAGACTCTGCATCAGAAAGAGAACTGATAAATCCTGCACCATAAAAAAGGTGGGTGAGAGAGCACTTCTTTACCACATCACACATCTCAGAGCATGTGTGCCCAAACACTACCAAGGAGACTTTTAACCACCAGGACTGGCTAAAATCTGTGTACACCATTGCCTCCTAAAAAATAGGATCTCTGGAAACTCAATCCCCTTCCCTCCCCAAACACACACTTCCCCTGTGGAAACTGAGCTTTCCCCCCATGGAGTCTAGGTAAGGTTGCACATTTTGTGTCACTGGTAGGAGCACAAACACTAGCTGGGTGTTTGTGGTGACAGGAGGTGGTGGGAGGATTTGTTATTTGCCCAATATGCTGGTTCTCTGATTTTAGTTTCTTAGCCCCCTCAGGCTCAGCTGAGGCTCACTGCCAGTATTTGATCATATTTTCAGAGCAGGATTAATTATGCTTTATTGCTTGATCACATAACAGACCAGTATCATTTAGGTTGGATATTAGGAAAAATTTCTTCAAAAGGGTTGTCAAACACTGGAACAGGCTGCCCTGGGAAATGGTTGTGCCACCAGCACTGCAGATATTTAGGACATGTAAATGTGGCACTAAGGACATGGCTTGGCAGTGCTGGGTAATGCTTGGGCTTGATGATCATAAAGGTCTTTTCCAATCTAAACATCTAGGGGTATGACTTGAGGCTGTTTCCTCTTGTTAGTTATAGAATTTCTTACCTGGAAAAAAGACCAATACTCACCTTGCTATGACTTCCTTTCTGGTAACTGTAGAGAGTGGTAAGGTCCCCCTTGAGTCTCCTTTTCTCTAAGCTGAACACCCTCAGCCTCATAATGCCATTCCTTGGAGGAGGGAGGAGATGTACCCTGTAATTTAGTGACCATTCATTCTAAATGAGAGGGTTAATAGCTTGGCCACTTCATATTTTAACCTTAAGCTTTTTCCCCTCTCTAATTGTAAAGCATAATTGGTTTTATTTCCATATGGCTGTTCCCTATGGGGTTTTGTCTGGATGTATAAATCAAAGCCTTCCTGCCACGTTTTGGGGCTTGGGGGCAGATTCTGCCCTCACGAGAGCACAAAGTGGGGTCATCCAGCTGCCAGCAAAGCCACCCCACTTTGTCTGCACTGCTGGGAGTGGCCCCTGGGAAGAGGCAAGGTGAAGATGGCCACTCAGATAAGTGGCAGGATGGTTGGGTGCTGAGGACTTTGCAAATCAGATTGTTGGTCTGGGTGATTAACTTGGAGTGGTTGGGTTTTCCTGGTGCCGTGATCTAGCAGGGCAGACAGTATCTTGGTGGCTGGGGCATACAGACAGAGCTGCTGGCATACATCCCTCTCTTCCCAGCAGGAAAATGAGCCTTAGACATGAAGGTGAACCAGGAAGGCTGGCTGTGGGAAACCCAGACCTTGAAAGCTATTAAGTGCAGAAGAGGGAATAAATCAGCTTGGCCTTCTCCTTGCCAATTTCTCCTTTCTCTGTTGCCTATTTACTTGTATTTTCATCGGGGCACAGGTTGAAAACAAGCCAGTGCTTCCACAGGCACAACCGTTCCACCACAGGCAGGTGGCCTGCAGCAGGATCCTCACCTTGAACTCTGGGAAAAGCAGAAGTGCATTGGCAGAGCTGTTTGGGGAGCTGGGAACAGGAACCTAGAGGTTCTTCTGGCCAAGACTGAGATCTGTTTATCAGATCTCTGTTCAGGAGCCTACAGCATCCTTCCTGCCCAACTGTAAGGAGCCACTAGCAGCTTGTCCTGCTAGCATGGGAACCTCTGGAGCTGAGCCTCGGGTGTTTGGTTAGAGCTGCTCAGAGTGAAGCAGCTGGAGGAGGCAATGGCTGACAATGTCACAATAGCTCAAGGAGGTCTTTTCTTTCAGTTTCTGCACTGCTGGTTTAAGCTGGGCTGGTGACAAAGAGAGCTGAGCAGCCACAGTCATGGTGTGGCTGCATCCACTGAGCTGATTTTCGGAGTTGAGTACCAGGCTGAGGTACAGGGGCATGCTTGGAGGATGAAAGGGATACGTGTAAAGCCATTTCCCTGTGGAAATACAGTGGAAGGAGCATCCTGCCTCTTCCAGGCTTTCCAGCCCCCCACCTCAGCTGGCACAGCTGCTGGAGAGGCTGGGGTGAGAAGGGGTGCAGGCAGCCCCCCCATCCCACTTTCAGCATCTCAAGTCTTTTCTAACAGCCCCTGAGTTCAAGGCTGTGCTGCTGTGGGCGTTTAGGCTCTCTCCTAACCCATGACAGAAAAAGCTGAGTATCTCAAAACCCCCTAGTTACAAGCAGGACTGTTCTGGGGAAGGTCTGGAGATGACTCACTGGATTAGTCACTAACTTTTTCTTTTTTTTTTTTTTTTTTGCGGCTGGGCACCTAAAATTGCTTTAGCCCATGAATCTGCCAGCCATCCCCCATTTCAAGCTGCCTACAGTTGCTTTCCTCTGAGTGACTTGGCAGGTTTTGAAAGTATTTAAGGAACCTTGTTCTGTTTCCCTTACACTGGAAGCAACATTGTGCCTAAACCAGTTTAAATTATATTTATCCCAGGTGAGTTTAATTACACATACCAAATTAAGTAAACCAGTAAATGTGCAGCTTAACTGTTTCAAGAGAAACTACATTAGGAATCTGAAAATAATTTTTGTTTTACGTCAGGGAGATTTTTCTACAAGTAAGGCAGAGCTCACACTAAAGCCAATACTGGGAATGTCAACTCCCTGCCCTTGGTATTTACAGAGAAACTGGATTAAGTCACTCCACCTCATCTAGAATGATAATGTTTAGCATGTAAGTAGCATTTTACAATTTCAGAGCAATGAACACGGAGATACCATGGTAATGAGAACTGACAAGGCACTAGCATTAAGTAATTAAGCCTTGCAACTTCCCTGAGGTATCTAAATATGACTGTTCCCATTTAATAGATGAGAAAAATATACATTAATTGATTTACTCGCAGTCATAGAGCAATTCAGTGAAAGAGTTTGAACCATGACTCAATCCTGCTAATGATTGGGTGGCTGCTCAGCCCTGTGTGGGGCTCTGCCTTATTTCTACACCTGTGCATCAGCACAACCTGGTGTCCCATTCTTAGCAAGATTTAGAGATCAATCACTTCCAATTCCTGCTGACTGCTGTGGAAGGAATGGGATTTGAATATCTCTGTGGCCAGGTGCAGCAGCAAGGAGTGGAGGTATTGGTGATGTTGGAAATGGATGCTGGTGAATTCACAACCCTGGAGAGCTGCACTCCCCACAGAAGCAGCACAGCAGGTAAAGCAACTGGCAGGTGGGTGTCACAGTGAAGCTTTGGAAAGGCTTTTGTGCTGGCTGAAACCACCAAGGTGTTGCCTTTCCAACCCCACCACAGCTGCAGGTGCTGCACACAACCAGATTTTTAATCTGTAGGGGCTTGGTGGTTTACACCAATACAGCATCTGGCCCAGGAGCCCTGGTGGGGAGCCCAGCACTGAACAGGAACCATCTCACTCTGTGCTTTAGGTGCTCAGCACCTCTCATAGTGTGTGAGATCAGCAGCTTTAGACAAGAAACACAGCTTTCCCTCACATCACATCTTCAGGTCCAGGCTACAGAACACTGGTTACAACAAAGAAACTTTTCAGCCACTCTGCCAGCTCTGCTCAGACACCACTAGTCCCCATCTGAGGTGGTGTCGAACAGAGAACTGAATTGTCATGGCTTGTAAGCAGAATGGTGTTTTAATTCCCCTCTAGGAACAGAGTCTCTCTCCTGGAGTGACTGATGAGGACCCCTCTATGCATGGAGCACTGCCCTGCTGTGCAGCATCCCCTGCATTTTGTCTGGGGCTGTTTCCTCTGCCTGGGAGTGCTTTACTCCCCAGCACGCTGCACCTGAGCCGAGCAGCTCGGGCTGTGGGGTGAATCCCAATGAGCCTCTGGTGTTTGGAGGCAGTCTGCAGGAACCACTCCTGGAGCACACTGCACACATATCAGCACCACTGCTGACTGCTGGTCTGGAAACAATTAAACATCTCTTTGTTTGTGCTGAAATACTGCTGCCTGCCTGTGGAATAGCTGTGGACAGCAGAGCAGAGACAACAGAGCTGGGGAGGCATGGAAGCATAGAGGTTTGTGTGTCTCCACTCTGCTTCCCAGCAAGGTTTCCAGGGCAGATCACTGGCTCCCCATCTTGTTTTGTGGCCATCCAAGCCAGCCTGTGTCTGACTCATTTCTCTGCCACATGTACCCAGCAGCAGCTGTGAGCATGGATGACCACAAACAAACAAACCCCCTCTCTGCTATCCTTTGGGGAAAGATCCGAATTCCCTGACTTTGAATCCGTTGCCACAAATTATCATCTGCCTGTTGATTGCTCTCTAGGGGACAAAACATCAAGTTAGAACCTGTGGTTTTCAGCCCCGATGGGTTAGGAGCAGAAAATGTGTTGAGACTTAAGGCTTAGATCTGCTGGTTTGATATGTAGTGCAGTAAAGCACACAGGAGAGGAGCTGTGATGGAGGGTGCTGTGTCACATCAGTGCTAGCCAAATTCCCAGTAGGGAGATGCTTTTCAAGGAAGAGAGTCGATGCAAGCTAAAGAGGCCCAATGTTGCTAATTTTCTGCCTAAACCAATGGTGATGTGCACAACTGCTGCTTTGCTTCACTGGAAGTGTGGCTTTCTTCAGTAATGTGGAATTACTTCTTTCCAGTGGCTCATTCAGCTGAAAACAGAGTTGTGGAGTAAATATCTGGGATGTTACAAAGAGCATCCATCAGGTTTTCAGATGATAGGTCAAGTTCTCAGAGTGACTGCTACCACATTAGCTTTCACATTGGACAAATGGCATGTGTACATCCAGGAGAAAAAACAAATACTGCCCAGCTCTTCCACAATCACAGTATCCAGGACATAACAGCTGGGTCTGTGCCTGAGGAGCTGGAGAGTTCATTCAGGCAACAAGTTCTTCAGCAGGTGAACCTCAAACTCACATTGCTCAGGATGCAGGCTGCAGGAATCATGGAAAACTTTCTGGTGGCTCAAAGCTAGAGAGAAGTGTTTGTGTCCCAGCTAAATCTGCAGCCCTGTTCGTGTTAGCTGAAGTTTTAGTGTAGCTTGTATTGATACCACATCTCCGAATTCAGCAACAGACCTGTGCAAGCTGGTTCACTGCATCACAATGCCAGAAAAGTGGGAATGCCAGTTTTCTCTTGTTCTACTTGTGTTTCCAATTCCTGTCTCCTACGCTTCCCAGCACTGTCCCTGTGCTCTCTCATGCCTCCATCTCGCAGCTGTTGTCTGTGCCCACCCATCTCTCTTCTATTCTCTGCCTTGACAACTGGCTCTCCTTTTTATTGCCTCTCTCATCTTTTTTCTTGATAACTTAAAACTTCATATTGTTAGGCTGTTGAGATTGTGCATTTTCTACCTTCCTCATCTCACCTTCTTATGCAGTCCTTCAGCATCCCACTCACATCAGATCTTGCCTCCACTGTGCATTTCTTGGTTTATCCAGCTTATCCCTCCCTGACTTTGCCATCTCTCAGACATTCCCCACTCTCTTTTCCTCACAGCATTCCAGCTCCATCCATTCCACAAGTGTTTGTGACTACAGACTTTTCCTCGCTCCCTGTTAATTAGGAAGGAGGTGTATTTACATCCCCCTTTCAGAGTATTTACCAGTTTCTCTCATCCTCTGCTTGTGTCTCTTGACTACAACGCTGCCCTCTATTTCAAGTCTGTTTTGCTCTCTTTCAACCACCCCTTGGCTTTCATGCCTCTTATTTCAGCCCCCTGTGTGCCACTGCTTTCCCTCCTTCTTATGAAATCATAACTAGTGGCTCAAAAGAAGTAAGTATCAAAATGCAACATGGCTTTTTTTTTCCTCTCGACTCTCCTGGTTTAGTTAAAAGAAGCAAAATGTCTCATCTGCTTCCACACCTCTCCTGTGATCCCTCTGGCTGCCTCCATAACTCCAGCTCTGCCACTACCCAGAAAAATCTGTGCCTTCATTTTCACTGTATGTGCCTCAATATCCTTGATTTGTTGTCTGAGTAGGAAAAGCAGATCCAGGGGTGGAATCCAGACCTCCCAGTGCTAAATACTTCTAAATACAGAGCCTCTGCTCTGTTCAGGAAGGCTTCTCAACTGTGCTATGTAAACCCCAAAACCTCTTTGCTCAGGAGGCATTGAAGAGGGAACAAGGAACTTGAAGATGAATCAAAACATGAAGAATCCTAGAAGGTAGAAGTAGCTTGGGGTGAAAGTAGGTGGCTACATCACATCTGTCTTCTACTTCATAACTCAGCAAAAAGAAGCAAAGGCAGTGAGATTTGCTGGTGTTAGATTGTTGAGGGAGGCCAACACAAAGAAGGAAGCAGTAAAATTCAGACAGGCCAGAAAAGGGAGATGAAGCTCTTCACAGCCAGAAATGCAAAAGCTCTGTTTTGAAGAAACAGAAATGTTAGGCTTTATCTATTGTTAAGTAATTTCCCCTGAATTAGGAAAACTTGAACTTCCCAAAGCCAAGTCCTTCTGAAAATGTGCTGCCAGTAAGAACAGAATCTGAGGCTTGGTTGGTCCTTCTGCAAATGCTTTTGACTCCTTACAAGGGAAGACTGCAGTTCCTCCTGAACCTAGTTTATAGAAACATAGTCCACTTAGCTTAAAGCCAGGTGGTGGAAATGCAAGGAAGTCAAGAGTTCTTTTAAAAGAGATCTTTATTAATTATAATATCATTTCAGCTGGTGAGTTGCTGACCTGTGCCTGTCAGTAATCTATTGTCTTTCAGAGGCAGGCTGCAAGAGATCTACTTGTCATCAACCTAACATTACATTTAAGCTTTAAATCAGGCACAGATGACAGGTGTTTCTGGAGAAAGTGGAAAACACTCCTCCCTTCTTTTTGTTTCAAGATGAAATTATTTGTCATACAGGAATGGGGACATGCAGTCCCTGCAACTCTACAACCTTTTTTTAAATTTGCTTTTGGGACTTTGAATTTGGTATTTCTTTTTCCTCAGGGAAAGTGAGCTTACAAATCCAGAGGTGATCTGGAACAATGAAAATAAGAGGCTTTGATTTGGTCCATCAGTCTCAGTGTGGCTCTACATGGCACAAGGACTCAACCTTCAGCTAATTTTGAGAAGAAAGAATGAGAAAAAGCACAGAAGACAGGGGAGGAGTGTAAGTATGGAAGGTAGTGAGCAGCCAGGATTGGATATTGAGCTAAAAATCAGTGGTAGGGGAAGTCCTACCAACAGCCCAGAAAAAAAATATGATCCAGAGGAATAATATAGCATACTTGGAAAGGACATTGGCCAGAACAGACTCTGTTTTTTTTTGTTATGGACAGGAAACTCATAACCAAAGGTGGCTTGGAAGAGAAGGAGCACATGGATCAAAGAAGAGGAAATGCCACCGTGTATTCACCAAGTCTCTGCCCACTGTTGAATAGTAGTGGGAGAGCAGAGCCTTTTGGGTTTGAATAAGAAGTTTCAAGAAGTCCTTTAAGAACAGTATAAGAATCTAGGAAAAGGAAACAGCCTTAAGTGATTGTGGGCAGCCCCTAGCATCCTGGAATAAAAAGAACAATATGAGAGAAAACACAGTCCAACAGAAATAATGGGGACGATAGAGGGAGCCAAATTAATTCAAAAAAACATTAGGCAAAATTGGTACCGTAGCTCTTCGGACAAAAAGAGCGATTAGGAGTCTTCATTTAAACTTCACTAAGTTCTTAGCAGGGTAGAGAGTGGAGACACTACAAAGCTGTTTGACCCAGTGTCAAGAACAAGCAAAGATGCAGAAGCAAGATAAGCCACAGCTGGACATTACAGGAATTCAGGGAGGAATGCCAGCATAGAGCAAGACAGAAATGCAACATAAACTCCTCTTACATGGTTAGGGGACCAAAAGTTAGCTCTTGGGAAAAACTGGGCATTAGTTAGTACTGTAGAATTCTGTAAATGGCAAAGGAAATTATGCCTGAGGATCTGTCACCTCCAGATTTTTCAGACAGAACTGCTGGTACTTTATAGTGATCCTGCATGCTGCTCTGAGTTCGCCTGCCCTCTCCTCTCACAGTTACTGCAGGGAGCTGGAGCTGGCTCAATCCAGTGCAGGCAGACACAATACACGAGAGATCAGATACTGTCTTGCTCAAGATCAAGTCTTACAGTCATTGTGCCTTGAAACACAGTCAGGGTTTCAGTATAAAATCTTGGTCTCTTTCAAACAATAAATGAACCAAGTTGTAAGTTTTTAGGGAAAACAGATGCAAAGGCTGAACTTAGATAACTAATAAACCATTTTAAAAATAGAGTATATTGTGGCAAAAACCTTGGTGAGGAAGGCATAGGAAATTCGTTTTCTGTGTGAAATTTACAGCAAAGGAAAGCAAGGTCTGCGTCTGAAGAAAAGTCAGGTGTCTGATGCCACCTTTTTCGTCATCCTCTCTGCCACGCCATTTCTCAAGTGACCCTCACAAACCCCCAAAGAGCACAGCAGTTGCCACACCAGATGAGCCTGGTAGCCCTCCTAATCCAGCCTTCCCACTTCAACAGTTGCTACTCTCTGATACTTCAAAGAAAGGTGCAAGAAACCCCATAGTGGACAATTATAGAATAACCCACCCACAAGGGAACTTTTTCCCTAATCCCTCACCATCAGTTAGTGGTTATATTGTGCCTTGAAGCTTGACAGTTTATATCCCTTCTAAAATTTATTTATATCCTGTCTAATGTAACCATGAATGTTCTTGGTATCCATATAAATGTCTAATCCTTTTCTGAATCCTGCTAATCTCCCGGCCTCAATGAAACCTGGTGGTAACAAATGCCATGTGTTAATTACACATGGTACAAATATTTCCTTGCACCATTTTCAATTCGCTTCCTTCCAATTTCACTGGGTATCCCTTGATCCCTCAGTTGGAAAAAGGCAATGAAATTAGAGCTTGTTCATTCTTGCTGAGCCATGCTGCTGCTCCTTGATTTGTTTCATCTCTAAACAAGCTGTTCCCATCCTCAGCTGGTTTTCCCTGGTCAGGCTGTTAGGCAGTGGGTTGAGACTCAGCACGGAGCTTATACCTTCACCTTATTCTCTGTTCATTTTGAAGGGAAAAAGGGAGAGGAAACGCTGGAGATCTCAAAAGTGCATGCTGGTCGGGCACTCTGAAATCAGACTGCTTTGTGTCAGCAGGTGTTAGCAGCAATATGATGGCACTGACTGATGCCACCAGCCTTTCCCTTCTGACGCCTCCAAGTCAGAGACAGAGCAGGGCATCTGCAATGTGTTTTCCCCTCGGATCTTCAGGCTGCTCCCGAAAGGGGATATCCCCCTCCAACTCGGGCATTTCATTGCTTCCTCGCATCCACGCTAGTTAAGACCAGGCTATGGGATCCAGTTCTGAAGGAATTGCCCTCAGCCACAGCGTAATTCTGCACATCTCTGCTGTGACTGTGGTTGAACTCCAGTTTCACAGTGGTTTCACTGGAGGTGGGACCCTAAGCTGGGGCAGCTGGGCACAGTGATCCATTGGAACTGTTTCGGAGCTGGACTGTGGTGGCCACAGAGAGGCTGTCAGGTGATGCAGTGACAGCACACGAAGTCACGGCTGCTCGGTGTTTCGCTGGAACTCTGTCCCATTAAGGCAGTTCCACAAGCAGGTCATTAATCCCTATTTGTCGCTAAATGTTTTCCCCCTAATACAATTCAAAACAGGGCAGCGTTGCTCTCCATTTCCAGGAGCAATGGAGGGTCCGTGAGTGTGGGTGACACACAGATGTGTCCCAGGGCACAGGAGCGTGTCTGGCTCCTCGTGGCAGCCGCATGCGGAGAACGAGAAGCGCCGCTCGGGCTCCTCACTCGGAGGAATGAAGCGAGAGCAGAAAGCCTGGGGATTCCCAGGGGTTCGCTGCAGCAGGAGCCATCCCCGGCTGCCGGTGCCCAGCCAAAGGACCGGGATCGGGACCGGGACCGGGAGCAGCGGAGCCGCCGCGCGCGGGATCGCCGTGCCCGCCGGCCCCGCCCACCCATTTGGTCCCGCCCATGTGGGCGTGGCCGGGTGGGCGCCGGGGGCCTGTTGTTGTGATGAGCGCCGGCCCCGCCCCCTCCTCGTGCACGGCCGCGCACCGCCCCGCCCGCCCCGCCCTCACGCCTTTTGTCCCCTCCCGCGCCCCGCCCCGCCGGGCCCGCTAAGCCCCGCCCCCCACCCGATCGCTCCTTCCCATTGGTGCTTCCGCCCCGGGACACGCCCCCCCGCGTGCGGGGCCCCGCCCCGCCCCGCGCGGCCCCCCCATGCGCCCATCTGTTCCCGGCGGCGCGGCCGTTCTTGCGCGGGGCGCGGGCGGCGGCGGGGAGGCGGAGGATGAGGGCGGTGAAGGTGACGAGGATGGGCCCGCGCAGCGGCGGCCGCCCGCGGTAGGGGGGGCAGCGGCAGCAGCAGCAGCGCCCCCGCCGGCCCTGAGCCGCCCCGTGCGCGGGCGGCAGCGAGGGGGCAGCGCGGGGCCGGCGGGGGGCGGCCGCTGAGCGGCGTGGCGCCGGGGGGCGGGCGGGGCCGCAGCGCCGAGTGGCGGCGGCACACGCAGCCGCCCGCGGAGTGAGGAAGGCAGCGACCGAGCGGGCGGACGGCGGCCGCGGGAGATGTGCCCGGAGGAGGACGGCGGCTGCGGCGGCGGCGGCGGCAGCGTAGCCGGCACCGGTGGCCCCGAGGCGGCGGCTGCGGTGGCGCTGGACGAGCTCCGCTCCTGGTGGGAAGTCCCGGCCATCGCGCACTTTTGCTCGCTCTTCCGCACCGCCTTCCGCTTGCCCGACTTCGAGATCGAGGTGAGAACCCCGCGGACGCCGCTCCCCGTGCCGCCGGACAGCCCGCGGGCTGTGTCCGCGCCGCCGCTCCCGCTGCGCCCCCGGCTGCCCGGCCCGGCGGATCCCGCACGCCTCTCCCGCTGCCCCGCGCTCTGCCGGGGGGCACCGCTCGGTCCCCGGCGAGCCGCTCGATCCCGCCGTGATGCAGCGCGGGGCGTTCGCTCCGCTTGCGGCGGACCCGGCAACTTCCCCGTCCCTCCCGGGCGCGCTCGCAAACTTTCGGCGCGCCCGTCCCGGGCGGCGGCGGAGCAGGAGCAGGAGCCCCCCGGCTTGCGGCGAGGCTGGCGGGGCGCACGGCGGGGGCGGCCGCGGGCGGAGCGGGGCCGGGCCGCATTGTTCCGCCGGGCCGGTGTCCGCACACAAAGGTGGCGAGGGGACGGACGCCGCACGGAGCCCGCGGTGGGTCCCCCGTGCCCAAAATGGTGGCGGCGAGAGGCGGGCCCGGCCCGGTAACCCCCCACCTTGCCCGGGGGTGCCAGCGACTGCTGCTGGGGGGGTTCCGCCAGCCCGCTCAGCTGTGCCCGGCTCGGCTCCTTTTGTTGCGGGCGGGGGTCCCCACCTGGCCGGCGGGGTGTGCGGGGCTCGGAGGGTCCTGCCGAGCCTTTCTCCCGCATCCCGGCGAGGCCGGAGGGCTCCGGGGGGCACCGCGGCGCTCATTGTGCGGCTCAGCGGAGCCTCCGCCGGGCAATCGACGGTGCCTTCACCACCGCCCCTGTCCCCCGCGAAGGGAACGCTCTTGGCTTTCATGCCTTAGTCGATTTCACATGTAACTTTCTCGTGTGGTTTGTTTGGGTTTGTTTGTTTTTGTTTGTTTCTTTTTTGACTTCATTTCATTTCTTATTTTCACGTGCGCCGCTAATGTCCCGTAAATATTTTGCGCGCCGGCTACAAATGTTACAAACAAAGTGTGTCCTGGTAGGAAATCTTTTGTGCTTGCTGTGAAAAGCTATTCTTGCCAGCGCGTTGGCAATAAACCGGGTGAATAACGTGGTGGCGTGTGTTTTTTAAAGACAGTAATTGCCCCGTGAATGCGAATTCCAAAGATGTTTAAAAGTTCAATGGGATGCGCGGAGCCCTAAAGAGCAAAATTCCTCGAGCAGGATGTGAATTTCTGAAGAGGGGGAATCCCTTATGCGGTACGAAATCTTGAAAGGGGTTGAGATCTCTCAATGATGCAACTTCTTGCGAAAGAGAACTCCCCTCCCCCTCCTATTGATGCCAAACCATTAAAGGGGGAGGCTCTCCGGGCCCAGCAGCGCAAAGTCTTGAAGGAACCTGAATTTACAATGATAAAAGGGCCAAGGCACTAGCCTTTCACCTTTGGAGGCAATTAGCATCTGGCTTGCTTCACAAATGAAGTAAATGTGGGCTCCCCTTTGGTTCCCGGAGCACGCTTAGGCTGGGGGAGTTAACATCATCACTCGGAACAAATTAACTTGCTTTTTTTGGGGGGGGAATGCCCGGGAGGAGGAGGAAGAGGAGTGCAGGCTCCTTGGTGCTGCGGGTGCTGCAGAGCAGAAGCAGCACACCGAAAACATCGCCAAAAAATTCCGTGCACGTGGATGGCCTGCAGCCCTTGGCAGAAATGGGTTTTAAAGCGTGGCGTTTGTCCGAGGGTCGGTGGAAATTGCGGTGAAAGTCGGGATGCTGTGAGAGGACGGATGCGGCTGTCAGAACTCTGCTCCTTCAGGCACGTGGAGTTGATCTTCCCCGGCAGTGTGAGCAGCCCGGCACAAGTAGTTTTAAAAGTTGCTGTTCCTTGAATCTCACCATCTTGTTACCTCTTGTCTGATGTAGTTGTTCCAGTCTCACCACTGGTTTCAGGGATATCTGGGAACAGATCTTTGCACAAAGAGCTTGCTTAAATAGTTCACAGTTTGAAACCAATGGCCAGCGATGGGACTGTTTTCTAAGGGTACTGCTCTGTGTGTGGGGTGGTTTTTTTATTATTTATGCTTTATTTAGCTGCATAAAGAAGATTTCTTCCATGGTTTTGGACCTAATAATACCAATGCCCCTTCTGGCTGGTCTCACTGCCACCTCTGAGGCATGCTTCAGTTTCAGAGGTATCTGAATAAAATGGAGGTGGCTATTCTTCTAGGGGTTTGTGGAGATGCCAGGATTTAAAGCACATGTTAGGGAGAAATAAAACCGTAGCTAGCTATCAAAAAGTGAATCTGTGCTCGTGTATGAATTATATTTTCTTGCTTTAGCTTTGGGTATTGTGGAGAGGTGTGCTTGTGGCTGAACACCAATAGACTGGGGTACACCCCTTCCCTCAAATGCTGCTGCTCCTCATGAGTGACCCAGAGGTGATTGCCCCAGTCTGTGTGGGCACAGAGTGAACCTGTGTATGTGAAAGGAAAAATGGAGATCTCAGCCTCAGAGGGATTCAGCTGGAGGATGCTCGTGCTCAAACTCCTTGATCTTCACAGCTAATGCTTGTCTACCTCTGCCCAGTATCTCTAAGGGACTGGATGCAGCTGTCTCTTCTTGGATGTTCTCTTCTTTCTAGGAGGTGTGAGCTCCTCTGAAATTAAATTCTGGTTGGTGGTGCTTTTGTTGCCGTTTTTTTGATACCAGTGTATCTCCGGGGGGAGTTTAATGCTAAACTCTTACAATATCGTTACAAAAGGTGGAAGTTTTAAACAAGCCTTAATTCTGCTTGAAACAAATATCCCTTGCTCTCACTCTCCTTCCAATTTCAGCAAGCGGGTCAGGTTAGGGTTTCACTGCTACCATCCCTGCAGTCCTCAAACCAAACAAAACCTGACCTTCCCATTTGTGGTATTCTGTTGGTAATTTTTTAAAAGCTCGGGTATTTTTTGTTTTTCTTCCCCCACCCACCCTCCCCCCCGCCCCTTCCTCCCCTGATATTTTTTTTCTTCTGGTGGGTCTGTCCGTAGCTAGCTGGAAGGCTCTGTAATGATAGGCCATCTGGACCCATCCCTCCTGTGCTGAGCAGATTTGCTGAGGGTATTTGAGAAGTTTGGAGCCTTTAGTAGTCTAGAGAGGCAGAATGGAGCTCTTTTTTTTCTTCTTTTTCTTTTTCACTTTTTAAATGCAAACCCTTTGCCCTCTACTTATTGGCCCAAAATAAAGTGAAGCTTCCAGGCTTCGAGATGCAGGGCTGCCATCAGCAGCTGGATGACAGAAACCTGGGAAGCAAATGTTTTAATTTTCTTTTTGCTGGACCGGTGCATTGCCAGAGACTGCAGGGGAAGGGGTGTCCAAAAAGAAAGAGGCACATCCATCAGGCTGGGCTCTGGGCATTGTTTGGGGAGAGGGTGGGCACAGCTGGCCCTCATGCTGGCTCTGGCAGATGCAGGCGCCTGGGTTCCTCTTTTTAAAGTCTCTGCTGCAGCATCACCCGCCAATGGACTCAGGAGGGGTTCAGCTACCGCCAGCAGGTCAAAAGTTCAGTGGGACAGAAGCGGGTGCTTCGGGACGTGTTCAGCTTCATGCCGTGTTTTTACATGGATCTGAGGATGGCAGAGAGCACTTCTGCCTTCTGGGCTGGATTGGCTTTTTTTTTTCCTTCCTCCCCTTTTAAATGGCTGCCTTGTCAGCCATCTGCTGTACAAAACTTTCATGCCACTTCAAAAGTGGTCTTTTGGTTGTGTTGGCTTGGTTGTCATGGCATATTTCTTGGTGGTTTGTAAAATCACAGAATCACAAGGTTGCAAGGGACCACACTGGGTCATCTCTCTTCATCACACTAATCTGCATCAGTGAGTTTGTCCTTACCTACTCTAACAGCAGTGCAGCAGGAGAAGGTGTGGCTCTGTGGGGCGTGTCATTTTTTTTGGCTGTCATTACTTTGATGGACAGAAAGGATGTTTTCCACAGTCAAGTTAGTGCAAGTGATGATAGGGAGTGATTTATTTCCCTCTTCAAGACTGGACTGTAATGTGGGACACCTCTTGTGTCAAAGTATCTGCTGGCTGTATGCCCTTCCCCTCTGCAACTGAAATACCCTCCTGGCAGCTGTAGGGGTTGTTTGTATCGAAAATATTGGAGAATATTTAACGTTTTCAACCATATTTCAGCACAACTTGAAAACTCTGGACAGGAGCCAGTGTGGCGTGGCCACCCAGCTCTTTGGCATGTGCTCTCAGGAGCTGTGGACTCAAACATTTTAGGAACTTCTGCCTGGGTAGGTCGAGGGGAGGTGACTTTCCAGAATGTGCTTGAAAATAGTCAAAACATTGTTGTTAACTTAGTTTATTTGGAAAAGGGGGAAAAGCCACATTACACAGGGAAAACATAAATCTTTTCCTGTGGTTTTTAAAAGCACCTTTGGGCAAATTGCCTTTGCTGTTAACTTCACTACAGCTTTAAGATGCTTTTCCTTGCCTCTTGCCCCTTCCTCGCACTTCAGGCTCTGGCTCTGCCTTTAGGTACATTCCTCCCACCCACAGGCAGGGAGGGCACTGCTGCTCTTGCCTTCCTTTTTCCTTCTCTAGTGTGGTATCTCCGTGCTGGTTCCTGAACAGGCTCTTTCTGTCAGAAATATTATGTGGCTGTTAGAAACCAGCAGCTGCTACTGCTCCCCCGGGTCCTGAGGAGGAAGAAGAGTGTGGAAGGAAGGAGAAGGAGAGAGCAGAGAACAGGGCTTCTTCTATCTGTGCAAACCAGATACAGCTTTACAAGAAAAAAATAAATTAATGTGTTAAACAGTGCGTTAGAATTTTAATACTTTGAAAAGAATTTTTCCTAGTGAGGGCAGGATGGCCAAATATGCTCTGACCTCCACTGTGGTATCATGTTAAGTCCTGCTGACAATTCTCTGTGGATCCCCTTAGCTCTGTCCTTTGGGTGTGTCCCTTATGACCCGTGACACCAAAATGACACAACCTTCCTGTTCTGTCCGTGGCTTGTATGGGGTTAATTACACAGACTGTAGGGTTTGGTACCCAGGTAGAGCCTTCACCCCTCTATAGCTATTTGGGTCTGGTGCTGCATTATTGATGGTTATTATTGGTATTACAGTAGCATGTACAACATCTACTGGTGCCTCATCCTGCTCTGTGATGGCCAGGTAGTTTCTGATCAGAAGAATTTAAAATCTAAGTAAGATCAATGCAGCAAGAAGGCGCTGCACGCTGATGAAAATGTTGGTGAATTCATGTAGGTCAGCTATGTTAATCGAGGGTAGTTCTGAGTTTAAATGCCTTTTTGGTAGAGTAGTTCAGTCATCAGGATGTCCATCCCTCTTGCCATTTGCCTGTTTACAGCAGGCAACATTAAAGTGGAAGGGAGTGGGCAGTGACTGAAGTAACAGCGAGCAATAGATGTGCTGACTAAAACTTCCCTCTCACGAGAAGCACCTTGCTTTAGAAAAAACACATTGTCTGAGGAAAGGCAGAGTGACTGGCAGTGCAGGGAGAGGTGCTGTAGACAGGGTTGGAAAAGATTATGGAATTCAAATATACTGAAAAGACAGTGTTAGTCCTGTTGTGTGGAGAGACCCATTTATGGACCACTGTGTGAATCTGGGTCATGTATTATGGTCACTCTGTGATGGCTCTGCTTCCCCTGGGCAGCATCAGCTTCATCAGAGTAGAGAGTGTGAGCTGGGTGTTTGTTATTTAAAAAACCCAACAAAATCAAGGGCTAATACTGCTTTTGCTGTTCCTTCTACCTGTTCCATCCACTGTTTAGTTCAGTTGCTGCAGTGCCCCATCCCTCTCCCCATATCTGTTCCAGCACCACTTCTTCTTACATTGCTGCTCTTCGCTTTTGCTCTTAGTTATTCTGTCCATAATAGAATCATTAACACTACGTGTCAGTGTTGGGCTCTAGAGTTCATTGAGATTAATGGAGGGGGGAGGCAGAGAGATACTTCTCAGAGCTGTTGTTTCAAGTGGTCTGCAAATTGGAAAGCAGTTTCCATTTCAAATGCAAGTCACATCTTTCCCAACTGTAGATCTTAAACTTTTACACAAGTGTTTACATTTTATATAATGATACTCTAGTGTAATTGGATAAAAAATACAAACAAGCAAAAACCAACAAAAAAAGGAATAGGTAGTTCAGGAGGCTGATACATGAGTTAAAACGTTATCTTAAGCCTGTGAAAAGAAACAAGTAGTGACTGCACGAAGCCAGAGGGTGTCTGAACAATGGATAAGGAAGGTTATTTTGACAGCAACATTTTGAATGGATCTGAGTTAGGTGACAGGGGAGTTGGGGAATGACTGTAGCAGTCGAAGGCAGAAGGGAAGGAGGAACACGATAAGAATTTCAGTGATTTGATGGAGCACATGGAGCCTGATATTACAGATTTTATGTGGGGTTAGTACAGGGAATTCTTCTGCTGGCACGGCTGACACTGAAAATCATGCCTGGTGTTAGCTGAAGTGTTTGTGTACCCACAAGTTTAACAGTTTAAGCTGAGTTTATTTTAAGACTGATTTAAGATAATCAGGTGCAAGTCTTTCCCCACTAGGAAAAAAACATAATGGTTTGTGTAGGAGCTTAAATATGACTTTGCAGTTTGCTTTGTTTAAGAAGATCCAAGTACTACAAACAACCTGTGCCAATTCAATTAGCCGATTTAAACTTCTGCATAGCGCATAGTGCATCTAAATCGGGCCACAAAAGTTTTTCCTTGTGGAATTTGCTCTAACCAAACCAACTAAAAGTAACACCTTTAAAGTGTTGCAGCTTTATATGTAGACCTGCTTAACTGTGTTCTTTCTCTCCCAGCGCATAATGCCGGCAGAGCTGTGCCATTCTGCCCCTGGCATCTGTTAAGTGCCTGCATGAAGGGTGAAGAATTAACTTTTGTAATGGCAATGGATGCTTTCATAGACTTCTTTCAGGCAAAAATCTCCTCAAGAAAAGGGCTATGGGTAGAAATGACAAGAGCCAAGGAGTTAAAATTCCCGAATTAAAAGTTTCTCGTGTAAACATTATTGTAGGTATGTATGAATTTAAAAAAAAAAATTATTTCCCCCCCTCCTCGTTACCAGAAGCAACAGCATCTGCTGTGGTGGTGGGAACAATGCAGCCTAGTGATTCCTCCTTCCTTACAGTAGAGAATCCTGTTAAACACACAAGGCAGTGCCTCAGAGTGTATCCTTTCAGCAGGCTTGTTCCTTTTAATGGGTGCCCATTCCTGGGGTCTCCATTGTTTCACCAACAATAGCACTAGGGGCAGCTGATTTGGTTGACAGAAAATGCGTTAATTTAACAGATCTATTCCCTTTAGCCGGTCTCCTTCCTATTGTGCCCCAGTTCTCC
Source organism: Acridotheres tristis (assembly GCA_037013685.1). NCBI lineage: Eukaryota > Metazoa > Chordata > Aves > Passeriformes > Sturnidae > Acridotheres > Acridotheres tristis. The sequence goes on from CM072885.1 coordinate 69,134,564, forward strand.
CCCAGTTCCTGGGGAGGAGGGCCTCGAGAGCAGGGTCTGTTAGGTGGAAGGCTCCTGCAATTAGGAGGGGTTTGCAGCCTTTTGTGTGAGGAACAGAAAACAGCTGATGGGGAAAAGTGGTGAGAGTGCAGTTTGCTCACTGCCAGAACTCTCATTTTTCTGCTTTTTGGAGGGGCTTTACAGACAGCCTTTACAAGGGATGGGGGAATAACTCGATGCTAAGCGCTGATGGCAGTCAAGGTCTTTGCTTTGCTCAGAGGTGGTCTTGCAGCCCAATGTGGCAACTCCTTTCAGCACTGGCTCAACTTCCTGACAAACTCTTTATACACTATAAATGCTTAGCTAAAACACCAGCTTTCCACTGAAAAAGCAAGGCTGCTGGTGTTATCCGGGGTAGGACGGCAGTGTGTAAAGTTAACAGCAAATGATTTGAAACACGAGGGGTGTAGTGGTCTTCAGGGACCTCTACCCTGGATTAGGCCACCAGTTCAGTGTAGTTTTTGGACTGGTCTGATTTAAACAGTGCAGGCTCTTCACCATTGGATGCACTTACACTGGTTCAGCTCTTCCCTGGTTCAGTAAGGGGGGGGGGGGTGTTTTTGTTGGTTTTTACATCAGCGTGGTCAAGCAGACACATTCAGCCTGGTGGGAGGGAGGGCACACGCACTGCTGAAACACGGGGGCAGTGAAACACGAAGCTCTTCTGCTCTTGGGGGGGATGCTGGCTGCCAGGAAGATCTTGGCTGCCAGAAAGAAGATCTCACTCCCTCTGAAGCCCTCACTTCAGCCACGCTTCTGACTGTGTGGTTTGCCCCTTTCCTGGCACCATCCCAGCTGCTCGCTGGGTTTTTGCAGGGGTTGTAGTTCTGGACCTCCTGCTTTTGGTGGCTGCAAACTGCCGGGTCAATCCACTGTGGCTCTTGAAACTCTAGCCGTAGTTTAGTTCTGGTTGCTGGGGCTGGTGATGTAAAAGGAGCTCTGGAGGGTCTTTTTCCTCCTCTTTGGTAAAGCCATTAATTCTCTGGCTCTTTCTCTCCAGCTAAGCCTGCTGTAAAGAGGCCGGAGCTTTGTATGGCCAAAAGGTTGGAAGGCAGACCTAGTATTCTCCTCTCTGGGGAGACCTGTATGTAGAATCTTGTGGCAGAAAAAATACTGATATATCCATAACACAAGGCAAAGAAGGTTGTGGTTGGAGGTTTTTGGTTTTCTTCTTGCTTGTTTTTTTTTTTTTTTTCTTTTTTTTGTTTGTTTGTTTTAGGAGGCAAAGGGTGAGAGTTCACTTAAAGATCTTGACTCTTAATAGAGCTTGTCATTGTTGCTAATATAAAACAAATGATGAGCATAGGAGAGGAATCAAAGGCTCCCTCTTCTGGTGTTCTGGGAAGGTTCAAATACTGAAAAATAAGCAAGGAAAAAGACCCCTTTCCCTACCTTGTGGTATTTTGTGACCTCACTTAGGCCTGACCCTTACTGGCCCACCACGTAAGTTTCTTCATGTCCTCTAAATACACGAACTTAACAGCTCTCTGTGGAAGTGAAATGCATTTTCAAATGCAAAATATGTTGCACTTGTAAATAAACGTGACTCCTGGTTTCAGAAGGGTTCCCAATCTGAGCACGGAAAATGGCAGCCCTGCTTGTCCCTGCAGATGACATTTCTCAGTGCTTCCCTTTGCTTCTCCTCTTTGCTGCACCCTCCTCTTGCAAAGATAATGTCGTGTCCCGTGCATTTCCCAGGCCACATGTGTGCATTGGCATGTAAACATGTTTGGGATGATTGGAGTGGCCAAGTATGCTGAGCACTCCCTCTAGGAAAGCGTGTCCAAGGCTCTGGCACTCCTGTTGCCTTAGGTTGAGTCAGTCCAGAATTCAAAACTTATTAGTGGTTGATTGATGGAGAAATGTGCACAAGGGGTAGTACTTTGTTGGTAATTTTAAATTAATTTTCGAAAAAGCATTGTATAAAGCATAGTACCTCTGAAATGAAAAGAATTTCAGAGCATTAAAGAAGGGACTTTTTTTCCTTTGATATTTTTGTGTTCTTCAGTGAAGAGCTGGCCATCACCTGGCTATTTTTCTCTGTGTTGTTAGTGTGGACTCATGAGCAATGTCTGGTGGAACCTGGGAACATCAATTCTCAAGCTGCCTTCCCACAGCAGCTCCTGCCACCGGGATTAAAAACCACAACACTTTTTAAAAAACACTTTTTTCTTTAAAGTGAGCTGTGCCTCAGCAGAAGCAGTTCCCCCAGCCAGCTCCCTCCACAGCCCCACAAAAGTGTTGTACCATCATGACTGAAGCAGTAGCACGGGAATGGAAACAGGCAGCGGGGAGGGGAAGGGCTTTTTATAGCTGACACTTCTGCTGAAAGAAATGCTTATCACACTGCAGCCCCGGGTAGCAGGTGGAGTGAGCTGCACAGGTAACAAGAGGTCATGCAGCAATGAGAGCACCTGGGGAAGAAACCTTATCAGTAAGACCCTCCCCCAAAAGGGTTTTGGGCTATATCAAACCTTGCTACGTTTCTTTTTTTCAAGTGAACATTCTAGTTAGAAAAGTTTTAATGTGGAGTTTAGATGGCGAGCCTTTAAATTGTTCATTCTGTGCAGCTGAAATCAGTTAAACTTTGTGGTGGCTGAGAATCTTGTGCAAAACGCTTTTTGAGAAATTCAGGCTTTCTTTAAAAAAAAAACAAAACAAAAACAAATTCCCAAGAAAAAGGTTTCTCTGTGGCTCTGGTCACTCAACAATGCAGATATCTATCCATCAGGATTTGTTTGCCTGTGCTGAAGAGGCTGGAGCAGCTTGCCTTGTCGGACAGGGCAGCCATGTAGAATAAACAGAGAATAGCAGTCTCGATTTCCTTTCTTTCAGCCTGATACAAGGTGCCGAGGCACTGAAGACTATTTTGCCCTTAAGATAATTGTGAGTTGGAGAGGATCAAAGGGCTTGAGGGGGTTTTTTTGGTTGAAAGGGGATTTTCTCCATGGACAGCTGCAGTAGTGCATTAGTAGTGCAATGGATTATCTTTCCATGATCTGTAGGATCTCAACCAGCTATCGAGGGGCCCCACTGAAGGCTGCTGCTTGGGGGAGGCAGAGTGAAAGTCTCCTCTAGCAGGGAGACCTGTAATGCCTGGGAGAGAGCTTGGACCACTTGACTCCCCCTGCCCCAGCAGGGTGGGTGGTGCTGGATATTCTTAGACGGCAGATAATGCTGGGAGCATGAGGAAAAGGAGCCCAGCTCTCAGTCCTGACTAACCACAGCTGATGCCCTGCATCCACCCTGCTCCCCAGTGGAAGTGCTTACTCAGGAATGTGAGAAGTGAGCTGATTCCAGCCGCTGTGGCATCCCGCAAAGGGCAATGTGTAATTTGGGAGGGTGTTGCGAGTCCCTCGGTGGAACAAACTGCTCTCTGTAGTAAACATCTGACCTGCCAAATGCCCGGACTTTGTCATTTTGGGAAGTTTTGGACGATGGCTGATCTGAGAGTAGCTGTGGCATTGAGTGGGTGTCCCTGTACATGCCTGGATTGGGTATCTATATCCTTGCTGGGGGGGAGGCAACACAGCTGGCCTGACTGTGGCAAGGGTGGCAAGAGGGGATGGGACAGGGTTTGGTGCTATCAGAGGTGGAGATCAGGTCATGCTGTGCCTCCCTGACCTGGTTTCAGGGCTGGGGGATGAGGGGGCTGGAATGTGCAGAGCGGCAGAGCTGTCAAGGAATGCAGGTCCCCAGGTGGCCACTGCAGTGGCTTGTGCTTAGGTCGGGCTGGAATTGCATCTCTGCTGGTTAATGAGTGCTGGGGCAGCCCTGCCCTGCCAGGCCCTCCTGTGCACACCTCCTCAGGTATTGAGTGGAATACCAGCCAGGGAGGGGTGACAATAGTATCTTGGGAGGTGTTAAACTCACCCTCCCAGCACTTTTAGAATTTTCTTTTAACTTTAAATGATGGAAGCTTTATGGCTTTTTGATTGGTTGGGGGTTTTTTGTGTTGTTTTTTTGTTACTAGTGAAACAAGCTGGGATGAACGCAGCTCTGGATTTCAGGGCTGATGTTTTTTTGGGACAGGCAGTTAGAAAGACTTGTCTTTATTTTTAAGCAGGACTGGTTTCAGAATTTAAGGGCCGCCATATGATGTTGTGTTCTTTTTCCTTGGAGTAGCAACTACAGTTTATAATCATTGCCTAGTCCTTAGCCAGTTGGCAGGAAGACTGCTGTGAAGGGATTGATTATTAGTGGATGCTTCATTGTGCTGTCCAAGCCTGACTTTCTTGATCTAACCAGTTTCCTTCAGTTGGAATGGCTGTAGTCAGCAGAGAGAAGAGACGAAGATGTGTCTCTTCCCTCTCACTAGCGCTGTTTTTTGTTCATGGGATATACTCAAGATAAGAAGGGTCAACAAAAAGTGTCAACACTTGAGCATTCTCATAGAAAGCCAGCTGGCTGGCTGGCTGCTGGGGACTGCTCGCAATTTTTCTGCTTCCTCTTGTGATTCTCTCAGTATTTGTTTGTGGAGTGGTGACTTAAAACTGGTTCTGTTTGGTGTGAGCATCCTGGAGGCTCCGCCCTTTCCCTGGGAGGGGCACCGTCTGAGTGGGAACATCATCTGGAAGATGATCTAGAGCTCAGAAAGGCTAAGACACGCTGGCAGCTGTGGCAATCGGAGATGAGTTAGAGTTTAAACTGGCAGTGAGGACATGCACAAGTACAGAGGCAGCAGCGCAGGCTGGAGCTTGGGCAGCAACAGCTGCCAGGCTCCTTGGATAGAAGCTGGGATGGTTTGGTCGTGCTGAACCACATCCTGCTGCAGCTCCTCTGATAAACCTGGGCTGGCTAAATAAAAGTTAGGATGTGAGCAGCTGTGCACAAAACAGTCGTGCTGTAGTGGAGTCGCTGGTGCTGCTGTTGGGGAAAGGGAGTTTGAGCTGGGTCTGAGCAGGAATGGTTTGTGAGGAAGGGGCCAAAGGAGGGAGGTGTGTGTGTGTGTGTGTGTGTGTGTGTGTGTGTGAGGCTTGGGCTGGGCTGCACATCCCACCCTGCTGTGCTTAGGCTGAACAGTAGCACTTGGAAAGGACAGCTGAGCTAATACTTCAAAGGTGAAGGGCTGAGAGATTCCATGCCAGGTCTTGGAAGTATGATCCTAACCCTCTTCTTGCCTCCTGCTCTCCTCCCCCACTCCCAAAGCCCCTCTTGGGCTGTGTGGAAGTGTCCCAGTTCTTGCAGCTGTGTTAGTTGTAATAGGTCATTTAGTCCTGAAATCACTGTTTAAAAGGGGCAAGTCCTTGCCTCGTGTGACAGCTGCCGCCTTGCACTTTTCCCCAGGCTGGAAATAACTGCATATGACACAGGAGCAGAGCATGGCATGGGGGAGGGAGGAAGGTTTCTGGCTTCCCCTTAGCGCTATAATGGCTTTGCTGTGTGCCTCTTCTCCCATGCGGACCACAGCAGAGCCATGCCCCACATATTTAGCAGCTCTCTCAGCTGGCAGTGCCCAGGCAATCCTCTTAACAGCCAGGCACTCTCCAGGCTCTGTAGACTGGAGCCTTCCTGTGCATCTGGGAGCAGGAGAAAAAGGGTGTGAGGTGGTGGTGGTGGTGATACAGGATGCTTGCCTAGAGCATCAGGGAGCCACGCTGTTCTGTTTAGAGGCAGAGACAAGGAGAAGGAAGGTGGGAATGTTTCTGCTCCCAGCTCCCCTCTTCAAAATCCAAAGCCTTGAGCCCATGGAAACCTGGCCAGCTTTTCCTTCTAGCTGAAGGGCTGTCTCCTGATTGGAATGACAGCTTTGAACTGGAAGACATTATTTCATTAGCGTGCTAATCAGATACAGAGATTACCTGATTGGCTACTTAATAATTAAATGAAGTTGCCTGTAATTCTTTGAGCACACACAGAACTAATTAAATTAACCCTTCACTGCCCTGCATGCCTGGGATGCACTTGTGTGAAATGGAGAGGGCAGCTTCCCCAATGTGGGAACTGGGATCAGAAGGGGTTGTTGGTTAGGAAGTAGCTGCTGCAGGACTGCCAGAGTGATCTTAGCAGGAGTATGGAGAGAAGATTATGCACTCTTATACCATTTCCCTTCAGTTTGGCACACCTGATGTGTGATCAGTGTGTCTGGCAATGGGCTACCAACGATCTTGTCTCCAAATAGCCAAATAAATACACTGGGCTCGTGGAGCTGATGCCAAGGCATGTGCAGTGACCCGGCCCATGACTTAAGATCATCTGATAAAAAGCAGAGAGAAGGAAAACCTGCACTTGACAGTTCTTGAGGAGAAGAAGTCAAACAGAGAGCAGAAGATGTTCTCCTGTACTTTTGAAGCATTATTCTTCCCTGTCCTCACTGGCACGTAGGCACAAGCCAGGTTCTTTCCTTGCATTTGGCAGGATTCCACCAATTAAACTTCTTGTTGACCACTTATTTCTCTCTACTCCTGCAGTGTCTGCTCCAGGAACTGCACATTGCATATATATTGGATATGTATATTGCATATACAAAGATATGTTTCCAACAGTTTGAGGAGGACACAGAAGTCATGTCAGTGCCACAGCTTTCTTTTATTATAGTTGGTAAAAAGAAATGTGAAAAGAGTAATAAACAGAAAGTTTCCTTGCGTTTTCCAGCCCCACTACTGTGCCCAAGCTTTCAGCTTCTGTAATGCTAGAGGTGTGGCAGTTTGAAATTTACAGTGAAAGGCTGATTTTTATAACGTGTGAGAAAATTGTTGCAGTGTTGAAGACACTCTGTGTTTGATCATTTTATTGCTAGGGTGAAGAGTTAGCATCTATAATTTTTTTGCATCCATTTTTAGTGCTAAGCACTGGGTTGAGGCAACAGAAAAGCTACCTTATAATAATCCAACTCTCTTCCCTTGCTGCTGCCACTGTCTCCTTCTAGACTTTGCCCATACATGTTAAAATGAAACTGTCAAATTAAGCACATTTCACTGTCATCCAGAGCTAAACTTGGCAGAGAAGAGCCCTTGGACCTTCTGGCCTAAGTTAACCACGGCTGGCTTCAGCTACCCCAGTAAGGAATTGCTGTGGCATGCAGAACAGCTTTCCCCTTCCCCGTGGTCCATGTTGCTGACTCTGTCCTCTTTTTCCCTGAAGATTGTTTGTAGCAGCAGTGTCCTTGGAGCCAGCAGAGGGATAAATATCTCGAGCCACTGCTTTGTCTTTAAAATCTGGCTTCCACATGACAGGCAGCCCAAAACGCTTTCGAAAACAGGTCAAGAGACAGAAGAAAACAGCGAGGATGGGAAACAAAAGGGCAGCTTTCAGGGTAATTAGATGGTTTCAGTGCTCCTTCTGGCAGGGAGCATTCGCTGGTGAGACATGACCCCCTGTGCTGACTCTCTACAGATGTGGATATGCTGGCAGGGTTTGAAGGAAGAGCAGGAAAAACAGCCAGCGATTGTGTCCCTACTGATCTTTGAGACTTAGCATCTCCACTTCCAAGCCCTTGGATCTGCTCTCCCCACAAGCCAACCTTTGCTATCCTTCCTGCACTCCCCTCTGCCTTCCTGGGTCAGAGCCAGGTCTTTGATTCCCACCTGGACTCCCAGCCAGGGTCTCTGAGAAAGTGCTTGCCCCTCCGTGTTATGAGCCATGGGCAGGCATAGGTCATAAAAGTGTGGATTTGGGGGAGGCAGGGAAAGTGGGTACAGTGCAAGGTGGAGCTGGAGCCCAAATACAGAAGCCAGTCAGGCTTTAGTGTTGTTAATATTTGATGGTGTCTTGTTGTAAAAGGGCAGTAAGTAAGGCTGGCACAGCTGTGTCTGGCCTGTTGCTGCAGTGGAAAGCTGTTTTTAGGGATGTCTGAAACAAAGGATATTCCAGTGTGTCGTGGAAGTGGCCATTTAAATGCATCTCACCATAAAGATGCTCCCTTCGAGCAATTTTGATATCGGAGCTTGTGGGACTCACTCCTGTGGGCAAAATCGTGCTCCATCAGACAGAGCCTGAATGCTGGAGATTGGGTTTGGGGACGGAGTTCAGGGAGGCTTTTTACCTCTTGTGTCCTCCTCTTTGTTTTTGTTTATGGGTTTACAAAGTCAGATTAGCATTTCAATGTTGGAGGCAAAGCCCTTGGGCAGTGGTGGAACCAGCCTGGTCCAGCCGGTTTGGGATTACTGCTCCCTTCCCAGCAGCCATCCTTCCTTCCCATCTCAGATGAGGAGCAAAGCCCGAGGCTTCTCCTGTTGGGAATGCACCCAAGCTGCAGCTACCCCTCCAGCATGTCTGAAGGTAGATGGGCAGTGTCATCGGGAAGGGTAATTAGCCTTCTTTTCAGGCAAGGATAATTGTTTTATTATTTTAAATGGCAGCATAAGTTCTGGGGCTAAGAGCTCTCAATCCAGAAGCTGTTCACTTTGGCTAATAGGTGTTGCCTGTCCACAAGCTTGGCTTTGCTTCAATCCTGTGAATCTCAGAATCCAGAGTCCTGTTACTTTAGTAAAAGAGTGTATTGAATAAAAGAGAAGTCCGTGCCCCTTTCCTCTCCCTGTCAGGGATAATGCTGTACTGAGACACACCGGTGCAAATATAGAGCAAGCCCAGTGGGTTCAAGTCAATGCACTCCAGACTCATATTTTAATTGCAGAAGGTAGTGTCTCTTCTGAAACCAAAATTTTCTCTTTGGGCTATTCTGTGTTTGTTCACCAGAACTGGCTGCTGCTCCATGCAGTTCCCAATCCATATGCTGAGAATTCAGTGCATGGGAACAGGCTTAGAATGCAAGATTCTTGCATGTGGTTGAGCTTGCAAACTTACTTCACACAAGAAGCTTGAAGAGGAGGTAGCTTAAGCATAAGAACTTATTTGTGTTTATTGCTTCTTTATTCTGAAGGAGATGTGAAGATCTTTTGGAAATGTTCCCCCAGTTTGATTAAATTGTTTATATGGCTTTTCTCCCCATGTGCAAAGATGGCACTGTATTCTTTGTTGGAAGACTCTAAAAAAATCTTCTCAGCTTGTAGCTATTAACAGAAAGGGATCTGAGTCTGTGTAAAAAAAAATTTCTGTGTAAAAAAATATTTCTTTAGATTCGTTCCACCTTCTCAGGTGCCACAAGTCGAGTTCTGATTTCTTTTGTTCTAATATACTCTATAACTGCCAGTACTTTGTGCTGCCTCACTTATGCTAAGACACTGTGCATACACCTTCATTCCTCACTCCCCTGCACATTACTCTTTGTCTGCTGTCTGGAAGAGGAGTCGTTCAGGGTGCCAGTATGTTAAGCTGTTGAGAGAATGGGGAGAGATGAGATGAAGGTATTGTTATGCTGGAAGGTGTTAATTGGTGCTATCAGCCACTTGTTTGATTTCTAGACAATTACAGCAGTCCTTGAAGTTGTGTCTGAGCCAAACAAATGGCAGGGGCTCTGCAAGTCCCCCATCTTGCCTTTTTTGTGAGTGCTTATTTCCCCACTGCCACTGACAAAAATTAGCAGGACTTTCTCTACACACTTGAGCAGTGAGGATGTGCCTGGATGTTGAGGAGCTGGCTGGGTGTGCTGCACACAACTCACCACATTGCTTGTGAGCCCCGGCCTGGCACAGTGGCTTGGCAGGGGATGGAGAGGAGATGCTGAATGGTGTGGGGATATTTCTGGGCTCCTTAGAAGCAGAGGAACTCATGTACTTACTTGGGTGATGCTTTTTTCTGTGATGTTTCCTGCTTTAGAGGCAGACGCTTGATATTATTTAGGGCAGCATCCTCCTGTAGGGCCAACAGCCAGCTGCCAAATAGAACCTCTTATTTGTAGTCCAGGATTTCTGCCCAGAGAGAGGACAAGTGAATATCTCCATTCCTCCCCTGTAGCAGGGACAAGATATGCAGCAGAAGAGTGACTGGCTCCTCTGCAGCCAGAGTAGAAATCCTCTCCACGGCTGCCCTTTCTCCTATAGCTGGGAAGTAAGGAGCCATCCTGAGTTCCCTGATTTATTTTTCTACTTTTTTCCTGGGTGCAATAAGAAGTGGGATGGGGAGTAGCACCTGCAGAAGCTTGGAGACAGGGTACATTAATGCCTCCCTCTTCCATCCAAAGGTCCAAATTACTGAAGCATAACTTGTGGACTTCCTGGCATACGTAGAGACACATGAATCCAGCCGCAAGTGCCTGCTCCTGACATTCCTTTGGTCATGGGGGGTGGAGTATTGCCACCCTAGTGTCCCTCCCTGGTGTCATGGCTTTGCTTGCTGCTTTTGCTGAATGTTCATGCTGTGCACCTGGTTTTGTGCTATGTCATACATGGGAAATGGAGTGAGAGAAGGCAGCTGAACAGAGAGGTGATGCCAAACAGAGGCTTAGAGCTTGAAGGTGTAAGTGACCAATAAGGACCATTATGAGAGGAGAGTCAGTCAAGACTTGATTTCAGAAAAGACTGATTTGGAAACCCCAATATAGAATCACAGAAATGTACAGTCGGAGTGGACCTCTGGAAGTCTCTTATCCAACCTCTTTGTTGGATTCAGGCAGTCACCAACAGCAGGTCAGGTTAACCACGGTCTGAAGAGTGCATAGTTTCTCTGCTCTTTTCTATTCTCTGAATGCTTTTCTCTGTTTCTTTCCCTTTTCCCATTTCCCCAGAAGAGAGCAGAATTGTGAAAAAAGTTCAGAGATTATTTAGCAACGTATAGTCTATAAAACTGCTGAAATTCAGCTTGGACAAAAGGTGAGCTTTTAGTTCTGAAGCAGGGATACACCTTTTGCTAGGATTTTTTTGAAACTCCATTTGAACTGTGACTGACAATAAGTCAGGGCTGGAAACTGCCGGTTCTTTTTTTCATTCTGTAGGGAATAGTTTGCCTTTGAGGGATGGTTGTTGCTTGTGCAGGAATACCTTCCTTCAGGAGTCATTATGCAGGCACTCCAAATGGGACCTGTGGGTAAGCACCACACAAAATAGCAGCTGTTGCCTTGAGAGAAATGCCTTAGGCCAGACAGGAAGATTTTTATTTGTTTTATTGTTGGGAACAGATAGCCAAGAGTTCTGGCCTTTGGTCTTTTAATACATAGCTTGTTTTCATCCACTCCTACATGCCTGAAATCTATGTGATTATCTAGTCTCTAAATCCCTATCAGCACCTTCACAGGTGTTCCAGTGCAACTCTTTCTGGGGCTGCATTGAAACAGATCAGGCAGCTGATCTGGACAGTGGATTTAAAAAACCTAAAACACCTCAACTCCCATTCCCTCCAGTTATTTTTTTGCCTGGATTAGTTTCATGAGCTTGGCTTATAGAGCGGCCTGGCAAATAGTTGTGCCAGCCATATCGTGGTATGGAGTTTGGATAAGCGGTGGGGATGAGCAAAGGGGCAAGAATAATTTAATGTTCAAAGTGGACTGTCATGTCAGACTGATCATGCAGGCATTTATCACTGTCAGTGGAAAGAAATTGAACTTTGAGAGATGAGAAGAGTCTATTTTAGAATGACATGAATCACTCTGAAGGTGTTCCCCTCTTTTCTCCATGGATGATGATGGGGAACTGAGTATGCCAGCTCTGACAAGGCATCAAACTTAAACCTCACTTTTTGACTCTTACGTTTTAATAGTCAAAGCATTGGCATGCCTGATTATTGTTCAAAATGCTTCACCCTCAGTGCTGTTGTAAATACAGAAAATGTCACCAGCTGGAAGCAAAATCCCAAACTTCCTAACAGGGCAGTTGTGAGCAATAGCAATGCCATGAAAATCCAGCTCATAACCATATAAGTGGTTGAAGAGCTAAATATTAGCTCTGGAGGAAAAAAAACCAAAACACTTTTAACCACTGTCCATTGCTTTACCTTTGGGTTAGGCTGCCCAGAAAATGGTGGTGTTCCTGCACACTTTTCAGCATTTCTGTCCTGCAGTGCTGCCTTCAAAGACCAATATTGCCTGCTAATGTAATTTGTATTTGATCTCAAGTGGTGGTGATGGTAGAGAACGTGCCTGCTTCAAATCACCACTGTGACATGATAGTGAGGGGTTTGTTGTACATTACTGGGGGGGGTTTTGTGTGTTGAAACTGATGCTAAATGATTACAAATTCGGTTACTTGACAGGAAACACTGCAACCTTTAATTCAGTGCCTTGTACCTGTAAATGATGATGGGTTTTAATTACAGGGTTGTATGCTTTTTCCATGGGCTTGCTCTGTAGGGTAAGTGGTGCTGAGAGTACAAACCAAGGCTGTGCACTGAAGGAGGCTGTTGGCTGTGTGGTTCTCACCTTGTTTGCTAAAAAAGCTGGGAAGTGGGCAGGATATGAGAGATGGAGGCTGCCACAGGAGAAGAAAGGATGTCTGTTGGTTACATGAAGGTGTAGTGCTGTATCTGTCTAGCCAGAGGCAAGGCACATGTGAGATCCACAGCTTTCCCCTCTTCTGCCCTAAGACATGACAGCTCCTTTTCATCCACCAGTTCAACTTTGTGGGGCCGTGCTTGTGCAGGGAGGAGAGGGAGTGATATGGGTTTCAGAAGCTAAATTTTGGAGGGATTTTGGTTTTTCTTTCTTTTTCAACTGAAATTACTTTGGTTGTCTGGCTTACAATAAAGCCCTAAAATGAGTGGAATAGGAGTAGGAATAGAGGAATAAGGATGGGTTTTTGCTACTGAAACATACTGATGTTAAGTTGCATTTTCAGTTTCAGCACTTATTTTTTGTGGGCTTATGGCTCTGGTTGAGTTGCTTATCAAGAAATACAAGAAATCTTCATTTACCTGGCTGGGTAGTCGTGCTCTCCCCCAGAGCAACTCAGGAGATGTTCTTCTCCTTGGCTGTGGAAACAAAATGCTTCACAAACTTGTGAGATCTGGGAAAGAGCTTTGGTGAAGCCAAGGGAGACTGGCATAAGTGACTGCATCAGCCGAAGCACAGAGTGCAAAGGCTCCTTCACCCCCCATTTGTGCTCCAGAGCTCCAGCTTGGGCCCTGGCTCCTTCCACGTGTCTCCATTCCCAGCAGCTGGTCATCCAGATGATCCAGACAAGGACATGTTTTTCATTTGCTGAATTAGCCAGCTGAGGAGCAGCCGTGGGCATTGGCCAGTACAGGGAGCCAAAACAGGGAGATGTGTTAAAAACGGCAGAGTTGAGTTTATGTCAGTACTGCTCTGGCATTTCTGGTTCAGCCTGAAGCATCTTAGCTGTATCGCCAAAGTTCAGCTTTAGAAAGCGTTGGATGCTTGGTGGTGACGTTGGAATTGGGAACAGTGCAGCAGGGAAGAGCCAGCCTCTGTCACAGGTTCTCTGGGTGGCCTCGGTAAGCACCACACTCCTCTTTGCTTTCCCTGCCTCTGGGGTGTATTGCTGCCTACCCACCTTTTCCCAGCCTTGGGAAAAATAACTATTAAGTCTCTGTTATGTTTTGAATGCTGCCATAAAAATGCCAGGGATGGGGCTTGTGAGATTCTTTTCGGGGGTGAGGAGGACAATCTCAAATAGAGGTGCACCTCTTAAATAGAAAAGTGAGTTTTGCTGGTGCTGATCAGTTTTTTCCCACCAATTTCTCATTTGTCAAATCAGATTAAAAACCATTAACTTGTAAATAGATTGAGAAGAGTTAATGCTTATTGGATTGAGATGCTGTGTGGAGGCCACCACAGAAAAAGTTCTGTGAAGCGATTAATAGCTTATTTGGTGGCCAGGCTCGGAAGCAATGTAGCAAATTAGGCATAGGGATACATAAAGAATAAGAAGGATAAAAATCAATATGGAACAGCTGAGGGATACATAAAGAATAAGAAGGATAAAAATCAATGTTGAACAGCTGTCTTTACTTCCTAGTCTCACAGTCCCGTGTACTGAATGAAGCATAATGGAGATGTGATTACTCATTTTATTACTATTGTAAAGGGTTTGAATAATGGGACAGACCTCAGGTTGGTTTTATAGTCCTGAATGTAGCATTTCCCCCTTCACACGCTGTCGTCTGAGCCATTGCAGAGAGTCAGCAGCCTGCACAGAATGCATGAAAGAAGTAGTAATAAGTGAGGCTGTGCAGCAATGTAAAACCCAAAATACATCACTTAACAGTGAGTGAAGAGTGGAATAAAGCTTTTGTTGTCCTCATTTGGGGGAGGACAGGAGGGAACAGGGGAAAAAATGAGTGCTGGAGGCTACTGAAAGTGAAGAGCTGAGAACGGAGGGGATTACCTCCATCAGCAATAAGCAGAGTGCCTTACTGGTTGTTGGTTTGAAGTGTCCTGATATCAGATGGTTTTCTAACTGTGTGATTACTAGCAGACTCAAAACTGTAGGATATGCAGCTCTGACTCAGAAGACAGATGATTTTTCTGATATACATCTGTAAGCCCTAACTTTTTCTTTTTAATAACCTAACTATTGTAGTCTCAACAGATCCATGATTACAGAAATGCAAATTTCTGTATGTCTGATGAGGTCGGCTGTATGGGGTGGATGTTGTCAACAAGCTGGCTGGTGCTGCTGCTGCTCCTGCTGTCTCTTCAGGGATAATGGAATCTGGGAACAATTAAGAGGCAGTGTAATCAGTTCCTGGGGGCAGGAGTGTACCCTCTTGCTTTTCAGCATTCCCTTGGCTGACTCATGAACTCTGTTGATTGACTTGGGAAGCAAATGAATCCAGCTCTCCTCCACAAGGAAGAGTTATGGAGGCAAGGTGGTGAGAGGAATACATCAGATCTCAGGCAGCTTCTGCCCTCTGTACTGTGAAATGTGTGGAATTTACAATGGTTACTTAGCTGCTAAGCAAGTGGGATTTTTTTTTACTTTGTTTTTGCCCTTAACCCTGTCCATCCTTTAAACTAAGGACTACGACAAGCTATAGCTGGAAAATGGTCACACATAAGCACAGAGAACAGTCTTGGCAGCTTGAAAAAAAGAAAAGAAACTGTAACTATAATTGTACAAAAACATATGCAGCCATAGGATTTGCAAGCATTTTGTATGGGCTTTGGTAAATGAAGGAAGCAGTGTGTTTGAATTCCCATCTCCTTGGGCTCTCCTCTGTTATTCAGCTGTTCCCAAACTGGCAACTAAAAACTTTAGGGTGCAGGTAGCCATCTCTTAATGCACTGTGTTTCCACATTTCCTTCTGCCCAGGAATCCTGAGAGTGGCTGTGGCTGGTTAGTGAGTGCAGACAGGCAGGATCCCCCTGGGAGTCAGGCAGGATCCTCTGGGAGTCAGGCAGGATCCAGGGGAGCCGGGCAGGATCCAGGGGAGCCAGGCAGGATCCAGGGGAGCCGGGCAGGATCCAGGGGAGCCAGGCAGGATCCTGGTCTTGCAGGTGTGGTGCAGAAGGGTGAGGTGACGTGCTACAAGCCTGCTGTATGACTGTGGGCAGTCTGCACCACAGACCAGATCCTCTGTCTTCCAGCCCTACATGTGGGGAACACAAAAGCGCTTAAAGCACGAGAGTGCTCGAAACATTTTTTTTTTTCTCTTTAGCGTTACTTAGTTCTTTTGCCAAGCGGTCGCTTCTTTTTCCCTTTGATTTTAACTACTCTGTTTTGATGGTGGTGTGCTCTAGGTAGTTACTCATCGCCCAGGCACATGGGGAATAAAAGCTTGCAATACACCAAAGCGTGTGCAAGGAAGGGATGGGCTGCACGAGCAGGACTTGCCCCTAACCAGGTTTGGTTTATGGTATCTTACATTCTAGGATGAGAAAAAGGCCAGTGGTAAAAAATACTCCCAGAGGCTGAGTGAACTGGTGACAGGAGAAGCTGCTGAGGGAAGGAGAGGAGACAGGCACATGGAAAATAAGCTCCTGCTCCCTCAAAGACATGCATGCAGAATGATAGTGGGGTGGGTGTGGGGGTGTGTAAGCAAGTAACATCCCAGAAGCTGGAAGAATAAAATGAAAAGGCAGCAGGATCAGCCCGCAGATGAAAGGCAGCCCCTTTAACATTTGCTCCCGGACTCCGGCAACTCTCAGCAGTTGGCTGGAGACTAAGCTGGACGGTCCTGTGGAGCTCCAACAAAGGGACGAAACAAACCCCCGTCCCCCGGGGCCCCCCTCCCCGACAACGCGTGAAACAACTTGATAAATGATTGCTCTGTCAGGGGACGAGGGGATGGAGACGTCTGGGAGTGCAGGGGGAATGTATCTAATTCAGGCATGAGGGGAGCTCGGGGTGGAAGAGGGGAGAAGCCAAGGGCGGTGGGATGGGAGCGCGAGGGTCCCTGCCTTGGCAGCAAAATTAATAAATACAGCAGAGTGGGAAGGGCGGGGTGGCTCTGTGGAGAGGTTTCTGGGGAGCAGGCTGTCAGGGTTTGGGGGGCTCGGGTGAGGGCTGTGCCCTGCCTCCAGCCCCCATGCTCACATTACCTCATTTACTGGGGATGGCAGGAAATACAAACCTCCCCCCGCCGCTCCCAGCCCAGTGCAGCCCGGGCTGCTGATAGCATTGAAAGCTGCAGAAACAGGAGCCCATGCCCTGCCTCTATTCAAGGGAACATTAATTACCCTAAAACAAAAACAAGAGGAGTTCGCAGCTGGGGCCCAACACTTCAGATTCCCCCTCCCTCTGTCCCTTCCTCTCTCCTTCCCTGCTGCTCCTCCAGTTTGTGCACACCAGCTATTTATACAGTCTCCCCTCCTAAATGACTGATATTGGGTCCAAGCACCCTTGGTGCCCAAAACTCTGCCAACAGGGTTTGTAGGGACTGTGCAGGCAGAGATGGTCCAAGGCTGGTCCAAGGATGGGTCTGTGCTGCCAGACGAGTGGTGTGCCACCACCACCCACCAAAACCAGGCTGTGTATTTTGTGGAAAGCTGTGGCAGCTGGAATAACGAGAGGTCCTGCATGGTCTGGATGGCTTACACTGGCAAGTACAGGAGAGAGCACTGGGGAAACTTCAGGAAGTCCTGCTGGAAGAAAATTAGGGTTTGGTGGTGGTGTATTTTTCTCCCTCCCCCTCTGTGGGAATGGAGCAGAGAACTTAATTTAGAGCCCTCCCGAGCTGCTGGTTAATAGAAGCTTGATCCAGGAGGCAGCTGCTGCCACCACTTGCAAGGTGACCCAGAGCCCTGTTCCAGCGTGTCCCAGGCCACTATGTCATGAGCACCAGTTGCCAGGAATAGAGAGTGCAGCAATGTGTATAAATAAATAAAATGGGGTTTGAATGCACTTCTGGGTTCAGCTGATGAAGAGGAAGGGCCTGGCTTCTGGAGAACTAAATGCTGAGCTTTGTTGTTGTTTTGGTAGCTGTCACCCATCCAGAGAAGTTGGCCCCAAGCCTCATTCTTGGGGCACATCAGCAATAAATGATGACAAAAATAGGTAAAACGTGAGGAGGAGAATTCTGAAACATGTGGAGGGCAGTGCTTGCCAGCTGTCAGCTTCCTGTCCTCACAGGAGAATTTGATCTCCCCGGGAACTGCCCTTCTCCTCTATGTTCCTGCCCTAAGATCTTTGAAGAGCTTAACAAGTGCCTTGGCACAGGGTAGGGTGGCTTGCCTGCTGTGGAAGCGTTGTGTTCCTTTAGGCTGCTGACCCTCTGACTGTGCACTAAAGGCTAAAACACCTGAGTCTTCAAAGCCCTCTAGGACCTCCTTTTGTGTTTCCATAAAATTACCAAATACCCCATGGCTTGTCAGAAAAAAATTCTTTAACGTCTCCAATTGTGGTGTGAAAGCTGTGAAAGGAGCACCTGGAAGTGCTGGTGTGAGCAGCCCCTGCCAGAATCCAGCACCTGGAGGGTGTTACTGCAGGGTAGCCACTGGCATTCGTTTTGGGTTAAGTGAGATGCTGTTCAGCTCAGTTAAGCAGACCTATTTATAATGTGGAGTGCCCTGGTTCAAGCAGGGCTGCAGAGATTAGGAGGAGAGGAGATAGGGAATTAGTCAGCCCTGTTAATGCTTTACCTGGCAGTGAGGAGGAACTGTGGATGGCTGTGCCTGCTTCCCTCTTGGCAAAGGCCAGCAGTGCTTTGGTTTGTTACAGAGATCACTGTCAGCCCTGGTTACCCCCTCGGACTTCACTCTTGAAAACAGCACGTACAGTTTGCCAAAGTTGCCCTGTGTCAGGAAAACCCAATGCACAGAAAGACTCTTTGTACTATTTGGATTGTTGAGAAAGGAGGGGAAAGTAGAAAGAGGTTTCACAGAATATTATCTCTACAGTCTTTTTCTGTACTTTGGTTTACTTCTTGTGGACCTCAAACAGTGAGAATAAATAGTCACTAAATCCACAAGGTAAAAAATTGTGTTCTTTATGATCACTTGCATTGGGTTGCAGCACCTAAAGTTATGCAAGTGTAACACAGGATATTTTTCAGAGTACAAGACCCTTTCTCACAGTCTAGCAGGGAACAAATCCTGTCCTGAAACACTGGATTTTTGCAAGTGTATACAACAGTAGGAACTGCAGGCAGACATTGTTTTTCAACGTGAGGCAAGTTGCCAACTCATTTAGACCATCATCCACCACCATGATGTAGAACTCCACCTTTTTCCCCAGCACCCTTGTCTAATAGTCCAGGCAGAAACCTTTGCAGAAGGCCAGAGGGGACAACTGAATGCAGTGGTTTCTTCTAAAGCCCTTACAAAACTACCAGAACTTGGAGTCTTACATAGTGATAGTTGTTGGCTGATGGTTTTGGGGGAGACTTCTTTGCTGTTTTCTTTTTTTTTTTAAGGAAGTAATTTCCTTCACAAAAGGGAAGCATTTTTTCATGCAAGACATAATTAAACTGGAATTCATTGCCACAGGATGTTGTGGATGCCAGAAGTTGAGATAGGTTCAAAAAGCAATTAAACAAATTCATGGAAGCTAAGTTCATCGAGGGCAATTAAGCACAAAGATACAATCTCTGGCACAGGAAGTATTAAGCCACAGCTTGCTGGAAGCTGGTAGGGGGGAAACCTTATGGTGTGCTTGCACCATTCTTACACACCCTCCAAGCGTTTGCTGCTAGCCCCTGTCTGGGGCAGGATGTTGGGCTCCATGCACCTTGGATATATTCATCTGTTGTGCTTTAGCCAAGATGTCAGGCATCCCAGTTTTGCTAAAGAAATGCTAACAGCATGTGAGCGATCCTTTGGAGTCCCTTTCCTGTGTCTTTTTTTTTTTTGCCAGCGGAGAGCAGAATCAAGACCAGGTATTCTGGTGGTGCACAGAGCTGGGCTCACAAGCGAGGGACAGTGGGGAAGGAAATGAAACCAGGCTGCTCCACCACTGTCCTGCTGGCACATGACGTGGTCTGCAGGGCTCTCACGGTGTGGTGTTCGTGGATGAGCTCCAGACACTTCATGTGCTTCCAGAAAATTTGTCTGTGTGAGTCTTGTCTTCCAATAACCTGCCCTCATCAGCCAACTGCTTCCTCTGGTGTGCCCAAAACACGGGGCCTTTGAAAATGGACTTAAAATGAGACCTCATGCTTATTAGCAGCATGTAAATACATAGAGTAATTCTTCAGATGGAAGTTCATTTGACTTTTAGCCTTTTCTTTAATTTTAGGCTTCCTGCTTTGCTTGAGAAATTTAAGCACTGCTAATATGATGTTGTATTAAGTGGTGTCAATCAACTTAGATAACACATGATTATAACTTAGTTATCATAAAACACCTGATTTATCTCAATTGTGCCTCTTAATTTATACTGAGAACCATCAAAGCAATAATCAAACCTCCTCAGGTCCTCCCATTGGCAAGCCTGTAACTAACTTATGGTGTGAGAGGATATTTATCAGGGTGCCACAGGGACCAGAAGTAGTTTCTGTCTCCAGTTCACTGACAATTCAGAGAAAGAAGTAGGCAGTGTATTAATTCATTGATGTGAAAAAATGCTGAAGGAGTATTACTCAAAAGTACAAGAGCCTAGAGAAGGATTAAAAGTGTGGATAAAGCAGTTCGAGTTGGAAAGTTTGTGCTATCACATATGGACATAAATAATATAAACCAGGGCTAGTTGTTGGGAACATTCTGGATGTGAGAACAAGTGTGCCATGTCTGGTGACTTTTAGCCAAAACCAGTATATCATACTTGCTTGAACCTTCCTTTCTTGAAGATACTTAGAGAACATGATCCAAGTATATTCCCAGTTCAGAGAACCAAAGTGCACCCAGTATTTATTATAATTTAAAAAACGTTTTGAATCCAATGGGTCGTGTTTGTGTTGTTCTACGGAGTAAAGCAAATCTCTGAACTGATTGAGAGAGCTTGTAAAGAAGTTTGATGTTTTTGTTCTCAAATGTAGCCCCTGCCTTTTTGTGTTACTTTGTTTCTGGATATCTTGGTACAAAAAAGATTTATAAGACTGTGGGGAAGTCACAAAGTATCAACCAGAATAACAGCATGAAAATGATCCTATTGGAAAGAAATATTGAAAGGCCTGAATATACTGGATACTTACCTGCATCTATAGAACAGAGACACCAAGAGACACAATGCAATTGGATGATTGAAATAATAGGAGAAAGGAGAACAAAAATAATTCTAAACACGAAGAAGTATTCCTAAGCAGGAATAGGAAGTTCTGCTTTTGAAAGACTTAAACTAAATAGATTGTGTCTGGCAGAGAGTAGTCTCCAAATAGTCCTGGATTAGAAACAGAATTTTGGATGCCTTTTGTGTCTCTCAATTTTATCCCCATTAAAGTGGATTGGAAAGCAGGGGATGGTTAGTATCATGGGTTCATCTCAGTAGCCAACACTAGGATTATTTGAAAAAGTAGGAGAATAGGGACTCTTGAGATGTGTGTTCTTTTGGTAGATTTGGGCTAGGTACTGAACAAGTACCTCTGGATTTATTGGAAAGTCTAAGAAGGAGTTAGATGGCACATGTACAATGATTTTGCTGGGCATGTCAGTGCTCTGGAAGCTGTGCTCAGAGGCTGGTTTTTGATGAAGGTGTTTTCCCTCACCAACAGGGAGAAAAGGTTGGCATCTCATTAAATACTGGTTTTTTACACCGATAGTGGATGGCCATCAGGTTGGTAATCTCACACCTACCTTTCTCTCTGCCTGAAGTGGGCCATGGTACATGACCTCTAGAGCAGAAGTGCAGCTCCCCTCCTCTTTAACATCACAACAGTGTCCACTCCAGGTTTGGTCTGTACACATTGCAATTCAGCAACAGCTATTCTGCTTTTCAGTCCTTGCTCTAATCTGAATGGATAGGAGGGTGTTGGGAAGACGTGTAAAACAAGTCTCCCCTTTGGTTTGGATGGAAGAGTTGGTGATAGTAACTGCAAAGTTGATATAGGCTCCTACCACTTTTCACAGATGACTGAATGTTTTAAAGATGAAAAGCCCCGTTTCTCAGCATTTTTTTCCTGCTGTTCTTGTGATGACTTAAAGCATCTTTTCCTTGAATGGAACTCACACAATGAAGTTAAAATCACGTCTTCCTAGTTTCCTTCCTCTTTCATTTTGAGCTACTTTAATGTACAAACCATCCACCTTCTCAGAGTGAACCCTCTGAGCAGCTTCTGGATGAGGCTTGTTCTTGTTTCTAGTCCCAAGTCATGCCTAATATTAGATACCTTGGAAGAAAGAGTAAAATCCTACAAGTGGGAAAACTGCGGAATTCTCGACTCTAGTTGCTGACACTGTTGATGTTTTGTGGTTTTTAATCTTATTAGTATTATTGCTTCAATAAATACCTCACAGAGAAGAGTTCTGTGGGTTGCTTTTGTAAGCGTGGGTGCAGCAATATTTTCTTTCATCACTTTTAAATCTATTGTCTTTTATTTAGTTGAACGACTCCTTGCTCCTGTCCTATTGGGAGAAAAAGAGGGTGGGAATGGAGAATAAGTGCATCCAGATGGCTTTCTCTGCCTGTTTTATGTTATCATATGCTTGGATTGTTTCACCTCTTACTTACCACCCCTTGAACGTAGCCCAGAAATTTGAAAATCATTAGAGTTCCTATTCAGCAGACTTTTTAATGGACTGTAGGCCATCCAAAGTCATGCTAGCAAGGGTTCAGTGAGTCTTGGGTTTTGTAATGTGCGTGTTTTGTAACTTTGTTAGTAGATGAGTGTCTTTCTGGGGCTGTAAATTTATGTCAGTTTCCTTCTGGACTTTTAAGTTTCTGAGGTTTTGTTTTGTTGCAAAGGCAAATGGGTTGAACTCAATGTTCGAGAGAAAAACTGTGTTTTCCATATTATTCTTTATCTTGCTCTAATGCAGAGCTCCACATCTGGTTTGTGGTTTTGACGATGACTGGAAACTAAGCAGATGTTTTCCCTGTGCTGTCCACAAGACCACTCAGATCTTTCTCCAAATGGTTACAATTAATGTGAAACCCATCCGTGTCTACTATTAGTTCAAACTCTCCTTGCCAATTTGCATAACCTTGCACTTGTGTGCAGTAACATTCATTTGCTGTAACTTGGGTGGATGCATCAGATTCATACTATTAGTTCCTGCTGCTTTTATTTAATTTATAGAGCAGTATCATGAACAATTTCTTCCCCCCAGTTTCTTCACACTGTATATATGGCCCTTTCCAGATCATTTAATATATTAAATGTTGATCATAGTATCTACCCCTGGGACTTCCCCCATTAACCTTCTTGAAAACTGGCTATTTATTCATGCTGTTCGTTTTTCCTAAATTAGCTTTAATCTATTGACAGATGTTTACCTCTCACCCCATGACTAGTTTCCCTAATAGACTGTGGTGATTAATATTACCAAAGGCTGTTTGAAAATTCAAATTAATTATATCTACCAATTTTTCTTTAGCCACTGTCCTGGCACTCCTTATAGAAAATACGGATATGCTCATTTTTCTTATGGAAATACCATGCTAATCTGGGCCTGCTGTATGGCATTAATCTAACCTTCATAACTGCCCAGTCGAGCCATTTTACCAGCTACTAAAGTAAGGTTTACAAGTGTCTGTAATTCCCAAGTTCACTGTTGCTTTTTATACACAAATCCACGGTATCACCTGCCCTGCAGCTTTGCCACTTCCTATTTAATTTTAATGATCAAGCTGCCAGCAAAAAGCGTAATGTGCCACTTAGCTCTTAACATCGTTTGAAACTCGGGTGAGCACTACCTGGGCCAGTTTGTTTCCAATTTAAATTAATTTTATGTGACTCCAGGCATCAGTGGCAGGCTGCCCTGGCTTTTTACAGCGCCTGCTCTTGAACTGCTCGTTACCAGCACTCGCCAAGGGCCCCTGCAGGGCTGTGCTCTTGATGCCTCCTATACCCCTGCTATACCTCTCTTATACCCCTCCTATACCTCTTCTATACCTCTTCTATACCAACCTGTTTGGTGTAGCCAGCCCAGCCTCTTGCTCTGGAGATGTTCTTTGAAAAGCTCTTCCAAGTATCTTGACAACCCCTTACCCTCAGACTTCTGGGAAGCTTAACCAGCTTCGTTAAAACTAGAGTTTTTAAATTTTTAATTCAAAGAAGCAAGCACTAGAGCATCATTTGAGTGTAATTTTAGTGATTTTTGCCTTTTATGTTGGTTAAAATTGGAATATTTCTGGATCTTGCTGTGATTCGGAGGTTTATAACCAAATTAAGTCCTTACATTCAAGTCAGTATTTTCTTCTGTACGTGTCTGAGCAATTTATGGCTTTAATGTACATTTGCTTGAATTTCTTCCTGTTTGCAGAATGAACTGTTTCTTTTGACCTGTATTAAAGTGCTTTTGTTTAAAAAATTGAGTTTAAAAATGCACTGCAACTTTAAGAAATTGGACTGATGATGAGGTTTAGTATTCCATTGTCTTAAATGAGATGCTTAGCACCTAGACCTGATTTACTGCAGTTAGCTAGTGGTCCTGGTTTGTTTCCAATCTTTAGGTTCTCCGTGGCCCATCTCAGCACCTCACACTCCCCTGAGCACTCAGGTCTGTGATCAGGCTGTGGCAGCAGCCAGGGGCACTGTGAGATGGGCAGATCCACTGCGAAATAACACAGCAAAGAAAACTCACCCAGATAATCAGGTTTAGGATTAAAAACTCTAAAAACCTTCCTGTAGCCTGGCCATCAGTGGTGCCCAGGGCTGAGAGCAAGCACAGGGGTCAGGCAGGTGGAGGAGCTGGGCAGTGTTGCTATAAAGTTACCCCTGAAATTTCATCCAGAGTGAAGGGAACAAACAGAAATGAAGCGTCTACTCCTCCTTGCTCGCAGATGGGCTCCACACATGTCAAGGCTCAATTTATCCTATCAGTAAGGTCTATTCTGGGCTCTTCTGTGTTTTCTGCCAGTTCAGTCTGGGAGTTGTTTTACACCTCTTGGCAAATATTTGGTTTGGGAGTTTCTAAGTATAATCTAAGTGATTGATTAAAAGTCAGGGAAAGCTTCAGCTCTTACTGGTTAGAGGAATTTCAAATTTACCATCAGATAAATTTTAAAGGTATCGGTGTATCTTAAGCATTTAAGACTAAAGCAGAGGATCCAAACATCTTGTACTGCTGTTCTTGTAGAGCTAAGCATTGTTTTTTTATTTCTGAGTACTCAAGTGCATCTTGGATGTAGACAGACACTGCAGTACTTGGTACATTGTACCAAATTATCCCATTTAGCTCCCCCCGTTAGTGTCAGGCTGATTCTTTCCTATAGTTTGCAGCATTGTCCTTCAGAGGCACTGCAAACTTGCCAGCTCCTTCAGCACACTTCCTGCATCTTATATTTTGCCTTTGGCTTTGAAACCTGTTCCCTTCACACCTTCTTGGGTTTAATTTCCCTGAGCTGATTTCCTGTGGTGGAATCCTTTCCCCTATCCCACGCTGGGAGTGCTGAGAATTTGCTGTCCTAACTGTGCTTCTTCAGGCCCCACAGTACATCCTGGATGTTTAAAGGATTCAGCCTCACAGCTTTCCTGGACACTAAGAAAATATTTTCTCGTTTTCGTGGAGCAATGAAGTGAAATGCCCACCATCATGAAGGAAGTCTGTGGCGCAGCTGGGGGATGAACTCTGATCTCCGTGTGTCTGTCCAGTACCTTGATTATGTGATCATCTCCACTGCCTCATCTCAAATTCATCTGTTCAAGTTGAACCAGCGGGTCAAACTGCATTTTTCATCTCTTTTCTCTCAACTCTCCTTATAGCTCGAGGCACTGGAGGAGAGTGGAGTTTTTACATGTTAGGAGTCTTCTTCAATACTGTTCTTTTATCCCCTCTTTTTTGCCTCCCCTCTTGCATCTCAAGTCATGTGAAATCAAGTCTCTATTCCCTTCTACATCTGAAATGCAGCTTTCTGTATTCATGCACATACTTGCCATCAAAAGTTTAATCTCTGTCCTCCGTTTTAATGCTGTAACAAGATTTTATTATTTTTTTTTAGGATCCTCTCATTTTCCTTCCTCTATGACATTCAACTCTAGGCTGCCAGTATTTTCTGCATTTAGCATCTAAGTCACGTTCTTTCCTGATTTTAGTATCCCCAACCTGATTCAGCATGGAATAGAAACCCTTTTCTGCCTTGTACACAAAAATGGATGTACAGGGTTAGATCAAAGGTCCCCCAAGCCCAGCATCCTGTCTCTTGCTGTACAGCAGATACCCAGGGAAGAGTGTCAGTTCAGGGCAATCAAGCAATGATACTTCCCTAGGCTGTGCTACCAGTCTCTGGCTCATTTGCAGCTCAAAAACTTCATTTTGTACTTAACAGCTGTTGATAGATTCCCCCCCTTCTGTTAACTTGCCTTTCTTCTGTAAACCCATATACTCTTATAGCATCCATAATATTCCATGGCCAAGAGACAGATGAATTATTGCTTGTGCAAGGAAGTGTCTCCTTTTTCTTGTTTCTGTCCTGATAATTTAATTTGCTGTCTGTCCATTCTTTTTTCAGAAGGGACTACAAGCACTCATTCATTCTCCATGCCATTTCTGGCTTTTTATTGTTTTGCATACTTGTTTTACCCCCAGAAGCTGTTTCATGAATTTAATCACTGCTGTTGTCCTCCTCCAGCTTTTCAGTTCTCCTGTGTCTTCTTTTTCCCCAAATCTGGGTTCCAGGACTGTGTAGATTCACTCTGCATTCATACAGAGAAGTATTGATGTTTTATGTTCCTTTCCTCAGCATTATATGCCTACTATTATTATTTCATTTTTGACAGCTTCCACTATATTGCTTCTACTCTCAAGGTTCTGCACACTGCTGCCCAAGCTGCATCTTTGCTTCTTGCATTCTTGTTTGTGATCTGGACCCTGACAGTTACTCTTGCTTCACCTGAATTTTCCTTTTCCTGTTTTTTCTGCCTTTTTATGCTCCCACCGTATCTGAAAGGGCTTTTTTCCTCCAGTGCTCCTACCCACCTTGATCTCTAAATTTCTGTCAAAGAGTCATACTACAAAGCCCTTCAAAAGCATCTGCTCTTTTTTTCCTCCTTATCTAGTCTACCAGCACTGTCAGGCAACTTTCTATTATGCTGGAAATAAAAAATGTCTCTAAGATGTGTGCCAAGCTCACAGAATGTAAATCCACATATGTATATCCAATCCACTCTTCTTTTTTCTTCTTTCCTCTTCACCATCTGTCTTCTAATCTGGTTTCTGTGGGCATTAAGGTATAATTTTACACCAGTCCAGTTAATTCCAAGTTTAGTTCTAGTTTCTACTGTTCAAAAGTGTCTCATGCTAATGGAGCTTAATCTGCACGCACCGTGCACAGCATCTCAAGGAAAGCAGCTCTGATTTTAAGAAGCAGTCCAGGAAAGTCTGGGGCCTCCTCTGTTCCTGTCTGGGAACTTTTGGATAGAAATCACTCACATGATCCGTGTAACTTCTGCCTAATGAGCCTGATGCTCGTTTTCTGTGTCGGGCCGGCCGCAGCAGTGATGTGCAGATGTGCAGCGTGTTTGTCTCCCTGACATGTTGGGTTGCACACAGACAGACTCTGAGATCAGGGAACACGCACGTGGGAGCTTGGAGACACACCAAGAGCATCGTGTTTGCTGCTTATGCTGAACGCTGGGTCAGCACGTAAGCATTTTCCAGAGTTGTCTTGAATTAGTGGTGCTGGCTGTAAGAGAGGAATCTGCCATCAGGTGCAAGTCCTAATGTTGCTGTGAGCTTTAAGCATGACCAAGGAATTGCAGGGGATCTCTGTTTTTATAGCAGTGTAACCCACAGTTGCTGTATCGACATTGCAGATGATTAAATTGCCCTGATTCCCTCTCTCTGCCCTAAGAGATCCTCTTCCAGTTGTGATGGGCTCTGAGCATTTGAAAAATTGGGTGTTGTGTTCAGTTGCTCCAACAAGGATCTTTGGACCTTGGTCTGTGGCAGGGATATACATCACCCTGTGGATGCAGTGATTAAGGAACAGTATCCTCCTTCTCCTCCTCTCCTCCACAGCCACAGAGTTTAGCTGCAGTGTGGTTTTGAATCCCAGCAGCATTTCAGGCCCTCCAGCTGTGGAGGTGCTGAGGATAACTCTGTCCTTTAGCCTGCATCGTTACATTTACATGTAAAAATGTGATTCATAGAGAAGCCCAGATCTCTAATGTAGAGCTGCACACGTAATAGTGGGTTGGCAGAAATCTATTAGTTGTTGTAATCTGTTAATTAAACTAAATTAGAAACTGATTAATGCTGCCATGGTCAGAGGTCTAGCCTGAGAGTTGTTGTGCTCAGTTTTAGTGCTCTGCATTTGGCTTCCTGTGTGATCTTGGGCAAATCACTTGGCTTGTCTGTGAGAAGCCCACATGGCAGTTGTGAGGTTAAATGCTGTAAGGATGCATAAAGTCTTCTTATGTGTATATTCCGCATACAGAGTTTGAAGATAAAGTTAGCAAAACCAGTCCTTCTTTGTCAGCCCTTTCTGTGTCCCAAATCGTTTCTATGGTTGGAAAAAACCCTCACTTAAAAGTTGCCATATAACCAAATTTCAGAAATACACTTGCATGTATGCCTGAACAAATGATGTCACACTTCAGTGGTTACTGCCGAATCTGATGTTGATGGCAATATTGGCAGCGTGATCTGCTAATGCAGTGAGTGTGGCTCAGAGCCATTCTGATGTTAAAAAAGGGACAGAAACAATCAGTAACCCCTGCTGCCAGGCAAAGGAAGGATGAGGGCTGGAGCAGACAAAAGCTTAATCTTTCTCTTTCTCTCTGTTTTTCTAACAGTTGGAGCTAATCGCTGATAACCAACACTAAAACATCTGAATCATAAATCTGTTCAGCTGCTGTGTGATTCACAACAAACAGAGTATGAACTGTTTGTGCCTTAGCTATTCTCTTCCCTGCTGAGCTCTGCCATGAGTTATCTCACATATAACCCCTTCTCGTAGTCTTTGCAGGTTTAAAGCAAAATTCCTGTAATGCTTTTTACATTTTAAGTCGTTGGGGCACTATTTCCATGCTAGCTCCCTTTTAAGGTAACATTAGGCAGAAGATGCAATCACAGCAAGGAAGTCCAGAGACCAGGGATGCAGGCTACACACTCATCTTTCTCCCTTCTCCCCCACTCACCCCCCAAGAGCTTCCCACTATTGTGAGAATTAATCCTTTAGTGCTCCTTGCTGCTCTACCTTCCATAAAGCCAAGAAGCACAGAGTGACTGAAAGATTGGATCTGTGTCCAAAGGAATGAATAGCAGTGGATCACACTGCTCTAGCTCTTTTCCAGCTGCTGCTAGGAAAATATAATTTGGTTTTGTTTGAAAAATAATTAGGATATATCAGTTTATACAAAAGTGAGTCTGAACATATTTGGATTTTTTTTCTTTCTTGGATCCATAGACAGCTGGGAAGAGGGGGAAGGAAATTCCTAACTTTGGGCACCAGCTGGAAATCAATACCAAGATAGTCCTGAATGCTATTCCTTGGCTACTGGCTGTGGATGTGCTCCTGTGTTGACTAAAGCTGCTCAGAGCAAATGGTGGACTTTTTCAACACAAAAATTTTATTTTGGAGGAAAAGGAAGTGATGTTACTTTGTTGTGGTTGCTTAACTGTCTTCTGTTCAAGAAACCCTGGAATGAGTAAATTTTGTAGGCTGCCGACTAGGATATGATTTTTTGTTTTGTTTTGTTTGCCTCTTCTTGTTCTATTTTGACTGTGTGGAAATGGTGTGGAGGTTATTGAGTTCAAACGACTTCCTGAGATTTCTGCATGCTAGAAGGGAATGACTTGGGAAACAGTCTTTGGAGTTCCTCTTACTGAAGCTTTATTATATTAGCAAGGCTGAGTCAGAGGAAATGTTGCCAGACATCAACACAGTGGGACTGAGTTCCTTGGGAGTGACCAGGTCAGAGTCACCTGAACTCATGGGCAAGTAGATTTTTCAAACAGAAGCAGCATGTGAATGCATTGATCTCAGAGCAGAGGTGTGCAGAAAAGAGCTGTGCTCAGCCTTGGAAGATGTAAATCTGAAATGTTGCAGTGCAGAGCACAAGTAAGGTTCTTCACACTCTCTTTTAAGGAGCTTTGGAAATCATGGCTTTGTTTTGTGCTCAAATGTTTTGTATGCATTTTATTTAAAAGTTTGAAGGGGACTACTATAGGGACACTAAAATATGAGGAGCATGTAACTATGACAGTTTGGGAGGGATGGCAGGCATCTTCTGAAAGGAGATTCTAAGCCAGTACTGGTTTTCACAGTGGAGATACCTAGGATGGATTTGTTAGGAAGGAAAGTAGTGATCCTTGCTCTCAGCACTGAATGTTCTGTGTCATCTCACACTTTTGGTATTTTTTTTAGTATTGTACTTTTGAAATGCTTCATTATTCTTTTAAATGAATTTATTTTGTTGTCTTTTGAAGTTGTTTTTAACATTCTTGCAGTGAAATCAGATCCTGTGGAGGAAAGCTGTTTGTTGAGTTGTCCAGGCAGCAGCATGGCTTTTCCTAAACTTGAATTTTTCCTAATTTCTCAGTTTTGCTCCTTTTGAGCACCTCCTTTGGACAGTAATGCTGGATAGGATAACACATTTCCTTCATTGCTGAAAAAAATGTAGTTGGTAACACTGTGACTCAGGATTCTTGCCCATATGAGGTGCCCAGTGGTATCATTTTCTGGTATTTGTGGGACCATCTGTTTGGAGAAGTTTGAGCAGCCCTGCTTGTATGGAATGGCTGAATATCATCTGCTTGGAGGGGTCTGTGAAGAGTTAATCTGGTTCTCGTTGTCTTACAAATATCAGCCTCATGGGAGATTTAGGTATTTGTCTCTGCTGTGCACATTGAGAAAGAGCACAGAATAGTCAAGTGAGTTGCCTGAAGTCACCCAGCCTGGCAGAGCTGGGAAAAGGTTTCTTGGCTCACAGTACTGTACTTTAAACCACTTTTTTGAAAAGGATAATCTGTATGTTCAAAGAAGGCTTTATAAAGCTCCCATTAACCCCAGTGCCATACCTAGTGAGGAATCTAATTTATGTTCTGGCAAATGAAAGCAGTTTCAGAGACCTTGGTGCTGCAGGTCACTGTCAGACCTTCAAGGTTCGTTGCCACCAGTTTAATTTTTCTCCTGGTTGGATTCGGCTCTGTTGTTCCAGAGAAGGGAGGAGAAAAATTTACTCCTGAGGAAAGATTTCCAGAGACATCCAGCTGTGGAAAGCTAAGAACAAGGTCCATGTAAGGGTTTTTGCTCTGCTATACATTTTAATGTGTAGAATTTCTAATGTTCCCATTCCTTCCTTGAAAAAAAAGAGAGACCTTCTGGCAAAGCTGTCTTTTTTTTACTGCATTTTATCATTTAGTCAGGATCTCAAGATCTGAGTTCCAGTAGCCAATGACTGAAAATGTCCATTCAAACTAAAATGTTGAACTTTGGAGTTTACCCCTGAGTCCTCAAGCTACTGTATCTGAACAGCAGAGGAAATTTTTTTTCCAGTTTTCTCTTCTGTTATCAGGGTGGAACACAGCATCTGAATGTTAGAGAAGTAGCAGTACATTAACCTCAGCCTTGCTTTTACTCAAAGATCGAAGTATTTTACAGGGTTGGCTAAAAATTATCTAACATTTGGGTGGGGGAGGAGGGAGAGATGGACAGAGATTTAGCTCTCATCACTGTGAATGCATGAAGTGAGAATAAAAGCCAGGCCTTTCCTGATCCCATGCCCTACTAATAACACTTTTACAAGCTGGTTATATAATTATCTGTTATCATGAGCTTTCCCTCCCCCCCACTTCAGGCAGATCAGCTATATCATCCAACCAAAGTGTTTTGTGTGGATCTTTGGGTAATCCAGTGTCATCAGTTCTGCACTGAATTGCAGAAACTGGCTATTACAGTTTATGAGATGTAACAGACTTTTGGGTCAGTTTTTTGTTTGTTTTTGAGTAGAATGAAGCAAGTCTGGGGGTTTTTTTTCTTTTTTTCATATTCTGGATGTCAGGAAAATTTAGAAGAAAAAGGTACTTCAACTAATGTATTTAGAAAAAGTATTATAGGAATAGAGCTGGTTTCTTCTGTGTCTGGGCAATAGTTTACTGCCCTTCTCTCAAATTACAATGCTTTTTATAATATGTGTTTTAAGAGTGAAGTTAGCATTAACATTTATGAACATCATCATAATAATTATTTGCCGTTTCTGGCAGATAGAACTATTATTGTGTAAATGGCCAAGTGTTTGTAGCAATCTGCAAATTTATTGGCTATAAAGACAGCTTTAAATTAAGCTGGAGAAGAATTCCTACATGGCGTGTGTGTTGAAGAAGATTTTTAATCCCGTGCTCTGGAAGGAGAGCCACAAGCACTCCATCACCTTTTTTATGGAGCAGCCTTGCCAGATGTGCAGTGAAACGCAGAGCGTGTCTCCTAAGCACGCAAAGGGCTCTGTGCTCTTTCCCTTGGCAAAAACACGTGTGAGCCAAGCTCCTTCCAGATGGGAGTGGAAGTGGATGGTGGTTCATGGCCACCTCGGGCCATGGGGACAATGTTGAGGTGCTTGCAGTGCTGCAAGTGAGTTTTTGCCCTTTATTCTGACTCTAAACTCTGGGAGTGTCAGCTTTTTGTTTTGTTTTTTTTTTAAGCTCCTCCTTCTCCCCCCTGCTTTTCCCCAGCTCTGGGGAAGGGAAAGGGAATTCCCAGACTGCTCCTAGCCCCAAGAGCAGTTGCCTGGGTCACCAGGTAACTCTGATGGGTCCTGTTTGGACTTTCATTAGGGCAGCACCGTGTGTTCCACAGGATGCCAGAGAGGAAAGGTATTATAGGTGGTAGCAGCCACTGGGGTAGAGGCTCTGAACCCCAGCCAGTCTTTAAAAGCTCTGGGAAGGTGGTCTTTCCCTCATATCCAGTGAAATACAGATCTTTTTGCACAGGGCTGAAGATAGAGTGTGAATTGGGAGAGATAACTTCTTGTATTTATTTTGACATTGGATCCTGCAGTGGTGTGCCTTAGGAAGCCAGCTCTGTGTGACTTGCATTACAATATTCAAGTGGCTTGAAACACCATTTCCTATTTCATGCCTATCCCTTAGTGCATATACATCTCAATAAGGTGGTAGCATCTGTGTTTGTTGCAATAATTTTTAAAAAAAATTTCATAAAGGCCATTAATTTTTGCATTGAAGTATGTCTGGACTGCATAAGCCTGCAATAAATTCAGAAAGTCTGATAGATAAGCAAGATTATGCTTTTGGAATCCAGAGGAGAACAGGCACTGATCTAAGAATATGGAAAAGACCTATTAAGTGTAGTTCTAGCAACTGTTAGGCCATGGAATAGATGTGTGTTTTTAAAACTTATTCTTAGGCTTGAGACTAAGCCCAGTGCAAAGAGGCAGCTCACAGATTCAAGTAGCTGCCTGCCTGATCCATCAGGGTTGATAGCAGTAGGCAGCTATCTCATACTTTCTCAAATCCTTCTTTGCTAAATTAGTAGAAATAAGAAAAAAGTTGCTGGAACTTGGATTTCGCTGTTGCACGGCGGTGGAACTCGCCCACCTTTCATCTCGGCAGTGGCAGAAACACGTGGGGTACCTGTGTCCCTCTCCCTTGGTGGCTTTCCTTTTGTCCCACCCAGAGCAAGGAAGAGTTTTCAGTGCTGGCAGCACTTTCAGGCCACTGTCCCCACTGAGTAGGGCTTGTTTGTGGTGTGTGTGCTGTGAGCTGCACTCTGCACAGCATCCAAGGAGAGGCAGAAGAATGGTTGGCTGTGGAGATCAGACTGAAAGGGAAAAGCAAGGCTTTACATCCTATTTATATCTGAATTTTATTTTACTTTTTCAGGCAGTGGTGAGCAAGCACCTGTCTTCTTGCATTCAAAAGCCAGGTCGTTGTTTTGATTTGAGGGGCAGAAGGGATGCCAGGAAATCACCTGACTCCTTAAGGAGTCCAGATCTGGACTTTCTATCTCCAGGCTCGTGGAGATAAGTTGTTTCATGGCTTGCATATCACCTGGCAGCTAATAACATCCTGCAGAGGGGAGCAGCACTGCTTGCTGATACAAGAGAAGTTTTTGGGAGGGTACAAACCAGCTGCATAGTTTGAATGCCCTGGTGCCTCAGAAGTGCCTGATGGCAGGGACTAAATCCCCCAAGAGTTTTGGCCAGTGCAGGAACGACAAAAGTGGATGTTGCTTAGATAGACCAGTCCAGCTGTATCAAAAACAGTGAAAATTCCCTTTAAAAAAATTATTTTCCCAGTAAGTTTTGAAATCCTTGCAGAAACTTTAGCTGAGCAATCCATTCCAGATTTTGGCACTCATCCTTTCCCTTCCCAGTGCTCATGCTGAGCAGATGAGTGCAATGGCCAGACCTAAAATGAAGAGCATCTACAGTCTGATCTCATCCTCCCTTGCTGCCTTTGGCTGGAGAGGAGGAGGAGCTTTGAAATCGGATTATTACTTCGAGCCTCTTGGCTTTGGAGCTACAGACTGTTCCCCACGTTTCCAATGGGCTTAAAAGCTTAGCAGAACTCCCACTAGGTACCCAGGAAGCCTCTTACCACAGGAGATGGTGACATGGCAGGATCAGCTGTTCTTTATTTATCGTGCAGCTGAATTGTCTGGGGAGGGACCATCGCTAACCCGCTGGTGCTGTTTCAAGAAACATTGTCAAAACAGGTAGAGCTGATGCTGTTTCCCACCAACAGGACTGTGCTCACCCAAAGTGCTGTGTAAATCATTTGCTAAAATTTCTAGTCTTTAACTGCTGGTAGTATTTAGCCCATAAATGGGAATGCTAAATCCAGCATATGTGGAGAGAAAGAGTTCGAGGTTGTTTTGGTTGGGTTTTACTAGCAAGGTACTGCTGGCATGAGACTGCAAGAGTCATTATTAGTGATTATATATTAGTGATATATAATCTATACAATATTTTGGGTTAGTTTCAGAATGGTACCAATCTCTAGCTGTCTGCTCACCACTTTTCTCACTTTGTCTTCCCAGAAAAAAACCGAAAATCCTAAACCAGTGCAGTCTGCGAGTAGTTTAATGGTCTGAATACTTCTGATACTCCATACAAGCACAGCTACTGGGAGAGGGCCTTTCTAGGAGATAATAAATTATTTCTTTTCTGTCTGAGGGTGAGGCAAACAGGATGCAATTCAAACAGACTGTGTTTCCTCTCACACTGTTGTGTTTGGAGGCTATTTTCAGCTGGAGGAGTTGAACTTGTGGCTTGGGCAATAGTAGTCAGCCACTTCGGGATGGGGAGGGGAGGAGGGCAGTGTTTTAGTTTGTTTTTTTTTTTTTAAGACCACAGTGCCAATACTTCTCCCCTAAAGGCATAGACCCCTGATTAGAAATTTGAGCAGACTGGTGATAGGCTTGTTTTTCTTATTTGCCCTTCACAGGCCTCTTGGAAGTCTTCTATGGGGTCTGTAAGAGGTCTGCAAACCAAAGGCTGGAGGTTCTGCTGAGCCTGAAATTTTCTGCAAAGCCAGCTCAGTGCCAAGTGCAATGCTTGCCCCTCAGCCAGAGTAACTGGCTTATGGTAAATGGCGTAGATTATCTGCACTGAAGGAAGAGGGGATTATTCTGAAAGGGAGAAATTATCCTTTGGAGGGAAATAGCACGATCTCCAGGCTTTGGCTGCTCATAAATCTGTGGAAAACGAAGGATGATTGCAGTGGCATCAAGTGTCAGCCCCACCACTGAGTGAAGCATACCCATGGTGTGGATGCTGGGCTTTGGGTCAGCTGGGCTGTCTGTAAAATGGCTCTGCATGGGGGTGTGTGCCCTCCCAAGTGCTACAGGGCTTTACTGAGTGTTCTTGAAATGCTTGGATGCTCTGGGATGGCAACTGCTCTGGAGGCATGAAGTACTAGTACCTAACTACTAAACAGAAACTAATCACTTCTTACTTCAGAGCTTCAGATGCACCCTGTCCATCTGAAAGGGTTCTTTGCCAGGGGCAAGAAATGGAACGAGTAGCAGTTTTACATCTTAAAAGTGATGACAATGCATACATTCATAACAAATGTAGTTTTCAAATCGCTTGCACTGCAGGCAAGATGAGGTAGGAGGAGAAGAAAGCGTTATTAGCACTGGTACATGGGTATGGGGCATGAAGGAGACTGGATTGATCAGTCTGAAATCTCTTTTCAGTACAGTTTAGCCACCCAGCGTGAGCTGCTCGTTTGTGTTTGTATTACACAGCAATGAAAAATTCCACTTGGAGAGCAAGGAGCATCATGCTGTGCAAATAGGGAGGGTTCCTGTCCCAAGGGAGAGATCAGGCAGCAGGTTATTGTGATGGAGAACTCCAACTGTTCTGGTAAGTGGGGTAGGTGGTACATAGAGAGCACGGTGGTCTCAGAGTTTTAAGCATCCTGATAGAGGAGGTGAAGGAAGACAAAATATAAGTTTGCCTATAAACCAAGTCTGGAAAATTCTAGCCCGACCAAAATGCCCACTGGCATGGCAAACAGTTTGCATTTGAAACCTACTGAGGCTGAGCTGAGCAGAACTCAGTGTCTGTTGCATCCCCTTTCATATCTGGAGGGAGCTGCTGGAGGAGAGGGTGGCTGACGTTCTCCCTTGTGCTGGTGGCACTGGTGGGGGTGTGGGGGATTTGTTCTTTGCAAACACCCGTAATGTGGAGGCAAAACAACAAATTCTCCCTGGCTTTCTGTTTATAGCCAATCTCCCTCGTACAAAGCTGTCATCTCACACTTCTGCCTAGCCCCGGAGTAACATTATGCTCTCATTTTACAACATGTTCCAAATAGCCTTAAGTCTGCTTTCAGAAAGCTGAGGAAGGTAGATGTTTCAGAAGACACTGACAGACATTAAGGGAGAACCTAAAGAAACAGGAAAGGGAATACCTTTTCTGCTCTTTCTTTGTCCTCCTCCCCAAATGATAGTTCCCTTCTGACAAGACAGCTTTTTTCCTCCCTTAGGTATTTCTTCTTCATCCCTTGACCTCACACACACCAGAAGGGAGGCTCAGAGAGGAGCTGGGACCTCTGTGGTGATGAGTGTCATTAACCTCTTCACTTCACACCCCAAACCTACTGTAGAAGGCCAGCTTGGCTCCCTCTGAGTTTGTGGTCCTGAGGGTGAGGTGAAGATGATGATGCTTCTGTAAGGCAGCTGCTGACTTCGTCCCCACTGCCAGGAGCACAGGGAGGGCATTTAGCACCCATTTTCCTTGCTGGGGAAAGGCAGCGTGGAGAGACTGGGGATCCTTTCAGCTTAGGAAACCTTAAAGCTCTGGAGAGTCACAGAGCGAGAGGGCAGCGTGCAGGCTCCTGCAGGACTGTGGGGAAGGTGGGAGAGGTGCATCCAGCTGCAGACTTGGATAACACACAGTGTTTCCAACAGCCACTTGAAATTAAGATGGCATGTCTGGGAGACTCCATCAGGACCAGGAGCCATAACTTCTTTCTGCATTTTTGGCAGCCAACTAAATCCACTGCTGTTTGCCCTTGTAGGGTACCATGGCCCTAGGAACACCCCTAATGCCCTGCAGTGCCCTCCTGGCTTGTCATACAAAACACTCTCAGTAGGCTTCATGTTTTGGAAACTATTTCCATATGATGGCAGGAATCCCAAGCAGGGAGAACATGGCACTGGGCTGCAGGCAGTGTGCTGAGTGGGGGCTTGGTTCTCTCAGGCATTCTGAGAAGGTGCTAGGGGCTGAGCACACTGACAGTCACTGACTTCACACCAGCAGGGATAAATGGTGCTTCTTGGAAGCATTTCAGGCCTGCAGTTGACTTTCTATCTTCCTGCCCAATCTCAGTACCCTTTGGCACGAGTTTGCCAAACTTTTGCCCAGATGCCTGTTGTCGTTAATTATCTGTGAGGGGAAAAGAACATCCTGGCTTGACTCGGTGACGGCATTGAAATCTCAGAACATGGGCTGGGGCTGGCTCAGCACGTCCCGCTGGTAGCTTTTGGTGATCTCCTAAAGCCTCTGCAAAAGCCTGTTGAGTCACTATGGAGCATTGCAATGGAAAGCTGCTAACAGCAGTGGTATGGAAATAGAGCTGAAGGGATTGAGGTTTTTAAACTGATGGCTAACTTGGACAAGGCTTAGCTGTGCTTAAACTCGTTATGTCCATCACATTCAGTTAGAGATGATTCAGCTCCAGCACAGAAGAAACCTCTAAACTGTAGTCCTGTACCTCAGCCCCCAGCCTGCTCACACCGGGCTCTTGCAGGTTTGGAGGAGTCTGTCTTTGGAAACGGAGCTTTGTGAGGCTGTCCTCTGCACACTCAGCTTGCTGGAGCAGGAGCTGCAGGCTGGCTGGCTGCTTTCCACAGCTCAGAAAGCAGCACGTGCAGCAGCCCCGTGGTCACCCCATGCTGGCTTGGTGACAGTGGCATCACTGTTGTGGACTCATTTGTTTACTTTCATCGGGAAGGTTGACTTTCCTCCCTCTCAAAAATCCGGGCAGATATCAAAAAGGCATCCAAAGCACCGTGTGTTCCAGGCCCCCAGCTGCTGGGGTTAACCATCCCTGCCCGAGTGCTGGGTGTGGGGCAGGCGGCAGGAGTGGGGTACCAGCCCTTCTGTCCCAGCCCTCTCTGCCAGGGTGTGCGGAGGGATGGGTTGGTGCCTCTCACGCTGCTTTGGGCCAGCACTCCTCCTGGGAGAGGTGGCCACCCTGG
The DNA here is from genome assembly GCA_037013685.1 of Acridotheres tristis. Taxonomy (NCBI): domain Eukaryota; kingdom Metazoa; phylum Chordata; class Aves; order Passeriformes; family Sturnidae; genus Acridotheres; species Acridotheres tristis. Next base: position 69,172,474 of record CM072885.1, read on the forward strand.
CTCCCACCCTTGCTCTGGTGATTGCCTCTTCCCAACAATCCTTGCCTGACTCAGGGGGGATTTAGTACCGGGCTGGGGGGAGGGAAAGACGTTAAACAGGCTTTTCCCTAATGAGGTGTGACGCCAGCTGGAGAGGGGGAGAATCCTGCTTTTCTCCTGTCTGTTGCTCTCTCCAGCTAGAGGAGGAGGAGGAGATATGTGTCCCCCCCTTTTCCTCTGCTGATTTGCTGCCTCTTCTGTTTCCTTTCTGTGCTGTCCCCAAAGCGTTTTGGCAAGGTTCAGATTTCTGTGCTCACAGCTCAGTGCTCAAAGAGAAAAGGGGAAAAACAAAAGGATTGGAGGCGTGGGGAGGATGGTGGCGGGGAGGAAGCTGAGCCACTCATCCTGGCCAAGCTGGAGGAGTGTGGGGATGGGTGACTGGGGCAGGGTTTGCCCTTAGGACCAGGGGGGTTTTAGTGGTTTCTTTCTCCTGAGAGTCCCTGGCATCACTTCATCTACCTCTGTTTAGATGTGCTACTTGAGCAGTGTGCTGCTTGCTGTCCCTTGTTGGAGGAGAGGGCTGGAAAAATCCTCCTACAAAGGAGGAAAAATCCTCCTGCAAAGCCCTTCCTGTGGGCTGAAGCATTAGGTGAAAACCTGAAGGGATACTAACTCATTGTTTGTGTCCCTGAGATGTTAAGATTTGCATCACATCTTCCTAGTGTGTCTTGTCATTCCCACAGCTCTCTGAGTGTGTGGAAAGAGTCTAGAATTTAGGTGTTTTGGGACAGGAAGCTGGATAATCTAGTGGGATAGAAAACTGTGACAATCAGATAAACAGGGCCAATTGACCCAACCCTGGGTTCATTGTTCAAACCCTGGGTTCATTCATCAGGTTCTCCTCACTGCTCTTACCCTTCTGTCACAAGCAGCAATAGTTAAAACGTAGGACGATGTCAGTATCTTTTTTCCAAGACAAATCATCACGATAATCCTTGGACTGTGCCTTTTCTGTGACATTCTGGCACTGAGTGTCACTGTTGGCAGGGAGCAAAGGACCAGGATGGGCTCCAGGAAGCACCCGTGGCATTGGGGAGCACAGTGCAGTTTCTTTCTGTAGAAAAAGCGACAGCCTCACCCTTGCCAGGGATGGACCTTCACTGGCCCCATGCTCTGTGTGTGCTGATTCATCTTGGCTTGTTCCAGAGCCCCTTAACCCAGCACTCTGCACCCAGCCCCACACTGGTCTGCATGCCCAGAGCCCCCTTTGGGGGCTGTGACATCCATCTGGCTCTGGGTCGGGTCCCCAGAATTGCTGCTACACCTGCCATGGAGACAAGGACTAGGAGCACCCTTCAGGGAGAGAGAAAGCAGCAGGAGAGAGGCAGAGGGGACAGCCCATCCAGGTGTTTTAGTCCTTGCCCAGTGCTCTAGGAGTGTCCCCCTGCTCCTGGGGTGACCCAAAACTCCAAAAATGTAAAGGTTGCTCTCCTGGCCTGGAAAACAATGGCTGCAGATAGGGGCTGTCTGAGGCAGTGGTGGCCACTGCTCGAGGAGTGTTAGTCAAACAGGCTGAAAAGGCTCACGGGAAGCAGTTTAAATATTCCTTCATACAAAAGGCTGTCACATCCTAGCAGGGGCAGACTGCTGACTGACAGCTTTAATGAACAAGTGTATGTGGATGGGGGAAAGGCTGAATGCAGGGAGGCGTCCTAGAGACTCACTTTCCATCATTCTGGGTTCTAACATGTCATTTTTCACAAGCTGCAAGTTTATTGTGGTAATGTGGTAACACACCTGGGATGGTTTAACATATCACATGCTTCAAGTCCTCCCTGCTCCCCTCTCCCCCAGGGATATTTATAGAAGGCATATGTCCACTAAAATATTTTACAAATAAAGTAAGTCAACACCTCTAAAATACTAGCCACTTATCAAGTGGTAAGTAGGGCCAGGGCCAGGAGCTGGACTCAGTCCTTTTGGGTCCCTTCCAACTCAGGACATTCTATGATTCTAAGTGAATTCACTCAGTAATTACTATTTATATAGTGTGATTACTATTTGTACAACAATAATACCACTCTGTTCAAAGGCTGACAAGCAGCAACTGCAGTTTTTGTATTAAGTTGTCATTAGGCAGGGTGCTCATCTAGAGTCAGAGAACAGAGGTTCCTGGTACTTTCCCTATCTCAGTGGCACCGTGGCTTTTCCTTACCTCCAGTTTCCACATCTAACAGATGTGTTTAGTACATTCTTCACAGGGCAGGTGTCAGGCTCCTGAAGCACTTTGCATGTTGCACAAGAGGTAAATAAGAGCAGTGTTGGTAATGAAAATATGCTATTAATTCATTTCCAATAAAAAACTACAAGCGGCATTTAAGTTGCAATCTGTTATCAATAATTTTATTACTGCAGTTACTGCGGTCTAATAAAAAAAGCACTTTCTCTTCTTTATTGGGTAAGTGCCAAAACGTTTATCCTTTATTCTCTGGCCATTAACCTTTATTCTCTAGCCATTAGCTTAGCTATTTGTGTAACAGTCTGTTGAGTAACATTCAAGTAGGAATTTGTATTCAATCCATTATTTACTCTGAACCCCAAAAAAGAATAGCTTATTATGCCTATATTGTTTATCCATATTAAATCTTGTTAAATGCTGTATGCTAGTGATGATAAGTCTTATAGAAAGTGGATTTTTCTCACTGTGAATAATTCTTTGGCATACAAATAAAACTATAATTAACCAAATAATATTTGGAAAACAAAGCTTGAAACTGCTGGCTGGAAAAAAGATTTTTCTCACAATATCTGCAAAATTCGTAATAACTAAATTTTAGGAGTTTATCCTTTTTGTGGATCAGTTTTGCCTTGCATCTTTGTGAACTCCACTGTGCAAGAATAAGCTGTGATATTGTTCTTCGAGGATTGAGATTTTGGGTCACAAAGTCTGACATCCCTCCATCATTTCTCTTTTACTGGAATTGGAAAAAAACAGAACCCAATGGAAAATAAGTTAAATAATCAAAATGTCTGCTTTTCTTTGAGGCATTTGCTTGCTAGCTTTCAGGCATTTCTGGCAATCCATCTGAAACTGCTACTTCTGGGTTCTAAGTGGCTTTTAGGGCCCTGCTTTCTGAGCACATCTTTTAAATTGAGCTCACCAACCTTAGTGAGTGGAGGTAAAACAGGAGAATGAAAGTGTTGATTCCTGTCCATCAGGTGAACATGGGAGAAATCGTGCCTTTCTTATTAGGCTGTAGTGTATCTCACCCTCACTGAACCCTGTTTTTCTGCGTCCAGACAAAAGCATCAGTCTTCTGGCCGGAGAGTGACATTCAGTAAAAGCCTTTCAAGGTCTTCCCATAAACTCTTACGATGAAGAGGTAGTAGAAGCAGTATTTTTAATGATGAGGAAGGTCAGTTTACCCATATGTGTTCTGCTGCTGTACGCATACATGAGGCTGTTTGGATCTTTTCGGTCTTGATGAGCTAGCAGGAAATTCTAAGGAATTAGTTTAATGGTTGGATTTTTTTTTTTCCCCCTCTCCTTTCTGCTCATTAGGAACTGGAAGCTGCTCTTCACGGGGATGATGTGGAGTTTATCAGCGACCTGATCGCTTGCCTTCTTCAAGGTTGTTATCAGCGCAGAGACATCACGTGAGTAACCTCGCTCTGTGGCTTAAGCACTTTGCAAGGGGAGCTAATTAACACGGTGGCGGGGATGTTTCACGGCTTTAGAGTGATGACATGGCAGTGATCAGCAGCCACCAGCAATCAGGCCAGATGCTTCACCGAGTGGAAGGGAATTCCAGTTCTCTTGGGTTGAGTTGTAGGCTTTTAATTGTACAGACCCCTTAAGCAAACTCCTTTGTTTAGGTGCGTGCAAAACCGTGTTTGATGCTCTGCTGTAGCACTGGTGCACACAGAGAGCATTCACATCTGCTGTTATGCTCTGCACTCTGTTTGGTCAAATTAATGATATTAAGTCATCACATATGTTTTCCACATTTGTATGTATTGCTGCTCTGCACACACCTCACTTGCATGAAAGATCCCATTGCTTTACATAGGGACAAGTATGATTATTTTCTTAGTAATAAAAGAAGTATTGTAATCACTTCAGCTGCAGGATGTTGGAAAGTGATTTGACATGTTCTCTTGAAGTTTTGACATCCAGAGACACTTTGTTAGTGTCCACTAAAGCAGCCTCCAAAATGGAGACATCTGCAGAACATCATTCTTTAGAGGACTGCCACTCACACAGCAAAATGTGCTTCCAGTGATAGCAAAGGCTTGTTGCAGTGTGTTTTATTTGTTCTTTTGTGAATCATGTTAATAGCAAAGCATAATTGTGGGGACAAAGACAGCTTGGCAACACATGCAGTTGCTTGGAAGCAATCCTGCTCTCTAAGATCCCCCTGTTGTGGAGAGGCTTAGGCCAGTGCATAGCCATAACCACAGGTGCTTGCACTGAAAGCTCTATTTCTAATTAACTGATTATGTTCAACATTTATATAGTTTATTTATATATACATATGCCACTTAATTAAGTTCTCTTTCTTTGCTGCATAGATATTCAGCATCAGTGGGTATCAGGACCTGAACCAGGCAGCTGCACTGCATTTACTATCTCCACATGAAATTGTGATGAGAGGATTGATTGTAAAGGGTCTGCAGTCATGTGTATCTTCTTCATCAAAATACCCACAGAGTAATATTTACCTGCTTGTAAACATGCAGCAAGTTTATTTCTTCATAGCAAAGCCATCAGAAAGTAGTGGCTTAAGTGTTTTGCCCACCTGAACCAGCTTACCCTTGTAGCAGCAGTGGAAGATTTGTCTTTGATAAAATTCATAAATTCCACATTGTGAGGTTCTCCAAAACTCTCCAGATCTAAGAGTGTCCACTTAGTGATTGCACTGTGTAATTGCCTCCCCATTTGCAACTCTTTTAACTAAGAAATTTCAGGGATGAACCATGAGTGAGTCCTTGGACAATAGCAAGTTGTCTGTCTGTCACCCAAACACACAAACAAACAAAACACACAACCAAACACCCAAACAATCGTGCTGGGGAAAGCCTGGAGTGCCTGAAGGAGAAACCAGCTGCACCATTTCTGCAGCCTCCTGTGGAAGGGGGTTACCTCATGGGCACGGGGATAATGAGGAAAGAAATTTCTGCAGAGGAGAAAGATGGGGAAGAGGGCACAACAGGAGCAGTGTGGTGGGAATGGCTGAAGGGGGATACATCAGGAAAACTGCCTGAAGCTGCTGGGATGTTCGAGAGGTGAGCTCTGAAGCACTGTGGAGGAAGCAATGGGGAAGGCTACCTGGAAACAAGAGGGAAAGGTGCTGTATGCAGAGGGATGTCATGAAGGAAGAAGCTTTAAGAGGTAATCTGAATATGAAAATCTGTAGATAAATAAAAGAGATGGCTTGGATGCACTTCTCAGAAACAAACTTGCCACACTGTTTCACATGTATAACCAAATGTGGAATCCAAAAGCCTAAAATTCTCCATGTTTGTTTCATGTTTCCTTGCAACACCTTTTTTCCCCTCTAACCCCAGTTTAAGAGGCATAGGTCTTGGCTGATGCACAGCTTCCCTTCCGTGCCTTGTTTTTCCACTGTTAGTGGTAGGAAGTTTAGCCTCTAATTGATTTTTTAAGTGCTCAGCAGACAAAGCCACGCAAATGTAAGAGGCAGAATTTGTGTGGAGTTTAGACTCGGCTTTTCACAGTGGCCCAGGACTCCACACTTCTGCAGACAGATAAAAGGTATCTGTCCTGGCTGGGAAAAATCAGCAGTGTCACAGATCATCCCGGTGGTGTTACTGCAGCATCTCTCCAGTCGTTTGTGCCCTGCATCCTCGTGCTGAGGCTGGGAGCTGTTGATATCAAGGCTGTAAACTTTTGTTCCCTGAGACAGAGAAAGGAGCTTGTTCTGCTGCTTGTTCTTGGGCTGGGGCACTGCAGCTCAAGCACAGGATGCTGCATAAACCCTCAGTTTGCCTACCTCTCTGAGGGGTTTTGAGGTTTAATTATTTTTTTATTGGGTCTTAACATCTTTGATGGCCAAAATGTTATCTGCCTATGCTTTCTCACAGTCTGTCTGGGAGCAGCTTGCTGTTCTTGTCACATCTGTTTTGATGGTGCACAGGACTTGGGCTGCCTGGCTTTAATCATGCATCATAGAGGGGTATAAAACTGTCACATACCTTTGCTAATTATAATGTGCTCTGAAGTAATTTTGGAAGTGGCTGAGAGCCCTTCTAAAGCTCAATTTAACATGCTCTAGTTTGATTTGTTTCCCATTCTTTGAAAAAAAAAGAGATTAATACTTTTGTAGGCTTCTGTGATCCTTGGTTTTGAAGTAGAACAACTTTGCCTTGATTTTGATATTATTTATGACAGACTTTTTAAAGAAAAAAAATACATACAAGAGAGACTGCTTTTTTACCTGCTTGATGGCTAAGGAGGGTTGTCTGGTAACATAAGACTTTCTTTGAGTTATGGATATCTGTGTTTAACTACAGAGACCACTTAATGGGATGCTACATGATCTTCTCCAAAGTCTTATTCATCATAACCTATCATAGTTGTTAGGAACACTCCATTGATCTGGTTCTTGCTGTGGTAAGTACTGTAGAAGTACAGAACAAAAACCAGTTACCTGCTTTAGCAATGACCCTGTAGCTGTCCTTGCCTGGCACCAGGTAGTTTGAGCACTCGGCCAGGACAGTTTCCCTGTTGCTCTCCTCTTTTTTTCTCTGAGCCAAAATATTTGTGTGTCATGATCTGCAGCTTTTGTTGTTTTATAAATACCCCTCAGAGTATCCCTATACCATCTGTACCATCTGTATGTAACTACTAGGGGTGCAATAAGTACCTAAGGCATGCTTTGGTTTGATGCCAGTGAGATTGCCCACAGGTTTTTCCTGCTCCCAGCTTTTTTGCACAGGTCTTAAAATGTCTTATGTTTTCTTTTAATTGCTTCAAAAGGCAAACTCACAGAAAAACTCTTATTATTAGAATTTGGGGGTTGCAAAAAAAAAAAAAAATAAAAACTAAGCAGTTTGAAAAACCCTGGTGCTTGCTTCAGATTCTCTCTGATATAAATTGGGTAGCTGCATAGTCCCTAGGGGCTGCCACTTTAATTCCAGCAGGAAATGTGACTTGATGACTTGTATGAAGACAGGAAGATCAGAGCTTCAGCTAACGGCAGTGGCCACAGCAGGAGCCTTCTGCAGCTGTTTTTAAGTAAGAAGTGATGGCGTGACATGGATGTGTACACTCAACTAAAATATTCCAGAAAAGCTCCCACTCTTCAGCTT